>CM046874.1:133536653-135936653 GCA_025667525.1 Glebionis coronaria | reverse complement strand
AAGAAGTTTGATAACCTCTTTTTTGATGACTTCATGGATTTTAGGATTCACCCTTCGTTGGCTTTGAATTGTGGGCTTAAAGTCGTCCTCCATGAGAATTTTATGTGTGCAAAAGTGAGGATCAATTCCGCGAATGTCGGAGATTTTCCAGGCGATTGCTCTTTTATGTTTCTTCAACACGGCGATAAGTCGGGCTTTTTCTTCTTCTTTCATGTCCTTCGCAATGATGACCGGTAACTTCTGGTTGTCTTCAAGGAAAACGTACTCAAGATGAGGTGGTAAGTCCTTAAGCTCAAGAGTAGGAGGATCCTCAATAGATGGTGTAACTAACGATGGATCATCATTAGTCACCTCTTTAGGAGAGGGAGGAGGAAACGGGTCTTCATTGAGAAGTCTCTCAATAGTACGAATGTCTTCATCCCAATTAGTGGAAGAATTATCATACTTAATATCGAGAGGACCCAAGCTAGCTTCGAAATCATCCAAGTCACTTTCTCCAAAAGGAGTCAATGCCGGAGCAATTGAGGCAACGCTCTCAACATTGGGTAGAGAAGAGAGAGTACTTTTGCAAGCATCATGAAAATGTTCTTCACAAGCCTCATCGAGAACATCAATAGCATTAACACTCTCATATGAATAAGGTTGCTTAGAAATCTTACCCATGTTGAAGACAATTTTATCGTGACCAACTCTCATGATTATTTCGCCCGCGGCTACATCAATGAGAGTGCGACCGGTCCTCAGGAATGGACGTCCAACGATTAATGGAACACAAGGATCCATCTCGTAGTCAACGACAACAAAATCCGCCGGGAAGGTGAATTTGTCAACGCCAACGAAAACGTCTTCGGCTATCCCCACTGGATAAGCAACCGTACGGTTAGCTAATTCCAAAGTCATTTTGGTGGGGACTAGCTCGGGGAGAGATAATTGCTTCCAAACACTTAAAGGCATTAAGTTTATACTGGCACCTAGATCGGCTAGGGCCATGCAATTCTCTACTCCCAGGAAGTTGCAAGGAATCAAGAAGCGACCCGGATCACCAAGTTTGGTGGGCAATTTCCTTAAGAGAACGGCAGAGCAATTCTCATTAAGTTAGGTCTTGGCAATGTCAAGAAGCTTCTCCTTGTCACTTAGAAGATCTTTAAACATCTTAGCGTATTTAGGCATGTGAGCGCGAGCCTCGGCAAAGGAGATGTTAAAATTCAGTTGTTTAAACATTTTTAGAAAGTTTGAAACTTGAATATCATCCTTGCTCTTTTGCTTCTCTTTCCTCAACCTTGAAGGATAAGGTATATTGGATGAAGAAGAATGCTTTAGGGAAGTAGGATCACTCACAACCACGGGTGGTGGGGAAATGGGGATAGAAGGTGAAGGAGGTGAGGAAAGTTGCTCTTTTTCCTTGTTCACAATCACGGGTGGAGGTGTAGGAAGCTCGGGTTCCGTATAACCTTTTCCGCTACGAGTGGTGATTGCTTTCATCTCCCCTCTTGGATTCGCAACGGTGTTACTCGGAAGAGTACCCGAAGAAGAGGGTTGATTACCTTGGAAGAGCGAACCGATCATATCACGAATGTTAACCGCTTGAGTGTTGAAAGAGTCTCTCATGTCTGCACGAATCTCATTGCTTTGTTTAGCCATGTCATTCCTTAGCTCGGCTCGAATATCGTTCCCTTGTTTCGCCACGTCATTCTTCAAGTTGACAAATTGACTCTGAAGATTCATCACCAACTCTCGATTAGTCTTCATGAACGTCTCGACGTCTTGATTCAATACCATCGGTTGATTGAGAGGTGGAGCTTGGTAAGCTTGAGAATTTCCTTGAGGTGGGTATAGGTT
Source organism: Glebionis coronaria (assembly GCA_025667525.1). Taxonomy (NCBI): domain Eukaryota; kingdom Viridiplantae; phylum Streptophyta; class Magnoliopsida; order Asterales; family Asteraceae; genus Glebionis; species Glebionis coronaria. The sequence continues at coordinate 135,934,814 of CM046874.1, read as the reverse complement.
TCTTTGGGATTGATATTGATTTTGAGCACGAGGTTGGGATTGGTTGTTTCGGTTATAGCTTTGTTGTTGCTTTTGGTTTGGAGGAGGGAAACCGGGTGGAGCAAGATAGTTGTTTGAACGATAACTTAGCAAGCTACGGTCTCCTTGAGGACGAGCTTGATAGCCTCCCGTGGGATAAGTACCGTATGCCGCGTTAATGTTTTTAGAAAAATTGCCTTGGGTAGAAGGACAATCATTATAAGAATGAGGACCACCACATGTGTCACAAGAAATAGCAACGGCTTTAGCTTGTTGAAAGTGGTTTGTGGCCATGGACATGAAATCCTTGTGCATATTCGCGATTTGGCGGGTAAGTTCGGTTATCTCGGGATTGGAAGTAGTAGAAGAAACATTGACTCTCTGATTAGATCTTGAGGATGCGGATGAATCCCAATTCTTGTGGTGAGTAGTCATGTTTTCAATCAACTCTCTACACTCCTCCGGTCTCCTTTTCATAAAAGTACCACCGGTGGCAGCGTTGATCGTGTCACGATCACGAAAAGTGAGACCATTGTAGAAAGTATCAATGAGAGTGACGGGGAGCATGTTGTGATTTGGACAGCGGTCGATCAAATCGTTGTATCATTCCCAAGCATCAAAGAGCGATTCATCATTGTCTTGCATGAATCCACTAATTTGGTTACGAAGGCTCGTGACCATGGATGGTGGGAAGTAACGCGACAAAAAGCGTTGAGTCATGTCGTCCCAAGTATGAATAGAGTTCTTTGGGAGACGGTCAAACCATTTTTCGTCATGGTGAGAAAGCGAGTGAGGAAAGAGTTGGAGGCGAAGGTCATCCATAGAAACATCGGGGGACTTCATGCTTTGGGTGATGGTAATGAATTTGTCGAGGTGTTTGTTGGCATCATCATCCGGAATTCCGCGAAATGGGTTAGTTTGCACTTGTTGGATCATGTGATGCTTCAACGAAAACTCCTGAGCCGTGACATGCATTGGCGCAATCGGGCCTCCACGTCCGTTCATGGTGGGTTGACATAGATCCTCCATGGTTCGTAGGTCGGGTAAGGGTGGATTATTCATGTTTGGGTGGGGTGGGTTATTATTGTTGTTGTTTGGGAGGGGTGGATTATTATTGTTGTTGTTGTGTACACCGACCATGTCTAAATCTTCGAGGGTCTCGGGCTCTGAATAAGACGTTGATCGAGTACGCATACACTAAAAAGAAAACGCAAGAGAAAATATTTTTGCTTTTTATAGGTTTTTAATGTTTTTGTAATTTTGAAAATTTTATATTTTTATGGTTTTTTGAAAATTTTTGTGCTTGAAAATAACGTTCCCGAAAGAACGGATCCCAAAATCCAATTTTTCTCACAAGAAACCGTTGATCCTTACGAAAAGAGCCGGCGGCGGCGCCATTTTAATAACTGATATTTTAGTTGGTTATAAATGTTTGCTTGCAAGATCTTCCTTTGCGTTGCTCGTACCCAATTGATATATGTCGTTGTTTCGTTCTCGGTATCTTCTCGAATCGATCACGGTTAAAAGTGGAATCGTTGTAATTGGTGACTAAAAAGGGGGAGCTTTGGTCTAAATCTACTAAAATGATAAGTGCTAGAAGTAATAAAATTAAACTAAAGATAATAACTGAGAATAAAGCTAGAATTTAAATGAAACAGTAAGTACCTCAACATGGAGAAAACAACTTATTCGGAATAACTCTATTCGGAATAACATGGCTATGTGGAATGTCTGCTCTACTCGGAACATTTGCTCTTACTCGGAATAATACGACCATGCGGAATATTTGTGCTACTCGGAATGTTACGGCTATGCGGAATATTTGTGCTACTCGGAATGTTACGGCTATGCGGAATATTTGTGCTACTCGGAATGTTTTTAGACAGAAAACTCTATTCGGAATATAGTCCCTACTCGGAATAATTGGATATTCCGAGTAAACAACAAAAACACAACCCTGACCCGGAATATTTGATATTCCGAACCAACACAGTCACAGACCCCCTATTCGGAATCTGGGTGAACACAGTAAGGAAAAGCGAAGAACAGGGGATTCTATTACACTCGAATTTGACTCAAAATTCACCAAGTTTTTAATCAAAACTTAAACTAATTTCACCACTAATCATTTACCTAAGGTAAACATCAATCCAAAACCACAAAAACGCAAAAACCCACTTACTTATGATGATCAAACCAATAAAATGAAACTTGAAAACTTAGAATCACCAAGAGATGAAGAACAAGATGATGGAAAGAAAAGTAAACTTGTATTAATGATTTAAGATTCAACAAACAAAATGAAAAGATTAAACTTACAAGATTCAAGAAGAAATCAAAGAAAAATGAAAACCACTCCTTAAGGGAGATGGTTCTTCCTACGAACTAGGAAAAGTGTAACAGAAAGAAAAAACTAGTGGAAATTTCTGAATGGGAGGAGTATTTATAGGCTTCTCCCTTGGTTGGTGAGTGGGCTTTCTCCCTTTCTTTTTGTCTTCTCGTCTTTTTAGAAAAGTTGACGTTTTCGATTTCGATTCGGGATTTGTCGACGAATAAATTCAACTCGTCTTTTAATTTCTTCATTTAATAGACTTGAGTTTCTTCGACATGTGTAAATCTTCCATCTTTGGTCCTTTTCTTCGATAAATCTTCAAATAGGCCCATTGACTTCAAATCTTTTGCATCTCTTGAACTATAGACTTCGTCTTTTCGTCTTTTTCATTGATAAAACCCGTGCAATCCCATGTTTTCTCCAATATTTATCCGGTTGGCTTTGAAAACACTAAAAGCACACAAACCACGCATAATTCCAAACAAATGACATTAAATACGCGTTTTGGTCTTGTTTTAGCAAGAAATAAGTGGTAAAAGGATGGGTGTTTTCACACCTATGCACGTGCAAGAATATTGATACTAGTGGAAATTTTTTCGTTTTCCTTCAATAGTTGCTACAATTTACACTAAAACTTTGAGAGTGCATACCCTTCAAAATGTAAGATAATAATGGGTGCACACCCAAATCGATCTTACCATGATAAGTTGTGAAAGAAAATGGAAGTTCTTCTGAAAATCTGAGTAACTGATCGTCTGTGGCTCTTTTGTGAAGAAGGCGGAAACTGGTCAATAGAATTTGTTAGTTTAGTGGGCCACCTTGTATGTTAAGTTATGATAGTTTTGAGTCCATTTCTCCTTTTGGCCCAATTAAAATTTCCAATTATTTTAGATCATGTTAGAATTTCTGCTACATCTGAAATCAAGTTTATTTTCTATTAATTTAGAATTTTAGATCATGATAATCTAAAAATTAAGATTGTAATGCTAGCACCTAGCTAGAGTAATCTCAATGTCCTCTTTCCAATGTTTTGTATGATGAGTAGACATTATCAACTTGGAACTGCAAAGGAATTTTGTTACAACATGTATTTTATGAAATATTTATGTTTTAAAAAGTTGTTAAACTTTAAGTGTTTTTAGGCTTAAATAACTTAAACTCGATAAAACAAAACAAAATTTTGATAATTTAGATAAAAATAACAAGAAAAATCTTGCTCAACCAAAAAACCCGACCGACCCGAAATGTCTAATTTATAATAATTTTACTTGTATTTGTGCATACCCTCTTTCGAATTTCTAGATCCGTCACTGCTTAGAAGTAGAACTGACAGTTTGAATGTAAAAGAATAATCGGTAAAGAAATAACATAAAATGTTAGTAGTATTGTATTTGTAAAAAAGTATGTATAAATATTATATGAGATTTTGTAGCAAAACTCCATGACCAAATATTGACTAATAATCGATAGTTAAAGATAATACGAGCGAGAACTTACAAATATTTTATGCTAAAAAGTTAACTAAAAACCATTCACAGTCACTACTAATAGCTGACTTAGTAAGACCCAAACAATAAAATTTTGATTTTTCAAAAAACTAGCCGTTGGGCCGTCCGGGTCGTATCGTATTGCTAAAAGTCAACGATCAACCAACTCATCGGCTACTTCGGGTTCAAACCCGGATGCTTATCAACAAATGATGAAAGAACAATACGAGATCGAAAGACACGCCAAGTTAGAAATTATGGAGCGTGAATCGAGTGCGAAGATCAACTATTTCAACACGCATAAGGTGGCCCAAGAATTCGTAATTCTTCAAATCGACACAAGCAAGATGAGTGCCTTGGACCGTGCTATCATCGAGACTAAAAAAGATGCGATTCGCGCATCATATGTCCCTCCCGGGAACTAGTTTATTTATTTCCATTATGTATTTTTCTTATTTTAATTTTCCGTAATGTTTTTTATATTGTAATGTTTTTTTTATTAATGAAGATTTTATTTAAGTTAATTTTTGTGAAAAAAATATTTATTTTCGTTGGCACCAGAAATTCTGGTGCCAACGGTTACCCCTGAAATGTGGTGTCAACAGGAATCTGGTGCCAAAGGCCCAGAATCCTACGTGGCGCCTTTGGCACCACAATGTCGTGCCAACGGCTCCCAGCACTCTAAGAATTATATGCCTATATGTTATGTTTATTCGATTTATTAGGATTGTTGATACGACACTTTGAACTGACTAATTGTAAAACAACTGCTCTTTTAATAATCACGAGAATTGGTACATTTGTGCACACAAGAGCTATATTATATTTTATAGTACGTGAATTATAAATTTTAGAGCATCTACAATGCATCAAACTTTTAAAAATTTTGATGCATTTAATTCATTTAATGTGTATAATGTGTTTTTTCCAAATCTTTTACAAATGACTTGAATAGTATCAAGTTTTTGTAAAAAGTTTTCTATATAATGGTAAAAACTACTTTCAAACACTTATTCAAATAGTAAAAAGCTTTGGTTAGTCTGTGCATTTGTGAATGCTTAACGTTAACATATTGAAAACCAGTCCCCTTTTGTGTTCACGTTGATTTGTTTGTTATATTAGGTGTTGCTTGTTTTAAATTATATAATGTAAGTCCATTTCGTCTTATATAACATAAATTTTAATTTTATGACTTATTTAAAAATGTATAGGTTTATCTAAGTTTGTTATAATATAATAAACTTATATAATCTCATAAGTCACTAATAAGCTTAAAAAATTAGGATTTGTGAAATATAAGCCGAAATATAACTTATTTTCGACTTATACAACGTAAGCCTCAATTTTGTGTCTTATTTTAAGACTTAGAGGCTTATATAAGTTTATCATGATATAATAAACCTATATAAACACATAAACCACAAAACTAAAACCTATATTATATAAACCGAAATAATCTTACATTATAAACCAAACACCCCCCCCCCCCCCCTGACTAATGTTTTTAAAGCACAGGGAATCGTCGTGCCGTAGAAGTGGTGTCATAGCCAAAAGTGGTGTCACGTTAGCAAAATAGGCTATGGTACGAGAAATGATATGGCACCACTTTTTAGAGAGAGGTGATTCGTGATGCCATGGAGTATTTTTGGTGTCATAAAAAATATATACCCCCTTAGATTCCCAAAAAAAATAAATCGCGTGGGCTGGTATCGTCAGCGCCTAGGCTTTGGCACCACACAACAGAATCCTGCGCCGTGAGTTTTTATCGCGCCGTTCGTTAACGCCAGGCTTTGACACCACCGTTCCTCCCCCATCTTAACGGGTTTACCCTCATATTTGACCAACTCATATTCGTGAACGTGACAATTCACATTTAGTTAGGTATTTATATTAATATTTTATGTTATAATATGTTTGTGTAAAAATGATATCAAAACTAACCAGATCAAAATCTAATCACTCAACCAACAACCCCTTAGTGATTACTTTTATTAAAACAATATACACAAGTAGATGAGTCCTTAACACAGGTGCTCACCAGACGAATACAATCAAAAATCAAGATAGTCTTCACTAGGTGGATCCTATCTACTATACATTCACTCACGCTTACAAAACCTAACCAAACTATACTAAAACAAGATCAAAACATAATTGCACTTAACTCCCTGCACATCACAAAAGAAACAAAACTTGCACAATATACAAAAGTTACAATTAAACCCCTCAACTTACAAGCTTGTCACAAAAGGATATCAAACTTTCAACACCCTCCTTCAAGCTTGTAAACCAAACAGGTTAACCATACCAAGTTTTTTCACCAAGAAGGCATGCGGATATGAACCCAAAGCTTTAGTTAGAATGTCTGCAAGTTAATTTTTAGAATCAATCTTCACAGTTCTAATAAGCCCAGAATTCACCTTCTCTCTAACAAGATGAACATCAATATCAACGTGTTTGGTCTTTTCATGCATAACAGGGTTAGCAACTATCTTAATAGCAGACTTATTGTCATAACATAAGCTCACTGGAAGTAATTATGTTATACCAAACTCACTTAAAAGTTTAACAACCCACATAACTTCACAAGTAACAGTTGTCATTGCCCTATATCCAGCTTCAGCTGAAGATTTAGACAAGGTAGCTTCTTGCTTTTCCAGATAATCAGATTACCATTCACATAAACACAATAATCAGAAAAAGATCTTCTAGTAACAGGACACTTAGCCCAATCAGAATCTGAATAGGCAATGATTTTGTACCCTTCAGAACTTTTATTGAAACTAATACCACTTCCAGGTGCAAGTTTCAAATACTTAAGCACTCTCAAACCAAAATCAAAATGTGACTATAAAGGAGCATACATATGTTGGCTTAAACAATGTACTACATAAGAAATATCAGGTCTAGTTAAAGTTAAGTAGATTAACTTTCCAACCAACTTTTGATAGTTAGTAATATTAATCAAATAACTATCACCATCAGATTCCTTATGAGCAAGTACAATATTTTCTGGCAAAGGTGTAACAACAGGTCTACAAGCCAACAAACCATACTCATTTAGCAGTTCTAAACAATACTTTCTCTGACCTAAACACAATCCTTTCTCAATTTTAAGAACTTCAATTCCCAAAAAATATTTAAGTTCTCCAAGATCTTTGATTTTAAATCTATTATTCAAAAACTTTTTGAACTTATCAATTTCAACTTCAGAATTGCCAGTTAATACAAGATCATCCACATAGACAAGCACGAAAAACTTTATTTTGCCAAGAGTTTTGATATACAAAGAATGATTGATGCATTCTCTTGCGATTACACAAGTTTTAAATTTATAACACGGATTTCTAAATAAGCTATGAACACACGGACAAGTATGACCCTTTCGTTTGTAGCTAGCTTGTTGTGGTAAGCCGAGGTCGTTCACTGGGATTTGGGTATTTTCGGTTGTAAAGAGTCTTTGTAACAATGTAACGTTAGTGGTAAAAATGGTTGTCACTCCCACAATTACCATATAAGTAACAATTAAGCAAGTAATAACAAGTAACATGAATATGATGATTAAGCAACTAAAATGAGATTATAACAATAATATTAAAGACAACACTTGCTTTGATTAGTTCATAACATTTGGATTGTTCATATGAGGATGGTTTTGATAAATTGATTACAAGTAAAGAAAATGATGGTCACAAATTCCAATCTTTGATTTTAAAGGTAATTAACCAACGCATATGATCATAACCCAATCAGAAGCAGCAAAAGAATTAGTAGCAGGTTATCAAACCGAATATTCTGGTATCAAATTTGGTTCAAATCAAGCATTAAGACAAATCAACCAATTCAAGACTATGTTTAGTTTAACAAGTTTGATTCACGGTCGTTTTTCAAAATCAATAACAATCACACTTAAGTTCCTTTACAAAATCATATCACTAAAGAAATGGTCAATACAATAGATAATCATCCATAGACAAAACGATAATAACTAGTTGGTGAATGATAACCCTTTCGACCTATGAAATCACCAACAACTAATCAAGTATAATAAGCAAATGGAATGGAACTTAAGCACAATTGGATTTCAAACATAACATGAAATTGATCAAAACAATTATAAAACATAAACAATCCTCATGTCACGACTTCATCCAAACAAGTGTATATGAAAACTACTCCATGATCATATTAATCAACAAACATTCAACATATGACATAGAGTGCAACATAATAAAAATAACAAGAGTTTACACAAATTATGAATACAGTAAGTAAATGAAAGGAATTAGAGCAATCCTTAGGCCTCCAATTGACTACAAGTTTTGTGGTCTTTCGGGTTATGAAAATGAAATTCGTATTTGAGATTGAGGCAGGTTTTGGAGAGGTTTGGTGAAGGTTGGTGGTGATTTAGGTATCAAGAAACACTACCAATGATAAGGGTAATGATTCCTTAGAGTTTAGCAAGGTTATTTTGATGATTGGAGCTTCAAAAACGTCACTTTTTGACACTCCAATATTAAATCCGGGAATGGGGTTCTTCACCAAGGTTAGGAGAGTTTCTTTGGTGAATAATGAGGTTGGTAATGAATTACCTTCAAGGGATTCAAGTGATATGTTACAGTGACCCCCCAAGAGTCTTATTTATAGTGAAATTAAGGCCTTGGTCTTTAATGCTTGTCTTGGAGCCAAAGAATAATACTTGGAGTCAAAGGTGTATGCTTGGAGCCAAATACAATTTCTTGGTCCCAAAGTAGTTCTAAAATGCTCCAATAGAATGTTTTTGTGTCTTTCAAAGTTGCATGAATGTAGACATAAAATTGCCAACACAAATGTGGGTGGCAACTTGAATTCTGTTGGTGGCAAATCAGCTGCGTTTTGTTGGTGCCAACTTTGATTCTGCTGGTGGTAACTTCATGCTGAGTGACTTGTATGCTACTTGGAAACACTTGTTCTTGTACCCGATATAGATCTTCAAAGGCTTGTAGCTAGTCGGGATTCCTTCGTATATGCATGAATCGTCGTTTTTTAATTTCTTTTATTCTCTTTCCTTGTTCTTGGCTAACTAACAACACAAAACACAACTTCACACATATATGAGCTAAATAGCTCGTTAGTATACCCAAAAACCATACAAAATATACGGATAACGCTCGAAAAAACATGTTGGATTTGGGCGTTATCAATGATCATTTTTATATTGAACAAAACCAGGATCAAGCAATGTTTCAGAAAGTTTGTTATTCCATTGTCTAGGAGCTTGCTTAAGACCATATAAAGACTTCTTAAGTCTACAAACTTTGTTATATCTGGGTTTAGAATAACCTGGAGGTGGAATCATAAAGACTTCTTCACTCAAGTCTCCATACAGAAAAGCATTGTTAACATCCATTTGGTATAGATTCCAACCAGTTTGAACAGATAAATCAATCAAACACCTAACTGTACTCATTTTAACTACTGGACTAAAAGTTTTGTCATAGTCTATACCCTCCGTTTGATTACAACCCTTAGCCACAAGTCTTTCTTTATATCTTTCAATTTCACCAGTTGAAGATATTTTATTCTATACACCCATTTAGACTTGATAGGCTTTCTACCCATAGGAAGGTCAATAAGATCCTAAGTACCATTTTCATATAAAGCTTGCATTTTAAGATTCATAGCATTAATCTAGTTTTGTTCACTACAAGCTTCTTCATAACAAGTAGGTTCATAATTCCTATTAAGACTAGATGTAAAACCAAAATTCTTCATATCAAGCATATCATGATTACAAAACTTATACAAACCATATCTTAGAGAAGTATTAAGCACATAATCATTTAGTTTAGCAGGAAACTTAATAACTCTATTAGACTTCCTCTGTCCAACCTCCCTTGTCTCATTGTTAAACAAATTTCCAAGAACCTCATTATTTAAATCAAAATTGCCCTTAGAACTATATGTTTCTCCTATGGGAGTTGTAGTTAAAGTACCACTACTACTTGGTAAGCTAGTAACTAAGTCATCTCCAGCATGCTGAAAAACAACATCTGGTTGACTATTATGGTTAGCAGCCATCTCTTCAGTAGTAGAGTTACCACCCTCTCTACACAAAGAAGTATCCCCTTCCTCATCATCATTGGGTCTTGAAGATTTGGATGTATTTTCAGACTCAAAATTATAAAAAAAATTGAAGTAGAAATTTTACTAGAGAAGACTCAAGACATCATCATCATTATTCATTTTGTAAGGAAAAACATTTTCATAAAACTTAACATCTCTAGAGTATATAACTCCTCTATTTTCAAGACCAAACAACTTATAAGCCTTCTTTCCACTAGCATATCCAAGTAAAACACATTTTTCAGACTTTTTAGAAAACTTCATCATTTCCTTTCAAAACAGTAGCATAACACAAACATCAAAAACTTCTCAAGTGAGAAAGGTTAGGTTCTCTACCATACACAAGACATAAAGGAGATTTACCATTTAAAACAGAGGAAGGAAGCCTGTTAATCAAATAAGCAGTAGTCAAAACACAATCAGGCCAAACATAAGAGGAATCCCCCCCTCTAAAACATAAGGCTCTTTGCTACATTAAGCAAATTCCTATGTTTCCTTTCAGCAATACCATTCTGCTGTGGAGTATATGCATAAGTAGTTTGATGAACAATTCCCATAGTATTAAAAATCACCCATATTCTTATTCAAAAACTCAGTACCATTATCAGATCTTACAATCTTAATCTTTTTATTAAACTGAGTTAAAACCAAGTTACAAAATGTAACAAACATTTGAAAAACTTTATCTTTAGACTTGAGTATATACACCCACACAGACCTACTAAAGTCATCAACAATGGTCAAAAAATACTTAAACCCATCCCTGCTAACCACTTTATAAGGTCCCCAAACATAAAGATGAACAAGTTCATCAAAACACTTAGATTTATGTTCACTTAGAGGAAAAGATTCTCCAATCTGTTTTGCCTTATGACAAACATCACAAGGTAAATCTTTATTAACATGTTTTAATTCCAAATAATCTTTTAATAAGTTCAAAACTTGGTTAGCAGGATGACCCAAACTATTATGCCAAACATCTTTAGACACAAACCAAGTAAAATACTCACAATTGCTAACAGTAGATACACTATCAGCTTTATCAAACAATACAGACCACCACATTCACTACCAGTCCCCAAGACTGTTCCTTGTTTCAAATTCTGAATATAGCATTTAGATTCATCAAAACTAACTCTTAGTTTGCTATCTTTAATAAGCTTATTAAAAGATAACAAACTAACACAATACTCAGGAACAACAAAAACATCAAACAAAATCATCCCATTGTTAAGTTTCAAGTTACCAACATGAGTAATTTTAGCCAATGTACCATTAGGGTGACCAACAGTTAATTTTAAATCAGAAACATCAACCTGATTAAACATGTGTTCAGAATTATTGATCATATGTTGATTAGCACCAGAATCAATGATCCACCCAAAATGTAAGTAACTCCTTCAGTTTTAATAGTAGCACAGTAAAACTTATAGAAATGTTGATTAAAAAACACATTGCAGTTTAAAAAATGAGCAATTTCTATTACCTGCCATATTGGCTTGAGCATGTGAAGAAGAACCATTATCATTTAGCAGACTCATTAATTTGAGCATCTGCTCATTACTCAAAGAAAGGGAATTAGAACCAGTATTATTGTTACTCTTAATAAACCCTGGAGGATAACCAATAATTTCAAAACACCTTTCAATTGTATGCTCCTTCAACACACAATGTTTAGACAATAAAGAGTCATAATTTCCCTTACTAGTACCAATGTTCCTATTAGACCAATTACCAAACTTCTTCTTATTATCAATATTTTTAGACACAAAAGCATATATTAGAGGTTTTTCAACCTTAACATAACTAGAAGGAATCCCCCTATGAGATTCTTCCCTAGAAATAACAAGAAAAGCATCCTTGACTTCAGGAAGAACTTCCCTACTTAGAATACTACTCCTTATAGGCTGATATACATCATCAAGTCCCATAAGAAACTGCATTAACTTTAACAACTTACCATGATCAACAAGTTCATTTCTAGCCTCACAAACAAAATCAGGTAATTTAGTTAAAATTTCAAACTCTCTCCAATAAGAATTCAGTTTATGGTAATACTCAGACACATGCAAACCAGCTTGCTTAAAAGAGTTAATTTTCTAAAGCAAATTGAACACAATAGAACCATCAATCCTATCATAAGTTTCTTTAAGTTCAGACCAAACACTAGCAGCATTATCAGAAAACACATGACCAAGATACACATCTTGAGTCAAAGAAGCAAGAATCCAATTAAGAACAACCATGTTACATTTATCTCACAGAGCAAGAAACACAGGACTAGCAAGATAAGTATCTCTAACACATGTACCATCTACAATACCTAATTTACCCTTAATCTTCAAAACAAGTTTCATGGCACAAGCCCATATTCTATAGTTTTCTACACCAGACAGTTTAACAGACATAATAGAAGCACAATTAGAATCACCAGGATGTAAATAAAGAGGATTACTCTGATCTAAAGAGTTAATAAGAATAGCCATGATAGACAAAACAGAATAAACCAAACCAAACAATCAGAAAACAGATCAGATAAAAACCAAACAAAAACAAACAAAACACAAATAACAACCAAGAAACAAATACTATAGATAAACAGATAGAAAAATATCACAAAAACAAAAAACAACAACTAAACAACTAACACACACCCAAGCTCCTCAAATCCTGTCAACGAGAACGGGACTGACCAGAGCAGGTATCCAAACCACTCAAAAGGTGGCAGATCAAGATGTTAATCACCCTGTTTGCTCCCTGTTGACAAAGAAAGATTCACTTTAGAGTAAAGAAGACTTACCGAGCAATACAGTAGCGGAATATACCAAGATCAACAAACAATGATCCCCAATTAACCACAAATCAACCAGATCAGTGATGAGATGGCATTTATACATGATCTCATCGTTCTTTTCGGGCTTTAAATGCATTAAAATGTCATAAAATACCATATATATGCTTGTGTTTGTTTACTTGTGTATTTTAGGTATGGATATCGTGAAAAAGACAAAAGATCACAAGATACAAGGAAAAACGAACACGAGAAACGAAGCCGTACAAAGAACCGGGCCCTAATCATGGAATTCTCATCAAATACCCTTGAAGACTTGAAGACAAAACAAGATTGATCCTCCAAGAATGAAGAAATGACACTTAAAACCCTTGTATATTAATAATTACAAGTTTGGTCCCTTAAGTTTGTCAAAATTGCAAAAAGGTCCTTCAACTTTGAAGAAATGGCAAGAATAGTCCCTCAACAATTCAAAATTGCCATTTATGGTCCCTCATGAAGATTAAGATGCAAGGAAGACCTTTGAAGATCAAATAGTCCAAGATCAGCCCTTGAAGAATCACCAAATGGCAAAAATCATCCTTTGAAAGAGTTTTGGAAAGTTTTGTGCTAAAAACGTCAAAGTATGAAACTCATTTGTGAAGAAAATTCAGTTTTAGGGCTGAAAAACATTGAATGCCAAAAATATTAAAACTCAAGGGCCAATGTTGTGCATTTTCAAACATTTAAACCAAATATGGCGCCTAACAACTAAGTTTCCCCCAATATCGGATCTAAGGATGTTACTGTTTATCTTTTTACAGCCCAGGTTTCACCTTCATTTATCCTGGGTAAATTTTCAATTAAACTCACACACACTTAATTCACACATGCCAAAACCAAACCCACTCCTAAAAACCTTCATCCCACCAACGTGTACCAAATCCCCAATTCCCCAATCCACCAATCATATCATTCCTTTGTCCCCAAGGCACATGACGTGTCCAATATCAACCACCAAGATGAAATGCTTCCTCACAACGCAAATATGAACGGCCAAGATCAAAAAAGGACAATTCACACCAAAAACGTCCAAGGGCATATTAGGGATTTTTCCATGTATTAGGGTTTAGTTTTTTGGATTCTAGATCCTTCTTAGCTTAGTATAAAAGAGGCCCCAACCTGTGGGTGACCCTTTGTTCCAGTTTCAATTCTCTCACTTGTAATTCCTTTTTAAAGAAATAAAAAGTTTGGTTTTTGAATAATTCAAGTATAATTCCTTTTTTATTGTTTTTAAAAGATTGTGTGTTGTGAGGGAGATTGATTCTGAGTTCCACTTTGTTATATGGTTAAGCAACTTTGATTTTCAAAGTTGTTTAAGGTTTCTGAAACTTGGAAGATTTTTGGTAGAAATCTGTCCAAGGTATTTTGGTGTTTAAGGTTCATGATTTTGGTGATTTAAGGGGTTTAGATACGTTTTAAGAAGTTTTGGAAAAGATTTGGAGAGTTTTAAAAGAGAAAGAAATAAATCAGAATAGTATATTGTATATTGTTCTTGCTGTCTTGTTCTTGATTTGTCATAAGCAGGATTGAAGGCTTGTTGATTTGTGTTCAGCACCAGCCCGGGCTGGTAGGGAGGAGGATTTACATCCTCTAGGACCCTTGGATGTAGGGGTCCTAAGGTAAAACCCTTTACCTTGTTTAAATTTCAGAAAAAAGTGTAGCTGTTTTGAATGATCTTGAGTGATTGGTTGATTTTTGTGTTAATCTGTTGGATTCATGTCTATTTGAGTTTGTATGCCTGACAAAAGCTCTAAGAATCAGTTTGAAATAGTTTTGTAGCATTTTGGTGTGTTAAAGTTTGGTTTTAGAAAGTTTAAGGGGTGTTTGGCAATAGGTATAAGCAGGGCAAGGATTTGATTTGAGTGTTTTAAAAAGTGTTAGGTTAATTGAAATTGGTTAAGTTAGGTGTTATAAAGTTGGTAATCTACTTTGGAACAAGTTTGGAGTTATCTAGTGTTGTTTTAAAAAGGAAAAGGTAACTCAAATCTGCATAATACTATTCTGCTTGTATTTTCATGCATTTTGGGGGTTTGATCTTTGAAAAACTGTGAGTGAATGTATGATTTAAGGTTTGAGACTGCTTTAATACCATCTTGTGAGTGTGTGTGCTAAGTTTTGTGGTTTGAAGTTCATTATATAGCAAGCTAGAAGCAAATAAGCCCCCAGACCTGTCAATAGCATCACAGAGAATTTCATAGGCTGATTGTGTGCACTTAGTTGTGAGAACTTGCTTGATAAGTGTTTAATTCTTGCTGTATTGACTTCTTGTGCTCAAAGGAGCACAAGAGTGCCCCATTGCTCCATAATATTCCACAAATAAGCCATAAGCCAGGTTCCTCTTGGCTTTTGGAACTTGAGAAAAAGCACAAACCACAAGTGCATACTGCTAAGTGTTCTTAACAACCTGTCACGTTTTTTTTAATCCTTGTTTTGGCTTAACTTTGATTAAAAAGGAAAGTGAATTGTGATAATAAGGTTAACTAAGGTTACTGGATTGTGTTGGAAAAGTAAAAAGCAAAAAATAAAAAAAAAAGTGATAAAAAGGGTTGCTAAGATTCGAACCCCCGTCTCCACTCCCACGCACCAACAACATAACCATTGCGCCCTTGGGTCTTTTACTGACCAAGGGTGCAATTGTTTTCCTTTTAACATCTTTTTCATTTCTTTCTTAAATATAAAGCCGTAGCTATATTAGCTTATTTCCAGCTTATTTTTAAGCTAACTTTGTCTAGCTTATTTTTCTTAGGGCTTTTATAGCAGTTGTGATTTTTCAAAATTGGTTTCATAATTTTCCATTCATTAGATTAATTTCTAGGATTTATTTAATAGACGTTTTTCATTAAATCATTAAAAAATACCAAAAATAGTTTTTATTTTTAGGAAAAATAGTTTTTGGTTTTTAAAATATATTTTTGAGGTTTACATTAAGTTTTGGTTTCAAAAACATTTATTTTTAATTTTATAATATTTTAAGGTTTTTTATAAACTTTAAAGATTTTTATAAAATTATTAAAAAAGGTTTAGGAGCTCTAATTAGTGTTTTTCTCTTAGTTATATTATTTAGGATTTTTAGAAATTTTTTATTTCAAATTTTAGAAACTTTTATTTTTTTAGTAATATTTTAATATTATTTTATTATTTAATTTTCAAAATTTTCTTTTTCCTTCTTTTTAATTTTTCCTAGGTTCTTTGTCATTAATTAGGACTATTTCCATTTTTAGAATATTTTTATAACTTTTAGATTTATTTTTATAATTATTTTAAGTTTAATTAGGTTTTAATCATTTTTAGAGTAATAAAAATATTTTTAATAGGTTTTAATTTTTAGAAAATTACTTTTTAGTCTTCTAATAATATAAGTTAAGTGATTATTCAATAAAATCATATTTTAGACATTTGAATTAGTTAAATTTAATTTTAGGGCTTTAATTAGCATTTAAAATTAATTATTTAATTAATAAAAGGTTTTAAAATATCTTTGTTGGATTTTTATCTTTATTTATATTATTATTGACTTGTTTTAGTCTTTTTAATCTTTTCTTGATATTTTGTTTTTGGTTTTAATAAATTTTAATTTTTGTGGTTTTTCTACGGCTTTACGTTTTCGTCGTAATTTAATTTTAACGTAACCGTCTTTCATCTTCTCATCCCCATTCTTCTCAATATTAATCTCAAAGAAATACAAGTTAATTCACAACACCTATACCTCCTTGGGAAACGAATCTCTTCTCTCTTTTAAGTGATTGGGTCATTAGTGTTGATTTTTCCTAAAATCATCACTCGATACTTACCGCTCATATACGTTCTTTTGTTTTCCTAAACAAGAGTCGTATTTTACTACAATCATTTTGGCGCCGCTGCCGGGGAGGTGTGTTGTGCTTTAATTTGGAAAATTTTGTTTTTGATATTATCCATAAATAGTATTTGTGTTAAGTGGAACTCCCTTAACACGTATTATCGGTTTTCTTGGTTTTTCTTTGTGAATATTATTAATATATTGTATTAAGTATCACAATCAAAATACAATATCTCCAAAAGTGTGAAAACACAACCTTAATTGGGATTTGATCTCCTAATTATTGTATTCGAATCTCAAACAAAAAGAAAAGGCAAAAATAGATAAATACTTTCGTGAAGCTCGATTTTGAAAAATACAAACTATAAGGTGGGTATAAGGCGGGTATTATAAAATATACCCTAAGGAAAAAGGCTCTTAAGTGCTTCGCGCCGCCTCGTTTCCCCGCTTGCTTGTGAGTATTTTGAGATTGAAGGCTAATCGAGGGTTTTGCCGCCCAAAGTATTAATACGTATACTATATTTGCTTGGTTTTCTTTGTGATTAAACCCTCGTGAACAATTTGGTTTTCACCAAAGTTCTAAAGTCATTCGAAGGCGTTCACTCCACGTGATCGTTTTCATTCCTTTGAGGCTTCTTTAATCAAGAGTTTGATTCGAGGAGAGATTTTGTAGATTGTTGTCTACGAAGATACACCAAAATCCAAAAAAGTTAAATATCATCAAAAACACAAAAAAATTGAAAATCCACAAAACAACCAAAAAGAATCTTCTTTGCTCACCTCCCATTCTTCGTGAAGTTTATGATCACTCGTAATCAAGCTAAACGAGCTCGTAAACGTCTTCAAAAGCAAGCAAATCAAGGATCGTTGATTGTTGAAGAACCTCCAATTGTTGAACCTATTGTAGAACAAGAAGTCGTAATGGCTAATCGTACTATGATGGAGTTGCTACAAGCACCCACCGAGGGTTTTGGAGAGGCCATTGTTATTCCCGCCATCCTTGCGGAGAATTTCGAGATTAAGACGGGTTTAATGTCGATGTTGCAAGCAAACAAATTTCGAGGTCACGAGAAAGACAACCCGCATTACCATATTAGGAATTTCAACCGTCTCACCGCCACTAGCAAATTCAAAGATGTTCCGCATGACGCCATTAAGATGATGTTGTTTCCATATTCGTTGGATGGACCCGCAAAAATTTGGCTCGAGAAAGAACCGCCAAATTCGATTTTGACATGGGCCGATCTCGTTTCTAAGTTTGTGAACAAGTTTTTTCCACCATCGAAAACAACACACTTAAAAAATGAGATTTCACGATTTGTGCAACGTAATAATGAAAGTTTTTCAATGGCATGGGAACGATTTAAAGAGATGTTACATGAATGTCCTCACCATGATTTTTCGGAATTGCATCAAATTGATACATTTTATAATGGGCTTAATGATCATGAACGAGATTATTTAAATGCCGCCGCGGGTGGTAATTTTTTGTGCAAGACGACAAATGAGGCTTTACAAATCATTGAGAATCGATCTAAGGTTTATAGCCCTCGTAACACACCGAGTGTTGCCAATATGGGTTCGTCATCGTCATCACAATCGTCTCGTAGCATTAACGCCTTACATGATGAAGCTAATGAGGAAAATCGGTTTTTTGATAGATTTGCTAATCTAATGTCCCATTGGAAGGCTCAAGAAGCTTCCAATTCCGCTTCGGTTAAAGCGGTTGCTAAGAGTTGTTTATCTTGTGGAGGAGCTCATGATCTTTCCGAGTGCATTACCGCGGATGGTAACACTTCGAGTGCTTATGTAGCAACGGGAACTTACAACCAAAACGGCCAAGGTTCCCGCCAAAATCAAGCTCCACCAAACCAAAATGCTAATAATTATCGAAACAACAACCAAGGTAATTACCAAGGCAACACACGCAATTACAACAAAGGGAATTATCAAAGTGGGAATGGACAAATCTCTAATCAAAACCAAAACCGTGATTTTCAAAACACTACACAAGGTTTTCAAAATGCTCACACGAAAAATTTGCAAGGAGAATTTTTAGATTATGCAAAAGCAAATGATGCTAAATTTGATAATATGCAACGTGAGATGATTAGCTTAAGGTCCGAGTTGAAAAACGAGCTTAAAAATGAACTTGCCAATGAACTTAAAACTCATGCTAACAAAATGGAAGGAAATGTCCAACGTCTTCAACAAAACCAACAAAAGATGGAATTAGGACAACATGAGATTAAGCAAGAGTTATTGAAAGCGGATGCTAGGCAATCAAAATTTGAGGACCGAATGGCTAAGATGTTTGAAGCTATCATGTGTAAGCCCTCTTCTTCGGGTGGTCTTCCTAGTGATACCATTGCAAACCCGAAGGGAGAAATGAAGGTTATTACTACACGAAGTGGTAAAACTTTCAAGGAACCAATCTCTCGTCCAAGTACTTCTACGGAGAAGGAAATCGAGAAAGAACCCGAGGTGATGGTCGAAAAGGAGCACATTACAATCCCACGAAGTACCGCTCAAACCACACCTACGGTTACACCAAAACCAATTGTGGAACCCGAGTTTCCAAGGCCGTTGCCTAATGACCTACCCACACCACCTTTACCCTACCCTTCGAGACGAAACAAAGAGAAAATGCAAGAACGTAAGAAACAACAAATCGAGCTTTTTATTAAGATGTTTCAACAAGTGCATTTTGATGTGAGTTTAGCCGACGCGTTGTTATACATGCCTCGTTTCGCTTCCACTTTTAAAAGTATGATGAGCGATAAGGAAAAGCTTTCAAAGCTTGCTAATTGTTCTTCGGTTTATCTTAACCGCATACCGGAAAAAGTTGGTGATCCCGGAAAGTTTCTCATTCCTTGTGACATACAAGATATGAAAGAATGCCTCGCCTTGGCCGATCTTGGTGCGAGCATTAATTTGATGCCATTTTCCATTTGGAAATCGCTTTCGCTTCCGGCTCTTATTCCTTCGAACATGTCCATCGAGATGGCCGATCATTCTACGATTATGGCATGTGGAATAGCCGAAGATGTTTTCGTGAAAGTGGGGAAGTTCTACTATCCCGTTGATTTTATAGTAGTCGACATCCCCGCGGATCCTCAAGTTCCTCTAATTTTAGGACGTTCGTTTTTAGATACTTCGAGATCGCTTATCGATGTTCATGCGAGAACTATCACTTTGAGATTCAACGAAGAGGAACTTGTTATAAACGCTACTCAAAACTCGAAACCTTCTCATGTTTATGCAATCGCTACCATCAATCACATTGACATCGTTGATGTAGTTTGCGATGAGTTTTCACAAGAAGTGTTAGGTTTTTCCGATAGCTCGTCAAGTGGCAATCCCACTATTTTGGATCCGATTCTTGCTAATTCCACACCAAATCTCACTCCATTCCAAGGAGGCGATTTCACTTCAAATGAAATCGACAATGAAGATGAGGTGTTGATTAGTGATGATATTTCTATTCCACCATTTCTTCCGCCGATGGAAGTTATGAGTGTTGAACCAAAATCTTCAATCGAGGAACCGCCTATCCTTGAATTGAAAGATCTTCCTTCTCACCTTGAATATGCATTCTTGGAAGGTGATGACAAGTTGCCGGTTATTATTGCAAAAGATCTTGCTAATGATGAAAAAACCGAGCTCTTGAAAGTTCTTAAGGCTCACAAAGGGGCAATTGCGTGGAAAATTTCCGACATTAAGGGTATTGACCCAAAATTTTGTACTTACAAGATTTTAATGGAGGAGGACTACAAACCCGCAATTCAAAGTCAAAGAAGGGTAAATCCCAAAATTCACGATGTCATTAAAAAGGAGGTCCTAAAACTCCTTGACGCGGGAATGATTTATCCTATATCCGATAGCCCATGGGTGAGCCCAATCCATTGTGTCCCTAAAAAGGGAGGAATGACCGTTGTGCCTAATGAAAACAACGAGTTAATTCCCACTCGTGTTGTGACCGGTTGGAGGGTGTGTATTGACTACCGAAAGTTAAATGACGCCACTCGTAAAGACCACTTTCCTTTGCCCTTCATGGATCAAATGTTGGAGCGACTCGCGGGAAATGAATTCTATTGCTTTTTAGATGGTTTTTCCGGTTACTTTCAAATTCCTATCGACCCTCGTGATCAAGAGAAGACTACGTTTACGTGTCCTTATGGAACGTTCGCTTATCGTAGGATGCCTTTCGGACTTTGCAATGCACCCGGTACGTTTCAACGGTGTATGATGGCAATTTTTCACGACATGATCGAGAAGTCGATGGAAGTGTTTATGGATGACTTCTCGGTGTTTGGTAATTCGTTCACGTCATGTTTATCTAATCTCGAACAAATGTTAAAACGTTGTGAAGAAACCAATCTTGTGCTTAATTGGGAGAAATGTCATTTCATGTGTAAACAAGGAATCGTCTTAGGACATAAGGTGTCGAAGGCGGGGATTGAGGTCGATAAAGCTAAGGTAGACGTCATCGCCAAGTTACCTCATCCCAAAACCGTTAAGGGAGTTCGTAGTTTCCTAGGCCACGCGGGCTTTTATCGTCGTTTCATCAAGGACTTTTCGAAGATTTCTCGTCCTATGACACACCTTCTCGAGAAGGATGCTCCTTTTAACTTCAATGAGGATTGTGTTAAGGCTTTCGAAACTCTAAAAAGGAAACTTACCGAAGCTCCCATTCTTGTTGCTCCTAATTGGGAATTACCCTTTGAAATCATGTGCGATGCAAGTGATTATGCTATAGGGGCCGTCTTAGGGCAACGTTATGACAAGCATTTCCGTCCTATCCACTATGCTAGTAAGACGATGACCGAGGCTCAATTAAAGTACACCACAACGGAAAAGGAATTCCTTGCCGTGGTCTATGCTTTTGAGAAATTCCGACCTTATCTCGTCTTAACTAAAAGCATCGTGTATACCGACCATTCGGCTATCAAGTATCTCTTAGCTAAGCAAGATGCTAAGCCGAGATTGCTTCGTTGGATGCTCCTCCTCCAAGAATTTGATGTCACCGTGCTTGACAAAAAAGGAGCCGAGAATCTAGCGGCCGATCATCTCTCTCGTCTAGAAGATCCTCACAAAGATGTTTTCGAGAACAAGGAAATTACCGAAACATTTCCTCTTGAGACTCTCGGTGTAGTGAATTCTAAAGACACCACCCCATGGTTTGCCGACATTGCAAATTACCATGCGGGCAATTTCATAATCAAGGGTATGACGACACAACAAAAACGAAAATTCTTTCGTGACGTCAAGTTCTATTTTTGGGACGACCCTTATCTCTTTCGGATTTGTGCGGATCAACTCGTTCGACGTTGTGTGTTTAGTGCCGAAGCCTCTAATATCCTTAGAGCTTGTCACGAGGGACCCACGGGTGGTCACCACGGTGCTAATCTCACGGCTAAGAAAGTGTTCGATGCCGGTTTCTTTTGGCCTTCTATCTATCGTGATGCACACGCACTTGTGAAGTCGTGTGATTCGTGCCAACGTCAAGGAAAATCGTCTCAACGTGATGAAATGCCGCAAAATATAATTCAAGTGTGTGAGATTTTCGACATATGGGGAATAGACTTTATGGGGCCGTTCCCATCGTCTCATGGCAACAAATATATCCTCGTCGCGGTGGACTACCTTTCTAAGTGGGTAGAAGCTAAGGCTTTGCCTACTAATGATGCTCGTGTGGTAGTGAAGTTTTTGAAGCAACTATTCTCTCGGTTCGGAACCCCTCGTGCTATTATAAGCGATCGTGGAACCCATTTTTGTAATGACCAATTCGAAAAGGTTCTAAAGAAATATGGGGTTACACATCGTCTTTCTACGGCTTATCACCCGCAAACGAGTGGGCAAGTCGAGGTTTCGAACCGAGCTTTGAAGAGGATTTTAGAAAGGTCGATTGGAGAAAACCGTGCTTCATGGTCCGACAAACTCGATGACGCTTTATGGGCCTTTAGGACCGCTTATAAGACACCTATCGGTTGCACTCCTTATAAGTTAGTCTATGGGAAGAATTGTCATTTGCCCATTGAATTGGAGCATAAGGCATATTGGGCCCTTAAGCATGCTAATTTTGACTTGAAGACCGCGGGAGATCACCGGAAAATACAATTGAATGAATTGGATGAATTAAGGGATAATGCTTATGAAAATTCATTAATTTTTAAAGAAAAGACTAAAAAGTTTCATGATTCAAAGATTAAAAACCGGGTTTTTAACGTTGGTGATCAAGTGTTGCTTTTTAACTCACGTCTTAAGATATTTTCCGGGAAATTGAAATCTCGTTGGTCGGGTCCGTTCACCATTACACAAGTGTTTCCATATGGGACCATTGAGCTAGCTCAAGATGATGGTCCCAATTTCAAGGTGAATGGACATAGGCTTAAGCACTACTTTGGTGGGGAAATTCCTTCAATGGTTGCCCCCGACCAAGACACCTTCCCCAATGATAATTAGCATTGAGGGGATCGAGTCGAGCTCATGACTCGGTAATCAAAAACGAGGTGCCTCGTGGGGGAGATCTCATGCTTATCTTTATGCTTATTGTTCACTAATAAGGGGACTTGTACCCTTCCAACTCGTTGTCTCGTAGTTGTTTGTGATTGTGTTATCTAGATCATCATCATCATCTACGATTGAAGACTCTCGTGTTCGTTTACGTGAGCCTCCATCGTTCGTTTGAAGAAGTTTTTCACGATTCCATGACATATCCTTTATTGTTCTAACAATTATCTTTTAGCATAATTAATAAACGGCTTTAGATATATTGTTGATCACCCTTTCCATGCTAGATCCTAAGCATTCGACTCTTCGTCTCTAGTATGGGGGTGCTCCACCTTTAGACTCGAAACATTGAGGACAATGTTTACTTTTAGTATGGGGGGGTGAATAGGTACTTGCTTTGCTACGCCCTCACGTTTTCCAATTTTCAATGTTTTGCTTTGCTAATAAGGCTAAAAATGGCCAAATTTTAAATTTTTTTAGTTTTCATAAGTGTTTTTAAGACACGAATGTATATTTTCCGATGGGTAGAATAAGAGTTAATTTTTGACTTGATGAGCATTTGGAGCCATTTACATTCCTTAACCCGCTCAATTCAAGTTTTGCTAGACTTTTATATAGGGAGCTTTAAAACGCGAAAGTCTTAATTCATTCGGGTTAAGAACAAGAACTTTTCGCAAGCTCCTATAATTGATTCTAGAAAGTCACTTATCAAGGGAACTTTAAAACGCATTCTCTAAACTTGAAAAAGTCCAAGAAAGTGCAAGATCCTATAGGTGGCTTGAAAACCCAAAACTTTGATTTGATTTAGTCTTAATGAAAGCTAATCCAAATTTGGCTTAATTTTGACTTGCATGGCTAAGTATTCACGAGTCTCTTTAATTAGAGGTCTTTATATAGTGAAGAACGAGAAATGATAGAGTTAGACAAGTGATCATGCTAAACGTAGAACATGAAAATGTTCTTTCAAAAACTCATATGTTTTTAATTGTGGCTTTTTCTTCCCATAAGATCAATGCATTAGGAATAAAACATAATTGCAATAAGTAAGGTCGTACGATTTGAAAGGTTACTTAGCCTCTAGCGCAAGATCGTTTAAAAGTTGCTCGGGGTTGAATAGAGTTCATAGCCAAGGCATAACTTATTGAAGCGGGACGCGAAGATTGGCGATCATCCAAAAAGGCCCTAACAAGGCATGAGGAGCTCTATTTTTGCTAAAGATCCAAAGATGATGTGAAGTATCATTATTCCAAAATCAATATGAAGGATCGAGACACACGACGAGAAGCTATTACTCCCCTAAAGAATGGAGAAAGTCTATCCAAAAAGACCCTAACAAGGTATGAGGATGAATATATCCAAGTCCGAAAAGGAGGCGGATCGTTGTATATCAAAATCCAAAGTAAAGATTGAAGAAAAATGATGAAGTCGTGGTCCTATATGAAGAATCTCTCAAAAAAACGTCAAGTGAAGAAATTCCAAATATATGAAGAGAAGACCATAATTTCAAGAACGTCTTCCCAAGATTTGAAGTATGAAGTACATGCCAAATATCGGTCCGAGAAAGGTCTCAAATCGTGAAACGAGTTATGCCAAGATATGAACTTAAGGAGATACACGAGAAGCCGTTTTAAAAGATTTTGTCCTTCGGCTAACTATTGATCAAATCGTGCTACTTTGCTTTCGGACTAATAACTACTTAAATAAGTCAATATGAATCACTTGTGATCCATGACAATTAGATAAAAAATGCTAGAAACCCATTTCCTTTTATAATAACTAGGATTGCGGGGAGAAAAAGTATTACACAATTTGAACGTATGAGTAGTGTTAGCATTGTGACTTGTACCAACAATGATCTTGTTTTTGCACTTAGCATGGAATGTATGACAATCAAGGATGACGAAATTTACTCTAAGGGACATTGACTTGTTTCTATTCTTAGACCCTAAAAGTCACCTTTTGGTGATGAAAATCATACATTATGTCTTTACACATCATCGTAGTATGTTGCAAGTCTTTTACTCTTCAATAAAGGTTAATAAAATTGAACTTTGGTGATGCTTATATACTTTATTCTAGCATTGCGTGAGGGCACGGCAATGGCTTAGTATGGGGGAGTGATGAGATGGCATTTATACATGATCTCATCGTTCTTTTCGGGCTTTAAATGCATTAAAATGTCATAAAATACCATATATATGCTTGTGTTTGTTTACTTGTGTATTTTAGGTATGGATATCGTGAAAAAGACAAAAGATCACAAGATACAAGGAAAAACGAACACGAGAAACGAAGCCGTACAAAGAACCGGGCCCTAATCATGGAATTCTCATCAAATACCCTTGAAGACTTGAAGACAAAACAAGATTGATCCTCCAAGAATGAAGAAATGACACTTAAAACCCTTGTATATTAATAATTACAAGTTTGGTCCCTTAAGTTTGTCAAAATTGCAAAAAGGTCCTTCAACTTTGAAGAAATGGCAAGAATAGTCCCTCAACAATTCAAAATTGCCATTTATGGTCCCTCATGAAGATTAAGATGCAAGGAAGACCTTTGAAGATCAAATAGTCCAAGATCAGCCCTTGAAGAATCACCAAATGGCAAAAATCATCCTTTGAAAGAGTTTTGGAAAGTTTTGTGCTAAAAACGTCAAAGTATGAAACTCATTTGTGAAGAAAATTCAGTTTTAGGGCTGAAAAACATTGAATGCCAAAAATATTAAAACTCAAGGGCCAATGTTGTGCATTTTCAAACATTTAAACCAAATATGGCGCCTAACAACTAAGTTTCCCCCAATATCGGATCTAAGGATGTTACTGTTTATCTTTTTACAGCCCAGGTTTCACCTTCATTTATCCTGGGTAAATTTTCAATTAAACTCACACACACTTAATTCACACATGCCAAAACCAAACCCACTCCTAAAAACCTTCATCCCACCAACGTGTACCAAATCCCCAATTCCCCAATCCACCAATCATATCATTCCTTTGTCCCCAAGGCACATGACGTGTCCAATATCAACCACCAAGATGAAATGCTTCCTCACAACGCAAATATGAACGGCCAAGATCAAAAAAGGACAATTCACACCAAAAACGTCCAAGGGCATATTAGGGATTTTTCCATGTATTAGGGTTTAGTTTTTTGGATTCTAGATCCTTCTTAGCTTAGTATAAAAGAGGCCCCAACCTGTGGGTGACCCTTTGTTCCAGTTTCAATTCTCTCACTTGTAATTCCTTTTTAAAGAAATAAAAAGTTTGGTTTTTGAATAATTCAAGTATAATTCCTTTTTTATTGTTTTTAAAAGATTGTGTGTTGTGAGGGAGATTGATTCTGAGTTCCACTTTGTTATATGGTTAAGCAACTTTGATTTTCAAAGTTGTTTAAGGTTTCTGAAACTTGGAAGATTTTTGGTAGAAATCTGTCCAAGGTATTTTGGTGTTTAAGGTTCATGATTTTGGTGATTTAAGGGGTTTAGATACGTTTTAAGAAGTTTTGGAAAAGATTTGGAGAGTTTTAAAAGAGAAAGAAATAAATCAGAATAGTATATTGTATATTGTTCTTGCTGTCTTGTTCTTGATTTGTCATAAGCAGGATTGAAGGCTTGTTGATTTGTGTTCAGCACCAGCCCGGGCTGGTAGGGAGGAGGATTTACATCCTCTAGGACCCTTGGATGTAGGGGTCCTAAGGTAAAACCCTTTACCTTGTTTAAATTTCAGAAAAAAGTGTAGCTGTTTTGAATGATCTTGAGTGATTGGTTGATTTTTGTGTTAATCTGTTGGATTCATGTCTATTTGAGTTTGTATGCCTGACAAAAGCTCTAAGAATCAGTTTGAAATAGTTTTGTAGCATTTTGGTGTGTTAAAGTTTGGTTTTAGAAAGTTTAAGGGGTGTTTGGCAATAGGTATAAGCAGGGCAAGGATTTGATTTGAGTGTTTTAAAAAGTGTTAGGTTAATTGAAATTGGTTAAGTTAGGTGTTATAAAGTTGGTAATCTACTTTGGAACAAGTTTGGAGTTATCTAGTGTTGTTTTAAAAAGGAAAAGGTAACTCAAATCTGCATAATACTATTCTGCTTGTATTTTCATGCATTTTGGGGGTTTGATCTTTGAAAAACTGTGAGTGAATGTATGATTTAAGGTTTGAGACTGCTTTAATACCATCTTGTGAGTGTGTGTGCTAAGTTTTGTGGTTTGAAGTTCATTATATAGCAAGCTAGAAGCAAATAAGCCCCCAGACCTGTCAATAGCATCACAGAGAATTTCATAGGCTGATTGTGTGCACTTAGTTGTGAGAACTTGCTTGATAAGTGTTTAATTCTTGCTGTATTGACTTCTTGTGCTCAAAGGAGCACAAGAGTGCCCCATTGCTCCATAATATTCCACAAATAAGCCATAAGCCAGGTTCCTCTTGGCTTTTGGAACTTGAGAAAAAGCACAAACCACAAGTGCATACTGCTAAGTGTTCTTAACAACCTGTCACGTTTTTTTTAATCCTTGTTTTGGCTTAACTTTGATTAAAAAGGAAAGTGAATTGTGATAATAAGGTTAACTAAGGTTACTGGATTGTGTTGGAAAAGTAAAAAGCAAAAAATAAAAAAAAAAGTGATAAAAAGGGTTGCTAAGATTCGAACCCCCGTCTCCACTCCCACGCACCAACAACATAACCATTGCGCCCTTGGGTCTTTTACTGACCAAGGGTGCAATTGTTTTCCTTTTAACATCTTTTTCATTTCTTTCTTAAATATAAAGCCGTAGCTATATTAGCTTATTTCCAGCTTATTTTTAAGCTAACTTTGTCTAGCTTATTTTTCTTAGGGCTTTTATAGCAGTTGTGATTTTTCAAAATTGGTTTCATAATTTTCCATTCATTAGATTAATTTCTAGGATTTATTTAATAGACGTTTTTCATTAAATCATTAAAAAATACCAAAAATAGTTTTTATTTTTAGGAAAAATAGTTTTTAGTTTTTAAAATATATTTTTGAGGTTTACATTAAGTTTTGGTTTCAAAAACATTTATTTTTAATTTTATAATATTTTAAGGTTTTTTATAAACTTTAAAGATTTTTATAAAATTATTAAAAAAGGTTTAGGAGCTCTAATTAGTGTTTTTCTCTTAGTTATATTATTTAGGATTTTTAGAAATTTTTTATTTCAAATTTTAGAAACTTTTATTTTTTTAGTAATATTTTAATATTATTTTATTATTTAATTTTCAAAATTTTCTTTTTCCTTCTTTTTCATTTTTCCTAGGTTCTTTGTCATTAATTAGGACTATTTCCATTTTTAGAATATTTTTATAACTTTTAGATTTATTTTTATAATTATTTTAAGTTTAATTAGGTTTTAATCATTTTTAGAGTAATAAAAATATTTTTAATAGGTTTTAATTTTTAGAAAATTACTTTTTAGTCTTCTAATAATATAAGTTAAGTGATTATTCAATAAAATCATATTTTAGACATTTGAATTAGTTAAATTTAATTTTAGGGCTTTAATTAGCATTTAAAATTAATTATTTAATTAATAAAAGGTTTTAAAATATCTTTGTTGGATTTTTATCTTTATTTATATTATTATTGACTTGTTTTAGTCTTTTTAATCTTTTCTTGATATTTTGTTTTTGGTTTTAATAAATTTTAATTTTTGTGGTTTTTCTACGGCTTTACGTTTTCGTCGTAATTTAATTTTAACGTAACCGTCTTTCATCTTCTCATCCCCATTCTTCTCAATATTAATCTCAAAGAAATACAAGTTAATTCACAACACCTATACCTCCTTGGGAAACGAATCTCTTCTCTCTTTTAAGTGATTGGGTCATTAGTGTTGATTTTTCCTAAAATCATCACTCGATACTTACCGCTCATATACGTTCTTTTGTTTTCCTAAACAAGAGTCGTATTTTACTACAATCAATCAAGAAACCCTAAAAAATAAAAATTAGTGTTTCTTCAAATTGACCCCCAGAAACGAACAAGAACCACGTTAATCAACGATTAACCAACCAAGTATCACAAGAAACCACCAATTGATCAAAAACCCCAAAAATTAGGGTTTCAAGATAAAACCCTAATAATAAGGATCACCACCAATCGAGCACCAAGAGTCAACCTAGGGCTCTGATACCATGTAAAAATGATATCAAAACCAACCAGATCAAGATCTAATCACTCAACCAACCACTTCTCAGTGATTACTTTTATTAAAACAATATATACAAGTAGATGAGTCCCTAACATAGGTGCTCACCAAACGAATACAATCAGAAATCAAGATATCCCCCACTAGGTACATTCACTCACACTTACAAAACCTAATCAAACTATACTAAAACAAGATCAAGAAGATCTTAACAGAAAACCAGATGAAACCCAGATGAAACCCCAAAGTCATAACCGAATGATTGAGAGAGTTGTGTGTGTGAGATAAGAATGAATGAATGAACCAGATACCCACTTTCCAGCTTAAATACTCAAGCCCAAAACATAATTGCACTTAAGTCCTTGCACATCACAAAAGAAACAAAACTTGCACAATATACAAAAGTTACAATTAAACCCCTCAACTTACAAGCTTGTTAATAAGTGTGAAAACACTTATCCTTTTACCACTTATTTCCAATAATAACAAGGCCAAAACGTGTATTTTATGTCGTAAAAGTCGGAATTATGCGTGGTTTGTGTTTTTATTGTGTTTTAGGACCAAAATATGAAAAAGGAAGAAAACACGGGCTTTCACGGGCTTTTATCGAAGAAAACGGGAAAAGACGAAGTCAAAAGATCAAGAGTGCAAAAAGAACGGAAGTCCAAGACCTATTCTGAAGATTTATCGAAGAACAAGTCTAAAGACGGAAGTTTAATGAAGTCGAAGAACTCGAGTCCAAATAAATGTTAAGACGAGTTTAATTAATCCCGAGACGACATCGAGAAAGACAAAAGAATTAAATCGAGTCGAGAAGACGTGAAGAAAGAAAGAAGATACAACACATGCACTCCTTCCACCTTCCCTATAAATACCCTCCTAATACACATTAGGAGGGGAGTTAGTCTTTAATTTTTAGCTTTCATTGTGTCATTCTTCTTTCTGGTTTTTAGAGAGAGAAAGTTCTCCACTTTCTCTCACTAAGTTTCATCTTTTCTTTTAATCTTTCAAGATTAAACATTTGTGTATTGCTTATTTCATTAATCAAGTTCTATTTAAGCTTTTAATCTTTAATATCCTTCTACCGTTCTTTGATTTTAGATTAACTTTGGTGCATAATTCATTAAATCCGTGTTGATCTTGATGTTTTTGTGCTTAAAAAGTTGATCTTTTTGTTTCTACGTAAGCTTTCATTTGATCAAGCTTTAAGATTCTTGTGCTTATTGGCTTATTTACATGTTTAGCTTATTTACTTATAAAACGTTTTCTTAAAAAGTTCATATTTTTATGATTTGATTTAAAAGTTTGTTTATTTTAAGTTTAGATAAGTTGATACAAGTGCTTATTAGATCCGGTTCAGTTTCGATTCGTTCAAGTTTTAGTGATAAGCTTACCAATATAGCTTATTCATTGGCTTATTTCGAATCCCATATATATCGGAAAGGGTTTAAACCCCTTTCCGATTGGTTCATTCCGACCTGCAGCCCCGTTTCTACATTCCGATCATTAGATCGGATAAGGGTTTTACCCTATTCCGATTAGCACCCTTTTTCCGATCATCAAATCGGAAAAGGGTTTAGCTTATTCCGACTATTGCCTTTTTGAACATTCCGATTAGGTGTTTATCCTAATATTCCGATTTGCTTCTTGGCATGTTATTCCGATCTGACCCATCTCATTATTCCGATTAGAGGTATTCGTCATCATTCCGATCTGGACCCTTTGTTAGATATTCCGATCAAGGTGGTTTTGCTATTATTCCGATTTGGTCCATTTCCAACATTCCGATTAATGCATTTTGAACATTCCGATTTGGCTGTAATTGTTTGTTTTCCAATGGTTTAGTTTCTTGTTTTTACAAAGTTTCTAAGTGTTAGTTTAATTTAGTGTTCGGGTAAAAGCTATACAATACCATCCTATTTAGCAAAATGTACCGACTTTAAACACTTACAATTTAATCGCTATACATTACCAATGAACTTTCAAATTGATTATTGACTTTACCAATATGGCCCTAGAATGACGAAATTACCCTTTTCTTTTTTTACATAATTACGTTTTCGTCAGTAAATTTACGTTTTCGTCAGTAAATTTACGTTTTCGTCAGTAAATTTACATACTCGTCCGAAAAATTACGTTTTCGTCAGTAAATTAACGTTTTCCTCAGAAAAACGTTTTCGTTAGTAAATTTATGTATTCGTCAGTAAATATACGTTTTCGTCAGTAAATTTACGTTTTCGTCAGTAATTTTACGTTTTCGTCAGTAAATTTACGTATTCGTCAGAAAATTTACGTTTTCGTCAATAAATTTACGTATTCGTCAAAAAATTTACGTTTTCGTCAGTAAATTTACGTTTTCGTCAGTAAATTTACGTTTTCGTCAGAAAATTTACGTTTTCGTCTTACGTATTCTTCAATAAATTTACGTATTCCTCAGAAAATTTACGTTTTCGTCAGTATATTTACGTTTTCGTCAGTAGATTTACGTTTTCGTCAGTAAATTTACGTTTTCGTCATAAATTTTTCGTTTTCGTCAGTAAATTTACGTTTTCGTTAGAAAATTTACGTTTTCGTCAGAAAATTTACGTATTCGTCAGAAAATTTACGTTTTCGTTAGAAAATTTACGTTTTCGCCAGAAAATTTACGTATGCGTCAGAAAATTTACGTTTTCGTCAGTAAATTTACGTTTTCGTCAGTAAATTTTCGTTTTCGTCAGTAAATTTTCGTTTTCGTCAGTAAATTTAGGTTTTTGTCAGAAAATTTACGTTTTCGTCAGTAAATTTATGTATTCGTCAGTAAATTTTTGTTTTCGTCAGTAAATTTACGTTTTCGTCAGTAAGTTTACGTTTTCGTCAGAAAATTTAAGTTTTCGTCAGTAAATTCACGTTTTCGTCAGAAAATTTTCGTTTTCGTCAGTAAATTTACGTTTTCGTCAGAAAATTTTCTGACGAATACGTAAATTTTCTGACGAAAACGTAAATTCTCTGACGAATACGTAAATTTTCTGACGAAAACGTAAATTTTCTGACGAAAACGTAAATTTACTGACGAAAACGTAAATTTACTGACGAAAACGAAAAATTTCTGACGAAAACGTAAATTTACTGACGAAAACGTATATCTACTGACGAAAACGTAAATATACTGACGAAAACGTAAATTTACTGACGAAAACGTAAATTTACAGACGAAAATATAAATTTTCTGAGGAATACGTAAATTTATTGAAGAATACGTAAGACGAAAACGTAAATTTTCTGACGAAAACGTAAATTTACTGACGAAAACGTAAATTTACTGACGAAAACGTAAATTTACTGACGAAAACGTAAATTTTTTGACGAATACGTAAATTTATTGACGAAAACGTAAATTTTCTGACGAATACGTAAATTTACTGACGAAAACGTAAAATTACTGACGAAAACGTAAAATTACTGACGAAAACGTAAATCTACTGACGAAAACGTAAATATACTGACGAAAACGTAAATTTACTGACGAAAACGTAAATTTACAGACGAAAATGTAAATTTTCTGAGGAATACGTAAATTTATTGAAGAATACGTAAGACGAAAACGTAAATTTTCTGACGAAAACGTAAATTTACGGACGAAAACGTAAATTTACTGACGAAAACGTAAATTTTTTGACGAATACGTAAATTTATTGACGAAAACGTAAATTTTCTGACTAATACGTAAATTTACTGACGAAAACGTAAAATTACTGACGAAAACGTAAATTTACTGACGAAAACGTAAATTTACTGACGAAAACATAAATTTACTGACGAAAACGTTTTTATGAGGAAAACGTTAATTTACTGACGAAAACGTAATTTTTCGGACGAGTATGTAAATTTACTGACGAAAACGTAAATTTACTGACGAAAACGTAATTATGTAAAAAAGAAAAGGGTAATTTCGTCATTTTAGGGCCATATTGGTAAAGTCAATAATCAATTTGAAAGTTCATTGGTAATGTATAGCGATTAAATTGTAAGTGTTTAAAGTCGGTACATTTTGATAAGTACGATGGATTGTATAGTTTTTACCCTTAGTGTTCAAGTAATTTTCTTATATTGTCCTTAAGTTTTAAATTGTTTATTTTTAATTCGTCATTGTAGTTAAATTTTTAAACTCCTACTTTACTCAACGACACTTAAATTACTTGCTATTTAGTTTAAATTAGATAATCAAAACCAATCCATTCTCTTGTTCACCAAAAGACAATTGAGTCGCACTTTAGATCGGTAATCAATTCGAAAAGATCGGTTTAACGAACTTTCATACGAGGTGTAAAACCCTAGTATTAAATTACGCCGCTGCCGGCTCTTTTCGTTAAGATTAACGGTTTCTAGTGAGAGCCGCATTGAATTTTGGGATCCGTTCTTTGAACGTTATTTTCCTTGCTTTAAAAAATTTCAAAAATCCAAAAACAATATAAAATTCTTCAAAAATACAAAAACATTAAAAAAATCATTAAAAGCAATTCTTTTCCAAAGGTTTTGCACCAAAAAGATTATATAGCTATTCTCTCTGTGCATATTTTTCTTCTGCAGGTGTATGCGTACTAGATCTTTGAACTATTCTGAGCCCGAGACTCGTGAAGATTTAGATATGGCTGGTGTTCATAACAACAATAATCACCCACCTCTACCCAATTTGAATAATAATAACAACAGCAACAACAACAACAACAACAATGTCCTCCTACCTGATTTACGAACAATGGAGGAATTGTGTCAACCCACCATGAACGGACGCGGAGGCCCGATTGCGCCAATGCACGTCACGGCTCAGGAGTTTTCGTTGAAGCATCACATGATCCAATAAGTGCAAACTAACCCATTTCGCGGAATTCCGGATGATGATGCCAACAAACACCTCGACAAATTCATTACCATCACCCAAAGCATGAAGTGCCCCGGTGTTTCTATGGATGACCTTCGCCTTCAACTT
The DNA here is from genome assembly GCA_025667525.1 of Glebionis coronaria. Lineage (NCBI taxonomy): Eukaryota > Viridiplantae > Streptophyta > Magnoliopsida > Asterales > Asteraceae > Glebionis > Glebionis coronaria. The sequence goes on along the minus strand of CM046874.1, from coordinate 135,900,616 downwards.
TTTCCCCACTCGCTTTCTCACCATGCCAAAAAATGGTTTGACCGTCTTTCGAAGAATTCTATTCATACGTGGAATGACATGACTCAACGCTTTTTATCGCGCTACTTCCCACCATCCATGGTCACGAGCCTTCGTAACCAAATTAGTGGATTCATGCAAGACAATGATGAATCGCTCTTCGATGCTTGGGAACGATACAATGATTTGATCAACCGCTGTCTAAATCACAACATGATCCCCGTCACTCTCATTGATACCTTCTACAATTGTCTCACTTTTCGTGATCGTGACACGATCAATGCCGCCGCCGGTGGTACTTTTATGAAAAGGAGACCGGAGGAGTGTAGAGAGTTGATTGAAAACATGACTACTCACCACAAGAATTGGGATTCATCCGCATCCTCAAGATCTAATCAGAGAGTCAATGTTTCTTCTACTACTTCCAATCCCGAGATATCCGAACTTACCCGACAAATCGCGAGTATGCACAAGGATTTCATGTCCATGGCCACAAACCACTTTCAACAAGCTAAAGCCGTTGCTATTTCTTGTGACACATGTGGTGGTCCTCATTCTTACAATGATTGTCCTTCTACCCAAGGCAATTTTTCTGAAAACGTTAACGCAGCTTACGGTACTTATCCCACGGGAGGCTATCAAGCTCGCCCTCAAGGAGACCGTAGCTTGCTCAGTTATCGTTCAAACAAATATCTTGCTCCACCCGGTTTCCCTCCTACCAACCAAAACCAACAACAAAGCTATAACCGAAACAACCAATCTCAACCTCATGCTAACAATCAATATCAATCCCAAAGAAACCCATACCTAACTCAAGGAAATTCTCAAGCTTACCAAGCTCCACCTCTCAATCAACCGATGGCATTAAATCAAGACGTCGAGACGTTCATGAAGAATAATCAAAGCTGGTGACGAATCTTCAGAGTCAAGTCATCAACTTAAAGGGCGAAATGGCGAAACAAGGGAGCGATATTCGAGCCGAGCTAAGGAATGATATGGCAAAACAAAGCAATGAAATTCGTGCCGACATCAGAGATTCTTTCAGCACTCAAGCGCTTAACATTCGTGATATGATTGGTTCGCTCATCCAAGGTAATCAACCCTCTTCTTCGGGTACTCTTCCGAGTAACACCGTTGCGAACCCAAGAGGGGAGATGAAAGCAATCACCACTCGTAGTGGAAAAGGTTATACGGAACCCGAGCTTCCTACACCTCCACCCGTGATTGTGAATAAGGAAAAAGAGCAACTTTCCTCACCTCCTTCACCTTCTATCCCTATTTCCCCACCACCTGTGGTTGTAAGTGATCCTATTTCCCTAAAGCCTTCTTCTACATCCAATATACCTTATCCTTCAAGGTTGAAGAAAGAGAAGCAAAAGAGCAAGGATGATATTCAGGTTTCAAACTTTCTCAAAATGTTTAAACAATTGAATTTTAACATCTCCTTTGTCGAGGCTCTCGCTCACATGCCCAAATACGCTAAGATGTTTAAAGATCTTCTAAGTGACGAGGAGAAGCTTCTTGACATTGCTCAGACCCAACTTAATGAGAACTGCTCCGCAGTGCTCTTAAGGAAATTGCCCACCAAACTTGGTGATCCGGGTCGCTTCTTAATTCCTTGCAACTTCCCGGGAGTAGAGAATTGCATGGCCCTAGCCGATCTAGGTGCCAGTATAAACTTAATGCCTTTAAGTGTTTGGAAGCAATTATCTCTCCCCGAGCTAGTTCCCACCAAAATGACTTTGGAATTAGCCAACCGTACGGTTGCTTATCCAGTGGGGATAGCCGAAGATGTCTTCGTTGGCGTTGACAAATTCACCTTCCTGGCGGATTTTGTCTTCCTTGACTACGAGATGGATCCCCGTGTTCCATTAATCGTTGGACGTCCCTTCCTGAGGACCGGTCGCACTCTCATTGATGTAACCGCGGGCGAAATAATCATGAGAGTTGGTGACGATAAAATTGTCTTCAACATGGGTAAGATTTCTAAGCAACCTTATTCATATGAGAGTGTTAATGCTATTGATGTTCTCGATGAGGCTTGTGAAGAACATTTTCATGATGCTTGCAAAAGTACTCTCTCTTCTCTACCCAATGTTGAGACCATTGCCTCAATTGCTCCGACATTGACTCCTTTTGGAGAAAGTGACTTGGATGATTTCGAAGCTAGCTTGGGTCCTCTCAATATTAAGTATGATAATTCGTCCACCGATTAGGATGAAGACATTCGTACTATTGAGAGACTTCTCAATGAGGACCCGTTTTCTCCTCCTTCTTCTAAAGAGGTGACTAATGATGATCCATCGTTAGTTTCACCATCTATTGAGGATCCTCCCACTCTTGAGCTTAAGGACCCACCTCCTCATCTTGAGTACGTTTTCCTTGAAGACAACGAGAAGTTACCGGTCATCATCGCAAAGGACCTGAAGGAAGAAGAAAAAGCCCGACTTATCGCCGTCTTGAAGAAGCATAAAAGAGCTATCGCTTGGAAAATCTCCGACATTCGCAGAATTGATCCTCACTTCTTCACACACAAAATTCTCATGGAGGACGACTTTAAGCCCACAATTCAAAACCAACGAAGGGTGAATCCTAAAATCCATGAAGTCATCAAAAAAGAGGTTATCAAACTTCTTGATGCGGGTATGATTTACCCTATTTCGGATTCACCATGGGTTAGTCCAGTCCATTGTGTGCCTAAGAAAGGCGGCATCACCGTTGTGCCCAATGCTAACAACGAGTTGATTCCTACCCGTCTCGTTACTGGGTGGAGAGTTTGTATAGACTACCGTAAACTCAATGATGCCACGAGAAAGGATCATTTCCCTCTACCTTTTATGGACCAAATGCTTGAACGTTTAGCGGGTAATGAATATTACTGCTTTCTTGATGGTTTCTCGGGTTATTTCCAAATACCCATCGATCCCCAAGATCAAGAGAAGACAACATTCACTTGTCCCTATGGCACATTTGCTTATAAAAGAATGCCTTTTGGTTTATGCAATGCCCTCGGGACTTTCCAAAGGTGCATGTTGGCTATCTTCCATGACATGGTTGAGCAAACCATGGAAGTCTTCATGGATGATTTCTCGGTCTTTGGGGATTCCTTCTCTTCTTGCCTTGCCAATTTAGAACGTATGCTTAAGCGGTGCGAAGACACTCGCCTTGTTCTGAATTAGGAAAAATGCCATTTTATGGTAAAAGAAGGCATTGTGCTAGGACACAAAATCTCTAAAGCCGGTCTTGAAGTCGACCGTGCTAAGGTAGATGTCATAGCCAAATTACCTCCACCTTCAACCGTGAAGGGTGTGAGAAGTTTTCTGGGTTATGCGGGCTTCTATCGTCGATTCATTCAGGATTTCTCTAAAATCGCTCGCCCGATGACCCACCTCTTGGAAAAAGATACTCCTTTTATCTTTTCTAAAGAGTGTCTCGAAGCCTTCAATCATCTTAAGGATAAGCTAACTAAGGCACCGGTCTTGGTTACCCCTAATTGGGAGCTGCCTTTTGAATTGATGTGCGATGCTAACGACTTTGCTATTGGTGCGGTTTTGGGGCAACGAGTGAATAAAAACTTCCAACCAATCCACTATGCTAGCAAAACAATGACGGGGGCTCAATTGCATTATACTATAACCGAAAAAGAGCTTTTAGCTGTTGTCTATGCTTTTGAAAAATTTCGCCCCTATCTTGTTTTATCCACCATCATCGTATACACGGACCATTCCGCGTTGAAGTACTTGATGACTAAGCACGACTCTAAGCCAAGACTTCTTCGCTGGGTTTTACTCCTTCAAGAATTCAACATTGAAATTCATGACAAGAAGGGTGCCGAAAACCTAGCCGCGGATCATCTGAGTCGACTTGAGGATCCATATCAAGGGGATCATCCGAACAAAGAGATCAATGACTCTTTTCCCCTTGAGACCTTAATGTCTGTAAATCTCAATCTTGATGACACCCCGTGGTTTGTCGACATTTCAAACTACTTAGCGGGTGGTATTCTCATCAAAGGGTTAACATCCCAACAAAAGAAGAAGTTCTTGAATGATGTTTAGACTTACTTTTGGGATGACCCTTTTCTATTCAAACAATGTGCTGATCTGATCATTCGTAGATGTGTTGATGGACTGGCAGCTTTGCAAATCCTTGAAACTTGCCATAAAGGACCCATCGGTGGTCACTTTGGTCCCAACTACACCGCTAAGAAAGTGTTTGATTCTGGATTCTATTGGCCCACCATTTATCGTGACGCTTACGAAATGGTTAAGCATTGTGATGCTTGCCAACGCCAAGGCAAGATCATACATAAAGATGAGATGCCTCAAAATTTCATACAGGAATGTGAAATCTTTGACGTATGGGGCATCGACTTTATGGGGCCATTTCCATCCTCCAAAGGTAACAAGTACATCCTCGTAGCCGTTGACTACGTTTCCAAATGGGTTGAAGCTAAGGCTCTCCCTACGAACGATGCGAGGGTGGTTGTGAACTTTTTAAAGCAGCTTTTCGCTCGATTCGGCGTTCCTCGTGCTATTATCAGTGACCGCGGGACTATTTTTGCAACGATCAATTTGCAAGAGTCATGGCTAAGTATGGTGTCAATCACCGTCTTTCCACCGCCTATCATCCCCAAACCAATGGGCAAGCCGAGATTTCCAACCGTGGATTGAAGCGAATTTTGGAGCGTACTGTGGGAGAGCATCATGCCGCGTGGGCCGATAAGTTAGATGATGCTCTGTGGGCTTTCCGTACTGCTTATAAGACCCCGATCGGTTGTACACCTTATCGTCTTGTGTATGGGAAATCATGCCACCTCCCCATCGAGCTGGAACATAAGGCACACTGGGCCTTGAAGTGGGCTAACTTCGACATCAACAAAGCCGGTGATCATCGCAAGATTCAACTCAACGAGCTAAATGAACTGAGGAATGAAGCTTACGAGAACTCACTTATCTACAAGGAGAAGACCAAGATCATTCATGACGCAAGGATTAAGAACCGAGAGTTCCACGTTGGTGATCAAGTCTTACTTTTTAACTCTCGATTGAAGATCTTCTCTGGAAAGTTGAAGAGCCGCTGGTCTGGTCCATTCACCGTCGCCAAAGTCTTTCCATATGGGACCATTGAGCTTTCTCATCCAAATGGGCCCAATTTCAAGGTGAATGGTCAGCGTTGGAAGCTGTACTTTGGTGAGGACATCTCTCAAGAGGTGATTCCATCCCTCACCACGTTCCCCATGAACTAAATTGGGTCGAGTCAGGCTCGTGACTCAGTGAACAAAAACAAGCGCTTCTCGGGAGGCAACCCGTGATCTATCCTTTACTACTTTCATAATAAGTGTAGGGGGAGCCCCGTATGTGTTTGTTGTCTTGTTTCTTGTGATGTGCAGGGATTAAAGCTTCAAAGATCCACCTTGATGACTTTTGACGAACCGTGATACCGTGTTTCCATCTTCCCGGTTCTATCCTAAACTCTTGTGATTCAATCTTTCATATCTTATATGTTCACATTGAATTCACTTTAGTTGTCCTTTCCTTAGCAAAATTTAAACAAAGTGCACAATGTCCTAAGTGTAGGGGAGTTTACTCCCACATGCTTAAACATTGAGGACAATGTTTATCTCAAGTGTAGGGGGGACTTCTATCGAAGTAAGTGGTCTTTTCCATGAATTTGCCTTCATTTTAACCGGAAAATTTGATTTTTCGACATTTTTCAAAATTTTTAATCTATTTTGGCCTAGTTGTATAGTTTTATTTTCCTTTATTATGTTTATTTTCTTTCCTTGCTAGAATAAATTTTAATAAAGTGGTTTTAAATTTTTCTTAGTCGTGAACATTTTGACTCAACCCGAGTTTACTTATCTAAGTTTACTCTAGCTAGTATCCTTAACGTGTTTAAGTCAAGTTTTGCTAGGCTTTTATATAGGGAGCTATAAAACGCGAAAGTCTTAACTCTCACGGGTTAAGAACAAGAACTTTTCGCAAGTTCCTATAATTGATCCTAGAGAGTCGTTTATCAAGGGAACTTTAAAATGCGATTTCTAAACTTGTAAAAGTCCAAGAATTTGCAAGATCTTATAGATGACTCGAAAACCCAAAACTTTGATTTAATAGGCTAAGCATCCACGAGTCTCATTCCTTGAGATTTTAAACTGTGGAGAACGAGAGATGTTAGAGTCAATTATAAGTTTGGTATTCTTTCGTGAATTTATGTGAGTTAATTATAAGCCTATTCTCCCTTCGCTTGTTAATAAATTTATCTGCAATAAATAAGGTTGTACGATTTAAAAAGTTACTTAGCTTCTAGCCCAAGATCGTTTAAAAGTAGCTCGGTACGGATTAGAGTTCATAGTCAAGGCATAACTTATTGAAGCGGGATGCGAAGATTGGCGAGTCCGAAAAGGCCCTAACAAGGCATGAGGGCTACATTTTGTTGCTAAAGATCCAAAAGTGATGTGAAGAATCATTTATCGAAAATCAATATGAAGGATCGAGACACACGACGAAAAGCAAATACTCCCCTAAAGATCATGGAGAAGTCTATCCAAAAAGGCCCTAACAAGGTATGAGGATAAATAGATCCAACTCCTAAAAGGAGGCGGATCGTTGTATATCAAAGTCCAAAATAAAGATTGGAGAAAAATAAAGAAGTCGTGGTCCAAGTATGAAGAATCTCTCAAAAACTTCAAGTGAAGAAATTCCTATTATGAAGAGAAGACCATAATTTCATGAACGTCTCTCAAAGATTCGAAGTATGAAGTCGCTGCCAAATATCGGTCCGAGAAAGGTCTCAAATCGTGAAACGAGTTATGCCAAGATATGAAATTTATGAGGCCCCGAGAATCAGTTTTAAAAGATTTTGTCCTTTAGCTAACTATTGATTAAATCGTCCACTTTATTTTCGGCCTAAATAACTATCGAAATAAGTCAAACAATACATCCTCGTGATCATTCAAGACAAAAATAAAATATAAGAGATACACCTAGGAATAAGGGAGTCTAAGTGAATAATTGGGCCACATGGGTTCGTGTTAGTTTACTAACTTATAATAACAATGATCTCATTTTTAAGCTTGGTATGGGGAACGTGAAACTTGAGGATGATAAACGTTCATGGCTGCCTAAACCAATGTAAGTGTTTGATTTCTTTACTTGTTTCTATCTTTTTATGTTTAAAATTTAATAAAGACCAAGGTGGGTTATTTATGATGGAAAATGTAAACCGCGCTTTAAAATTAATGCATTGCATGAGGGCATTGCAATGGTCAAGTGTAGGGGATTTAATAAGTGTGAAAACACTTATCCCTTTACCACTTATTTCCAATAATAACAAGACCAAAATGTGTATTTTATGTCGTAAAAGTCGGAATTATGCGTGGTTTGTGTTTTTATTGTGTTTTAGGACCAAAATATGAAAAAGGAAGAAAACACGGGCTTTCACGGGCTTTTATCGAAGAAAACGGGAAAAGACGAAGTCAAAAGATCAAGAGTGCAAAAAGAACGGAAGTCCAAGACCTATTCTGAAGATTTATCGAAGAACAAGTCTAAAGACGGAAGTTTAATGAAGTCGAAGAACTCGAGTCTAAATAAATGTTAAGACGAGTTTAGTTAATCCCGAGACGACTCGAGAAAGACAAAAGAATTAAATCGAGCCGAGAAGACGTGAAGAAAGAAAGAAGATACAACACATGCACTCCTTCCACCTTCCCTATAAATACCCTCCTAATACACATTAGGAGGGGAGTTAGTCTTTAATTTTTAGCTTTCATTTTGTCATTTTTCTTTCTAGTTTTTAGAGAGAGAAAGTTCTCCACTTTCTCTCACTAAGTTTCATCTTTTCTTTTAATCTTTCAAGATTAAACATTTGTGTATTGCTTATTTCATTAATCAAGTTCTATTTAAGCTTTTAATCTTTAATCTCCTTCTACCTTTCTTTGATTTTAGATTAACTTTGGTGCATAAATCATTAAATTCGTGTTGATCTTGATGTTTTTGTGCTTAAAAGGTTGATCTTTTTGTTTCTACATAAGCTTTCATTTGATCAAGCTTTAAGATTCTTGTGCTTATTGGCTTATTTACATGTTTAGCTTCTTTACTTATAAAAAGTTTTCTTAAAAAGTTCATATTTTATGGTTTGATTTAAAAGTTTGTTTATTTTAAGTTTAGATAAGTTGATACAAGTGCTTATTAGATCCGGTTCAGTTTCGATTCGTTCGAGTTTTAGTTATAAGCTTACCAATATAGCTTATTCATTGGCTTATTTCGAATCCCATATATATCGAAAAGGGTTTAAACCCCTTTCCGATTGGTTCATTCTGACCTGCAGCCCCGTTTCTACATTCCGATCATTAGATCGGATAAGGGTTTTACCCTATTCCGATTAGCACCCTTTTTCCGATCATCAAATCGGAAAAGGGTTTAGCTTATTCCGACTATTGCCTTTTTGAACATTCCGATTAGGTGTTTATCCTAATATTCCGATTTGCTTCTTGGCATGTTATTCCGATCTGACCCATCTCATTATTCCGATTAGAGGTATTCGTCATCATTCCGATCTGGACCCTTTGTTAGATATTCCGATCAAGGTGGTTTTGCTATTATTCCGATTTGGTCCATTTCCAACATTCCGATTAATGCATTTTGAACATTCCGATTTGGCTGTAATTGTTTGTTTTCCAATGGTTTAGTTTCTTGTTTTTACAAAGTTTCTAAGTGTTAATTTAATTTAGTGTTCAAGTAATTTTCTTATATTGTCCTTAAGTTTTAAATTGTTTATTTTTAATTCGTCATTGTAGTTAAATTTTTAAACTCCTACTTTACTCAACGACACTTAAATTACTTGCTATTTAGTTTAAATTAGATAATCAAAACCAATCCATTCTCTTGTTCACCAAAAGACAATTGAGTCGCACTTTAGATCGGTAATCAATTCGAAATGATCGGTTTAACGAATTTTCATACGAGGTGTAAAACCCTAGTATTACTTGTCACAAAAGGATATCAAACTTTCAATAGTTTATTTCGATACCTTTGAGGCTCTGATGTTGTATATAGCTTGTAAACTTTAAGTTTTCATTTAGTGAGATTTATTGTTTATATGTTGCGCCATCGAATTTAGCTTCTTTTTTCAAAGTAATTATGTAAAAGTTATTATCATCAAGACATCAATATATAAATTTTAGGCAAAGTATTTGTCTATGAGTGATTAAACTGGACTATGGAATATATTTCACCTATTGACGATTAATCTTGAATTGGATTTGAAATATATTTAATAAATTTAGGTAAAAGATTTTATTTTCTTGAAGTTTTTGTTATCGTTAAATTTGAAGATCTAATCAGTCACCCATACTAACTTTCAGGTACTTATTATGTTACTTTTGTTATTTCAGATTGTACACTTGAACTCCTGATGATATAAGCTTGGACATAGAGGGCTTATGTCGCCATTTGGAGAAAGTATCTCAAGCCCGGTTTTATCCCAAGCCCAAGACACTTCGAGCCCATTACAACGGCTCCTTGCTCCTTGTTTATACCCTAGCACAGACACACATAAAACCCTATCTGGGTTTTTCATCCGTGTGTTTTATTTTTGGTTTTCTCTCTTTCAAACATGTAACTCAGATCATTTATTTTTGCTTAATCTTGTAAAACTGTTATCATTTAGATAATAGGATCACGCGAGTGTAGTTGTGGTGGTTTTTTCTTTTGTTATAAGTTTAATCTCGTTTATAATAAAAGGTTTTGATTCATAGCTATTTACCTTGTTTATATTTATCTACATCTGTTTTTTTACATGGTATCAGAGTCTGGTTGCCCTGAAATCATTAAAATTAGTTTTTAGGGTTTCAGAAAATATTTGAGGGTTTTTGAAATTGATAACTTTTTTGGATAGATCTGCTATTGAGGTAGCTAGATCGGTATTATTTTCATATGTTCTTGTCATAATCTTTTGAAAAAATTTTAGGGTTTCTAAATTTTTTTAAGGTTTCGATAATATCTTGTTTCCTAACCATGTACTTGGTGCAAGAAGGTTTTTCCATTGATCTATTGTATATATCTGTTGGTGGTTTTTCTTTTCCTTAATTTTTCATAAATTAGAGTTTGGTGTGGAGGTTCTGTTTCTTCCTAGACCAAGTGAATCTAGGAGAAACAGATCGATTGTGCTTTTTGGTTGCATGCACTGTAAGTCTGTAACACCTTTTCTCTCTCTCATATTTTTTATCTCTTATCTGCTTACTTGTTTATATATATTTGCTATTATTGATTATTTGTTACTCTCTCTTGTTGGGTGTTTTTTGATTGATTTCTTTTTCGTTGTTTCGATTATCTGGACCCTTAATCCTTGTCTTACCCTTGACCTACCACCTTTGAGTGGTTTGGATTCTTGGGAACTTTGTTGACATTGATTAAGTTGTTTTTCGTATGTTGTGACTTGTATCTGTGTTGTTCACCATGTATCAAGATGGTGACACGTATATTGAACAGTGTGAGGGTGAATCTGTGACCTTGATTAGCAGGCTTGACATTAGTGACCCTTTACACCTTCACCCTAATGACTCTGCCACATTAACTGTCATTTCTGTTAAACTTCAACGGACTAAAAACTATCAAGTCTGGTCTAATGCTATGTTACTTGCTTTAGAAGGAAAAAATAAAATTGGATTTATAAATGTTACTTGTAAAAGGTCAATAATTGATGATGTCTTGGGAATACAATGGGACAGAGTCAATGTTGTGGTGTTAGGTTGGATTCTTAATTCTATATCTGAAGAATTGTTTCTTGGTCAGATTTTCTCTAAAAAAGTTGAACATGGTTGGAATGATTTGAGAGAGACTTATCCTAAAGTTGATGGGTCTCTTATATTTAATCTTCATCATAAGATTAATACTTTAAAGTAAAATGGCTCTAATTTGTCTTATTATTATCATGGCTCAAATGCTTTATGGAAATAATATGATGATATGGTTGAACTTCCTAATTGTGCGTGCACTACTACTAATGAATTTAAGAATCATAACACGTTGTTGAAATTAATGCAATTTTTAATGAGTCTTGATGAATCTTATATGACTATTAGAAGCTCTATTTTCTCTAGAGAGATTTTTCCAAATGTTAAAGGTGCTTATGCTATCATTTCTAATGAGGAGTCTCACATAGTTACATCTGGAAATCTGTCTGGTTCCTCTCAGAGGACTCAGACATCTGCTTTTCTTTCTAATGGGCCTACGAGAAATTTGTTTCAAAAAACCAGAGTTTCAACTCTGGTGGCTTTAGACCTAACAACAGTAACAACTCTAGACCCAATGTGATTGCCATACCTAATACCTATAAACCTAATGGGAATTCTGAGTTGGTCTATGAAGATTGTGGGTACAATAGGTGTAACACCCTATTTTGATAAATGGAATGTCACGCGTGATCATGGCGTGTCATCAAAGCATGCAAGGTAATATGTACTAAAACATACATGACCATAGGGAAAACCGGAATCAACATCGGTTCCCAAACATAAGCCCAAAACATAAATAAAATAAATGAACAAAAAGAAGACTAAACAAGCGTAAATATGAAGGCATGAGGAGAAGAAGTATAAGGTAGCTCCCATCCTATGCGTGTCCTCCAAATGCTCCAGTCTAACTTTAGGTACCTGCCATTTTGGGACATGGAAAGGAAAGTAATGGCTGAGCATAACACTCAGTGCACGGATATACAAGTAAAGAATGAATAACGTAAGCATATAAGCATGATACAGCGGAAGAAACTAAGTCCTGGATAACCTGGTTATATCTTAGTAAAACTGGTTTTATAGTTTGAAAAGCCTTACGTTTATCTTGTAAAAATTGTTTAACATATTTTACCATTAGCCAATATAGGTCATGAAATATCAACGTGCATGAATACTTGGAGGGGTGACCTCGTCATGCAAATTAGAGGGGTTGCCTCTAATTTAATAGACTGGTTTTGGGTAGGAGGGATCAGCTCCTTGTGAAGGATGCAAGGCACACACCACATTCACACTGAGTAATCTGCTGAAAACATATAACTAGGATGCACCCATACGCCCCACCTGATAATATAAATAAATGGCTAAAAGCTGAAAGGGACGCCACGAGCAATCACTCCGCCATGGGGAAGTCATAACACTAGTGCCTCTAGTGTTATGGTTATGGTACCTCCATAACTAGGTGAAACTGGTCATGCATGTATATGGCTTTAGGTATCTAATTAAACATAAGCAATTCGTTAACATATAAAACATATACTGGGGAAAACAGTTGGCTGCATACGGGGAATCCTAATAAGGAAAGAATGTCCATACTGAAAGGACGGAGAATCCGTACCTTGTGTTCAGTGAACGAAGAAGACGAACGGAAGAGAGTCCTACTTCGGTATCACTAATGCTACATAAATATATAAGTGTATAAGTATCTGATTACTGAATACGTAACTGGTTTTATATCATGTCTTAACTTGTTTTATATGTTCATGTCATGTTTTACTGTTTTAAGCTTTATATCGTGTTTATCGTATATTCTGTCTATTCTGATTAAGTATTACTTGTATTTCATGTATTATTATACTTGTTGTGTAATAATAAGTAACTTTCTAAAAATAGCAGGTTTCCTAAAATAGAAAGTTTCCAAAAATACAAAGTTATCAAAAATAGAAAGTTTCCTAAAATAGAAAGTTTCCAAAAATAGAAAGTTTCCAAAAATAAAAAGTTTCCAAAATCAGAAAGTTTCCAAAAATAGATTTACTGCTTAAAATAGATAAGTTTCTAAAAATAGAAAGTTTCCATAAATAGATTAGCTGCCTTAAATAAATAAGTTTCTAAAAATAGAAAGTTTTCATAAATAGATATAAGCTGGTTAATTAAGCTAATTATATAAGCTTAAGTGTTTTCTGATTATTATTCTAAGTCATGTGATTATAGTATAATTTATTAATTATTACATGTAAATTAAATAAACTATAGGTTAAAGTATTTAAATATAACATGATTTTATTTAAGTAAAGGTAAAATACTTAGGTTAAAACATGTATTATTATCTATTAATATTATAACCTAAGTTATGTTAATTAATTAATTATAAGTCATGGTTTTTAATAATTAATTAATTATAAAGTCTAATTAAAGATAAATACTTAGGTTAAAATTCATGAACTAATAATTAAATTAATAACCTAAGTCATGTAAATTAAATTAATCATGTCATGCTTTTAATTAATTTAATTTAAGTCTTAAAAAAACAACATAACTTGTAAAAATCATAAACCTTGAAAAATGATTCATAAACCGGACCCGTGATTAAAAACCCATGAACCAGACCCGTAACCATCACCATACCCCGACCAAGGTCGGGTTTACCCTTTCCTTGCTGCTGTCGTGGGACCACCACCACCATACCGAGACCATAACGTCTCGGTGGTGTGTAATAAGCCAAGCCGAGACCCCTATGGGGCTCGGTTAGGCGTCGGCCAAAACAAAAACACCCCTAAACCCTTGTTTGATTTAATCCCATGATTATTAACATGTTTAAAATACTTGTTTTTAATTAGTTTAATTAAAAACATCATGATTTTATGTGATTCAATAAATCAAAACATAAAAAGAAAAGGTTTAAAAGTTATACCGAATACGTGAATCGAATAAGGACGAACACACAACGATCCTTGTAAAAATTTCCAAGATCAAAATCAACCCGAACACCCCTTTGGTGTTATTAATAATTAATTAATTATAAAGTCTAATTAAAGATAAATACTTAGGTTAAAATTCATGAACTAATAATTAAATTAATAACCTAAGTCATGTAAATTAAATTAATCATGTCATGCTTTTAATTAATTTAATTTAAGTCTTAAAAAAAACAACATAACTTGTAAAAATCATAAACCTTGAAAAATGATTCATGAACTGGACCCGTGATTAAAAACCCATGAACCGGACCCGTAAGCAAAGAAAAAGAAAACTAGGGTTTTCTTCCTTTTCTAATTTTTGTGATAAATGAACATGTTTTTCCCTTAACTCCTAGTTAGTAAAAATTACATGGGCCAAGCCCATGTTTCCTTGTTTATGTCGCGGCATGGGGGCCCCACATGGGGTAACCCGTAACTTTTTCCGTGTCTAAATAATAGTGTGTTCTCGTGTTCGTAATTTACGTGTTCTAAATAGTTTACGATCGTGACTTAGTATATTTATTCGTGTTCGTAATAAATATATATACATACGTAATATTAGCTCCTGATTAATTTACGTTCATGATTTCATGTCGTATGTTCGTGATTATAATTATTATTGAAATAATTAACGTGTGTTAATACGTAATAAATACTTATCGTGTTATAACACGTACGTAATAGTTGTAATTAATATTCATGATACGTGTTCATGTTATAAAGGGAAAGTTTTAATCCTGTACGTACGATCCTAAGTGTACTGTTCATGGTAAAAGCATGCGGGTTTTACAACTCTTCCCCCCTAAAAAGAATAATTCGTCCCCGAATTATAGATAACGTAAACTGACAGAGGAACATACCTGAATCAAACTGAGAGGGTATGTACGATAAAAGGACATGAAAATGACATGGTAGAAGGGAACGTGGAACGTGACATGTCTTGAAAGGACATGGAACGTGACGTGACTGAAAGGACATGGAACGTGACGTGACTGAAAGGACATATCTAATCAATAAGAGAAAACGGATAAGAAGTCTAGATGAACTTGTCCGTTTCCAAGTGGCTTCTCGCTTGGAACGGTTTCTTCTCAAGATCTTGACACAATGTTAAATCTTGGTCCTCCTGACCTTGACTTGAAAACTCTAAAAGTTCATTGTCATCTACGTAAGATAGATCCCCTGAATTCGATCGAGGGAAAAGAATTAACGTGCAAGGGTAACTGATACGTTATGGTGCAAAACAATCTAACTTAACTGACAATTAGCAACGATGCGCGAGACATATAGAAACGTAGTACGTGAAAATTTTTGAACGTGATACGTGAAAAATTTTGAACGTGATACGTGGAGATATGGTAAGTGTAGTATGAGCAAACATATCGTTATCCCTGATACGTGTAACATATCGTGAACGTGATATGAGGAACGTGGAATGAACATGACATGTGAAACATATCGTGAACATGTAATACAACTGCGGTAACGCCAAACGCTACAAGGTGAGACGTGGAATGTGACGTGAACGTCTATCTGAGGATAGAGAGTTATACTAAACTTGAGTCTGGTCTCTCAAGTTCTTGCAAAACTTCCCAGAACGAAAATGAATGTAAGATCGTAAGCCAAGATACGATCATGAACATGAATAATGTCATGAACGTGAGCGTGAAAGCAAATCGTGAAATTAGAATAAGGACGTGGACGTAAATAAGGAGCACAAATGCGTACCTTTGTCTGACCCGATAGCTGACAGATTACCAAGTGATCGGATGAGCCTTGGTTGGAATGTGTCCGATCAATCTGTTGGTTCTGAAATCCTTGCGGATGTAAGGATTCTGTAGACTTGATCAAAACGTTGACAATAACCCAGATTGCATCATGCTTCTTCTGAGTCTGCGTTAATCTGGTAACCAAAATCCATGGAGATCTTGTCCCATTTCTATTCATAATTTTAGATGATGGAAAACATCCTAGTTTGTTGGTGTTCTATCTTAACCTGTTGGTATGTCAGGTACCTAGATATTAACGTAATTGTATCTTGCTTCGTAGAAACTTCGTACATAGAAGTTTGCGAAACTCCGAGTCTCCGAAATAAGACTTTTCTTAGCGTAGGATTTTCTTGGAACACCTAATGTAGTGTAGGGTTCTCACCTTTATGCATAAGTTGAGTCATGGTAATATTAACCGGGAGAATCCATGTGATCCAGCGTGTCACTGTAATCAACCAGAATTTATATTGAAAATTTCAGGGTGAAATTTCTCCTGTCGTAGAATTTGCAACATAGTGCAAATATGGTCTCCCTGCTCTTCTCTAGACTTTAAAGAAGGTTAGGTTGTCATAGATGAAAACACTGACGAATTTCTTTATGAGTTCATGAAAACTCAAATTATTAAGCCTATAATGCTGTTGGAGCATTTATTAGACTATAACAAAATCATAAGTCTAACATGACCGAGTCGTGTACGAATAGCAGTCATGGACATGTCCTGCTCTTTCACTCGTCACTGTTGGCAGCATGATCATGAATCCGATCTTGGAAAGTGCTCAACACCCTAAATGAATCCGATCTTGTCAATACGTGGAGGAGAGTAACGGTTATGAATGGTGATTTGTTTAAAATCGACGGTAGTCGACACATAATCTCATGTTACCGTCCTTCTCCCTGAAGGTTCTTCTGGAGTATATGGGACGATTTTGGAATAATCCGCTGGTTATGCGTAAAAGGACTTAAGTGTTCGTGTCTTAACTGACAGCTAGAATATTTTAGCAGTAATAGCTAATCAACGCACGTGCTTGTAAAGCATAAATAATTTGTACAGATTTTCCTGATGGAAAATCATGCTGAATATATTCAGGAGCCTGAACATTACCGTACAAAATCGTGAGTCATAGCATGGTGTGCTATTTGTAATCCATAATTAGGATACAATTCAACTCGCATCTGTCCGAGGTAATGCGTTAGCAGCTTGGTTCTTATCATTAGGTTGAAGGAAAACCTTCTTATACTTGGGGAATATGAATGGCGTCCTTCATGGTCATGAATATATGAACATGGTGAAAGAAATGAAAGTGTCATCAAGCGAATGTGACTGACCTTACTGATACGCCAGTGATGATACTAAAATTCTTGTGGCCTGGTTAATACATGGCATAACAAAATGGATACACCCTTTGGAGGGTATCCTGAATTTCTTAGAAATGTTCCATAATTGGACGTGAGTCATGTGTCTTGACTCGTGTCTTGGAAATATAAGCATGACATATGTCATGACTGGTGTCTTGACATGTGTCTTCGGAAAGTATACATGAGACATGTGTCTTGACTGATGTCTTGACATGTGTCGCGAGATGTGAAACAAATAGAACTACAATATTAGGTTATTATGCCAAAATTGGCGAATCGGTTGGACTACTGATCCTTTGTATTTCTGATCACGTCCGCGACCGGAGCTTCGGTTGCGATTTCCAGGATAGTTGCTGTCATAGTAGTTGTTATTTTCGTCTTGTCTGTCAGTTGCATGACAGTCATTCTCATGACTGTGATTCATGTAACTATTCAGCTGAGTGGCCGGCTGGTACCGATTTACACTCATATGGCTGAAACGACAACTGAATAACGTGTGACATGTAACTAAGAATTTGGGACAATGATTGATGAAAATCGTCTGATGGTGAAGCATCTTCTCGTCCAATTGCTTTGCTCTGACGCCTTTGTCTTCGTCTTGTAGGATATCTAGGTTGTGAACAGCATCCGCATCTCGTAGCGTCTCCAAACATCAGCTGCATCAACCTTTAGTAACATCTCCAAGTTATGAGCGACATCAACAATTTGTAGAGTGTCAGCAAGTGGAAATACGCACATGGGATAAGGTACATGGAGTACACATGGAATGCACATGAAATGATCAGTATGGGGTCGATCATCTGACATAATTTTAAAGGAAAATAACTGGTTAAACGGTTAGAAAGACCATCATGATAACCTGGCAATGCCAGTATATACCTCATTCTGGTTGCATAGAGAAACGATAACGTGTGGTTAAACGAATTTCAACGATGATTTTCTTGAAAACATGATTAATGAAAACCAACCATGATTATCATGAAAGCCGAATTTACACGAATTCTAACAGTGTCTTGCATGAAGGCAAAAACAACAAAAGAGTCGTAAGACATAGTCACGTGAAGACGAATTCGTCATGAAGAAACATGGAACAACCCAACATGAAGGAGTGTATAATATAATCAACATGAAACTGAAGTTAACCATGACAGTATGAAAACATACTTGACATAAAAACATAGTAACTTATGAGGGAACATAAAAAAAATTTATGCCAATAAATTATGAGAAAAATTTTATGCATGAAAAACAGTGCATGAATGCATGTTGTAGTTCATAAAAACCTTTATATGTGCGAGGGGACGCCTATGGGTTGGTCCCAAAACAAAATACATGGCGAGGGGACGCCTATGGGTCGGTCCCAAAGTTAAAAGTTTCGATAAAAGCACATGTGACTAAATAGGGCCAGTCCTGTACCAACCATTACTTAGTCATAATTCCTGCAACAATGATACAAGAAACATAATTAAGTGAAAATCATCTGTCAAAACTGAACAGAAAAAAAAATTCATGTGACAAATTATGAACTACTGGGTTCAGTTCACATTAATCACAGTTCACGAGGAACATCATGCATGAAACAATGACACATAACTAAATATGAATGACGGTTGTCCATCCATATTAGTGAAACAATATCGATGAAAACATCAAGGTTAAAACATCAAGGTGCTGAAAACATCATGGTTGAAACAACAACGTGCTGAAAACATCAATACGTGGAATAACAAACGTTGACTTAGGAAGCTCCTGATGACTACCCACTAGTCACAAGTCAAGTTTTAGAGACTACAGGTCAAAGCCTTGTCTCTGATACCATAATTGTAACACCCCATTTTGATAAATGGAATGTCACACGTGATCATGGCGTGTCATCAAAGCATGCAAGGTAATATGTACTAAAACATACATGACCATAGGGAAAACCGGAATCAACATCGGTTCCCAAACATAAGCCCAAAACATAAATAAAGTAAATGAACAAAAGGAAGACTAAACAAGCGTAAATATGAAGGCATGAGGAGAAGAAGTATAAGGTAGCTCCCATCCTATGCGTGCCCTCCAAATGCACCAGTCTAACTTTAGGTACCTGCCGTTTTGGGACATGGAAAGGAAAACGGTTGAGCATAACGCTCACTGCACGGATATACAAGCAAAGCATGAATAATGTAAGCATATAAGCATGAAACAGCGGAAGAAACTAAGTCCTGGATAACCTGGTTATATCTTAGTAAAACTGGTTTTATAGTTTGAAAAGCCTTATGTTTATCTTGTACAAACTGTTTAACATATTTTACCTGTAACACCCCATTTTGGAAATGGAAATATCACAGGAATTATGGCGTGTCATCAAAGCATACAAGGCAAAATGTCTAAACATTACTTGACCATAAAAAGGAAAATACCTGAATCAAACATCGGTAGTCCAAAAGTAAAGCTCATCACACACAAACATAGTATAATAAAGGAAAGGACTAAACAATGTCCAAAGCATAAGTATCATAAGAAAGGAAATGCATAATGTAAAGAAGGCTAGACAACTTCCAGTCCATATGCACGTACTCTTAGTGCCTACGAGCGTCCCTGAGTACCTGCCGTTTTGGGAACATAGAAAAGGAAAAAGGCTGAGCAAATACGCTCAGTGCACGGATGTACAATAAAGCATGAATAGAATAAGCATATAACATAATAACAGCGGAAGAAAACTAAGTCCCGAGTAACCTGGTTAAGTCTTAATAAAACTGATTTAATAGTTTGAAAGTCTTATGTTTATCTTATAAAAACTGTTTGTCATATTTTACCATTAGCCAATATAGGTCATAAAAATCCACCGTGCATGAATAATTGGAGGGGTGACCTCATCATGCAAATTAGAGGGGCTGCCTCTAATTTAATATACTGGTTTTTGGGTAGGAGGGATCAGCTCCTTGTGAAGGATGCAAGGCACACACCACATTCACCATGTAATCCTGAATAAAAACATGTAACTAGGATGCACCCATACGCCCCACATGATAAATATAAATAAATGGCCAAAAGTTGAAGGGACGCCACGAGCAATCACTCCGCCGTGGTAAAGTCATAACATCAGTGCCTCTAATGTTATGGTTATGGTACCTCCATAACTAGGTGAAACTGGTCATGCATGTATATGGCTATAGGTAATCTTAATTAAACATAAGCAATCAAACTCATAACTTATACTACGGGAAAACAGTTGGCTGCATACGGGGAATCCTAATAAGGAAAGAATGTCCATACTGAAAGGACGGGAATCCGTACCTTATGTCCAGTGAACGAGAAAGACGAATTGCGAGGAATCCTACGTCCGAATCACTAGTGCTACATAAATACGTACATGAATAAGTATCTGCTTACTAAATACATAGCTGGTTTTATGTCATGTCTTAGCTTATTTTATGTGTTCTTACCATGTTTTACTGTTTTAAAGCCTTAAACTGTGTTAAATCTTATCTTCTGTTTAACCTGATTAAGTATTTCTGGTATTTCATGTGTTATTATACTCACTGTGTAATAATAAGTAACTTTCCAAAAATAGCAGGTTTTCTAAAATAGAAAGTTTCCAAAAATAGAATGTTTCCAAAAATAGAAAGTTTCCAAAAATAGAAAGTTACCAAAAATAGAAAGTTTCCAAAAATAGAAAGTTTCCAAAAATAGAAAGTTTCCAAAAATATATTTACTGCTTAAAATAGATAAGTTTCTAAAAATAGAAAGTTTCCATAAATAGATTAGCTGCCTTAATTAAATAAGTTTCCATAAATAGATTAGCTGTCTGAAATAAATAAGTTTCTAAAAATAGCTGGTTTCCATAAATAGATTAGCTGCCTTATTTAATTAAGTTTCTAAAAATAGAAAGTTTCCATAATTAGAAATAAGCTGGTTAAATAAGCTAAGTATATAAGCCTAAGGGTTTTTCATGATTATTTCTAAGTCATATGATATAGTGTATAGTTTAATAATTATTTCATGTAATTTAATTAAACTATAGGTTATAATATTTAATTAAAGTATAACATGTTTTTAATTAAATAAGTTAAATACTTAGGTTAAAAATATGTATTATTATATATTACTAATATAACCTAAGTCATGTTAATTAATTAATTATATCCATGGTTTTAAAATAATTAATTAATTATAAGTCTTAAATATATAAATACTTAGGTTAAAATAATTTCATGATCATTAATAATTAAATAACCTAAGTCATGTTATTAAATTAATCACATCATTTTATTAATTTAATTTTAACCTAAGATCATAAACATAAAAAAAACTAACATACAACATGAACCGGATCTAGACTAAAAACATGAACCGGACATGAAATCGACACCGTACCCCGAACCAACTCGGGGTACCCCGTGTTTCCCTTGCTGCCGTGGGACCCACACGCACCAACCAAGACCATATGGTCTTGGTGGTGGTCGGCTTGGCAAACCGAAACCCATTCGGGTTCGGTTGCAGCCTGCGGCCAAAACAAACACCCCTTAAAAACAACCTTTTGATTTTATTTAACACCAAAACATGTTAGATCTATGCTTAATTATTATATTTTTGTAAAAAACATTACATGTTCATAATTTATAAAAAGATTAAATCAAAAGAAAAGGTTTAAAAAGGTTTTACTGAATTCGTGGATCAAGAGGACGAAGAACAAACACGATAAATCACTAGAATTACGAGATCCAAGATCAAAAACCACTCCTTATGGTGGTTGTAGGGTGGCGGCACAAAGGAGAAGGAGGAAGGAGGAGGTTTTAGGTTTTCTTAAAATCTTCTGTAAAGTTTATTTTGTGTAGTGTAAAAAAATAAACCCCCTTTAGTAAATATGACAAATGGGCTTGGCCCATTTTGTCCTTGTTGGCCGCGGGTAGGGACCCCACTTGGGGTACCCGTACCTTTTTCCGTGTCTCGTTATGTAGTTACACGTTTGTGATTATTTATGTTCGTGTTTTAAATGTTCTCGTTACGTAAATACCGTGATCTAATATATTTAATTACGCTCGTAATAAATATATATACGTAATTAATAATAGTTCGTGTTTTAATTACGTTCATGATTTCATGATCGCATGTTCGTGATTCATTATCGTTAAATAATTATTACGTGATCGTGCATAGTAAATACTTATCGTGTTCTAACACGTACGTAATACGTAAACTCCTAACACGTAATCGTAATCATGCTATATTAGGAAAGTTTTAATCTAGTACGTACGATCCTAAGGGTATTATGCATGGTAAAAGCATGCGGGTTTTACAACTCTTCCCCCCTAAAAGAATAATTCATCCCTGAATTATAGATAAAGTAAACTGGAAAAGAAGAACATACCCGAATTCAAAATATGAAATGAGGGTAAGAAGCCCGGATAGACTCCTCTGTTACCCAAGTGGCTTCCCGCTCGGTACGATCCCTCCATAGAATTTTGACGAATGGAATCGTCTTC
This sequence comes from Glebionis coronaria, assembly GCA_025667525.1. Lineage (NCBI taxonomy): Eukaryota > Viridiplantae > Streptophyta > Magnoliopsida > Asterales > Asteraceae > Glebionis > Glebionis coronaria. The sequence continues at coordinate 135,878,319 of CM046874.1, read as the reverse complement.
TTTCTCATGACTCGTTCTTGTCTGTCCAGAACTCGTTCGGGTTCTTCTATAAAAGTGAGATCTTCACGTATCTGTTCCAGTGGATACTGAACCATGTGAAGGGGATGATACTGGTACCCTCTGAGTAAGGACACATGAAACACATTGTGCACATCCGAAAGCTGTGGAGGTAACGCCAATCGGTAAGATACTTCACCGACTCGTTCAATGATATCAAACGGTCCGATGAAACGAGGACTGAGCTTCCCTTTAATCCTGAAGCGTCTAACACCACGTGCCGGCGAAACCTTAAGGAAGACGTGATCTCCTACATTAAAGTGTATATCCCTACGATGCTTATCGGCGTAACTCTTCTGACGTGACCGTGCCTCCTGAATCTTCTGCTTAGCTACTACGATCTTCTCATTAGTCATCTCTATGATTTCTGGTCCTTCGAGTGTTCGCTCGCCAACCTGATCCCAGCAGATTGGGGCGCGACACTTTCTGCCATACAACATCTCAAAAGGATCACACTTGATGCTTGCATGCCAACTGTTGTTGTATGCAAACTCCACCAAACAGATGTATTCGTCCCAATCACCCGTCCATTCCAACGCACATGACCTCAACATATCCTCCAATGTCTGAATGGTTCGCTCCGACTGTCCGTCCGTTTGAGGATGAAAAGCCATGCTAAGCTTAAGTTGTGTACCCCAAGCTTTCTGCAGACTTTTATAAAAGTGCGAAGTGAATCGAGGATCTCTGTCTGAGATGATGCTGGATGGTGCACCGTGGAGTCCCATGATCTCTCGTCTATACGTATCTGCGAGTTTACTTACCGAATCTTCCTCGCGGATCGGTAAGAAATGAGCTGATTTGGTAAGTCGATCAACGATGACCCAAATTGCATCGTGCTTCCTTTTGGTAGGAGGAAGACCGGTAACAAAATCCATGGTGATTTTGTCCCACTTCCACTCTGGAATATCTAACGGTTGAAGGAGACCGCCAGATCGCTGATGCTCGATCTTAACCTGCTGGCAGGTAAGACATTTGGAGATGTAAGTGGCCACATCCTGTTTCATACCACTCCACCAAAAGTACTGCTTGATGTCATGGTACATTTTAGTCGAACCAGGATGTATCGAGAATGGGGAGCTATGAGCTTCAACTAATAAAGCTTCCCGGATTTCTTGGTCATCAGGAACACAAAGTCTAGTGCCCTGCCATACGATACCATCTGCATCTACTCTGAATTATGCCTGCTATTCCAAATTCTGTACTATCGCCAAGATTTCTCCGTCATCCTTCTGAGCTTCCTTGATCTTAGATAGTAACTCAGGTTCTACTCTAAGATAAGCCCAGTAACCGTGATGTCCACGTACCATGATCTCGATGTCTATTCGCTCCAAGTCTCTGATGATTTCCTCTTCGATTTTAATACCGTTGATCATTCCGGACTTCCTGCTAAGAGCATCTGCTACTACATTTGCCTTTCCGGGATGATATTGTAGATTAATGTCATAATCCTTCAACAGCTCTAACCATCTCCTCTGCCTCATGTTCAATTCACGTTGAGTCACATGATTCTCCATATAAGTAGTGCCTCCATATTTTCAATGCAAACACGACTGCAACAAGTTCCAGGTCGTGCGTGAGGTAATTTTCTTCATAAGGCTTAAGTTGTCGTGAAGCGTACGTGATCACTTTCCCATGTTGCATGAGAACACAGCCAAGTCCCTTCCCTGATGCATCACTGTAGATTTGAAATCCACCCGTACCAGATGGTAGAGTAAGAATAGGTGCAGATACTACCTTCTGCTTCAGGTCTTCAAAGCTCTTCTCTCGATCTTCAGTCCAGACGAATTTCTCCCCTTTCCGCATCAGTTTTGTCAATGGTAGTGCTAGGCGGAAAAGTTCTCCATGAACCTACGGTAATAGCCAGCTAAGCCTAAGAAACTGCGGACTTCCGTCGCTGATGTCGGCCTTGCCCACTTAGTAATGGCCTCAACCTTCGCTGGATCCATAGTGATTCCTTCTGCTGATACAATGTGACCTAAGAATGCCACCTTGTCTAACCAGAACTCACATTTGGAGAATTTAGCATACAACTGCTTCTGGCGAAGAATCTTTAGTACTGTACGAAGATGGTCTTCGTGTTCCTCCTTGTACTTTGAGAAAATCAGGATGTCATCGATGAAAACAATGACGAACTTGTCCAGAAATTCATGGAAGATCCTGTTCATCAGATCCATGAACACTGCTGGAGCATTTGTCAGGCCAAATGGCATAACTACAAACTCGTAGTGGCCATAACGGGTACGAAAGGCAGTGTAGAAATGCTAAATATGATCCGGTGGTATAATGTGGTGGTAAATGATGGTGGAAGCCATTGTTGGCTTAGAGAGAGAGAGGAGAGGTTGAAAGTGAAAGAGAAAATGTATTGAACAAAAGCAAAATGACAATCAACACCCCTCCTTGGAAGCTAAGGAGGGGTATATATAGTCACGCACACAACCTAAACTTTACAACGAGCCTAGTCTAGTCTAAATGTGCGTGACTATGATAACTAACGGGAATTCTTAAATGTCGTCACATAAAGTGAGTTTCCAACAATCTTCCCCCATGGGACGACGTGTAGAATTCCTTACAATATTCTTCCTAACAAGTACAAAATAATTAAGAACAAGAGCTTTCATGAAGCGTCTAATGCTGATGATGTCTTCTGAGGCCTTTGACTTCAAAACGACTCATCTTTAGCTTGTAGTAGAAATACTGTAACGGCACGAGCTAAGTAACCCATACACTTCTGGTTAAGGAGAAGCTTCTGAATTAGCTTCCCCCTAATTCATGCCACGTAAACTTGATGTAGAAGCATTTTAAATAGCTTCCCCCTAAACCAACAATCCTCGTAAGCAACTTCAAAGCTTTCAATAAAGCTTAGAATGATTAAGCGCACAGCGGAATCTAACTAGCAAATCCCATCATATAACATGATAATGTTGCTTAGAGGGATTGAAAGTTTGGGGCACACCAAGTAGATCAACAACTTTTCTTCTCACGCTTGAATAATTCTTCTGAATTTTTCTTCCCCCTGAGAGTTCAAGTTATACATACCAGAAAGAATCAAGACACTTCTTCCCCCACATAGTTGAAGAAGGTAAATCAATCCCAATTATGAAGCTCAAATACTGAAGTGGACACTTTATCCCATTCATGAAGTTGACATCATAACACCAGAGTCAATTAAGTCCCGGAAATGCACACGTCTTCTTCCGGAGATGCACCAGAGTCAATTAAGTCCCGGGAATGCATATAGGATAATGATGATGAATAATTTCAACAATCAAACAATTAAACCTCGAATCAGTAGTGTACCGTTTGGAGATTGATAACGACACGAGTTAAAACACTGATTTTCTCTGCGGCTATGACAAATGTCATCCCGGAATATCTTCAAATCAAAAGAAGGTATGAAGTTCATCACGTGTACTCGTTGTGCGTTCAATGTGTCTTCTTCTTCCCCCTTGATGGTTTCGAAACTCGGAACCATCAATAAATTGTACGCACATGAACCAGAAATCTCGTGAGAATAATAAATAAGCTGAATTATATATTTTGTGAGAATCAGCTGTTGATCGAATCTCTTCTCATAAACTCTCCATGGCCACCTTTACCAACCCACGTGAAAGCAATTTGAAGTGACCACTGAAAGAATGAACCAGATACATCAAACGTGAAGCTGAATAAAAATCCTTCGATCTTGTGACTTAAGCTTGCACTATTGTTGAATGAAGAACGGTGGAGAAATCTCTAAGTACTCATGCATCACTGAAGAAGTCTATAAGCACAACACCTCTTGAAATTATCCACGTCGATGAAGCGCGTGACACTGAGTACAACAATGTAACCCCTTTAAGTGATAGTTATCTGAGTCATCAACCATCCACCCCGAACCCGGAAACCAGATAACCAAGTCTTCATTCTAGGATTAAGCACTAGCAAGTTATCTAGTAAAAGATAAAATAAATACACGCCTTCGAAAAATCCGTCTTCAACGTCACGTAATTAATACCCGATCAAACGAATCCGTAGCAACTAAAAAATCGCCCATTTTTTCTTGGTCTCGTCTCAAATAAATCCTCGTCACATTTGTCACGTCAATTTGTCGCGTCACATTTCTCGTCACCCAATCAGTGTCAAGAAAAAATTAAAGAACCACAAATGCAACAAAAAAAACTACAAATTCAAAAAAGGAACTTGTTTGTTTGAGCATCCATTCTCCTTAACAATGTCTCGTCACTTTTGTCTCGAGAATGTCCAAAGTATACCATAATGCACAAAATTTTTATTCAAAATGAATAATTTTGAAACAAAATTCGTGTATATGAGTAACACATAAACGGCCCAATCCAAATTAACCATATCCAATGTTTATCAAAGAAACGAGTGTCCGAGGCCCAACATGAGTAACCGAGTTCCATGGCCCATCACCCATTTGCCCAAGTTACAAACCGGTTCACCAGTTTTGTTAAATGGGGGTCAAACCCTAAACAAACTCACAATTAATCCTTCACATAGTAAAATCCGTCCTTTTCTCTCACCTAACTTCATCTCCCATCACTTCCTCGTAACCTCCGTCCCCCCAATCTCTCTAACCCAACTTTCTCACACAACTCAAACTACATAGAAACCTCCATCCCCTCACAAATATTCTCTCACCAAACACCAACTTCATCTCCTTTACCGTAACCTTCGTCCCTCATAATCATCTCCCAATACCCTTGATCACTGATAAGATATGGTATTCGAAAACCGGATACGAAAGTTACAGCAAAAGACTTAAAGATCCATCAAAGGGTCTCGGGTAAGATTAATAATGATTGCATGTGTTTAATTTAAACGAATCAGTGATGTGATTATAACAAAAAAATGTTATAAATCATACATATGATTCGTATATAAATTTTGGGATAAACCCAACACAGATCTATGATGATTTGTTGATTTCGTGGTAAGATCTTCAAAGATCTCAACATGCATGTTTAAAACACGAAAGATGAATCTGAGATCTTTATTAGTTAAGTTTCTGTTTGAGTCTTAGATTGGATTGGGGAATAGGTGACGATGGGTATTAGGTTAGATTGTGGTGTTGAGGAGGTATAAGGATGGAGTGAGTTGGTTGACTCAGTGAGTGATCTGAGTCAACTCGGTAGTTACCGAGTTGACTCGGTTCGGTTGATATTGGTTTAAGTCACATTTTTGTTTCACAAGTTTTTAACAAAAAAACAGTCCAATCGGAATGTAAAAAAAAACAATCCAATCGGAATGTTTTTATATGTCTCATCGGAATGTGTTTGTGTGTCTGGTCTCATCGGAATCAAGCATACACCACAATTGGAATAACCAATCTGAAAGTCAATCTGAATGTTCAATCGGAAAAACCAATCTGAATGTCAATCTGAAAGTCAATCTGAATGTTTAATCTGAAAATCCAATCGGAAACCCAATCTTAAAAGGGTTTTGAAGGACCCAAAAAAGGTGGATCTGCCCAATTATTTTGTGTTTTGTCCTTTTCCCAAGAAATTTGATCTGATAGATGTAAAAAGAACAAAAAACTGTAAAAAATAATGGACAAGTTTTTGATGACTACTAGATTAAACAATACACACTGACATGGACCAGATATGACTCATGATTTGATAAAACCAGTGAAACTGTTGGACAGATGGACAAAAAATTATGACGTGACCAAAAAAATTTGTGATAAAATGGACAGAAGTAATGTAACGAGACACAAAGAAAGAATTAAACCACCAAATCAAATATATAAACACGATCCAAGGATGGAACCGTGGCTCTGATGCCAAATGTAGAAATGCTAAATATGATCCGGTGGTCTAATGTGGTGGTAAATGGTGGTGGAAGCCATTGTTGGCTTAGAGAGAGAGAGGAGAGGTTGAAAGTGAAAGAGAAAATGTATTGAACAAAAGCAAAATGACAATCAACACCCCTCCTTGGAAGCTAAGGAGGGGTATATATAGTCACGCACACAACCTAAACTTTACAACGAGCCTAGTCTAGTCTAAATGTGCGTGACTATGATAACTAACGGGAATTCTTAAATGTCGTCAGATAGAGTGAGTTTCCAACAGGCAGTCTTAGCGATATCCTGCTCCTTGACCCGTAGCTGATGATAGCCTGACCTAAGATCGATCTTGGAGAAGTGTTTGGCCCCTTGGAGTTGGTTAAACAGATCGGCAATGCGTGGCAGTGGATACCTATTCCGAATGGTAATCTTTTTGAGCTCGCGATAGTCTATGCAAAGACGCATACTGCCGTCCTTCTTCTTAACAATCAAGACCGGTGCGCCCCATGGAGATGCGCTCGATCGAATGAAACCTCGTTCAAGAAATTCTTGTAGTTGATCCTTCAGCTCCTTCAGCTCTATGGGAGCCATGCGATAAGGAGCCTTGGAGATTGGTTCAGCTCCTGGAACTAGCTCGATACTGAATTCCACTTCTCGTGCAGGTGGTATGCCCGGAAGTTCTGCTGGAAACACATCTTGGAATTCCGACACTATTGGTTGATCCTGAATCGATGGAGATTCAGCATCCATGTCGTGAACCGTAGCTAGATAACCCTCGCAGCCATGTGACAGTAGTGCACGCGCTTGCAGGGTGGATATGACTTGTACAGACCGTCCGGGTATGAACCCATTATGAATGTACTCTGGTGCATTGACATCACCGAAGATAACTCGATATGAATGGCAGTCTATGGTAGCATGATACTTGGATAGCCAATCCATGCCCAAAATCATGTCGAAGTCATTCATGTCCAGCGGAAGTGCGTCGACAGGTCGAACCTTATCATCAAATTCTAGGGGAAGACTCTTGTATACATGGGTGATTAATACAGAGTCCCTCAAAGGCGTGGAAATAGTAAGCTTATTTTCTAGTGGCAAGGGAGGCATCCTAATGTTCTTAGCATAAGCAGTAGAAATAACCGAGTGAGTAGCACCCGTATCGAAAAGAACACATGCAGCGCGACCATACATATACAAGATTCCAGTGATGGTACCTGTAGACTTGTTGGCCTGGTCTCAAGATGTCGTGTAGACACGCCCGGCAGTAGGAGGCGGCTTGGTATCGGCATGTCCCGATGTACCCTCCATCTCGCCCTTACGGCAATCCTTCATAATATGGCCAGGAAGACCACACTTGAAGCACGCATCAGTATTACGGCGACATGGTCCTGGGTGCCTACGGTGGCAAGTAGAGCAAAGAGGATGAGTGTACCCTCCAGCAGGTGCTCTGGCTGGCTGAGGACCTGATAAAACATTTTACATAAGACATGATATTTGGGTACTAAGGACAAAGCGGATAATCGTAAGATTGAATACCAGTGATAGCTGGACGGCTAGGCTGCGAACCTCTCTGGTTCTGGTCCCTACCGTTTCCATATTTCCTGGTAGAAGTTTTGCTAAAGTGTCAGAATATGAGTTATAACATAAAACATAAGGAATTTTGTAAGTATTAGGACCTGCTGTTGTTGGAGTGCCCAGCGTTGTTACGGTAATTTTCATTACCGCCACGCCTATCCATAGCAGAACGGTCGTTAGTTTGACCGTTTCCCTTGGGCTGATGAGGCTGCTGCTGAGTAGCCGGCTGAGACCGGTCCCCAGTTTTCTGCCTGGAAGATACAGTTAAAGAGATGAATAATTGACATATGGAAAGTAAACGAATTGGTCACCGCTTGAATACGAATGTTTACCTCTTGTCGGGTCTTTCAGCTTCCCCGAACTCATCTATCTCCTGCAGCATCTCCAGTTTTCGCGCTGCATCGGCCACTTGTGCTACAGTGTTGAACGTAGCACACACCAGATTTTTTGCGATCGATGTGCGAAGAACCCATCTGAAGTGATGTGCCTGCTCTTCAGGAGTACCTGCTGCCGCACAAAGGAAACCATCCAAGCGAAGAAAGCGCTGCATAAACTCGTTGCTATTCTCCCCAGCTCTCTGTCGGATCCCATGGTACTCTCTCTTGAGCTTGTCCTGCTCAGCCTTGGGAAAGAACTGCTCCATCAACCTGTCCTTGAACTGAGCCCAAGTCAAACCAACAACCCACTCATCACCACCTTCAGATTGCATCAATGCTAAGCACCAGTTGAGTACATCACCTTCGAACCGATAGCATGCCAACCTCGCCTTGTATGCGGGGTCACAGCCCATAGCGTTGAAAATCTTCTCGATGTGAGCCAACCAGCTTTTAGCATCGCTGGGGCTATCTGTCTTCTCAAAAGGTCGAGGGCGGAGCTTGTTGAATCTCTCCAGCCATACTGCTAATGTCACTGGAGGAGGAGGAGGAGGTGGCTGATTGTGCTGCTGATTGTTGGCAGTTTGAACTTCAGCCCTGATGTCATTCCTCAGTTGAGGAAGCAAGGCTTGCATGGTAGCCTGAATGGCAGCATTGAGCTGCTCCTGTTCGTGTGTGAGAACCATATGACAGTATAACATAAAACATATAATTAAACAGATCAAAACATAATATATAAATATATACATGAAAAAAAAATTTATACTAAAATTTCACGAGAAAATTTTATGCAAGAAAATTTGTGTATGAATGCATGATGCAGTTTTATGAAAACTTTTGTATACTCGAGAGTGAACGCCTCAGGTCAGTTCACCCAAAACAAAAGACATAGCGAGGGAACGCCTATGGGTCGGTCCCAAATCAAAAAGTTTCGATAAAACACATGCGACTAAATAGGGCCAGTCCTGTACCAACCGTTACTTAGTCAAAAACTCTGCAACAATGACATGTATATGTATGCTTAAAAATGATGAATGCATGAAAACAACTGTCAGTTCTAGGAAGACCGTAGTGACTACCCACTAATCACAGGTCATATTTGAGAGCCTACAGGTCGAAGCCTTGGCTCTGATACCATAATTGTAACACCCCATTTTGGAAATGGAAATATCACAGGAATTATGGCGTGTCATCAAAGCATTCAAGGAAAAATGTCTAAACATTACTTGACCATAAAAAGGAAAATACCGGAATCAAACATCGGTAGTCCAAAAGTAAAGCTCATCACACACAAACATAGTATAATAAAGGAAAGGACTAAACAATGTCCAAAGCATAAGTATCATAAGAAAGGAAATGCATAATGTAAAGAAGGCTAGACAGCTTCCAATCCATATGCACGTACTCTTAGTGCCTACGAGCGTCCCTGAGTACCTGCCGTTTTGGGAACATAGAAAAGGAAAACGGCTAAGCAAATACGCTCAGTGCACGGATGTACAATAAAGCATGAATAGAATAAGCATATAACATAATAACAGCGGAAGAAAACTAAGTCCCGAGTAACCTGGTTAAGTCTTAATAAAACTGATTTAATAGTTTGAAAGTCTTATGTTTATCTTATAAAAACTGTTTGTCATATTTTACCATTAGCCAATATAGGTCATGAAAATCCACCGTGCATGAATAATTGGAGGGGTGACCTCATCATGCAAATTAGAGGGGCTGCCTCTAATTTAATATACTGGTTTTTGGGTAGGAGGGATCAGCTCCTTGTGAAGGATGCAAGGCACACACCACATTCACCATGCAATCCTGAATAAAAACATGTAACTAGGATGCACCCATACGCCCCACATGATAAATATAAATAAATGGCCAAAAGCTGAAGAGACGCCACGAGCAATCACTCCGCCGTGGTGAAGTCATAACATCAGTGCCTCTAATGTTATGGTTATGGTACCTCCATAACTAGGTGAAACTGGTCATGCATGTATATGGCTATAGGTAATCTTAATTAAACATAAGCAATCAAACTCATAACTTATACTACGGGAAAACAGTTGGCTGCATACGGGGAATCCTAATAAGGAAAGAATGTCCATACTGTAAGGACGGGAATCCGTACCTTATGTCCAGTGAACGAGAAAGACGAACTGCGAGGAATCCTACTTCCGAATCACTAGTGCTACATAAATACGTACATGAATAAGTATCTGCTTACTAAATACATAGCTGGTTTTATGTCGTATCTTAGCTTATTTTATGTGTTCTTACCATGTTTTACTGTTTTAAAGCCTTAAACTGTGTTAAATCTTATATTATGTTTAACCTGATTAAGTATTTCTGGTATTTCATGTTTTATTATACTCACTGTGTAATAATAAGTAACTTTCCAAAAATAGCAGGTTTCCTAAAATAGAAAGTTTCCAAAAATAGAAAGTTTCCAAAATGAGAAAGTTTCCAAAAATAGAAAGTTACCAAAAATAGAAAGTTTCCAAAAATAGAAAGTTTCCAAAAATAGAAAGTTTCCAAAAATAGAAAGTTTCTAAAAATTGAAAGTTTCCAAAAATAGAAAGTTTCCAAAAATAGATTTACTGCTTAAAATAGATAAGTTTCTAAAAATAAAAAGTTTCCATAAATAGATTAGCTGCCTTAATTAAATAAGTTTCCATAAATAGATTAGCTGCCTGAAATAAATAAGTTTCTGAAAATAGCTGGTTTCTATAAATAGATTAGCTGCCTTATTTAATTAAGTTTCTAAAAATAGAAAGTTTCCATAATTAGAAATAAGCTGGTTAAATAAGCTAAGTATATAAGCCTAAGGGTTTTTCATGATTATTTCTAAGTCATATGATATAGTGTATAGTTTAATAATTATTTCATGTAATTTAATTAAACTATAGGTTATAATATTTAATTAAAGTATAACATGTTTTTAATTAAATAAGTTAAATACTTAGGTTAAAAATATGTATTATTATATATTACTAATATAACCTAAGTCATGTTAATTAATTAATTATATCCATGGTTTTAAAATAATTAAATAATTATAAGTCTTAAATATATAAATACTTAGGTTAAAATAATTTCATGATCATTAATAATTAAATAACCTAAGTCATGTTATTAAATTAATCACATCATTTTATTAATTTAATTTTAACCTAAGATCATAAACATAAAAAAAACTAACATACAACATGAACCGGATCTAGACTAAAAACATGAACCGGACATGAAATCGACACCGTACCCCGAACCAACTCGGGGTACCCCGTGTTTCCCTTGCTGCCGTGGGACCCACACGCACCAACCAAGACCATATGGTCTTGGTGGTGGTTGGCTTGGCAAACCGAAACCCATTCGGGTTCGGTTGCAGCCTGCGGCCAAAACAAACACCCCTTAAAAACAACCTTTTGATTTTATTTAAAACCAAAACATGTTAGATCTATGCTTAATTATTATGTTTCTGTGTCTCGTTATTTAGTTACACGTTTGTGATTATTTATGTTCGTGTTTTAAATGTTCTCGTTACGTAAATACCGTGATCTAATATATTTAATTACGCTCGTAATAAATATATATACGTAATTAATAATAGTTCGTGTTTTAATTACGTTCATGATTTCATGATCGCATGTTCGTGATTCATTATCGTTAAATAATTATTACGTGATCGTGCATAGTAAATACTTATCGTGTTCTAACACGTACGTAATACGTAAACTCCTAACACGTAATCGTAATCATGCTATATTAGGAAAGTTTTAATCTAGTATGTACGATCCTAAGGGTACTATGCATGGTAAAAGCATGCGGGTTTTACATTACCATTAGCCAATATAGGTCATGAAATATCAACGTGCATGAATACTTGGAGGGGTGACCTCGTCATGCAAATTAGAGGGGCTGCCTCTAATTTAATATACTGGTTTTGGGTAGGAGGGATCAGCTCCTTGTGAAGGATGCAAGGCACACACCACATTCACACTGAGTAATATGCTGAAAACATGTAACTAGGATGCACCCATACGCCCCACCTGATAATATAAATAAATGGCCAAAAGCTGAAAGGGACGCGACAAGCAATCACTCCGCCGTGGGGAAGTCATAACACTAGTGCCTCTAGTGTTATGGTTATGGTACCTCCATAACTAGGTGAAACTGGTCATGCATGTATATGGCTTTAGGTATCTAATTAAACATAAGCAATTCGTAAACATATAAAACATATACTGGGGAAAACAGTTGGCTGAATATGGGGAATCCTAATAAGGAAAGAATGTCCATACTGAAAGGACGGAGAATCCGTACCTTGTGTTCAGTGAACGAAGAAGACGAACGGAAGAGAGTCCTACTTCGGTATCACTAATGCTACATAAATACATACGTGTATAAGTATCTGATTACTGAATACGTAACTGGTTTTATATCATGTCTTAGCTTGTTTTATATGTTCATGTCATGTTTTACTGTTTTAAGCTTTATACTATGTTTATCGTATATTCTGTCTATTCTAATTAAGTATTACTTGTGTTTCATGTATTATTATACTTGTTGTGTAATAATAAGTAACTTTCTAAAAATAACATGTTTCCTAAAATAGAAAGTTTCCAAAAATAGAAAGTTACCAAAAATATAAAGTTTCCTAAAATAGAAATTTTCCAAAAATAGAAAGTTTCCAAAAATTGAAAGTTTCCAAAAATAGAATTACTGCTTACAATAGATAAGTTTCTAAAAATAGAAAGTTTCCATAAATAGATTAGCTGCCTTAAATAAATAAGTTTCTAAAAATAGAAAGTTTCCATAAATAGATATATGCTGGTTAATTAAGCTAATTATGTAAGTGTTTTCTGATTATTATTATAAGTCATGTGATTATATAGTATAATTTATTAATTATTACATGTAAATTAAATAAAGTATAGGTTAAATTATTTAAATATAACATGATTTTAATTAAATAAAGGTAAAATACTTAGGTTAAAACATGTATTATTATCTATTAATAATATAACCTAAGTTATGTTAATTAATTAATTATAAGTCATGGTTTTTAATAATTAATTAATTACAAAGTCTAATTAAAGATAAATACTTAGGTTAAAATTCGTGAACTAATAATTAAATTAATAACCTAAGTCATGTAAATTAAATTAATCATGTCATGCTTTTAATTACTTTAATTTAAGTCTTAAAAAAATAACATAACTTGTAAAAATCATAAACCTTGAAAAATGATTCATGAACCGGACCCGTGATTAAAAACCCATGAACCGGACCCGTAACCATCACCATACCCCGACCAAGGTCGGGTTTACCCTTGCCTTGCTGCTGCCTTGGGACCACCACCACCATACCGAGACCATAACGTCTCGGTGGTGTGTAATAAGCCAAGCCGAGACCCCTATAGGGCTCGATTAGGCGTCGGCTAAAACAAAACACCCCTAAACCCTTGTTTGATTTAACCCCATGATTATTAACATATTTAAAATATTTTTTTTTAATTAGTTTAATTAAAAACATCATGATTTTATGTGATTCAATAAATCAAAACATAAAAAGAAAAGGTTTAAAAGTTATACCGATACGTGAATCGAATAAGGACGAATACACAACGATCCTTGTAAAAATTCCAAGATCAAAATCAACCCGAACACCCCTTTGGTGTTATTAAATCCGGCGGCCAAGGAGCAAAGAAAAAGAAAACTAGGGTTTTCTTCCTTTTCTAATTTTTGTGATAAATGAACATGTTTTTCCCTTAACTCCTAGTTAGTAAAAATTACATGGGCCAAGCCCATGTTTCCTTGTGTATGCCGCCGCATGGGGGCCCCACATGGGGTAACCCGTAACTTTTTCCGTGTCTAAATAATAGTGTGTTCTCGTGTTCGTAATTTACGTGTTCTAATTAGTTTACGATTGTGACTTAATATATTTATTATATATATATACATACGTAATATTAGCTTGTGATTAATTTACGTTCATGATTTCATGTTCGTGTGTTCGTGATTATAATTATTATTGAAATAATTAACGTGTGTTAATACGTAATAAATACTTATCGTGTTATAACACGTACGTAATACTTGTAATTAATATTCATGATACGTGTTCATGTTATAAAAGGAAAAATTTAATCTTGTACGTACGATCCTAAGTGTATTGTTCATGGTAAAAGCATGCGGGTTTTACAATAGGCATATTATTGATAGGTGCTTTAAACTTATTGGCTTTCCAAATGATTTTAGAAAGAAGAAACCTGGTCAAAACTTTAAAGGAAAAAATGTTTCTAACAACTCTGTGGGTACCAACTCAAACTCTATGTTTTCTGATGAACAACTCACCACTTTAATCTCTCTTATCTAAGAAAATACTAGTTCTGAAAAAGGTGTGCAAGCCAATATAGCAGGTACTTATCTCAATTCAAGTAAAGTCTTTAATGACAAATTTCAAAAGTTTTTTGTTCTAATACAAACATTCATTCTAAAGTAACTCAACATGGGAAAGTCATTGACTCAGGGGCTAATCAGCACATGACCAATAATGAAAAGAAATTAGATAATGTTTTTGACATATCTCATCTTAAATTCAAAGTTTCTCATCCAAATGGTACTGACGCTTTCATATCTAAAATTGGAAATCTTAAGTTGGGTAATGGTATTGTCCTGTTTGATGTGTTGGTTATAACTGAGTATTGTGTCACCCCGATATCTGTGCATAAACTTGCTAAGGATAACAAAATATTTGTTGTGTTAGATGAGAATAAATGTCTATTTCTGAATTAGGATTTGAATCTGAGGAACATTCTAGGGATTGCTAATCAGTGTGGTGGTTTATACTACTTAGATACTAAAGGTACTAAGTGCAATGTTGCTAAAACGGTTACTGTCTGTTCTATTTCTTATTATGACTGGCACTGTAGGCTTGGTCATCCTGCAGACCCTGTCTTAGATGTTTTAAAAGATTGCTTAAAAATCAACAAAAATGATAAATATGATTACTGTGAAGTGTGTCAAAGAGCTAAGCAGACTAGAAAACCAATTCCTTTAAGTGATCATAGAACCAAATGTTTGGGGGACCTTGTTTACCTTGATTTGTGGGGACCCTATAAGTTGACAATTCATTCTGGCCATAAATATTTTTTAACCATTGTGGATAACTATACTAGAGTTTTTTGGGTATATCTTATTAAATCTAAAGATGAAGTTGTTACTTTTATTGATGTTTTTTACAACATGATCAAAAATCAGTTTAAAAAAACCACTAAAATTTTCAGAAGTGACAATGACACTGAATTTGTCAATCAAACCTTTACCAAGTTTTCTAATAACAAAGGGATTATACGCTAAACATCTTGTCCATATACTCCACAGCAAATGAGATGGCTGAAAGGAAATATAGACACCTTTTAAATGTGGCTAGGTGTCTTATGTTTCAGGGGGAATTCCTTTGAAGTTTTGGTCTGAATGCATTATAACTACTACCTTTCTTATTAACAGATTACCCTCCTATGTCTTAAATGAAATGTCCCCTTATGAAATGATTTACAATACTTGTTTTAATCTCTCTATTATCAGAATGGTTTGTTGTTTGTGTTTTGCTACTATTTTAAATAGTCATGATAAACTGTCTAATAGATCTAAAATATGTGTTATGATGGGTTACTCTAATTCTCAAAAGGGATACTTACTGTTTAGTCTTTATAGGAATAAATTTCTTGTTTATAGGGATGTTAGTTTTTTGAGTCAATATTTCCTTTCAAGGATTCTGTCTCAAAAAACAAACATAATAAGTTTGATATATCCAGTGTTATTCAAGATGAAAACCTGTTAAACTTTTTTGATTTAGATAACCCTGAGCTACCTTATGATGATGAGAGACTAACACCTAATCATAATAACCATGAGTCACAAAATGAAGGTATCCACTCTCCTAAACCTAGGGATAGTGTGAACACTGTTGATTCACCAATTATTACGGATGATGCTCAAAACAGTGAAGACACTAATGCTGAGTTGCGAGAGGAGGCAACTACACTTGATGAAGAAAATGAGTCTAAAGGTGATTTGGATCAAAATCTAAATACTCCAGCTCAGGGACTTCAAAATGTAATAAGGTCTATTAGAATTTTTGTGTTTCCTAAAAAATATAATGAACTTGTTGTCAACTCTAAATTTAAGTATGGTCTTGAAAAGTTTGTTAGCTACTCCAAACTTAATCATGAAAACTTTTGCTTTGTCACACAAATTAATAAAAACAGTGAACCTAAAAGTTTCTTTGAAACATCTCTAAACCCTCTTTGGGTGGATGCTATGAATACTGAGCTTGTTGCTTTCCTAGAGAATGACACTTGGGAAATTGTTGAGCTTCCTAAAGGTAGAAAGGCCTTAGGATACAAATAGATTTGGAAGTTGAAATTTGACTCTAGTGGGGAAATAGAAAGGTATAAGGCTAGGGTTGTTGCATATGGGTTTGGTCAAAAGGAAGGAATAGCTATGAGGAGACTTTTTCCCCTGTTGTTAAGATTGTTACTATTAGATGTCTTCTTAATTTAGCTGTAATGCAATCTTGGCATGTGTTTCAACTTGACATTAACAATGCCTTCTTGTATGGTGACCTTGATGAGACTGTTTACATGAAACCACCCTAAGGATACCTTCCTGGGGTGACAGCATTGTCTGTAGACTTAAAAAGTCTTTATATGGCCTCAAACAGGCACCTAGGCAATGGAATGCTAAGCTCACCTCTGTCTTAAATGAAAATGGGTTCAGTCAAAGTAAGTCTGACTACTCTTTTTATACAAAGTTTATTGGTGGTATTTTTCTTACCTTGCTTGTGTATGTTGATGATATTACTATTACTGGCAACAACATTGTTGAAAGTGAGAAGTTTAAAATTTTCTTGAGAACCAAGTTCATGATTAAGGACTTGGGGAAAACTGAAGTATTTTTTAGGAATTGAAGTTGTTGACACTGAAGTTGGTATGGCATGCTTGATTGTTAACCTGCTAAGACTCCGTTGATGTCTAAATTGCTATTTCTAATGAGCCTACTGTTGATGACCCATTTCTTGTGAATATTATTGATTATCAAAAGCTGATGGTTAAACTTATTTATTTAACCAATACCAGACCTGATATATCTTATGTTGTGCATTGTTTGAGTCAGTTTATGCATTCACCCTTGAACTCTCATCTCAAAGTTTCCTTCAAGATATTAAGATATCTTAAAGGCTCTCCAGGATTGGGAATTCATATTAAGAAGACTTTTGGTATGTTTCTAAAATCTTACTCTGATGCTGACTGGGCAAAGTGCATTCTCACTAGGAAGTTGTAACTGGTTATTGTGTCTTTGTTAATGATAATATTGTTTCTTGGAAGAGTAAGAAACAAAACACTCTCTCTAAATCATCAGCAGAGTACAGAGCTCTTGCTTCTGTAACCAGTAAAGTTGCATTGTGAAAATCTTTTGCCTATAACTCTTTACTGTGACAGTAATTCAACTATCAAAATAGTTGCCAATCCTGTGTTCCATGAAAGAACCAAACATTTAGAAATCAACTTGCATTTTGTATGGGAATTTTTTTTAATGGGGTGGTTAAAACTTGTAAAGTAGATTTTACAAACCAAATTGCAGATAACTTTACTAAAGGATTTGACACATTACAACATAATGACCTTGTCAAAAAACTTGGGATGTTTGATATGTATAGTCTGTCTGATTAAGGAGTGATGTTAATTTGAGGACCTAATCAGTCACCCATACGAACTTTTTTTAGGGACTTATTATGTTACTTTTGTTATTTCAGATTGTACACTTGGACACCTGATGATACAAGTTTAGAGATGGAGGGCTTATGTTGCCATTTGGAGAAAGTGTCTCAAGCCTGGTTTTAACCTAAGCCAAAGACACTCCGAGCCCATTACAACGACTCCATGCTCCTTGTTTATACCCTAACATACACACACACATGAAACCTTATCTGGGTTTTTCATGTGTGTTTTATCTTTGGATTTCTCTCTTTCAAGCATGTAACCCATGTTGGGAATAGAATGACAAGATTCTAGCCGCTGACAAGTAAGATTCTAGCTGCTGACATGACTATTGTAGCCGCTGACAAGAATAATCTTAGCCACTGAAAGATTGCATGAGCTGTGAAGATCAACACATTTTGTTAAATTAGGAAGATATAGTCAAAACATAAAGACGAGGACTAAATATGCCTATGATGAATTCTTCAAGCTGGTGAAGAAATTATGAAGATACGAATTTCAGACTATATTCTTAATGTTAAAAAGATATAGTCAAATAAGTTATTTTTCTATGTTCATCTTGTATCTCTTCCAAAAATAGTTGATCTTAGCTTTTTGTACAAGGCTCCTTAGTGTATAAAATGAGACCTTAGGGTTAGACATAAGACACACTTTTCACATACTTGTCATACACTTTCTATTCACTTTGATATATCAATTGATTGAAATTTTGACAATCGTATTGTTACTTTGTTCTTTGTTCTAGGTATTAGTTTCCTCATAATACTTAGATCGTCGAATACACAAAATTTCTCTACGTACTACTCTTGATTTATCTCGATAATACAAAGCTAATCGATCTAAGTTTAGGATCAACAAGTGGTATCAGAGCTTGTTGAGAAACTTTGATTTGAAGAACAAAATCCTTTATTGTGAGGTGAACCAGGCTAAGGAAGAAGTGAAGAAAAATCTGATGATGTTTGCACTTATGGCCAAGTCTACTTCAATTTCCAAAAGTTCCAAGTCTTCCTCAAGTTCTGATAATGAGGTATGTAATGACTCTTCTTGTAGGAAAAACACTGAAAGTCTTAAAGTTGAGGTTACGACCTTAACTCAAAAACTTTCAAATATTGATGCTACTCTAAGAAACTATAAGATGGGACTTGCACAATCTGACGGGATGGTTGTTGAGTATAGGAAAATGGAATTTGACCTTAATGATAAAATTAAAATCCTAGAAAGAGATCTTAGACTTTTTAATGAGTCTAAAGCTAGTTTACATGAGTCTAATGTAAATTAAAAGCTAAACCATATGAGGTCATTAAGTCGAAAGAGGATATGGGTTTTAATATTGAAAAGTTCGAGAAGGCTAATCAAACCCTAGAAAAGTGTGTTAGTGAGAAAAGAAACCCGAAAGACATGGCAGGGATTGGTATGCATGCTAAAGAGTATGCTGCTGTTCCACCTCCTTCTGGTGATTTTTATGGGCTTTCTAAGGGAAAAGACTTGTCATGGACTGGTATTCCAGAATTCCAAGAAAAGACTTTCTCCCTTGAACCATATGTGGTTGACCCTATTAAGGAGAATGGGAGGAAGAAAACTGATTTGGAACAATGGAAGACTACAAACCTCTTTCTCTTTGTTAAAGGAGAATTGCTTAGTGAAGAGTCCTCTGACCTTAAGCCCATTGTTGTGACCAATCCTAATAATTGTAAACTTGTTAATCTTGGCTCTCCTTCCAAGAAAAATTCTAGTCTAAGATATATTGATATGAATAGAAAACCTAGATCACCTCAAAGCAAAGCTAGTGTGAATGGGGTTGGGCATAATAAGTTTAGACCTAGGTTTGTGTCTAAATAGGCGTGTTATACATGTGGGAGTTTTACACATATGTTCTATAACTGTCACAATGGACATAATCTATCCATTGGCATGAGAACAACCACAATTAACCATCGACCTTTTGTCCACCCTATACCACAAGCCACTAGGCCAGCTCCTTTCTTCTCTAAGGCAGCTAATACCCGTGGGCAAAGACCCTTTCAAAAGACCAACACTTGGTCTAACATACAACGGGTTCCTGTAACAAACCCTAATTTAGCCTATAACAAGGCATTTTTAGCCGCTGATAAGAACATTCTATCCGCTGACAACCCTTAGGTTTGGTATTACCATGCCAAAACTAGCTGATGTCATACCTTATATTAGACCATATAACAAAAGATACTTGGTTAATAAACGACAAGGGTCTAAGGCATCATCCCACTTAACTTGGAATCCTAAACAAGAGCAAAACTCTAATTTTAATCGTGTTTCAATGACCTATAACGTATTTAAATATCTTAAGAAGGTCCCACTAGACCCATTGGAACTAACTGGGCGTTTAGGCCACAAATGAATGAACAAGGATTTGTGGTAAAGAATAAGACCAATCTGGTTGAATAACTAGACATATCCAAGTCTGAAAAGGTTTGGATCTCTAAAGAAAACTAATTTGTTTTCTTTTTGAGCAGAGTATCTAAAAGCAGGTTAATGATCAAGGCTATTGGGATAGTGGATGCTCAAGGAACATGCATTGTCGGTCTTTCCACTATTATTATTTTTATCCAGTAACATGCTATCTCTACCCACTTTCATGGGAAATGTAGCCTCTGTTGTTGTGTTTTTGTGGTTTTTGTCTAACAATGCAGGTTAGTGAATCAATATGGTTTGGTTGTTGCTCATTGCTGGATTTCAAGGTAACAACTCTTTATTTATCATGGTTGAAATATCTATATTCTTATCTTTAAATAAACATTTGTTGCTTAAACTGTAAGGATTTGTTCCTTATTTGTGGGGAGGTGTTAGGATACCTTTAGGTTTTTGGGTATTCTTAGAGTGCTCTTATCATAATTCTAGATTGTCTCCACTAGTGATTGAGGGTTGGGAATTATGAAAACATGCTTTTGAGTTTGTAGGAATTTCTAGACCTCGAGGAATTATAACATGCACTTCTCCCATAAGATATGCATGTTGCCAAGACCTTTGGACCTAGATTTGGGATTGGTCTGATGGGAGACTTGGGATATATATTTGGGTTATCCTGGGAGTTGCAAATGTTTTATATGAATTAACTTAATTTTTGGGGCATCTCTAAACAAAGGACTCTAGAGTTCATGTGTGTCTATCATGCTTTTGCATGAGTGTATACATGAATAGTGTTTTTCAATCTTGTTTATTAGAGACTAGTTAATTCCCTTAGGATTATTACCTTTGTTTGTGTTTTAACTAAAAGTTTCTACCCTTTGACAGTGCATTTCTAGCCACCGTCATGTATTTTATACACCCAGACACCCAAACTGGTGCCACTGATGCCCATTTGTAGAACCAAACACCACTTCATCTTCTTCAACTTCAAAATTTAGGATATATGAACACCAACGAGTCACTGAGATGTCTCCCCTTGGATGCTTTATCATAGTAGCAGAGGAGACCACTACCACAAGGGTGGCTAGTGTTATGAGAATGGCTGGGACTATTGGCACTAGCTTAAATGTAGGTCACGCCAGTTCTATTGTAAGTAAGTCCATCCAATGCCCCATGAATCAACATTAAGGATTAATTTCCTGAATGTGGATGAGGGCAGTATGAAACCTTTGACATTAATGGAATTGACGAAAATCTGTATCAGCTTGCAAACGCAAAATACAGAACTTGTACAAACTGTCAAAGATCAAGGTCTTGAACTCACACAGTTGGGGGAGAGAATTGTTGTTTTAGAAGCTTCTGGAAAACCAAATAGGGCGTTTATTGATTCATTCTTTTGGTATTGCTTTTGGAGGGGAGTCTTACAAATGGGAGAAGCAACTGAATTTGAGTGATAAAAGTTCTAAGGAAGGCTCCAACGACTATACAAGTATGATGGAGTTGCTAGATGTTCTTACATGTTTGAAGGAACAAAAGGAGTTTGAATCATCCATGATGACACCAATGAAGTTATTCTTTGTTCAACTTATAGAGCAAGTGAGTACTAGGAAGCTTGGAGCCACTGACAGTCTTGGAGTAACCACTTTCATGCCCAGTCTAGCCTATGACAGCCTGTTTGTAGCCACTGAAAGGACTCTAATTGCTTCTGGGGTATCTGAACCACCAATGAGCATTAGAGAAATATCAACACAGGTATCTCGTCCTTTACCTTCTATTGATTCATCTGACAAAGGTAAAGTTAGTATGGTAGAAGAATAGACTTCTTCTAAGCAAGATGCACATACAAGATTTGATGAGCAATTTGAAGGAGCAACAAAAAGGTTTAATCAAAGCTCAAATAATCAGTTTTAGAGAAATAGAGAAATATCAATGAACATTAGAGAAATATCTACACAGGTATGGCTTCTGGTAATGGGGATGATAGTTGAGATAATTTTCGATCCAAATGTGGATCAGGAAGAGGAACCATAATAGTTGGAGGAAGGTGCAGGTATTCACTTCTCTTATCTCATTGTTTAGATTATGGATAGAGAATATCTGGAGATCATTTGGGGTCTCTTGAAATAAAAATATTACGATGTGTTTCCAACAAGTGTTGGAGGAAGAAGGATCAGGTCAACACTTAGAAAGATGGTTGACCATGACCAAGATGATCCAGTATGGCTGGATTTGAATGATTTGAGTGGTTTGGAATGGAGATTGTGTTTTGCAGTTTGTGTATTTCATCTAAGAACTTCAAAGTTTTCAGAGTATTTGTTGATTGATAAAGTCTATCCACTTACGCAAGACATTTTGAAGGAGATGGTTAGCACAAAGCCGAAGGATGACTACACCAGTAATTTGAGTGTTGACTTTTTGTGTTTTATTCACACTCAAATTCAGGAATATAGCATGTTTGTAATAATCCTCTCTGTATATTTTGTTTTATTTAAAAACTTGATAATTAAGTATAAATATCAAGTTTAAGGGAGGATTGTTGGGAATAAAATGATAAGTAAGATTCTAGCCGTTGACATGACTATTGTAGCCACTGACAAGAAGAATCTTAGCCACTGAAATATTGCATGAGCTGTGAATATCAACACATTTTGTTAAATTAGGAAGATATAGTCAAAACACAAAGACAAGGACTAAATGTGCCTATGATGAATTCTTCAAGTTGGTGGACAAAATATAAAGATAAGAATTCAGAATATATTCTTAATGTTTAAAAGATATGGTCAAATAAGTTATTTTTCTATGTTTATCTTGTATCTCTTCCTAAAATAGTTGATCTTAGCTTTTTGTACAACGCTCCTTAGTGTATAAAAGGAGGCCTTAGGGTTAGACATAAGACACACTTTTGACATACTTTTCATACACTTTCTGTTCACTTTGATATATCAATTGATTGAAAGTTTGACAATCGTATTGTTACTTTGTTCTTTGTTCTAAGTATTAGTTTCTGCATAATACTTAGATTATCGAATACACAAAATTTCTCTACGTATTACTCAAAATTTCTCTACATATAACTCTTGATTTATCTCGATAATACAAAGCTACTCGATCTAAGTTTGAGATCAACAAGTGGTTTCAGAGCTTGTTGAAAAACTTTGATTCGAAGAAGAAAATCCTATATCGTGAGGTGAACTAGGCTAAGGAAGAAGTTGAAGAAGAATCTGATGATGTTTTCACTTATGGCCAAGTCTACTTCAAGTTCCAAAAGTTCCAAGTCTTCCCCAAGTTCGATAATGAGGTATGTAATGACTCTTCTTGTAGGAAAAACACTGAAAGTCTTAAAGTTGAGGTTACGACCTTAACTCAAAAACTTTCAGATATTGATTCTACTCTAAGAAACTATAATAGGGGACTTGCACAATCTGACGGGATGGTTGTTGAGTATAGGAAAATGGAATTTGACCTTAAAGATAAAATTTAAATCCTAGAAAGAGATCTTAGACTTTGTAATGAGTCTAAAGCTAGTTTACCTGAGTCTAATGTTGAATTAAAAGCTAAACTAGATGAGGTCATTAAGTCGAAAGAGGATATGGGTTTTTAAATTGAAAAGTTCGAGAAGGCTAGTCAAACCCTAGAAAAGTGTGTTAGTGAGCAAAGAAACCCGAAAGACATGTCAGGGATTGGTATGCATGTTAAAGAGTATGCTGCTGTTCCACCTCCTCCTGGTGATTTTTATGGGCTTTCTAGGGGAAAAGACTTGTCGTGGACTGGTATTCCAGAATTCCAAGAAAAGACTTTCTCCCCTGAACCATATGTGGTTGACCTCATTAAGGAGAATGGGAGGAAGAAACTAATTTGGAACAATGGAAGGCTGCAAACCCCTTTCTCTTTGTTAAAGGGGATTTCTTAGTGAAGAGTCTTCTAACCTTAAGCACATTCTTGTGACCAATCCTAATACTGGTAAACTTGTTAATCTTGGCTCTCCTCCCAAGAAAAAGTCTAGTGTTAGATATGTTGAGATGTATAAAAAAACCTAGGTCACCTCAAAGCCAAACTAGTGTGAATAGGGTTGGGCATAATCAGTTTAGACCTAGGTTTGTGTCTAAAAAGGCGTGTTATACATGTGGGAGTTTTACATATTTGTTCTATAACTGTCATAGTGGACATAATCTATCCATTGGCATGAGAACACCCACAATTAACCATCGACATTTTGTCTACCCTAGACCACAAGTCACTAGGCCAACTCTTTTCTTCTTTAAGGCAGCTAATACCCATGGGCAAAGACCCTTTCAAAAGACCAACACTTGGTCTAACATACAGTGTGTTCTTGTAGCAAACCCTAATTTAGCCTATAACAAGGCATTTCTAGCCGCTGACAGGAACATTCTATCCACTAACAACCCTTAGATTTGGTATTACCATGCCAAAACTAGCTGCTGTCATACCTTATGTTAGACCATATAACAAAAGATACTTGGTTAATAAGGGACAAGGGTCTAAGGCATCATCCCACTTAACTTGGAAACCTAAACAAGAGCAAAACTCCAATTTTAATGGTGTTTCAATGACCTATAACATATTTGAATATCTTAAGAAGGTCCCACTAGACCCATTGGAACTAATTGGGCGTTTAGGCCACAAACGGATGAACAAGGATTTGTGGTAAAGAATAAGACGAATCTAGTTGAACAACTAGACAGATCCATGTCTAACAAGGCTTGGATCTCCAAAGGAAACTAATTTGTTTTATTTATGAGCAGAGTATCTAAAAGTAGGTTAATGATCAAGGCTATTGGGATAGTGGATGCTCAAGGAACATGCATTGTTGGTCTTTCCACTATTATTATTTTTATCCACTAACATGATATCTCTACCCACTTTCGTGGGAAATGTAGCCTTTGTTGGTGTGTTTTTATGGTTTTTGTCTAACAATGCAGGTTAGTGAATCAATATGGTTTGGTTGTTGCTCATTGCTGGATTTCAAGGTAACAACTCTTTATTTATCATGGTTGGAATATCTATATTCCTATCTTTAAATAAACATTTGTTGCTTAAACTGTAAGGATTTGTTCCTTATTAGTGGGGAGGTGTTAGGATACCTTTAGGTTTGCTTTTATCACAATTATAGATTGTGTCCACTAGTGAGTGGGGCTGAGAATTATGAAAAAATGCTTTTAAGTTTGTTGGAATTTCTAGACCTTGAGGCAATGTAACATGAACTTCTCTCATAAGATATGCATGTTGCCAAGACCTTTTGACCTAGATTTGGGATTGGTTGGATTGGAGACTTGGGATATATATTTTTGTTATCCTAGGATTTGCAAAGGTTTTATATGAATTAACTTAATTTTTTAGGCTTCTGTGAACAAAGGACTCTAGAGTTCATGCGTGTCTATCATGCTTTTGCATTTTTATTTTTTTTAACAATATCATGCTTTTGCAAGAGTGTCTACATGAACAGTGTTTCTCACTCTTGCTTATTAGAGACTAGTTAATTCCTTTAGTATTATTACCTTTGATTGTGTTTTAACTAAAAGTTTCTACCCTTCGACAATGCACTTCTAGCCATCGTTTATATACCCTGACACCCAAACTGGTGCCACGGATGCCCATTTGTAGAACCAAACACCACTTCATCTTCTTCAACTTCACAATTTAGGGTATACGGACACCAAAGAGTCACTGAGGTGTCTCCCCTTGGTGGCTTTAGCCTAGTAGCAGAGGATACCACTATCACAAGGGTGGCTAGTGTTATGGGGATGGCTGGGACTATTGGTACTAGCTTAGATGCAGGTCAAGCCAGTTCAATTGTGAGTAAGTCTATCCAATGCCGCATGAATCAACATTAAGGATTAATTTCCTGAATGTGGATGAGGGCAGTATTAAACCTTTGACATTAATGGAATTGACGAAAATCTGTATAAGCTTGCAAACGTAAAATACATAACTTGTAAAAACTGTCAAAGATCAAGGTCTTGAACTCACACAGTTGGGGGAGAGAATTATTGTTTTAGAAGCTGCTGGAAAACCTAAGAGTCCATTTATTGATTCAGTCTTTTGGTATTGCTCTTGGAGAGGAGTCTTATAAATGGGAAAAGCAACTGAATTTGAGTGATAAAAGTTCTAAGGAAGGCTCCAACGACTATACAGGTATGATGGAGGTACCAGATGTTCTTACACGTTTGAAGGAACAAAAGGAGTTTGAATCATCCATGATGACACCTATGAAGATATTCTTTGTTCAACTTATGGAGCAAGTGAGTATTAGGAATCTTGGAGCCACTGACAGTCTTAGAGTAACCACTTTCGTGCCCAGTCTAGCCTCTGACAGCCTATTTGTAGCCACTGAAAGGACTCGAATTGCTTTTGGGGTATCTGAACCACCAATGAGCATTAGAGAAATATCAACACAGGTATCTGGTCCTTTACCTTCTATTGATTCATCTAACAAAGTTAAAGGTAGTATGGTAGAAGAATAGACTTCTTCTAAGCAAGATGCACATACAATATTTGATGAGCAATTTGAAGGAGCAACAAAAAGGTTTAATCAAAGCTCAAATAATCAGTTTTAGAGAAATAGAGAAATATCAATAAGCATTAGAGAAATATCTACACAGGTATGGCTTCTGGTAATAGGGATGACAGTTGAGATAACTTTCGATCCAAATGTGTATCAGGAAGAGGAACCATAATAGTTGGAGGAAGGTGCAGGTATTCACTTATATTATCTCATTGTTTAGAGTATGGATAGAGAAGATTTGGAGATCATTTGGGGTCTCTTGAAAGAAAAATATTATGATGTGTTTCCAACAAGTGTTGGAGGAAGAAGGATCAGGTCAACATTTAGAAAGATGGTTAACCATGACCAAGATGATCCAATATGGCTGGATTTGAATGATTTGAGTGGTTTGGAATGGAGATTGTGTTTTGCAGTTTGTGTATTTCATCTAAGAACTTCAAAGTTTTCAGAGTATTTGTTGATTTATAAAGTCTATCCACTGACGCAAGACATTTTGAAGGAGATGGTTAGCACAAAGCCGAAGGATCACTACACCAGTAATTTAAGTGTTGACTTTTACGTTTTATTCACACTAAAATTTAGGAATATAGCATGTTTGTAATAATCCTCTCTGTATATTTTTTTTATTCAAAAACTTGATAATTAAGTATAAATATCAAGTTTAAGGGAGGATTGTTGGGAATAAAATGACAAGTAAGATTCTAGCCGCTGACATGACTATTGTAGCCACTGACAAGAAGAATCTTAGCCACTGAAAGATTGCATGAGCTGTGAATATCAACACATTTTGTTTAATTAGGAAGATATAGTCAAAACACAAAGACAAGGACTAAATCTGCCTATGATGAATTCTTCAAGTTGGTGGACAAAATATAAAGATAAGAATTCAGAATATATTCTTAATGTTTAAAAGATATAGTCAAATAAGTTGTTTTTCTATGTTTATCTTGTATCTCTTCCTAAAATAGTTGATCTTAGCTTTTTGTACAAGGCTCCTTAGTGTATAAAAGGATGCCTTAGGGTTAGACATAAGACACACTTTTGACATACTTTTCATACACTTTTTGTTCACTTTGATATATCAATTGATTGAAAGTTTGACTATCGTATTGTTACTTTGTTCTTTGTTCTAAGTATTAGTTTCCGCATAATACTTAGATTGTCGAATACACAAAATTTCTCTACGTATTACTCAAAATTTCTCTACGTATTACTCTTGATTTATCTCGATAATACAAAGCTACTCGATCTAATTTTGAGATCAACAAGTGGTATCAGAACTTGTTGAGAAACTTTGATTTGAAGAACAAAATCCTATATCGTGAGGTGAACTAGGCTAAGGAAGAAGTTGAAGAAGAATCTGATGATGCTTGCACTTATGGCCAAGTCTACTTCAAGTTCCAAAAGTTCCAAGTCTTCCCCAAGTTCGATAATGAGGTATGTAATGACTCTTCTTGTAGGAAAAACACTGAAAGTCTTAAAGTTGAGGTTACGACCTTAACTCAAAAACTTTCAGATATTGATTCTACTCTAAGAACTATAATAGGGGACTTGCATAATCAGTCAGGGTAGTTGTTGAGTATAGGAAAATGTAATTTGACCTTAAAGATAAAATTAAAATCCTAGAAAGAGATCTTAGACTTTGTAATGAGTCTAAAGCTAGTTTACCTGAGTCTAATGTTGAATTAAAAGCTAAACTAGAAGAGGTAATTAAGTCGAAAGAGGATATGGGTTTTATAATTGAAAAGTTCGAGAAGGCTAGTCAAACCCTAGAAAAGTGTGTTAGTGAGCAAAGAAACCTGAAACACATATCAGGGATTGGTATGCATGTTAAAGAGTATGTTGTTGTTCCACCTCCTCCTTGTGATTTTTATGGGCTTTCTAAGGGAAAAGACTTGTCATGGATTGGTATTCTAGAATTCCAAGAAAAGACTTTCTCCCCTGAACCATATGTGGTTGACCCCATTAAGGAGAATGGGAGGAGGAAAACTGATTTGGAACAATGGAAGGCTGCAAACCCCTTTCTCTTTGTTAAAGGAGGATTGCTTAGTGAAGATTCTTCTGACCTTAAGCACATTCTTGTGACCAATCCTAATACTGGTAAACTTGTTAATCTTGACTCTCCTCCCAAGAAAAAGTCTAGTGTTAGATATGTTGAGATGTATAAAAAAACCTAGATCACCTCAAAGCCAAACTAGTGTGAATGGGGTTGGGCATAATCAGTTTATACCTAGGTTTGTGTCTAAAAAGGCGTGTTATACATGTGGGAGTTTTAAACATTTGTTCTATAACTGTCACAGTGGACATAATCTATCCATTGGCATGAGAACACCCACAATTAACCATCGACATTTTGTCCACCCTAGACCACAAGTCACTAGGCCAGCTCCTTTCTTCTTTAAGGCAATTAATACCCATGGGCAAAGACCATTTCAAAAGACCAACACTTGGTCTAACATACAATGTGTTCCTGTAGCAAACCCTAATTTAGCCTATAACAAGGCATTTCTATCATGTGACAGGAACATTCTATCCACTGACAACCCTTAGATTTGGTATTACCATGCCAAAACTAGTTGTTGTCATAACTTATGTTAGACCATATAATAAAAGATACTTGGTTAATAAGGGACAAGGGTCTAAGGCATCATCCCACTTAACTTGGAAACCTAAACAAGAGCAAAACTCTAATTTTAATGGTGTTTCAATGACCTATAACATATCTAAATATCTTAAGAAGGTCCCACTAGACCCATTGGAACTAATTGGGCGTTTAGGCCACAAACGGATGAGCAAGGATTTGTGGTAAAGAATAAGACCAATCTAGTTGAACAACTAGACAGATCCATGTCTAACAAGTCTTGGATCTCCAAAGGAAACTAATTTGTTTTATTTATGAGCAGAGTATCTAAAAGCAGGTTAATGATCAAGGCTATTGGGATAGTGGATTCTCAAGGAACATGCATTGTTGGTCTTTCCACTATTATTATTTTTATCAATTAACATGATATCTCTACCCACTTTCGTGGGAAATGTAGCCTTTGTTGGTGTGTTTTTGTGGTTTTTGTCTAACAATGCAGGTTAGTGAATCAATATGGTTTGGTTGTTGCTCATTGATGGATTTCAAGGTAACAACTCTTTATTTATCATGGTTGGAATATCTATATACCTATCTTTAAATAAACATTTGTTGCTTAAACTGTAAGGATTTGTTCCTCATTAGTGGACGTGTGTTAGGATACCTTTAGGTTTTTGGGTATTCTTAGAGTGCTCTTATCACAATTCTAGATTGTGTCCACTAGTGAGTGGGGCCGAGAATTATGAAAAAATGCTTTTAAGTTTGTTGGAATTTCTAGACCTCGGGGCACTGTAACATGCACTTGTCTCATAAGATATGCATGTTGCCAAGACCTTTTGACCTAGATTTGGGATTGGTTGGATGGGAGACTTGGGATATATATTTGGGTTATCCTAGGAGTTGCAAAAGGTTTTATATGAATTAACTTAATTTTTGGGGCTTATGTGAACAAAGGACTCTAGAGTTCATGCGTGTCTATCATGCTTTTGCATATCTTTTTTTGAACAATATCATGCTTTTGCGTGAGTGTCTACATGAACAATTCTTCATCCCGAACTCATATTGGTTCTTCATCCTGAACTCAAACAACTCATATCGGTTCTTCGTCACAGCAACACCGACGCCGAAATGGTTCTCCTGATTTACCATTTCCAATTCCAAACGACTCAAATGGCTTACTTACTGACAATGAGGTGTATCAACTATACCTAGATCATAAAGTATTGAAACAAACACTGGAAGAAGAAGAAAGGGAACGAAGGGAGCTGGAGGCTCAAATTATGACCGAAGAAGATGAAGAAGAAATAAGGCGTTGGGATTTACCTGGTCAGTTATCAAATTTAGATCCGGGAACTGACTTTCAGCAACTGAACGGGAAGTGGTTTAGGAAAGGACTTTAGAATCGGATGCGCTCGCCCAGCGAGAAAGGCCCTGACCCTGCCAACCAAGTCAAAAGAAAAAGCGGGCTATCCGTCATTAACTCGAAGAAGTTGCAACAAGACCAGTATCGAACTGGGATTGCCTCTCTTTCAATCTTCGGAAGTGACTTTGTATCCCTTTCTAATGCAATATCTTCAATCAGATCTGTACGAGTGACACTAATCGTATTATGTATTTTTATTTAATCTATCTAGTAGTGTATTTCCTTTCTTATTTTATTCGAATTATATTATTTTCATGTTTTATGTATGAAATAAATGTTTTAATTTTCGAATAAAAATTGTTTACGTTTACGGTATATGGTTTAAATTTTAAATTTAAAATAAAAGTTTTTTTTATACAAACACAAAACACAAACAGAAACACAAATACAAAAACAAAACCAAGAGGTCGTGACCCCGACCCTTTTGCATCGACTGATTTGCAACGACCGAATCGCCATAACGGGCCGATTCGGTCGCGACCTATTGACGACCAAGAAAAAGACCATGCGTTGTGGGTAGCCTAAGAAATACGGAGTATAAATATTGCCAGTTGCCGTACTCTGATCTTCATTTTATTAGGTGTTTGGAATTGCGTTTACAACTAAATTATCTAGTTATTTCATTTTGAAAATGAAGATAAGATAAAATGAGTGTTTGGGTAATAAATGGAGAAAAGTGATTATTTGCGTTTATAAGCTCTCAAAATTGGGGAGCTACTTATTTCATTTTTAAAATGGAGAAAAGTTAAAATGAGTTTATTTTAGTCATTTTACTTATCAAATAATCAAATTTTCCAAACACTAAAAAAATGATTATCTGATTATTTCGATTTCAAACAGCATAATAAATCAAAACACCGTTTTCTAAAATGACGTTTTCAAAAAGATGATTATCTGATTATTCGTTTTCAAAATGAATAATTTGTTTTTAATAAGAAATCCAAAACACCCCCTTAGTAGTACATTAATGTTCTTCGGTAATCTTATTTAGTTCGTATAATGCTCGATAAGTCACGGTATAAGGCTACCCCGCAAAGGTGGTATTCTCACTCGGTCGCGATCGAGACCTTACTTGGTCGTTCCTTTGTGACGATCGAGTCGTGTGAATTTTGATTATCAAACGGGTCGTGCCTACGATCTAGTTGCTTGGGCTAAGTTTCAAAAACTAGCCGTTATTTTCAAACTTTTTTTTAATTTGATCTTTTATCCCTATAAAAACCCATTTATTCAACCATTTTTCATACACATTAAATTCACAACTTTTCAAACTTCAATTTTATATCATCTAAAATAATGAATTCTCAAATTTCGTGGACTACCGAGGAGGTGATAGCTTTGTGTGAGACTTGGGTACACGTTACAGAGAATTCCCGTCCATGTCGACATCATAAGTCGAAAGGGTTTTGGTCGGAGGTAGTTGAGCACTTTCATACCAAAATGAGTGATCGAAAAAGAGGTTATGACTCAGTTATCAACAAATGGAAATGTGCGATTGAAATGTCACATTTCGATAATGCATAAGTTTAAGTCTTTAAGTTTTACTATTTATTACTATTATTATGTTTTGTAACGTTTTTCTTATTTTATGTAATGTTTTTTTTATGTAATGTTTTTTTGTGTAATGTTTTTCATTTAATGTAATATTTTTTATTGAATAAAATGTTTTTTTATTAAATAAAAATAATAATAAAAATTAAATTAAGTCACATTAAATCGCTGGAGACAAAAACTGACATGACAGAAAAAATTAAAATCGCATATGATCGTTGTTGTACCCGGCCTAAAGCTTCGAAAAGTGGTACGTTCAGTCCACAACGTCTAGTGACCGGTCTGACCCCATTGTCAATCGTTAGACTTGTAAGAAGTCAAACTTTTATAAAAGGCTTTTGAAAAAGTTTTTGAAATTTTTTTCTACAATACATAAAAACATTGTCAAACACTTAGTAAATTAGTGAAAAATCGTTTATCATTTCTAGCATTTTAGATGCTCCTAGAATATATCTATTATGATGATTTTTTTTAGATTTAAGTTCATTTGGATATCAAACTTTATTTAGATACTAAGGGACTAATTTCCATCACTCATCTCCATCTTAATTTAATGGATAAGATTAAACATAAAGCCTATTTCCATCTTTTTTCCAAATATTAATATCTTTTAAACCGTTAATCGTTAAACGAAAAAAATATACCATTACGACGGACATTTAATTACCTTTCTACAGATATGCTATATGATATACTTTCGACAAAAAAAATTTTCCGTTTTTTCCGTAGTGTATCATATATGATACTAAATATCATATATAATAGTAACACTGGTATCATATATGATATAACTTATCATATATGATATAAACCAATATCATATATGATTCAGTAATAATTTGTAACATAACACTAATATCATATATGATGAAAACACTATTATCATATATGATATTTTACGCAAATTTAAAAAAAACGAAAAAAAAGACGAATTTTTTTTTCTTCAAAAGTATATCATAATGCATATCTGTAGAAAGCTTATTAAATGCTCGTCGCGATGATATATTTTTTTCGTTTAACGCTTAACGGTTTAAGAGATATTTAAATTCTAAAAGTAAGTGAAATAATTAAATATTTTTAATCTTATCAATTAGGTGTGGTTGAGATGGATGGTGTGGATAAGTCTCTTGATATCCAAAATAAATATAGTATACAAAATAACTCTCCTCTTTTTTTCATGGACCTATAAATGTATTATAATATTAATTTACAAACTTTTTTGCTTTGTAAACATATTTTTACTACTAACATTGTAATCGCGTAATGCGATGACGTTTACCCGGTGACGATTTTTTAGGTGACAAATGCTATTATCTTTGCTCGTTTAATTTATATTAAAATATTAAAGTTGTAAAAAATCAAATTAAAATAAAATACTTTCAAAAAATGAGAAAAACTAAAAATTAATTAAAATATCAAAATAGATATTGAATCAAAGAGCGTAAAATTTTAAAAAATATTATGAAATTAGATTGTAAAAAAATAATTAGATAAAAAGATATTTTAATTTTAAATATAAAGAGACTTTTTAAAAAGTTATTACAAAAGTTTATCGTTACATTCGTCCCAAGATTACTGTCCACAAAAAGAATTACACAGTTTAATAAAAATGCATTATTACAACTTTTATTTCTACGAAAGCAAACTTTTACAATTGTACTCTTTGATAATTAATAAGTGTTTTTTTTATTATTTTTGTATATATCAGTTTGGACAAATGGTAATATAGTAAAGGTAAAACTAAAAGTTGTATAATATTATCGTATTTATTAAAATGTGCCAAATTTAAACACTTATGAAAAGTTAGGGTTAATTCCATATATACCCAATTTTAATCTTTAAATGTCATATTTACCCAACCAAAAATCATAATACCATATATACCCAATTTCAATATAAATTTTGTCATATTTGTCCAAAATGCAAATTTAACCATTTTAGAATTATTAAATATTATCACTGGAGATTGTTTAGACTAATTTACCCTTTGTTTATCTTCATCTTGAAAAAGAAACCTGTTACTAAAACTTCAATTCCATATGCATAAAACAAAACAGAGTGTAATCATAAGTTCATAACACTCTTGTCACTTCTTTTATAAAATTTTAAACGGTTACCAATCTATAATCATTGCGGTTTGTTTACTGCTATTTTTAAATTGTTACTTGTGCACTGATATATAATTGGGTATTTGGGTACCAATCTACATGTACTGTTATATATAAATTGTTGTCAAAGCATGGGTTATGTCTAGTTGTTCTTTTATCCATAGATTTTTAATTGCTTAATAGAGAAATCTTTCATTGTTTAACAAAACAAATATGCAGCACCATCGATGGAGTTACTTATGGCTCCGTGACCGTGTGTTATTTTGTTTCAATTAGTAGTGTTTTTGTTTTGGTATCAAGAATGTTCATGCAGATTTTATGTTTATTTAAGGGGTAGAATGGGTTATGGGTATTCATTAATATAGATTTAATTTTAACTGGTTTAGTAACAAGATGGGGAGATATGAAAAATATGTTATTAAAATTGGGTATATATGTTAATTCGATTTTTACTTGGGTAAATATGACATTTGATGATTATAATTGGGTATATATGGAATTAATCCTATTACCTTTGTCTTCTTTGAATTTGTATTTGTTTATGTTGAAGAAGACAAAGATAATATGTTCATTTTAGGCTTATATTGGTATATTCGAAACAAATCTAAAAGTAAAATGGTAAGGAGGCTTAATCACAGGATTGAGAAAAGTGACTGAATGAAAGGCTGAGATCAAGAAAGAGAAAATATGAAATAATAAGCCCCTGCATTCCTTCAATCACAAAACAACACGTAAGCTTATTTCTGTTTTTAAGCCTGCGAATTAGGTCCATATATCAAGGTTAAAAAAAAGATTAATAAACACAAGATGACTTGTTTATTCAACCAATGGCAGTACTTGTTACAAAAGGTTGTTACGAAAAGGTATTAGTCAATAACAAAATAAATGCTTTTTATAAATATCAATTACAAATATTTTAACTTTTAAACTTTTTAAAAATAAATTATTTCAAATATTTTATAATATAATAAAAAGTATAAGATGTTTGGGGTAAATTGGAACGAGTATACAAATGACGTGCATATGCACTTGACAAAAATAAGTTGAATTGATAATCAATAACCAAATGCACGTGTTTTTAACACCGTCCAGTTCTATCTAGTCCACTTTTTTAACAAAGGCCCATTGAACCCATTTCAACCATTCAATTTTCTATACATCAACGCACCAGATTAAAAAACACAACGTATCATATTCTTCAACAAAAAATAGACCGGGATCTCAACTCCCACCTTCGATTTTCGCGACCACCACAATAACTCACCGATTTCCAGCCTCCACCACAACAACCCACCTATTTACGACAACCTCCACTAGGACCCACCATTTTCCGGCGAGTTCCACAACAAACCATCAGTTTCCGAAGACCTCCACAACAAATCCACCATTTTTTTACAAGATCCACAAGAATCCACCAATCCGGCGAGTTCCATAACAAACCCAGTTCTCCATGGACTTCTACAACAAATCCATCATTTTCTGGCGACTTTCACAACAAACCCGTTTTTCCGGCGACCTCGTCACTGACTCATATATGAGTCACCATGACTCATATATGAGTCACCATGACTCATATATGACTCATGTATGAGTCACCGTGACTCATACATGAGTCACCAAGATGACTCATACATGAGTCACGGTGACTCATACATGAGTCACTAGTATCAAGACAATCCACCTTTTATCAAATGCTTCATTTTGAACCATCTGCTGAAATTAGACATTACACTTTGCTGATATGCTTTGCACCAAACTCGAGTTCTTGACTTTTAAAGTCAGCAACTTGAGTCTTGAATTCTCTAGCACTACTTCATATAACACTTCAACTGCCATATTCTAAAAAAGTATATCATTTCTCTCCTGCCAAATGTAATATACTGTAGCAGCAAAAGATAAACCTATTCTTTTCGCTGGAAAACACCATCATCATATGACACCACAACTCCTGACAACATCAACTATTACTCAAACCCCAAACGACAACCTTTGCACCAATACTACTACATCCCCACCTGACCCACTACAAGAACCATCTTCATTAAATCACTTGCCGTCTTTTTTAACCACTCAAAATGACCACTTGACCCGTGTCCAAAAAGCATGGACTTATTGGAAAGCATTAGGTGAGTGTAAACTCATTGTTGCACCAATGGTTGATAATTCAGAGCTGCCCTTTCGGATGCTGTGTAGGAAATACGGAGGAGCTACCAAGATTAACAAATGGTTTGTATTAACAAATGGGTTTTGAGTGAGAGTTGTGGTATCCAAATGTTTTCACCGGAAAACACCACCGGAGGAGAAAGATTTAAACCGGAAAACACCACCGGAGGGTTTTCTGGTATCCCATCAATGGAACTGAAAAGGGTGTTCTTATTGTCAAGATTTAAACTTGGAGATGATGATGTGTGGGTGGGAATGAGAAAGATATGGTTGTGGGATAAGATGGAGGGTTTTTTTTAATGTTGAGCCATTGGATGAAAATGGATTGAATGGTGTTGATTAATCCATTAAAACTTTGATAAATAGGAGGACTCTATTGAACTTTTGGCCAAAAAAGGTAGGTTGAGTAAATACAACCGAAAAGCAAATTGAATGGACAAATCAAGTTGAATCAAATCGATCGAAACTAAATTGATTATTTTCAGTTGGGTTTTCAGTTTTGTATATTATGTCGGTTTTATTTGGTTCAGTTTGGATTCATGTTAAAAATATGAAAAATAAGCCTAAACTATAAATTCGATTTGGTTTTTCTTGGTTCGACCCGGTTTCGATTTTGCTCAATTAATTTAGTTCGATCTTCAATTCGTGTTTTTCATCGATTTTTGATTTAGTTCGGATTTTTTTTGATGGGTTCAGTTTTAAACTAATGCTCAACCCTACAAAATAGTCTTGAAGAAAGAAGAGCATGCCGAATACAAATCTTTGTAAGAAAAACATTTGTTATCATTTGTCTCACTTTGGTACTCATCTTCATCAT
This sequence comes from Glebionis coronaria, assembly GCA_025667525.1. NCBI lineage: Eukaryota > Viridiplantae > Streptophyta > Magnoliopsida > Asterales > Asteraceae > Glebionis > Glebionis coronaria. The sequence continues at coordinate 135,841,202 of CM046874.1, read as the reverse complement.
TTTCATTTTTTGCGTTCTTCGAATATCACAATCACTGCCACTTTTTCTAACAATTTATGGCAGTTTTCAGAAGCTTTTTTCTCATCCTTTCATTCATTTTTCTCCTTTTCAACCCTTCATATACGCCTCATTTGCAATAAAATTTACTTGAACAGTTGAACATTGTAAAAATGATATCAAAACCAACCAAATCAAGATCTAATCACTCAACCAACTATCCTTTAGTGATTACTTTTATTAAAACAATATACACAAGTAGATGAGTCCCTAACACAGATGCTCACCAAACGAATACAATCAGAAATCAAGATAGTCCCCACTAGGTGGATCCTATCTACTATACATTCACTCACGCGTACAAACCCTAACCAAACTATACTAAAACAAGATCAAGAAGATCTTAACAGAAAACCAGATGAAATCCAAATGAAAACCCCAAAGTCGTGACTGAACGATTGAGAGATAAAGTTGTATGTGTGTGTGAATTATTGAGAAGAATGATCCAACCACCAGCTATGACCCATCATATATACTCATATCAAATTTCCCAATTTTCACTTAAGTCCCTACACAAAGTAAAAACAAAAAACCTGGCAAGTATACAAATATTTACAAAACAAACCTTCCAACTTACAAGCTTGTACAAAAGGTCTTAACAACTTTTAACACCCTCCCTCAAGCTTGTAAACCAAATAGGTTAACCATACCAAGTTTTTTTTACCAAGAGAGCATGTTGAAATGATCCCAAGGCCTTAGTTAGAACATCTGCAATTTGATTCTTTGAATCAACCTTTACAGTGCTAATAAGCCCAGAGTTCTCCTTCTCTTTAACAAGATGTACATAAATATCAAAGTGTTTAGTCTTCTCATGTATTACTGGATTAGCAGCAATTTTCATAGCAAACTTATTGTCACAACATAAGCTCACTGGAAGTAACTAAGTTATACCAAACTCTCTTAAGAGCTTAACAACCCACATAATTTCACAAGTAGCAGCTGCCATTGCCCTATACTCAGCCTCAACTGAAGATTTAGACAAGGTAACTTGCTTCTTGATTTTCCAGATAATCAAATTACCATTAACATAAACACAATAACCAGATACAGATATTCTGGTAACAGGACACTTAGCCCAATCAGAATCTGAGTAAGCAACAACTTTGTACCCTTCAAAACTCTTATTGAAACTAATACACTCCCAGGTACAAGTTTCAATTACTTAAGTACTCTCAACCCAAAGTCAAAATGTGACTGTAAAGGAGCATGCATATATTGGCTTAAACAATAAACAACATAAGAAATATCAAGCCTAGTTAAGGTTAAATAGATTAATTTTCCAACTAATTTTTGATAATTGGTAATATTAACCAAATAACTATCACCATCGAACTCCTTTTGAGCAAGAACAATATTTTCTGGCAAATGTGTGACAACAGGTTTGCAATCCAATAACCCATACTCATTTAACAGTTCTAAACAATACTTTCTCTGACTTAAACACAACCCTTTCTCAGTCTTAAGAACTTCAATTCCCAAAAAATATTTAAGTTCTCCAAGATCCTTAATTTTAAATCTATTATTTAAAAACATTTTGAATATTTCAATTTTAATTTCTGAATTTCCAGTTAAAACAAGATCATCCACATAGACAAGCAGGAACAACTTAACTTTGCCATCAGTTTTGATATATAAAGAATGATCATTTTTAAACTGAACAAAACCAGCATCAAGCAAAGTTTCATAGAGTTTGCTATTCCATTGTCTAGGTCCCTGCTTAAGACCATGCAAAGACTTCTTAAGTCTACAAACTCTGTCATCCCCAGGTTTAGCATAACCTGGAGGAGGAACCATATAAACTTCTTCGCTTAAGTCATCATACAAGAATGCATTATTAACATCCATTTGATAAAGATTCCAGCCATTTTGAATAGACAAATCACTCAAACATCTAACAGTACTAATTTTAACCACATTACTGAAAGTCTCTTCATAGTCTATACCCTCCCTCTGATTACAACCCTTAGCAACCAATCTAGCTTTCTATCTTTCAATCTCACCAGTTGAAAGATATTTAATTCTATACACCAACTTAGACCTAATGGGTTTTCTACCAGTAGGAAGGTCAACAAGTTCCCATGTACCATTTTCATACAAAGCTTGCATTTCAAGATTCATAGCACAAATTCAATTTTGATCATTACAAGCATCCTCATAGCAAGTAGGTTCATAACTCTTATTAAGACTAGATGTAAAACCAAAAATTTTAATATCAAGCAATGAATGATTACAAAATTTATATAAACCATATCTTAAAGAAGTATTAAGCACATAATCATTTAGCTTAGAAGGAAACTTAATAACCCTATTAGACTTCCTCTATCCAACCTCTCCTGTCTTATTTTGAAAAATATTTTCAAGAACCTCATTGTTTATATCAAAATTTCCCTCAAAATTATCATTATCTCCTATGGGAGTTGCAGTCAAAATTTCCCTCAGAATTATCATCATCTCTAGTATGCCTAGCATTATCTGGTTGACTTTTTTCATTAGAAGTAATATCCTCAGCATTAGGGTGACCACCCTCTCTACTCAAAGGAGATTCATCTTCCTCATCATCATAGGTACTTGGAGTTCTAGGTATGTTTTTAGACTCAAAACAATCAAAAAAATTTAAGGTTGAAACCTCACTAGTAGACTCAAGAACAATATCATCATTATTCATTTTATATGAAAAAATATTTTCATAAAACTTTGCATCTCTAGAGTAAATAACACACCTGTTTTCAAGACCAAAAAGTTTATAAGCCTTTTTACCACTAGCATACCCTATTAAAACACATTTTTCAGATTTTTGAGAAAACTTATCACTTCCTTTTAAAACTATAGCATAACACAAATACCCAAAAATCCTCAAGTGAGAAAGATTAGGTTCTCTACCATACACAAGGCAAAAAGGAGATTTACCATTTAAAACAAAGTAAGGAAGCCTGTTAATCAAATAACTAGCAGCTGAAACATATTCAGACCAAAACATAAGAGGAATTTCCCCCTTAAACATGAGAATCCTTGCAACATTAAGCAAGTGTCTATGTTTCCTCTCAGCAATACCATTTTGCTGTGGTGTATATGCACAAGTAGTTTGATGAATAATTCCTATAGTATCAAAATTATCATTCATATTTTTATTCACAAACTCAGTCGCATTGTCAGATCTAACAACTTTAATCTTTTTATTAAACTGAGTAAAAATCAAGTTGTAAAATGTAACAAACATTTGAAAAACTTCATCCTTAGTTTTAAGCATATACACCCACACAGTTCTACTAAAGTCATCAAAAATGGTCAAAAAATACTTAAACCCATCCCTGCTAACCACCTTATAAGGACCCCAAACATCAAGATGAACAAGTTCACCAAGACATTTGGATTTATGTTCACTTAGAGGAAAAGATTCTCTAATCAGTTTTGCCTTATGACAAATGTCACAAGGTAAATTATCATTAATATGTTTCAAATCCAAAGAACCTTTTAACAATTTTAAAACCTGGTTAGCAGGATGACCCAACCTATTATGCCAAACATCCTTAGACATATAACAATTAAAAAACTCACAATTGCTAACAGCAGAAACACTATCAGTCTTATCAAACAGATATAAACCAGCAAATTCACTACTAGTCCCCAAGACTGTTCCTTGCTTCAAATCCTGAATACAACATTTTGATTCATCAAAACTGACCCTTAACTTACTGTCTTTAATAAGTTTATTAACAGATAATAGACTGACGCAATATTCAGGGACAACCAAAACATCAAACTAAACAACCCCATTATTAAGCTTTAAATTGCCAATATGTGTAATTTTAGCCAAATTACCATTAGGGTGTCCAACAGTAAGTTTTAAATCAGATACATCAACCAAATTAAACATGTTTTCAGTTTTATTAGTCATATGTTGATTGACACCAGAGTCAATTGTCCATCCAAAATGATAACTGACCCCTTCAATCTTAACAGTAGCACAATAAAACTTATAAAAATGTTGGTTACAAAACACAATGCAATTAAAGAAGGAACAACCGATACCTGACATATTAGCTTGAGCATGTGAAGTGGAAGCACTATCATTAAGCAAACTCATTAATTTGAGCATCTACTCATTACTCAAAGACAAAGAATTGGAACCAGAATCATTACTACCCTTATTAACATCCACATTATTACTCTTAGAGGGCGCTTGGTTAAAGTGAAGGGAATGTGAATGGGTAAGGGTAAAGAAATGTAAAAGAATGCAACGAGCATTCCCTAGTATTATCATTACCATTATTAGTGCTTGGTTAATATAAGTTGCGGTGGTGATTTGAAATGGTGGCAACAATGGCTATGGTGAGAGTTAGGATCACAAGAATGACGATGTTGGTAGGGAAAGTAATTAAAGAAGATTAGTGGTGGCTAGTGGTGGTTGAGGACGACGACCATTGCAACAAGCGATTACGGACTTGTGGTAGTTAACAGAGGTGGCGATCGGAGGTGGAGGTGGTGGTAACGGTGATGATCAGTGATTTTTGGGTTGTTATTAACGGTTGGTGGCTGTGATAAGCGTTTGTGGTAGATGGTACACATAGCAAAGGGATGTGGAGGTTGTGGAGGTGGTGATGATCGACGGTGTGGTGGTGGTAGCGATGGCGGCATCGATAGCTGTTAATGATGGTGGTAGAGTGTGGTGGTCACTGGTAGAAAAATACACACTTAAATCTGTGGTGAGGTGGTAGTGGGCGGTGCCAATGGTGGTGGTGGTGGTGGTGGCGGCGGAGATCGATGGTGGCGTTTGGGAGGGTGGTGGTTGCGACAATGATGGTGGTCAGTGTGATATTGGTAGGGGAAACAATTAATGGAAATTAGTGGCGGCTGTGGTGGTTGACAACGACAACCATTGCAACAGACGATTGCTGACGTGTGATAGTCGACAGAAGTGGCGATCTGAGGTGGAGGTGGTGGTAACGGTGATGATCGGTGGTCTTTGGGTGGTTATTGACGGTTGATGGTTGCGATAAGCGGTTGTGGTAGGTATAGGTAGTGACGGATGTGGAGGTTGTGGTGGTGGTAATGATTATCGGTGTTGTGGTGGTAATGATTGTCGGTGTTGTGGTGGTAGCGATGACGTCATCGGTAGCCGTTAATGATGCTGATAGAGTGTGGTGGCGTCATCGATAGAGGTGGTGGTCGCTGGTGAAAAAATACACACTTTAATCCGTGGTGAGGTGCGGTGGCAGTAGTGGTGGTGGTGGTGGTGGCGTCGGAGAGTGGTGGTGGCGTTAGGAGGGTGGTGGTAGCAATAATAATGGTGGTCAATGATGGTGGTGGTGGTAGGTGTAGACAGACACATACCTGAACCTATTACCCCAAATCCATTACCCCCAATTTACAGGGGAATGGTTCATTACCCAGTAATGGGTAATGATTACTTATATTTCTTCTAACCAAGCAATGTTAATCATTCCCATTCCCATTCCTTACCCCCTAATACCCCTAACCAAGCACACCCTTAGTGTTATTAAACACACTTGCAGGTTTCAAGTTAGGATTTCTTTTAAAGCCTGGAGGGTATCTAATGATTTCAAAACATCTTTCAATAGTATGACCTTTCAATCCACAATGTTTACACAACAAAGAATCATAGTTTCCTTTACTAGAACTGTTATTATTATTTCCATTAGACCAACCATCATTAGTTCCAGTTTTCCTCCTATTATCAATAGTTTTAGACACAAAAGCAGAAACTTGTGGTTTATCAAGAGATTCTTCTCTAGAAATAACAAGAAAAGCATCATTGACTTCAGGAAGGACTTCCCTAGTCAGGATACTACTTCTTATAGGATGATACAAATCATCAAGCCTCATATGAAAATGCATCAACTTTAACAATCTACCACGACTAACTAATTCATTCCTAGCATCACAAACACAATCAGGAAGTTTAGTCAAGATATCAAATTCTCTCCAACAAGAGTTCAACTTATGATAATACTCAGAAATAGGTAAACCACCTTGTTTAAAACAATTTATTTTTCTGAAGCAAATTAAACACAATAGAACCATCCAATCTATCATATGTTTCTTTAAGTCAGCCCAAACAGTAGCAGCATTATCAGAAAAAACATGACCAAGATACACATCTTAAGTCAAAGAAGCAAGAATCCAATTAAGAACAACAACATTACACTTATCTCATTAAGCAAGAAAAACAGGACTAACAGCATAAGTTTCTCTAACACAAGTACCATCAACAATACCCAGTTTACCCTTAATTTGCAAAGCAAGTTTCATAGCACATGAAACCCTATAATTTTCCACACCAAAAATTTAACAGACACAATAGAGGTACAAATAGAATCATTAGGATGCAAATGAAGAGGATTACTCTGATATAAATCATTATTAAGAATAGCCATAATAACCAAACAAGAAAACCAAACAAGAACAAATACCACACAAGAAACAATATACCAACCAAGAAGCAGAAATAATAAACTACCAAACAAGAACCAGAGATAACAAACTACCAAACAAGAAACAGAAATAACAAACTCACACCCAAGCTCCTTAAAACTTGCCAACGAGAATGGGACTGACCAGAGCAGGTATCCAAACCACTCAATGGTGGTAGGTTAAGATGTTAATCAACCTGTTTCCTCCCCGTTGACCAAGAATGATTCACTTTAGGGAAAAGAAGACTTACAGAGCGATATAAGCTGCGGAATATACCAAGATCAACAAGAAAATCCCTAATTAACCACAGATCAACCAGATCAAGAAACCTTAAAATTTAAAAAATAGGCTTTCTTCAAATTGACCCTCAGAGACGATCAAGAACGTTGTTAATCGACGATTAACAACACAAGAACCTCCAATAACCACTAATTAATCAAAACCCCCAAAAATTAGTGTTTCAAGATAACCCTAAAATGAAAATCAGCACCAATCGAGCTCCAAAAATCAACTTAGGGCTTCGATACCATGTAAAAATGATATCAAAACCAGCCAGATCAAGATCTAATCAATCAACCAACCACCATTAGTGATTACTTTTATTAAAACAATATACACAAGTAGATGAGTCCCTAACACAGGTGCTTACCAAACGAATACAATCAGAAATCAAGATAGTCCCCGCTAGGTGGATCCTGTCTACTATACATTCACTCACGCGTACAAACCCTAACCAAACTATACTAAAACAAGATCAAGAAGATCTTAACAGAAAACCAGATGAAAACCCCAAAGTCGTGACTGAACGATTGAGAGAGAAAGTTGTATGTGTGTGTGAATTATTGAGAAGAATGATCTAACCACCAGCTATGACCCAACATATATACTCAGACCAAATTTCCCAATTTGCACTTAAGTCCCTGCACAAAGTAAAAACAAACAAACCTAGAAAGTATACAAATATTTATAAAACAAACCCTCCAACTTACAAGCGTGTACAAAAGGTATTAACAACTTTTAACAAATGAAGGTCTACGAATTCTAAGGATTTGTTAAATGATGGATTGGATCTATTGATTAATGGTGGAAATGGGGAAGGAGGAAGATGAAGTATAGAGAGAGAAAGGAGAGGGAAGAAAAGTAGAGAGAGAAAGTGATTAGATTAATGAAAAGATGTTAATGAATGAACCACCAACCCCTCCTAACATGCTAGGAGGGGTATATATAGCCCACCCTACATGTGGGCTATATGGACTATATTTAGTACAAACTGGATCACGAGCCTAATACAATAATATATCGTTGGAGCGACCGATCCTTCATAAATACGTAAAACGTATTTCCAACAATCTCCCCCTAAGGGAGGTCGCTCCAAGTTACAAAGCTCTAAATATTCTATAGCTCGTGATCTATGCTAATAATGATGTGACCGAGACTTTCTTTGGGAAAACGCATTTCCAACAATCTCCCCCTAAGGGAGGTCACACCATTTTACAAAATCTTAAACCTAGCATCTATGCTTGAGTCTTCGATCTTGTTCTTGTGAATATGCTTGATGTGATCTTTGACTTTAGTCTTGAGCATGTTTCCTTGCCTCGACCTTGTGCATTCATCACTTGTGAAATTTGCCTCTTCGTGACTTCATGTTCCACATACTTATACCTTTAAATTCTTGAAAGCTTCAGAGTTTGATACAGCGGAAGACTTGACCTTCAGACTTTCTTGAATTTGTTGAAGTACTAAGTGTATGTAGTATAAGCATGTGGTGACGACTTCTTCTGGATTATACACCGCAATGCCACCTTCTTGTTACGCTGCATAAGACAGTTAGCAACAAACCATATACACGGATGAAATGGCCTTGAACATTTCATTCTAATTCGGTAGCATTTTACCTCCGGTCGGTGAAGACCGTTGGACGATATTAAATATCATACTTGTGGCAGGTAGTTTCAATTAAGAACCTCCTTGACAAGATTTCGCGGGTAAACCCGTTCTCTTTACTCGACCGTCCAAAGCTGACTGCGAACGTAAAGAGTGAATCATTTGGATAATATTATCCGCATGATTTGAAGCCGTCAATTCATGTTCCTGGAACAAGTGAAGTTCAATTAAGAACCGCACCATCGTTGCTTTCCAGTTGTCACTAGCTTGATTCATATAGAATCTTGCAAGTTACCTACCAAGTGCTGTTTGATGTTAACACTAGAAGGATTTCCATTCGTCACTGTAAATACTTAATAGTATTACTCTGAATGTTCTGGCAAGATCACTAAGATATTGCGTAGAGGCCTGGAACGTGTTTAAATTCATTTAAGAATTAAACAGCTGTTGCTTTCCAGTTATCACAAGTTTGATTCATAAAGAATCGCACAAGTCACCTACCATGAGCTTTTTGATATTCGCTCAAGAAGGATTTCCATCTTCATTGTAAATACTTTCGTATTACTCGGATGTTCAGGCAAGATCATGAAGATTTTGCGTAGGAATCTTAATATCTTTCTTACTTTTCACATTGTGTGAACAAGCAAGGAATAATGAAAGTGTGTCCTAATGAGATATTTGATGATCTCAAATGGCTCTAGACTCGATCGTGCATTTTGGATTTTTAGTGATCGGAGGCTGGAGAGGAGTGCCACCTTTTCAATACCAATTTATTCGGAGTGAATAAATCAATAGATAATGTGTTGTCTCCGTGTGATTAAAACAAATATCTTTTAAGAGATATCTGAGTTAGCTGGGATGGGTTGTGCCTTGCATCACTGGGTCCATGATGTCTATCTTCAATATCAAGAATCATTAAAATGATCTCAATAGCATATGAATTGACCCGGTTTCTGCCTAAAGTTGTAAGGAGGGCTTCTTTCTTTACACCCTTTATCTTTACATTTCTTTTTCATTCTTCAACCCCTTCAATGCTTACCAATACGTCATCACTAGCACCTTGTTGTGATTGTTCCAGTGCTAACTTAAGTACTTGGTCGGCATTCAGCTACGTTCACAATCTTTCTCCATCTTTCCTAAGGACTACTATTTCTAGCTATGGAATATCCTTGGGAAGATTCCTCCGGTTCTAGAGAAATCATTGGACTTTAACCTATCCTACCATCCTTATGTCACCACAATCTTCACCGTCGTGAATAGAGATGTTTTGGGTAAGTGTATGTCACCATGAAATCCATTTTGAAGTGCAAATCCATTTCGCTCCCCCTTAACATATGCTACGATATTCGAAAACATTTCGCACATGTCGGGATGAGCTAACACGTTAAGTCAAACCATTTATGATTGATCATATCCCATATTAAATCACATTTTCTCCCCCATATTAAAAATATTAACCCAATCGATGTTTTTAATATCAATTGATTTAATAGCATTTTAAGAAAATTTGGGAAGAAAAATGCAAATCCAATTATCTTCGTGATTTTAACAAGCTCCCCCTCAAATTAATGAGGGTGTACTTGAAACGTAAATTAAATACCTTTTAAACACAAGTGTAAGGTATTTATCACGTGCAAAGATCATATATGATAATGTATTCACAAGATTAGCAATTTACGAGGTTGGACCTGAATAATGGAGAACATCATATGAAAGAAGCACATGGTTCTTGTTCACGAATGTTGGTCACCTCGTCACGTCCCCGAGAAAATTAATTCCCGTTGTTGAGTCAAAGCTTTCCGGTGAAATGCTTGACTTGATTATGAAAAGCGGGTTGCTATCTGAAATAATAGCAAACCATTTTGAGCATGTTTTAAAAGTTTGAACTTCTGCTCGAACTTTATTTACAATCCCGTGTCATTATTGAATGACATTTCTAGGTTCGTAAATATTATCGATTCTAGAAGACATGCTCTTTTTATCAAAACATTTTTGAACACACAATTTTGAAAGATTTAGAAAAACCTTTTGATAAATTCTCGAAAAATTGTGTTCAAAGTTTTGAAAACCAATTACTTGAGCTTAAGATGTTGAATATCTTATAAAACGAGCTCAAGTCCGAGAAGTTGTAAACTTCCCGTTGTTAAGGATAAGTTTATCATCGGCGATAAACTTTCCTTTTATCTGAGGGACGAGTCCTAAGCTGACATTTACTTAGAAGTCGTGTTCATGAGCTTGAAAACTTTGATTGTTTTAACGGAAAGCTCATGACCGAGAAAGGTTAATTTCTCGTTACGAGGAAAAGTTCTCTTATTTAAAAGATACACTTTCCTTTCTGAGCTTAAAACTTCGAATGTTTTAAGACAAGCTCATGACCGAGAAAATTGAATTTCTCGTTATGAGGATAAATTTATCATTAATGATAAACTTTCCTTTATTTGAAGTTCGAGTTACAGTTTGACATTTAACTGTAAGTCATAGTGCATGAGCTTAAAAACTTCGAATGTTTTTAATATTAGCTCATGCCCGAGAAAACTTAATTTCTCGTTGTTAGGATAAATTTACCATCGGCGATAAACTTTCCTGCCTTTGAAGAACGGGTTACAGACTGTCATTTATCTATAAGCCTTGATGCATGAGCTTAAAAAACTTGGAATGTTTTTGATATAAGCTCATGCCCGAGAAAAATGAATTTCTCGTTTTTAGGATAAGTTTATCATCGGCGATAAACTTTCCTTTCTTTGATGAGCGAGTTATAGTCTGTGATGTGACTATAAGTCCTTGTGCATGAGCTTAAAAACGTGGAATGTTTTTAACATAAGCTCATGCCCGAGAAAAATGAATTTCTCGTTTTTAGGATAAGTCATCATCGGGATGAACTTTCCTGTCTTTTGAGATCGAGTTACAGTCTGTTATGTGACTGTAAGTCCTTGTGCATGAGCTTAAAAACGTGGAATGTTTTTAACATAAGCTCATGCCCGAGAAAAATGAATTTCTCGTTTTTAGGATAAGTCATCATCGGGATGAACTTTCCTGTCTTTTGAGATCGAGTTACAGTCTGTTATGTGACTGTAAGTCCTTGTGCATGAGCTTAAAAACTTCGAATGTTTTTAATATTAGCTCATGCCCGAGAAAACTTAATTTCTCGTTGTTGGGATAAGTTTATCATCGGCGATAAACTTTCCTTGCTTTGAAGAACGGGTTACAGACTGCCATTTATCTATAAGCCTTTTACACGAGCTTAAAACCTTTGAATGGTTTTAGAATAAGCTCGTGTCCAAGAAAACTTAATTTCTTGTTAAGAGGGTAAGTTATCGTTGCGTAGATAAACTTCCCTGTCTCTGAAGTCCGGGTCGTCGTCTGTCATCTACATCACCTATATGTAATCACATAAGTGAAATTAAGGGTGTGCTATGGTTTATTTCGGTTGGTTTTTGGCTACAATCAAAACCAAAATATTTGGTTCTTATAACACCAAAGCCGTTCGATTTCGGGTGTTTTGATTTTTTGGTTTACAATGCCGTTTATATTTGGGTGTGGCGAGTTTGTACTAACAAACTAGTATTATGTAGAAAATTGGTTGTTATTTTTTATCAATCTAGGCTTAATAATATTAATCATCAATTTCTAGAATTAAAGTATATAAATACGAAACACACATACAAGTGAGCATGCACATAAATGATCATGGTCACATAAAAGGTAATATATTATCAAGTAACAACGTACATAATAAACGTACATATAAACATCGAGATAAACATATTATATTTCACTCACAAAATGATTATAAATTTATTTTTTATTTTTAGTTTTTTACATTATATTATATACTAGGAGGGGTGCCCGCGCTTCTCCGTGGCGTTTCGGGTTCGCTTTTGGGAACATGTGTCTGGTATAAACGTTGGCTGTTGTTACATCGGTTCAGTTGATTGTGATTCTTCTTTTTATTTGCAACTAATTTGCATTTAAGATAGTACACATTTGGGCCTGCTTGTTTTTCCTTATGGGGTTTTTTCCTTGGATGCGTTGTTGTTTCGGCAACTTTGTCCATCACATCATTGTTGGTCGAGTCCCTGCTTTACCAAAATAAATAGCAAAAAATCAACTGAGTTAGTTGCAAAAACTCAGTTGACGTGCAGGCTGTTAACACCCAACATAAAAAAACTCTGATAATAAGAACCAACTAACTGAGATGCAAAAACTCAGTTAAGACTAACAGTTAAGACCCAACCGAGTTTTTACACGTCAACTGAGTTCACTTGAGTTTTGCAATAACTCAGATGGTTCTCAGCCTGCACGTGAACTGAGTTTTTGCAAGTAACTATTAAGACCCAATATAAACCAAGTAAGCCTCCTTAGAATTTAAATCAATAATGCAAATTACATAAATCTTTATGCATATGACGCGCCAATGAATCATACCAACCTTTAAAGCAATCGTCTCTATTTAAGAACACAAACGATTACACAAACTACCAACCAATAACACAATCCTACATTAATCGTATTCGTAATTCCTTATTAACAGAAATCTCCATCCTACATATGCAGTAGATTCCCTTCAATAAACATGGGACTGACAACAAACCTTGGTGGCAACTAAAAAAAAATACCAAGATGGCGAGATTCTTAATATTTTTCTGAATATATTATCATTTCTTCAATATTCAAGAACGACCCACCAACCGAATAATTGTGTTTATTTAGCATCAACGCTTTTAATAAAGGAAACGATAATATAAAGGCACAAACTTTTCTCGAATAGTGACTAAAAAGGCGCACATACACATTACACATGTTTAAATAATGCTTAAAAACCAACCAAACTGATATATTCCCATTAAGTACCTGTCTTGAGCTAATTAAAAAATAGTAATGCCCACAAAAAAGTATATAAATTAGGCAGAATTTGGAATTTACCTTCTGGACAAGGATGCTGATATCATATTGCGAGTTCCGAAATCCAGATACAGGAGATATGCTTGCTCCCATTGCTATATTACTATTGATTTGAATGAAACCTGAGCACAATAGATTGTAGCAGCCAGTAGCTTGATATGCGTCACTCTGCAGTAAACATAAAAAAATCTCAGTAAAATTGTCAAAAATGGTAAGGTATGGATATGATTTACCGAAAATATATGTAATGATTACATAAGCATTCACTGTTCTTACCGTCCAATAAGTGAATAGTCTTGTGTTGTATATATCAGTAGTAGAGTGAAGATGATGCACAAATTATAGAAAAATTAAAGGTGTATAAAAAGGTGTAAAGGAGCAATAAATATTCAGGCTCAGATTTGTATATGGTGGGTAGGTCATACACGCATCCGAATTCCGCTAGGCTGCAAAGAATTTCGGTTGCAGAACAGGCATATATGCAATGCCATCCGGTCAATGCCCTGCCTAGTTAGGATCGGATCTTCAATGACCCTTTAATTTTGGCGAGACCCCAATAATCATCACAGCCTAATAGTTTTTACATAAAAATAAATGGAAAGCGTAATAAGCATATATAAGCAAACGGCCATACGAAATCCTCCTTTCTTATTAAAGTCTAATAAGCAGCCGTTTATTCGCGTAATAAGCATATATAAGCAAAGGACCATAAGCTGCCGATATAAGTGGAGACAAACATCCCCTATGTAATAAAGTTATCCTGATAAAATCACAACCCAAAGTACATTATGATATCAAGATTTAAGATTTATGAATGGGTCATACCAATTAGTGGTGTATAATAGGAATAAAGCGTACGTAACCCGCCATGGCTGCAAGCACAAAGACGTGTTGCCCCGCCAAGATACGGGCCGGTTCCACCCACCACGATCTGCGTACCAGGATATGAGAATGAAACTTATTGTTTATTCCATCTCTACTGTTCTTCATAAATAATTGCATCCAACAACATATCCTGCTAGATGACCATCAAAAACCAAATACAAGAACGAAAAAGTATCCCTTATACACGTGCTACATTCACAACCCATTACCCACCATTATTCGCTTTCAGTATGTGATCCACACACATACGTGCGTTACCCATAATTCATTTTATTATTTTTGGCTCAAATAAGGCATATTAAAAGAGAAAGGGGACACGCTCGCCATGGCTGCAGTCGTAAAAGGCTGCCCTACCAAGATGTGGGTGGCTCGATTGTCTCCTTGGCCATTATTGCTCATCATCGCCTGAAAACGTCACATGGTCACAACATCAGTAGCATACAGCAAAGCATACATCAATCTGAATCAGTTCCACATAGGACTACCAATGGATTCTATGTGACTGTTGACAACACACACATAAATCTGACCGTCACCAACCCGTCAGAGGCTAGGGGCAACGGTCGTGGTGAACAAACGGATAGTTACTAATGTGGCACGTGTATATAGGATAATATAATGTTTAGGGAACGAATATTATAATTAATCACTGTAGCCAAGCTGTTTATAAACTAATGAAAGGCATAACAAAAAACGCATACTGAAAGAAAATGCGGATATGCCCGCCATGGCTGCAGTTATAAGCCAAGATGCCGGCGATCTTGACTCGCCCTATGGATCATCATAGCCAAAAAGATACATTTATATTATCCCTTTACACGTCCCACATTCATACGTATTTCTGTTGCTCAATATGCTGTCCACACATACGTGTGTTACCCACCATTCGTTTATTATTTTTTGGCTCAAATAAAGCATAATAAAGGAGAAAGGGGACACGCCCGCCATGGCTGCAGCCGTAAGAGGCTGCCCCGCCAAGATGCGGGTGGTCTCGATTGTCTCCTCGGCCATTATTGGTCATCATCGCCTCAATTCGTCGGCTAGTCACAACATCAGTAGCATACACCGATCTGAATCAACTCCATATAAGAGTACCAACAGCATCAGAAACCAAACAATGCGCACCAAACTGTAAACATAATAACAGGGAGGAATCACGAATTTCTATGAACAGTGGTACGATGTGTTATCAGTATTACATATGGGCATTTTCTGAACACGCAAATAAGCTAATCACGAATTTCTATGAACATGAATCACAAATTTCTTTGCAGTCACGGCAATATAATTAACCCATGTTGCCTAGTGTAAAGATACCTCAACACACTACCGAAAGAAAATCCCAGCCGTAAATGCAAAGTTTATTCAGCAAGCAAACTAAATCACAACACTGGGTTCAAATCCCGAAATGCATAAATGCATAGAATACCCATACAGCTCATAGATCCCACAATGGAAAGGCAACCTTAAAAGGCGACCTGAGAGAAACCAAACGGCTGTAAGCGGCAACGAAAGTCACGTACGTGACTACCGTTGTCTGCCAACAACCCCGGCAACGAAAAATTGTGAGCCAGCGTTACTGTACACAATATGTAAAACCCGATTAAAATCCTCACGGTTCCATCAAATACGTCTATAATAAAAGAGGGGAATCACGTTCCCCTCTCATGAACCTAATATTTTATTAACCCATCTCACATAAACACATTTCACATAAACACATCTAACATACTCATCACTGTGCCTCTTTCTTTATCTCACTCTTTTTCAATAAAGGTAAATCAATCAGAGCAAAAAAAATGAATTAGAGCTAAACACATCTGCTTTATAACAAAGAAAAATCAGTCAGAGCAAAAAAAATGAGGGTTTCCATGAAACCCAATAAAGGGTTTCCATCAAACCTGATATGAATTCAATATGTCCAAAAGAGCTAAAACAAATTAGGGTTTCCATCAAACCCAAGAGAGGGCCTCCAACAAACCCAAAAACCACGACTTCATGATACAGATCCGATTAACAAATTAGGTTTCCATCAAACCCAAGAGAGGTAATGAAATGATTTTGCTAGGTTCAATTGTTGTTCTCGGTATCTTAACGAATTGATTTCAGGCTTAAAGTATGACTCTATTGTTTTTGGTGAAAAAGAATATTTTGGTTGTTTTTAAAGTAAGTGCAAGTATTTAAAAGCTTGACTGAAATTAAAAGGTACTAAAAGTAAATAACGTAAACGTAAATCTATCTAAGGCAAACTTAAAACGCAACTAAAACTTAAACTAAGGCAAAGCTAAAATAAATCTAAAGCAGAATTTACTTAAAGTGCGACTAAGGAAAAGGCGGGAAAAATAAAGCTTGAAAATAAAAATCAAAGACAAAAACTAAAAAGAACCTGAAAATACCTCACTTGGAATAATTACTCGTTCGGAATGTCACCTTCACCCGGAATAATTCTTCTTCGTTCGGAATAAATCAACACAAAACACTCATTCGGAACTTTGGTTCGGAACTTCTTTGGTTTGATTCTGAACTTTTCCTCGGATTGATTCTGAACTTTTCCTCGGATTGATTCTGAACTTTTCCTCGGATTGATTCTGAACTTTTCCTCGGATTGATTCTGAACTTTTCCTCGGATTGATTCTGAACTTTTTCTTCGGAATGATTCTGAACTTTTCCTTGGCTTGATTCTGAACTTTTCCTCGGATTGATTCTGAACTTTTCCTCGGATTGATTCTAAAATTTTCCTCGGATTGATTCTGAACTTTTCCTTGGATTGATTCTGAACTTTTTCCTCGGATTGATTCTGAACTTTCTGAAATTTTCCTCGGATTGATTCTGAACTTTTCCTTGGCTTGATTCTGAACTTTTCCTCGGATTGATTCTGAACTTTTCCTCGGATTGATTCTGAACTTTTCCTCGGATTGATTCTGAACTTTTCCTCGGATTGATTCTGAATTTTTCCTCGGATTGATTCTGAACTTTTCCTTGGCTTGATTCGGAACTTACCTGGGAAAGATCAGAAACAGAAACAAACACCCCCGAAGAACAGGGAAATGCAATATACACGAATCTAATAACAATTTAGCCAAAATCAAACATAATATTAAACTAAACTAATAACAAAACATCCAATAATCATAAACAAACTATCCAAATCAATAAAACTAACAAAACTAACCACAATAATCAAAACCCACTTTGATCAAAATAAGAACATGAACATGAACATAAACATAGAAATCAAAGATTTAGAAAGGTAGATAGGAGATTAACAAGATAAAGTAAAGATTGACAAGAATTAAATGGAAACTTACTTGAAATTAAAGGAATTTAAGGTGCAAGACAAGGTATTTAAATTTGACAAGTAATTAAATTGACATGAATTTAAAGGTGCAAGGTAAATAAATGGAAGAACTAATTGTCACTATTAGCCAACAAAATGAAATGATTAACTAGCCTAATCTGTATATAGGGGATGATTAGGAAGCTTCCTCCCCTCTTTCCTTTTCTCTTAATTGCATCATTAGGCCCTTCCTTCTTAATCTCTTTGTTAATTGCATGCTTAGTCCTTTTCTTCTTATCTTCTTTAATCTTGGACTTTTAATGACTTTTGGCTCGGGATTTCTTTGAACTCGTCTTTTAATTCTTCAATAAAGTAGACTTGAGTTCTTCGGCTTTTGATAAACATCCGTCTTTTGACTTTTTCTTCGATAAATCTTCAGAATTGGTCTTGGACTTCCGTTCTTTTTGCACTCTTGACATCTCGACTTCGTCTTTCATCTTTTTCTTCAATAAAAGCCCGTAAATGCCCGTGTTTTCTCTACTTTTCACCTTTTCGTCCTAAATCACAACAAAAACACAAACCACGCATAATTCCGACATAAAAGACATAAAATACTCGTTTTGGCTCGGTTATTATTGTAATTAAGTGGTAAAAAGGATGGGTGTTTACACACCTATCAAATCCCCTACACTTGACCATTACAATGTCCTCATGCAATGTATTAGTTACAAAGCACGTTTACACTTTTCATCATAATCAATTCACATTGGCCTTTATTAAAGAGATAGAAAATTATAAACATTCAAAATAAAGAAATCAAAAAGCATACCTTGGGTTTTGGAAATGTCATGAATAATCATCATCCTCAAGTTTTCACTTTCTCCAAACCAAGCTTAAAAACGAGATCATTGTTATTATAAGTTAGTAGACTAAAACGAACTCATGTAGGCCAATTACTCACTTAGACTCCCTTATTCCTAGGTGTATCTCTTATATTTTATTTTTGTCTTGAATGGTCACTAGGATGCATTTTTGACTTATTTCGATAGTTATTTAGTCCGAAAATAAAGTGAACGATTTAATCAATAGTTAGCTAAAGGACAAAATCTTTTAAAACTGCTTCTCGGGACCTCATAAAGTTCATATCTTGTCATAACTCGCTTCGCGATTTGAGACCTTTCTCGGACCGATATTTGGCAGCGACTTCATACTTCAAACCTTGAGAGACGTTCATGAAATAATGGTCTTCTCTTCATATAGGAATTTCTTCACTTGAAGTTTTGAGAGATTCATACTTGGACCACGACTTCTTCATTTTTCTCCAATCTTTACTTTGGACTTTGATATACAACGATCCGCCTCCTTTTATGACTTGGATCTATTTATCCTCATACCTTGCTAGGGTCTTTTCGGATACACTTCTCCATGACTTTTGGGGAGTTTTTGCTTTTCGTCGTGTGTCTCGATCCTTCATATTGATTTTCGATAAATGATTCTTCACATCACTTTGGATCTTTAGCAACAAAATATAGCCCTCATGTCTTGTTAGGACCTTTTTGGACTCGCCAATCTTCGCATCCCGCTTCAATAAGTTATGCCTTGGCTATGAACTCTAATCCATACCGAGCAACTTTTAAACGATCTTGGGCTAGAAGCTAAGTAACTTTTCAAATCGTACAACCTTATTTATTGCAGATAAATTTATTAGCAAGCGATGGGAGAATAGGCTTATAATTAACTCACATAAATTCTCGAAAGAATACCGAACTTATAATTGACTCTATCATCTCTCGTTCTCCACAGTTTAAAATCTCAAGGAATGAGACTCGTGGATGCTTAGCCTATTAAATCAAAGTTTTGGGTTTTCGAGTCGCCTATAGGATCTTGCAAACTCTTAGACTTTTTCAAGTTTAGAAATCGCATTTTAAAGTTCCCTTGATAAACGACTCTCTAGGATCAATTATAGGAACTTGCGAAAAGTTCTTGTTCTTAACCCGTGAGAGTTAAGACTTTCCGTTTTATATCTCCCTATATAAAAGCCTAGCAAAACTTGACTTAAACACGTTAAGGATACTAGCTAGAGTAACTTAGATAAGTAAACTCGGGTTGAGTCAAAAGATTCACAACGTTTGAAAAGTAAAACCACTTTATTAAGCATTTATTCTAATAAGGAAAGAAAATAACTATACAAAGGGAAAAACTAATAGGCCAAAATAGATCAAAAATTTTGAAAAATGTCGAAAAAATGATTTTCTAGTTAAAATGAGGACAAATACAAGGAAAAGGCCACTTAACTTCGATAGAAGTCCCCCTACACTTAATATAAACATTGTCCTCAATGTTTAAGCATGTGGGAGTAAACTCCCCTACACTTAGGACATTGTGTACTTTATTTAAATCTCGCTAAGGAAAGGACAACTAAAGAGATTCCTATTTTAATATTGATAAAATATAAAATAGTGAATCGAAAAGAGTTTAGGATAGAACCGGGAAGAAGGGAACACGGAATCACGGGTCGTCAAGAATCATCAAGAGCGGATCATTGAAGCTCGAATCCCTGATTAAGAGAGGAGAGGAAAGCAAACCAACGGGTCTCCCCTACACTTAGGATAAAGAAAGCGTAAAGATAGATACATGGGTTTCCTCCCAAGAAGCGCTTGGTTTTTTATTACCGAGTCGTGAGCCTGACTCGACCTTGATTATCAACGGAAGAAGCATGAAACATATCCACCAGGATCGAAGACATAGTTTTCGTCCATCAAATAGCACAAGCTTAAGGCAAACAAGGCAAGCCAAAGAAGAAGAGGCAAGGTTCCCTTAAGCAGCGATAGAGCACGGTGGAAGCAAGTATGGAGAGATGCAAGCATGTCTTCAATATTTTCAAAGATTTCCTTTTATTTCATCAGATGGATACTGAGATGGCTTAAAGATTTCAATACCGGGGTCGAACACCTTTTCCTTTAAGGGAAAATAGCACTCAGGCTCAGCAGAGTGTGAAGAAGATCCGCGAAGAAGCACAACCTCGTCCTCAGAAGGGGGACAAAGAGGTGTTAAATCATATGTGCTGTGGATATTGGTGTCGACTGGTTTCTTCTCCTTAGAAAGAATGTTCTTCAAATCCAAAGTAGGATCAAGACGATAATCTTAAAAGTCCAAAGGAGGAGCATCACTCTCATGAGGGAAGTACGTGTTGAGAAACGTAGAGAAGTCTTCCTCTAATGAGTAATCGTCCAAAGTAGGATCGAGTGATGGCGAAGGATCTTCATCATGTGAAGAATCGCTCGAAAGAGTATCAGCCTCATCAAAATCATCGTATGTAGGCAGCTCGGGATACTCAAAAGTAAGGTCATCATAATCATCCGAATCTGAGCTAGAATCATCATCATCATAAGCATCGAAGATCGGTGGAGAATCATAAATGGGAGAAGGTTCCAAATTGGAGAGAGAATCATCCACATTATCTTGAAAAAGTGGATTATCAATGCAAGAGTCGAATAGAGGATTGTTGTAGATGACAAAATTATCAAGCACATTAATCATATTCACTGATTCTCATCCTCCAAAGGATTTGCCGGTAAGCTTTCCCATTTTAAAAACTTGTGCATCATCCCCGACTCTTAAGATTAACTCACCTTCGGCAACATCCACTAAAGCTCGTCCGGTTCTCAAGAATGGCCGACCAAGTATTAAAGGAATACGAGGGTCCATTTCATAATCAACTACGACAAAATCGACCGGGAAAGTAAATGTGCCAACTTTAATGAACACATCTTCGGCTATACCAACGGGGTAAGCGAGAGTGCGATTAGCAAGTTCAAGAGTCATCTTCGTTGGAGTGAGGTCGGGTAATGATAGTGTTTTCCAAACACTCAATGGCATCAAATTAATACTGGCCCCGAGATCAGCAAGGGCAGTAAATTCTTCAGTTTTGTTGAACACGCAAGGAAACACAAAACGACCGGGATCTCCAAGCTTTTCCGGAAGTTCTCTAAGAATAACTGCAGAGCAGTTTTCATTTAAGCGAGTGTTGGCGAGTTCAATCAGCTTCTCCTTCTTGTTAAGCAATTCCTTAAATGCTTTGACAAATTTGGGCATGTAGACAAGTGCTTCAAGAAAGCTAATGTTGAAGTTCATTTGAGAGATCATCTTCACATAGCGTGTCACTTCAGAGTCATCCTTGGTTAGAATCTTGGTCTTGCCTAAACGAGAAGGATAAGGAATATTGGATTTGGGTGGTGAAGGTGCAGGTGTAGTAGGTAAAGGTTGAGATGTTGAAGGTTCCTTCCTAGAGACATCGTCATGACGAGGCGGAGACGGTAATGGTGCACTAATACTAGGTGTAGGAGGAGTAGGGATAAATGGTGGTGGAGGAGGTGTAGATGATGGGGGTGGGATTGGTGGATCGACAATGGTAATTCCACTACGAGTAGTAATAGCACTCACATTTGCTCGCGGATTGGTGACGGTGTTTGAAGGTAGAGAACTCGAAGTATAAGGTTGAGCTGAGGGCAAGAAACTAGCAAGCATATTTTTCAAATCAGTCGTTTGATTGCTGAAGGAGGATTGAATATTATCTCGAAGCTCGGATCTTATCTCATTTCCTTGCTTGGTGATATCTCCTTTAAGATTGATAATTTGGCTCTGCAGATTCTTGATTTGCTCACCTTGGGTTCTCATGATGGCTTCAACATCGGGGTTAATGGGTGGGGTTTGTTGAGCGGGTGGGTGATAAGGATTAGAAGCTCTTGGTGGGATTTGGTTGCTTCTATTGTAGTTGTTGGCGGGGTTTTGGTTTTGAGGAGAAAAACCGGGTGAAAGGTAGTTGTTTGACCGGTAACTCAGCAAATTTCTATCCCCTTGAGGTCGAGCTTGGTAATTTTCCGGTGAATAATTACCATAAGCTGCATACACATTTTCCGGATTTCCTTGAGTCGAAGGACAATCGGTGTATGAGTGTGGACCGCCGCATGTGTCACAAGGATTAGCAACCACTTTTACTTGTTGTTGTTGTTGGTTTGAAGCGAGAAGCGTGATATTTTTGCTCATTTCAGTCATCATGCGGGTGAGTTCGGTCATATCAGGGTTTGCTGAAGTGGAAGAGACATTGACTCTCGGGTTGTTCCTTGAAGAAGCAGAGGAATCCCAGTTTTTGTGGTGAGTAGTCATGTTTTCAATTAGCTCTCTACGCTCCTCGGGTCTCCTTTTCATGAATGTGCCACCGGCGGCTGCATTAATCGTGTCACGATCTCGAAAAGTCAATCCGTTGTAGAAAGTGTCAATTAAGGTCACAGGGAGCATGTTGTGGTTTGGACAACGATCAATCAAGACATTATATCTTTCCCAAGCATCAAAAAGAGATTCATCGGGTTCTTGCATGAAACCGCTGATTTGATTGCGAAGGCTCGTGACCATGGATGGTGGAAAGTAGCGCGACAAAAAGCGTTGATTCATGTCATCCCAAGTGTGAATAGAATTCTTCGGGAGACGATCAAACCATTTCTCGGCGTGATGTGATAAAGTATGTGGAAAGAGTTGAAGGCGAAGAACATCCATTGTGGCACCAGGCAACTTCATGCTTTGGGTGATTGTAATGAACTTGTCGAGGTGTTTGTTGGCATCATCATCAGGCAATCCACGGAATGGGTTAGTTTGCACTTGCTGAATCATGTGGTGCTTCAACGAAAACTCAGGAGCGTTGATTTGCATCGGCGCAATCGGTCCTCCTCGTCCAAACATGGTAGGTTGACAAAGCTCTTCCATTGTTCGAAGATCGGGTTGTGGAAGAACATTGTTGTTATTATTGAGGTGTGGTGGATTATTGTTGTTAACACCTGACATACTTAAATCTCCTCGAGTCTCGGGCTCTTGATAATTGGAAGATCTAGTACGCATACACCTGAAAATGCAAAAGAAAAAGAAACCAAACACAAAGACAATATATATACACAATAAAGATAAAATCTTTTTGGATTTTTGAAATTTTTAATTTTTATGGATTTTTATTAATTTTTAATTTTTTATGGTTTTTTGAATTTTTTATGCAAGAAAAATAACGCTCACAAGTGAACGGATCCCAAAAAGCAACGCGTCTCTCACAGAAAACCGTTAATCTTTACGAAAAGAGCCGGCAGCGGCGCCATTTTAATGAAATGATTTTGCTAGGTTCAATTGTTGTTCTCGGTATCTTAACGAATTGATTTCCGGCTTAAAGTATGACTCTATTGTTTTTGGTGAAAAAGAATATTTTGGTTGTTTTTAAAGTAAGTGCAAGTATTTAAAAGCCTGACTGAAATTAAAAGGTACTAAAAGTAAATAACGCAAACGTAAATCTATCTAAGGCAAACTTAAAACGCAACTAAAACTTAAACTAAGGCAAAGCTAAAATAAATCTAAAGCAGAATTTACTTAAAGTGCGACTAAGGAAAAGGCGGGAAAAATAAAGCTTGAAAATAAAAATCAAAGACGAAAACTAAAAAGAACCTGAAAATACCTCACTTGGAATAATTACTCGTTCGGAATGTCACCTTCACCCGGAATAATTCTTCTTCGTTCGGAATAAATCAACACAAAACACTCATTCGGAACTTTGGTTCGGAACTTCTTTGGTTTGATTCTGAACTTTTCCTCGGATTGATTCTGAACTTTTCCTCGGATTGATTCTGAACTTTTCCTCGGATTGATTCTGAACTTTTCCTCGGATTGATTCTGAACTTTTCCTCGGATTGATTCTGAACTTTTCCTCGGATTGATTCTGAACTTTTCCTTGGATTGATTCTGAACTTTTCCTCGGATTGATTCTGAACTTTTCCTCGGATTGATTCAGAACTTTTCCTTGGCTTGATTCTGAACTTTTCCTCGGATTGATTCTGAACTTTTCCTCGGATTGATTCTAAAGTTTTCCTCGGATTGATTCTGAACTTTTCCTTGGATTGATTCTGAACTTTTTCCTCGGATTGATTCTGAACTTTTCCTCGGATTGATTCTGAACTTTTCCTTGGCTTGATTCTGAACTTTTCCTCGGATTGATTCTGAACTTTTCCTCGGATTGATTCTGAACTTTTCCTCGGATTGATTCTGAACTTTTCCTCGGATTGATTCTGAACATTTCCTCGGATTGATTCTAAACTTTTCCTCGGATTGATTCTGAACTTTTCCTTGGCTTGATTCGGAACTTACCTGGGAAAGATCAGAAACAGAAACAAACACCCCCGAAGAACAGGGAAATGCAATATACACGAATCTAATAACAATTTAGCCAAAATCAAACATAAGATTAAACTAAACTAATAACAAAACATCCAATAATCATAAACAAACTATCCAAATCAATAAAACTAACAAAACTAACCACAATAATCAAAACCCACTTTGATCAAAATAAGAACATGAACATGAACATAAACATAGAAATCAAAGATTCAGAAAGGTAGATAGGAGATTAACAAGATAAAGTAAAGATTGACAAGAATTAAATGGAAACTTCTTGAAATTAAAGGAATTTAAGGTGCAAGACAAGGTATTTAAATTTGACAAGTAATTAAATTGACATGAATTTAAAGGTGCAAGGTAAATAAATGGAAGAACTAATTGTCACTATTAGCCAACAAAATGAAATGATTAACTAGCCTAATCTATATATAGGGGAGGATTAGGAAGCTTCTTCCCCTCTTTCCTTTTCTCTTAATTGCATCATTAGGCCCTTCCTTCTTAATCTCTTTGTTAATTGCATGCTTAGTCATTTTCTTCTTATCTTCTTTAATCTTGAACTTTTAATGACTTTTGGCTCGTGATTTCTTTGAACTCGTCTTTTAATTCTTCAATAAAGTAGACTTGAGTTCTTCGGCTTTTGATAAACATCCGTCTTTTGACTTTTTCTTCGATAAATCTTCAGAATTGGTCTTGGACTTCCGTTCTTTTTGCACTCTTGACTTCTCGACTTCGTCTTTCATCTTTTTCTTCAATAAAAGCCCGTAAATGCCCGTGTTTTCTCCACTTTTCACCTTTTCGTCCTAAATCACAACAAAAACACAAACCACGCATAATTCTGACATAAAAGACATAAAATACACGTTTTGGCTCGGTTATTATTGTAACTAAGTGGTAAAAAGGATGGGTGTTTACACACCTATAAAGAGGGCCTACAACAAACCCCAAAAACCACGGCTTCATGATACGGATCTAATTAGATCGATTAGATCTTGTTAGAGAGAGCAACAAATCACACAAAATTAGGGTTTCCATCAAAACCCAAAGGTTTCTTCGATTACATCGATGTTAGAGAGAGAAAGTTACACAGCGATGGAAACCCTGATTTGTGTTTATGAGTGATGAATATGTGAGATGTGTTTATGTGTGTGTTTGTGAGATGTGTTTATGTGTGTGTTTATGTGAGTGGGTTAATAAAATATTGTGTATGAGAGGGGATCACTGTTCCTAGGGAACGTGATTCCCCACTATTATAAGATATCTAATATCTAGCAAAAAGGTTTGTTAAGTTTGGTTTTCGAATAAAAATCGAAATCGAACTGAACATTTTCGGTTCTTGAAAATGTAAGAACCGAACAATCGGTCTCCTAGTCTCACGCGGTTCTTTCAATTCAATTATTGTGACTCGTATTTTAAATTGTGGTTTTTGATTCCGTTTTGATTCCTCACCCTGTGATAATAAGTTACTACATATTAAAGAGTTTTGCTAAAATTACAAAAATTCACAAAATGAGGTATTGAATGAATATAGGATACTGAAATACGAAAGAAAAAATATAATAAAATACGATTGATACAACATATACATCTCATTTTATAAATATTTCTTTATAAAATTATTGTGGTTTTAACAAACCTCATGTTAATAATGCCAATGTTGTAAAATTCATTTATTTACCAATGAGTCAGCCGCATTTGCTCTCATGCGTTTACTAAACTTAAGCTGCCCGCAACGGATCGATCGCCAAATCGATAGGCCGATTTGTTGAAGGTCGATTTCGTTGCGACATCATGTAAATATTTTTCTTATATACTTTTTGGATAAGATTAGATTATTTTAATTAGATAAAATTTGTAAACAAATTTTATTTTTTAATATATTGAGCTTTGTTTAATTCCTGAAAACATATATTAATTTGACCATTTTTAAAATTAGTTTTAGTTTATGCATTTTATTCTCTTTATCTTGAATTAAAACTTTTTATTCATTTTTAACAATATTTAAATATAAATATTATTGTAATGTTTTTTATTTTATCTAAATAATTATTTTATAAATAATATATAAGAAAATTAAACTTGGTCGTCGTGTTGTGGAAATAAATTGCTTGTAGGTCGTCGGAGAAACAAAGTTGATGTGACAGAAAAAGTGCAAGTCGCAACAGGTCGTTGTTGCTTCATTCGTCTCATAATTATATTTCATCGACAAAAACACACAGTTTAATAAAAACATAATCTTTTTACCTTTCTTTTTAATTTACATAAATGACAATTTTTAATAACTTAATTTACAATTTATGTATAATTTGTAATAATACTCTTAAGTAATAATAATATGATAAATTTAATCTATATTTTTTTCTAATTTTAAAAATAAATTATTAATTTAAAATTTCTACGAATAATATAATAAATAATAATTTTAAAATGAAAAAAAGTAATAAAATAAACACAATACTTACAAATACACACCGGTCTGCACTTATTCTTCTCATTTGTTAAGCTAGATGGAATATGCGGAACACGACAAAAGTTCTCTAAGGAACATGCATCCAAAAAAGAAAAAAAGAAGCAATCTCCACCATCCATTTAAATCACATCTAATAATGTATATTAATTTTTTTTAATTTAATTAAAAAAACACACTTTCATCTTCTTTCTTGGAAATTAAATATCTCTCAAACCATTAATCGTTATGAAAAAATAATTATACCGTCACGACGGGAATTAAATTATCTTTCTATAGATATGCACTTCTATATACTTTCGACGAACTTTTTTTAAAAATTTTCGTAAAAAAATCACATGTAATTCTCGAAAAATTACATGTGATTCTCGAAAATTCATGTTTGATTTATTATTTTAAAAATCACATTTGAATTTGTAATGTCACATGCGATTTGTGAAAATCACGTGTATTTTTTTTACGAGAATTTCAACATTGTAAAATCATTAAAAGTATATGAAAATAACCGTCTATTAAATGACAAAAATATTTTCGTTATTACTTTAAAATCACATGTGATTTATGTGAATTACATTAGAAATGTTTAAATCACATGTAATTCTGTCAATATATTAAAATGTTTGTTGCCATTAATATAAAATATGTTCATTTTACCAGGGTGGAGTCCCCTTTACAAAAAAAAATATATGTAAAACAAATTGGCTTCTAAATTACATGTGATTCGATGATAATTACATGTAATTTTGCTTGCATTACATGTGATTCAAGAATTTCGAAACCGTAACTTTTTCTAACAAACCCACATTAAATGAATCACATGTGATTTTTTTAATCATGCATTATCTGTTTTCATTTATGTAAAATATATAACACAAATTGGCTTCTAAATTACATGTGATTTTGTTTGAATCACATGTAATTCTGCTTGAATTGTATGTGATTCTGTGATAATTACATATGATTTTGCTTGCATTACATGTGATTCAAGCATTCTGAAACCTTAACTTCTTCTAACAAACCCACTTTAGATGAATCACAAGTGATTTTTTAATCACATGTAATCTTGTTAATATATTAAATCGTCTGCTTGAATTACATGTAATTCGATGATAATTACGTGTGATTTTGCTTGCATTGAATCACATGTAATTCGATGATAATTACATGTGATTTTGTTTGCATTACATGTGATTCAAACATTTCGAAACCTTAACTTCTTCTAACAAACCCACTTTAGATGAATCACATGTGATTTTATTTGAATCACATGTAATTCTGTCAATATATAAAAATGTTTTGTTGTCCTTCATATAAAATATAAAAAGTAAACTGGCTTCTGAATTACATGTGATTTTGTTTTGATCACATGTAATTTTACTTGAATTACATATGATTCTCTATGTATTTTTACATGTGATTCATATAAAATATATAAAGGAAAATTGCTTTTGAATTAGTTATGAGTTTATTTTAATCACATGTAATTCTACTTAAATTACATGTGATTTAATGATAATTACATGTGATTGATCCGAATAACAAGTTACTTATACTAAATCCGAAATCATAATTTTCGCCAAACCGTAAGTAATTTTTTCAAACACTTGTGATGTGTGTAAAATGACATGATTTTTACCAAATCACATGTGATTTGTGATAAATTTTCTTTTTAATGATACGTACTTCTATATACTTTCGACAATTTTTTTTGAATTTCCGCACTCACGGATCACATGTGATTTATTACTTTATAAAGCACACGTGAAATTGTAGAATCATTTACAATTTAAGGATTTCTGAAATCACACGTGATTTGTTACTTTAATATCACATGTAAATTTATGAAATCACATGCGATATATGGAATCACACATGCATTTTAGAAATACAAATCACAATTGATTTTACAAATTACTAGTGATTTTACAAATTATGTGTAATTTTTTTGACGAAAATTTTAACAAAAAATCATCGAAACTATATGAAAAAGCTAGTGGCGTGACTTGTTACGTGTTTACATTCGACTATATAAATAATTACACTAATAAATAATAATAAAAGTTATTTATTTATTGTTTAAAAAAATTTAATTTTTTTATAAAAAAATCACAAGTAATTTTTCTGAATCACATGTGTTTTTTACAGTCCAAAATCATAATTATAAAAAATCGTCAAAAATATATCAAAGTGCCTATCTACTGAAAGATAATAATTTTTCTGTCACAATGGTGTATTTTTCGTGATCTGACGATTTATCGTTTGAAAGATATAGTGTTTTTAAGAAAAAGGTGAAAGATAAGTTTTTATTTCTTGATGGAAAAATGAATGGTTGAGATTGATTCTTTTCTTCTTTTATTGGTTCATGTTTTATGTAGAACTCACCTCTGCGGAACACATAGAAAAATTATGTTTTATTAAGTCAACTTAAAGTAACATTTTGTTTAGTTTAAAACTAAAAAAATATAAATAAGAGTAAATTACGTCGTTCGTTTCTGTGGTTTAGGGCAAATCACTAATTGAGTCCCTATCTTTTTTTTTGCTTGGTGAATCCCTAATTTTGAAAAGATTCACACCGTTTGCCCCTATCGCCAAGTTTAGTTATCTTTCTTTGTTAACTCTTCTCATGTGCCAAACATGCGAGGGTATATTTGTCATTCACATTTCAATCCAAATCTCTACTTTATGTTCAATTTTTTTTGATAAAAACTCACAGGAAAAATAAATAAATAGATATATGGATCCTCTCTCTCTCTCGTATTACATCCATCTTTATCATCTAAGAAAAGATGGTAGCTGCCGCCACCTGTAACCACCATTGGCTACCATCAACACAGTTGTAGAAGACACACCAGCCCCACAAACCTCATTCCGACCACCCAACTCAGATATGCTCTGCTACCACTATCGCATGACCAAACACACTCGTTTCCATATTTTTTAAAACCACCACACCTCCTCTCCTCTCCGACCACCATCATCTTACTGCCCCCACTATCCTTCCACCACCATCAACATTACGTTTATACACTATAATCAATAAAACACCGCTTATCTTACAAACACTTCAAAAACCAAAAATTTAAAATACACTCTCTCATCAAATATACCTTCGTATCTTTCTTCTAACCCATTTCATCTCTATAATCACTACCAACCATCATCACAATCACATCATACCGCCCACCGCATCCCAACCGTACACCAAAAGCAACCCCATAATCAAACATATCCACACTTACATCAAATGCAACCATTAAACGACATATTATTAAATACTTGCAAACCGATTTCAGATCGGTTTGATTACAATAAAAACCCGATTTCATTTTTCGATTACTACTACCACGGTACCACCACAACAAATCGCCTACCGCCACCTCCTTAACAACCCCAAAACCTCATTAATTCATTGTTGGCCATATTCAAATACAACCACCATTGACTTACAACCACCACCGACCTACAACCACTGCCAACTAATGGTTACACGTTTCGACACCATTGCCGGACCTCGCCTTCATATACTAACAAAATCAGATGACTTATATTTTTCGTGATTACTGTAAAAGAAAATAGTTGATCTTTTAGCTGCCATTTGAAAAAAATATTTGGTTTTCTTATGATATTGGATTTAGAAAAAAAAAACGAACGGTGCTGGTAGATGAAAAAAAGATGGGATAATAATAAGAGTGTGACTTTTTAAAAAGAGAGACACGATTGGTAAATGGTTAGTAGATTTGTATATTACTATAAATTTATTAATATTAATATATGATAAATAAATAAATAAGGCAAAAGGCAAATATACCCTCACATGTTTTGCACATGAGAAGAGTTAACAAAGAAAGATAACTGAATTTGGCGATAGGGGCAAACAGTGTGAATGTTTTCAAAATTAGGGATTCACCAAGCAAAAAAAAAGATAGAGACTCAATTAGTGATTTGGCCTAAACCACAGGGACGAACAGCGTAATTTACTCTATAATTAAGACATGGTTTATTATGTATTAGTGGTACTTTTTACTTGTAGACTTGTAACTTGTAAGTTATAATAACTCATAGAACTCAAAAAGTCAACAGAGAACCTGTGTCAAATATGATAGTTGACCATTGTCTTAACAAGAACAACGGACATTTTTTCAGAGAAATTGATCCTTAGTTCAAAAAAAAAAAAAAGAAATTGATAAAAAAAAAATATACATTTGTTAATCAATGCGGTTATTGTCACGTTATCTTTATAGAGAAAAGTTTCATAAGAAACATGCATCTAAAAAAGAAAAAAGGAAGTAATCTCCACCATCCATTTAAATCACATACAATTGTGTATATTAATCTTTTAAATTTAATTAAAAAAAACTTTTTATCCTATTTCTTAAAAATTAAATATCTCTCAAACCGTTAATCGTTATGAAAAAATAATTGTACCGTCACGATGGGAATTAAATTATCTTTCTATAGATATGCACTTCTATATATTTTCGGTGAACTTTTTTTAAAAATTTTTGTAAAAAAATCACATGTGATTCTCGAAAAATTACATGTGATTCTCGAAAACTCATGTTTGATTTATTATTTTAAAAATCACATTTGAATTTGTAATGTCA
Source organism: Glebionis coronaria (assembly GCA_025667525.1). Classification (NCBI taxonomy): domain Eukaryota; kingdom Viridiplantae; phylum Streptophyta; class Magnoliopsida; order Asterales; family Asteraceae; genus Glebionis; species Glebionis coronaria. Next base: position 135,809,488 of record CM046874.1, on the reverse strand, counting down.
CATGCGATTTGTGAAAATCACGTGTATTTTTTACGAGAATTTCAATATTATAAAATCGTTAAAAGTATATGAAAATAACCGTCTATTAAATGACAAAAATATTTTCGTTATTACTTTAAAATCACATGTGATTTATGAGAATTACACTAAAATGTTTGAATCACATGTAATTTTGTCAATATATTAAAATGTTTATTGCCATTTACATAAAATATGTTCATTTTACCGGGGTGGAATCCACTTTACCCAAGAAAAATATATGTAAAACAAATTGGCTTCTGAATTACATGTGATTCGCTGATAATTACATGTGATTTTGCTTGCATTACATGTGATTCAAGCATTCCGAAATTGTAACTTTTCTAACAAACCCACATTAGATGAATCACATGTGATTTTTTTAATCATGTATTATCTGTTTTCATTTATGTAAAATATGTAAAACAAATTGACTTCTAAATTATATGTGATTTTGTTTGAATCAGATGTAATTCTGCTTGAATTGTATGTGATTCGGTGATAATTACATATGATTTTGATTGCATTACATGTGATTCAAACATTTCGAAACCTTAACTTTTTCTAACAAACCCACTTTAGATGTATCACATGTGATTTTTTTAATTATGTATTATCTGTTTTCATTTATGTAAAATATACAGAACAAATAGGCTTCTAAATTACATGTGATTTTGTTTGAATCACATGTAGTTCTACTTGAATTACATGCGATTCTGTGATAATTACATATGATTTTGCTTGTATTACATGTGATTCAAGCATTTTGAAACCTTAACTTCTTCTAACAAACCCACTTTTATATGATTCACATGTGATTTTTTTAATCACATGTAATCTTGATAATATATTAAATTGTCTGCTCGAATTACATGTAATTCGATGATAATTACAAGTGAATTTTCTTGCATTGAATCACATGTAATTCGATGATAATTACATGTGATTTTGCTTGCATTACATGTGATTCAAACATTTCGAAACCTTAACTTCTTCTAACAATTCCACTTTAGATGAATCACATGTGATTTTGTTTGAATCACATATAATTTTGTCTATATATAAAAATGTTTTGTTGTCATTCATATAAAATATAGAAAGTAAACTGGCTTCTGAATTACATGTGATTTTGTTTTGATCACATGTAATTTTACTTGAATCTCTATGTGTTTTTACATGTGATTCATGTAAAATATATAAAGCAAATTTTCTTTTGAATTAGTTATGAGTTTATTTTAATCACATTTAATTCTGCTTAAATTACATGTGATTTAATGATAATTACATGGGATTGATCCGAATAACAAGTTATTTATATAAAATCTAAAATCATAATTTTCGCAAAACCGTAAGTAATTTTTTCAAACACTTGTGATATGTGTCATTATTTTTACCAAATCACATGTGATTTGTGATAAATTTCCTTTTTAATGATACGTACTTCTATATACTTTCGACGATTTTATAGTTTTCGCACTCACGAATCACATGTGATTTATTACTTTATAAAGCACACGTGAATTTGTAAAATCATTTACAATTTAAGAATTTCTAAAATCACACGTGATTTGTTACTTTAATATCACATGTAAATTTATGAAATCACATGCGATATATGGAATCACACATGCATTTTAGAAATACAAATCACAATTGATTTTACAAATTACTAGTGATTTTACAAATTATGTGTAATTTTTTTGACGAAAATTTCAACAAAAAATCATCGAAACTAATATGAAAAAGCTAGTGGCGTAACTTGTTACGTGTTTACATTCGACTATGTAAATAGTTACACTAATAAATAATAATAAAAGTTATTTATTTATTCTATAAAAAAATTTAATTTTTTTTACAAAAAAATCACAAGTAATTTTTCCGAATCACATGTGATTTTTATAGTCGAAAATCGCAATAATAAAAAAATCGTCAAAAATATTTCAAAGTGCCTATCTACTGAAAGATAAGAATTTTTTCGTCGCAACGGTGTATTTTTCATAATCTAACGATTTATCGTTTGAAAGATATGATGTTTTTAAGAAAAAGGTGAAAGATGAATTTTTTTTTGATAGAAAAAATGAATGGTTGAGATTGCTTCCTTTCTTCTTTTTTGGATGCACATTCTATGAGGATCTCACCTCTTATCTTTATAAACGTTGTACAGTAAAATTTTACAAAAATATTTCATTACAGTAAAAATTTTATAAAATAATACATTTGGGATCACCAAAATTTATTAATTAAAAAGTTATTAATTAATCGATAAATTAATAATTATTAATTTATATATTAATTAATATTTTATTAATTTGTAGTAAAATACTTAGTTTACAAACACCTTTCGAACGTCCACTTAATTATTGTATACAATGCATGTACGTATACCTAGGGGTGTGCACGGTTCGGTTTGGGTCGGTTTTTGGTTAAAACCGAAACCGAACCGACATATTCGGTTTTTAAAAAACCAAAAACCGAAACCGTTCGGTTTTGGGTGGTTTGATTTTTTGGTTTGTAATCGGTTTCGGTTCGTTTTTTGGTTTTTTCGGTCTTAATACCGTTTATATTCTGGTACGTCCGATTTAGATTAAAAAACTTGTTTCGCGTGAAAAAATAGTATTTTTTATTTTCAATCTAAGCCTAATAATGTTTATCTCAAATTTCTAATATATAATTACACACGTATTTTTAAGATATACACACATGCAAATAAACATGTGTACAAATAATTATTGTCACATATGTAATTATATATTATCTAGTAAGCACAAATATATATCAAACACGCGTAAAAACGATAAGATAAATATATTACTCCTATTTTCTCAAAAAAACGAATATTAATTTATAATTTTGATATATTACTTATTTATTTATATTATATTATATTTATATTTTTTATGTAATAAAATCATGGTTCGGTTCGATTCGGTTTTTACGGTTCGGTTTTTGGATAAAAATCGAAACCGAACCGAAATTTTTCGGTGTTTGAAAACGTAAAAACCGAACCGTCGGTTTTTACATTCGGTCGGTTTTTTGGGTTCGTTTTTTTCGGTTTTTCAGTTCGGTTTCGGTTTTTCGATTTTTTTTGCTCACCCCTACGTATACCAAATGAACAGCCCAATTTGAAAGAAACGTTCAATCTCCCACCTTATTATGCTTCTTGTGTTCAATGTATCATTTAATGGAAATTAAAAATATTTTCTATATAAATACAAGATCAAAATAGGTTAACACAAACAAATCATACACACAATACGGCTTCCCATCTTAAAGGTGTGAAAAAACAACAATGACAGACGAGATTCGAAGAGCATTATGCAAGCACAACAAGGATAATCCAAGTCTCACTAAAAAACAATTGCAAAGGGAAATTGATTTCAACAAAAAACAAAAGAAATTGAGTCATTTTTAAGAAATCTTCATAAATCATTCATGTAATATGCTATATATAAGGAATTATTAATTTATATTTTATATAAGGTCTAAAGATATTGTCAAAAATATATTATTTTATAATTTTAGCGAATTAATAATTTAGCACCCTATCCCGAGTCGAAACCAACAAAAAATATTATTTTAAAAAGTTTATTAAATAATCGAGTATTTATTTATAAAGTTTCTATTGTATTTGTTATTTTGTTGGACCCAACATTTAAAACCACCGAGTTCCAACTATTCCAAAGGCTTGAAAAAACGCATATACAAATTTTCCGTAATACCTATAATCGCACGTGAGCCTTAAAAGCTCACAATGTGAAACAAATAAGTGTCGAGACTCGAGTGCACGTTCTTAAATCAAAAGGAATATAATAATGAGCTTAAGGTACGATTAAGTTGATACCATACTTTTTCTTAAATATGAGGGAACCTATCCTTACCATCAATCTCATTTTCATCTAATAGATGAGATTTAATATATTTTAATTTTTACTTATTTTTTATAATTAAAATATCTTTTAAACCGTTAAATGTTAAACGAAAATAATTATACCATCGCGACGAGCGTTTAATGATCTTTCTACCAATATGCAATATGATATACTTTTGAAGAAAAAAAAATTCGTTTTTTTTCTTCTTGTTATTATTTACGTGAAATATCATATATGATAATACTGTTTCTTCATATATGATAACAGTGTTAAATCATATATAATATGGGTTTCTATCATATATGATAGGTTATATCATATATGATACTGGTCATACATCATATATGATATTAGTATCATATATGATAATTTTCGAGAACGTGAAAAAATGAAGAAAAAAAAAATTGTCGAAAGTGTATCATATAGCATATCTATAGAAAGATAATTAAATGCTTTTCGTAACGGTATGTTTTTTTTCGCATAACGATTAACGGTTTAAGAGATATTAATGTTTGAAAAAAAAGGTGAAATTATATTTTGTGTTTAATCTTATCCATTGGATTAAAATAAGATGGATGGTAGAGATGAGTCCCTAATATCCAAAGAAAAGTATAGTATCCAAATGAAGTTAAGTCATAAAGTAAACATATATAAGAATTAGATGTAAATTAAAAAAACTTAACAAAGCACATCTTCTTCTCTTGCTCCTTTTGCGCAACCCAAAACACCATTGATATATTAAAAGACTAAAAAAAACCTAAAGAAACGCTAGACAAAAAAGGAAAAACGCAAAAATAGTATGGTCGTGGTGTTTTCAACGTCGCATTTTTCGCATTTCGACCTGAATCACAAATTCAAATCTGAACCGTATTCGAAATCTATCGATTTTTGATACTCGAATCACGTTTGATACGTACCACTTTATCAGGACTACGAAATAAGTAAAAACAAATTCGAAACCACTAATTCGGTACTGAACAAATACCAAATTGGAAAATTTCCAAAAAAAAGAAAATCCCGATTTCTCGGTACCGGTACCGATACTCGTACTAGTACCAACATCTGAATCTCGTTCGGTACATAATCGATATATAAAGTTTTAGATGGGGAAAAATCGAGATAAGTAAATCGAAGGTTTATGAAGCTCATAACAATTATACAAAACCCTAAATAAGATCAAAGCACACATAGCGGAAGCGATTTAACAAGATCATAATAATAACACATTCATAATTAATCTAATTAGGGTTACATACCTTTTAGCTTAGACGATTCCACAAGATAAAGAACGAATCACCAATTAGGGTTTATAACGAACACCACCAAGATATAATCTAAAGTAAGACTACATTACGTTCTTGTACACACGTAATACAACAAGCTAACCGTAAGTCTAGTACGTGTAAACCAAGCTTCTACGCCTTATGGAAAATCTACCCAACAACCCTAGAGAGGGGTTAGGACTAGATTATTGTTAAACCAAAACCAAAGGATAGAAGGAACCCTAAAAAAGGTGTTTTTCCTTTGGTGTTAATCAAACAAAGAAACCAAACAAACCAAACGAAAACTCTAAGGGTTGCGTTTGGTTGATCCGCCAAAATAGAAGAGAAGAGAAACGTGGGGTGAAAAATTGTGAGGGTAAGGGGTGTGTTTATATAGGCTAGTAAATCTTGGAGCCCAAGTAATAAACCAAATAAGGCAAGAAATCTTTTCTTCCTTTTCCTTGCTTCTCCACCGCCGGCCCACCCACAAAAGGGTATTCCGGATCTTTCTTTAACTTCCGTTTAATATTTCACGTTAACCATTTAGTCCTTAACTCTTAAACTTAACGACGGTTAAATGTTTAAAGCTCGATTTAATTTAATAAACATATAAATATATTTATTAAATAAATTAGATCTTTTCGTATTGTGTGTAATCCCGTAATCTCGAGTTCAATCCTAACACACGACTATTAAATTTATGTCCATAAACTTTCAGCTCCTACTTGGACAAATTTCGAATATCGTGATTACATTGACTAGCGTCTAGTTACACTAGCAATGTCTCTAGTACAACTCGAGTAAGGTTTCTTGGATAAAACCTTTTATTGATTCATCATTATTATTATCCTTTCATTTCTAATACAACGTTAATAAGGACATGGATCTTAGTCATTCCTTTCATTAACCATTCCGTTTATCGTTCATCGGATTCAAGCAAGATTACCAAAACTTCTAAACATAGTTTAGAAAGATTTTGGGTACGGCCATACAAACATCTTACTAATCCCACGAGGGGCCCAGTTGTATTAAACTTCAAAATAATTTTGAAGGAAAAATATTCCATATTGACTACAAGCAAAACATTTGAATTTTGCAACACTTCTGAAAATAACCCTTATAGCTACCAGTTACCTTTAGCGTTAAATTATTTCACATAAATGCACTATATCCACGACAGTTTCCTGGTATCTCAGGTCTGAGGATAACAATTTATGATTTACTTGATGACAAAGATCCATAAAGTATAATCATATGGTTGGGATAAGTCCAATACACGAATCATCGAATATCATCCAAAAATGATCAATATACTTTCAAGTATACTCTATCACTATTTTGATTTGTCTTAATTTAATAATACTCTCATATTATTAATCGACAACGAACATTTAAAATAACTACATTATTCACGGATTAAACATGTAAATGTAGGATACAATATATTATAATAAACTTACCAAGTAATTTATTTCACCATAATAATTTTCTAACATCCCTTATCCAAATACTAAATATATCAATGCATGAAAAATACGGTCGATGCATCATGCCTCTAATAATGACATTCATACTTGTTTGGCAAAGCATAAAACAACGAATCTTGACCTATTAGCATTTTGAGAATACTTTCTTTAAGAATTCAATTCATTGAAGCTCTTGTACATGTGCATTCAAATAGTTTGATATTGCCACATATTACCAAAATTGTGAAACATCCTTGATCACCAATTTATTATACTAAACTTCCAAAACAACATTTGTAGTTCAAAGTATTCTAATTCTTTAATGTATAATGCAACTTTAATTAACATGTCATCTTCAAGGATACCATGATTAATATTTGAGTGTTACATCTATTATATCTTTTCAAGTTTTGATAACTTGTTATATTAAAGACATAAATACGTTACCTATAATATCTATTATGTAATATTTGATTCCAACCAAACATCCAAGTTTGTTGGCTATGATAATTTACACAACTATTGACAAATTATTTATCTATAGAATATGGAAGCTGATCCAAGACAAGGATGTTATTCTATATCCAAACATATTCCTTCAGAATATTCATTACACAAGTTATTAAATAACTTTCAAATAGATATTAATATATTCAAATTATAAATACAACGTGATACACATGAAAATTTCTCAAACCAGATTTAGATCTCTTCATGTTCCAAATATCCATATAAACTTACTACATGGCATATTATGTTGTATTTCCACCGCATAAACAAATATTATTTATTCTAAGGTTCTGTATATCTTATTTTCTAAATTTCTAAAGCAAAGTTTCATTTCAAATTTAAACTAAAATCAACATTTAATTTGAATGAAAACTTACTTTCTTACATGTCTATTCGACACATACAATTTAAGAAAATAACTATAATACTCCCACTAGCTTTTAGAAATATTTAGAAATTATCTTATTTCAATTTTTAAATCTAATCTTGGATTTCAAATTAAAAATAAGAATAATCTCCTACATGCCTGCTTTCACCCATTCATGGATAATCACACTTTGTACTTTCCAAAGATTTATTTTAATTTAATAAACTTCTTTTAATTACTTAAGTCCTTGCTTAAGTAGTCATTCAATAAACAGTTCATATATATTTAATTTTGTCAATCAAAATATGATCATTAAAATCTTTATATATTTAAAGCGTTTTTAGGAAAGAATACTTAATTACAATTAATTACTTAAGTGTGATTAATAATCTATTCGTAATACATAAGGATGAGCATTTGCACCCGAATCCCGAAACCGAACCGGAACCGTACCGGAACCGTACCTATTCCCGGTACCCGAATCCCGTTCGGTACGGTGCCGGTACCACGAAATAAGGTGAAAAAAAGTTCGGTACCATTAATTCGTTACGGGACCGGTACCAAATCGGGAAATTCTCGGAAAAAACGTGAAAATCCCGATTTTCCGGTACCAGTACCGATACCGGTACCGGTACCGATATCCGAATCCCGTTCAGTACGGTACCGGTACCACTTATTTATGCTCGGGAAAAATTCGGTACCACTAATTCGGTACCGGTTCGGTACGGTACCGGTACCGTGCCCATCCCTAGTAATACATACATTAAATACGTGCACAATCTCGTCCATAAAATTTCGACACAAGGATTTTAACCACCACTATGGGAGTTTTTTTTTCCTTTCTTTGACGAAACTCATCTTCAATCCTAGTCATACTATTTAAGATAAACCAAATCAAAAATTGATTATATTATTTGGACAACATCTATAACATTCATAATATGAGTAGTTTACCCAAGACAATATTCTGGTAACAAATCCTAACGGTTATTTATAACTCATAATTCTCAGCATATTACTCGTATATCCGAGATTCCTTGCGGACCTATGACTCAAATTCCTTTATCTTGAGAGTTAGCATTTACATGCCTACCTCATAATAATTACTAGTGTATTTTAGAAGATTATGTATCTTGTAATTTTATCTTTCAAGATTAAAACTCCCACTTGCTTTTAGTAACTTAAAGTTAATACATAGCAAATAGATCAACACTCCAACGTTATCTTTTGGGACATTACAAAACACAATGAAAGTTCCTGACTCTTTATTTTCTAAACAACCCACTTCATAAGTAGTTTAGCAATCTCTGAACTTGATTTAAGATATAACGTGATTCATCACATTCCATATATAATGGTATCTTATTAATCTTCTTAGTACAAGTCATACTCGACTTTCTAACCTTGATATCTTTTTGGAAGAAAGGAATATATAGTTATCTTGAATCAATCATCATACTGATTCTCCTAATGAACATACCATAACAATGTCGTATTTCATTTGGGTTAATATTGTAAGTCAATCTAACAATATTTAAGATAAATATATATCTTTCGGCTTACCTATATACCAACTAAATCATCTCAATGGTATAATAGATTTCCTAACCATTTTGCATGCTTTATAACTCAAGTACTTCTAGCACAAGTCACTTCATTTTATGTTTTTAAAACATAAAAGTTATAATTCCATTATACATTTTAAGTCATTTGAAAATGACTCCGTGTATATGTCTTAGCGAAAAGAGATCATACATTAATGTCTTACTTTATATTATACGTCTTCTAAGACTTTACGTTTGTGACTTTTATAAAGAAATCATAAACATGTATAAAGTAATCATGAACACCACTAGGTTTCATTAGTCTTTTCAAGTTAATTCACTACTATGTATATTTATGTAATTCCAAGAATACACAAATATTTACTTTAGTAGTATAAGATTACTCTATGTATCTTATGTCATTCCAGGAATTTATCCATCTTAAGAAACTACAAAATATTTCACGCCCTATCTCACGACATGTGGATATTTTATCCTTGTGCTTACAATTTAGTCCAAGCTTTCACGTGACTAAATCCAAAACAACAAGTGTTTCTTAATGTGAATGATATATATACTTTTAAGTATTTTTTAATCATATTTACACATGATCTAACTTTCATCTAATAAATATTATATATTTAGTCTCTTATCTTGAAGACAAGAGAATCATATCTTTACGAGTTGTTTCTTGCACACAATGTTCATTTCTCCCACTTGTGCATGGAACAACCTCATATATTAGATAAACATCACGTCCAACGTTTGTCTATACAAAATATGATTGTGTCATATATACTAGCTTTTTACAAGTAGATGTAGAACCACTTAATCAACAAGAATCAATATATGACTATCCTTTGAAGATTATAGTGTCAACAATTTAAAAGTAATTATCTTAGGACATACTAGAGATAATTTAGGTTATTACCAAGACGACAAAGCTTGTAACTCCCACTGAATTAGAGAATGTTTTAATAGACTCAAAATTCAGTAATACAACATTGTAAATGTTTCATAATCGGTGAAACATATTAGTGTGTTGTTTACTTTCTTACACTTTTGAAAACACATTCGTAACAATTACTTGTAGTGTTTAAGAGTGTACTCTACTTCGTAAATAATGACTTATCCATCAATTGCTTTTAACTTGAAAGATTTGACATACAATTTCTTCCTTAATAGGTCTACCAACCCCACAATGGTATCTAGTGCCTATAAATGGTCAAAGCACAACTACTAGACAAATATGCTAGTTTGCCTTTAAACAATTAGCGGTAACCATAAATCAAGATATGCACTTTTCTTAACTATTAAAGTTTGCTATGAGTTATGTATTTAGAATTAGACATTTCTAAAATCCTTATTACTCCTTCTTCACTCATGGAAAAGAGTTTAGGTTTATCTTCTATTGTAAATTGACTCTATCTTCACACCTTACAGTTGTAGATCAATAAACAAAAGAATAAACCACGTTTACGGTGTAATGTTTGCGTTAATACATTGTAAAAGAATTTACAAAATTCAATTTTAGCATTTTCGGTAATACCATTCAAGAAAATAAAATTACCCCTGTAATAATAACCATAGTATTTTCCTTAAAAACTAGAATCCAAATTGACATAATTTTATCACATCAGTTGATCTGCTAGCAACAAAAGTATTCAAGATGGTAACTTGTCGAACAATGAATGACAAACAATTTGTAATTTCTAGATTCTTTAAGGACTTACATTGTCAAAAAAAAACATTTTGCATTGTAAACATGTTTCATCCCCTCTTATGCCTTAAGTTTCTAGATCTCACTAACTAACTTAATTAAGTCGACTAATCTAAAGAACGTAAAACCATTCATGTGCAATCTCAATCAGTCATGAAAGTTTTCTTTCCATTACAACATCGTCCAGAATCTCATATGATGAAAATTGTAACTTCAAGTGTTCGTCAATTAGATGGCATATGACTTAAATTTAGGGTATAGATTTTTGGTGTCAAAAATCATGTATGGAGAAGCATGCATACATCTCCATAGCATAAGTTTAATAAATCAATAAAACATTTAGTAAACTTCTTAGTGAGCCTAAAAAATTTCGCCATAAATTGTAAGTTGAGGTATTGGTTAAACCAATTAAAGATTTTACCCACAACTATTCACAACGTACTTTTCTAGAACTCGGCTAAAGCACAAAGCAATAACCTTATTCATTGTGGTTCAGATGTGAATTTACGGTATATCAACCTTAAAGTATGATGCAAATAATAATCCTAGGTAATTTCAATTTGACGCACAGGATGTGAGACCCCCAAAATCTGACATGGGACAACTAGGCAACGAGGGGGTAACACGTCATAGTACAAGAAACAATAAATTACATTTCATACAAAGCTGACGAAATAAAAACATGTACATTACATCATAAAAGGTCAAGTTTTTAAACATAGGTCCTAGAGTTTTAAAAGCGTAAAATTATATTATTTCGTCTCAATTTATAACATAAAGTTGCCCAATAGATAGAATAAACTCCTGACAGTTTTTACTAAAACTAATCTTTTAAAAGCATCACAGAAATCTCCAAGCTGTGATAATCTCCTGCGGGCTCCCATCCAAGCAAAGCTAAGTAATAATACCTGAGATTAAACATGTAAAATCGTCAACACAAAGTTGAGTGATATTCATAGGTTTAGCAGTAAACGTGTGGAACACAATAGAATTTGTAAAACACGTAATGGGGGGTTAACTATGTACGTCCATAGTCACGATGCATATTATTGTTGTTTAGTCTCATGAACCGAAGCTTAACTCAAATGTAAGTTCCTCTAGGGAGTAGTCAGCCTAAATACTCAAGTATAAACGAATATTAGTGCGTCAAAGTAATCGGGAGGGGATTGTCAATCCCGACGGATCCACCCACAACATTCGCGCTTAGCGCAAAGCATACGGGACAATTAACGGTTCATGATAGGAGAGGAAACTCAAGGCTAACGTCTAAAAGCAATAATACCATTGAAATCATCTGTAAACCATACACGTTCAGAATAACATACGAGTTCTGGATAGCAATACAGTTTTTAATTGGTTGTGTTCCACCATGTAAAATCTCACCCCGTGTTTAGAAACCATGTACAAGTAAAAAGGGGCTATGAACTCACCTTAGCCACGAGGTAAGTCAATCACGGTACTCAGCAACTGAGTAGAAACGATAGTGGTAGACGATCACCGATGATATGGATGCCCGGGGAAACACGAAAACCGCAACCTATCAAAATAAGGCGCGCGTTAAGGCTCGAACTCGAATACCGATATGTACCAAATATAATATGACTCAAATGTTTTCAAAGTATACATGTTTCAAAACCATTGACACGAATTAAATGAATACATTTATCCAACGTTATACGTTAAAACACTTGAACACTTGAAAATGACCCGTCATACGACGCCAAGTCAACACAAGTCAAACTATACTTTACCCTTATTTGGACCAGTAGATAAGTCATTTATATAATGACTAAGCATTTGAGTAAGTCACCATGTCCGATGGTGAAGACTCAAACTCACGCAACACAAGCATTGAACTAAGTGTCCAAAATAAAAATCAGCAAGTACACCCCGAATGTACACACCGATCTACACTATCTAGACTTGTCCGTTTTAGATGAAAATTGGTGTCAAGGTCACTTATAACCTGTATAAGACCTCACCAAAATTGGAGCCAATGTTCACACTTTAAAATCCATCAGCTCGACACTTTTCTCGACTCCAAATTTGGGACAGATGTGCACTTGTTTTGTAAAACTGTTTGGACCACTTTAAAAGTACAATCTCGACAATCCGTCATTTAAAACTACTACTAGAATCATAAAACTCAGTTTGTAAACTTTGAAAACCAGTAGATACATTTATCTAACCAAGCCTAAAGTCCCCGAGATTCGACCCAAAATCAGCCACAATTTCGGATTGTCCTGACTTGCGTCTCCCGGTACACGAAAACTAAAACTAGCATAGCTTTTGACTAGTAATGACTTAGAAGCTCTATCTTATACCAAAACGACCGTCTCAGAAAACTCTACAACAGTATCAAATAATCTTAGTCTTTCACAGAACTTAAACCCACGAAAAATCAGTTAAAGACCTGTTGTCCCAAATTAGCCTTTTAGAAAACAAGTCAAATCCATTTTTCAACCACAACCACTCATTCCCATACCTCTAGGATCACTATACCATCATTACTATCAGCCAAACACTCCTAAAAACACTTGTATGAAAAAATCTAACAAAAATTAAAGATTAAAAACAAGACTTTTTATGATCAAAACAACATAATCTTACCAAAAATGACACATGCATGATGATTAAAACATCATACAACCAAGAAATCATAAGTTAATAAAAACTTGATGCATGTGGGAAATTTTTGGATAATAAGAATCACCATGAGATTCTAAGAGGTGGTCTTATTTTTGTTTTGATTAAATCATGGTGGATGATGGTGTTTTGTGGTGTTTATGTGGCGGCAAAAATGGAGGTGGGAGAGAGTTGTGGTGTTTGATTTTTGTTGGTGATGTTGTATGTGTTTTTGTGTATAAAAATTTGCTTTATATATGTTGGTAGTGGAGGGACCTAAGTTGCCAATTTGCAAACTTTAGGACCTAAAAGAAATTAATAGTTTTAAAAGGTAGAAAATAGTTATTGGTAAATATTGAAAATATTTACGGAGCTCGGGTTTCGTAAAAATACTTTTCAAAAGTTAAAATGCATTGTAAAAATGATTATATGATTTCCCGACACGACTTAACACGTAATTAAAACAAAATCGTCGAAAATATTAATTATCGAAACAATCGATAAATAAACGTAAACTTTTGGGCATCCGTCGGTATCGCGATCACTAGGAATTCTCGTTGTACATTGATTTTGAATAAACTCGTTGTAAAACACACGCGGGTGATTTTAAATCAAACTTTGATTTAAATTAAATATGGAAAAATAAAATAAAAAATTTATAATTCTATACAAAGTATTTATCGTTGATCAAAAAAATACTTAAAAAGTATAATTTAAAAATCTCAGGATTTACATATAGCAGTACAAGAAAACGTAATACGTTAGAAAATTCAAGAAGCACGAATAAAAGAATAAAATAATGCTGGAAAAGTACGGGTTCTCACAGTCTTGCCCCCTAAAGGAACTCTGGTCCCCAGAGTTCTCCTGAAAACAGTAGAAGATGCAAACAAGAGGACGTACAAAGTGTTTAACAAAATTCATTGCTTCCCAGGTAAATTTCCGTACCACGACGAATCTTAACGGTTAGAATTCACTATGCTTCAGTTTTCTTAACTCCTTTATGAATAACTTTTTCGAACTCGGATTAGAATATTGACTTTTCAGGACGGAGAAATATTCAAAAGATAGAATGAACATGAGAATCGCTTAAACGGACAAAGGGTGTTAAAATGAATCAGGATTGGTAAATCAACAAGGGGTCGCAAATCGCGCAACTGTAAAACGTGACAATCTTAAAATGTAAGAATCTAGTTACAAGCGAAATAGAAGTAAAAAAAATATGAATTACATATGATCATTTTAAAATACGAGCTGTCACAATCAGTTGTCTAGTATTTTGGGATTACTTTAAAACTCAGTTTAAATATTTTCTTGATTAAAAGAAAATTTTATAAGGTGTAATGATTCAAAAATCAAACTCTATATAAAATGAGTGGGTAAACAGTTGTCAAATCTTTTTCTTGATCAGGACTTCAAGGTAAAAGTAACTCAGTTCAAATAGTTATTTTGATCAGCTTAAGAGCTTTTCGGGTGATTACATAAAATTTTCGTTAAAAACTCAGGCTTATCATTACCATTACGAAAAAAATCAGATTTTCCAAGTTATTTAGAATCATTGCTAGAAATTATCAATTAATTTAATAATTTCATTAGGTTGACAGTAAAGTATGATAAAATCAATTACTTTAAAAAATACAACTTGACAGTGTTTAAACATAAGTTAAAAATTTACCCAAGAGGATGTACAAATTCGATATTAAACTTGAAATGGGTATTTTGACAATTTAAACATTTGGTAAAATGTATAAAACGTTCTTAAAAATTAATAATAATTTTTAGAAATTCAAGAAAGTGTTTAAGATATCAAACGATAAACACGTAACAGTTTCTGGTTTTCAGAAAGTAACAAAATAACAAACAATTATGAAACGAATATCGATCAACAGTTAGTATACAAGAAATAGCACGAGGGAATAAAACGGCAGTCGTATCAACTCTTAACGAACATAATAGAATAGATGCATCGATGATAAGGACAATAAGGAACAAGGATTATAGCAAGATTAATTCACGAGTGCGGTTGGAGTCACCAATAACGGCTTATTAAGTTCTCATTGGTCGATACACAATCGAAAGAGAAAAGCCACACAATAAATTTTCGAATCAAAGAAAATTCTTAAGAAGTTACTTGATAGAAATTCCAGTAAGATGAACAACATTAGCAATAAGAGGCGAAATCAACGTGGTTCACACGAATGGATTTTCAAGGCGATAGTGTCTTAACACATATCATGACAATTACACGGAATTATCGTTCACGTCCAATCGTAAATCATTAATCGCGTCCAGAGACGTTTCATAGGTCTACCAAGATAGATAAAGAAGATCGATCGATGAAGAGGCATAATAACGTTAAAACTTTCAGGTCTGGTATCAATGGTAAGAATTTAGGCAAATGGTAACAAAAATCGTATCATGAGGATGATGAGGTAACAAGTAAGGCAATGATCATTGAGTAAGGAAATAGGTGCTTGAGGCACGCACTTTGTTCAAGAAAAGATAAGGGTTCATAAGTGTATGTCGCGAACTGTTGTTACTCGCATAAGATGTAAAAGTTTTCAAAACTTTATTTTATCAAACTTTTTAAGGAACATAGTTAAAAAGTTGATTCTTGGTCAAATATTTAGGGCGACTACTATTTGGCCTTGCATGGCTCCTTCTAAATTAGGCATAGGTGATCAGGCCATGCATAATTTAGGACCAGCAATGCGATGCTTATCTTCGTCAAACCAGTATTACATATCATATGTTTTAAAATATGTATATAATAGCATTTGTAAAAGCAGGAATCAAAATAACATATGAAACTTTTCACCTATAAGTTACTGGCTAACAGTTTAAATCAACAATTTTGTATAGTTACGAGGGTTCTTTATAATACCGTATGAGAACAATTTGTGAAAATACATTGTAAAATTAATATAAATTAATTTTATAAGATAGCATTCAATTATTTAAGAAAGCCCAAATGAAACCTTTTGTAAAATGATTTGCAAACAATATCTGTTTGAGTTATATGGTAACATGACAATAGTTTATAAAGTAGCGAGTGGGTTACAAGAGGGAAATAAGGAGTAGTTCAAGACAGTCAACGAAATGGTTACATGGTGATAAGGTTCCAAGAGGTTTAGCAGGAATCGTCAGGAGACACGTGCCAAGATGATAACGAACGATAAAAATAAGAACTTCAACCTCGGTCTAAATCAGTGGTACGATATAAACAAAGAAAAGGCGATTTAGAATGACGAATAAGTCATAAATAAAAGAAAGGATAAACGAATCCGTATGTGTGCACATCGGGATTAATTTGACAATAATATACTTTTAAGAAAGTAGGGTATCAGTTAACAAATAGTACAATCACTCCGAAAAGTTTCTATATTAGGAAGTTACGGAATTTCAAAAGTTCAAGATCTATGTATAAGTATGACCGAACTCAAAGTTACTATTTTATACTTGTTCAAACGCAATCATTGTTTTTAGTTTGCAAAATATCATTAGTTAAAGTTTTACGAGCTCAAACGAACTCAAAAACGCTTGAAATCATATTTTTAAAGTCTATCAGTTTTGACTTTTGGGTTTGACTAGACCAATTAATTCACTAAACGATATTCTAAGACTCAAATTCTAATGCATTTCGGTGTAAAACAATGTTTTGAACAACTTTCTAGTTTTACCCGGGACTTGAAATGGAATAAAAATGGACGAAAATGCCCTTGCATTAAATATGTCAACTAAATAATATTTTAGCATTATTCAGAATATAACTTCTTAGATTTTTACAATCTCAAATGAGCGTAACTTGCTCGATTTTAAAGTTTACTGGTCAAATTTTATGTCCTAAACGAACGTCTCAACAAGTAGAAATATATATTTTTATGTCTAAAGTTATAAAAATATTTTCTCGACACTGTTAAACTTCCTGTAAAGTTTCTATACAAAGTATATTTTTCGACACAGCTTGAAATTAAATCCAATTTCATAATAACCAAGAATTAATGTACACACAAGACTTGTGGATTCCATAAAGACGAAAAAAGATAAACTGTATAATTAATCATGTAAAGAAAACACAGTATAGAAATGGTTCAAGAATGCCAACGATAATCTAAGAGATAAAAAACGACTAATATCATCCGTGTCTTCGGCTGCAAGATGCAATGCAGGAAGGTCTCATGGCGGCGTGATTTTCCAAAATCACAAGACATACCGAGAAAGAAACAAAATATTAACAAGTCACACTCCTGAGGCGAGGAGTTTTAATGAAAAAGGGAGGATACAAGTAGGATCGTATTCCAAACAATTGTCACATAATAAATGATGATCATCTGTTCAAGGTACAACGGATGTTGTAAGTCGAAGTCGAAACGTAGAATGGTCAATGAAATAAGATGTAATCCATGTACAAGTGTCGTGTAAAACGGTGGCGTAAAGGTAAATCAAGATTACGAAAACTCACAATATTATTCAGCACTGATTCAACGAATACTTCGAGATATGTGACTCACACGATGTCCTTTAGTCTTTTTTCGGAGACCCATTGAGCTACACAATGGTCTATAGACTAGACATTCTATTACGAATGGTCGGAAAGAAAATATGCGTATCTAGATAGATATTTTAAGGGAAATAAACAATGAAAGCAACATGCACGGTAGTAAAATGAAAATCAGGAGTTTCGACGAAAACAACACTTCTACAATTCCGAACAATGTTATCACGAGAGTATGCACAACATGTAGCAGCGAGTCGAGAAAAACAGACGATTCAAAACGAACGAGTATATGAAGTCAGCCGTATCACGCATAAATGAAATAGCAATAGTACTCAGAAAAGTGAGTATGAAAAGTCGGCAGCATACGCGCTCTGGGTACAAGTATGTAACGTCATAACAATATGAAATCGTCGTAACAAGATCAGTTCACAAGAACAAGAATTCAAGAAATACAATATAGGCAGATGTAATCACAGTAATATCGAATGATAATCCATGAAGCACAAGGCTTTGAAAAGACATAGTAATTATCGTCATCAGGGTAACGTAATATTTCAACATGAAATCAAGAGATGAAATACTATAACGATAATTAGAAGTAAATAATAAGGATTAGAGAGTTACCCGCGCAGATATCGAACAACCTTGGCAGATTCTGTGTTTGACACTTAAAACCTGAATTTTTTTTGAACTTTCGGTTATAGACTAAGTTTTTGAAAAATGACTCAGTTTCCTATAACCATCGCTCTGATACCACTCTGTGAGACCCTCAAAATCTGACATGGAACAACTAGGAAACGAGAGGGTAACATGTCATAGTACAAGAAACAATCAATTACAGTTCATACAATGCTGACGAAATAAAAACATGTACATTACATCATAAAAGGTCAGAGTTTCTAAACATAGGTCCCAGAGTTTTAAAAGCGGAAAATTATATTATTTCGTCTCAATTTATAACATAAAGTTTCCCAAAAGATAGAATAAACTCCTGACAGGTTTTACTAAAACTAATCTTTTAAAAGCATCAGAGAAATCTCCAAGCTGCGATAATCTCCTGCGGGCTCCCATCCAAGCAAAGCTAAGTAATAATACCTGAGATTAAATATGTAAAATCGTCAACACAAAATTGAGTGATATTCATAGGTTTAGCAGTAAACGTGTGGAACACAATAGAATTTGTAAAACATGTAATGGGGGGGGGGGGTTAACTATGTACGTGCATAGTCACGATGCATATTATTGCTGTTTAGTCTCATGAACCGAAGCTTAACTCAAATGTAAGTTCCTCTAGGGAGTATTCAGCCTAAATACTCAAGTATAAACGAATATTAGTGCGTCAAAGTAATCGGGACGGGGACTGTCAATCCTGACGGATCCACCCACAACATTCGCGCTTAGCGCAAAGCATACGGGACAATTAACGGTTCATGATAGGAGAGGAACCTCAAGGCTAACGTCTAAAAGCAATAATACCATTGAAATCATCTGTAAACCATACACGTTCAGAATAACATACGAGTTCTGGATAGCAATACAGTTTTTAATTGGTTGTATTCCACCATGTAAAATCTCACCCCGTGTTTAGAAACCATGTACAAGTAAAAAGGGGCTATGAACTCACCTTAGCCACGAGTTAAGTCAATCACGGTACTCAGCAACTGAGTAGAAACGTTAGTGGTAGACGATCACCGACGATATGGATGCCCGGGAAAACACGAAAACCGCAACCTATCAAAATAAGGCGCGCGTTAAGACTCGAACTCGAATATCGATATGTACCAAATATAATATGACTCAAATTTTTTCAAAGTATACATGTTTCAAAACCATTGACACGAATCAAATGAATACATTTATCCAACGTTATACGTTAAAACACTTGAACACTTGAAAATGACCCGTCATACGACGCCAAGTCAACACAAGTCAAACTATCCTTTACCCTTATTTGGACCAGTAGCTAAGTCATTTATATAATGACTAAGCATTTGAGTAAGTCACCATGTCCGATGGTGAAGACTCAAACTCACGCAACACAAGCATTGAACTAAGTGTCCAAAATAAAAATCAGCAAGTACACCCCGAATGTACACACCGATCTACCCTATCTAGACTTGTCCGTTTTAGATGAAAATTGGTGTCAAGGTCACTTATAACCTGTATAAGACCTCACCAAAATTTGAGCCAATGTTCACACTTTAAAATCCATCAGCTCGACACTTTTCTCGACTCCATATTTGGGACAGATTTGTGCACTTGTTTTGTAAAACCGTTTGGACCACTTTAAAAGTACAATCTCGACAATCCGTCTTTTAAAACTACTACTAGACTCATAAAACTCAGTTTGTAAACTTTGAAAACCATTAGATACATTTATCTAACCAAGCCTAAAGTCCCCGAGAGTCGACCCAAAATCAGCCACAATTTCGGATTGTGCCGACTTGCGTCTCCCGGTACACGAAAACTAAAACTAGCATAACTTTTTACTCGTAATGACTTAGAAGCTCTATCTTATACCAAAACGACCGTCTCGGAAAACCTACAACAATATCAAATAATCTTAGTCTTTCACAGAACTTAAACCCACGAAAAATCAGTTAAAGACCTGCTGTCCCAAATTAGCCTTTTAGAAAACAAGTCAAATCTATTTTTCAACCACAACCACTCATTCCCATACCTCTAGGATCACTATACCATCATTCCTATCAACCAAACACTCCTAAAAACACTTGTATGACAAAATTTAACAAAAATCAAAGATTAAAAACAAGACTTTTTATGATCAAAACAACATAATCTTACAAAAAATGACACATGCATGATTATTAAAACATCATACAATCAAGAAATCATAAGTTTATAAACTTGATGCATGTGGGAAATTTTTGGATAATAAGAATCACCATGAGATTCTAAGAGGTGGTCTTATTTTTGTTTTGATTAAATCATGGTGGATGATGGTGTTTTGTGGTGTTTATGTGGCAGCAAAAATGGAGGTGGGAGAGAGTTGTGGTGTTTGATTTTTGTTGGTGATGTTGTATGTGTTTTTGTGTATAAAAATTTGCTTTATATATGTTGGTAGTGGAGGGACCTAAGTTGCCAATTTGTAAACTTTAGGATCTAAAAGAAATTATAGTTTTAAAAGGTAGAAAATGGTTATTGGTAAATATTGAAAATATTTACGGGGCTCGGGTTTCGTAAAAATACTTTTCAAAAGTTAAAATGCATCGTAAAAATGATTATATGATTTCCCGACACGACTTAACACGTAATTAAAATGAAATCGTCAAAAATATTAATTATCAAAACAATCGATAAATAAACCTAAACTTTTGGGCATCCGTCGGTATCGCGATCACTAGGAATTCTCGTTGTACATTGATTTTGAATAAACTCGTTGTAAAACGCATGCGGGTGATTTTAAATCAAAAACTTTGATTTAAATTAAACATGGAAAAATAAAATAAAATTTTTATAATTCCATACAAAGTATTTATCGTTGATAAAAAATACTTAAAAAGTATAATTTAAAAATCTCAGGATTTACATATAGCAATACAAGAAAACGTAATACGTTAGAAAATTCAAGAAGCACGAATAAAAGAATAAAATAATGTTGGGAAAGTACGGGTTCTCACACAGGAAAGTCGGGAAATTGGTCAGCGACTAATGGCATAACTGTTAGGTCAATTCAATGCCTAATGATCTCACTGATGGATTTGAATAACAATCAGCCTAAGTGAAGTATTAACCTTGAACATAATGAAGTCACTGAGTGAACAATCACTTAGTGAGTTACCTTCAAGTTCCTAGACTGAGTATAAAAGAAAGACTCGAGCATTCAGAGAGGCGAAGCTCAATGAATGACTTCTTAGACGAAGAAGAAGGTGATGGGTTCAGTGAGTTGTGGCAATAGACTCAATGAACCCCATACGATCTCCTTGAAGAAACAAGCATTCTCCCAGACTGAAGTAAAGGCGGGATAAGTTGAGTTGTGATAAGATGGATTACATCACAATTAGCGTGACTTACCCTTTTAGGATAGATAGGGTACTGACAAGTGTAAAAGGACTTATGTCCTAATACTTAGAATAGGCGAAGACAATATTGTACACTGTACCAATAAGACAAGAATTGCACATGGGAAATTATTTGTCTTCTATCTAACTTTCTTTCTATAAATAGGATGCTTGTAAAAGGAGAGAACTAAGTTTGTGCACTTAATGATTTAGTCATTCACAAACAAAGTTTCTCTCCTCTAAAATACGATCAAACACTTGAGTTCTAAACTCTTGTTGATAGAATCGTCAAGCTTAGAAATCGTTAGGATTGGACTAGCTTGTTAGTGAGGAGATCACTGAAACACACATTGTCTATTCAGTCCCTATTGTAGCTTTGTATACAATAGGGTATAATTCTTTAATAAAGCTAAGAGTTAAACGTTGAAAACCTTTGTGTTATTTACTTTACTTTGTATTAAGTTTATTACATTACTTAACCATGGGTTAGGAATATACTTAGTATTCTTAAGTATATAACTAATTACAAGGGACCAACAAGTGGTATCAGAGCGGTAGGACTATAAAACTTTTTAACTACCGTCTCAAAGTTTTTAAAAACCTTGATCCATTATGGCTGAAAGTAATGTACCCCAACTTGTTAACAAAAAAGGAGCAAGTTACTCTGTTAACGCTCCTAAGTTAGAAGTTGAAAGATTTAACAAATGGAAGAAAAGAATGTTATGTTATTTGATGGGAATGGAACCTTATTACATCACTTGTATTAAGAATGGTCCATTCAAACCAAAAATAGCAGCTGGTGATGACAAACCTGAAAACCAATGGTCTGACGATGAAAGGATAGTGGTCAATCAAGACCAACGTCTCAAAAGCATCATAATATCTTATCTTCCTGATGATATTATGGAGGCTGTCATCGAGTGTAAGACGGCCAAAGAGACTTGGACAGATCTTGTTCATAGTTTCGAAGGACCATCCGACACTAAGGAAAATCGTATTATGGACCTGAAGTTAGAATATAACACTTTTAGGACCAAACCATCTGAAACACTTCCTTAGACTTATACCAGATATAAGACCTTGCTCAATGAGCTAACAAATGACAGGGTGAAATTGTCTAAGCATGAAATCAATGTTGGTTTTGTGAACGGTCTCCCTGAAAAATGGCTTGGTTTTTCTCAAGGACTGAGAAATGCTAACCACATACAGACTCAGGATCTTGCATATATTTATCGAAGATTTATCCATGAAGATAATCTAATAAATAGAAGATATCTTGAGTCTAATAAGGTCTTAATAACAAACACCTCAGCCAAACCTACCCTAGTTGATCATGGACCCATTACAACTACTTTTTACTCAAATGCAATTGTTCAAGATTTTCAGGAAACCTTAGATGATGAGGTTGATGAAAGATCTAGTGCTGAATACATAAAGGATCTAAACAGGGAATATCATGAAAGGGCCATGTTGGCAAATACCAAACGTTATATCAAACGAACTAGATTTGCTGGAAATCAATCCACTGAGGGAGTGGATTGTTACTGATGTGGTAAAACTGGGCATTTTGCAAAATATTATCTTTCAAAAACTCCATTGGCCTCATATAAAAGTCAAAATTATTCATCAGGCAATGATAATTTTTAACCCAAGTTTACACCTAAACTAATTCAAGATTCTCCAATTAACCAAAGCTTTCAGAATAATAAGAAAATTGAGAAGGACTATAGGTCTGAGTATAAAAAGGTTAAAGCAAAGCTTGCACTCTTAGAAACTGAACCTTCAACTACTCAGACTCAAAAGCCTTCTTAGAACAAATCCAAAGGTCTGGTAGCTGAAACCTTTGATTGGGATGATGAAGACTTGTCCTCAGAAGATGAGGAAGTCAGATATCAAGTGTTGATGGCTTTAGCTGATGACGAACTATCAGTTGGGAAGAGTCATGCTCGAAATGGAGAATGGGTTGACATCACAATGAGAAAGGTAAACATGCTCCTCTCTATGGATGAAGAGTCTGATTGGCAAAAGTTCCTTAAGTATATAAACATTGACATATGGTTTGTTGAAGAGCAGAGATTAAATCTTCTTTCAGAATATAATAAACTTGTTTTTGGATTAAACAAATGTAGAGAAGATTTATTGATTTTGAAACAAGCGAAACTTGAAGCAGTAAGCTGTCAACTTCAGAACACTGAATTCACTAAAATCAATCGTGCTATTCAAGAACAACTTAAGGAAGAAAAAGGTATCAATGAGAAATGGACAAATAGCTCTACCTTAGCTTCTCAGTGTATAAACAGTCAAATTCCTGCCCAAAAGAAGAAAATTCTTGGGGCACGACAACTCACTGAAAAGCCACCTACTAAGGAAATGAGTGAAAAAGCATTTCTTCCAGCCTTAGTAGGGTTTGATCAAGAAATGATTCCAAAGTCAAAAGACTGGGTTGAAAGATTGAATCTTGAGAGTGTGTTGCCTAACTTTGATACTAGAAAGATATTAATCCCTGAATCTCAGGATATTAATGAAAAACTTGGTCTTAATAAAGATATTGATGTCCCAAATAAATCCAGTAACACTGAAACACCTATTATTGTTGAGGACATTTAGAATCCTCTGCCTCCTTTGAAAAATCTTCAAGGGGCAAGTCCATAACACTCACCTAGAGGAAGAGTTGGGTTAGGTTGTATTGAACAAACAAAGCCTGATTCAAAAGTGATATCAAATCACACTGAGTCAGGAACTGTCACTGAGAAAACAACCAAACCTATCTCTCCCTCAGGGGCTCCTACAAACTCAGTCAACTCCATTCCTGTTGTAAATCAAGAGGAGTTAAGTAGATTGTTCCAACTTTTCATGGAAGAGAAGCTGAACTCAGCCTCTAAAACTCAGGGTGAAACATTTGTGTCCTCATAGCCTGAATCATCAACAAGTTACAAAACTGAACCTTAGTCTTCTAGGAAAGTTAAAACAAAGAAACCTTCCTGTGAGCTATGCCACTACACAAATCATACCACTGATAACTGCATTAGAGTTCTCTATTGCATGAAGTGTAAAAGTGAAGATCACAAGACAACAGATCATGAGATGCACATGGCTTCTATTAGAAATGCTAATAGATATAATGCTCAGCCTTACAACTATGGGCTCGCCTCTCAACAAATTAGAAAATCCAAGGCTAAGCCTTACCCACCATGTACACATTGTGGCATCCCTGATCATAGGCCTGATGATTGTGTATACTACCATGAGTGTGATATTTGTGGAAGCAATGATCATAATACCTCAGGACACAATAGAATAATCTTGGTCAGAAGGGGAATGCTAGCTGAGTCATCTCAAAGCACTGAATCCTCAGTCAGACTAAGCTGCAACACATGTGGAAGCAATGTTCATTCTACCTCAGACCATGCTGAGTTTGGGTACTTCAAACGAGGTGAAAGACGTCAGGATCCTAGAGCCAAAGAGCCTACTAAAAAGTGGGCTCACAAGAGAAACTAATCCACCTCATTATTTGTGCAGAAACACTTCAAGGAGCCTGTCTGGTACTTAGACAGTGGGTGTTCAAGAAGTATGACAGGGGTCAAAAGTTATCTGCACAAATACGTGGAGCAACCAGGTCCTAAGGTAGTATTCGGTGATAACTCATCTTGTGTTACTAAGAGATATGGTTTAATAAAATGTGGTGGAATAGTTTTCTCAAAAGTGGCATTTGTAAACAGTCTAAAGTATAATCTCATCAGTATCATCCAACTGTGTGATTCGAAGTACATTATTCAGTTTGATGATAAGCAAGGAACAATCTTCAATGCGAACAAAGAAATTGTGTTGACTGCTCTAAGAAGAAATGATGTATATGTCTTAGACATGTCATCTGTAACTCACTCAAGAGCATGTTTCTTTGCTAAAGCCTCAGACTCTGTCAATTGGCTTTGGCACAAGAGACTGTCACATCTCAATTTCAAAGACATGAACAAACTTGCAAAACAAAACAAAGTTCTTGGCTTACCATCTCTTGTGTACTCAAAAGACAAACCTTGTCTAGCTTGTGAAAAAGGTAAACACAAGAGAGCTTCTTTCAAGCCAAAAAAAAAAACTTTTCTATCAGGAAGTATCTTCATCTTCTTCATATGGACTTATTTGGGCTTGTCAGTCCAATGTCCATAAATCATGAGAAATATACCCTTGTGATTGTTGATGAATACTCTAGATACACATGGTTATACTTCCTGAAAAAGAAAAGCCAAGCTCCTGAATTCATAATGTCTTTTATTAGACAAGTAGAAAATCAAAATGACACTAAAGTTAAACAAATAAGAACTGATAATGAAACAGAATTCAGGAACCAAGAGCTTGAGAGTTTTTGTGATGAGAAAGGAATTTCTCAGAACTTCTCTTATCCCTATACACCTGAACAAAATGGTGTGGCTGAAAGGAAGAATAGAACTCTTATTGAAGCTGCACGAACCATTCTCAATGGATCCAATCTTTCAAAACACTTTTGGACTGAGGATGTGAAAATAGCTTGCTATACTCAGAACAAATGTATTATAGTCAAAAGACAAGATAAGACTCCTTATGAAATATTTAGGGAAAGGATTCCAGATATCAACTACTTTCATGTGTTTGGATGTCATGTGTTCATTCACAATCAAAAGGACCATCTTGGTAAATTTGATGCCAAAGCTGATGATGTATACTTTCTTGGATACTCTTTTGTCTCCAAAGCCTTCAGGGTCTTTAACACAAGGATACAACAAGTTGAGGAGTCATTTCATGTCACCTTTGATAAAACTATGGATGCCATTAACTTCACAAATCAATCAATGGAAGAGATTGGGATCAATGAATCATCAAGATATCCCCCTGATGAGTATGAACATAGTCCCTCAAAGTAGTATCAAACTGATGTTGATATATCCTTCCATATAACACCTCGCAATAGGTCAATCAATAACTTAATCACAAATCAACATGTCCCTGAAGTTATCCCTACTCAGACTGAAGAATCAAATGATTCTCTCATCTATGGAGACGCTGAAGGGACAATTGATGAGAATATCGACTTTCCTGTCATTGAAAATCCTTCAGTGAGAAGTGATGTCCCAGTACTAACTACTAAACCACCAGTCCCTGATACTCATCAACTATCTACAAGCTCTAATCCAAGTCCTCAGGAACGATGGTCAAGACAACAACACATAGAGCTTGTAAATATAATTGGTGATGTGTTTGAGGGGATGCTCACACGCAGTCAGGCTGCTAAACTTTCTGCTGCCTCAGCCCATGAATG
Organism: Glebionis coronaria; assembly: GCA_025667525.1. Classification (NCBI taxonomy): domain Eukaryota; kingdom Viridiplantae; phylum Streptophyta; class Magnoliopsida; order Asterales; family Asteraceae; genus Glebionis; species Glebionis coronaria. The sequence continues at coordinate 135,782,300 of CM046874.1, read as the reverse complement.
TCTGTTTGCAGACTTTCTCTCTGAAGTTGAACCCAAAAAGGTTTCAGAGGCCCTGACACATCCAGGGTGGGTTGAGGCCATGCAAGAAGAGCTCAATCAATTCCTTAGGAACAAAGTATGGAAACTTTTTCTTCTCCCTAAAGGGAAATCAGCTCTTGGTACAAAATGGGTGTTAAAAAACAAGACTGATGAAGATGGAATTGTCATTAAAAACAAAGCTAGGCTTGTTGTTCAGGGGTGTGGTCAACTTGAAGGCATTGACTATGAAGAAACCTTTTCCCCTGTAGCAAGAATGGAAGCCATCAGGATTTTCCTCGCCTATGCTACTTACATGAACTTCAAAGTTTTCCAAATGGATGTAAAAAGTGCCTTCCTAATTGGAAAGATCACTAAAGAAGTTTATGTTGATTAGCCTCCTGGCTTTGAGAGTTCTGAGTTCCCAAACCATGTCTGTAAACTTGACAAAGCCCTATATGGACTCAAACAAGCACCAAGGTCATGGTATGAAATTCTCTCTACCTTCCTGATAATGAACAAATTTGTCAGGGGAAGATAGACAATACCTTATTTATCTTCAGAACCAAGGAGGATGTTCTGCTAGTTCAGATATATGTTGATGACATAATATTCGAATCTACTAATTATGACCTTTGTAGAAAGTTTGAAAAACTTATGACAAAGAAATTTGAAATGAGTATGATGGGTGAATTAACATATTTTCTTGGACTACAAATCAAACAGGGGGACAAGGGGATCTCAGTCTGTCAAGAAAAATACACTAGAGAAATACTTAAAAAAATATGATATCTCTGAGTGGGCTTCAGTAAAGACTCCCACGGTTCCCCCAACAACTTAGGTCCTGATCTCACTGGTAAACCAGTCAATCAAACCTTATTCAGGGGAATGATTGGATCATTAATGTACCTAACAACAATCAGGCCTGATATTCAGTTCTCAACAACTCTATGTGCAAGATATCAGGCCGATCCCAAAGAATCACATCTTACTGTTGTTAAACGAATCTTCAGGTACCTCAAGGGTACTCCTTCACTAGGTCTATGGTATCCTCGTTGCTCAGGCTTCGATCTTAAAGGATACTCAGACTCAGACTATGCTGGCGACAATATGGATAGAAAAAGTACCTCAGGTGCATGTCAATTCCTAGGTGGCAAGCTAGTATGTTGGAATGCAAAGAAAAAAGCAGTCAGTCGCAATGTCCTCTGCTGAGGCTGAGTATGTGGCAGCTGCTGGTTGTTGTGCAAACATCCTTTGGATGAAGAGTCAACTCAGGGACTAAAATGTGGAATACAAAGTAGTCCCCATCTTCTGTGACAACACCAGTGCGATTTCCATTTCAAATAATCCAGTCCTACACTCAAGGACTAAACACATTGACATAAGATATCATTTCCTCCGGGACCACATTTTAAAAGGAGATATTGAATTACATTTCATCCCCACTGAGTATCAGCTAGCTGATATTTTTTCTAAACCTTTGGATGAACCAACGTTCACTAGACTGAAAGCTGAACTTGGTATGCTGAATATTGATTAATCAGGCTCCCTGATGATAATGGATTCAGTATAATGTATATTCTTGATCCTCTCCCTGAGTAAATATCTCTTAGTCTCTCCCTTGACACTGAGGTACATTAAATGATGTAACTAAATGCTCTAAGGATTTAGTTACTTAATGTCCTAGGTTGTTGAGTCACAATATTAAATAAGGAACATATATTCCTTCAATAAATTGTCATAAATCAGCCAAGGGGTCACCAAATGTCAAATATCCCACTAAACATTAAATGCTTACCCTTTTTCTAGCAAAATCCATTGTAAAAACGTCCTTTCAAATGCATGTGACCCCACGTCATCTCTGCAAAAGCGTTATCTCTACAGTAACGAAACAGTTGCCAAGAAAAAGAGGGGGACCACTTGTACACTTTCATTCAATGCGGATGTGAAAAGAAATTATAACAAATAAAACTCTCTTTCACATCCGAGCCTATACATACCCTACAATCAAAACAAACACACACACACACAAAGACTTTAGCAATCTTACTCTGCCAAATCTTTCTCTAAAAGAAAAGTGTGTGTTCAAACGTTGTTTCCAAAGAAAGTTTCTTGTAAAAGGTAATCACATTGATCACTTGTTTTTTTGTTATATAGCACAAACAATCAAAGTTACTTGGTTTTTGTAACTCTTGATCCTCTTCACAAGGCAAAAGTTTGCATTAATTCACTTGGTGAACCTTGTTGTATTATAACAAGAAACAGTTCTTGATTTGATTTCCAGAAAGTGCCATTGTCCTTTTCCTCAAATCTTCAAAAAATATAACATAAATGGCACTATCCAAATCTATAACATATGCCCCTCAGGCTAAGCATCTCAACAGTGAGGATGTCCACTTTGTAGGAAACAACTATGAGGGAAATTTCAATTACCCGAGTAGTGTATCATCCTACAAACCAATTTGAATTTTTTTGAAAAACTGTGATTGGGCTGATGCTTTCACTAAAACCCCCTCCGTCTTTTACCATGAATATCTCAGGGAGTTCTAGTATACGGCTGTGGTTGTAACCCCCACTACCCAAGGGCCTGAAGGTTCTCAGGGGTCTAAGACCAAGTCGCATAATAATTGTGTCATTGCGTTCACTGTGAACAATGGGAAGACGCCATTGGTTTTAGACTAAACCAGTGGACTCGATTATAACAATAAACAGTATGTTGCACATCCTGACATCGAGTCAGTTAAAAAAGGCCTAAAATAAATCGGGATCCCTGAGTTACTTGTGATAAAAACCCCATTGATCAAAACTGCTTTCCCCATGGCTTGGAGGATCCTGGTCACTCTTGTGATTCAGGTGATCGGTGGGAACTATTCATCTACTGAGCAAGTTAATTCTACTCAACAGATGCTAATCTACAGTCTCATAAATGGACTGAAGATTGACATAGGAGAGATCATTTATAATGATCTCATAACCAGGCTCCTGAATGAGTCTAGGCAAAAGTATGTTTCTTACCCAAGATTCATATCATGCGCTTTAGAACGGTTATTGGGTTCCCTTTACACTCAGGAAAAATTCAATGTTTTTTCTACTCCCATCCTGAGTTCCACAAACTTTTCAAAGAACCCATCTGAAGTCAACCCCATTGAATTGACGGCTCACATGACTGAGGTGATCAGTCGTGAATCATCCGTGTCTCCCATTCCCTTCTTACCAAAGAAGGTGAACAAGAAGCCTCAGACTGTTCCAAAGACCAAACCAAAAATGGCACAGGGCCCTGAGGCTTCCGAGGCACGCCCCAAAAAGGCCAAGGCTAAAAAGATCACCCTTGTTCAGACCAAGCTTCATATACCCCAAGGGAAAGAGCTTTTGGGAGGCCCTGATACATCACAATCAGGGTCGACAGGCCAACCTACTGGTCCTCTTAATGGAGAAGGAAACATACAACCTTCTCCTATAGGACTGCCTTCCACTCAATCTGATGATGGCACTCGTAAATCACAACCTTTGCTTGAGGACAAAACTAAGGCCAAAGACTCAGAGAGACGCCTACGGGTAACACACCTCGCTGATAGGCCTATCACTTCCACCGAATCCAATGAAGGCACACTAGCTCACAAGTCTTTGCCTGAGGACCAAAAACTCGATTCCTTAGACTCAGAGGGACGCCCACGGGTAATACACCCCGCTGATAGGAATCTCACTTCACAACTCCCGATGAAGGCACACTAAAACAAAAGTCTTTGCCTCAGGGAACCACTACTGATCCCAAAGACTCAGAGGGACGCCCACAGGTAAAACACCCCGCTGATAGGGATCTCACCTCCACCAGTGATCAATCGCAAACTGCCCCTGAGCATCAGTTGGCTAAAACCCAAGCCTCAGGATTTAGGGCAGGGAGTGAAGATAACCAAGGCAAACCTTCTTTTGGTGGGGAGCTGGACAAACCACAGGGATCAGTGAACTTTGGAGATTTTGTAAATCTACTAGAGGAGCCTGAAGAGCTACTCCAAGTTTTCAGTGACGATGATGACATGATTGAGGCTGGGGATGAACGTGACACTCAGGCCCCTCCTCAATCAGACCAGAAGCCACAGTCCCCACCCTTGTTCGAGGACATACAGCCCTCCCCTGAGGCTCAATAAAATCCCTCCCCTAAGGCATCCGAACAAAAAGAGCCCTCCCTTGAGGTAACTAAAAAGCCATCCTAAGAGGCAAAACTTGACACCTCTTCGTTGGGGACTCAGACTGTGGTTCTGGATACCACTTTTAATGACACCAAGCCTGTTACTGAGAAGGTTTTGTATGAAACTCTCAAAGGTGTCTTAACCCATGCTTCAACTACTCTGAAAGCTGAAGTAACTCAGACTCATAAAGACCTTGCTTCCAAGACTGATGAACTCCTCGATGAATTCAAAATGTATGGTGATCGTTTTGACATGGCTAAGGAGAAGATGTTAATTTAGGTTGACAACCTAATGGATTTCATCAGCTCGTTAATAGTAGTCATGAGAATCAAGAGAAGAAGCTCATCAACTTCCTCAACCATGCTCTTCCAACTGTTGAGGCAAATGTGTCCTTAAAGACAACCCTAGATGGACTGATCACTAGTACTACTGAGTCCACTTCCAGGGTTAGTCAAATTCTGGAGTTATTGCAAGAGGACAGGCTCGCTGAGGTCTTCAGAAAGTTAGACTCTCTCAGGTCTGACTTAGATATGGTGAAGGGTAAATGTGATGCCATCTATGAGGATGTTCACATGGATTCTGAGGTAGAATTTAGATTGGGGAAGGCTGCACAAGGTAATATGGATAACGCCTCCAATCTTTCTGAAATCTCCAAGTCACTGAAGGATGCTGATATTACTCGACTCAGGACAAGAATCACCACCATGGAAAACACTCAGTCCCTCATCCAGTTGGATGCTAAGACCATCAAATCTGATACTCAATCCATGAAGGAAATGGTGAGTGAGATGTTTCAGGCTTTCAAGGGGTCTTCAACCACCACTTCAGGACCATCACAGAGGGCAAAAGCTGGGATTAGTCAGGATGATCCTTCAACTTTTGAGGGGGAGATGTGCCACCGATGATGCTTACTTGGAGTGAACCTCCTTCTCACGCTGAGGGGGAGCAGGAAGAAATTGCACAACCCCAAACCTCAGGTGCCTGTGATCCCTACACCAGAACCTTTAAACTGAATTCCTCCCAACCCTGATCCCTTAGTATCTAATTTAGATAGGGGCAAAGGCATTGCTGATGAAACCCTAACACCTCCACCCAAGAAGCTTGTAAAAGCTTCAAGATAAAGAAGGAGGGATCCTGATGCCATTGTCTTGATACCTTATGAGATTAATGAAAAGATGTACAAAATGATTCCTGATCAAATTCAAGAGTACTTAGACAAAATGGAGATGGCTAAGGCTAGTGAAGCAACAAGGGCTGAGATTCTAAGGTATCCACTGAGTTTGTGAAAGAAGTGGGTGGTGACCCTGAGGCCTTGTTATGTAAGAAAGGGGGAGATGAGTTCATCCAGAAGCAAGAGGAAGAACTCAAGGCTATTCAGGACGAAATGGTCTTGAAGCAACAACAAAGAACCACCCAACTGAAGAAGTTACATGACCAATACACCAAAGTCGTCACTCAAAGAAGGAAGCCTGAACCAATCACAAACCTTCAAATTATTCCTCATACCACACCAGTCTCATTATCTGTTTATAGAAACAATGATGAAAGGAATTTTGAAGTTATGAAGAAATTTTCGTTTGGTGATTTCAGTGAGTGGGACGAAATGGGTAGGATCTTCATGACCACGACAAATAAATGTGTCCCTGTGATACTCAACTCTCTCAGTAAGAGATATGAGAGGTTAAATCAGATCAAGGAACAATTAGGAATCACCGAAGATCTTCTTTTAGCTGAACATGATCCTACCAAGACTCATGGAAGAAAAAGGAAAAGAGTTGAGCTTAAAGATGAGACTAAGATCCCTGGGTTAGACTGCAATCGTACTCTCCCTGAAAATGTCCCCTTTGTGAACAATATGGTCATAGAAGAACCTGAGTGGGGTATCTTCTTCATTGATGTATTCGGGGACCAAGCTTTTCAAAGAATGAGTGACATCGAGAAATGCACCACTGAGAGTGTTCTCATCTTTCTAGTGATGGCTGGACAAGTTCACACTGATGAGAATAATAGATTTGTTGAGAAGCTCAGGGAGATAATTGCTAGGAGGCCTGATAAGGAAAAGGTGTTAAAGTCATCAAGGGTGAATAGGGAAGCAATGAATTCCTGAATAATTGTAATTTTTTGTTTTATTTATGTTTCTTGTATCAGACTATTCAGTCTTTGTAATGATGAATAAAAATGAAGTACTTTGTTAAAACAAGTCTTTTCATCAGTAGAATAGTTTGTGTAAGAAGAAGCCTCTTTGCTCACTTATAACAATTTCACTAAGGCATATTTTATATCCAAATAGGGGGAGATTGTTAGGTCAATTCAGTGCCTAATGATCTCACTGATGGATTTGAATAACAATCAGCCTAAGTGAAGTATTAACCTTGAACATAATAAAGTCACTGAGTGAACAGTCACTCAGTGAGTTACCTTCGAGTTCCTAGATTGAGTCTAAAAGAAAGACTCGAGCATTCAGAGAGGCGAAGCTCAATGAATGACTTCTAAGACGAAGAAGAAGGTGATGGGTTCAGTGAGTTGTGGCAATAGACTCACTAAACCCCATACGATCTCCCTGAAGAAACAAGCATTCTCCAAGACTGAAGTAAAGGCGGGATAAGTTGAATTGTGATAAGATGGATTACATCACAGAATTAGCGTGACTTACCCTTTTAGGATAGATAGGGTGACAAGTGTAAAAAGACTTATGTCCTAATACTTAGAATAGGCTAAGACAAGATTGTACACTGTACCAATAAGACAAGAATCGTACATGGGCAATTCTTTTTCTTCTATCTAACTTTCCTTCTATAAATAGGATGCTAGTAAAAGGAGAGAAATAAGTTTGTGCACTTAATGCTTTAGTCATTTACAAACAAAGTTTATCTCCTCCAAAATACGATCAAACACTTGAGTTCTAAACTCTTGTTGATAGAATCGTCAAGCTTGGTAATCGTTAGGATTGGACTGTCTTGTTAGTGAGGAGATCACCAAAACACACATTGTCTATTCAATCCCTGTTGTAGCTTCGTATACAATAGGGTATAATTCTTTAATAAAGTTAAGAGTTAAACGTTGAAAACCTTTGTGTTATTTACTTTACTTTGTATTAAGTTTATTACATTACTTAACCATGGGTTAGGACTATACTTAGTTTTCTTAAGTATATCACTAATTACAAGGGACCAACAATAACCCCTCCTTCTTTAACCGGGTACATGACCAGCGGTGCGTTATACCCACTTTATAATTTCTCAAAAGGAGTAGGCCGTTTAATTATTATTGCGAATACCAATCAACACAAACTCTATGTAATTTAGATCTCAAAACAATTCATTAATTTTGATATGATTTAATCCATATTATTTTTCTTGAAAATTTTTTTACTCTCGTTTACAACATACAAATAAAATGCATGAAAACAATAAGGTACAAAAAAAAAACTAAATCATAAACACATAATAACAATTTATATGTGCAATAAATAAATCAAATAGCTACATGCATACGATTTATTCAATAAACATCAAATATAGATTTTTATATCCATATAAAATCTTCCTTAATTTTAGATTTATTGAATGAAATAAAACAAGTAGCAAAACACGTAACAATTACCACATAAAATCATATGATCCATGAAAACATGCATGTTCATCACGGATCTCCCACATAACTTAACAATTAAATCTCTGCGGATCGAAACATTAATTTACATAACATAACAATTAATCATGCAATTCATCAAAGTTCCACCGAAATCTCTTAACAATTTAATTAGATCTCTATGATCGTAACCTTAAATACATGACATAACAATTAATCATGCAATTATCTAAAGATGAGAACATGCAATTTTAGGGTTTCAATTTTTTTTATAATCGGCTAAAAAAAACAAACCGACCAAATTTTTTTTAAATCGGATTTTAAAAAACAAAAACAAAAAAAACCCTAAATTTTCTTTTCACAAAAAAACATGTAGTTTTAACTCAAAACAGTTATTAATTAAAAAAACCTTTAGATCTCGATAGTTATAACATGTTACATCGGCTCTCGATGCCGCTGAAGGTTTATGAAGCTCATAACAATTATACAAAATCCAAAATAAGATAAAAGCACACATAGAGGAAGCGATTTAACAAGATCATAATAATAACACATTCATAATTAATCTAATTAGGGTTACATACCTTTTAGCTTAGACGATTCCACAAGATAAAGAACGAATCACCAATTAGGGTTTATAACGAACACCACCAAGATATACTCTAAAGTAAGACTACATTACGTTCTTGTACACACGTAATACAACGAGCTAACTGTAAGTCTAGTACGTGTAAACCGAGCTTCTACGCCTTGTGGAAAATCTACCCAACAACCCTAAAGAGGGGTTAGGACTAGATTATTGCTAAACCAAAACCAAATGATAGAAGGAACCCTAAATAATGTGTTTTTCCTTTGGTGTTGATCAAACAAAGAAACCGAACAAACCAAACGAAAACCCTAAGGGTTGCGTTTGGTTGATCCGCCAAAAGAGAAGAGAAGAGAAAAGTGGGGTGAATAATTGTGAGGGTAAGGGGTGTGTTTATATAAGCAACAAATCTTGGAGCCCAAGTAATAAATCAAATAAGGCAAGAAATCTTTTCTTCCCTTTCCTTGCTTCTCCACCGCCGGCCCACCCACAAAAGGGTATTCCGGATCTTTTCTTAACTTCCAATATTTCACGTTAACCGTTTAGTCCTTAACTCTTAAAATTAACGACGGTTAAATGTTTAAAACTCGATTTAATTTAATTAACATATAAATATATTTATTAAATAAATTAACTTTTTACGTATTGTGTGCAATCCCGTAATCTCGAGTTCGATCCTAACACACGATTACTAAATTTATGTTCATAAACTTTCATAAATTGAAGCGAGTTCAATACATAATTGATACCAAGCTCACTTTTAAGTAAAATCACACTTACACTTTACAAAATTTTTTGCTTTTTTTTATGTAGATCTTCTTTTAACATGGCTAATCATATCATCTTTTCTTTTCTCCAAATTGATTTTTGCGATATCTCTCAACAAAGATTTGTTAAATGTCGAATATTCTTGGGTCACAGACTCGATTATCGAGTAAATTTGATCGAGTTACGAGGTGGATCATCAAATCAGTTTGATCAAGTTACCGGATCAAAAATCGATCATCGAGTTAATTCGGTCGAGCCGTTGAGTATCGGGATCGACCACTGGGCAAACCAGTCGAGTTATCAGGTCACGAGATCAATCACCGGTCAACCTGATCAAGTCACTGGAATACGAGATTAACCACCAAGTCAATCCGGTCGAGTCACTGAGTCACGAGATCGACCATCAAGTCAACTTAGTCGAGTCACTGGATCACGAGATCGACTACCTGGTAAACCCGGTCAAGTCACGAAATCACGAGATCGACCACCGAATCAACCCGATCGAGTCATGAGATCACGGGTTCGACCATCAGATCAACCTAGTTGAATCATCGGTTCACTTATTAAACTATGAATTCAATTCGATTAGATCACCGATTCACTAATTTAACCATCAAATCAACCCAATAAAGTCATAAATTATCGATTTCATTACTGATTCAATTACGTAAGTAATTTCTACAATCATAAACGAATACACTTCTGGTCGTAGCAAAAATACGACTACTCGAGTATTTTTCAACATCCATAATAACTTAAAGTGAATAATACAATCTTAACAAGAAGACTAGGTTGGCCTTTTCAAAATATAAATAAAATTTAGAAATAATCATGTGCAAATTGATTTCGAGCGTTTTCAAAGATTTATAAACGCTAATTGCTTGCCAACAAAAACCACTACAAATTTTATAACACATGATTATTAATTTAAATATAAAAAGTTAAGTTATGAAAGAGACGTGGAAAGTATTTACTATTAAAATAATCATAAAAATTATTTTTATTAACTAATACTGTTAAAAAAAATAAGTAATAAAGAAAATCATAAAAGTTTATTTTTACTAAAATTTACTAAGCAAAAATGTAAAAATATCAATAACTTTTTTTAATAAAAAGAAAGTTGTTGGTTTCTTTTGTTCAATTTTATATGTATTCAGTACAAGAAATTATAATATATTAAATAATTATTTATTTCAATAATAAGTAAAAAATTTAATAAATAAATGTTTTTTATTATTTTATAGTGCACGTATTAAATGCTACTAATGTTAGTCGCTAGTTGTCTGGAAACATTTCTAAACATTTTAGTGTTGAACGTACTATGTGTGAAATGGAGTACTTACCATATAATTCATATGGTTTTTGAAATGTGAAACTAAAATTTAATTATTAGGCAAAATTTATTTTGCAAACTTGTTTTTTCTTAGAAATAAAGAGACTCGTCTTTATCATCCATTCACTTTTCATCAAATGGTTAGGATTAATCTTAAAAAAAAAAAAAAAAAACCTTATTATATATACTTTTATGGTATTTGTAATTTAGTCCTTTTCAAAAATACACACAGTTTTTTTTTCTTTCTATGAACGGCAAAAAAAAAATCGAGCGGCAAAACTAAAAAATAAAAAAATACACAGTTACCACCGAAATATTATCTGATCATAATTATTAAATTGACCCTTATATCTAGATATACTTTATATATATCCAGATATACTTTATATATATCTAGATATACTTTTTATATTTCCAGATATACTTTGTATATATCTTGATATACTTTATATATATCTGATCATAATTATTAAATTGACACTTATCTCTGGATATAAAATGACATTAAAAAAGTTAAAAATGTTATATCTAGATATACTTTATATATATCTAGATATACTTTTTGTATATCCAGATATACTTTGTATATATCTAGATATACTTTATATATATATCTGATCATAATTATTAAATTGACCCTTATATCTAGATATAAAGTGACATTAAAAAAGTTAAAAAGGTATATCTAAACAGGGTCGTCCCGTGGATTTTTGGTGCCCTGTATCATTATAATAAATTGGGCCCTCTAAATATAAATAGTGTCGTAAAAACAAATAGTCCAAAATACTACCATATAAGTTTAAAAACGCACCATGTGTCTAAAAAAATAAAAAATAATAACAATCCTCTAAATAATAGTTGCATGTGGTGTAACTTATTTCTTGAATAATGCAATTCTCCTCGCATTCTTTGAAGCAAAGTTGTCGATTACATCCTCATAATCAATGTTGTCCAGATGTTCATCCTCAATTGCTAGTAAGGCCAATCCATTGAGTCTTTCTTGTGACATTGTGGACCTCAAATATGACTTCAATAGTTTCAACTTTGAGAAACTTCTTTCTGCCAATGCCACAGTTACTGGAATAGTGAGCAACACTCTATATGCAATCATTGCATTAGGAAAAAAGTCATGTTCTTTTAAAAAGTTTAGAATGTCACAAGGTCCTAAATTTTGGTTAGGCAGATAATTGTTAAGCAACCTCAACTCCATATAAAAATCATTTGCATCAACATCAGATTGATCATTATTCTTGAGTACATCTTCAAGATTATTACAGTGGGCCTTCAGAGTATTGTCATCAAAGGAGTTCAACTTATTAGAAGTGAATAAAAACCCAAAAACTTTTTCATACTCTTTGTATTGATCGGATCGTGTTCTAAGAGAAACAAGTGCTTGATCCACGATGTATAGAAAGTATTGGACCTTAAATGCCTCTTCGACGGAATATGAAGTATCCTGATCGGTTGAAATCTCATCAAATTGTCTTTTTCTACGAATTACACGTCTTTGACGAAATACGGGATCAATATCCATTTCAATAGCAATTTCCTTGGCAAGAATGATCGCTCTATCGAAGCCCGTGTCTCTAAACTTCTCGAAGAATGAAATCAACCCTTCAACTTCTTTAATAGCAACATCTATAAGCATATCAGCAGATTGCAATTTTTTGCTCACTAGATTAACGGCGGATAATATGTCAAACCAAATGATGGTTGCTATCAAAAACTCAAAATCACCAAGTTCATTGGTTGGTAAAGATTTTGATTCACTTTTGATTTTAGAGTCATTATCTTTTTCAGCAACTTGAAGTAAAGCTTCTCTTATTTCTGAAAGTTGAAATCTAATTGCTTTCATACTCTCAACGCGACTTTCCTATCGGGTTATGGACAATGACTTGAGAGTCAATCCTTTAACATTATCTTTCAAAATCAACCACCTCTTTGTAGAATTAGCAAATATAGTGTAAATACGTTGTATAACTCCAAAATAGTCCATAGCTTTGCCACAAGAGTTGGCGATGTCACACAATGTTAAGTTAAGGCTATGACACCCACATGGAGTATAAAATGCTCTAGGATTTATATCTAAAAATCTCTTTTGTACTCCCCGATGCTTACCTTTCATATTAGATCCGTTGTCATAACCTTGACCACGCACATCATCAATATCAAGATCTAGAGACTTCAATTCATCTTTTGTAACATCAAAAGTCCTTGACTAGTGGTATCATCTACATTCAAGAATCCTAAAAAAGATTCTTCAACTCTAACACATGTGGATGATACATTTACATATCTCAATATCAAAAACATTTGTTCTTGATGACTTGTATCATGTGTACAATCAAGTATAACAGAGAAATACCTTGCTTGCTTAATTTTGTGAATGATTTGCAATCTGATTCCACAACCAAGTAATTGTATTAACTCATTTGAATAGAATGTCCAAGATAATGAACATGAATTTCATCACTCGTAATACGACGAACATGCTCTTCGATTATCGGTTCAAACTCTTCCAACATTTCAATTAGACCAAAAAAATTCCCATTGTTATTAACATGCAACTTCTCATTTGTACCACGAAACGCTAAATTGTGTTTAGCCAGAAACTTCACAATTGAAACTATTCTAAATAGAGCATTCATCTAGTGATCTTTTTCTTTCTCAAATCTTTCATGTGCCACTTTATCTATCGTTTCTTCTTTTTCAGTCTACGACGCATGTCAAACCAAGTAACCATATTTTTAATATGTTCTGCACTAACTTCATGTTCTTTAAGTCTTGTACCAAGATGTATCCAATCCGCGAATCCCTCGTTAACTAATGAGCCTTTACCAGCCCCTTTTTTAAATATCTTACAACAAAAATAAAAAACTTTGTCTAGCTCTTTGGAATACACTAGCCATTCTCTATCACACTTCTCATTATTTGGTAAAACTTTCGTAAAGAAAGTGGCAGAAAATCGTCGAGAGAATTTATCTCTAGGACCTTTATCGATAGAATTATCTCTTTTAGGAACCCCTGGACTAGAACTTTAATACTATCAGAACTAAGACCATCCCAATTTCGTAGATCAAATATATCAATAATATGGACATTAGCGTTAGAATTATTATCGCTCACATTGTCCACATTAACCTCATCATCATCAACACCCGTACTCTCAAGGACAGTATCATCAAGATCATCATTATTAGCATTGAAATCACCATCATGAATATTTGTATCATCAACATTCATGTCGTCGACTCCGTTAATATTATCATCAACATTGTCACCAATAACAACATTTTCACCAATAATGTTTTGGTTAACAGAAGTACCTTGTGGCTCTATCCGAACATACTTATGCATACTTTCATATTGTAGCTTATCGCGTTGATCGTTTTCTTTTTTTATCTACACGCTTTCGATATCCACATTTTTGTGTCCTAAAACTTTTCGGAGGCATAGTTTCTCTAAAAAATCAAAGTAAAAATTGACAAAATAACTAAGAGATCGGTAAAAAAAATTATAGTCACCACACACTAAAAAAAACATCAACTGGCTAACTTTTTAATGTCTATGATTACGAACCTAATAAACCTTATGAATCTAGAATTATGATTTATAAGTATTTATTTTTCTACAATAAAAATTAGATCTAAATTACTCATAACTCAATTAGATTTGCTTATATCTTATATGTTTTAATCAATAATCACATAAGTACTACATAGCTACTTGACTAATAAAGTAATAAAAGAATAAATAAAATCAAAGAATTAAACAATGGATAAAAAACTTTACCTGGCAATTGATAAAAGTTGTTAAAAAATCAATCGGTGATGGTGATGTTGACGTCTTCCGATTAAAACAAAGAATGTAATTGACGTTTTCAAAACAATTGGACTTTTGGTTTGTATACTAGACAAAACCGACATATAGTATACAAATTTTTCAGGCCCGTAATAAATTGGACCTACCCTCAATGTATATCATAAAATTTTGGGGCCCCTACAAAATCTTGAGCCCTGTTCAGTCGCTCAGTTTGAACATGTTGATATCCGGGCCTGTATCTAAATATATTTAATATATATTTAGATATACTTTATATATATCTCGATATAAATAAGAAAATATAATATTTATAGTTTAGTCTCTGAATAGTTTTGTTTATTTGCAACTCAGTCTTTCTAACTAATATATGGCTAGGATTAGTCATTTGATTTTCATTAAAATACTAGTTGGTATAATAAATCAACTCTAATTATTAAGCATTTTCTTCTGTTTTTTCATTTTTTTCCAATGACTTATCTACGGAATTTTTACATGAAAAAGTAGGAAGTATGTAATTATGTATGGTGCTTTAGTCGTTGTTTACTTGAATGTCTTTACCACATCCATTTCATCGATAGAAGTTTCATTCATTAATTCATAAAAAGTAGAAACATATTCACGATAAAGCTTCATTCACTCAAAACCAGTCTAATGTACGGACTACGGACACTTAAGCGAATTGTCAGAATCTAGACGCTCAACCGATGCATGTCTCCTAAGCGGCTAAGCCTGCTTGTACACCTCACTGTTTTTGCGTGGATGCATATGTTACCCCCCGAAAGTTATAAATTATAACGCCATCGTGACCAGTGGCGGACGCAGGAATTGTTGTCGTGGGGGGCATCGAGCTATAAATAATTAAATGACCGGTTTAATTAATAGATCGGGTCGGGTTTAAATGAAAAATAATACTAAGTAAACGTCATACCCTGATAGGCGGTTCATATATTTGTTACTGGTAGTACTATATCTCACAGTGTTATGATACTATATTTGTGTAATTGTATTCCTGGTACTAATATCCACACATATATAACTTACACAGCTACAAAGAAAACATTTTTTAACAAAAGGAAAAAGTAAACAAAAGAGAGTCTTAGAAAAAAAGAAAGAAACGACAAAAAAGGTGGTCCACTAAAAAAATACAGTAATAAAAAGAATGTACTGTAATTCATTGTCATCTCTTCCACTGCTTCTGTATCCTCACTTTCTTTCCACCATTTTTTTTCTGATTAAACAAAATCACCGAAACCAATTCTAAAACACTTCGATTTTTAGTAACCTTAGAGTGTATGGAGGGCATTCGGATAATCTGGATGGGGGCACTGACCATTTTTTCTACTAATCTAAACTTTTTTCCTATACATTTTGATTTTGTCTGTCCGTAAGAACTTTGTGGGGGGCAACGCCCCCATAGTCTACACGTAGGTCCGCCCCTGATCGTGACTCCTGAACTTGGACACCGTCCCTGATCGTAACTCACTATTACGTTAGCGTCATATTAGTTTTCTCACTCCACTCACTCAACTTACCTTTTAATCTTAATCGCGGTGAGAAATTCACCGTTTCATTATACTCCACTAAATACTCAACTCATTCACAAACTAAAAAACTAAAATAAAAAAAGGGCCAACATAAGGTAACTGACCGTGGTGACCGGTGAGGATTCCACCACGATACCTACAACCAAGGTTCTAAAAAGCGCGCTTTTGCGCCGTCAAGGCGTCGTCTAAGCGTGAGGCGTGGCTTCGCCGTTACGATATACAACATTGCGTGGGCTCTGAGCGTGATGCGAATAAAGGCGCCAAATGGCGGGCAAAGGCGCGAAAAATGGCAAGGCGTGACACTTTTTTGTTGCTTTTTGGGTTATTTTGTATTTGGACTATTTATTGGGTTATTTTGTATTTGGGCTTTTAACTCTAACTGAATTTTGAGTATAAAGTTGATAAGTAATTAAAATATATAAGGTTTTATCTTTCAAGTCTAACCATATATACGAACATTACTTAATTAAGATTTAAAGTTTTTAGTTCCATATATATGAAATATGATATTATTAGTGTATTACAAAAATTTATAAAAAAAATTGCCGCTTTGTTCACGTCTTGAAAAACGCAATTGCTTCACCATGGCTCCAAAGGCTTGAGCTTTGGACGTGCCGTCACGCCACGTCTCACGCTATATGAAACCTTGCCCACAACTTATGCGTGAGTTCTTTTGGGTAGGATAGTAACTCGCGCGTGAGTTATCCATCCACCAAACAAACTCATCTCCACTCCACTCCGCCTTATAGGTTGCAATCTCTTGCAAAGTGAGACAATAATGAAAAGTCTAAAAAGTGTTTTTATCGTGTGGATCGTTATTAAAAAAGATCATGTTATTAATACCCCTTAAAAAATCATTTATATCCTTCAGTTTTTGGAATTTTTTTAGTTTTTTACATTTTTATAATTTTATTTATGTTACAAAAATAAGATTCTAAAAATCCGAAATAAAAATTATAAAATTTAATTGGTCAAAGTAATAAACAGATAAAACTACGAAATCAAAACTGATAAAAAATTGTGTTAAATTGTAAACTAAGGAAACAAGAAAACAAAAAGTACAAAATTTTTAATACTTTTTATACTTTTTAAATAAGTAAAGAGAGTATTAGTAATTGGACCCTATTAAAAATCATCTCACGGTCAAAGTGTATCTTGCATAATTCTCTTTTTATTTTACGAGGATAGTATTGTAATTTTAACATTATATATAATTTCATCATCAAATTTTAAATTGTTATTTCAAAAGACAAATTTTTACGGAAAACTAATTTTACCATAATTTCAGAAATTTAATTTATTTAATTTGATATGCATTTTCAGATATAAACTAAAAAAAATTCTCAACTTTTAAAGTGGGTTTTATTTATTTTTTGAATTTTTTTGTCATTTTTACCTTTAATTTTGTCTAGCTTGGATACTAATTACACAAAACTTAAAATACGAAAGTTATGGTATCGTAGCGATTCTTTGCCCATAAATTTGAATCATTCAAATACAATGTCACAGGATTGAGATAAAGCACGTTAAAGTTGAGATTCCAATCATATTTGTTGCACACAAGTGTAACTTATATTTTTTTTGTTAAAATTACGATAAATGCGCAATATTTTGTGCCACAACGTATGACTAATTATTTTTTTAATGTAAGTACCGAAAAGATGTGTTTTTATATTTCTAAATTTTTTAATTTTTTAATTTTTAAATTTTATGCAAAAATATACGTATTGCGTTTTGGCTATAAATTTTACCAATATTAAATTCGAATTAGAAAAATCGTAAAATATTTTAAGTAAATCTTTACTTGGATTTTTGAATAACTTAAATCAAATGTCATATGATTGAGATATCACATGTTAAATATGACGTCTAAATCATTGTTGATGATGAACAATATGGGTTATGAACAACATTGATTATGATAAACTTTGATGAAAATGGATTAACATCGATGAATAACACTAACTAATGAATACAACTAAGTTATGAACAATTCTAACTTATGAACAATTTTGTTTTATCGATTAACAACTTTTTTATTGACGAACAATATTTTTTATTGATGAACAATAGGTAGTTTGATGTTGTCTTGTTCATTAATTAGTCTTGTTGATCAATTAAGCTTGTTCATTATTGTTAGTCTTGTTCGTCATTTACTGTTCACCAATTCATCAATAAGACTAATAAACAAGACTAACGGATAAACAATTATGAGCAACATGTATATTGATGTTGTCTTATTCATGAGTTAGTCTTGATTATCAATTAGTCTTGTTTATCAGTAGCTGTCTTGTTATATAGTTCATAAAAAAACCTAATGAAATGAGGAGCAAGATTAATTATTAAAACACTTGTGAATAACATGTTGATAGATGTTATCTTGTTAATCAGTTCATCAACAATACTAACAAACTAATGAACAAGATTAACTGATGAACACTTATTAACGAAATGTAATGTTGTTCATCAGCTAGTGTTGTTCATCAAACAAGACTGATAAAAGACTAACCGATGAAAACTTATGAATAACATGTATATTGACGTTGTCTTGTTTATCAATAGTTAGTCTTGTTCATCAGTTAGTGTTCATCAGTTCATCAACAAGACTAATGAAGATAGGGGCGTCCTTCGCGGTTCTTGGGTTGTTCGGTTTATTCGATTCGGGTTATTCGGTTGAATTTTTTTTCTGGGTCAACCCGAAAATCAAACCGTAACCCGAATTTGAATTCGGTTCAATTCTCGGGTTGACCCGAATAACCCGAATTATCAAAAAAAATACACAATTATTTAAATATTTAGCAAAGAATAATTACTTAAAACATAAAAATTGTATTTTTATATTAAGATTATATTCCAATAATTATTTTATGTACATATAAATATATATATTTGTATAATTTCGGTTCTCTAGCCTAATTGTCAAACTCATATCCAACCCGAAAATCAAATTAGTAGTTCGGTTCGTTCCGGTTATAACCCACAAGCCAAATACTATTTTCGGTTCGGTTCTAATTCGGGTTCGATTCGGTTTGATTTTCGATTTTCGTGGGTCAAATCCAAACAATGGACACTCGTACATGAAGAAGACTAATTATTGATGAACAATACTAACTGATGAACGAGACAACATCAACCTACATAACCTACATTTTGTTAATAAGTGTTCATCACATAGTCTTGCTCTTCAGTTCATCGGTGCTCATCGGTCTTGTTGAAATTAAGAACAAAACTAACTACTGATGAACCAAAAGTAACTAGTGAACAAGAATAACTAACACACAAGTCTAACTGATGAACAAGACAAAATCAATCACCTACATGTTGTTCATCAATAGAAATATCTTTACTAGCAAGTGTTATTCATCGATTACAAGTAGTTGCTTATTATTAAAAAGATTTGTTCATCAGTGTCTTTGGTCATCAATGAGTCTTGTCCATCCTTTAGTGTTGTTCATAAATCTCAATTCATGTTCATTTTGTTAATCATAATTTATGTTGTTCAAAAACCATGTTCTTATTATAAAATATGCTTAAAATATTATATTTTACGTGTAATGTCTCCTTCATATGACATCAAAACCTAAGTAAAGATCGACTTAAAATATATAACTTCATGCTTTACAAATACATATATTTTTATACAAAATTACAAAAATTACAAAAATAAAAAGAATATCACTTTTTTAATCTTACATCAATAAAATGATTAGTGATGTGTGATGGTACAAAAAAATAATGCATTTAACGCAATTTAAACACTAAAAATACAAATTACATATTATATCAAACACTTTGTGTGCAACAAATATGAAAAAACGTCAATTTTAACGTGTCGTATTTCACTTATTTCATCTTGGAAGTGAGTAATTTAAATTTATGGATAAAGAGTGAAACTCTATATTTTTCGTGTTTGAAGTATTTTAAGATTTGTCTTTTTTGAATGTCAAAAGTAAAGCCGAAAATGCCAAAAACATAAAAAAAATCAAATATGCAAAAAGAAAGTTTTGAAATATTTAACAAGATTTATACCAAATTAAAAAGATCAAATATCATAAATTATGGTGAAATCGATTTTTATTTAAAAGTTTATAAAGTTATATGCGTTTTAAGCTTAAGAGTGAAAAGAAAATACTAAGTAAAAAGATCATTTTACCCCGGTGTTAATTTTCGTATATCATAAAGATAATGGAAATTTGTGTGATACTCATTATTTTCCCGGCTTTTAAAAAAATGAAGACTTTTTAATTGAACGCGATTCTATAGAATGGTAATATCCTTGGAATATTTAAGTTCCAAATGTTTAATATCCTTACTACAACCTATGAAGTAGCTTGGTATCTCAATGGATTAATCAATAATCTTATAGACGAGTTCAATTGCACATATAACACATGATATAGGGCCTACTCACCGTATGAGTTGCAAACCATAAAAATCCCGCTTGATACTTTACGCTACTACCAACTCACTTTTCAACCCCTAAGTGAGCCAAGTATCCAAGACCATGAAGGTTTGAGAAGGTGAAGAATAGAACCACATACCACAAATAAATGTCAAGGAAAGGATGCCAAGAACAAGCACATAGTCAAGTAGTGATCAAAAGAATGATCAATAGGGCGTGTGGAAGGACGAAAACGTAACTTAGCCGCACAGTGCATCCCAAGACTTCTAAGGACCAATGCTACACCCAAACTTGACCAAATCGAATACTAAGTCTTCTTGGACTAGTATCACTCACACCAATCTTGATATCATCATTCTAAGATGTTGGAGATCAAAGGAGATGAGTCTTCTATGAGTGCAAGTAACTCAATCCACAACCAAGTTAATGATTAGTCTTCATGAGTACCTACACAAAGCAAAATAAACACTAATAGATACATTTGAAGAGTAAATCTAAAATGCATAAAGGCTACTAACCAAGATATGATGCAATATTACCAATTAAAAGGTCTATTTTTATGAAAAAATAGTTTTGACCAAAGAGAAGCTTTAGTACAACGAATCCTTCTAATTTGAGGAGACTATAAATCGATTCGAGCTTTAAAGCACAATATACTTCAAAGATCTTGAGTGACCATAGCTCTGATACCAATTGTAGAAACTAGAAGAGGAGTTGAATAGTTTCTCTCGATTATGGTCCTAATTAAAATCCGTTCAATTAGGTTTGTCCCAAAAAATAACTTTTACTTGAGAAATAGTTCATATTTGTTAGGTTCAATTCTAATGCATTAACAATGAGTAATGACAATGAAATGCAATACAAGAATGTAAATGTAACTAAGGATTAAGGAAAGAAGCAACCTAAGGAAAGACACCAAGATTTATAGTGGTTCGGAAACAAAGCTCTCTCTTCGTCCCTACTCTACTCCTCAAGTACACCTTACTCGAGATTTACACTATATCCACACGCTCCCTTCTTGGCGGAGAAAACCTTTAAATATCGATTACATTATTTTCCGACACTAAGCTAAATGTCGAGACCTAATCTTATCTAGGACCAATCTACACACGTCGCCTACTTCACCATTTTTCGACACAAGGCTAGACGTCGAGTTCTAATCGAAAGCTAGAACCAATCTTCGTCGCCCATCTTTTTTTCCGACACAAGGCTAGATGTCTAGTTCTAATCCAAAGCTAGAACCAATCTTCACAACTCTTCACTTTGAAGTTAAGTGAGAACTCACAAGACACATACACACATCACTTTGTAGGTTAGTGATAACTAACACAAATACTTATTACAACTCAATAAGACATATCTAAGTATACACATATAACTTAGATCCAGACAAGAAAAATCCAAGTATACACATATACAATGGATTTACCCCAGACTAATCCAAGTTTTCACAAATACATTGTATTAACACAACTCTAATCCAAGTATACATAAATACATTGGATCTACACAAGACTCAAATATAAAATGATGAACATGACTAGATCTAAAGGATGATGATCTTCATCAAAGCTTCATCTAAAGGATGATCTCCACCAGTGTAAAGAAGATCCGTTTGCTAGTTAAGTGAAACTCTCAAGTGGATACTCGAGGAGTGGAAGTAGGAACAAGATAAGTGAGATCTTTCTAGACCGAACCACTATAAATAATCCTGTATTGTGGTTTGTTTATTTATTCCTTCAAGTCATTTACGTTACTAATCAATTAGTCGTCTATATCTATTAGCAATCACGAAAAAGTTTTAAAACGAACTTATTACTAATCAGTAAAAACTATTCAACCCCCTTCTAGTTTTCTACAACTGGTATCAGAGCTACGTACTCAAGATCTTTAAAGTATACTGTACTTCAAAACTTGAATCGATCCATGGATTCTGAAAATTATAAAGAATGGCAATCTATGCAAAGACCACCATTCTTTGAAACCGGTGGTTTTATTTATTGGAAAAACCATCTTGAAACTTACGTGAAATCTAAGGATATAGATCTTTGGTATATAATCATTGAAGGTGATTATATACCGACGGTAATGAATGTCACCACGAACCAACTTGAATCGGTTCCACATGCAAATCAAACCGATTATCAAAAGAAATTGTTGGCTAAAAATAATGAAGTCAAAATGATGCTTTACAATGCTCTACCTAAAAAGGTGTATGAAAGAATATTTATATGTCAAACTGCCAAAGAAATTTGGCACTCACTTATAGTCACACATCAAGGAACTCACAAGTCAAGGGTAACAAAATTGACTTACTTGTTCAACAATATGAACAATTCTCTATCCTTGAAGAAGAGTCGATTGATGTGGGATTTGCATGGTTTAATACTATCATAACGTCACTCAAAGCACTTGACGAATCTTTCTCCAACAAGAATTTTGTTAGGAAATTTCTAAGAGCCCTCCATCCAAAATGGCGAGCTAAAGTCACGACAATCAAAGAATTTAAAGATCTCTCAAACCTATCCCTAGATGAACTCATAGGAAATCCAAAAGTACATGAAATTATAATGGAAAAAGATTCCGAGATCATCAAAGGTAAAATAAAAAACAAAGATCACTAGCCTTGAAAAACAAAGATCACTAGTTTTTAATTTCTTGATTATTATGTTTTCTTATGTTATGTTTTCATACTATCATGGTTAATTTCGTTTTCATGCTGATTATGTTTTATGTTCCTTCATGATTAATTCTGTTCCATGTTTCTTCATGTTGATTTCGTCTTCATGCTGATTATGTCTTACGTCTCTTATGTTGATTATGCTTTCATGCAAGACATTGTTGGATTTCATTTAATCCTGCTTTCATGATAGTCATGGTTGGTTTTCATTAATCATGTTTTCATGCAAATCATCGTTAAATTTCGTTTAACCACACTTTTAGCGTTTTCTCTATGCGACCAGGAAGATGTCTATGCGGGAATTGCTAGGCTATCATGATGCTCATTCCCGTTAGGTTTTCTAACCGTTTAATCAATTATTTTTCCTTTAAAATCATGTCAGATGATCGACCCCATACCGATCATTTCATGTGCATTCCATGTGTACTCCATGTATAGTATCCACGTGTACTCCATGTACTGTATCTCATGTGTATTACACACACCGTAATCCATGTGTATTTCACTTACAATACTCCACGGTATTCGCTACTCCATTCTAAATCATATTAGGCGTATTCCACTTGTGGATATTCTACAAGATGCTGATGCCGCTCATAGCTGGGAGATGTTACTAAATGTTGATGTTGCTGATCGTTTGGAGACGCTACGAGATGCTGATGTTGTTTACAACCTGGAGATCCTACAAGACGAAGACAAAGGCGTTAGATCAAAGCGGTCGGACGAGAAGATGCTTCACCACCAAACGATTCCATCACAAACAATGTCCCTACCTTTTAGTTATATGTCACATGTCATTCAGTTGTCTTTTCAGTCATATGAGTGGGAACTGGTACCAACTGGCCACTCAGCTGAATAATTACATGAATCATCGTCATGAGAATGACCCATCATGAAATTGAAAGACAAGACGATAGTAACCACTATTGCCAGAGCAACTATTCTAGCAATCACAACAGAACATCGGTTACGGATGTAACTAGAAATACAAAGGTCAACAATCCAGCAGATCCGCCAACTTTGGCATTTTGACTACCATTTTCATTATGATTTCTTTTCATATGTCAGGACATCCGTCAAGACACACATCACACGTATATTTCAAGCACATGAGTCAGGACATACGAATCATGCATAAGATCTATTCTTAGCCTCAGTGATTCAAGGTACCTTTCCAAGGGTATACTTATTCTGTTGCGCCATGTACAAATCTAGCCACTCTGACTATTGTTCATAGTTGGTCTCACAGTGTTCGTTCCGTGTGATACGGACGAAACACATTCAGTGAAATCTACCACGTTTACTTCATGTGCTGACATGACACTTTCATTTCTCGATTCATGATTCGGATGTTCATGTCCATCTAAGACGCCGTTGTATCATCATGTACATGTAGGCTTTCATTACAGTTTGACGACAAGATCTTTCATTTCTACAATGGATCGTTATCCGTATCAGATTATATTCAGCGATGCTCAGATTCCTGAATACATTCATCAAGGTTTTCCACCAGGAAAATCGGTGAATTTTTTTTTCTACCATACAAGCAGGTGTTATTGGCTACGAAGATATTCTAGCTATCATTTATGACACGACTTTAGATATTCTTATGCACTAATCAGTCGATTACTTCATAATTTTCCAGATATATTACCAAAAGGAACTACCAATCGTACCACCATTCATAACAGTATTTTCCCTTCCAAGTATTATTGGTCTATCCGATCAACTACCAGACTCTAAACACTTTCCAAGATCGATTTACAATTAGGCTACCATCAGCTGCGAGTGAAAAAGCAGGACACTTTCGTGACTGTTCTTCGCACACGTTATGGTCATTATGAATTCATGTATGTGCCTGTTAGTTCGCGAATGCCTAGCAGTAATTATGGATTGAGAAATCAAATTTTCATGAACTCTAGACAAGTTCGTCATTCTGTTCATTGCTAACATTCTGACTTTCTTCAAGTATAGAGAAGAAAACGAAGACTATCTTCACTCTATGTTACAAGATTTACAATAGGAGAAATTCACACTAATTTTTTTTCCTTATGTATTTTGTTGATTACAGTGACACGCTGAATCGCCTTGTTCTCACGGTAAACTTTACCATGACTAAGCCTACGCGTAAAGGAGAAAATCCTACACTAACTTATGTGTTCCAGAAAATCCTACGCTAAGAGAAGTCTAATTTTGACCAAACTCATAGCTTTCCAATTGTTGTGTATCCAGATTCTACCAAGATGTATCACGATCTTAACCACATTTTGGTGGAGAGGCATGAAACAAGATGCAGTTATGTTCATATCTAAATGTCTGACTCATCAGCAGGTTAAGATAGAACACCAACTCGCTCGCAGTCATCTCAACCTTTAGAAATTTTTGGATCGTCATTCGACCATTTAACCTAGCTTACACGTATTCTTTCATCCGAAAGAAGTACGTAGTAGCAGATTATCGGATATCTTCCAACCAATGATCGTACGATTTCACGACATTCCCTCAACTATCAGATCAGATAAATGTTCACTTTCGCTTTCATTATTTACGTTTACGTTCGTATGACTATTTCAGATCACTAGTACGTCTCACGTTAGTATTTGATGAGACTGCTTTTATACATAGTCTCATCGTCTAAATCGGGCTTAAAATGCATAAAATATCATTAAAACTGCCAAATATATGCTCGTGTTTGTTGCTTGTGTATTTTAGGTACGGATATTGAGGAAATGGCAAAAAGATCACAAGAATCAATCAATAACGAACACGGGAAACGAAGCCGCACAATGAACCGGGCCCAAAAATGGAATTTCCAAAAAGACCTTGAAGAATTGAAGATTAGCAAGAATGTTCCCTAAACTTTTGAAGACTTGGCAATTTATACCCTTGCAATACTCTCTATTTGCATTTGGGTCCCTAAAATATCAAGATTGTACAAGTTCAGTCCTTGGAGAATGAAGAAATTGCATTTGAAGTCCTTGATTCAAGTTTAAAAACAAATTGTACCAAAAGTGACAAGTGATGAAAGAAATTAACAAAGAAAAGGAAGTTTTGTGCTGTTTTATACAAGATAAAGAAAGGCTGAAACTTGAGGGGTCATATTCGTCCAGACAACAAACTTCATCCATCCAACCATAAGCTGACACCTCTCCAATACCCGACCCTACCCATTTACCCAATCCAAAACCAGTCCAAACCCGTAACCCAAACCCCACCAGGTTTATTAATAAACCTGGTCAACAACCCAGTCAACCTTTTTAATTTTCCCACCCAAACACTTGTTTAAAAACACATTAACCCCAAAATGGATTAAACCACCCCTAATCACCCTTATAAACCCTAGATTTTCCCAGCATCAATCCACCTTAAAACAAAGGGTTTTTCACCCTACTTTTCCAGATCACTAATTAACATCATCCTCACTAAAACTCCACACCCAGATTCCTTTCAAGACACACCCATGTGTCTTGTGGACCCTCCCCTGCACCCGTCACTCTCCCCAACCCCAATACCAGACAGCATCAACGCCCCACATCAAATCCCTTTGTCCCCAAGCACAATGAACGTCTAAGATCATCAAGATACAACTGTGCATCACATGCCACCACTTTTGACCAAAAATCCGAATATTTCAAAGGGGCATTTCTGGAATTCCATCAATTAGGGTTTAAGTTTATTATTTTTTATTCAGGCAGCCTAGAAGGTTCTGTTTAGGCTTATAAAAGGAGGATGCGAGCTGTGCATACCCCTTTGTTCCAGATTTTTTACTCAATTTTTTATGTAATCCCTTTTTAAGTAATACAAAGTTTGGTATTTTCATAAAATTGATTTGTAATTCCTTTTGGTTAATTAAAAGTTGGTATTAAGTCAGATAATAAATCTGAGTTCCATAAATATTTGTTGAATTGTTTTTGAGTTTCAAGAGGCAATTTCAAAGTTTCTGAAATTAGTTCATGATTTGGTAAAATTTTGTTCCAAGTTGGTTTTCCAAGTTATTAAGTTGTTTGTTCAAGTGGTTGTTAAGAAAAGAATTGGAGTAAATTATTTGAAAAATATTTAAAAAGAGAAAAAAATCAGATTATTAGTATTTGTGTCCGTTCATTTGTTCTTAGCAGGCTTTCATTGGAAGCTGTTTTTCCAAGGATCAGCTCAGGCCCCAGCCTGAAGGAAATGGCATTGCAGCCATAGTGGGGCCCGGATGTGGGTCCCACAAGGTAACTACCTTGAACCTTTTTCAGTTTCAAAGATTTGTGAATTGGTATGAAATTTGTGAAAATCTGTTCAAGTGTTAGTGTGTTGTTTGTTTATGCTAATTTGTGACTTAGATGCATGAATAGGACTTGTTAAATCAGATTTGTGTAGGTTTCAATAGGATTGCTTGGTTAACTTTGATTTTCAGTGATAATAGGAGTGTTTGGATTTGCATGTTAACTGAACTTCTTGGGGGAATTTTGTGTTAAAATCAGTCTAAACTCACTCAACAAGTTAGTAATAGGGTGTATGCTAGTTGGTTTTCAGTTTGGTGTAGTTTAGAACTCATTTGCATGCTTAAAATTTGGATAAGTGGTCAAAAATAGCAAGGTCCTCTATCTGCCTGATTTTGTAAAAAATTGCTCATCAAATTTTGAAAGCTACTAGATATTAGGCCTATTAAGGATTGTGTAGGGCTTGTATGTCATTTGTTTAGCTTGATTCCATGATTTAAGCATTTGAAATCCACTTTTGTGCAAGTAAATTCAGTAAACAGTCACCAGACATGCTTAAGCTTGATCAGTAACTTTATTGTGCATTTTTGTGTGATTTTTGTGAAAGAGCTTGTGTTTTTTTGTGTGTACTTAGACCCCCCACAACCCAACTGGTGTGGGGGTGCCTTGCTGTCGAAAGAAACCCAATCCAAAGAGCTTTCCTAAGCTTATCAGTCACCAGTTCAAGTTTTTACACTAGCAGTGGGAAAAAAGTTACCCCTGCTAGTGTATTGATTAGTATTGCTTTGCTAAAAGACAAAGCCTTTGAAGTGTCACTATCAGATTTCAAGATATTTTGTCTTTTGTGGGTTAAAATTTGAATTAGGACTTGAAACCAGTTTTGTTAATTTTCTAATATTATTTTTAATTTTTCTGTTTAATTAGATTTTTTATTACTGTTCATTTAATATTTTTTAGATTAAATAGTCATTTTTAATTACTTTTAAGTTTCTGTTTTTTGTCCTTTAGTGCAACAAATTAATATTTTTAGATTTCAAAAATTTTGTTAGATTCAGAAAAACATTTTAAGATTTTTAGTATAAAAAGTTTTTACTGTTCACCTTTTATTTATTTTTTAGAATTAAATTAGTTTAATTAGGGTTTTATTCAAACTGTTTTTGTCCTTTAGTGTAAAATTTTATATTTTTTAAACTTTTTCATTTTTCTACTGTTCATTAGAGTAATTTAGGATTTTCAAAATTGTCAACTTATTTTTAGCATTATTTTATTATTTTTATAATTAATTTGGTTTAAAAATAGTTTTAAGGGTTTTAAAAATAGAAAAATAGTTTTTAAAATTTAGGAAAAATACTTTTTAGTCTTTAGATAATATAAGTAAGTTATTTGTTCAATAAAATAATATTTTGGACATTTTGATTAATTATATTTAAATTTAGGGCTTTAATTAGCATTTAAAATTGAATATTTAATTAATAAAAGGTTTTAAAACGTTTTTATTGGATTTTTATTCTTATTTATATTATTTTAGACTTAGTTTAGCTTTTAATTAATTTTTAGGTTTAAAATTTTTAATTTTGTAGCTTTTTACGGTTTTACGTGAACGCCTTTTCGTCTTAGCTCGATCTGTCTTCGTAACCGTCATTCTCTTCTCACCCCATTTCTATTATTTCTCTTTATCAATATAATCACAAACATTAATCAATTCATTACACAACGCACTAGCCTCCTTGAGAACGAACTCACTCTTATTTTGGGTCATAACTTGTGGTTTTCCTAAACTACTCGTTAATACTTACCCTAATTGCCTTGTTTTCCTAAACAAGTGTGATTTTACAACTAATCATTTTGGCGCCGCTGCCGGGGAGGCGTGTTGTGTTTTGATTGGAATTGTTGTTTTTATATACTAATTATAATTAATATTTGTATTAGTAGCACTCTACTAATACGTATTATCGGTTTTCGGTTTTTGTGTGAATATTATTAATATATTGTATACGTAGAACAATAAATTCACAAGTACTCCAAATACGTGAGAAATCACAACCTTGACTTGGGAGGTCATTACCCAATCATTGTATTCGAATCTCAAACCAAAGAAAAAAAGGCAAAAATAGATAAATACTTTCGAGAAGCTTAATTTTGATAATACAAACTATAAGGTGGGTATAAGGCGGTTGTATTTCACGACCTAAAGGAAAAAGGCTCTTAAGTGCTTCGCGCCGCCTCGTTTCCTCCGCTTGCTTGTGAGTATTTGATTTTGAGAGCTAATCGAGGGTTTTGCCGCCCAAAGTATTATTACATATCATATATATTTTCTTGGTTTTCATTGATTAAACCCTCTTGAACGTTTTGGTGTTCCACCAACGTTCTAAAGTCATCGAAGGCGTTCACTTCACGTGATCGTTTTCATTCCTTGAGGCTTCTTTAATCAAGAGATTTGATTAAGGAGGAGATTTGTAGATTTGTGTCTACTTAATACATTCCACAAGATCCAAAAAAGGTTAATACAATCAAAAACCACAAAAAAATTTGAAAAATACAAAACACCAAAAAGAATCTTCTTTGCTCGTCCCCTCGTTGTACGTGACGTTTATGCTAACTCGTAATCAAGCAAGACGTGCACGTAAACGCAAGAACAAAACTCCCACTCCAAATCATTCTAGTGAGGAGTCTCCTATTGACGAACCCATTGTAAGAGAAGCACCAACCATGGCGAATCGAACTATGATGGAGTTACTTCAAGCACCCACCGAGGGTTATGGAGAAGCTATTGTGATTCCCGCTATCCTTACGGAGAATTTTTAGGTGAAAACGGGTTTGTTGTCGATGATCCAAAACAACAAATTCCGTGGTGATGAGAAGGACAATCCCCACAACCATATCCGCCAATTTAATCGTCTTACCGCTACTTGCAAATTTAAGGATGTCTCGAATGACTCGATTAAGATGATGCTTTTTCCGTATTCCTTAGCGGGGCCCGCTAAAATTTGGTTAGAGAAAGAGCCACCCAATTCTATATTGACGTGGAAGGATCTCGTTTCGAAATTTGTGAACCAATTTTTTCCGCCCTCTAAGACTACGCACTTGAAAAACGATATTTCAAAATTTTCACAATAATCAAATGAAAGTTTTTCAACGGCTTGGAATAGGTTTAAGGAGATGTTACATGAATGTCCTCATCACGTTTTTTCTGACTTACATCAAATTGACACGTTTTACAATGGACTTAATGATCATGAAAGAGATTATTTAAATGCCGCCGCAGGTGGTAATTTTTTGTGTAAAACGGTTGAAGAAGCTTTGGCGATAATTGAGAATAGGTCTAAGGTTTATAGCCCTCGTAACACACCGAGTGTTGCCAAAATGGGCTCGTCATCATCGTCTCGTAGCATTAATGCCTTGCAAGATGAAGCAAATGAGGAGAATCGGTTTTTTGATAGATTTGCTAACCTTATGTCCCATTGGAAAGCTCAAGAAGCTTCACGTTCCGCTTCGGTTAAAGCGGTTTCTAAGAGTTGTTTGTCGTGTGGTGGAGCTCATGATCTTTCCGAGTGCATTACCGCGGATGGTAACACTTCGAGTGCTTATATAGCCACGGGAACTTATAACCAAAACGGTCAAGGTTCCCGCCAAAATCAAGCTCCACCAAATCAAAATGCTAATAACTATCGAAACAACAACCAATGTGGTAATTATCAAGGCAATCAACGTAATTACAACAAGGGTAATTATCAAAGTGGAAATGGGCAAATTTCAAACCAAAACCAAAACCGTGATTTTCAAACTACCACACAAGGTTTTCAAAATGATCACACCAAAAATCTTCAAAGAGAGTTTTTGAATTATGCTAAGGCAAACGATGCTAAGTTTGACAATATGCAACGTGAAATGGTTAGCTTAAGACCCAAGTTGAAAAACGAGCTTAAAAACGAACTTGCTAATGAACTTAAAATTCATGCTAATAAAATGGAAGGAAATGTTCAACGACTCCAACAAAATCAACAAAATATGGAGCAAGGTCAACATGAGATTAAGCAAGAATTGTTAAAAGCGGATGCTAGGCAATCTAAGTTTGAAGACCGAATGGGAAAAATGTTTGAAGCTATCATGTGTAAACCTTCTTCTTCGAGTAGTCTTCCTAGTGATACCATCGTAAACCCAAAAGGAGAGATGAAAGTGATTACCACACGTAGTGGTAAGACACTTAAGGAACCGATTCCTCAACAAATTGCTCCTACGGAGGAAGCAATTGAGGAAGAACCCGAGGTGGTGGTCAAAAAGGAGCATATCTCAATCCCACGAAGTACCGCTCAAACCACACCTACGGTTGAACCCATACCAATTGTGGAACCCGAGATTCCAAGGCCGATGCCTATGCCCCAACCCACACCACCCTTACCTTACCCTTCAAGACGAGACAAGGAAAAGGCACAAGAATGAAATAATTATAAATTTGAACTTTTTATGAAAATGTTTCGTGACTTGCATTTTAATATAAGTTTTGCCGACGCCTTAGTCATGATGCCTCGATTTGCCGCGAACTTCAAAAGTATGTTGAATAACAAAGAGAAATTGCAAAAATCGTCTAGTTGTTCATCGGTTTTTCTTAGCCGCATACCTCAAAAAGTCGGTGATCCCGTCAAGTTTTTAATCCCATGTGCTATACAAGATATGGAAGAATGCTACGCCTTGGCCGATCTTGGTGCTAGTATTAATTTGATGCCTCTTGTAATTTTTAAATCGCTCAATCTTCCCAATCTCACTCCTTCAAGAATGTCAATCGAGATGGCCGATCATTCTACGATTCTAGCTTGTGGAGTAGCCGAGGACGTCTTCGTGAAAGTTGGAAAGTTCTACTATCCCGTAGACTTTATTGTTGTTGACATTCCCATCGATCCTAAAGTTCCTCTAATTTTAGGTCGATCATTTTTGGATACCTCGAGATCACTTATCGATGTGCATGCTAGGAAGATCACTCTTCGTTTCAATGAGGAAGAACTCGTCATAAATGCAACTCAAAACTCCACACTTTCTCATGTGTATTCTATCACGTCTTTGAACAATGTTAGTCCCATCAAAAACATTTGCAAAAAGATTTCAAAAAGAGTTTTAGGAGTTGATGATAAAAATAAAGTTCCGTCCCCTCCGCCGGTGGAGGTTAAGAGTGTTAAGCCTATGATTCCAATCACGAATGATTCTTCGGATGATGAATGTGTTGATCCCGATGGGGGAGTTTTCTTTGTTGACAAACGTTTTGAGAACTTCCCACCACCTTTACCAAAACGGTTTTCAAATGTGAGAATTTTTAGTGTGACTAACATTGCTTTAGAAACACCAAATATTTTTGACATAATTAAATCGGGTTTTCACAAGGAGAGTTTAAAAGATGAAAAAGGGAAAGATTTTAAATTGGATTTAAAAGATTTTTTTACAATGCTAACTCCGTCATCACCACGTGTATTGAGTACTACAAGCTCGTCTTCTCCTTTTGACGACGCTTTGTGTGGACTTAGTGTGGGGGAAGCCCCTTATGTTCCCTCCCCTTTCTCCACCGAGGACGAGATATTTGATCCCGGAATTGCTTATAAAGGGAAATCTCGGTCTTCCACCGATGCAATAAATGGAAAATCTTTCTATTTGATTGGTGCGAGTCTACCTTGAGTAGCTCAATGTTTTCATGACTTACCCATTGTCCCACCCTTCTATTTCTTCTCATCTATTTTCTTGAAACCTTTTGGGTTTATGTTGGCACACGATGGAGTGGCGTTGATTTGTTTTTCCAATGAAAACGAGAACGCCATCTTCGATCCCGGTATTTTTCACCATCAAAGGACTTAGTCCTTAATACCGGTTGTTTTTGGGCCTTGTTTATCATGTAAGCCCCACCAAAAATTGACCATACCAAGATAATCCCTAAATGATCACATTTATGGGGAATAGCTCATGACTCGGTAATCAAAAACGAGGTGCCTCGTGGGGGAGACCCATGCTTATCCATGTACATATTATTGCTTTCTAATTAGTTTCATGTGAGGGGATTTGTGCCCTTCCAACCTTTGTTTCGTGGTTGTTTGTGCATTGTGGTTTTTAGATCATGATCTTCACGATTGGAGCCTCTCGTGTTCGTTTTATGAGAGCACTCGATCGTTTGCTTTGGAGAATTTCTCAATATCCAAGCGATATATCCTTTGATGTTCTAACCTTAGGTTTTTAGCACACTTCATAAACGGCTATTAATTTATTGGTTACACCCTTTCCATGCTAGATTAGGCATTCGACTACGTCTCTAGTATGGGGGTGTTTGCACCCCTAGACTCGAAACATTGAGGACAATGTTTAACTTTAGTATGGGGGGTGAATAGATACTTGCCTTGCCAAACCTTCACGCTTTCCAAAGTTTATCTTTTTGTTATCGTTTTGTTGCAAAATAAGGCTAAAAATGGCCAAATTTTAAAATTTTTCTCATGTTTTATAAGTGTTTGAAGACACGAATGTAGATTTTCCGATGGCGAGAATAAGAGTAATTTTTGACTCGACCGTGCGTGTTGAGCACTTAGCTTTGATTCCTTAACTACACATTAGGCTAAGTCTCTTAAATGAGGACGAGAAATGATAGAGTTAATTATAAGTTACCATGCTAAACGTAGAGTACTCGTATTCTTTCAAAAACTCATGTGTTCTCGTTGTTTGCTTATTCTCCCTTCGCATGTAAATATTTTTTGCTTAATAAATATTGACTTAGCGGTTTAGTTAGGATTGTTGGGTTTCTAGTATTTGCTAGTAGCTTCCGTGTAATTAAATTGGGAAGACATTAAGGTATCGCCAGCGTCACGGTTTTGAAGTATTGGCACCCGAATAATCGAAAGCTTCACCCAATAATAAGATTTCAAGTGCTCACCTAAATCTAGCAAACAATTTGAAGCCCCACAAGGCCGAAAAATCTATGCAAAATTGAAAGTGAATCAAGCCTTAATCTTCGAAGCTTTAAAGATCCAAAATTCGCTTTAGCGTGAGGATATACGTCTTTGGCTAATAAAACTACCGATGAGGTGGATAATAAAAGGCAAGGCAAGACCGAAGTCATAATAAAAGCTTCATGGCGAAGTTGAATAAAAGATGGAGGTAAACCAGAGATAATAAGGCCCTTCCGTTAGGGGGCGTATAAAAGTCTTGGTAATAAGTCTCATGTTCAAAAGCGTTATAAAACCGTGTTTATCGATTCTTCTTGTCAACTTAATTTTTTGACATCGTTGTCTATTAGGAGGGGTTATTGATGTGATGGTCTTGGTTACACCGTTAGGACTCTATTTTTAGACCTAAATCTCTATTATCGCATAAGTCAACAATGTATCCTCGTGAAACTTTCAAGACAAAATAAAATATAAGAGATACAACTTAGGAATAATGGGAGGATAAGTACGTGATTAGGGCATATGAGTAGTGTTAGCATTACTAACTTATAATGACAATGATCTCGTTGCACGCTTGGCATGGAATTAGGGTGAAAATCGAGGACGATGAAATTATTTCTAACGAAGCATTCACGTGTTCTTATTCTATGAACCTAAACGTCCCATTTTGCGATGAAAATCATACATTATGTCTAAAACGCAAGTAGTAGTAATAGTAGTAGTGTAGCTAGTTTATCATTCAATAAAGTGAATAAAAATGAATTTTAGAGGTGCTACGATACTTTATTCTAGCATTGCGTGAGGGAACAGAAATGGTTTAGTATGGGGGAGTGATAAGACTGCTTTTATACATAGTCTCATCGTCTAAATCGGGCTTAAAATGCATAAAATATCATTAAAACTGCCAAATATATGCTCGTGTTTGTTGCTTATGTATTTTAGGTACGGATATTGAGGAAATGGCAAAAAGATCACAAGAATCAATCAATAACGAACACGGGAGACGAAGCCGCACAATGAACCGGGCCCAAAAATGGAATTTCCAAAAATGACCTTGAAGAATTGAATATTGGCAAGAATGGTCCCTCAACTTTTGAAGACTTGGCAATTTATACCCTTACAATACTCTCTATTTGCATTTGGGTCCCTAAAATATTAAGATTGTACAAGTTTAGTCCTTGGAGAATGAAGAAATTGCATTTGAAGTCCTTGATTCAAGTTTAAAAACAAATTGTGCCAAAAGTGACAAGTGATGAAAGAAATTAACAAAGAAAAGGAAGTTTTGTGCTGTTTTATACAAGATAAAGAAAGGCTGAAACATGAGGGGTCATATTCGTCCAGACAACAAATTTCATCCATCCAACCATAAGCTGACACCTCACCAATACCCGACCCTACCCATTTACCCAACCCAAAACCAGTCCAAACCCGTAACCCGAACCCCACCAGGTTTATTAATAAACCTGGTCAACAACCCAGTCAACCTTTTTAATTTTCCCACCCAAACACTTGTTTAAAAACACATTAACCCCAAAATGGATTAAACCACCCCTAATCACCCTTATAAACCCTAGATTTTCCCAACATCAATCCACCTTAAAACAAAGGGTTTTTCAACCTACTTTTCCAGATCACTAATTAACATCATCCTCACTAAAACCCCACACCCAGATTCCTTTGAAGACACACCCATGTGTCTTGTGGACCCTCCCCTGCACCCGTCACTCTCCCCAAACCCCAATACTAGACAGCATCAACGCCCCACATCAAATCCCTTTGTCCCCAAGCACAATGAACGTCTAAGATCATCAAGATACAGCTGTGCATCACATGCCACCACTTTTGACCAAAAAATCCGAATATTTCAAAGGGGCATTTCTGGAATTCCATCAATTAGGGTTTAAGTTTATTATTTTTTATTCAGGCAGCCTAGAAGGTTCTGTTTAGGCTTATAAAAGGAGGATGCGAGCTGTGCATACCCCTTTGTTCCAGATTTTTTACTCAATTTTTATGTAATCCCTTTTTAAGTAATACAAAGTTTGGTATTTTCATAAAATTGATTTGTAATTCCTTTTGGTTAATTAAAAGTTGGTATTAAGTGAGATAAAAAATATGAGTTCCATAAATATTTGTTGAATTGTTTTTTAGTT
Source organism: Glebionis coronaria (assembly GCA_025667525.1). NCBI lineage: Eukaryota > Viridiplantae > Streptophyta > Magnoliopsida > Asterales > Asteraceae > Glebionis > Glebionis coronaria. The sequence continues at coordinate 135,746,106 of CM046874.1, read as the reverse complement.
TCAAAAGGCAATTTTAAAGTTTCTGAAATTAGTTCATGATTTGGTAAAATTTTGTTCCAAGTTGGTTTTCCAAGTTATTAAGTTGTTTGTTCAAGTGGTTGTTAAGAAAAGAATTGGAGTAAATTATTTGAAAAAGATTTAAAAAGAGAAAAAAATCAGATTATTGGTATTTGTATTTGTTCATTTGTTCTTAGCAGGCTTTCATTGGAAGCTGTTTTTCCAAGGATCAGCTCAGGCCCCAGCCTGAAGGAAATGGCATTGCAGCCATAGTGGGGCCCGAATGTGGGTCCCACAAGGTAACTACCTTGAACCTTTTTCAGTTTCAAAGATTTGTGAATTGGTATGAAATTTGTGAAAATCTGTTCAAGTGTTAGTGTGTTGTTTGTTTATGCTAATTTGTGACTTAGATGCATGAATAGGACTTGTTAAATCAGATTTGTGTAGGTTTCAATAGGATTGCTTGGTTAACTTTGATTTTCAGTGATAATAGGAGTGTTTGGATTTGCATGTTAACTGAACTTCTTGGGGGAATTTTGTGTTAAAATCAGTCTAAACTCACTCAACAAGTTAGTAATAGGGTGTATGCTAGTTGGTTTTCAGTTTGGTGTAGTTTAGAACTCATTTGCATGCTTAAAATTTGGATAAGTGGTCAAAAACAGCAAGGTCCTCTATCTGCCTGATTTTGTAAAAATTTGCTCATCAAATTTTGAAAGCTGCTAGATATTAGGCCTATTAAGGATTGTGTAGGGCTTGTATGTCATTTGTTTAGCTTGATTGCAAGATTTAAGCATTTGAAATCCACTTTTGTGCAAGTAAATTCAGTAAACAGTCACCAGACCTGCTTAAGCTTGATCAGTAACTTTATTGTGCATTTTTGTGTGATTTTTGTGAAAGAGCTTGTGTTTTTTTGTGTGTACTTAGACCCCCCACAACCCAACTGGTGTGGGGGTGCCTTGCTGTCCAAAGAAACCCAATCCAAAGAGCTTTCCTAAGCTCATCAGTTACCAGTTCAAGTTTTTACACTAGCAGTGGGAAAAAAGTTACCCCTGCTAGTATATTGATTAGTACTGCTTTGCTAAAAGACAAAGCCTTTGAAGTGTCACTATCAGATTTCAAGATATTTTGTCTTTTGTGGGTTAAAATTTGAATTAGGACTTGAAACCAGTTTTGTTAATTTTCTAATTTTATTTTTAATTTTTCTGTTTAATTAGATTTTTATTACTGTTCATTTAATATTTTTTTGATTAAATAGTCATTTTTAATTACTTTTAAGTTTCTGTTTTTTGTCCTTTAGTGCAAAAAATTAATATTTTTAGATTTCAAAAATTTTGTTAGATTCAGAAAAACATTTTAAGATTTTTAGTATAAAAAGTTTTTACTGTTCACCTTTTATTTATTTTTTATAATTAAATTAGTTTAATTAGGGTTTTATTCAAACTGTTTTTGTCCTTTAGTATAAAATTTTATATTTTTCAAACTTTTTCATTTTTCTACTGTTCATTAGAGTAATTTAGGATTTTCAAAATTGTCAACTTATTTTTAGCATTATTTTATTATTTTTTATAATTAATTTGGTTTAAAAATAGTTTTAAGGGTTTTAAAAATAGAAAAATAGTTTTTAAAATTTAGAAAAAATACTTTTTAGTCTTTAGATAATATAAGTAAGTTATTTGTTCAATAAAATAATATTTTGGACATTTTGATTAATTATATTTAATTTTAGGGCTTTAATTAGTATTTAAAATTGAATATTTAATTAATAAAAGGTTTTAAAATATTTTTATTGGATTTTTATTCTTATTTTTATTATTTTAGACTTAGTTTAGCTTTTAATTAAATTTTAGGTTTAAAATATTTAATTTTGTAGCTTTTTACGGTTTTACGTGAACGCCTTTTCGTCTTAGCTCGATCCGTCTTCGTAACCGTCCTTCTCTTCTCACCCCATTTCTATTATTTCTCTTTATCAATATAATCACAAACATTAATCAATTCATTACACAACGCACTAGCCTCCTCGAGAACGAACTCACTCTTATTTTGGGTCATAACTTGTGGTTTTCCTAAACTACTCGTTAATACTTACCCTAATTGCCTTGTTTTCCTAAACAAGTGTGATTTTATAACTAATCAGTATTCACGACTTTCTTCACATTTATAGCCTTTTTCATTGTTATGATTTGCTTTTCACTTCCACGTTCATGACATCATTTACGTCGATGATCGTATCCTATCTCACGATTTACGTTTCACTTTTCGTTCTGGAAAGATTTACAGAAAGCTTGGGAGACCAAACTCAAGTTTAGTATAACTTTCCATCCTCAGACAGACGCTTCATGTCACATTTCACGTCTCAGCTCGTATCGTTCATTGCCACCTCCTCAGTTATTGCACGTTCACGATATGTTTCCATATCATGTTCACCCTACGTTCACATATCACGCTCACGATATGTTGCACGTATCACGTCCACCATATGTTTTCTCATTACGATCACCATATCTCCACGTATCACGTTCACAATTGTTCACGTACTACATTTCAGTTTGTCTCACGCATCGTTGCTCAGACGTTACTAATGTCAGTTATCCCAGATTATTTCGCATCATAACGTTTCGTTATCTTTGCACATTATTCCTTATCCACTCAATCAGATTCATGAGGATACATCTTACGATGATAAACTAGAAACTTTTCTGTATCGTCAGGACGGAGTCAGGATGACCAAGAGTATTTATCTTCGTCAAGACCGTCTTGAGGCACCGTTCCTAGCGGGAAACTACTTGGAAACGGAGGAATCCATCTGGATTTCTTATCCTCTTTTCCTTCCATAAATTCAGATATGTTCTTTTCAGCCACTTCACGTTCCATGATCCCTCCAGGCACGTCAAGTTCCGGGTTTTTGACAGTCACATCACGTTCATGTCCCTTCCAGGGTATTGTATCTCTAATTCGAGGACGGATTATTCTTTTTAGAGGGGAAGAGTTGTAAAACCCGCTTTAAAATCCCTAAAACTTGAATTACATGAAGTTACGTATAAATTAGAACTTTACGAATAATTAATAGCCGACACACGACACGAACATTTAATATGATAGTTACGTATATTAAATAAACACGACAAGTAATTACGTATATTATTATCATTATTAATGTACGATATGTATTTACGTATGATATGTAGAAGACAATCCAAGAAAAATAATACACGACAATTAAATTGACGAACACGCGTACGTATTTAAATTCAACACGAAGTATAAAACAAGTAAAAAGGGTATGTGTTGTTGGGCTGCGTCCAAGGAAAGAAGAAATGGGCCAAGGCCCAATATTTGAAGCCTAGGCGGTTTTTTTATTTATAAAAAACGGGTTGGGGGGATATCTTTATTTAGACAAAATCTAATAAAACCCTAAATTACAACATCATAACGATCGTTCCTTCTTTCTGCCTTCTGCCGTCGATATCATCATCAATGACCAAGAAAACAAAAGTGGGTTTTTAATTCCAGAACAAGGGTTGGTTCGTGTTTTATTTTCTTAAAACCCTAAAACGCGAATAGTTATGTCTTTAATCTTTTTTTATCTTTTGTTATGATTAACTAATCAGAAACCATTAAAAACAAATTAAGACATGTTGTTTCACGTGATGTTGTTCGTATGTTGTTGCACGCAAACCGAGACCAAGTTGGTCTCGGTGGTAACAACCTGCCACCAGCCGCAACCCTTAATGGGTGTTGGCTTGGTTTTAGGCCAATCGGTGGCGACCCTAAGACCTCAAACAGGGGAATTCATGTAAAATAGTGGGGACCGAGACCTTAATAGGTCTCGGTGGTAATTTACTAGATGAACAGTGGGTAGCTAGTACAAACATCATGTAGACATAAACAACCAGCAGGAAGGAACTAGCAAACAGCGGGTAGGATTAAACAAACAGCAAGAACCCTTTTTCTCATAGTTAAGGGGCTGTTTGGCAGAGGGTTTAAGGCAGTTTATGGGGTGTTTGGCTAAGCTAAGAAAACATGTAGTTTATTGTATATAATTAGTTTAGTTAAAAAATATGTTAATTAAATTAATTAGTTACATGACTTAGGACATGAGTTTTATTTAAATAAAATCATGTTATTTTATTTATTCATTTTATTTAAATATAACTTATGATTAAATAATTATTAATTTAATTATTCATGTGCTATAATTAATTCATACATAGCTTAATAAATTTATATCTTTTAGGGTAAAGTTTAATTATTAAATCATGGATTATTATTAATTAATCAATACTTATGATATCATGTAATATTATTATTAATTAATAATTATAAGTTTTGACTAAGTATTTATTTATTTTTAAACATTACGATATAATTATACATGGCATATTATAAGCTTATTAAAACTCTATGTTATGTCATTTTATTATTTAATAAGCCTATTATTATTTATGGCAACATGACAATCGTGGAAACATATTAAATATAGTAACATGCTATTTGTAGAAAAATATGGAAACTTTCTATTTTTGGAAACTTATTATATATGGAAACCTGCTATTTTTAGAAAGTTAATATATATAGAAACCTGCTATTTTTAGAAAGTTACGCATTATGATACAACAAGTACTTTAACACATAGAAACATGAATTACATTAATCCCAACACATGAAACATTAAGTAAACACATGATTAATCATGAATCAGTAAAACAAGTCCAGAACACTTAAAATACGACAGGAACAAGTAAACAAGTAATAACACGTCAAGTAAACTAATAATCGGTTAAGTATAAGTTAATCAGACAACTCATACACGTCCCTCTTTATTATGTAGCACTTATGGAGTCGGAGTAGGATTCTTCGCGTTCTCTTCGTTCACATTACTGGTCACAAGGTACGGATATTGCGTCCTTCAGTATGGACAACTTCCTTTGCATGTTGCTTAGTGTAAAACCCGCATGCTTCTATCATGAATAGTACCCTTAAGATCGTACGTACTAGATTAAAACTTTCCTATTAGAGCAGGATTACGATTACGTGTTTGGATTTTACGTATTACGTACGTGTTAGAACACGATAAGTATATACTACGCACGAGCACGCAATAATTATTTGACAATAATTAATCACGAGCATGCGATCATGAAATCATGAACGTATTAAATCATGAACTATTATTAATTACATATATATATTTATTACGAGCGTAAATAAATATATTAGGTCACGGTAATTATTTAACGAGAACACATTAAACGCGAACACAAATAAACATGAACGAACAATTAAACATCGAGACATGGAAAACGGTACGGGTACCCCATGTGGGGCCCCCTACCCGTGGAAACCATAAAGAGATGGGCCAAGCCCATCTCAAAATTCACTAAAGAGGGGTTAAGGGAAAATTAACTAGTCATTTTCACTTTACAGAAGATTAAACAAAAAACCTAAAAAAGTTTTTCTCCTCCTCCTCTTTTCTTTTTTGGCCGCCACACATAAACACACCAAGGAGGGTGTTTATTTGATTTTGATCTAGGTTTTGGTACAAGTGTTCGTGTTTGTTCATCCTCGTTTAGATCCACGCATACGGTATATTATTTTTTTATCCTTTTTCTTTTGATTTTGATCTAATGATAAATTAAGAACAAGATGTTTTTACAACCTAATTAAAAACATAGATCTAACATGAAAATGGTTTTTGGAATAATCAAAAAGGGTGTTTTAGGGGTGTTTGTTTTGGCCGGCACCTAAACTGAACCCCAAGGGGGGGTCTCGGTTTGGCTACTCGACCACCACCGAGACCATATGGTCCCGGTTGGGTGGTGTGGGTCCCACGGTAGCAGCAAGACAAGGGGAACCCCGAAGTGGTTCGGGCTATGGTGTGGATTTCATGTCCGGTTCATGATTTTTAGTCAAGATCCGGTTCACGGTTCATGTTAAGATTATTTTTTATAATCATATGTTAGATTAAATTAATAAACATGACATGATTAATTTAATAACATGACTTTGGTTATAATTAAGTTATTAAATCATGAAATTATTAACCTAAGTATTTTATATTTTTAGACTTATAATTAATTAATTATTTAAAAAACCATGGTTATAATTAATTAATTAACATGACTTAGGTTATATTATTAATAAATAATAATACATGTTTTAACCTAAGTATTTAACTATATTTGATTAAAAACATGATATATTTTAATTAAATACTTTTAACCTATAGTTTATTTAAATTACATGTAATAATTAATAAACTATACATTTTATCATTATGACTTAGAAAATAATCATGGAAACACTTAGGCTTATATACTTAGCTTATTTAACCAGCTTATATCTAATTATGGAAACTTTCTATTTATAGAAACTTATTTAATTAAGGCAGCTAATCTATTTATGGAAACTTTCTATTTTTAGAAACTTATTTAATTCAGGCAGTTAATCTATTTATGGAAACTTATTTAATTCAGGCAGCTAATCTATTTATGGAAACTTATTTAATTAAGGCAGCTGATCTATTAATGGAAACTTTCTATTTTTAGAAACTTATCTATTTTAAGTAGTAATTCTATTTTTGGAACCTTTCTATTTTTGGAAACTTTCTATTTTTGGAAACTTTCTATTTTGGTAACTTTCTATTTTTGGAAACTTTCTATTTTTGGAAACTTTCTATTTTAGGAAACCTGCTATTTTTTTGGAAAGTTACTTATTATTACACAGTAAGTATAATAATACATGAAATACCAGGAATACTTAATCATAGTAAACAGAATATAAGATAAACACAGTTTAAGGCTTAAAACAGTAACACATGATATGAACATATAAAATAAGCTAAGACATGACATAAAACCAATTACGTATTTAGTAAGCAGATACTTATTCATGTATGTATTTATGTAGCATTAGTGATACGGAAGTAGGATTTCTGTCAGTTCGTCTTCTTCGTTCACTGGACTTAAGGTACGGATTCCAGTCCTTTCAGTATGGACATTCTTTCCTTATTAGGATTCCCCGTATGCAGCCAAATGTTTTCCCGTAGTATAAGTTTATATGTTTGATTTGCTTATGTTTAATTTAGAATACCTATAGCCATATACATGCATAACCAGTTTCACCTAGTTATGGAGGTACCATAACCATAACATTAGAGGCACTGATGTTATGACTTCACCACGACGGAGTGATTGCTCGTGGCATCCCTTCAGCTTTTGGCCATTTATTTATATTTATCATGTGGGGCGTATGGGTGCATCCTAGTTACATGTTTCAGTCAGGATTTCATGGTGAATGTGGTGTGTGCCTTGCATCCTTCACAAGGAGCTGATCCCTCCTACCCAAACCAGAATATTAAAATAGAGGCAACCCCTCTAATTTGCATGATGAGGTCACCCCTCCAAGTATTCATGCACGGTGGATTTTCATGACCTATATTGGCTAATGGTAAAATATGTTAAACAGTTTTTACAAGATAAACATAAGGCTTTTCAAACTATAAAACCAGTTTTATCAAGACTTAACCAGGTTACTCGGGACTTAGTTTTTTTCCGCTGTTATATGTTATATGTTATATGCTTATCCTATTCATGCTTTATTGTACATCAGTGCACTGATCGTATTGCTCAGCCGTTTTCCTTTTCTATGTTCCCAAAACGGCAGGTACTCAGGGACGTTCGTAGACTTTAAGCGTACGTACATATGGACTGGAAGCTTTCTAGCCTTTCTTTACTTTATGCATTATCTTCCCTTTGATACATTTGCTATGGACATTGTTTAGTCCTTTCCTTTACTATACTTATGTTTGTGTGTGATGAGCTTTACGTTTGGACTACCGATATTTGATTCCGGTATTTTCCTTTTATGGTCATGTAATGTTTAGACATTTTTCCTTGTATGCTTTGATGACACGCCATAATTACGCGTGACATTCCATTATCAAAATAGGGTGTTACAATTATGGTATCAGAGACAAGGCTTCGACCTATAGGCTCTCAAAATATGACCTGTGATTAGTGGGTAGTCACTACGGTCTTCCTAGAACTGACAGTTGTTTTCATGCATTTATCATTTTTATGCATACATATATATGTCATTGTCGCAGATTTATGACTAAGTAATGGTTGGTACAGGACTGGCCCTATTTAGTCGCATGTGTTTTATCGAAACTTTTAAATTAAGGACCGACCCATAGGCGTCCCCTAGCCATGTCTTTTGTTTTGGGTGAACTGACCATAGGCGTTCACTCTCGAGCATACAAAAGTTTTCATAAAACTGCATCATGCATTCATACACAAAATTTTCTTGCATAAAATTTTTCTCTTGAAATTTTGGTATAATTTTTTTTTTCATGTATATATATATATATATTATGTTTTGATCTGTTTAATCATATGTTTTATGTTATACTGTCAGATGGTTCTCACACGCGAACAGGAACAACTCAATGCTGCAATCCAAGCTGCAATGCAAGCTTTGCTTCCTCAACTGAGGAACGACATCAGGGCTGAAGTTCAAGCTGCCAACAATCAGCAGCATAATCAGGCACCTCCTCCTCCTCCTCCAGTGACATTAGCAGTATGGCTGGAGAGATTCAACAAGCTCCGTCCTCGAGCTTTTAAGAAGACAGATAGCCCCAGTGATGCTGAAAGCTGGTTGGCTCACATCGAGAAGATTTTCAATGCTATGGGTTATGACCCCGCATACAAGGCAAGGTTGGCATGTTATCGGTTCGAAGGCGATGTGCTAAATTGGTGGTTAGCGTTGATGCAGTCTGAGGGTGGTGACGAGTGGGTTGCTGGTTTGACTTGGGCTCAGTTCAAGGACAGGGTGATGGAGCAGTTCTTTCCCAAGGTTGAGCAAGACAAGCTCAAGAGAGAGTACCATGGGATCCGACAGAGAGCTGGGGAGAATAGCAACGAGTTTATGCAGCGCTTTCTTCGCTTAGCTGGTTTCCTTAGTGCAGCAGCAGGTACTCCTGAAGAGCAGGCACACCACTTTAGGTGGGCTCTTCGCACATCGGTCGCAAACAATCTGGTGTGTGCTACATCAACACTGTAGCACAAGTGGCCGATGCAGCACGTAAGCTAGAAATGCTGCAGGTGAGAGATGAGTTCGGGGAAGCTGTGAGACCCGACAAGAGGTAAACATTCGTATTCAAGCGGTGATCAATCCGTATTCTTTCCATATATGTCAATTATTCATCTCTTTAAATGTATCTTCCAGGCAGAAAACTGGGGACCGGTCTCAGCCAGCTACTCAGGAGCAGCCTCATCAGCCCAAGGGAAACGGTCAGACTAACGACCGTTCTACTACGGACAGGCGTGTCGGTAATGATAATCACCGTCACAATTCTGTACACTCCAATGGCAGCAGGTCCTAATACTTACGAATTTTCTTATGATTTCATGTTATAACTCATATTCTGACACTTTAGCAAAACTTCTACCAGGAACCATGGAAACGGTAGGGACCAGAACCAGAGAGGTTCACAGCCTAGCCGTCCAGCTATCACTGGTATTCAATCTTATGATTATCCGCATTGTCCTTTGTACCCTATTATCATGTCTTATGTAAAATGTTTTATCAGGTTCCCAGCCAGCCAGAGCACCTGCTGGAGGATTTACTCATCCTCTTTGCTCTACTTGCCACCATAGGCACCCAGGTCCATGTTGCCGTAACACTGACGCATGCTTCAAGTGTGGTCTTCCTGGCCATATCATGAAGGATTGCCGTAAGGGCGAGATGGAGGGTACATCCGGACATGCTGATTCCAAGCCACCTCCTACCACCGGGCGTGTCTACACGACATCTCGAGACCAGGCCAACAAGTCTACAGGTACCATCACTGGAATCTTGTATATGTATGGTCAAGCTGCATGTGTTCTTTTCGATACGGGTGCTACTCACTCGGTTATTTCTACTGCTTATGCTAAGAACATTAGGATGCTCCCCATGCCACTAGAGAATAGGCTTACTATTTCCACGCCTTTGAGGGAATCTGTATTAATCACCCATGTATACAAGAGTCTTCCCCTAGAATTTGATGATAAGGTTCGACCTGTTGACGCACTTCCGCTGGACATGAATGACTTCGACATGATTTTGGGCATGGATTGGCTATCCAAGCATCATGCTACCATAGACTGCCATTCATATCGAGTTATCTTCGGTGATGTTAATGCACCAGAGTACATTCATAACGGGTTCGTACCTGGAAGGTCTGTACAAATCATATCTACCCTGCAAGCGCGTGCAGTACTATCACATGGCTGCGAGGGTTATCTAGCTACGGTTCACGACATGGATGCTGAATCTTCATCAATTTAGGATCAACCTATAGTGTCGGAATTCCAAGATGTATTTTCCAGCAGAACTTCCGGGCATACCACCTACACGAGAAGTGGAATTCTGTATCGAGCTTATTCCAGGAGTTGAACCAATCTTCGAGGCTCCTTATCGTATGGCTCCCATAGAGCTAAAGGAGCTGAAGGATCAACTGCAAGAACTTCTTGAACGAGGTTTCATTCGACCGAGCGCATATCCATGGGGCGCCCCGGTCTTGTTTGTTAAGAAGAAGAACGGCAGTATGCGTCTTTGCATAGACTATCGCGAGCTCAACAAGATTTCTATCCGGAATACCACTGCCACGTATAGACGATCTGTTTGACCAACTCCAAGGGGCCAAACACTTCTCCAAGATTGATCTTAAGTCAGGCTACCATCAGCTACGGGTCAAGGAGCAGGATATCGCCAAGACTGCTTTTCGTACCCGCTATGGCCACTATGAGTTTGTAGTTATGCCATTCGGCCCAACAAATGCTCCAACAGTGTTCATGGATTTGATGAACAGAATCTTCCATGAATTCCTGGACAAGTTCGTCATTGTCTTCATCGATGACATCCTGATTTCCTCAAAGTCCAAGGAGGAACACGAAGACCATCTTCGTACAGTACTACAAATTCTTCGCCAGAAGCAGCTGTATGTTAAATTCTCCAAGTGTGAGTTCTGGTTAGACAAGGTGGCATTCTTAGGTCACACTGTATCAGCAGAAGGAATCACAATGGATCCAACGAAGGTTGAGGCCATTACTAAGTGGCCAAGGCCGACATCAGCGACGGAAGTCCGCAGTTTCTTAGGCTTAGCTGGCTATTACCGCAGGTTCGTGGAGAACTTTTCCCGCTTAGCACTACCATCGACCAAATTGATGCGGAAAGGGGAGAAATTCGTCTGGACTGAAGAACGAGAGAAGAGATTTGAAGACCTGAAGCAGAAGCTAGTATCTGCACCTATTCTTACTCTCCCATCTGGTACGGGTGGATTTCAAATCTACAGCGATGCATCGGGGAAGGGACTTGGCTGTGTTCTCATGCAACATGGGAAAGTGATCGCGTACGCTTCACGACAGCTTAAGCCTTATGAAGAAAATTACCCCACGCATGACTTGGAACTTGCTGCAGTCGTGTTTGCATTGAATATATGGAGGCACTACTTATATGGAGAATCATGTGACATTTTCACGGACCACAAGAGCTTGAAGTATATCTTCACTCAACGTGAATTGAACATGAGGCAGATGAGATGGTTAGAGCTGTTGAAGGATTATGATATTAATCTACAGTATCATCCTGGAAAGGCAAATGTAGTAGCAGATGCTCTTAGCAGGAAGTCCGGAATGATCAACAGCATTTAAATCGAAGAGGAAATCATAAGAGACTTGGAGCGACTAGACATAGAGATCATGGTACGTGGACAACACGGTTACTGGGCTAATCTTAGAATAGAACCCGAGTTACTCTCTAAGGTCAAGGAAGCTCAGAAAGATGATGGAGAAATCTGGGCGATAGTACAGAATTTGGAGAAACAGACAGAATTCAGAGTAGATGCAGATGGTATCGTATGGCAGGGCACGAGACTTTATGTTCCTGATGACCAAGAACTCCAGGAAGCCTTGTTAGCTGAAGCTCATAGCTCCCTATTCTCTATACATCCTGGTTCGACTAAGATGTACCATGACATCAAGCAGTACTTTTTGTGGAGTGGTATGAAACAGGATGTGGCCACTTACGTCTCCAAATGTCTTACCTGCCAGCAGGTTAAGATCGAGCATCAGCGATCTGGCGGTCTCCTTCAACCGTTAGATATTCCAGAGTGGAAGTGGGACAAAATCACCATGGATTTTGTTACTGGTCTTCCGCCTACCAAGAGGAAGCACGATGCAATTTGGGTTATCGTAGATCGACTTACCAAATCAGCTCATTTCTTACCGATCCGCAAGGAAGATCCGGTAAGTAAACTCGCCGATACGTACAGAAGAGAGATCATGAGACTCCACGGTGCACCATCCAGCATCGTCTCAGACAGAGATCCTCGTTTCACTTCGCGATTTTAGAAGAGTCTGCAGAAAGCTTGGGGTACACAACTTAAGCTTAGCACGGCCTTTCATCCTCAAACGGACGAACAGTCGGAACGGACCATTCAGACATTGGAAGATATGTTGAGGTCATGTGCGTTGGAATGGACGGTTGATTGGGACGATTACATCTGTTTGGTGGAGTTTGCATACAACAACAGTTGGCACACAAGTATCAAGTGTGCTCCTTTCGAGATGTTGTATGGCAGGAAGTGTCGCGCCCCAATCTGCTGGGATCAGGTTGGCGAGCGAACACTTGAAGGACCAGAAATCATAGAGATGACCAATGAAAAGATCGCAGTAGCTAGGCAGAAACTTCAGGAAGCACGGTCACGTCAGAAGAGTCACGCCGATAAGCATTGTAGGGACATACATTTTAACTTAGGAGATCACGTCTTCCTTAAGGTTTCGCCGGCACGTGGTGTTAGACGCTTCGGGATTAAAGGGAAGCTAAGTCCTCGTTTCATCGGACCATTTGATATCATAGAACGAGTCGGTGAAGTATCTTACTGGTTGGCGTTACCTCCGCAACTTTCACATGTGCAAAATGTGTTTCATGTGTCCTTACTCAGAGGGTACCAGTATCATCCCCTTCACATGGTTTAGTATCCACTGGAACAGATACGTGAAGACCTCACTTTTATAGAAGAACCCGAACGAGTTCTTGACAGACAAGAACGAGTCATGAGAAGGAAGACGATTCCATTCGTCAAAATCCTATGGAGGGATCATACCGAGCGGGAAGCCACTTGGGAAACAGAGGAGTCTGTCCGGGCTTCTTACCCTCATTTCATATTTTGATTTCGGTTATGTTCTTCTTTTCATTTTACTTTATCTATAATTTGGGGACGAATTATTCTTTTTAGGGGGGAAGAGTTGTAAAACCCGCATGCTTCTATCATGAATAGTACCCTTAAGATCGTACGTACTAGATTAAAACTTTCTTATTATAGCATGATTACGATTACGTGTTAGGATTTTACGTATTACGTACGTGTTAGAACAAGATAAGTATTTACTACGCACGAGCACACAATAATTATTTGACAATAATTAATCACGAGCATGCGATCATGAAATCATGAACGTAATTAAATCACGAACTATTATTAATTACGTATATATATTTATTACGAGCGTAAATAAATATATTAGGTCACGGTAATTATTTAACGAGAACATATTAAACGCGAACACAAATAAACATGAACGAACAATTAAACAGCGAGACACGGAAAACGGTACGGGTACCCCATGTGGGGCCCCCTACCCGCGGCCACCATAAAGAGATGGGCCAAGCCCATCTCAAATTTCACTATAGAGGGGTTAAGGGAAAATTAACTAGTCATTTTCACTTTACAGATGATTAAACAAAAAACCTAAAAAGGTTTTTCTCGACCTCCTCTTTTCTTTTTTGGCCGCCACACATAAACACACCAAGGAGGGTGTTTATTTGATTTTGATCTTGGTTTTGGTGCAAGTGTTCGTGTTTGTTCATCCTCGTTTAGATCCACGCATTCGGTATATTATTTTTTTATCCCTTTTCTTTTGATTTTGATCTAATGATAAATTAAGAACAAGATGTTTTTAAAACCTAATTAAAAACATAGATCTAACATGAAAATGGTTTTTGGAATAATCAAAAAGGGTGTTTTAGGGGTGTTTGTTTTGGCCGGCGCCTAAACCGAATCCCAAGGGGGGTCTCGGTTTGGCTACTCGACCACCACCGAGACCATATGGTCCCGGTTGGGTGGTGTGGGTCCCACGGCAGCAGCAAGACAAGGGGAATCCCGAAGTGGTTCGGGGTATGGTGTCGATTTCATGTCCGGTTCATGGTTTTTAGTCAAGATCCGGTTCACGGTGCATGTTAAGATTATTTTTTTATAATCATATGTTAGATTAAATTAATAAACATGACATGATTAATTTAATAACATGACTTTGGTTATAATTAAGTTATTAAATCATGAAATTATTAACCTAAGTATTTTATATTTTTAGACTTATAATTATTTAATTATTTAAAAAACCATGGTTATAATTAATTAATTAACATGACTTAGGTTATATTATTAATAAATAATAATACATGTTTTAACCTAAGTATTTAACTACATTTAATTAAAAACATGATATATTTTAATTAAATACTTTTAACCTATAGTTTATTTAAATTACATGTAATAATTAATAAACTATACATTTTATCATTATGACTTAGAAAATAATCACGGAAACACTTAGGCTTATATACTTAGCTTATTTAACCAGCTTATATCTAATTATGAAAACTTTCTATTTTTAGAAACTTATTTAATTAAGGCAGCTAATCTATTAATGGAAACTTTCTGTTTTTAGAAACTTATTTAATTCAGGCAGCTAATCTATTTATGGAAACTTATTTAATTCAGGCAGCTAATCTATTTATGGAAACTTATTTAATTAAGGCAGCTGATCTATTAATGGAAACTTTCTATTTTTAGAAACTTATCTATTTTAAGCAGTAATTTTATTTTTGGAAACTTTCTATTTTTGGAAACTTTCTATTTTTAAAAACTTATCTATTTTAAGCAGTAATTCTGTTTTTGGAAACTTTCTATTTTTGGAAACTTTCTATTTTTGGAAACATTCTATTTTTGGTAACTTTCTATTTTGGTAACTTTCTATTTTTGGAAACTTTCTATTTTTGGAAACTTTCTATTTTAGGAAACCTGCTATTTTTTTTGGAAAGTTACTTATTATTACACAGTAAGTATAATAATACATGAAATACCAGAAATACTTAATCAGAGTAAACAGAATATAAGATAAACATAGTTTAAGGCTTAAAACAGTAAGACATGATATGAACATATAAAATAAGCTAAGACATGACATAAAACCAGTTACGTATTTAGTAAGCAGATACTTATTCATGTATGTATTTATGTAGCATTAGTGATACGGAAGTAGGATTCCTCTCAGTTCGTCTTCTTCGTTCACTGGACTTAAGGTACGGATTCCCGTCCTTTCAGTATGGACATTCTTTTTTTATTAGGATTCCCCGTATGCAGCCAAATGTTTTCCCGTAGTATAAGTTTATATGTTTGATTTGCTTATGTTTAATTTAGAATACCTATATCCATATACATGCATGACCAGTTTCACCTAGTTATGGAGGTACCATAACCATAACATTAGAGGCACTGATATTATGACTTCACCACGGCAGAGTGATTGCTCGTGGCGTCCCTTCAGCTTTTGGCCATTTATTTATATTTATCATGTGGGGCGTATGGGTGCATCCTAGTTACATGTTTCAGTTAGGATTTCATGGTGAATGTGGTGTGTGCCTTGCATCCTTCACAAGGAGCTGATACCTCCTACCCAAACCAGAATATTAAATTAGAGGCAGCCCCTCTAATTTTAATGATGAGGTCACCCCTCCAAGTATTCATGCACGGTGGATTTTCATGACCTATATTGGCTAATGGTAAAATATGTTAAACAGTTTTTACAAGATAAACATAAGGCTTTTCAAACTATAAAACCAGTTTGATCAAGACTTAACCAGGTTACTCGTGCACTGAGCGTATTGCTCAGCCGTTTTCCTTTTTCTATGTTCCCAAAACGGCAGGTACTCAGGGACGCTCGTAGACTTTAAGCGTACGTGCATATGGACTGGAAGCTTTTTAGCCTTTCTTTACATTATTATCTTCCCTTTGATACATTTGCTATGGACATTGTTTAGTCCTTTCCTTTACTATACTTATGTTTGTGTGTGATGAGCTTTACGTTTGACTACCGATATTTGATTCCGGTATTTTCCTTTTATGGTCATGTAATGTTTAGACATTTTTCCTTGTATGCTTTGATGACACGCCATAATTACGCGTGACATTCCATTATCAAAATGGGGTGTTACACTTAGGTTTTCTTGTTTGCAGCCAATTGTTTTCCCTGTAGTCATGTGTCTTAAACATGTCAGGAAATTTTATGTTTATTTTAATTGCATGAGCTATATACAAGCATGCCATGTTTCACCTAGTTACGGAGGTACCGTAACAATAGCACTGGAGGCACCGGTGTTATCACTCTTCTGCGGTGAGAGTGATTGCTAGCAGCGTCCCTTTATAGTATTTTGGCCTATGTTACTATTATCATGTGGGGCGAATGGGTACATCCTAGTTACATGTTTCAGACAAGTATTTTCATGGTGAATGTGGTGTGTGCCTTGCATCCTTCACAAGGAGTTGATCCCTCCTACATAGACCAGTATAATTAGAGGTAGCCCTTCTAATTGCATGACGAGGTTACCCCTCCATGTATTCATGTAGGTTGTTTTATTCATGACCTATATGGAATCTTGGGCATTTAAAAATAGTTTCATGATACAAACTTATTCTTTTTAGAATAAACCAGTTTATTCAATGTCACCAGGTTCTCCAGGACTTACATTATTCCGCTGCACTTTCATTGTTATGATTTCATTTCATTCTTTACTTATGCTTATGCTATTCCATATCATTGTTATATATATCCGCACACTGAGCGTATCACTTAGCCATTTTCTCTTTTCATGTCCCCAAACGGCAGGTACCCAAGGTCAGACAGGAGCATGGAGAGGTTGTGTATAGGATGGGAGCTATTTTATGTTTCTGTTCCTTTTGCATTACATTTACTTTATGCTTGTTTATGAGTTTATGTTTGGGAGCCGATGTTTGATTCCGGTTATCCCTATGGTCATGTAATGTTTTAGGAAATTTACCTTGTATGCTCTGATGTCACGCCATAATTACCATGTAACGGTTATCCAAATGGGGTGTTACAGAGATCTTCTCTTTGGACAAGTAAATAAGAGGATCAAAAGGATAATCATAGTAAACATACTTAGCAAATTAAGTGATCATTTACTATTGATTAAAGAACATAGAAATAAGATAAGAGGCAAAAAGATTTGTCCAAAAAGGTTCTTGGAATATGAAAATTTGATCCAATATTTATAGGAGATAAAAACCAACAGCTCTCTAGGCGCGGTTTATTATTGATAATGAACCGCATAGCTATTTGGGGAACCGCCGAAAGTAAACTACGCTTCTTTTTGTCTTTTAGTGGGGAAATGTTATATGAGGTAGATTTTACCTTCAAAGAATATTCCTATAGAAATTGGAATATGCCATATTCAAATTTTCATTTTCCATTTTAATAAAATATTTTCTAAAAAATAAAGTTTATTAAAATCTTTTATCACATTTGTCAAAATGTGAATTTTAATGTTAATCACTTTCTATGAAACATGATTAAGATATGTTTATGTAAGACTTAAATAATTATTACCTTAATGATAGTGTTTGTTGAATAATTCATCTTTCAGTTGTCTTTGACGATAAATGTCTTTATACTTTATCGTGATCAAAACTAAGTAAGATTAGTTAACACTAATAATGTTTTTAGGCATTGGTTGCGTTAACAATCTACCTTATTTATTACGGCAAACTATAAACTCATTTATGTAAAAACAAAAGTTTTCGATTATTAACGAGTTTATCACTATCATTCTCCCCCTTTGTCGAAGCAAAAAGGTTAGCACAAGTCTTTGAAGAAGAGAAGAATTGAATTTGCTAGTAGCTACCCCTTGGTGCTTACTCCTCCTAGCTTATGGCACCAAGTGATTGAGCTAAGGTAACAAGCTTCATACAAAGGTTAGTAGAGAGAAAAGAAACACCAATGTATATAGTATAGTCACTACTTACTAAGTAACTTGAGAGTGAGGAAGAAAAGAATTCTCAAATTAGAAGTAAGTATTTGCTAAGTGCGTCCAAAGAGAATATTTTGACAAGATTAATTCACAATTGATGGAATAAAGGTAGAAAAGAAACATCCATACCAATTCTAATGATAATATGTCAAAGGGTTAAAAACTTAGAATTCTTGGAATTACCCAAAAGCAATTATAAATTTTAACAATAATCAACTCTCAACAATTCGTGTGATAAAGAATTAGCAAGACAAGAGAAACACACATATCAATCATATTACACAAATATAAAAGAGCATACAAAGATAATATTCATATACACAAAATGAATATTAAGACAACAAAATAAGAAAATAAACAACATAAGCATAATAACTATTCTAGTAGAGATGGTCTTCCAAGATTGCTTAAGTTTTTATTTTAGACTCAAACAATTAGAACACAAAGTGTGCTTTAATTGCTAAAATAAGACGAAGGTGCATCATCCGAAGATTTTCTCACGAGAACAAATACTCGAAGAGGAGGCCGAGTGAGAAGAAATTCAAGGAAATTTAGCTTGTCATGGACATGAGCAAGTTTAAATTGTTGAAATCTATAGTACTCACATGAACTTCCATGATGCAAAACAAAGTCATTTGATGGGGGAGGACCATAATAGTAAGAAGGTGGTAGAGAAGAAAGAGAATGTGGATAAGATAGGTTTTCACAATGTCTAGTGAGATTGGAAAAAAAAGAGAGATCATTTTGTTAAATAGTGTTGAAAGGTTTAGGTGGTGGTGTAAGAACTTCCTTTTCTACAGTAATTGGATTGATTGAGTATGAATCATTCTAATACTTAATAGGAGAGAAAGAGGAAGCCTTGCTAGGTTTGGGAGAAGTGGAATCATGATGATCCTTGTTCTTCTTGGTCTAAACGGGTCGAACCGAGATTTTCGGTTTCTTAGAAAGCTTAGAAGAAAAAGATTTGGGTTTAGAAGGTTATGACAAAGATATGTCAAGGTTAAGATTAGAAGAAGAAGATATTGTGAGGAATGCGAAAGAGAAATCCCAAAACAAGAAGATCTAAATAACATAGACAAGGAAAAGAAAAGAAAGAAAACCAAAAGGTTTCAAGGAATGTTTTGCCCAAATAGGAAAACAAAGAATCTTGAAAGAGACTGAGGTCGAAGAAGAAAGAAAAAAAACGAGCCAGAAATAGGCTGACTGTCCGCGGTTCCTTAAAGGAACATGCGGTTCAATATATATATATATATATATATATATATATATATATAAATTTAGCCGCACGGATTTTATCGAGCCGTCCATAATGTACTTGAAAAATCCGATTTTTGAAAGTTTTAAGAAAAGACTAAAATTAAGCAAATATTGATTTTTACCTCTATTAGCACTAGGTTAGGCTATGGTTGCAAAAGATAGCAACATACTCACAAAGAGTATCTTGACAAAGGGTGACAAAATATTTAGATAACATTTTGATCCAATTTTAGTCAAGTTTTATATGTTATGTTAGATTAAGGTTCAATTTTAATTAAAATTGAAGTTGATTAATGTGAGAACACAAAGGTTAAATCACACAAAGGCTTAATCTATTAAAATATCTCCAAGATAAACTAATAAAGGAAACAAAGTACAAGAATAGAAAAAAAACTAACCACAACAATAGCTATCTAATCTAGTTCTTGATTAAGCAATCTTCTTTGTCTTGTTTCTTGAAAAGATATTTTAGAAAATATCATCATTCATCTCCTAGAAGGAGGAGGATTGGTGAACAAAGTCAACACGAAGCTTTGTAACTTTATGTGAAGTCCAATCATTTACAACCTAAGGGTGTCGATGAGGTTGAAATTATTTAAGCAACATGGACAATTAGTTCCATTTCCCATGAAATAATCAAAGAAGTGAGGATCACCCAAAAGGTTAGAAAGAGGAACACCCAATAGTGGAGTGATAGGAGGAGGAGGAGGATGAGGCATGGTGTCAAATGGTGAGATGGGTGAATTTGGTGGCATGAAAGGTGAGGTTTGAAAGGGCTCAATAAAGTCATTCTTAAGAGGAATGCTTTGGAGTGGTTAAGGGTTCACATACAAGATATGACTTGAAGTGAAGGGTGAGGACAACTCATTTCTTATTGATTAGAATGAATAAGAGGTGGAACCATGGGAATGGTTAGCACCATGAGTTGAACTACTCTTGCATAGAGAAAAAGGTGGTGAAGGTGACGAAGAGATGAATATTGGAGTAATCTCATTCTTAGGTGTAAGATAAGATGAATAACCTTGTTTGGGTATCTTGGTCTTAATCTTAAGGTTTCTTTTGGTGGTTGAGTGTTTGGAAGAGTTTGAGGATCTTGTGGACACCATGGTTGTGTGTCATGGTTTATAATAAGGCTTAGAAGATGAAGAAGAAGAATAACCAAGAGAGGTTTGAGAAGAAGATAGGATGATCCAAACTAGTAATGAGTTAAAAATCATTTTGGTGAATAATGAAATTTCTAGGCTTAATTGGGAAAAGCTGTTTTTTAGCAAAAGTTTTATCCATGTTTACAAAGATTTAGAGATTATAGTGAAGCAGAGATACTTTTGAAGTTACCACCTACGGTTCCCAAAATAGACATGCGGTTCGATATCACTAAGGAACCGCCAATGATTTATTGAACCGCAGGCAGAACCCCTTGAAAATGTGACTTCCAACATTTTTCACAAGCCCAAATTTTAGACAAAGTCTTAACAAACCCAAATTTTAGACAAAGTTTTAACAAGACAAAATAGATTACCAACCAAAATATAGATAACTAACTAACACATAATATCACAAATTCATGCAAATCGAAAATTCGACTACATGAAGCACATTAGGATTAAAATAGTAACAATCTAAACACAAAGTATTTTTTAAGACAAACATAAGTCTAATGCAAGAAATAAGAAACAAGTACAAAGAGCAATCGTGGAATACCCAAGGAGAAAAGTCTTCTATTCACTTTCTCTCATGAACATCTCTTTAATGTGCCTTAATCCATCACAATTATTCTTGAGAAGATGGAGGTTTTGAAAGTACCGAGTCTCAAGGTTAAAGTCTTGAGGAGACACAAGGGAGTTGAAGGAACTATAGGGATTACTATGCTCAAGAAAGGAGCCATGAATGTGACTGAACATTGATGGTGGAAAATTACTGGAAGAACTCATGCCGGTGTTGATTTCAACCTTGTCTTTCCAGGAGATTGGAGAAGACTCACACCCAACATCATGAGTATCATCTCGATGATCGCTTTTTTCATTAACATTGTCATTTTTAGACTTTTGTGAGAAATTCCCTTCAATAGGGGACATCACACGTGCAACGGAGTATAAAGATGACAAGTTTAGATGAGGACAGTCATAATCAACTCTTCTAAGAAGACGAGTAAGAAGCATAGCATAAAGAAGACTACTCGTCTTCGATTTATAGAGAACATAGTCAATTCTTCTAGCAATGAAAAATGCAAGATTGTATGGGGTGGAAGAAGCAATGTAATACAACATATGTGCAAGACATGCGGGAACACAATTGCGATTTCCACAGAGACACATTGCATTTTCTTTAATGATTTTGGCCCAATGAATCATAAAATCATTAAGTTCGCTAGTTAGCAATTCATAAGGAATGAGAACACAAATGTTTCTTTGAAAATCACCAAGAAGAGAATGTTCACGAGGCTTAGAAATAGCCCGAGAGATGAGCAAAGATGAAGGAAGTTTGGTCACATAATGCACATCAGTAGAGACCGATTCTAAAGAGTCAGTACTCTAAGCATCGATGAACCTACATTGACCATTATAAATGCACCTTTAGAATTTGTCCAAATTCTTCAAGAGTGTATATAATGATTTTCCCCTTGATGGAAAATCTTATAGATAAACCATTATTGATGCACATTAACGAGAAGGAACTAAAGAACTCCATAAGAAAGGAAGGGAATATTGACTCATCAATGTCAAGTAAACAATCAAAGCCATATGATTTTAACATGTAACGAGTAAAGTCAGTCCATCAAGATTTGGTGGGACAACATGTCCTTCATGAAAGTAACGATTTTCTAGAGACCGAAGGGAATTTCTAAGAGAATGAGATAGACACGACTTGGAGAGGATAGGCATGTATTCTCTAGTTTTCTCATGATCTTTTCATGTTTCCAAAGGCATTAGTTAGTACCTATATACAACAAGAATATTTCCAAAATCACTCTTATCTTTTACCGGGGACAGTCCCCTTTACCCAAAAAAAACATAAGAATGTATTTAATCAATTACTTGACTAACCAAAGAATTAATCCTTAGCATTCTTATGTTCACAATGTACCAATTTCATCTTTGACTAGTACATATGAGTTATGTAAAATCAAACATGAACTTTGAACATTGGTTTTTCAAAATCCGTTTTTAGGTAAGCATTAACAATGCAATTACCAATGTGTTCAAGGTGTAAATGTAAATATCGTACTAAAACGATATTTACATTTTGATCATGCTTAAAGTTTTATTAACGACAAAACATCAAACATATTTTTATGTTAGAAATTATAAGCATCATATAAGTTTCTTCAAGCTTATACAAAAATGTTTTATAAAAATATCCAAAATTGTATAAACATATAATGGTAAATGTTAACTTCACAAAGTCAATGATTGACTTACAATGTCAGATTTTTTAGTCAAACCAAGTAGATTTTGTAGATTGCTTGAAAACTTGGCCAAACATTTATGAGGCAACAAAAGTCAGCTCCGCCGGACCCAAAGGTGAAGGGTCTGACGGGTTCCGTGGGGTCTGGCAGTTTGCCTATAAATTGAGCCTTTGTCCAAGCCTCAAACTCACCGTTTTCCAACATATCTTTTCTCTAATCTCAGTATATAAACTAACTCTCTAATATATCTTGTTCATTCTATTCTTGCTTGTGATTCAGATCCTTGCTTGTACGAAGATCGATCACGAGAATTCCCCACTTTAAGCTTTGATCCTTCATGGCTTCACATTGTGTGTTAGTGTTAAGTGTTACCTACACTATCACCATTGTTATACCCATTCATATATCTACTTGTATAAAGTGTGGTTGATGTTGTACACCACAAACGTGTAAGAAGTAACAAGGCGTTGTTGTAATGCCTTAAGATTAAGACATCCTAAACTTAGGTGTCGTTAAAGATTGTAAGTTTGTAAAGTGAAGGTTTCTTCACTGGTATAAAGAAGATCCGTTTGCTAGTGCAGTGAAACTCTCGAGTGGATACTCGAGGAGTGGAAGTAGGAGCAAGATAAGTGAGATCTTGCTAGACCGAACCACTATAATAACCCTGTATTGTGGTTTGTTTATTTATTACACTAGTATAAAAAATGGAATCTGTCACACTAAAAAAGAGTGACCGTAGACATATAGTCACATGCGGTTTATTTAGTCTTTGTGACTAAAGGTCCCGCGACCGTAGGTACCCTACGGTCACGATATGATATTTGTGAAGATAACCAGCAAAAAATGTGACCAATACTCGAAAATGTGTGACGAACTAGGTACAATATTTGGTGTTTTAGTGAATAGGTGTGACGGTAAACACTCTACAGCTACACGAGTTTTGTTTAAGAGTGACTATTGTTTATATGTTTGTCACATGAATATACAATATGTGTGACATTTACTATGTGATTAGTGTATTTTGTGTTACTATATGCATCAAATAGTCACATGAAGGGTATGTTTGTGTGACCTTTTATGACATGTAGCCACACAAATTATGCTAATGGCTCTGAGTTTGTCACATACAATTAACCAAAGAGTTACCAATAGTAGTAATAAGTGTGACTGTATGCTTTGTCAAGTCAAGCCAATTGTATTTTTTGTGACTATATGCATCCAATAGTCACATGAATTGTATGTTTGTGTGACCTTTTATGACATGTAGTCACACAAATCATGCTAATGGTACTGAGTATGTCATATACAATTAACCAAAGAGTTACCAATAGTAGAAATAAGTGTGACTGTATGCTTTGTCAAGTCAGGGAAATTGTATTTTGTGTGACTATATACATCCAATAGTCATATGAATTGTATGTTTGTGTGACCTTTTATGACATGTAGTCACACAAATCATGCTAATGGCTCTGAGTTTGTCACATGCAATTAACCAAAGAGTTACCAATAGTAGTAATAAGTGTGACTGTATGCTTTGTCAAGTCAAGCAAATTCTATTTTGTGTGACTATATGCATCCAATAGTCACATGAATTGTATGTTTGTGTGAACTTTTATGACATGTAGTCACACAAATCATGCTAATGGTACTGAGTTTGTCACATACAACTAACCAAAGAGTTACCAATAGTAGAAATAAGTGTGAGTGTATGCTTTGTCAATTCAAGCAAATTGTATTTTGTGTGACTATATGCATCCAATAGTCACATGAATTATATGTTTGTGTGACCTTTTATGACATGTAGTCACATAAATCATGCTAATGGCTCTGAGTTTGTCACATACAATTAACCAAAGAGTTACCAATAGTAGTAATAAGTGTGACTGTATGCTTTGTCAAGTCAAGCAAATTGTATATTGTGTGACTATATGCATCCAATAGTCACATGAATTGTATGTTTGTGTGACCTTTTATGACATGTAGTCACACAAATCATGATAATTGTACTGAGTTTGTCACATACAGTTAACCAAAGAGTTACCAATAGTAGTAATAAGTGTGACTGTATGCTTTGTCAAGTCAAGCCAATTGTATTTTTTGTGACTATATACATCCAATAGTCACATGAATTGTATGTTCGTGTGACTTTTATGATATGTAGTCACACATTGGAATGTAACTAACAATAATAATAAGTGTGACTATGTTTCATTATCTAGTAACCTTTCAGAATTCAATAAAAACAAAAAACAAAATTCTGGAAATCAAATTTCAATTGCATTAATATATAAAGTTGAATGTACATAAGCAAATCAACAACTATAATGTCGTATTATTGAAAAGTAACATACTTTTCATAAAGAATCACACTTGTAAAGACTTTGAATCACCGTATTGTAAAGTCTTTTGAGCCTTGTTATTCCTATCTTGTTTCTTCATATGAGGAATAGTCGTAAATGTACTGCCTGCTGGAACGTTCATCGAGGGCTTAGTTCCTATCTTTGGTGCACTTTCAACAATAGCTTTTATGGTATTTGGTGATGTTGTTTCCTGTAGGGAAACAAAAGCCGTGTATTAAACATTAAACTAAATATGAAAAGCTATGTATATGTAGGATGATAAATCAAGTGTATGTACCTCTTGAAAAAAATAACCTTTTCCTTTGGCCATGCCACAAAACTACCTTTTATGTAACACCCCCAAATTTACACAATTCAATACAGCGGAAGACTCGTTGGTGTTACGGGATAGCACATTACTCACATCATAGACAACACTTAAAAATCGCGTCGTTTAATAATAAAGCATTTCCATTCATAAATATCAAATTTACATAGGTCCCAAGTCATTGTATTTTATACAGGTTTTACAAAGCATTTGAATGGAAATTATTATTAAAGTGCGGGCCATGAATTCTTGTTGTCTTCCCGAGAATTACCTTCAAGTACCTGAGATAAAACATGTTAAAAGAAAAGGTCAACGAAAACGCAAAGTGAATTCATGGAGTTTTAACTAAATCCATCAATATAACATCGGTATAAAATTATTACCGAAAATCATTTTGTACAAATCTTTGTAATAGGCCATAAAATAGCCAATGTCATTTTATACAAATCCTTATCAAAAATCATAATATATGCTTTTGCCTTCAAAATCATTATACGAGCCATTGTCGTATAAACATCATACAATACGTTTTATAACGTTGTATGGAGTTAAATAAAAACCGTTAAATGAATATGGTTATGTAAAACCAAAACACGAACATAAAATCAATAATAAGACCCTGTATTGCTAGTCACGCAATATATTGTAATTCAATGCATAAAGCAGTATTTTCGTTATTTGGATTATTATAAGCCGCATGACATTGTTACCTTACTACAACAAACAACGGGTAGCTAACCCAAAACTCATTTGCCCATCTAAATTAGCGTGTCGTCACAATAATCACGCTTGTGTAAATCTTCTCATACATAAATTCGCTTACCAATAAATGTGGCACGACGGGGATCAACCGTCAAGGCGCGAACTGGGGTGATCGTCCCCAAATAGTACTATTATATGCATAAGCGTCTACCAAATCCGGGTAGTTCACAATTCATGCTAATGGGACTTCTAGTGACATAACCTAACTTTAATAATCCATTTCATTTCATCTATCGGGTCATATATTCATTCATCGAGTCATACAATCATTCGGGTCCGAATCAATAAACAAACAATCGGGACAATGGTGTCCTATTCTAGTAAAACTAACATGTTATCTCCCTCGCGGGTTTATAAAACATTTCATAAAAATATTTAAAAGAGTGCGAGGCTATGAACTCACGTTGATGTGGGAAGGCGGGTTATCGACAATTCGGATGTACGGTACGTGCTTCAATCACGGAAACCTAGACAAATAATACTCGTCTTAGACTCTTGTCCAATGACTTTATAAAAATAACAATTATGTATACATATGATGATTTTATATATATGATGATGATCAAGTGGGATTGTACATTTTTACTCATTCATTATAGTGTTTATGTGTTGGTAATTTTCAAGACTAGTTACACTAGTTCAACTTGTTTACATTTTGAGGCCCAATGGGCCCATAAGCCCAATATATTATATTAGCCCAATTATACTTTTATTATCAGTACTATACTTTACATGTTGGGCCCAAATGGGTTAAGCCCAATAAGTAAGTTTATAAGTGTTTTACTAACTAGTCGGGTTTATAGTCCAATAAGGCTAACTTAGCCCGTAAATGTCCGTATGTTATTTAGTTCGGGTTTTATCGGTTTTTACTTGTATTAAGTACTTATATATCAGTATATGACATTTAAAAAGTTTACATTAGACGGGTCCGATCGTCTAAGTTTTAATTGACGAAAAACGTTAATTTTACGGTACTAGCCGAAAAGACGTGAAAATCATGTTTATAGTTTTTATAACTTATAAAACTTATCAAACTACCATTTTTATATAATGTCCATTTATTTATCCTTATGCATATTTATATAAATGAAATATATAAGTTAGTGGGTTTTAATTCACATTTTATACTATATTTATTTGAGTGCTTATATAATAATATTAAATTTTAATTTCACAAAATCAGTCCTAAATTTTAAGTTCACTAAAATGTCCATATCTAGAGTTCTATAATGAGATAGGACCTCAAATTTTTATCACAGAAACTAAATGATATGTGCTTCATTTTATTTCTATAGCTACTGATGAATCAACCTCTAAATATTTTAATAAATTCGTCCAAAACAGTGTAGGCAGATTTGCACTCTAAACTTGTTTTGATCATATCTCACTCATTTTGATGATTCCATTGCATGACCAACTCTCACATGTGTATAACACCTAATAGTTACTGTATATTGATTCCACTCTACCATTTTATCAGTTTAACATTTGGTTACTTACTGTTTTTATACAGCCATCATTTTAAGCATGATTTAACCATTTTTACATGTGGTTTTTCCATCTTTTTACCCATGTTTATCAAATCTATCAACACCAAATCCCCACATAATATTTTTAATCATCATTCATCATCATATACATATACATAAATAAAGAAAATACAAGATTACATAATCAAAATAATAAGAGGATAGGAAGAACAATCTCTATACCACCATTAGTGATGAAAAGATGAGTCTTTGATGAACAAGGCTTGGATTTTGATGGCAAAACTTGTGATAAACCAATATCATCTTCAAGTCTACCAACCTTTATAAACTTCTCATGGAAAATCAGCCCTATGACAACAACAAATCTTCTCCTTGGATGTTAGAATCACCTCCAATCTTCAAAGCTTCAAAGTAGCATCATCATGTGTATGAGTAACACATGATTTTATGGCTAACATAGATCAAATGAGGGTTGTTTTTTATGATGGTTGGACGAATTTTAGAGAGAGAGGAGAGGAGTGTGTGAGTTTTGCATGTGTAAAATGAGTTGCTAGTTTGAATTTGGTTGTTTTGTAAGTATAAATGGTTTTGGTGTAAGACTAAGGACAAGTGTCCTTAGCTTAAATATTAAGTTGACACCTTTGTGGTGTTGTGTAGCTTAAGCTTTCCATCCAAGAGTGGGGGTGGGGCAAGTTTATTCTTGTCTCATCCCCATTTAATTACGGGTACTCCTCGATTCTAGTTTCCTTGATTTGCGTGCCCTCGGGTCGCTTTACGAAAAACGTTTTTATAAATTATGAATCAACGGCACAAAACGAATCTAATAAAAATTGTTTCATCAAAAACGGAGTTCAAAAACGTAAATACGTAATCTTAAGGGTTCCGGTTTAATCGTAAAGGACGTTAAATTATAATCGTAAGTCCTAATCTCTTCTCGTAAATTTGTGAGTTTATGAACCAACACAGATTTAAAATTCCAAAATAATATTCACGGATAAATTTATTTCCTGAAATGTCGGACTGTCACCAAAACGGTGTATGTAAACGTAAGCACGTAACGTAGAATCCTCCGGTTTAGACGTAGTCGATGCTACTTCAAGACGTAAATCCAAATTTCTTCCCAAAAATAAGTGAGTTCATAATATAACATTAAAATAATGTTTTTAAATAAT
This sequence comes from Glebionis coronaria, assembly GCA_025667525.1. NCBI lineage: Eukaryota > Viridiplantae > Streptophyta > Magnoliopsida > Asterales > Asteraceae > Glebionis > Glebionis coronaria. The sequence continues at coordinate 135,717,205 of CM046874.1, read as the reverse complement.
ATTTGAGAATAAAATATAAACCATAAATTGACGGATTGTCACAGCATTTACCCCTAAACAGGATCTTTGTCCTCAAAGATCATCTTATCCTACTACTTGCTTCTTATAGAGTTAAAGCCATGTGGGTATTTCCTCCACATTCGGTCTTTTCTCACAAGTGTAATTCATTATAATACGCGAGTTTCATCAAACATAACACGAGAATAAGATCAGGCTTAATGTTGACTTACTTTCTCTATCCATGATGTTCACGGTTTTTGATGAATGCAACTTTTCGCCGATCTAAAATTTATCAAGAAGTGATCAGATTCTCACTTGATAGACATTTTATCAAGTTCGATATACGAAACATAATTCACGCAGCTCTTGAAGTCCTAGGGTAGATCCATCTTATATGCCTTTCAAACCAATCTTTTACATCATCTCAATGGTCCCATACAACGGGGACTTATATCCCATGATCTTTCAGATCATCAATTCATTTTTCCATGGTTAAAATTTTTGGCATAACTTCGCTACCCATCTGACACTTCAAGATCTACATTTCATATTCACATAACCTCCTGCCCACTACCGGCAGTCAATAATCAGATCCTAATTTCAACAATCATTTCAGGTCTCGCGGGTCGAGTATTTTGTAAGGTTAGGTTCGCCATCATAGGAAATCTTAAACCTAAAAGACATGTCCAACTCACAATGGGTGTATGTCGGGTGTCTTCATCCCAACTCCTGTTTACTGATGCTGTAATATATATCCTCACACTCACAAGATTCGATCTTGATCCTAATACGATAATTATCAATGATAATCTCTCCAAAGGAAAACGATTTTACAGTTTATTACCAAAGGTCAATCATTCAAACATAAAACAGCACTTAGAGTATTATGTATCGTTACTTTACCTCGTCCCTTCGATTGGGGTGGTAAACAGTACTCTCATCAAGGTTCGTTCCCAATGACTTCTGAGCAAATCTCTAGAAATTCGATACGAAGCGAGGATCTTGTTAGAGATGATCGATACAGGCACACCATGTTTACACAACTCCTTTAAATACAAAAGAGTCAATTTCTTCATCAAGAATCTATCATTAACAGGAATGATATTAGCAGATTTGGTCAGTCTGTCGACGATGACCCAAATCGAATCAAATTCAGATGATGACCTTTGCAATAGTTAGACGTTTACTAATGCATGAGGCGATGTCTGCCTTCATAATTTGCCATTAGTACAACTTCTTCAGATAAAAATACACTAAATCAGAAATAACATGAATAGAATACTTAATCTTATGAGATTCCAACATGACTACATCTCAAAATCTCCATATTTAGACAACCATAAGTGGCCTTTTAATCATTTAACACCATCGGCTCTTATTACTAATAGTTCACATTAACCGCGAATCCCCTTTTATTATTTATATTATCCTTCTTTCAAGCATTAGTTATTACTAAATTGTTCGGCAATTTATTTTGCACATTCATTATTAAGGAACACATCCTAATTGATTCTTTATCATTTCTTCATAATGTGGCAGTAATTATATTCACCTTCCTCGATGAAATAATTATCATGACCGTATTTATTCAAAAATTTCTTTCTTCATATTTTCTAAGTTTTAGTTTCGTCTCAATTATTATTTATATTAGTTTTTCTCAGTCCGGCGGCTAAAGCGTCGATATTTATTACAAGTAATTAAATAATAAATATTTAATTTTATGAAATGTAAACGTAAAAGTTTTAAATTTTCTCAGTTCGTCTAATTATAGAAAAATGTTCAAAATAAATTTGAATTTAGTTAACACGATTTTTGTTGATTTATTGAAAATAACTAATAAGATTCGTAAATGTTCGAAAAGTTCTTTGTTTACACTTTGGTCAAAATTTTCTTAGTTGAAAAGCAAAATTTGTCGCTTCAAATTTCAAGTCATGGTTTAAATGTTTTCCTCAATCCCTTTTAGGTTGTCTTGAGGTATACACAACCATTTACCCCTAAACAGGAGTTTAGTTAACTGTTCTGGGTAGAAGGGAATAATCCCTCAAAAGTTCTTTTTGATAAAACATTTGTCAAAACATATTTGCACTTTCTTTTTGGTAAAGCCCAAAGTCTTAAATGACTTCTAATTTTTGAAGAGTCAATATATATATATATATATATATATATATATATATATATATATATATATATATATATATATATATATATATATATATATATATATATATATATATATATATATATATATATATATATATATATATATATATATATATATATATATATATATATATATATATATATCTTACCATCATTAATCAAACGGTCATTTTATGTAAAGGATTAAGCCTTAAATCACTTGTTAAATATTCAAGGTACAGGTTTTCATTGTTCGGCCAATTCAGGGCAATCTATAAATAATTATTAACTCCTTCTTATTCTTATAAACAAACAGATGGTCCTTAATGATCACAAGCATAAACTTATTAAATTACAGCCTACACACGTGATTCACCAAATTTATGGATGCTACATGTGTATTAGTCAATCCAAACGACATCATGTGAAACTCATAATGTTCATTACGAGTTCTGGATGTAGTGACTGGAATAGATAATCTTCTTTGCGGACGCGAAGTTTGATGATAACCATGCCGTGAATCAAATCTTTAGAACATACGCTAGAACCTTGTAAATGATCGAACAATCTATCATCTTGGGTAGTGGATATAGATTTTAATCGTCAATTTACTTAGTTCACGGTAATCAATAAAAATAAGGAATGATAACACCATAGCTCTTCATGATGACGAGCTAGGTAGAATAAAATCTATCTCCGACAACTCTCTCGGTTGTACGGTAATTCCTTTAATTCAGATGGTGCTGATGTAAAGTGCACATGCCACAGGTGCAGCACCGGGAATATAATCAATACCAATTTCAACTTGCCTTAATGGGGAAAGTCTAGGTAATTCACCAACAAATACCTTCTAAAGTTTCAGATAACATAAACATCTTTTAATACATTTATTTTAAGTTCTTTCTAGATTATAATATCTATGACTAATTCTCAACCATTCATGGTATAATTTCGAGTCTAAATGCAGGATATGGTCATCCATCAAGAATTATTTAAATAACTTTTGATATTCAACATCTTATCTTTTAGGGGAATTCTACTCGAGTACCCATCAATTAAGACAATGTCGTTATGTCATAATCAGTCAATCCATTCTACTGGCACTATCAACTTTCCAATTTTGTTACCATTGATAAGATGTGATCTTCTCAAAAGACTAATAATAATTCATAATCCTTCACAAATTCAAGGATATCATGAGACATAACTAACCTTAAAAGAGTAAGGTCAACGCATAATCTACGCGAGAGAATTTCAAATCAGATACAGACGAAAACATTTAACGAATATGAATATATCCCATGTTTTCATAATTTGAGTACGCATTCGAAAGCTCCTCGGATCGTTACCCAGGTCATTAAAATGAAATATAATCAAAAGAAATGATAGGAACGTCGATACATCCAGTCGGGTATCAACACTCGGTAATCAGATACTTCTCCTAAGAATCTCACCACGGGAGAATTGGACAAGAAGGGAATATCAATTGTCAAATAAGACAAATTCCACAGATGAGTAAAATTCGACTCGAAAGAATAGATGCTACAGGCACATATGTAGGTGTCCCTAACACTATGTCCCTATTTTTCACTTCTTGCAGATCTCATAAAATTTAATCTTTCACAATCTTCAAAGAAAATGTATTGTTTATTCATTAGTTTTATGGTGACTACTAATTAGCCTTGCATGGTCCATTCCAAATTGTATGTAGGCGCGCAACTATATACAATTTCAAGATTAACGATGTAATACTCAGTTCGTCAAAATTTTATCATCATGTTTATAATAAAAACATTTTCATGCTTAATTCTCAAATAAGAATCAAAAATAAATTTACAAAGATTTTATTTGTTATGAAAACAATTAAGTTTTCCAAGGTATTTCATAATCAACTTTATTTCAATAATGATTATTTATAAGTCTCACTTTAAATAATCCATATAGTGATGAAAATTCAATTTTCTCAAAGGATACTGTTTTATCTTATAAAAACAATGAGTGATCTGCAAAAGAGTGATGAAAAGTTGTTTACCAAGAACTAACCACAATATAACAGGAAATGAGCTTAGCCAATTAATCATGAGGTGCATGACCTCGATGGCACTCAAAAAGAATAATCCACAACGTAACTTAATTCGAGATGAGTACTTGTTCAATGGTTGCATCACTAATGCGAGCATTAGGAAGAAGCAAGAAAAGATAGATATCATCGATACATGTAGAATTTAGCAATCAAATATAGTCTTTTCATTAATCACAAACAAGTCAAAATTGTACCGTAACACATTACGTGTCACTATGTCATACAATTCCAAGAACTCATCCTACCAACTGATGTCTCAGTTAAGTTAGGGATTTTTAAAAGATACCATAATGAATACTAATCCACAAGAGTCATTAGGTGTTCCACATGTCCCGAAAGATCCATCGGTCCCAATTTAGAAGAAGATTTCTTCAATTTATTTATTGGACACTGGGCATCCTCGTTATTGGAAAATGGTTTAGGAACAACCCTTAACACAAACTAACAATCATTTAAAACCTTATAATTCAATCACAGAACTCAACAACTTCCTCTTAACAATCTTATTCCATACAAGTTAAATTTTACTTCATTCAAGTTTCAACCAAATCATACTCAATGCGATATCCTACATCATTCTCCAATACTTTCAACCTTATTCTTAGACCTTAATAGGGCAATAAAAGCTGGATATGAACAACACTTAATTTCCAATCCTATAGCTCATTCATCAATAGTTATCAAATGAGTCACTAGCATGAGATGACTCACACATTCAATATTTCTCGGAAAGGTACTAGTGGCATGAGGCTTTTGGGTAATGGTTCCAATGACAGCCTCAAGTGCAACATTCACCCTTTCGATTTCAATTTAAGAATTGGATGACAACGAATCAGATGACATCTTTCTAGGTGGTAACGTTTTGTCAAACTCCACTCTATAAGGAAAGATCGTCATGACATCGATATCAGTTTTAATCTCGCCAATTCTTCTTCAATATCAAAATCAACTAATATTTACATTTCTACGAATATCAACCATTTTGTTGGGATCATAAATATCCACAACTTGGTTTAGATCTGTAATAGCTAGAATTCCTTCGGAAATGGCTTCGATTAATTACTAGGGAAGTTAGGGTTTCTTGTGACATACTACGTCGTATAAATACCTCGTATAAATATCAAAATAATCATCAACAATCATGTAATCAAATTACAACATATATATATAATCCAAGTTATATATATATATTAAAATAACACTCTCAGTCTGGCCTTGTCGGTAACTCGGGAATTCTTCGGCACCGTTATAATCAAAAGATTTTTAGACATTTTTGGAAAAATGTTTATAGTTAAAAGATTTTGAAATGTTTTATTCAAAACCTTGGTTTTAAAAATCTTTCGTTCTCTATAACGAGAGCTCTGGTACCAAACTGTAACACCCCCAAATTTATACAATTCAATACAACGGAAGACTCGTTGGTGTTACGGGATAGCACATTACTCACATCATAGATAGCGCTTAAAAATCGCGTCGTTTAATAATAAAGCATTTCCGTTCATAAATATCAAATTTACATAGGTCCCAAGTCATTCTATTTTATACAGGTTTTACAAAGCATTTGAATGGAAATTATTATTTAAGTGCAGGCCATGAATTCTTGTTGTCTTCCCGAGAATTACCTTCAAGTACCTGAGATAAAACATGTTAAAAGAAAAGGTCAGCGAAAACGCCGAGTGAATTCATAGAGTTTTAATTAAATCCATCAATATAACATCGGTATAAAATTATTACCAAAAATCATTTTGTACAAATCTTTGTAATAGGCCATAAAATAGCCAAAGTCATTTTTAAAAATCCTTATCAAAAATCATAATATAGGCTTTTGCCTTCAAAATCATTATATGAACCATTGTCGTAAAAACATCATACAATACGTTTTATAACGTTGTATAGAGTTAAATAAAAACCGTTAAATGAATATGGTTATGTAAAATCAAAACACGAACATAAAATCAATAATAAGACCCTGTATTGCTAGTCAGGCAATATATTGTAATTCAATGCATAAAGCAGTATTTTCGTTATTTGGATTATTATAAGCCGCATGACATTGTTACCTTACTACAACAAACAACGGGTAGCTAACCCGAAACTCATTTGCCCATCTAAATTAGCGTGTCGTCACAATAATCACGCTTGTGTAAATCTTCTCATACATAAATTCGCTTACCAATCAATGTGGCACGACGGAGATCAACCGGGCGCGAACTGGGGTGATCGTCCCCAAATAGTACTATTATATGCATAAGCGTCTACCAAATCCTGGTAGTTCACAATTCATGCTAATGGGACTTTTAGTGACATAACCTAACTTTAATAATCCATTTCATTTCATCTATCGGGTCATATATTCATTCATCGGGTCATACAATCATTCGGGTCCAAATCAATAAACAAACAATCGGGACAATGGTGTCCTATTTTAGTAAAACTAACATGTTATCTCCCTCGCGGGTTTATAAAACATTTCATAAAAACATTTAAAAGAGTGCGAGGCTATGAACTCACGTTGATGTGGGAAGGCGGGTTATCGGCAATTCAGATGTACGGTACGTGCTTCAATCACGGAAACCTAGACAAATAATACTCGTCTTAGACTCTTGTCCAATGACTTTATAAAAATAACAATTATGTATACATATGATGATTTTATATATATGATGATGATCAAGTGGGATTGTACATTTTTACTCATTTATTATAGTGTTTATGTGTTGGTAATTTTCAAGACTAGTTACACTAGTTCAACTTGTTTATATTTTGAGGCCCAATGGGCCCATTACAAGCCCAATATATTATATTAGCCCAATTATACTTTTATTATCAGTACTATATACTTTACATGTTGTGCCCAAATGGGTTAAGCCTAATAAGTAAGTTTATAAGTGTTTTACTAACTAGTCGGGTTTATAGTCCAATAAGGCTAACTTAGCCCGTTAATGTCCGTATGTTATTTAGTTCGGGTTTTATCGGTTTTTACTTGTATTAAGTACTTATATATCAGTATATGACTTTTAAAAAGTTTACATTAGACGGGTCCGATCGTCTAAGTTTTAATTGACGAAAAACGTTAATTTTACGGTACTAGCCGAAAAGATGTAAAAATCATGTTTATAGTTTTTATAACTTATGAAACTTATCAAATTACCATTTTTATATAATGTACATTTATTTATCCTTATGCATATTTATATAAATGAAATATATAAGTTAGTGGGTTTTAATTCACATTTTATACTATATTTATTTGAGTGCTTATATAATAATATTAAATTTTAATTTCACAAAATCAGTCCTAAATTTTAAGTTCACTAAAATGTCCATATCTAGAGTTCTATAATGAGATAGGACCTCAAATTTTTATCACAGAAAATAAATGATATGTGCTTCATTTTATTCCTTTATAGCTACTGATGAATCAACCTCTAAATATTTTAATAAATTCGTCCAAAACAGTGTATGCAGATTTGCACTCTAAACTTGTTTTGATCATATCTCACTCATTTTGATGATTCCATTGCATGACCAACTCTAACATGTGTATAACACCTAATACTTACTGTATATTGATTCCACTCTACCATTTTATCAGTTTAACATTTGGTTACTTACTGTTTTTATACAGCCATCATTTTAAGCATGATTTAACCATTTTTACATGTGAGTTTTCCATCTTTTTACCCATGTTTATCAAATCTATCAACACCAAATCCCCACATAATATTTTTAATCATCATTCATCATCATATACATATACATAAATAAATAAAATACAAGATTACATAATCAAAATAACAAGAGGATAGTAAGAACAATCTCTATACCACCATTAGTGATGAAAAGATGAGTCTTTGATGAACAAGGCTTGGATTTTGATGGCAAAACTTGTGATAAACCAATATCATCTTCAAATCTACCAACCTTTATAAACTTCTCATGGAAAATCAGCCCTATGACACCAACAAATCTTCTCCTTGGATGTTAGAATCACCTCCAATATTCAAAGCTTCAAAGTAGCATCATCATGTGTATGAGTAACACATGATTTTATGGCTAACATAGATCAAATGAGGGTTGTTTTTGATGATGGTTGGACGAATTTTAGAGAGAGAGGAGAGGAGTGTGTGAGTTTTGCATGTGTAGAATGAGTTGCTAGTTTGAGTTTGGTTGTTTTGTAAGTAAAAATGGTTTTGGTGTAAGGCTAAGGACAAGTGTCCTTAGCTTAAAGATTAAGTTGACACCTTTGTGGTGTTGTGTAGCTTAAGCTTGCCATCCAAGAGTGGGGGTGGGGCAAGTTTATTCTTGTCTCATCCCCATTTAATTACGGGTACTCATCGATTCTAGTTTCCTCGATTTGCGTGCCCTCGGGTCGTTTTATGAAAAACGTTTTTATAAATTATGAATCAACGGCACAAAACGAATCTAATAAAAATTGTTTCATCAAAAACAGAGTTCAAAAACGTAAATACGTATTCCTAAGGGTTCCGGTTTAACCGTAAAGGACGTTAAATTATAATCGTAAGTCCTAATCTCTTCTCGTAAATTTGTGAGTTTATGAACCAACACAAATTTAAAATTCCAAAATAATATTCACGGATAAATTTATTTCCTGAAATGTCGGACTGTCACCAAAACGGTGTATGTAAACGTAAGCACGTAACGTAGAATCCTCCGGTTTAGACGTAGTCGATGCTACTTCAAGACGTAAATCCAAATTTCTTCCAAAAAAATAAGTGAGTTCATAATATAACATTAAAATAATGTTTTTAAATAATATTTGAGAATAAAATATAAACCATAAATTGACGGATTGTCACATTTTACATCCTTAACATTTTTTAAACCATTATTTTTGTCATCAGGTATGAATGTTGCATCCACTAGGGATTCATCAACTGAAACTTTGTAGCAATTTTTTGGTAGTGGTTGGTTATGAATCATTACATTGTCTCAGTCCTTAGAATTGTATACCGTACCGTTGCCAATGATAATTGTCCTAGAGATGTTCCACATTTTGCAGTTAAATGTCTGAAGAAAATAAGTTTACATTGCGTTAATGAGAAATAAATTAAGCAAGTAATTATATGAATAATGATGAAATACTTACATCTGACAGTGATGGTGGAGACTGATTTACTTTCGATTTACAAGGTGTACGCTTCTTTCGTAATGATGAAATAGGTACGTCTTGTTGTGTCGAGGGAGACAGATTTTATTGTGATCCGGAAGCTGGAGAAATATCTTCTTGAGATTGGGAATTTTGAAGTGGAGACTTCTTTTCTAATGATCTAGTCTTATTTTTTGCTCCCATAGTTCTAACAAGTCCCTGCATATATACATAACACAGTAAATAAGTCATGTATAGTACAATTTAGAAACCAAACATGGTTTTTTATAACTTACCTTATTCGCAGTTGCAGTTGCAGTGTCCAAATCCTTGTTCGAAGTTGCAGTTGTCTTAAACATTGGAAATAACACACCCTTCTGAAGTCTACCACCACTGATCGGCGTCCTTTGCTCTTCACTAGGTATTGTGTTTAATGTATTATGTTCTAGTTGTAATACCTGCAATATATAAGTATGTTAATTGTTATGGTATTACAGACTGAAAATCATCAAATCAAAATTAGAAAACTAGTCTTACATTTGACTGAATTGGCGTTAACTCTTATATATTAACCCCATGTGCAGACATAAGTTTAAAAATTTTATTAATAGTTTCCTGTGTTTGTGACATCTGCGTGGTTAATTGAGTGACTGTAATATCTTTATCTTTGTGCGCCTGTCTCTCCTTATCAAGTTCAGTTTCAAGCATCGCAATCCTTACATCAGTTCCTTGTTTCCTTCTAGGTAGATCAAAGAAATTCCTGCACGTAACTCTGCCTCCCACTCCTCTTGCATACCCTCCATTGTCCTTTCCTAATACATGTGATAATGAATCTGTGCCACTATCAACCGTCAAGGTTCCATCTCTGATCTGGTCCTCTACTTCCAACTGCACACAAAAAATGGTAAATAATTTATTATACGAATATAAACATAATATACATAAATTTGCAATAACACTTACAATCTTAGTGCCAACGTTGATTGTTTCATCATCTATATCCTTTTCTTCTTTTCTGACCCTTCCATTAAACCACAAGATCTAGTTTAATATTTTGTTTTATGATCTTCCAAACATCAAATACATACAGATGAAAAGTTAAACCAACATGGACAACAGTGTTAGGATATTACACCAATATGACCTTACCATTTGCTCTTTTATATATACATAACCACCACGTCTCATTGTATGCTGATAAAGAGACTTGGAACGCACCAATTTATTTGCAGCTGGTTTCACGTAACAAAAGAGATTACTGGATGAGAAGTTGCTAGTACGTAATAGAGTGTGTTTTTCATACGGAGTTTCCAAACAATGCATACATACGGTGTTTATAAATGTAAAACGAAATAGAAATTAACAACCTTAAATTCTTCTGTGGCCGTGTGGTTTACAAAAGCAACTCACTATTCGACATTGATGATTGCTCTGTAATTCTTTGGAACTTCATTTAGTTTTTCAGGTTTATCTAAGTTGGGAACTGTGTTCTTTGCTGCCAGTTTACTTCTGAAATTTCTTAGAAGTTCACCTAGCTTATTCATAACCAACTTTTTGAAGGACACATCAAATTCAAAGTATTGTTGCACATATTAACATAATGTTAAAGTAAACGTAGGAATAAGACTAATAGTTGGGTAAAATTTTTTGTATGCGTACCGTGGTTTCAGTCTAAAGTTTTTCTCTTGCTTCCTCCTTTACATCTTTCTACGATAGAATCTTCAATCCTATCTTCTCCCGAACCATGTATCCTAAAAAACTGATAAACAATGATATGTTTGTCCCTGATATTCTATTCGGTGCATTAAAGTTTACATTTATCTTTATGACACCTGGTTTTCCGTATTTTATCCGAAACTTGGATAACCTAGTTATACCCCTCCTATTAACAACCTTTTGTTTACTGATGTCTTCATCCTCATCTGATTGATCACCATAATCCTCTGATTCATAATCTCCTTGATTATGGTGATTTACATCATGATTATTAACCAAATAATCATCATCATTAACAATACAATCTTGATCATCGTTTATAGTGTTCATGATTATTAACCACAAATCGATGTGTACAAGAACAATAAGTGGAAATGGTATGAAACTAATGAAAAAGTAATTGAGTTTTGTATATTTTGTGATTTTGGAGAAAAATCAGGGTTTGAGATGGAGATGGAGTTAGAAAATTATGGTAACGACATATGTATTAACTTAGCATGGACATTCAAAATTCTCATGAAAATTTTGGCTCCAAATACAAAAATTAAACAACCAAATATTTTGACCTCCAATTTGCCTCCAAATTAAACATTCAAACTAGGTAAACTTGCCCTTTGAGTTTCCTAGTAAAAAAAATTTTGAACTAAATTTTATACTATTTTACACATTTTAACATTCAACCAAAAATCTTTGATAGATAACTGATAATTGCTTGAGTACATATATTGAATTGTACATGGACTTAAAATACTTATATTAACTAGTTGTGGATACAAAAGTTGGATAGACCGAGCTTGACCCAAATTAGGCTTAATTTGGGGTCTTGTGGACTCCGACTCTTGCACCAAGTGAAACTTGCTTTGAGGACCTTGCGCACTAGATAGACACCGTTAGGCTTACCGTGGGTTTGTGACCCACGATTAGACTCCAGCGTGAGAGTAAGTAATCGATTTGAGTATGTAGTGTTTAGGGTATTGTGTGTATCGTACCTTTGTGGAACCTACGGGATTCCTTTTATACCCGAGAGAGTCCTGGCTGGGCTCTCCTACTGTTGCGGCCAAAGGAAGAGATAATGACCTAAAATAGTTTGATCCTTATCACATAACCAAGGTAAGTGTATATCCCTTCTCTTTAGGCGGATATATCTATATGATAGATTATATTCTCGTCTGATCCTGTCGCGCTGCTACAAGGACCTGGCTAAGTAATTAGCCGTATGTGCGACAGCAGCTTACCAGGCCTCCTGGGCTGCGCGCGCGCATCACACAAGCATTCAATCCATTCCTGATGGATGTGGGTAGTACCCGTGCGTCGGACTATCCAGCCCGACTAGGGACTATACGTCATCATGTCCCCCTAGTCTAGTGGTCGCAGGTTCCAACCGCGACTACTAGACTATAAATCAACCAGAACACTCGCATAGTCTAGATATGAACAAAGATTTCAAACATTCCCGCCAAGAAGACATTCATCCCCCTTTTACCTAACCTCCTCGGTACCCGGGAAAAGCGTCTGCCATGTCATAGTTACCCTTTCAACTTCTACCATTAGATCTAGCAAGTGGGTAACACGTGGCACACATCTGACCGTGAACAATAAATCAATAGGTATATATATACCTCTGACGCCTCCTTTTGACTGTTTACCAACTACAAAAAACTCTCAAACCTCCATTAACGCCTTCAACACACGCCATCATCACCAGATCTCAGTGAAGGTAATCTGCGCGACCACCTGATTATATAATACCATGGTGAAACAATTATCCGCCATTACGTCAACCTTAACCATAGAGGAGCTAGACCAATTCACCAATGAGTTCTACATACCCAACTACCTATACCCAGAAGTTCCTAACCCTCGACATAATATAAGCCAGGCCCCAGCGAGAAAGATAGGGGTGTACACCCGGTTCTTCGACTATGCAAACCATCGTATACCCATGTCACGCTTCCTTCTTAGCGTGTTGATGCATTATGAGACCCACGTCTCTCAATTGCATTGTATAGGGGCGACCAAAATTTCAAATTTCGAAATAAACTGCCGCACCCTAGACATAGAGCCCACCGTAGACCTTTTTCGCGTATTCTACCAACGGCAATTAGCCAATGGCTGGGTGTCCTTCGCTAAGCGAAAAGGCGGAATGCACTGTTATGACGGAAAAGTAGACTCCCTAAAGGACTGGAATGACAAATTCTTATGGCTTGACGACGTTGTGTTCTCATTCCACTTCCCTTTTTTGACCCCCGAAATGGTGAGGAAGGACCCCTTACCTGGCCGCAACTCCTATAATCTTGAAGACGCGGAGACTTTAAACAACAATCATATCCCCGTACAGCCGTATCTAGAGATTGTGCTAGTCACCCTTGGACTAAGTCGCGCACCGATCTGTGGCGCACACAGGATACCCGTCTTCTGCACCCAGGACGGCCAGGGTTAGTGGTTCTTCCTCCCATCCACCGTAGCATTATGTAAGTACCTTCTTGTGCCAAGAAACTAAATTTTATCTTTCTGTGTGTCTGTTTCCTTGCTGCGCAGTTATGGATCTTCTTGAACTCGTTCGTGGTGCATTCCCAGAAGATTTGATGGTATACTCTCGTCCTGAGAGGGAAAATGAAGAATCCCTCCAAGACCGTGCCCAAAAGAACACCATGGCCCTGGAATTCGGAGAGGCATCCACCACCCAATAAAATGATGACACAAGCGCGGATCAGCCACCACCATCACCATCAACACAACAGCCACAACAGCCACCAGCAGCACAACAGCCACCAGTAGTACAACAGCCACCACCGCCCTTCCTCAGCTCCTCGCTGTCTTCGGATAATCTTACCGAGGACACTGAGAAAGGCGCAGAAGAATTTGATGAAGAAGACACTTCTAGCTTGGGGAAGAGACAAAGGAGCCCTCCATCGTCTTCACGCAAAGCTGAGCGTACCGGGGCCGGTCCCTCCTGGACGGAGGTGCGCACAACCGAAGAAGAGTTCGAGGAGAACCTTGTGAAGACTCCCCCTCGCACTCCTCTAGTCACCGTCAACCTAAGGTAACTTCCTTCCCACACATTGTAGTTTTTGTTCTCATGTTGTTTTCTTTTTTTTTGTTATCTCACCACCATTCCTATGTAACAGTGACGACCCAAAGAAGTCCTCTATGAAAGCTGAGACCACGCCTTCCCCCCACAAGGAGACTTCATCAGCAGGGGGAAGTGCGTTTCTACAAGACCCTATCTTTGCTCCTAGATGGGATCTGCCTGCATCTTCGGATTTGAAAAGCGCTTTTGACTTCTCAAGTTTCTTGGATAACATTGTGCCCCCTGGTCGAACGGAAATTCTGGAAGGAATGAGTGACGTTGTCCTGGCCGATGAAGCCAGCTATCTAGCAGCTAACATGTGACATTGACGTCACATCTTAAGAAGAGATTCCTAGAGTTGTCTACCAAAGTCCGCACCACGGAGGAAAGACTGAGGCAAGTTACTGAAGAAAAATCCATCGCGCTGGGGGATATGCAAGAAAAAATCGACCAAGAGATCGAGAGAGGAAGAAAGGATGCAGCCCTTCTCCATTCTTTGAAAAAGGAAAGGAACAGGCTATCCTCCGCTCTAGATGAAGAGCGCGCCCAACTCAACCAGCTAAAGGCCTCCAACCAGGTTGCTATGGGGGACTTCGAAGAAGGAAAAAATAAGTTTGTAGCTGATGTTGACGCGTTGGGCGCCAAGGTGAAGGAGGATGTAAGCGACCTCAGCGGTCAATTAAAGAGGCTGAGCATAGAGCTGGATGAAGACCTGTATCCTCGCTTAATGAAGGAAGTAGCTGAGAAGCGGTGGCTAGTGCGCCATGGTTTGCGCTTAGCCGCGATGGGTGCCTTGGAAGACCCCGCCTTGCGAACTTCCTTCTCCAAATTTGTGATAAATGCGGTTAACGAGGGTACTCCCAGGGGTTTGGTTATAGCACACAAGGAAAAGTTACTAAACAAAGAACTAGCAGAGGTGTCCTTTTATGATCCGAAGGCCGATTCCAAACTTACGACAACCCTGCAAGATATGAAAGCTTACCCACTACCATCCTTTGGTTTAGAAGAAAAGGACCACGAGGTACCCCTGGAAATTGTGATGGAGGGCCTCACACTGGTGCACCACAAGGCAGAGGGCGCAGAAGCATTGCCGGACTTCCACTTGAAACCGTCTATGGAGCAGCTGACAATACCCATATTTACACATCCTAGGGACACACTTGATCCATTCAGAATTGAAAAGGAAGTTCCACTGTCCGAGGTGCTTGCAGCCCATGAGAGCCACACTGCTGCCAAGAGGGCCCTTCTGAACATAGAGGTTGCACCATCCATTGGCGCAGCCCACCTTGCACCCTCTATTCTTGTGCTGCCATTACCACTACTAGAGAGGGATTCTCGCATGCTAGACCGAATGGCGAAGAACTTGAGGGACCATCGTGCTACTGCTTACTGCCCACCGTTGCTAAAACTGAAGAGGTCGTCATCCGAGACCCATTTGCTCAACAACCTCTCTACTGACTTGTAAATATGTTGATGATTTTGTTATGCTCTAATGTTCGAACTCGTTTGTAATAAACACTATTTTTGTTTATGATAAGTTTGCTTAATGTTGCTAACACAATTTCTCAAAATGAGTTAATGTAAACTTATAAATGGTCCATATGGGTTTGAGAAGCTCATTACGTGCGGTATACCGCTACTACCATAAGGACGGCCAGGTGAGGCTGACCAATTGTTAGGTGTGCACGATTGTGTCTTAAAAGTCTCAGAGTTTACTGGCTGCATAACTTGCTACGACATCATAAATAGTAAGGGGCTTAACAAGGATACACGATCCATGGTCTATGGGGTTGCATCCTACTTACTCGATGAGTCTAATTAGTAGGGTAGGCTCATTCCTCTTATTTCGCCTGGAAACGTTGTGCACGTGTGCGCCAATAGGCAATGTATAATACATAAAAAAGAAGATATGTATGACAAAAAGAAATGTTTTCAGAACGCGCCGTGGAACTAGCTAGGTACCATGACAGTTTTATTAATACTTGCAAGATTTAACACATGAAATGAAAGAAAAAACAATACATTTACTCAAGAAGTCCACCGTTAAAGGTAGCACTTCTTTAGATGGCATATGTTCCAAGGCCTTTGTAGGTCGCGACCATCCATGTCAAGCAGTCGATATACGCCATTCCCCAGTGCATCTGTCACCATATAAAGTCCCTCCCACTTAGGTCCAAGTATACCTGTATTCTCAGCGCGACTGGCCGCGTTTGAGCGATATATAAAGTCACCTGGCCTGAAGGAGGTCTTGCGTACCCTAGCATCATAGTAGCCTTTCATTTTTTCTTTTGATTTAGCTTCATGGATTGCTGCCAACTCTCTCCGCTCCTCGAGTATGTCTAAGTTCAATCACAACTCCTTGTCGTTAGTGAACATGTCTACCTCCGCTATGCGGAGTATTTGCAATCTAATCTCAGCTAGGATGACTGCCTCTGTACCATATGTTAGGGCGAAAGGGGTATCACCCGTGGCTGTCTTGATCATCATGCGATGCGCCCATAAGACTTGTGACAACTCATCGACCCACTTCCTGTTGTGTTCCCCCAATCGTGCTTTTATGCCATCTCCCAAACTTCTGTTTGCTCTTTCCACAAGTCCATTCGTTTTTGGATGGGCTACCGATGCGAACCGTTGGTGTATTCCATTCTTTGCGCACAAATCCTTGAATGGGTTCTCTACGAATTGCTTTCCATTATCAGAAACTATTTCACCGGGTAGTCCGAAACGAGATACTATGTTGTCCCATATGAACCTCTTCACCTGGTTCCCCGTGATTTTTGCGACTGTCTTTGCTTCAATCCATCTAGTAAAGTAATCCATCACGACTATGATGAACTTAATCCTACCTGCAGCTATGGGAAAAGGTCCCGCGATATCTATTCCTCACTTGAAGAATGGCCAAGGGGAGGTGGTCGGTGTGAGCTCCTCCTGGGGTTGTCGAGGTATTGGCCTGTGCACCTGGCAGTCATTGCATTTATTAATGAGCGTTCACACGTTCGTATACATGGTTGGCCAGTAGTACCCGCTGCGCAACGCTGTTGCTACCACGGACCTTGGTCCTGCGTGCATGCCGCATGACCCTTCGTGGATTTCGCTAATGATGTACTACGCCTGGCGCGGCCCCACGCATCTTAGCCATGGCTGGAGAAATGATCGTTTGTAAAGAACCCCATCTCTGACTTCAAATTGCCTCGAGCGTCTTCGTATTCGTCGTGACTCGGTTTCGTTATGTGGGAGTGAATCATTCGTCAAATAATCCAAAATCGGTGTCATCCATGTAGGGCCTTCTTCCTCTACGATCGATGTGACCTCTTGCTCTTTTATTGACTTGTCCTTGAGAATCTCCACCATGACCTGTTTTGATAGGTGTGCAAAGCTGGTAGACGCTATTTTACTAAGTGCATCTGCTTTCTTGTTCTCCCCCTGGGTACTTAGCGTATCCGGAACTTATTGAATCCTTCAATCAATGCTTTGGATTTTTGTAAGTATTGCACCATGTTATCTTCTTTTGCCTCGTATTCGCCAAGTATATGGTTTGCTACCAGTCGAGAATCTACGTTTGCTTCGAGATTGCGCACATGTCACACCCCACCATGGCAGAATATGGGGCACGACGTATGGATATCATCACAAATAGCGTGTCTATAGAGATAACTAAATGATTTAAGAAATGTCATAAAATGGTGACACAAATGTCATGACAATATCTCAACAATGCAGGAGTCTAGGTAAGTAGGTAATAGTCCTACCTCTTACCCAAGACAAACAAGTAACACAACAAAACAAACATATAGGTGCCAACAGTATCACTAATTCAAAAAAAACATAAAGGTAAACTAAGAAGGAACGGGGATCTCCTTCTATATGCAATCCTAAGGCATCCAAGTCTAGCCACTTCTATCCTCACGCTTAACCACATTCACACCTGAAAGAGACACTAAAACACGTCAACATAATGTTGGTGAGAGTCATAGGTTTAGACTCCAACCCAAAACAGTTATAAGCTGTGAATAACCACCAGCAACAAAAGAACATATGGACAATGTGTTACAAATATGCATTAACAACTAACATTCAAGATTAATCATACCAAACCAAAATCCAAGGCTCCTACCTTGCCAAACAACATGGTACCATAGATGATCACACTATGTACCTATCCCAAGGCCACTACCTTTTCAAACCACAAGGCCACTACCTTGTCAAACCACAAGGCCACTACCTTGTCAAACCACAAGAACTGAGACGGCACGTGTCCCCCGATCCAAATCATACACAATCAAGAATCACATAGCAGTTAATCACATAATGTACACACAAGTCCATCACAACCATAAAAACATTCACAGCAACAATTTATAAATAACTCAACACAGCGTCTCTTCCATCCCATCTGGAAGTCAAAATCAATAGTAAACATGGGACTATGAAACTCACCTGATTGCTTCTTCACAAGTCCTCGCACTTAGCAACGAGCTAACAAACCAAAAACACACAATCAATACCCGAACCAACCACCAAGATGGCTCATCAACCTATGATGGACATCTAGCCTATTCCCATATAATTACCTCATTGTTAAGTTCTAATCACCCCATTACCATTCCTTAACAAGTCCCTAACTTGGTTAAGTTTAATAGCTATCCCTTTCATAATTTTACACAAAATAGTCCAAGTTTTAGGTCTCAAAACTTTAAGTCAAACGTCTACTTAAATATACCCATGGTTTCTGTAAAAGGAATATTCACACTTTTATATATGTTAGTTAAAACCTCCCACTTGCCCTAACCTTAAAGCTACTGTTAAGGCCCCGATATATGTGTATATATTTCTACCTATCCAGAATTCACTGATTTTAAACGTATGAAAATTTCATTACCATTAGAGGGTCTTACCCTAAACTACAATCTTAGCCCAAGTGCAGATACTCACTACAATATATAAATCATCTTTCATGTTCGTGAGAAGATCCCAATGCAACCGTAAGTACCCCAAACAACCCAAAACTTAAAAAGAAAACACGCTGATTACAAAACTGTTTTGACCTCCGACTGTTGTACCCTGTTTTTGACCCACTTCCCGACCTCCATTTTAGTTCTCGTTTCTTGCATTGGAAAGCCACTTCAATTATCTTTTCAGGGATACTTGGATCTCATCTTGAATGTTCTTGAACTCCCGATATGATCAAAACAATTGACTCAAAATTCTGCCCAGTTTTTAAAAACGGGTTTAACAAAATCAACCTCATTAATTAACCCTAATCCCTCTAATTACAAGCCCTAATTTATTTAATTATTATAATATGATTAATATACTCTTTTTAATTAAAACCTAACCTAAATCCATCATAAGATGATTAAGACATCATTAAAATAATTAAATTGAAAAGGGTTAAGAAGGTTTTACCTTTGAATTAATAGAAGATGAAGAAAACCTAATTTTTGAAGAACCCTAATTGGCAACCATTGATGAATTTCGGCTAGAAGATGTTATGGAGGTTAAAAACCTGATTATTATGGTTATGAGTTGGGTTTGGTTAAGTCCTAAAGGCCCCCTAATCCCATTACAAGTCCATTGGGCCTGTTTTGGGTTTTCCCCTTCTTTCTTTCTTCTTTGGTGCGTCTAAACCGACCCAAACACCCCTAAATTCGTTTTTTTTATTTTTATTATTTAATATTATGTTATTAATATTACTTTAATTTTCCTTAATTTATTTCAGCTCCTAAAGCTTCCAAAACCACAAAACCGTAAAACTAGTCAAATTTACGTGTTTTACCTTAAAAGATGTAAAATATACACTTTTATAAAAACTCTCAAATTTTGAAATAAACTTTATAACTAAGTTCTAAATGACTTAAAACCATCCCGAAAAATATCCATATGACTAATTACCTCATCCGAGACCTCCAAATGCTAAACCGTAAATCGTAAAAATATGATTTTCTATAATACATATACGTATACGTAAAACCACTAAATAACACCATATCACTTCATAGTCACTACCATGTGAACTCATGAACATGAAATCATCACACATCGTTTCGCTCACAAGGTACCCCGTATCAAAAACGATATCTAAACCACAATCTATACACACCAATAAGCACATAAACACGTAAAGACACGTAACTAGCACAAAATAAAACTAAGTGACGAACCTCAAAACCAGGGTTGTCACAGCACACCCATTCGTGTTGTGATTCTTAGCCTTGCTATTAGCGCCTCATACTCTGCCTCATTATTTGTGGCTGTGAATTCAAAACGCAATGCGTATGTGAATTCCATTCCTTCGGGGTTGGTAGGTATGATACCTGCGCCTAATCCGTCGGTGTAAGAGGACCCATCCGTGAACAAGACCCACGAGGTTGGGTCTTCTTCCTTTTGATCTAGCCCTTGAACGCCTTCTTTTGGCTTTTAAATGATGAAATCTGCCAAAATTTGCCCCTTTACAGCATTGCCCGGTCTGTAAGTAATGTTGTGTTCCCCTAGTAGAACACTCCATTTCTGGAACCTACCTGCGACCTCTGGTTTGGATATTACTTGCTTTATGGGTTGATCAGTTATTACCACTATTAGGTGCGCTTGGAAGTATCGACGCAACCTCTTTGCCGCAAACACCAGTACGAGTACTAATTTTTCCATTAGGGTATAGTTCAGCTCCGAGCTTTGCAACACTCTACTTATGAAGTATACTGGGGTTTGCACATTTTCTCTATCCGTCATTAGCACTGCACTGATCGCTCCATGTATTGCAGACAAA
Organism: Glebionis coronaria; assembly: GCA_025667525.1. Taxonomy (NCBI): domain Eukaryota; kingdom Viridiplantae; phylum Streptophyta; class Magnoliopsida; order Asterales; family Asteraceae; genus Glebionis; species Glebionis coronaria. Next base: position 135,696,324 of record CM046874.1, on the reverse strand, counting down.
TACATTATCAGCTCCTCGTTAGGTCGTGGCTCGACTAACATAGGGAGCGAAGCCAAATGTGTTTTCAATTCCTCGAAGGCCTTTTCCGCTTCCTTCGTCCAATTGAAGTCCCCTTTTCTTAATGCACCTTTTGAGCGTTTTAAATAAAGTGAGCGACTTCTCCGCTGACTTAGACAGGAACCTGTTCAGCCCTGCGAGTTTCCCATTCAGCGACTGTACTTCCTTTTTTTGTCTTTGGGCTTTGGAGTTGAATGACCGCGTCTGTTTTTTTCAGACAGGGTTTGATGCCATTGGGGTCAATCATGTATCCTAGGAACATGCCTTCTGTTGCCCCAAAAGTGCACTTCTTGGGATTTAACTTCATGTTTATTCTCCTGAGTGTTGAGAATGTTTCCTCTATATCCCGGATAAGCTCACTCTCTGTGTGACTTTTGATTACCAAATCGTCGACATACACCTCCAAATTTCGCCCTATTTGGCTTTCAAATGCTTTTTCAACCAGCTGTTGATACGTGGCGCATGCGTTCTTGAGTCCAAATGGCATTTTTGTGTAGCAGTACACACCCTGGCTGGTATGGAATGCTGTTTTTTCTTCGTCCTCTTCTGCCATTTGTATCTGGTGGTATCCCTTGTATGCGTCCAGGAAGCATTTGAATGGGTACCCGCACAACGATTCTACCTTCCAATCTATCTCTGGGAGTGGATAGCAATCTTAGGGACAAGCTTTATTGAGGTCTGTGAAATCAACGTACATGCGCCAGCTACCATCATGTTTCTTCACCGTTACCGGGTTAGCGAGCCAGTCATGATAGTAAACTTCCCTCATGATTCCTGGGTCCACTATCTTTTTTACCTCCTCGAGTATCACCTTGTTGTGTTATGGGGCCTGTCCTCTTTACCCTTCGCGTATTTGGAGCTTGTGTTCAGCTATTGACCTTGGTACCCCTGTCATATCTTCGGGTTCCTACGCGAAGATGTCTAGGTTTTTCTTTAAAAGGCGACACATGTCCGTCTTTCCTTTGTCAGACAATGTCCCTCCGATTGTTATCTCTTGATCTGGATAATGTGGATGCACTGCTACCTTTAGATTTGGCGGTGAGTTTACCTTAGGTTCCATTGTGATCCGTGGAGGTTCTATGACCGCGTTACACTCCGGGGGAGTTATCGATGTGTTGAAGATCATTACGATCCCTCCATCCACTGGGAATTTGATCATGCCATAAGCTGTGGAAGGCACCGCTCGCATTGCTAGTATAGATGGTCGCCCTATAATCCCGTTATATTGCGACGGAGACCGTATGATCAGGAAGTTCATGGAGACCTTTGTTGAGTGCTCGTCGTCTCCTACTTTCACTACTAGCTTTAGTTGGCCCAAAGGCCACACCGCTTCTCCACTAAACCCGATGAGCGGGGAGGTTGTAGGTATCATTTGGCTCTGTACTTCTGCACTAAGATTCAGGAAGCAGTGCTCATACATTATTTCAGCTGATGAACCTCCATCTACATACATGCGATGTATGATGTGCTGACCAATGCTTACTTCTATAACTAACGGGCCCTCTACGATGTTCCTCGCGCTGAGTGGGGGGAAGAAAATGTCTTTTCCCTTCGAGAATTTCTCGCTCACCTTTTGTCTAGTCCTTCGCTGCCATGATTCCACCATGTAAATATTCGCGCTAGCGATTTTTTGTCTTTCGTCTTTCGTGGTTTCCTTGACAAGGTGTTTCAACTCGCCTTTCTTTACCATATTTTCGATATATTTTTGCAGCTGAATACAATCGTTCGTAGCATGCCCCCTCTCATCATGGTATTCGCAATATCTATTATCGATGCGCTTTTCGACTGGGGTGGTCATTGGTGTTGGCCTTGGGAAATACGCACCTTCTGATACGAGGATTTCTCTTGGGGTTAACTTAAGGGGAGTAAACCTAGAGTTATTAACTCGCCCCTCTCTTCTCTTTCCCAAGTAATCTAAGCCTAGAGGTCTCCCTTGCCTGTTGGGCCCTTCACTGTGCGCGTAGACAGATCTGTAGTCATAAGTGTTTCGTGTTACTTCTGAAGCAGCTGATTCTCCCTGTATGAAGGACCTTACCCACCTTAGTACTCCATCGAAGGTTTCGGGCGTTCTTTCATTCAGCTTCTTTATTGGATCGTTGTTTCCTATGCCCGCCATGAAGCAAGATACTTTCAGAATTTCTGGGCAATCTTTTATCTGAACACACTCGCTCTTGAAGCGTTCCAGAAAGTCTTCCAGGTATTTGCCCTGGTTCTGCTTTACCCTAGCAAGTGATACATCACTCCTATCATGTCTTTTCTGTTGCACATAGTTTCTTTTGAATGCTTTCCGCAACACTTCATACCCGTTGATTGTTCGTGGTGGAAGCCTATCGAACCACATTCGTGCGTTACCTACGAGTGTAGAGTTGAACATGTTGCACCATACGGGTTCTGGCCATTGTTCAATACCTGCTTGGGATTCAAAGAATTTTAAGTGGTCTTCTGGATCTGAAGTGCCATCATAAGTTTTCACGTTTGATGGCATGTGGCGCTTTCTTGTATCTTCGTAATACTGTATGCGCCTTGTAAAAGCGTTTTTCCTGGCTCTTCTCCATGGTTGCGAGAAGCTTTGGTCATCCGAGGAGTAACTTGCGTGCATGTGTTTTTCCGGGAGGTTATCACTCGATCCTGACAGGTTGCTTTCTGAGGATGCGGTGCGCTTCGCTCGCTTTGCTTCTTTTATTATCTTCTCGTGTTTAGCAACCAAAGGGATGAAGGTTTGTAGGTTATTAGCTAAGTACCCGTCCATCATACGTGCCTCTGTAGCAACGACTTCCCCGCCCTCCTCTTGGAGCTTCCTTCTTTTTTATTTATTGGGAGGAGGCTAAGTTGACTCTCGTTCCATGCCTCTTTCCTCCACAGCGGGTAGGGGAGTTGAGAACAGTCTGTCTGTTCTTACGATTGGGGGATTGTTTACATCTCGGGTGTTTGCTTCGCTGGTAGATCCAGGAGTAGCATTCACGTATGTGATACGTCCATCTACCGTTAAGGATCCTTGACGACCTTCATTCATGCCGCTTTTCGTCATTAGCTAGAGCTTAGTGTGGGTCCCACGAATAGCGCCAACTTGTTGATACAAAATTTGGATAGATCGAGCTTGACCCAAATTAGGCTTAATTTGGGGTCTTGTGGACTTCGGATCTTGCACCAAGTGAAACTTGCTTTGAGGACCCTGCGCACTAAACAGACACCGTTAGGCTTACCGTGGGGTTGTGACCCACGATTAGAATCTGGCCTAAGAGTAAGTAATCGATTTGAGTATGTAGTGTTTAGGGTATTGTGTGTATCGTACCTTTGTGGAACCTACGGGGTTCCTTTTATACCCGAGAGAGTCTTGCTGGGCTCTCCTACTCTTGCGGCCAAAGGAAGAGATAATGACCTAAAATAGTTTGATCCTTATCACATAACCAAGGTAAGTGTATATCCCTTCCCTTTCGGCGAATATATCTATATGATAGATTATATTCTCGTCTGATCCTGTCGCGCTGCGACAAGGACCTAGCTAAGTAATTAGCCGTATGTGCGACAGAGGCTTACCAAGCCTCCTGGGCTGCACGCGCGCATCGCACAAGCATTCAATCCATTCCTGATGGATGCGGGTAGTACCCGTGGGTCGTACTATCCAGCCCGACTAGGGACTATACGTCATCACTAGTTAACAAACCCATATTGTTGATTACGGATAACTGATAATTGTTTCATAATGATAGTAATGCATACAAATCTATTAAATTGTTGCAACCTGTAGGTTGATAATACAACAGGTGCCTAGCAATAGCAGACCAACAAAACACAAAAAAATTGTTCATATTAAACAGGGAGAACTGACATCATCCAACCTTCCTTTTGCCTTTGCTGTTGCTCCCCTCTGTAGCATTCCTTGACCGAACCTTCATCTCAGCAATTTCTATCCAAGTTTTTTTATTGGCTAGGCCAACAACAACATTTGGTCTTGGAGCTTTAGCTTGAGAAGATTGAGCTTTGTGAGTGTGCTTTGATCTGGGAGTGTGCTTTCGTCTTGGAGCATCAACTTGAGCAACTAATTCTTCATCGCTAGAATCAAAGAAAGGGTTCTTTCTAATCCGATCTTTGTTTTCCCATTCCTCCTGATATTTGACCACATCATGTGTTTTAAACAATTAATCTATGGTATAAACGTATACTGCTTTATGCATAAACACATAACAACTTAACTATACCTTGTTTGAAATTTTCTTATATCCTTTGGAGTAAGCAGCCGGCTTTGACTTTGAACCTGACATAGCATTTAGTTGAATAAATTAAAACTTCACACTACTGTACATTCAACCATAAACTTTAAGTTTAAACAGCTTTACCTTTAGAATTGCTATTCTTCTTAAGTTCTAACTCATAATCCTCATCACTCGTGTCTTTCTCCTCATCACTTGTATCTTCCTCCTCATCACTAGAATCTAAGTCAGCATCATTAGTGTCTTCCTCCTCATTAGATGAATCTGATTCATCCTCAGTAGGTTTGAATAGAATAGGATTTTCTAAACAGGGAGGACGAATAAAGGGAGGACGAACTTTTTTGGAAGATGTTGTGGCATTAGGTACACCCAAAATTTGAGTTTGAAGCAAGGGAGGATGAACAGAAGGAGGACGAACTCGAGCGGACGAACTTGTGGCATTAGGAGTTTGAAACATGGAAGGACGAATAGATGAAGAACGTGTGACATTATGTATGCCTACAATAGGAGTTTGAAACAGTGGAGGACGAAAACAGGGAGTACTTTAAAAACTTCTTGGCAAACTACGAATAGGACTTGTATTGATGGGGGTGGGCGAAATTAAGCACTTTCAGAAGTAGATGATGAAGTGTCTGATTCAATATGAATTACTTCTACAAACATGTACATATTAATGTTAGTTATCTGTCGATGAAGGGAGTGTTTGGCAGTATGTGTAGCATGGTTGTGGATGCCCTAATAACATTTGGATTTGGTTATGCATATGTTTGTATAGGGGACCATATCCATCTGATTTCAAAAAACCTAAAACAATATCTGACCAAAATAACCTGAAACTATAACATACCCATGGGACTATATCCAGACACATTAACAAAACCCATAACCTAGATTGAAACATAGACCATATAAACACACTATTAAGGGTTAATCCTATAAATTGAATCACGTTAATTAAATATGACATAGGTCCATGCATTAAAAATAAGTGTAAACTCTAATATCATAACAAACTTACACTATTCATATGAACCTTATTATTAAATTAAACAATACTGATTGTTGCATTACCTATTTCCTGATGTTTCATGTCGTTAATGATTTTGTAGATTGGCGACTATTGTGTATGAGGTTTTATTTTTTGATCGGTTATTGGGTGGTTAATTTAGGGTTCGTTCTTCCTGTGTGATTGTGAAAATGGTGGTGGTTACAAGATGGTTACCAGATATTATGTGTGTTTAATGAAAATATAAATATTATATTTACTTAATAATAAAATTATAATTAACATTTACTTTTTAAAAGTTAATAATAAATAAATAATAAGTAAATAAAAAAGCATATATGTTGTATTTTTATAAAAAAACAAAAAATTAAAATATTACTTTAATTTTAAACATAAAATCATAGTTAAAATTAACTTAAATATATTAGGTTATAATAATGCTTGGCAACCGCGAGATAAATATCTTTTAGTTTTTAGCAGTATGTAGGATTTAGTTGAGCTTTATATCAATCACTTTGAATAATCATCTCAAGCAATTTAATATGAATAAGGTCAATTTTGAATGGTCGGTTTAATAAGGTTAAGTTGAGGACATTCTACTTTGGTATTGGGTTACGGTTTATGGTTTATGGTTGAGTTTAAGGTTTATATATGGTTTAAGGTTTATATATGGTTTAAGGTATAGGGTTTAGGGTTTAGGGTTTAGGGTTTAGGGTTTAGGATTTATGGTTAATGGTTTAATTATCTAGGGTTTATGGTTTAAGGTTTAGGATTAATGGTTTAATTAGCTAGGGTTTGTGGTTTAGTTTAAGGTTAAATGGTTTAAGATTTATGATTTAGTGTTTAGAGTTCATTGGTATAAGGTTCAGGGTTTAGGGTTTAGGTTTTAAGGTTTATGGTTTGTGGTTTAAGGGTTAATTAATGGATTAATGTTTATAGTTTAAGGTTAAATGGTTTAAGGTTTATGATTTAGTATTTAGGGTTTTTTGGGGTTATGGTTTAGGGCTTAGGTTTGCGGTTTATGGTTTAGGGCTTAAGGTTTAGGATGAGTGGTTTACTTATCTAGGGTTTGTGGTTTAATGGTTAATTAATGGTTTAATGTTTATAGTATAAGGTTAAATGGTTTAAGATTTATGATCTAGTGTTTATATATGGTTCATTGGTATAAGTTTCAGGGCTTAGGGTTTAGGGTTTAAGGTTTATGGTTTGTGGTTTAAGGGTTAATTAATGGTTTAATGTTTATAGTTTAAGGTTAAATGGTTTAAGGTTTATGATTTAGTGTTTAGGGTTTCTTTGGGGTTAAGGTTTAGGGCTTGGGGTTTGCGGTTTAGGGTTAGGGTTTAAGGTTTAGGATTAATGGTTTAATTAACTAGGGTTTGTGGTTTAATTGTTAATTAATGGTTTAATGTTTATAGTTTAAGGTTAAATGGTTTAAGATTTATGATTTATTGTTTAGGGTTCATTGGTTTAAGGTATAGGGCTTAGGGTTTATGGTTTAAGTTTTTTGGGTTTATGGTTTAAGGTTTATGATTAATGGTTTAATTAGCTAGGGTTTGTGGTTTAAGGGTTAATTAAAGGATTAATGTTTATAGTTTAAGTTTAAATGGTTTAAGATTTATGATTTAGTGTTTAAGGTTCATTGGTTTAAGGTTCAGGGTTTAAGGTTTAGGGTTTAAGGTTTATGGTTTATGGTTTATGGTTTATGGTATGCATGATTATGATTTATGGTTTAATTAAGGTTTATGGATTAAGGGTTTATGGTTTACGGATAAATGGTTTAAGGTTTAGGATTTAGGTTTTATTATTGGTTTAGGTTTAATTTGGGTTTATGATTTAATTGGTTAAGGTTTATGATTTAGGGTTAGCATCATTCGAGATAGATGGGTTTGACATTTCATATTTTTTAAAAACTTTAAGGTTTTAAAATAAATCAGATAACAAATTAATCATCGTTTATGTTACATTCAGACGTGAGCTTGTTGAAATAAGTCATAAAACTGTTTAAGCACCCGACTTATATTATATAATTAATAAAGAAGATTTATGTTATAATTGTTAATATAATTATCATGATAATTAAAGGTGGTCATTTTATTTAAATAAACTTTAGGTTAAAATAATTATTAATATAATTATTCATGTTACATTTAATTAATTAAGAAATGTAGCTTAATTTAAGTTATAAATTTTTAACCAAGGTTTAATTAAATTAATAACTTGCTTGAATTTAATTATCCAATAATCATGTAAGGTAAAGTTCAATTAATAAAATCATGAAATATTAATAATTAATAATTACTTATAATATCATGTATTTATTATTATTAAGTAATAATCATATGTTAACACTAAGTATTTAATATTAATAAACTTTACTATATAATATAATCATGACTTATAATATATGCTTATTAAAACTATAGCTTATATCATACACTTATTTAATAAGCTTATACTACTAAACCCGACTTATATTATATACATACCTAACATGTCTAAAAAGTGAAGCCTTTTCTTTGCATGCAACTTGATATATTGCATCGGTACCCCGTCCACTAATCACTCACACACACACACACACACACATACACACACGCATTCAATATCCGGAGGTCAAATAATGAATCAACCACCCACCCACCCAGACACAAATAGTAACAAATCTTCAAACCCTAATAAATCAAACCTAAGTGACGGGATGGATATTGATTTTACAGAAGTCCCGATCACTGCTGATATGATTGATTATGTGATGGATAAGTATGGAACCAACTGGAGATATGATGATCCGATTGCTAACACTATTATTGAAGACTTGATGCAGTTAGAGTTTAAAAAAACAGACTAAAGGAAAATCAAAACAAGGTTAGGGTTTTACTTCACAACAATATTATTGAAGTTTTGATGATTTGTTTTTGTTTTGATGATGTTGCATGTTATGAAATACCAATAATTGATTCTGTTTTAATATTTGTTATATAGATGACAAGGCAGATGAGGGTACGAAGGTTGATGAAGCTATAAAGGTTGATGAAGCTATGAAGGTTGATGAAGCTATGAAGGCACATATTAAAGGTCAATTTTGTGCCATTTTATGTTTATATGTTTGTCAGAAAGGCGTTAAATTGATCAATAGTTAGCTCAGTTGGCCACCAAGGTTTCACTAAGTGGTTTCCCTGGGGGAGGTTTCCTGGAGGTCTTGGTTTCAAGACCTGCTAAGGGCTTTTCAGGTGAAGCGGATAAGGAGTCTAACATAACTAAGCGAGGGTTCGAAGAAGATATTCTTCTGCTTGGAGGTCATTGCACGACTCGACCCACTAACCACTAACATTTTCCGTTCTAAAAAACTTGATCAATAGTTAGTGTTTACTATGTAAAGTTTTAGGAGTAGTGAAAATGATAAATGGTTCAAGTATTCTGTTGGTTATATGATGATGTAGATACAGGAGATAAGGGGGTGTTTGGTTTAGCTTATACAATGGGCTTATAAGCTTATTAGCTTATATAAGCTTACAAGCTCAAACCAAGTGTTTGGCTAAGCTTATATAAGTGGGCTTATAAACTTATATATGGGTGTTATGATAATCTATAAAAATGTGGCTTTTTTAGGAAGGTTTGAGCTTATATAACATATTTACCATTTTACCCTCATGTTCTTAAGTTTATATAAGCCATGGGCTTATAAGTTTATTAACATAGGCTTATATAAGCAAAAATAGCTTATATAAGCCCATTATTTAAGCTAAAAAAACACACCATAAATTTTTAAAAAAGGGGTTGGTCATACTTGAAACCTTAAACATTTGAGTTGAGATTAGGTTTGATTATCTTGATGTGAAAACGTACAGACTTCTTGGCCAACATTTTTGAATCTAAGATGGCATCGATAGAACAACCTACATCTTTTCGTTTACCCTTTTTTATGTAAGTACCTCTTACTATGGCCGTGTCATTTCCCTTTTTCATGGTCCTTGTTACCATCAACTACGGTCTTTAATAAACGACCCTTTTCTTTTCTGTTGATTGATCGAATGTTTTCCTTCCCAGTTCCCACTTTTGGGGCTTCATGGGGTAGCAAGTTATCTGAGTCACCACTATGAATGCTCTCACTTTTTAATTTCAGTTTCAGTATCCAAATACTCTTTCCAGTTGAGTATCTAGATACAGACTTGTGTGGTTTATATCATGCATTTAGTATTTGGATTGATCCATGTGTGGATTATATTTCGATAATGAAACTCAAAGTGAAAGTGAGCGTGTTCAGAGTGACGACTCGGATAATTTGATGGCGAAATAAGCGCCAAAATTTACAAATGGGAAGGAAATCCTTCGACCAATCAACAAAAAAGAAAAGGGTCGCTCAGTAAAGACCTTAGTTGATGGTAGTGATGCCCATGAAAAAGATAATGCGACGGCCATAGTAAGAGGGGCTTACATAAAAAAGGGTAAACGAAAATATGTAGGTTCTTCTGTCGAGGCCATCTTAGATTCAAAAATGTTGGCCAGGAAGTCTATACGTTTTCATAGCTGCATTGGTTCAGTTACTATGTTGTTTATATGTTGGTTATATGTTGATGCAGATACAAGAGCTAACTTAAAGAAAAAAGAACAAGGCAAGGGACCAACAGAAGCTGATAAATCATCTGATCCTTTTAATCTACATAATAGAGTGGAAAAGCTTGAAAGGGAATTCAAACTTTTTAAACAGACACGGTTGCAGGGAGGTTAGTAAACTAAATTTTAACCTTTAGTGAAATATAGTTATTCACTAGCTTCGGTATCACATGTATGCTCTAAAGTATTACATCTCCACATAGACGACATCTCAAGCCCGTTTGCTCTTAGAGGTAAATATCACCATGATTCCTCTTTCTCATGAAAATCATCATCTTCGTGCCCAATATGTGAATTCAGTATGCATTAACATCTTTTTGTTTAGCCTTTTTAGTAAAGGACCTCTTACTTTGGCACTCATATTCGCTTTTTCATGGGTATTGATGATATTGATATCAATCAAAGACCGAATTCGAAGATAAAATTTTGAGCTACTTACATAAAAAAGGATAAACGAAAAAGAAGTAGGTGCATATTGGATTCATATATTGGGTATGAAGATGAACATGTTCACGAGATAGAGGAATCGTGTAGATATCTACCTCGAAGAGCAAACGGGCTTAAGATGTCGTTTATGTGCAGCTGTTAAACTTTAGAGTAGACATGTGATTATGTATTTGTAGTTAACTTATGTGGTATTATGGTATGTAGATACAAGATCTGACTTGAAAAAAAGGAAATGGTTCAATGGAAGCTGATACCACAACTGATCTTTCTAACCTACATAATAGGGTGGAAAAGCTTGAAAGGGAATTCCAATATTTCAAACAGAGACTGTTGCAGGGAGTTAGTATATTAACTTTTAACCTATAATAATTTTGTATATGATGTTTTATTGTTTTGAGTATCTGGGTGGTTGTTAGTATCTGAATTTATTAAAATTTGTCTTGTAATTTACAGATGTTATCATGATTGATTCCTCTGAAAGCTCTAAAGAAGATACGCTATCATCAGATGAAAGCTTTAAAAGCTCTAAGGAAGAGTTTTTGTCATTAGATGAAAGCTTTGATCATGTGAACACTAAAGACTTCCAACACCCATTTCATGATGACCATGATGAACCTTCCAAGTATTCCAACACCTCTGCAGATGATTGTAGTTCGGACGAGACTTGGGGAGAGACTAATTCACCGTCCAAGAAGAAAGGCAAAGCTATTGGCTCATCCAGTCAGACTGCAGGCAAGGCGAGTGGATCATCCAAACAGATAGTCAGTCCAAGTGTTAGCAGGGGATGTACACAAAAAGTAGAGTCATCTTCTCGGTCTCCATTTTCTACAACAGAAAGGCCTCCACCTATCAGAAATGCAGTATGTTTCCTGCCTTGTAAAAAAAATTGAAAGAGTTTGAAACAAAGCTAGGAAAAAGGAAGAGGGGGTAGGCTATGGAGGAACATGTAGGGGGTAGGCTATGGAAGAACTTGTTATCTATGTTTTATGGATGTTTCTGATGAAGATTCTTTAGACTGTTTCGGTTAAGTGTAGGTATAGTTTATGTAAACAATTTTAAACACTAATCTGCATGGATGGGTGTATCTACTATTTTTTGGAATGCAAATATGTTATCATTCACATTTTGTATGAACCTGCAATATTATGATCAATATTATGAAATTAGACTTGTATTTCATGGATGTAAACATGGTTCATCTTGTATTTCATGTTGTGAGTTGTATAATCCTAGATGCATAACACATATAACCAAGATTTTTGTGTCAAAGTTACCTGTTACACATCCGGTTAAGGCTTTCCACTTCGGTGGATCTTATAACCCAATTTTTTTCCCGCCTTCTCCAGCAAAACTAATTAAGCTTTGAGCAGTTTATGTTTTCGACTTAGCTTAACTCTATGGCACTTTTAAGTTTTTGCTATTACATCTGCAATTCTTTTCCAATTGGATAGAAAGTTGTTAGGCTCTTGCCATAATCTTCTAAGCATATGTTTGTAACAATACTGCTAGGCCATTCTTCACTCAGAACTAAGCTAATATTGAGTATTTTCTTGAAAAGCTGCTTGTTTCAGCTTATTTTGTTTTTAATCATTATCTAGTCAAGCACAAGTTAAGATTTTTTTATCTTTTTAATCTATTTTCACTAGTCCTCCCAAGTATTTATTCCAATTCATGTCTAATTTCCTATAAACAACTAATTTGTTCAAACAATGTGCTTAATTATTAATAAAACTTGAAATGAAAAGTTTGAAATGACTGAAGTAAAATAAAAATAAGACAAGGTGAAAACTGATCAGACATAAATTCAATTCAATAATACTGAAGGATTACAGTTTTTAAATAAAAACAAACATTTTGTTTCTCTAACTAATCAAACTTTGGAGATTTTTCAGGATCAAAAGCCAAATGAAGTTCATCGTAATCTAAAGCCTATTTGAATTCATCTTCTACTTCTTCAATTTCATGCTCAGGAAAATAAACATCATCATCAATGATTTGACCTTCTTCCTCCAGTTGCCTCCTATGTGCTTCCTCCCTCTGGTGCTGTTCCTCTTGCCTCCTTCTAAAGGAAGCAGCTTCCTCCCTCTCGCGTTGTTCTTGCTCCTGTTGCCTCCTTCTTAAGGAAGCAGCTTCCTCCCTCTAGCGTTGTTGTTCCAGTCGGGCACTCTCTTCGTCTTCCAGCTTCCATTGTCGCTGTTCGTGAGCTTCCTCAACATATAATCGTACTCTTCATATGGATTATTGTAAGGACAAACAACAGGGAACTCTCCATCTGCATTAGCTTTTACTTTGGGCACAACACAAGGTTTTCTGAAAAGAACATATAAGATTATTAGTACTAAATGATAACAAAGATACAACGTTAATAAAGTAAATAATTATACAAACTTGTTTTCTACTGCACTGTATCTTCAAAAGCAGCAGAAAATTTTATTTTTGATAAAGAAGCCATTTTTTAATTCTTAAATACTGATAATTAAGTGTTTGTTATGTTTTTGTTATGATTAATTTCATTACTTCATCCTTGTTTATATAACCAAGGATGGAATATAAAGAGTCAGCAACCTACATGCCAACATCTAATGCATATTCATGCATGTAATTAATTTTTGTGAAGTTCCAAGAATTAGCATTCTCATTGGGCGTTCAGAAAGTGTGTGCTTTTTGTGTTTTTGGGGCTTATTGTGTTTTAAAATAAATAGCAAAAAACAAGGTCTAGGACTCGAACCCTAGACCTTCTATTCAAACACTAACACACTTAACCAGTTTGCCACATGAATATTTGGTTCTAAATATGTGACTAATATTAACATTAGTGAAAATTGAGATTACATTTGGTTCTAAACATTTGTCACATGAATATTTTACTGTGTGACGTTTTCAATGTGTTGGTCATAGACAATCCCATTATAATGTGACCATAAGTATAATTTAGATACACATTTCTCACATGTTGTGACTATTGGCAAACATATAGTCACATAATTGTCTGACGATTTAATATGATCACGTATTATATTTGATCATAGTCTTCAAGTAATTGTAAAATATTTGTCACATTTAAATAAATATAGTGGCAAATGTTTCAATACCTACTTTCAATTTGCCACACACATAAAATTCATGTGTGGTTAATATTTAACAAAATATAGTAGTCACATTAAAATAATGTGTGTGACAACCTTGTTTATCAATTTGTCACTTGTAAAATAAGTCTATGTGACCATATATGATTTTTGGTCACATTCAATGTGTGTATGAAAAATATTTGTCACACATGTATAAGTATAATGTGACTACTACTTGAACCAGACTTTGATTCGGTAACAGTCTCAAATTATTAAGTGACTAACGACTCATCCAAAAAGCATTTGTTAGCCCTAGTCACGTAAATATTCATATGCTAGTCAAACAGAATACGAAATGGTCATGCAAACTGACTTCAAGTGTGACTGTTTATTTATGACTGGCGAATTCAGTCACAAAAAAAATTATTTGTGACTACACAAAATTTGATATGTGTGACCAAAACCACTTTTTGTAATAGTGTTACTTCAAGTCATTTACGTTACTAATCAATTATTCGTCTATATCTATAGCAATCACGAAAAAGTTTTTAAAACGAACTTATTACTAGTTAGTAAAAACTATTCAACCCCTCTTCTAGTTTTCTAAAATTGGTATAAGAGCTACGTACTCAAGATCTTAAAATTAGTATGTACTTTAAAACTTGAATCGATCCATGGATTCTGAAAATTACAAAGAAGGACAATCTATGCAAAGACCGCCACTCTTTGAAACCGATGGTTTTATTTATTGGAAAAACCGTTTTGAAACTTGCATGAAATCTAAGGATATAGATCTTTGGTATATAATCATTGAAGGTGATTATATACCAACGGTAATGAATGTCACCACTAACAAACTTGAATCGGTTCCACGTGCAAATCAAACCGATGATCAAAAGAAAATGTTGGCTAAAAATAATGAAGCCAAAATGATGCTTTACAAAGCTCTACCTAAAAAGGAGTATGAAAGAATATTTATGTGTCAAACCGCCAAAGAAATTTGGCACTCGCTTATAGTCACACATCAAGGAAACTTACAAGTTAAGGATAATAAGAATGACTTACTTGTTCAACTGTGAAAATCTAACATTTTCAGGTAGTGAATTATTTTCTCGTATAATATTTTGAAACTTATTTTTGTGTTGGTTGGTGAACTCACAATTTACGGATTTAAATTTGGGCTTACGTGCATAATTTAGCGTCCTTTACGATTAAACCGGAAACCTAAGGATTACGTATTTACGTTTTTGAACTCCGTTTTTGATGAGACAATTTTTATTGGATTCGTTTTGTGACGTTGATTCATAATTTATAAAAACGTTTTTCGTGAAACGACCCGAGGGCACGCAAATCGAGAAAACTAGAATCGAGGAATACCCGTAAATTAGTGAGGTGGACAAAATACATTATCCCACCCCACTAGCACACATGGGACGGCACACATGACACCACATCAAGGATGTGGCATCGTGTTAGCTTACAACTTACAAGTGTAAGTTAAGCTTACACTTTAAGCTTCCACTAACTCAAAACCATCAAACCACTTCACATACCATCATTTCACTCATGCAAACAAGCTCAAAATCCTCTCAACTACACCACCATTTCCGTCCACTTTCAAGAACACACACCCCTTTTTGATCTTTTCTAGCCACAAAATACTTGTTATCTAGCTCTATCATGGAGTTACGTTGAAGCCTTGATCATTTGGTGGCTATTTTAACAACAAAGGAGGTGATTTGCTTGTGTCCTAGGGCTGATTTCTCAACTTATGTTCTTGGTGTTTGATGATCTTGGAGTTACTTTTGGTGTTCATCAAGTTCTTGTCTTCTAAAAACAAGATATACTCTTGGTTGGTAAAGAAGATCATCTTCTCCATTTTCTCTTGTTATTTTTGTAAAGATCAAATGTATTTTCTTTCTTGTTGCATATATATATGATGAATATATGATGATAAAAATGTTGTGTGGGGATCAAGTGTTGATAAATGGGAAAATCACTAAAAAATGTAGTAAACTTACCACTTTTTATGGTTGTGTGTACTAAATTATTTTTTTTCTCATTGTGTGTATAAAACTTTCAAATTCATATCATTGTATGTATTTTGTGACCATTTTACCCTACTTTTTTCAAATTTTGAAGGGTAAAATGGTCATTTTACAAGACAAAATCGTCTCAAAATACACACAATGATCAAAATTAAAAAGTTTAATACACACAATGAGAAAAAAAATAGTTCAGTACACACAACCATAAAAAGTGGTTAGTTTACTACATTTTTAAGTGATTTTCCCTTGATAAATATGCTTAAAAAAGGTTAATAACCATAAGAAACAAGGCTAAAATCATGATTAATTTGTTGGTTGTATAAAAACAGTATGTAACTAAAACTTGAACTGATAAACTTGCATGGTAGAATCCATTTACAGTAATTACAAGATGTTATACACATGTGAGAGTTGTCCATGCAATGGAATCATTATAATGAGTGAGATATGATCAAAACAAGATGAGTGTGCTAATCTGAATAAGCTGTTTTGTAGGGACTGTTAAGCATAGATATACTTATAATGAGCAATAGCTATAACTAAGTTAAATGTAGCACATAATATGAAGATCATGCCATCCAAAAATGAGCTTCTAATTTATTATAGAACTCTATATATGATAAAAATGGTGAAGATGAAAATAAAAATCAGATTTTGAGAATTAATGTTTATTACTATTATATAAGCACTAAAAATTATATTGTATAAAATGTAAAATTTAAAACCCACTAACTTATGAATTTTATTTATATAAATATGTAAAAGGTTAAATAAATGGATAAATTATAAAAATGGTAGCGGAATAATATTTATAAGCTATAAAAACTATAAACTTAATTTTTACGACTTTTTCGGCTATTACCGTAAAATTAACGTTTTTCGCCAATTAAAACTTAGACGATCAAACCCGTCAAATGTAAAGTTTTTAAAAGTCATATACTGATATATAAGTATCTAATACAAGTAAAAACCGATAAAACCCGTACTATAGGACATATGGACATTAACGAACTAACTAAGCATATTGGACTAATAATTGGACTAAATAAGTTAAAACACTTATAAAAAGAACTTATTGGGCTTAACCCATTTGAGCCCAACATGGAAAGTATAGATACTGATAATATAAGTATAAAATGGATCAAAACAAGTTAAAGAACTTATAATAAGCTTATTGGAACTTAAAATAGATAAATAGGTAAAACTAGTAAACTAGTAAAAAGTTACCAATACGTAAACACTAAAACGAGTAAACAGGGATATATAAACCCACTTGATCATCATCATATGTACAAAATCATCATATGTATATTGTTATTTTGATAAAAGTCATTGGACAAGAGTCTAAGACCGATTATTATTTATATAGGTTTCCGTGACCGAAGCACGCCCGTAGCCGATAATCCGCCTTTCATTATCAACATGAGTTCATAGCCTCGCACTCTTTTAAATGTTTTATAAAATGATTTGTAAACCCGCGAGGGAGATAACATGCTAGATTTTGATAAAAATAGAACACAAGTAGTCCCGATGGTATGCTTAATGATATGGACCCGAATGATGCTATGACCCTATAAACGAGACAAAAAGGATTATTAGTAGTTAGGTTATTTCACTTAAAGTCCCATTAGCATGAATTGTGAACTACCGGGATTTGGTAGACGCTTATGCATTTGATAGTACTATTTGGGGACGATCACCCCAGTTCGCGCCTTGACGGTTGATCCCCGTCGTACCACATTGATTGGTAAGCGAATTTATGTATGAGAAGACTCCATAGCGTGATTTTTGTGACGACACGCTAACTTAGATGGGCAAATTGTTTGTCGGGTTCGCGACCCGCTGTTTTCATAGTAAGGTAACAATGTCATGCGGCTAGTAATAATCCAATAAAATGTATCCTATACATAATGCAATCCAATAACGACGCTAATAACGATGATAATATTACCTATTATGGTAATATTGAGGCTACGGTCTCATGGACGGTTTAAGATGTATGCTTGATTTATATATTGCCTGACTAGCAATACGAGGACTTACTTCCGATATTATACTTGTGTTCTGATTTTAACGATTGTTTTATATAACGGTTTTTATTAAACTCTATGTGTTCACTCGGCATTCGATGATATGATTTTTGCATGTTTTTATCTCAGGTGCTTGAAGGTAATCCGGATGGAGATCGACTCTGATGGCCCACATAATATTAAAAATGTTCATTCGATCTATGTTTTGTAAACTAAATGACCTGTATAATTTGGGACCTTTTGTACACTTTAAAACTTTTTATCGAATGAATGTATGTTGAACCTTGTACAACCATTTTTATGTGTTGTCTATGATTGAAGTTATTGTGCTATCCCGTAACACTCTAAAAGACCCTTCCGCTGTATCGATACGAAAATTGAGAGTGTTACAGTTTGGTACCAGAGCTCTCGTTATAGAGAACAAAAGATTTTAAAAAACCAAGGTTTTGAACAAAACTTTTCAAAATCTTTTAACTATGAACATTTGAGAAAATATTTGAAAAATCTTTTGACTATAACGGTGCCAGAGATCTCTGACGTTACCAACAAGCCCTATTGAGAAGATATATATTTTGATATATATAATTTAATTTATATACATGTATATATCGTGATTTCATTATGTAATTGTTTAACTAGTATGTTATCCTAATACGAGATATATATATAAATGCAGATTGTCATGGCTGACCCTAATATTCCTATAGAAAACCATGCTATTCCCGAACCTAATGTAGATGATGATCCTTATTTAGACTTAGTAGATTATGATATGGATGATGAGGAGGAACCATTTGAGGATCCCGAGCCCGAGTTAGGACTAGGAGATCAGATTGCCCCTCAGGTTGACTTGGTAGAGAATGAGATTGAGAAGGTCGATATTGAGAATGATGATGAGATTGGGTTAGATAATTTAGATGATGAGATTGACGACGAGGATGTCGAGGAGGATGTAGGTATAGATGTTGAGGTCGATGATGATGAGGAAGCCGAGCTTATTTACCTTTATGATGTTCCAGAGGGCGAGCCTTTACCCCCACTAGTTGATTTGTCTGATTCTGAGGGTGAGTTACCTAGGGATGAAATGTCCGAATCGTCTGAATCTGATTCTGAATCAGATGAGGATGACAATGCACCTGATGGTACTGATGGTATTGCTACTCGTATACGTGAGATAGGAGAGTCGTCTAGTACTCGAGAGGCTACTCATATTGATGGTCTTGCACCATGGGCCTTGAGACGTGATCTAGATGCTTCCCTTGTTAAGAGTAGTATGACAGAGATTGGATTAGGTGTTGTTCAGACTCAGGTTGCTTATTTGGAGTCGAAGACTAAGGTTGGCGAGAAGAAGCGAGAATTGCTTAGTTTGGATTTGACTGATGTAGAACGTGGTTTGAATGAGGCTTTTAGTAGGTTATCGGTGTTAGAAAGTGGTGAGTTTGCTGCAATGAAGAAAAAGGTGAATTTTATGAAGATTCATTTGAGTGTAGCTCGTGCGATACGTGAGAAAGCTGAGAAGGATTTGAATATATCCGTGGGTTGGAATAGTAGATTTTATGCTGACATGGTTGAAAGAGGAGTGATCCGTAAGCGCCCAGCTGAAGATGTGTCTAGTGATCGTCCGACAAAGATACAGAAGACGATGGATGATGGACCATCTGGCGGTTCTCAGTAGACCAGTCTGTATTTAGTAGTGACCTTTGTATCTTTTGTAGCTTTGACTGAACCGACTTGTTAGTAGTAGACTTGGCACGAATTTTGAGTGTATATAGTGCTAGAACTTTGATATGGGATGTAACTAAGACAATGCTTTTGTTTCAAATCCAATGAAATATGTGTCTTGTCTTGAATTCCATATTGTGCCTTATTTGTATCTTGATTATGAATTCAATCCATATTATATGAATCCTTTGTTGGGTGAATGCTTAATACTTTGAAATTGTGAAATTATAGAATTATGCCGCCCAAGAAGGCTGTGACTGAGGATGATGTACGTAGGATTATTACGGAGCAAGTTACCGCATCTATGACTGAATTTATGGCAAATGCTAGAAATGAAGCTGGCGGTAATGAAGCTGGCGGTAGTGGAGCTGGCGGTAGTGGAGCTGGCGGTAGTGGAGCTGGCGGTAGTGGAGCTGGCGGTAGTGGAGCTGGCGGTAGTAGAGCTGGCGGTAGTGGAATTGGCAGTACTAATGTGAATGTGAATGCTAATAATGTGAATGCTAATGCTGGAGGAAATGTAGGAGGACTTGGATGTAACACTCTCATTTTTCGTATCGGTACAGCAGAAGGGTCTTTCAGAGTGTTACGGGATAGCACAATAACTCCAATCATAGACAACACATAAAAATGGTTGTACAAGGTTTAACAAACATTCATTCGATAAAAATTTTCAAAAGCGTACAACAGGTCCCAAATTATACAGGTCATTAAGTTTACAAAACATAGATCGAATGAACATTTTTAATATTATGTGGGCCATCAGAGTCGATCTCCATCCGGATTACCTTCAAGCACCTGAGATAAAAACATGCAAAAATCATATCAGCGAATGCCGAGTGAATTCATAGAGTTTAATAAAAACCGTTATATAAAAACAATCATTTACAATCATTTAAAATCAGAACACAAGTATAATATCGGAAGTAAGTCCTCATATTGCTAGTCAGGCAATATATAAATCAAGCATACATCTTAAACCGTCCATGAGACCGTAGTCTCTATATTACCATGATAGGTAATATATTCATCGTTAATAGCGTCGTTATCATATCGGATATTTAGATTATATAGGACGTATAGGTTGTAGGATTATTATTAGCCGCATGACATTGTTACCTTACTATGAAAACAGCGGGCCGCGAACCCGACAAACAATTTGCCCATCTAAGTTAGCGTGTCGTCACAAAAATCACGCTGTGGAATCTTCTCATACACAAATTCGCTTACCAATCAATGTGGTACGACGGGGATCAACCGTCAAGGCGCGAACTGAAGGTGATCGTCCCCAAATAGTACTATCAAATGCATAAGCGTCTACCAAATCCCGGTAGTTCACAATTCATGCTAATGGGACTTTAAGTGACATAACCTAACTACTAATAATCCTTTTAGTCTCGAATATAGGGTCATAGCATCATTCGGGTCCATATCATTTAGCATACAATCGGGACTACTTGTGTTCTATTTTTATCAAAATCTATCATGTTATCTCCCTAGGGTTTACAAATCATTTTATAAAACATTTAAAAGAGTGCGAGGCTATGAACTCACGTTGTTAATGAAAGGCGGATTATCGGCTACGGGCGTGCTTCGGTCACGGAGACCTATATAAATAATAATCGGTCTTAGACTCGGTTCAATGACTTTTATCAAAATAACAATATACATATGATGATTTTGTACATATGATGATGATCAAGTGGGTTTATACATCCTTGTTTACTCATTTTAGTGTTTACGTTTTGGTAATGTCTTACTAGTTCGCTAGTTTTACCTATTTACCTATTTTAAGTCCATTAAGCCTTTTATAAGTTCTTTAACTTGTTTTTATCCCTTTTATACCTATATGATCAGTATATATACTTTTCATGTTGGGCCCAAATGGGTTAAGCCCAATAAGTTCTTCTTACAAGTTTTTATCTTATTAAGTCCAATTATTAGTCCAATATGTTTAGTTAGCTCGTAAATGTCCGTATTTCTTATAGTTCGGGTTTTATCGGTTTTTACTTGTATTAGTTACTTATACATCAGTATATGACATTTATAAACTTTACATTAGACGGGTTTGGTCGTCTAAGTTTTATTTGGCGAAAAATGTTAATTTTACGACAATAGCCGAAAAAGTCGTAAAAATCAAGTTTATAGTTTTTACTACTTATAAATATTATTTCACCACCATTTATATAATTTATCCATTTAATTAACCTTTTATACATTTATATAAATAAGTTTTATAAGTTAGTGGGTTTATATTTTTACATTTTATACATTAAAATGTGAGTGCTTATATAATAATAATAAACATTATTTCCAAAAATCTGATTTTTTAACTTCATGTTCACCATTTTTAACATATCTAGAGTTCTATAATGAACTAGAAGCTCATTTTTGGATGGCATGATCTTCATAATATGTGCTACATTTAACTTAGCTATAGCTACTGCCCATTTTGAGTTTAACTTGCCTTAACAGTCCCTACAAAACTGCTTATTCAGATTAGACCACCTAACTTGTTTTGATCATATCTCACTCATTATTTTGATTCCATTGCATGGCCAACTCTCACATGTGTATAACATCCTCTACTTACTGTAAATGGATCAAACCATGCAATTTTATCAGTTCATCGTTTAGTTATCTACTGTTTTTATACAGCCAACTAAATAATCAAGATTTTAGCTTCATTTCTTATAGTTATCAACCTTTTTAAGCATATTTATCAACACTTGATCCCCACACAACATTTTTATCATCATATATACATCATATACATATACAAAATGAAAGAAAATACATTTGTTCTTTACAAAATAACAAGAGAAAAATGGAGAGGATGATCTTCTTTACCAACCAAGTGGATTTCTTGTTTTAGGAAGACAAGAACTTGATGAACACAACAAGTATCTCCAAGACCATCAAATATCAAGAACATAGGTTGGAAAATCAGCCCTAGGACACAAGCAAATCACCTCCAAAGTTGTTAATATGGCCACCAAATGAGCAAGGCTTCAAGAATACTCCTTAATAGAGCTAGTAAACATGTGGTTCATGGCTAGAAGAGATCAAAGAGGGTGTTTGTTGGTTTATTTTGGACGGCAAGAGGGGGAGAGTTGAGAGAGTTTTGGTGTTGATTTGCATGTGACAAATGGTGTAGGTGAAAACAATTTGCTAGTTTAGCTAGTTAGTGGTAAAGTTAGCTTAAAGGGTAAGCTTAGGCTTACACTTGGAAGGTGTTAGCTAAACTTGATGCCACCTTGGTGTTGTGGTGTCAAGTTAGCCGTCCCATTAAGCTAGTGGGGTGGGACAAAGTGTTTTGTCCCATCTCACTAGTTTACGGGTATTTCTCGATTCTAGTTTTCTCGATTTGCGTGCCCTCGGGTCGTTTTACGAAAAACGTTTTCATAAATTATGAATCAACGTCACAAAACGAATCCAATAAAAATTGTCTCATCAAAAACGGAGTTCAAAAACGTAAATACGTAATCCTAAGGTTTCCGGTTTAGTCGTAAAAGACGCCAAATTATGCACGTAAGCCCAAATTTAAATCCGTAAATTGTGAGTTCGTCAACCAACACAAAAATAAGTTTCAAAATATTATACGAGAAAATATTTTACTACCTGAAAATGTTAGATTGTCACAGCTTTTCCTCCTAAAAGGGATCAACGTCCTCGTGATCCATTTCATTTGGATGTCCGTTTCTTATTGAAATCAAAGAGGTGCGGATATTTCTTCCACATTTCATCCTCTCGTTCCCAAGTATACTCCGGTCCATGCTTTGAATTCCATCGGATCTTGACAATAGGTATCCGACTTTGTTTCAGTTGCTTTACCTCACGGTCCATAACTTCTACGGGCTCGTCGATAAAATGCAACTTCCCATCTATTCGAACCTTACCTAACGGAATTTTCTCAATGCTCACTTCTAGACATTTCTTCAGATTAGATACATGAATGTGTTGTGAACACCATGAAGTTCTGGGGGTAACTCTAGTTTGTAAGCCACCGGACCTACTCTAGATAAAATCTTAAAGGGTACAATATAACGGGGATTCAATTTTCCTTGCTTTCCAAATCTTATAACGCCTTTCCATGGCGATACTTTCAACATTACTCGGTCACCCACTTCAAACTCCATTGGCTTCCGCCGCACATCCGCGTAACTTTTCTGTCTACTACGGGCAGTCAACAACCTCTTCTTAATCTGAACTATCATCTCCGTAGTCTCCCGGATCAATTCCGGTCCCGTGAGCTGGGTATCCCCAACTTCACTCCAACATACAGGAGATCTACACTTCCTACCATACAAAGCTTCAAACGGTGTAGCCTTAATACTAGAATGGTAACTATTGTTATACGAAAACTCTGCTAACGACAAATGTTTATCCTAATTCTTACGAAAGTCTAACACACAAGCTCTCAACATATCTTCCAGTGTTTGTATCGTCCTTTCACTCTGCCCATCAGTCTGGGGGTGATAAGCAGTGCTCATGTCGAGATTCGTTCCCAAAGATCTTTGGAGAGATTTCCAAAAATTCGATGCGAATCTAGGATCTCGATCTAAAATGATCGATACAGGCACTCCATGTTTGCATACAACATTATCAAGGTATATTCGAGTCAGCTTCTCTAGTGAGAACTGCTCCTTAACCGGAATGAAGTGTGCTGATTTGGTCAGTCTATCGACAATAACCCAAATCGAATTGTTTCCAGATGATGTTCTAGGAAGCTTGGTGATAAAGTCCATCGTAATTCGCTCCCACTTCCATTCAGGAATCTTTGGTTGTTGAAGTAGTCCTGATGGCTTTTGATGTTCCGCTTTAACTCTAGCACAAGTCAAGCATTGAAGAACATACATAGCTATGTCAGCTTTCATATTCGGCCACCAGTACAACCTCTTCAAATCATGGTACATCTTATCAGATCCCGGATGAATGGAATACATAGATTTATGGGATTCTAACATAATCAAATCTCTTAAGCCTCCAAACTTAGGTATCCACATACGACCTCTTAAGCATTTCACTCCATCAGCTCTAACCTCTAAAGGATCTCCTTCTCCTCGGAACCCTTCATTAACAAAATTCTCCTTCTTACAAGCTTCTATTTGCGCATTTCTAATTTGCTCAGGCAAATTATTGTGCACGGTCAAGACTAGAGAACGCACCCTGATAGGCTCTCTATCTTTCCTACTCAACGCATCAGCAACAACATTTGATTTTCCTGGGTGATATTTTATATCACAATCATAATCACTTAACAACTCTATCCATCTTCGTTGCCTCATGTTCAATTCCTTCTGGTCGAGAATATACTGTAGGCTTTTGTGATCGGTGAATACCGTACACTTGGTGCCATACAGATAATGTCTCCACAACCTAAGAGCAAAGACCACAGCTCCTAACTCAAGATCATGAGTAGTATAATTCTCCTCATTCTTCCTTAATTGCCTAGAAGCATAAGCTACCACTTTCTCTCTCTGCATCAAAACAGCTTCATAACCTCTATGAGATGCATCACAATACACTACAAAATCTTCACTCCCGTCGGGTAATGATAAGATTGGCGCACTACATAATTTTTGCTTCAATGTCTGAAATGCTCCATCTTCATCACTTCCCCAAACAAAAGGTTTATTCTTCTGAGTAAGCTTAGTCAAGGGTTTAGCTATCAAAGAAAATTCTTTAATGAATCGCCTATAATAGCCAGCCAATCCTAAGAATTGTCGCACTTCCGTTGGCGTTGTCGGTGCAGACCAATTCTTAATAGCTTCAACCTTTGCAGGATCAACATGAATTCCATCTTTGTT
This sequence comes from Glebionis coronaria, assembly GCA_025667525.1. Lineage (NCBI taxonomy): Eukaryota > Viridiplantae > Streptophyta > Magnoliopsida > Asterales > Asteraceae > Glebionis > Glebionis coronaria. The sequence continues at coordinate 135,671,314 of CM046874.1, read as the reverse complement.
AATCACATGACCAAGAAATTGCATAGAATCTAACCAGAAATCACACTTCGAAAACTTAGCATACAACCTTTCATCCTTCAACAAGTTCAAAACAATCCTCAAATGTTCTCTATGCTCATCTTCATTCTTAGAATAGATCAGAATATCGTCGATAAACACAATCACAAATTTATCCAAGTAGGGCTTGCACACTCGATTCATTAAATCCATGAAAACTGCAGGTGCGTTAGTTAACCCAAATGGCATTACTTGAAATTCATAGTGTCCATAACGAGTTCTAAATGCAGTTATAGGAATATCTTCTTCACGGACGCGAAGTTGGTGATATCCTGACCGCAAATCTATCTTAGAATACACACTAGATCCTTGCAGTTGATCAAACAAATCATCAATCCTAGGTAAAGGATATCGATTTTTAATTGTCAACTAATTCAGTTCCCTATAATCAATGCACATACGAAAAGATCCATCCTTCTTCTTAACGAACAAGACTGGAGCTCCCCAAGGCGACGAGCTCGGTCGAATAAAACCTTTATCAGACAACTCCTTAAGTTGCTCAGATAACTCCTTTAATTCAGAAGGGGCTAATCGGTAAGGCGCACGTGCGACCGGTGCAGCACCAGGAATTAAATTGATTCGAAACTCTACTTGCCTTATTGGTGGAAGTCCGGGTAAATCTTTAGGAAATACCTCAGGAAATTCACAAATAATAGGTACATCTTCCAATCGTTTCTCCCTAGACTCATTCCCGGTCACTTGAGCTAAGAATAACTCACAACCGTTCCTGATGTACTTTTGGACTTTAATACATGAAACGATTTTCAAACGGGATTCACCTCGACTACCATCAATTACTAACGTCCTATTCCTAAGAGGAATCTTAACTTTCTTCTCTCCACATAAAATAGTAGCATTATTCAATGACAACCAATCCATACCAATAATAATATCAAAACTACCTAATTCTATCAACATCAAATCAATCGGAAAGGAATGGTTCAAGAGATTTAGAGAGCATCCTTCTAATAGTTTATTAGTTTTCACTAATTTACCATCAGCCAATTCCACCTCGTAACTGGTACTTATCTCAACAGGTTCAATGTCAATAAGGGCACTAAATTTAGTGGATACAAAGCTCCTATCGGCACCGGAATCGAATAAAGCAACAACATAATGATTGTTGAGTAAAAACGTACCGGTAACGACATTCGGATCCTCTTTCTTCACCTCAATTGTTCCAAGTTGGTAGATACCACCCTGGGGGTTTCTTCCAGGTACAATCGCTTTCAACTTGGGGCATTCCGATTTCCTATGACCTTCCTCATTTCAGTTGAAGCAAATGGTTCCCTTCTTACACCTTTCAACCTTGTGTCCAAGCTTTCCGCAATTTTGGCACTTCCAGCAGTCGCCAGCATGCCTCTTGTTGCCACACTTAGGACATCTATCATCGTTGCGCGGTGTGTTGTTGGTAAGAGCATTTGCATTCCCCTTTCTTTTGTTCTGAGGGCGATTGAAATTCTTCCTATTATCACCTCTATCTACTCGCTCACCGTCTCCCTTTCTTTTCTCACCAACACGGGCTTCATCTTCCTTATCCTGAATTATCTGTCCAATGAGTTGGTAAGCCATTCGAACAGCATCATCAATGGTCAGTGGTTTAGATGATGTCACGTCCCCCCGGATATTCCTGGTCAACCCTTTCACATATTGCTCAATTCGGATCTCTTCGGGTTCAACCAATCGAGGACATAGCAAGGCCAACTCATGGAATCGATTCGTGTAACTATCAATGTCCACACCTTTCATTCTCAGATGAATCAACTCTTGTTCTAACCTAATGATCACACTACGAGGACAAAACTCCAAAATCATCCACTTCTTAATTTCAGCCCAAGGAGTAGCATTAGCAGCATCAAGACCCATGAAAGCAATTCTCCCGTTCCACCAAGTCAACGCACGACCTTTAAGAGTAGCCATAGCAAAAGTCACCTTATCTTCCTCCTTACACTTACTAATCCTAAACACCGATTCAATCTTCTCGATCCACTGGCTTAGTCCTACAGCACCTTCAGTTCCATTAAAAGGTAGAGGTTCACACTTCATGAACGTCACATAAGTACAGCCACCAACTTCAGGTGCATTAGTTCCAAGTCCTCCTACATTTCCTCCAGCATTAGCATTCACATTATTAGCATTCACATTCACATTAGTACCGCCAATTCCACTACCGCCAGCTCCACTACCGCCAGCTTCATTTCTAGCATTTGCCATAAATTCAGTCATAGATGCGGTAACTTGCTCCATAATAATCCTACGTACATCATCCTCAGTCACAGCCTTCTTGGGCGGCATAGTTCTATAATTTCATAATTTCAAAATATTAAGCATTCATCCAACAAAGGATTCATATAATATGGATTGAATTCATAATCAAGATACAAATAAGGCACAATATGGAATTCAAGACAAGATACATATTTCATTCGATCTGAAACAAAAGTATTGTCTTAGTACATCCCATATCAAAGTTCGAACACTATATACACTAAAAATTCGTGCCAAGTCTATTACTAACAAGTCGGTTCAGTCAAAGCTACAAAAGCACAAAATATATAAAGGTCACTACTAAATACAGACTGGTCTACTGAGAACCGCTAGATGGTCCATCATCCATTGTCTTCTGAATCTTCGTCGGACGATCACTAGACACATCTTCAGCTGGGCGCTTACGGATTACTCCTCTTTCAACCATGTCAGCATAAAATCTACTGTTCCAACCCACAGATATATTCAGCTCCTTCTCAGCTTTCTCACGCATCGCACGAGCCACACTTAACTGAATCTCCATAGAATTTACCTTTCTCTTCATTTCGGCAAACTCACCACTTTCCAACACCGATAACCTCCTAAAAGCCTCATTCAAACCACGTTCTACATCACTCAAATCCAAACTAAGCAATTCTCGCTCTTTCTCGCCAACCATAGTCTTCGACTCCAAATAAGCAACCTGAGTCTGAACAACACCTAATCCAACCTCTGTCACACAACTCTTAACACGGGAAGCATCTAGATCACGTCTCAAGGCCCATGGTGCAAGACCATCAATATGAGTAGCCTCTCGAGTACTAGACGACTCTCCTATCTCACGTCTACGAGTAGCAATACCATCAGTACCGTCAGGTGCATCGTCATCCTCATCCTCCTCTGATTCAGAATCAGATTCAGACGATTCAGACATTTCATCCCTAGGTAACTCATCCTCAGAATCAGACAAACAAACTGGTGGGGGCAAAGGCTCGCCCTCTGGAACATCATACGGATAAATAAGCTCGGCTTCCTCATCGTCATCAACCTCAACATCTATACCTACGTCCTCCTCGACATCCTCGTCGTCAATCTCGTCATCTAAATTATCTAACCCAATCTCATCATCGTTCTCAATATCGACATTATCAATATTCACATTCTCAATATCCACATTCTCAATCTCCACATTCTCAATATCTACATTCTCAATATCCACATTCTCAATATCCACATTCTCAATCTCATTCTCTACCAAGTCAACCTGAGGGGCAATCTGATCTCCTAGTCCTAACTCGGGCTCGGGATCCTCAAATGGTTCCTCCTCATCATTGATATCATAATCTACTAAGTCTAAATAAGGATCATCATCTACATTAGGTTCGGGAATAGCATGGTTTTCTATAGGAATATTAGGGTCAGCCATGACAATCTGCATTTATATATATATCTCGTATTAGGATAACATACTAGTTAAACAATTACATAATGAAATCACGATATATACATGTATATAAATTAAATTATATATATCAAAATATATATCTTCTCAATAGGGCTTGTTGGTAACGTCGGAGATCTCTGGCACCGTTATAGTCAAAAGATTTTTCAAATATTTTCTCAAATGTTCATAGTTAAAAGATTTTGAAAAGTTTTGTTCAAAACCTTGGTTTTTTAAAATCTTTTGTTCTCTATAACGAGAGCTCTGGTACCAAACTGTAACACTCTCAATTTTCGTATCGGTACAGCGGAAGGGTCTTTTAGAGTGTTACGGGATAGCACAATAACTCCAATCATAGACAACACATAAAAATGGTTGTACAAGGTTCAACATACATTCATTCGATAAAAAGTTTTAAAGTGTACAAAAGGTCCCAAATTATACAGGTCATTTAGTTTACAAAACATAGATCGAATGAACATTTTTAATATTATGTGGGCCATCAGAGTCGATCTCCATCCGGATTACCTTCAAGCACCTGAGATAAAAACATGCAAAAATCATATCAGCGAATGCCGAGTGAATTCATAGAGTTTAATAAAAACCGTTATATAAAAACAATCATTTACAATCATTTAAAATCAGAACACAAGTATAATATCGGAAGTAAGTCCTCATATTGCTAGTCAGGCAATATATAAATCAAGCATACATCTTAAACCGTCCATGAGACCGTAGTCTCTATATTACCATGATAGGTAATATATTCATCGTTAATAGCGTCGTTATCATATCGGATATTTAGATTATACAGGTCGTATATGTTGTAGGATTATTATTAGCCGCATGACATTGTTACCTTACTATGAAAACAGCGGGCCGCGAACCCGACAAACAATTTGCCCATCTAAGTTAGCGTGTCGTCACAAAAATCACGCTGTGGAATCTTCTCATACACAAATTCGCTTACCAATCAATGTGGTACGACGGGGATCAACAGTCAAGGCGCGAACTGGGGTGATCGTCCCCAAATAGTACTATCAAATGCATAAGAGTCTACCAAATCCCGGTAGTTCACAATTCATGCTAATGGGACTTTAAGTGACATAACCTAACTACTAATAATCCTTTTAGTCTCGAATATAGGGTCATAGCATCATTCGGGTCCATATCATTTAGCATACAATCGGGACTACTTGTGTTCTATTTTTATCAAAATCTAGCATGTTATCTCCCTCGCGGGTTTACAAATCATTTTATAAAACATTTAAAAGAGTGCGAGGCTATGAACTCACGTTGTTAATGAAAGGCGGATTATCGGCTACGGGCGTGCTTCGGTCACGGAAACCTATATAAATAATAATCGGTCTTAGACTCGGTCCAATGACTTTTATCAAAATAACAATATACATATGATGATTTTGTACCTATGATGATGATCAAGTGGGTTTATACATCCTTGTTTACTCATTTTAGTGTTTACGTTTTGGTAATGTCTTACTAGTTCGCTAGTTTTACCTATTTACCTATTTTAAGTCCATTAAGCCTTTTATAAGTTCTTTAACTTGTTTTTATCCCTTTTATACCTATATGATCAGTATATATACTTTTCATGTTGGGCCCAAATGGGTTAAGCCAAATAAGTTCTTTTTACAAGTTTTTATCTTATTAAGTCCAATTATTAGTCAAATATGTTTAGTTAGCTCGTAAATGTCCTTATTTTTTATAGTTCGGGTTTTATCGGTTTTTACTTGTATTAGTTACTTATACATCAGTATATGACTTTTATAAACTTTACATTAGACGGGTTTGGTCGTCTAAGTTTTATTTGGCGAAAAATGTTAATTTTACGGCAATAGCCGAAAAAGTCGTAAAAATCAAGTTTATAGTTTTTACTACTTATAAATATTATTTCACCACCATTTATATAATTTACCCATTTAATTAACCTTTTATACATTTATATAAATAAGTTTTATAAGTTAGTGGGTTTATATTTTTACATTTTATACATTAAAATGTGAGTGCTTATATAATAATAATAAACATTATTTCCAAAAATCTGATTTTTTAACTTCATGTTCACCATTTTTAACATATCTAGAGTTCTATAATGAATTAGAAGCTCATTTTTGGATGGCATGATCTTCATAATATGTGATACATTTAACTTAGATATAGCTACTGCCCATTTTGAGTTTAAATTGCCTTAACAGTCCCTACAAAACTGCTTATTCAGATTAGACCACCTAACTTGTTTTGATCATATCTCACTCATTATTTTGATTCCATTGTATAACCAACTCTCACATGTGTATAACATCCTCTACTTACTGTAAATGGATCAAACCATGCAATTTTATCAGTTCATCTTTTAGTTATCTACTGTTTTTATACAGCCAACTAAATAATCAAGATTTTAGCTTCATTTCTTATAGTTATCAACCTTTTTAAGCATATTTATAAACACTTGATCCCCACACAACATTTTTATCATCATATATATATATCATATACATATACAAAATGAAAGAAAATACATTTGTTCTTTACAAAATAACAAGAGAAAAATGGAGAGGATGATCTTCTTTACCAACCAAGTGGATTTCTTGTTTTAGGAAGACAAGAACTTGATGAACACAACAAGTATCTCCAAGACCATCAAATATCAAGAACATAGGTTGGAAAATCAGCCCTAGGACACAAGCAAATCACCTCCAAAGTTGTTAATATGGCCACCAAATGAGCAAGGCTTCAAGAATACTCCTTAATAGAGCTAGTAAACATGTGGTTCATGGCTAGAAGAGATCAAAGAGGGTGTTTGTTGGTTTATTTTGGATGGCAAGAGGGGGAGAGTTGAGAGAGTTTTGGTGTTGATTTGCATGTGAGAAATGGTGTAGGTGAAAACAAGTTGCTAGTTTAGCTAGTTAGTGGTAAAGTTAGCTTAAAGGGTAAGGTTAGGCTTACACTTGGAAGGTGTTAGCTAAACTTGATGCCACCTTGGTGTTGTGGTGTCAAGTTGGCCGTCCCATTAAGCTAGTGGGGTGGGACAAAGTGTTTTGTCCCATCTCACTAGTTTACGGGTTTTTCTCGATTTGCGTGCCCTCGGGTCGTTTTACGAAAAACGTTTTTATAAATTATGAATCAACGTCACAAAACGAATCCAATAAAAATTGTCTCATCAAAAACGGAGTTCAAAAACGTAAATACGTAATCCTAAGGTTTCCGGTTTAGTCGTAAAAGACGCCAAATTATGCACGTAAGCCCAAATTTAAATCCGTAAATTGTGAGTTCGTCAACCAACACAAAAATAAGTTTCAAAATATTATACGAGAAAATATTTTACTACCTGAAAATGTTAGATTGTCACATTGGAACTAATGCACCTGAAGTTGGTGGCTGTACTTATGTGACGTTCATGAAGTGTGAACCTCTACTTTTAATGGAACTGAAGGTGCTATAGGATTAAGCCAGTGGATTGAGAAGATTGAGTCGGTGTTTCGGATTAGTAAGTGTAAGGAGGAAGATAAGGTGACTTTTGCTATGGCTACTCTTAAAGGTCGTGCGTTGACTTGGTGGAACGGGAGAATTGCTTTCATGGGTCTTGATGCTGCTAATGCTACTCCTTGGGCTGAAATTAAGAAGTGGATGACTTTGGAGTTTTGTCCTTGTAGTGTGATCATTAGGTTAGAACAAGAGTTGATTCATTTGAGAATGAAAGGTGTGGACATTGATAGTTACACAAACCGATTCCATGAGTTAGCCTTGCTATGTCCTCGATTGGTGGAACCCGAAGAGATCCGAATTGAGCAATATATTAAAGGGTTGACCAGGAATATCCGGGGGGACATGACATCATCTAAACCACTGACCATTGATGATGCTGTTCGAATGGCTTACCAACTCATTGGACAGATAATTCAGGATAGGGAAGATGAAGCCCGTGTTGGTGAGAAAAGAAAGGGAGACGGTGAGCGTGTAGGTGATAATAGGAAGAATTTCAATCGCCGTCAATACCAGAGAAAGGGGAATGCAAATGCTCTTACCAACAATACACCGCGCAACGATGACAGATGTCCTAAGTGTGGCAACAAGAGGCATGCTGGCGACTGCTGGAAGTGCCGAAATTGCGGAAAGCTTGGACACAAGGTTGAAAGGTGTAAGAAGGGAACTATTTGCTTCAACTGTAATGAAGAAGGTCATAGGAAATCGGAATGCCCCAAGTTGAAAGCGATTGTACCTGGAAGAAACCCCCAGGGTGGTATCTATCAACTTGGAACAATTGAGGTGAAGAAAGAGGATCCAAATGTCGTTACCGGTACGTGTTTACTCAACAATCATTATGATGTTGCTTTATTTGATTCGGGTGCTGATAGGATCTTTGTATCCACTAAATTTAGTGCCCTTATTGACATTGAACCTGTTGAGATAAATACCAGTTACGAGGTGGAATTGGCTAATGGTAAATTAGTGAAAACTAATAAGCTATTAGAAGGATGCTCTCTAAATCTCTTGAACTATTCCTTTCCGATTGATTTGATGTTGATAGAATTAGGTAGTTTTGATATTATTATTGGTATGGATTGGTTGTCGTTGAATAATGCTACTATTTTATGTGGAGAGAAGAAAGTTAAGATTCCTCTTAGGAATAGGACGTTAGTAATTGATGGTAATCGAGGTGAATCCCGTTTAAAAATCGTTTCATGTATTAAAGTCCAAAAGTACATCAGGAACGGTTGTGAGTTTTTCTTAGCTCAAGTAACCGGGAATGAGTCTAGGGAGAAACGATTGGAAGATGTACCTATTATTTGTGAATTTCCTGAGGTATTTCCTAAAGATTTACCCGGACTTCCACCGATAAGGCAAGTAGAGTTTCGAATCGATTTAATTCCTGGTGTTGCACCGGTGGCACGTGCGCCTTACCGATTAGCCCCTTATGAATTAAAGGAGTTATCTGGGCAACTTAAGGAGTTGTCTGATAAAGGTTTTATTCGACCGAGCTCGTCGCCTTGGGGAGCTCCAGTCTTGTTCGTTAAGAAGAAGGATGGATCTTTCCGTATGTGCATTGACTATAGGGAACTGAATAAGTTGACAATTAAAAATCGATATCCTTTACCTAGGATTGATGATTTGTTTGATCAACTACAAGGATCTAGTGTGTATTCTAAGATAGATTTGCGGTCAGGATATCACCAACTTCGCGTCCGTGAAGAAGATATTCCTATAACTGCATTTAGAACTCGTTATGGACACTATGAATTTCAAGTAATGTCATTTGGGTTAACTAACGCACCTGCGGTTTTCATGGATTTAATGAATCGAGTGTGCAAGCCCTACTTGGATAAATTTGTGATTGTGTTTATCGACGATATTCTAATCTATTCTAAGAATGAAGATGAGCAAAGAGAACATTTAAGGATTGTTTTGAATTTGTTGAAGGATGAAAAGTTGTATGCTAAGTTTTTGAAATGTGATTTCTGGTTAGATTCTGTGCAATTTCTTGGTCATGTGATTAACAAAGATGGAATTCATGTTGATCATGCAAAGGTTGAAGCCATTAAGAATTGGTCTGCACCGACAACGCCAACAGAAGTGCGACAGTTCTTAGGATTGGCTGGCTATTATAGGCGATTCATTAAAGAATTTTCTTTGATAGCTAAAACCTTGACTAAGCTTACCCAGAAGAATAAACCTTTCATTTGGGGAAGTGATGAAGATGGAGCATTTCAGACATTGAAGCAAAAATTATGTAGTGCGCCAATCTTATCATTACCCGACGGGAGTGAGGATTTTGTAGTGTATTGTGATGCATCTCTTAGAGGCTATGGAGCTGTTTTGATGCAGCGAGAGAAAGTGATAGCTTATGCTTCTAGGAAATTAAGGAAGAATGAGGAGAATTATACTACTCATGATCTTGAGTTAGGAGCTGTAGTCTTTGCTCTTAGGTTGTGGAGACATTATCTGTATGGCACCAAGTGTACGGTATTCACCGATCACAAAAGCCTACAGTATATTCTCGACCAGAAGGAATTGAACATGAGGCAACGAAGATGGATAGAGTTGTTAAGTGATTATGATTGTGATATAAAATATCACCCAGGAAAAGCCAATGTTGTTGCCAATGCGTTAAGTAGGAAAGATGGAGAGCCTATCAGGGTACGTTCTCTAGTCTTGACCGTGCACAATAATTTGCCTGAGCAAATTAGAAATGCGCAAATAGAAGCTTGTAAGAAGGAAAATTTTGTTAATGAAGGGTTCCGAGGAGAAGGAGATCCTTTAGAGGTTAGAGCTGATAGGCAGAGTGAAAGGACGATACAAACACTAGAAGATATGTTGAGAGCTTGTGTGTTAGATTTTGGTAAGAATTGGGATAAACATTTGCCGTTAGCAGAGTTTTCGCATAACAATAGTTACCATTCTAGTATTAAGGCTGCACCGTTTGAAGCTTTGTATGGTAGGAAGTGTAGATCTCCTGTATGTTGGAGTGAAGTTGGGGATACCCAGCTCACGGGACCGGAATTGATCCGAGAGACTACAGAGATGATAGTTCAGATTAAGAATAGGTTGTTGACTGCCCGTAGTAGACAGAAAAGTTACGCGGATGTGCGGCGGAAGGCAATGGAGTTTAAAGTGGGTGACCAAGTAATGTTGAAGGTATCGCCATGGAAAGGCGTTATAAGATTTGGAAAACGAGGGAAATTGAATCCCCGTTATATTGGACCCTTTAAGATTTTATCTAGAGTAGGTCCAGTGGCTTATAAACTAGAGTTACCCCCAGAACTTCATGGTGTTCACAACACATTCCATGTATCTAATATGAAGAAATGTCTAGCAGTGAGTGATGAGAAAATTTCATTAGATAAGGTTCGAATAGATGGGAAGTTGCATTTATCGAAGAACCCGTAGAGGTTATGGATCGTGAGGTAAAGCAACTGAAACAAAGTCGGATACCTATTGTCAAGATCCGATGGAATTCAAAGCATGGACCGGAGTATACTTGGGAACGAGAGGATGAAATGTGGAAGAAATATCCGCACCTCTTCGATTTCAATAAGAAACGGACATCCAAATGAAATGGATCACGAGGACGTTGATCCCTTTTAGGAGGAAAAGCTGTGACAATCTAACATTTTCAGGTAGTGAATTATTTTCTCGTATAATATTTTGAAACTTATTTTTGTGTTGGTTGGTGAACTCACAATTTACGGATTTAAATTTGGGCTTACGTGCATAATTTAGCGTCCTTTACGATTAAACCGGAAACCTTAGGATTACGTATTTACGTTTTTAATTTTACGACTTTTTCGGCTATTACCGTAAAATTAACGTTTTTCGCCAATTATAACTTAGACGATCAAACCCTTCTAATGTAAAGTTTTTAAAAGTCATATACTGATATATGAGTATCTAATACAAGTAAAAACCGATAAAACCCGAACTATAGGACATATGGACATTAACGAACTAACTAAGCATATTGGACTAATAATTGGACTAAATAAGTTAAAACACTTATAAAAAGAACTTATTGGGCTTAACCCATTTGGGCCCAACATGGAAAGTATAGATACTGATAATATAAGTATAAAATGGATCAAAACAAGTTAAAGAACTTATAATAAGCTTATTGGAACTTAAAATAGATAAATAGGTAAAACTAGTAAACTAGTAAAAAGTTACCAATACGTAAACACTAAAACGAGTAAACAAGGATATATAAACCCACTTGATCATCATCATATGTACAAAATCATCATATGTATATTGTTATTTTGATAAAAGTCATTGGACAAGAGTCTCAGACCGATTATTATTTATATAGGTTTCCGTGACCGAAGCACGCCCGTAGCCGATAATCTGCCTTTCATTATCAACGTGAGTTCATAGCCTCGCACTCTTTTAAATGTTTTATAAAATGATTTGTAAACCCGCGAGGGAGATAACATGCTAGATTTTGATAAAAATAGAACACAAGTAGTCCCGATGGTATGCTTAATGATATGGACCCGAATGATGCTATGACCCTATAAACGAGACAAAAAGGATTATTAGTAGTTAGGTTATGTCACTTAAAGTCCCATTAGCATGAATTGTGAACTACCGGGATTTGGTAGACGCTTATGCATTTGATAGTACTATTTGGGGACGATCACCCCAGTTCGCGCCTTGACGGTTGATCCCCGTCGTACCACATTGATTGGTAAGCGAATTTATGTATGAGAAGATTCCATAGCGTGATTTTTGTGACGACACGCTAACTTAGATGGGCAAATTGTTTGTCGGGTTCGCGGCCCGCTGTTTTCATAGTAAGGTAACAATGTCATGCGGCTAGTAATAATCCAATAAAATGTATCCTATACATAATGTAATCCAATAACGACGCTAATAACGATGATAATATTACCTATTATGGTAATATTGAGGCTACGGTCTCATGGACGGTTTAAGATGTATGCTTGATTTATATATTGCCTGACTAGCAATACGAGGACTTACTTCCGATATTATACTTGTGTTCTGATTTTAACGATTGTTTTATATAACGGTTTTTATTAAACTCTATGAATTCACTCGGCATTCGCTGATATGATTTTTGCATGTTTTTATCTCAGGTGCTTGAAGGTAATCCGGATAGAGATCGACTCTGATGGCCCACATAATATTAAAAATGTTCATTCGATCTATGTTTTGTAAACTAAATGACCTGTATAATTTGGGACCTGTTGTACACTTTAAAACTTTTTATCGAATGAATGTATGTTGAACCTTGTACAACCATTTTTATGTGTTGTCTATGATTGGAGTAATTGTGCTATCCCGTAACACTCTAAAAGACCCTTCCGCTGTACCGATACGAAAATTGAGAGTGTTACATCAACAATATGAACAATTCTCTATCCTTGAAGAAGAGTCGATTGATGTGGGATTTGGTCGGTTTAATACTATCATAACATCACTCAAAGCACTTGATGAATATTTCTCCAACAAGAATTTCGTTAGGAAATTTCTAAGGGCCCTCCATCCAAAATGGCGAGTTGAAGTCACGACAATCGAAGAATCTAAAGATCTCTCAAACCTATCGCTAGATGAACTCATCGGAAATCTCAAAGTACATGAAATGATAATGGAAAAAGATTTCGAGATCATCAAAGGTAAAAAGGAAAATAAAGATCACTATCCTTGAAAGCTAGAGTAGAGTCTAGTGATGACGAAGATTACGATAACGACGACGAAGAATATGCCATGGCCGTTCGTGATTTCAAAAAATTCTTCAAAAGGCAAGGAAGACTCGTAAGGCAACCACTTGACAACAAGAAAGTGTCTCGAAAGCCATTTGATATCAAGAAACCTAAAGACGAAAGAAAATGCTATCAATGCGGTGACCCAAGTCACTTCATTAGCAATTGTCCAAAGGGAAAGCCAAAGACACAAAGAGCTTTCGTGAGTGGAGCATGGAGTGCTAGTGATGATAAAGGCAATGAGTCCAAAAAGGAAGAACTAGCTCTTATGGCACATGAAACAAATGAGGTACACTCTGACTCTTCTTATTACTCTTCTTCACTAGATGATGACACATTACCAATTGAGTTTAACAAGACGTGTGAAATAAGCCTTAAAATTATAAACAAAAACAAACTTTTAAAAGCTAAAATGAAAGCCTAGAAAAAGAAGTTTATGATTGAAAAGCTAAACTACTAAGACTAGAGAAAGGTCAAATATCCAAAGATAAATGTGAAAAATGTCAAGAGCTAAATATTGAAATTGAGAAGCTTAAAACTAGTTAAGAGGCGTTAACCAAACAAAGCCTAAATTCGTAAAATTTACCGAAAACGCAAATTGCATCGATGAAATGCTCAACTATCAAAGAGATAGCAAAGATAGAACGAGGTTGGGATTTGAAAAACAAAATATATCTTCTAGCTCAAAAACGACACCACAAAACGAAATTTCAAAATCTACAGTCACAGAGGACCACGGACCCCGTCGGACCCCTCTGCACAAGGGTCCGTCACCCAAAGGGTCCGTGGGTCTGACTGCCGCACAAATACAAAATCGTGTCGAATTTGTCACGTTGTCTAAAAAACCCAAACCCTTCAATCTAGAAAGGTACAACACTAATTTTATAGAAACAAACGCTAGAGCAAGAAACATGCAATATCAACCTAAACCAACTTACCCCAAACATCTGTTTCCCAAAAGTAACAAAAATGTGCCAAATAGATATAGTCAAGTACCATTCAGCCACGACTATCAAAACCAATTATCTATGGGAAATTTGGTACCCTAGGATGTATTTGGAAACACTCCAATTGGAATTGCCATTAGAAGTATGTTTAACCCAAATGGACCCATGAGACGATGGGGACCAAACGTTTGAGTTTTATAATGTGTAGGTATGCTTGAAGGTTGGGCTTGAACCCGATGAATGGATTAAGGATAGCGGATGTTCTAGACACATGACGGGGAATAGAAATCTCTTTAGCACTTACACACCAACGGACGGAGGTAATGTTATTTTTGGTGGCAACGTCAAAAGCAAAATCATAGGCAAATGTATGATTTATAATGACCACATCACCATAGATAATGTTGCTCAGTGGAAAACTTAGGATTTAATTTACTTAGTATTAGTCAATTTTGTAGCAACAAATGCAAAGTTTTGTTTGAAATAAATAGTAGTAAAATACTAAAAGACGGAATAACAAAAGCAAAAGGAGTTAGGAAAACAAACATATATGTCATGAATTTTGACCCATATAAAGATGTTATTTGCTTAGCAAATATAGACGATTACTCAACTATTTGGCAAAGACGACTTGGTCATATAAATATGGGTCTCTTGAAAAACTTAGCTAATAAAGATCTAGTAAGAAATTATCAAAAGTAAAATATGATCAACACTTTTGTGATGCATGTAAAATTGGTAAACAAACACACGCAAGCCATAAAGCCAAAAATATTGTGACCGCAACTAAGTGTTTAGAACTTTTACACATGGACTTGTTTGGTCCATCCGCGATACAAAGCTTTGGAGGAAATCTCTACACTTTAGTTATTATAAAAAACTACTCAAGATTCACTTGGACAAAAGTTTTAAAACTAAAAATGAAGCGTTTGATCAATTTGAAATTTTGAGCAAGCAAATTAAAAATCAATTGAATAGTCGAATTGTGTCAATTCGAACGGATCATGGTCGGGAGTTTGATAATGAAGTGCAGTTTGGACTCTTTTGTGAGACCAAAGGTATAACTCATAATTTCTCGGCTCCAAGAATACCACAATCAAACGGGGTAGTAGAACGAAAAAATAGAACACTCCAAGAAATGAGTAGAACTATGTTAAATGAGTCTAACATGCCTCAAAAGTTTTGGTGTCATGCGGTTGATACCTCAACTTATATTCTAAATAGAGTGTTAATTAGACCATTGTTGGATAAAACACCATATGAAATACTAAAACAATAAAAACCGACCATTGGATATTTTAAGGTATTTGGTAGTAAATGTTTTATTCTTAACACAAAGGATTATCTCACTAAGTTTGACCCAAAGTCATATGAATGAGTATTCCTCGGATACTCCCAAAATAGTAAGGCCTATATTGTGTTAAATAAACAAACCATGTGTGTCGAAGAATCGTTAAGCATAACATTTGACGAAAGACCACCTCCCTCTAGAACATTACCTTTGGTAGATGATAATCTAGTTGAAGGCCAAACTCATATACATCCAATTGGTCTTGAAAAGAACAAGGGAAATGAACCATTAAAAGAAGAACATTTAAACATTAAAGAATCAAAAGGACATTCTTTAGAAAATGTTGGTAAACTAAATGAACGAACATTAAGATCTCAAGCACAAAACGTGTAACACTCTCAAATTTCGTATCAGAATAGCGGAAGGGTCAATAGAGTGTTACAGGTTAGCACAATTACTCAAATCATACACAACGCATAAAAGAGTTGTACAAAAGCCAAACGTTCATTCATTCGAATAAAATTTAAGGTTTACACAAGGTCCCCAGTTTTAGAGTCATGAAGTTTATTAAACATCTTTCGAATGAATATTATTATTAAGTGGGCTATCAGAGTCGATCTCCGTCCAAGTTACCTTCAAGCACCTGAGATAAAACATGCGAAAAATAAATCAGCGAATACTGAGTGAATTCATAGAGTTTCGTAAATACCATTATATAAAAGCAGTTAGGAAACAGCAGAACACAAGGATAATATCAATAATAAGACCCCATATTGCTAGTCAGACAATATATTATAATCCAAATCATATATCGTACACTATTCTGAGACCACAGCCTCAGTATTACCATTATTGGTATTATTATCGGATTATTATAAGCCGCATGACATTGTTATCTTTCTATAATATACAACGGGTCACGAACCCGAAAAATATTTGCCTACTTAAATCAGCGTTTCGTCACAAAAATCACGCTATATAAACCCTCTCATACATAAATTCGCTTGCCAACCAATGTGACATAACGAGGATCAGCCGACGCGAACTGGGGTGATCTTCCTCAAATAGTACTATTATATGCATAAGCGTCTACCATATCCCGGTAGTTCACAATTCATGCTAATGGGACTTATAGTGACTTAACCTAACTCATAATAATCCATTTCAATCCTACATTGGGTCATCATATCATTTGGTCTATTTCAATAAGCATACCAATCAGGTCCATGTCAATAAGCATACAATCGGGACCACTTGTGTTCTATTTTTATTAAAACTAGCATGTTATCTCCCTCGCGGGTTTATAAAACATTCTATAAAACATTTCAAAGAATGTGAGGCTATGAACTCATTTTGTTTTAGGAAGGCGGGTTATCAGCAACTAAAGCGTACGGCGCGCGTCGCGATCACGGAATACCTAAACAAACAATACTCGATCTTAGACTATGTCGAATAATATTTATAAAAAGTTTTTATGTATATGTAATCAAGTCATAAACATGATGATCAAGTGAGATTTATAAACTTTTACTCTTTACTTAATTAGATTTTAAGTGTCTAATTAACTTAGTTCAATATTACTAGTCTTGGCCCATTTAAGTGTTAAGGTCTAATAGGCCCACTAAGGGTTCAATATGTTCTTACTAGTCCATTTATCTATGTTGGACCAGACCTTCACTCATATGTTGGGCCCAAGTGGGTTGAGCCCATGAGCAAGTCCAATAGTGCTAAACCAAACTAGTTGGGCCTAGTGGTCCAACAAGGCTAATTTGGTCCATTACGGGTCCATAAGTCACATTGTTCGGGTTTGTAGGTTTTTAATTGTTAAAATTGTTTCCATATCAGTAGGTGACTTATAAAAATCTTACATTAGATGGGTCCGACCATCTAAGTTTTATTTGGCGAAATCGCCATCTCTTCGCTTTTAGCCGAAAAGACGTAAAAGTCATGTATATAGTTTGTAGTTAGAAAACTATTTGAGTTTTATTTTAATAAAATGTGATATTTATTTTGTTCTTGTATATAAACATATTTTCATAATGGTTATAATCAAATATTCACTTTTACAACTTTATTTATATACAAATTTTACCTCATGTTGCCTTTTTATATTAAAATGTTTTATGTGGAATCTCATCCAAAAACTCATGTCCATAATTTTTAGCATAACCCGAGTTTTACAATGACTTGTAACCCCAAATTTAAACTATAGAAACTACATATTGTGCTCTACAATTCATTCTTCTATGACCTCTTCTCAAACAACCCCTAAATATGACTTTTAATTCGTCCAAGACAGACCAGTCAGATTTATGTCTCAAAAGTAATTTGACCATAACTTGGTCAATTTTAACTTTCTATGGAGTGGCCAATTAACCACTTATTTAGAATTCATTTATATATTATTACATCAATTCACCTAACCATTTTGACTAATTAAAAATTTCAAACCCTACTGTTCTTTACAACCTACTCAATTTAGTATGAAAAAGTCAAGTTTACTAGTTGTTTTATATGTGACAAATCACTTTTAATCTAATCTATTAACATAGAATCCCACCATAAACTCTTGATCATCAATTATAACTATCATGCATATACATTTGAAAGGAAATAAACAAATACATTTACAAATGTAAAGAAGGAAACATGATTCTACCAATAAGAATGATAGGAAAATGATGAAAAGAGCTTGATTCTTGCACCAAATCTTTACCCTTTTGAACCCAAGTAATATGATCTTCCAAATATTTTTTTGACTCTTTGAAAACAGCCCCAAATCTTCAATAAAACAATCTTTTTATTGCTTGTCTATGACCCTTATAGTCTCCTTCTTCAACTAACCTCCATAGCCTTTAGGTTTAAGCTTTATGTTTATAAATTTTTTGTGAAAATGGTGATGGTGGGCTGATTTTTCTAGAGAGAGAGAGGTAAGAGATGAGTGAAAAGAGTGGTTTGCATGTGTGTGAAAGTGTTTTATGGGTTATGTGTGCTAGGGGTGGTGGTTTGGTGATGATATATTAGTGGTAAAGGCTTAAACATGAAAATGTGTACATGTTTTACTCAATATTTTGAAAACAAAATTCTTGTGAGCTTCTTCTTGCCGCCACATGTATGGGGGGTGGGACAAGTTTATAACTTGTCTCACTTCCTTAGTTTACGGGTACTTCTCGACACTTGTTTCCTCGATTTGCGTACCTTCGGGTTGGTTTACGAATTTTTTTTTTGTAAAATATGAAACTACGGCACAAAACAACTCTAATAAAATTTGTCTCATCAAAAACGGAACATGAAATCATAAATACGTAAACCTAGGATTTCCGGTTTAAACGTAAAAGACATTAAATTATGCGCGTAAACCCTAATTTCTTCCCGTAATTATGTGAGTTCATGAACCAACACAAAAATAAAATTTCAAAATAATATACGAGGATAAATTTACTACCTGAAAACGTCAGACTGTCACAGCATTCCCTCCTAAAAAGGGATCTACGCCCTCGTAGATCCATTTTATTTCGATGCCTGTTTCTTATTGAAGTCGAAGAGGTGTGGGTATTCCTTCCACATTTCACCCTCTCGCTCCCAAGTAAATTCTGGCCCACGCTTAGAGTTCCACCGAACCTTAATGATAGGTATTCGACTATGCTTAAGTTGCTTTACTTCACGATCCATAACCTCTACGGGTTCTTCTATAAAATGCAACTTCTCATCAATTTTGACCTCATCTAACGAAATTTTATCATCCCACTTAGCTAAACACTTCTTCAGATTAGATACATGGAATGTATTGTGTACACCATGAAGTTCTCGGGGTAACTCTAATTTATAAGCCATTGGACCAACTCTAGATAAAATCTTGAATTGTCCAATATAGCGAGGATTCAATTTTCTACGCTTCCCAAATCTTATGACGCCTTTCCATGGCGATACTTTCAACATCACATGGTCCCCCACTTCGAACTTCATCGGTTTCCGCCGCACATCTGCGTATCTTTTCTGTCTACTTTGGGCTGTCAACAACCGCTTCTTAATCTGAACTATCATCTCCGTAGTCTCCCGAATCAATTCTGGTCCGATGAGCTGGGTATCTCCAACTTCACTCCAACACATAGGAGATTTATAGTTTCTACCATATAGAGTTTCGAACGGTGCAGCCTTAATACTAGCATGATAACTGTTATTATATGAAAATACTGCCAATGGAAAATGTTTATCCCAATCTTTACCAAAATCAATCACACATGCCCTTAACATATCCTCTAGTGTCTGTATCATCCTTTCACTCTGACCATTAGTTGGGGGTGATAAGCAGTGCTCATATCAAGATTCGTTCCCAAAGATCTTTGGAGGGATCTCCAAAAATTCGATGCGAATCGAGGGTCTCGATCAGAAATAATCGATACAGGCACTCCATGCATACATACAACCTTCTTAAGATAAAGACGAGTCAGCTTCTCCAGTGGGAACTGCTCTTTAATAGGAATGAAATGAGCCGATTTGGTCAGTCTGTCAACAGTGACCCAAATCGAGTTATTTCCAGAAGATGTTCTAGGGAGCTTAGTGATGAAATCCATCGTGATACGTTCCCACTTCCATTCAGGAATTTCGGGTTGTTGAAGTAGTCCTGATAGCTTTTGATATTCAGCTTTGACTTTTGCACATGTCAAACATTGACGAACATACGTTGCAATATCGGCTTTCATATTCGGCCACCAGTATAACTTCTTCAGGTCAAGATACATTTTGTCAGAACCAGGATGAATGGAATATTTGGATTTATGAGATTTAGACATGATTAAGTCTCTTAAACCTCCATACTTAGGTAACCACATACGACCTCTTAAGCATTTCACACCATCTGTCCTTACTTCTAAAGGATCTACTTCACCTCGAAACCCTTCATAATCAAAATTTTCTTTCTTGCAAGCTTCTACTTGTGCATTATTGACTTGATCAGGCAAATTATTGTGCACAGTCATGACTAGAGAACGCTCCCTAATCGGCTCTCTATCATTAAGTCTCTTAAACCTCCATACTTAGGTAACCACATACGACCTCTTAAGCATTTCACACCATCTGTCCTTACTTCTAAAGGATCTACTTCACCTCGAAACCCTTCATAATCAAAATTTTCTTTCTTGCAAGCTTCAACTTGTGCATTATTGACTTGATCAGGCAAATTATTATGCACAGTCATGACTAGAGAACGCTCCCTAATCGGCTCTATATCCTTTCTGCTTAATGCATCAGCAACAACGTTTGCTTTTCCTGGGTGATACTTTATCTCATAATCATAATCACTTAACAGTTCTATCCATCTACGTTGCCTCATGTTTAGTTCTTTTTGGTCGAGGATATACTGTAGGCTTTTATGATCGGTGAATACCGTACATTTGGTGCCATACAGATAATGTATCCACAACCTAAGAGGAAAGACTACAGCTCCTAGCTCTAGATCATGAGTAGTATAATTTTCCTCACTTTTCCTTAGTTGATTTGAAGCATAAGCTATCACCATCTCTTGCTGCATTAAGACAGCTCCATAACCTCTAAGAGATGCATCACAAAATACCACAAAATCTTCAATTCCTTCGGGTAATGATAAAATAGGTGCACTACACAATTTTTGCTTCAATACCTGAAATGCTCCATCTTCTTCACTTCCCCATACAAAAGGTTTATTCTTTTGAGTAAGCTTGGTCAGGGGTTTAGCTATTAAATAAAGTTCTTTAATGAATCGTCTATAATAGCCAGCCAATCCTAAGAACTGTCGCACCTCCGTTGGTGTTGTCGGTGCAGACCAACTCTTAATGGCTTCAATCTTTGTCAGATCAACATGAATTCCATCTTTATCAATCACATGACCAAGAAATTGAACATAGTCCAACCAAAAATCACATTTCGAAAACTTCGCGTACAACTTTTCGTCCTTCGACAATTTTAAGATAGTCTTTAAGTGTTCTCCATGCTCTTCTTTATTCTTGGAATAGATTAGAATGTTGTCAATGAACACGATCACAAATTTATCCAAATAGGATTTGCACACTCGATTCATTAGATCCATGAATACCGCCGGTGCATTAGTTAACCCAAATAGCATTACTTGAAATTCGTAGTGTCCATAACGAGTTCTAAATGCAGTGATAGGAATATCTTCTTTGCGGACGCGAAGTTGACGATATCCAGACCGCAGATTAATCTTAGAATATACACTAGAGCCTTAAATAGATCATCAATCCTTTGTAAAGGATATCGATTTTTAATCGTCAACTTGTTTAGCTCACGGTAATCGATGCACATACGGAAAGATCCATCTTTTTTTTAACGAACAAGTCTGGAGCTCCCCAGGGTGACGAGCTCGGTCAAATAAAACCCTTATCAGAAAACTCCTTGAGTTGTTCGGATAATTCTTTCATTTCGGATGGTGCTAGTCGGTAAGGCGTACGCGCCACCGGTGCAGCACCAGGAACAAGATCGATTCGAAACTCAACTTGCCTTGTCGGTGGAAGTCCGGGTAAATCATTGGGAAATACCTCAGGAAATTCATAGATAATAGGAACGTCTTCCAATCGTTTCTCCTTATACTCATTCCCGATCACTTGAGCTAAGAATAGCTCGCAACCGTTCCTGATGTACTTTTGGGCTTTAATACATGAAACGATTTTTAGACGGGATTTACCTTGATTACCATCAATTACCAACGTCTAATTCTTGAGGGTAATTTTAACCTTCTTTTCTCCACATAAAATTGCAGCATCATTCAAGGATAACCAATCCATCCCAATGATAATGTCAAAACTACCTAGTTCGATTAACATCAAATCAATCGGGAAGGAATGGTTCAAGAGATTTAGAGAGAACCCTCGCAATAACTTATTAGTTCTTACCAATTTACCATCAGCCAATTCTACTTCGTAACTGGTATCTATCTCAACAGGTTCAATATCAATAAAGGCACTAAATTTGGTAGATACAAAGCTCCTATCAGCACCCGAATCAAATAGAGCAACAACATAATGATTGTTGAGTAAAAACGTACCAGTAACGACCTTCGGATCATTCTTAACATCAGTCGTTCCAAGCTGATAAGAACCACCCTGGTTGTTTCTTCCTTGACCATTCTTCTTCAACTTTGGACAATCTGGCCTCTTATGGCCCTCTTCTCCATAATTGTAGCAAACGATTCCCGTCTTATACTTCTCCACTTTGTGACCTAGCTTTCCATAATTTTTGCACTTCTAGCAATCGCCAGGATTCCTCTTACTACCACACTTTAGACACTTTTCATCATTATGCGGTGCATTGTTGGTCAGAGCATTTGCATTTCCCCTTCTTTGATTTTGACGATGATTGAAACTTCGTCGATTGTTACCTCGACCTCCACGATCGCCTTCACCCTTTCTCTTCTTACCAACGTACACTTCATCCTTCTTATCCTGAATGATTTGTCCAATGAGCTGATAAGCCATTCGTACCACATCATCAATGGTCAATGGCTTTGACGATGTCACATCCCCTCGGATATTTTTGGTCAAACCCTTAATGTATTGCTCAATTCTTATCTCCTCAGGTTCAACCAACCGAGGACACAACAAAGCCAACTCATGGAATTGATTGGTGTATCCATCAATGTCCACTCCTTTCATTTTCAAATGAGACAACTCTTGTTCCAACCTTATAATCACACTACGAGGACATAACTCCTGAGTCATCCACTTTTTAATTTTAGCCCATGGAGTAGCATTAGCAGCATCAATGCTTATAGAAGCAATCCTCCCATTCCACCAAGTCAATGCACGGCCTCTAAGAGTAGCGATAGCAAAAGTCACCTTATCTTCTTCCTTACACTTACTGATGCGAAACACAGACTCAACCTTTTCAATCCACTGACTTAATCCTACCGCACCTTCAGTTCCACTAAAAGGGAGTGGGTCACATTTCATGAATGTCACATAAGAACAACCACCGACTTCGGGTGCATTAAGTCCAGGTCCTCCAACATTTCCTCCACCATTCATACCATTACCATTTCCATTACCATTCGCACCATTACCATTCACACCATTACCGTTCACACCATTTCCATTCACACCATTATCATTCACACCATTATCGGCCCTATTGCCATCTCCATTACCGCCAGCTCCACTACCGCCAGCTCCACTTTTAGCATTTGTCAGAAACTCAGCCATGGATGCAGCAACTTGTTTCGCAATGATCTTGCGCATTTCTGCCTCAGTCATGGTTTTCTTGGGCGGCATGATTCTATTATCACATAATTCAAAGTATGATAAGCATTCACTCAATGATGGAATTAAATAAAAGGATTGAATTGATAATCAAGGAAGTAAAATATAAATAAGGCACGACATGGAATTTAATACAAAAGATACATATTTCATTAGATCATAAACAACTACATCGTCTTAGTTAACTTTTCATTTCATAATCCTAGCACTATACAAGCCCAAAATTTGTGCTAGATCTACTAACCGACATACCGATTTAGTTAAAGTTTTTACAAAAGATACTAAAGATACTACTAAGGAGAAACTATTCTATTGAGAACTGCTAGAGGGTCCATCATCCTTCTTCTTTGGTGTCTTCCTCGGATGACCATAGAGACTCATCGTCACCAGTTCGCAGCCTAGGAACCGCTCCTCTCTCAACCATCTCAGCATAAAACCTACTATTCCAACCAACAGACACATGTAACTCTCTCTCCGCCTTCTCGCGCATTGCGCGAGCCACATTCAACTGAATCTCCATCGAGTTCACCTTTTTCTTCATTTCTGCATATTCCCCACTCTCCAACACAGACAATCTCCTAAACAATTCATTCAAACTACGCTCCACATCCCTCAAACCTAAATCAAGCAACTCTCGCTCTTTCTCGCCAATCTTTGCCTTCGACTCCAATAAAGCAAAATGAGTCTGACAAACACCTAAACTAATCTCTATAATACTACCTTGGACTCGAGATGCCTCTAATTCACGTCTCAGAGCCCAAGGTGCAAGCCCATCAACATGAGTCGCCTCTCGAACACCCGACGACTCTCCCATCACTGGCACACCCCTCTGAAAGTCATCCATATCAATTGGCCTTCGGGTAGTAGTCCCAATAGTAGCCTCAGGTGCATCATCATCCTCATCATTCTCTGGCTCAGACTCAGACGAGTCATCACTAAATAACTCAGAATCAGAATCAGACTACTCAAATGGAGGGGGTAAAAGCTCACCCTCCTCTACATCATAAGAAAAAATAAGCTCCGCCTCATCATCCCCATCTATATCTACCTCCTCTTCGACATCCTCATCATCATCCTTATCACCTACAATGTCCACATCAGCCTCTTCATCTCCCTCGACACCAACAGTACCATCCTCTACTATGTCAACATGTGGGGAAATCTGATCTCCTACTCCTATTTGGGGCTCCGGATCCTTGAATGGTTCTTCCTCTTCTTCATCCATATCTTCTTCTTCATTATAATCCACTAAGTCTAGGTAAGGGTTATCATCTAGGTTAGGTTCAGGAATAGCAGGATTCTCTACGGGAATGTTAGGGTTTGCCATGACAAATCTGTATTATATAATATACCTCATATTAGCGTAAAAATAGTTATTAAATAGTTATGTACTGAAATTACGACATATGTAAATTAGATTATATATCCAAAGATATATCTTCTCAATAAGGCTTGTTGGTAACATCGGAGATATTCAGCACCGTTATAGTCAAAAGATTTTTAAAACATTTTACCCAAAATATTTATTTATAGTTAAAAGATTTTTGAAATGTTTTATTCAAAACCCCGGTTTTAAAAATCTTTCGTTCTATATAACGTGAGCTCTGGTACCAAACTGTAACACTCTCAAATTTCGTATTGGAACAGTGGAAGGGTCAATAGAGTGTTACGAGTTAGCAAACTTACTCAAATCATAGACAACGCATAAAAGAGTTGTACAAAAGCCAAACGTTCATTCATTCAAATAAAAGTTTAAGGTTTACACAAGGTCCCCAGTTTTAGAGTCATGAAGTTTACAAAACATCTTTCGAATGAATATTATTATTAAGTGGGCCATCAGATTCGATCTCCGTCCGAGTTACCTTCAAGCACCTGAGATAAAACACGGGAAAAATAAATCAGCGAATGTCGAGTGAATTCATAGAGTTTAGTAAAAACCGTTATATAAAAGCAGTTAGGAAAAGCAGAACACAAGCATAATATCAATAATAAGACCCCATATTGCTAGTCAAACAATATATTATAATCCAAATCATATATCGTACACTATTCTGAGACCGCAGCCTCAATATTACCATTATCGGTATTATTATCGGATTATTATAAGCCGCATGACATTGTTACCTTTCTATAATATACAACGGGTCGCGAACCCAACAAATATTTGCCCATTTAAATCAGCGTGTCGTCACAAAAATCACGCTATATAAACCCTCTCATACATAAATTCGCTTGCCAACCAATGTAACACAACGGGGATCAGCCGTCAAGACGCGAACTGGGGTGATCTTCCCCAAATAGTACTATTATATGCGTAAGTGTCTACCATCTCCCGGTAGTTCACAATTCATGCTAATGGGACTTATAGTGACTTAACCTAACTCATAATAATCCATTTCAATCCTACATTGGGTCATCATATCATGTGGGTCTGTTTTAATAAGCATACCAATCGGGTCCATGTCAATAAGCATACAATCGAGACCACTTGTGTTCTATTTTTATTAAAACTCCCATGTTATCTCCCTCGCGGGTTTATAAAATATTCTATAAAACATTTCAAAGAATGGGAGGCTATGAACTCACGTTGGTTTAGGAAGGCGGGTTATCAGCAACTAAAGCGTACGGCGCGCGTCGCGATCACCGGATACCTAAACAAATAATACTCGAACTTAGACTATGTCGAATAATATTTATAAAAAGGTTTTATGAATATGTAATCAAGTCATAAACATGATGATCAAGTGGGATTTATAAACTTTTACTCTTTACTTAATTAGATTTTAAGTGTGTACTTAACTTAGTTCAATATTACTAGTCTTGGCCCATTTAAGTGTTAAGGTCTAATAGGCCCACTAAGGGTTCAATATGTTCTTGCTAGTCCATTTATCTATGTTGGACCAGATCTTAACTCATATGTTAGGCCCAAGTGGGTTGAGCCCATGAGCAAGTCAAATAGTGCTAAACCAAACTAGTTGGGCCTAGTGGTCCAACAAGGCTAATTTGGTTCATTATGGGTCCATAAGTCACATTGTTTGGGTTTGTAGGTTTTTACTTGTTAAAAGTGTTTCCATATTAGTAGGTGAATGATAAAAATCTTACATTAGATGGGTCTTACCATCTAAGTTTTATTTGGCGAAATCGCCATCTCTTCGGCTTTAGCCGAAAAGACGTAAAAGTCATGTATATAGTTTGTAGTTAGAAAACTATTTGAGTTTTATTTTAATAAAATATGATATTTATTTATTCTATTATATAAACATATTTTCATAATGGTTATAATCAAATATTCACTTTTACACCTTTATTTATATACAAATTTTACCTTATGTTGCCTTTTTATATTAAAATGTCTTATGTGAAATCTCATCCAATAACTCATGTCCACAAATTTTAGCATAACTCGAGTTCTACAATGACTTATAACCCCAAATTTAAAGTGTAGAAACTACATATTGTGATCTACAATTCATTCTTCTATGACCTCTTCTCAAACAGCCCCTAAATATGACTTTTAATTCGTCCAAGACAGACCAGTCAGATTTATGTCTCAAAAGTAATTTGACCATAAATTGGTCAATTTTAACTTTCTATGGAGTGGCCAATTAACCACTTATTTAGAATTCATTTATCTATCATCACATCAATTCACCTAACTATTTTAACTAACTAAAAATGTCAAAACCTACTGTTCTTTACAGCCTACTCATTTTAGTATGAAAAGGTCATGTTTACTAGTTGTTTTATATGTGACGAATCACTTTTAATCTAATCTATTAACATAGAATCCCAGCATAAACTCTTGATCATCATTTATTTCTATCATACATATACATTTGAAGGAAATAAACAAATACATTTACAAATGTAAAGAAGGAAACATGATTCTACCAATAAGAATGATAGGAAAATAATGAAAAGAGCTTGATTCTTGCACCAAATCTTTACCCTTTTGAACCCAAGTTATATGATCTTCCAAATATTTTTATGACTCTTTGAAAACAGCCCCAAATCTTCAATAAAACAATCTTTTTATTGCTTGTATATGACCCTTATATTCTCCTTCTTCAACTAACCTCCATAGCCTTTAGGTTTCAGCTTTACGTTTATAATTTTTTTTTGAAAATGGTGATGGTGGGCTGATTTTTCTAGAGAGAGAGAGAGAGAGACAAGAGATGAGTGAAAAGAGCTGTTTGAATGAGTGTGAAAGTGGTTTATGGGTTATGTGTGTTAGGGGTGGTGGTTTGGTGATGATATATTAGTGGTAAAGGCTTAAACATGGACATGTGTAGATGTTGTAGTCAATATTTTGACAACAAAGCTCTTGTGAGCTTATTCTTGCCGCCACATGTATGGGGGGTGGGACAAGTTTATAACTTGTCTCACTTCCTTAGTTTACAGGTACTTCTCGACACTTGTTTCCTCGATTTGTGTACCTTCGGGTCGGTTTACGAAAAACGTTTTTGTAAAATATGAAACTACGACACAAAACGACTCTAATAAAATTTGTCTCATCAAAAACGAAACACGAAATCGTAAATACGTAAACCTAGGATTTCCGGTTTAAACGTAAAAGACATTAATTTATACGCGTAAACCCTAATTTCTTCCCGTAATTATGTGAGTTCATGAACCAACACAAAAATAAAATTTCAAAATAATATACGAGGATAAATTTACTACCTGAAAATGTCGGACTGTCACAAAACGAAAGTAACTTCTTTTGTTTCGTATATCAAATAGAACCTAAAAATGTAAATGAAGCAATCACTGATGAAAGTTGGGTGCTTGCTATGCAAGAAGAATTAAATCAATTTGTAATCAACGATGTATGGTACTTAGTGCCTAGACCTAAAAATCAAACTGTAATCGGAACAAAATGGGTATTTCGTAACAAATTAGATGAAAATGGTATTGTATCAAGAAATAAAGCTAGACTTTTTTCTCAAGGTTATAACCAACAAGAAGGTATTGACTATGATGAGAGTTATGCCCCGGTTCCTCGTCTTAAGTCCATAAGGATTCTACTTGCTTATGCTTGCGAACATGATTTCAAACTTTACCAAATGGATGTGAAAAGTGCATTCCTAAATGGCTTATAAATGAGGAACTGTATGTTGCACAACCTCCCGGTTTTAAAGACTCCAAAAAACTTAATCATGTTTATAAAATTAAAAAAGCGCTTTAATGGTCTCAAGAAAGCACCCAAGGCATGGTACGACCGACTTAAGTCATTTTTAATAGAACAAATATTCAATAGGATTAGTAGATAATAATTTGTTTACCAAGAAAATTGAGTCACATATAATCATTGTCCAAATTTATGTTGATGATATTGTCTTCGGGTCTACATGTCAAGAACTCTGTGATGAATTCTCTAAAATCATGCATGACGAATTTGAAATGAGCATGATGGGTGAACTTAATTTTTTCTTGGGTTTACAAATTAAGCAAATGGAAGACGGGATCTTTTCAATCAATCTAAATATATAAATAAATTCTTAAGAAATTTGACCTAGAAGAATCTAGGCCAACTAACACTCCAATGTCTACCGAAACTAAACTAACAAAAGACGGGGTAAATGATTATGTCGATGGCACAAAATACCGCGGCATGATTGGTAGCTTACTTTATCTGACGGCTAGTAGGCTAGACATTATGTTTAGTGTTTGTATGTGTGCACGTTTCCAAGACAATCCGAATGTGTCACATCTTGAAGTGGTAAAAGAAATTGTAGATACATCAAGGGAACAATTCACCTTGGATTATGGTATCCAAAGGGCACGGGAATGGAAACTGTTGTCTATGCAGACTCGGATCACGCCGGTGACTACGTCGATAGAAAAAGTACAAGTGGTGTATGTACATTCATCGGATGTTGTCACACGTCGTGGTTCTCAAAGAAGCAAACCGCATTAGCCATTTCGACAACCGAACCCGAATATGTGTCAGCATGAAAAGCTTGTCAACAATCCTTATGGATGAAACAAGCACTTGTCGACTATGGCATTGAGTTAGAAGACATCACAATTCTATGCGACAACAAAGGAGCCATTGATCTTAGTAAAAATCATGTGTTGCATTCTCGAACCAAGCATATCGAAATTCGACATTACTTTCTACGTGACAAGGTCCAAAAAGGTTTCCACGGAAGATAACATAGCCGACATATTAACTAAACCACTTAAACGTGAACCTTTTAACCTTTTAAGATTAAGATTAGGATTAATGGAAATTTCTTGCTAAATTACGAAACTTTTGTCACCAGACATGTCGGACCCCGTCAGACCCATTCCCCTTTGGGTCCGTGGAAGGGTCCGTGGGTCTGAGACTTTGGTTACCTGCATAACAGTTAAACATAATCACACAAAACCCACATATGTGTGACACACGACCAAAAATACCACAAAACCCCATTTTTTCATATCCTCATCAAATCTAAGGCAAAATCAACCAAGTTTTTCAAACTAATCAAGCATTGTAAATATCTCTATCTATTTTCAATTCCTATATCACTACATTTCCTCAAATATGAGTCTAGGGTTCTATTTCAATTGCACAAAGTTGAAACTAGGGATTCACTTAGGTTAGTAAAATTAGCCATTGCATTGCTTAAATACAACATGAAAACAATTTATATGCATAAACCTATGATTAAATAATTAGGAATTGCTAGGAATCCCCAAGAAAATTTTATAAAAAATTCTCACAAATTAGGACATGCCAAATTTGTTTTTCAAACATTGTAAATGACAAACATCCCAAAACGAATTTTATCATGGCATAATAGTCTCATGAACGCTAAAGGAATTGCATAATCAATATACGGTTTGGGGTAAGTTCATTTGAAGCTAAATTGAAAATAAAGGAGCGTTTGGGTTATCTCAAAATTATGCATTCTATACATTTTCAAAAAACGAAGTTTGGGGTCGAGATAACTACAACTCCACATATGTTGCATATAGGCACCCACTAGGCACGAGTTTGCTTAATACTTAAAGAAATAAAATAACTTGATAAAGTTTTGCCTTAGGACAAAGATGCCTCCCGCATGGACTTACGACCACAAGGATACCACTAGTTATATCCCTAAGTTTCACAAATCATAACATCTCACTTCCAGTGAAATAGAACTATGTAGAGAATTAGAAAGTCGCACTTTCCATGAGTGTCGTCTTGTTCATCACTCATTCACGAATAACACCGATATTCCTGAACTCTTCTCAAAAATCAACTTTGATTGTCTATTGGACATGGATGAACAAATTTTGCTAGAATTTGTCCTTGAATTTTACATGTCCGTAAAAGTGACTTTTGATGAAAACCACGTCCTATTTGTAAACTTTAGATCAAATGGGACAAACTATTCATATTCATTAGATCAATTTTCTCGCACTCTTAGGATCCCAAACCAAGGAGCTTGTTTTTACTCCGACCTTTATTCGCTTACCGCCCTTGAAAATACTAATATACCAAGGGAAGATCAACATAGGTATAATACTAGATTAGATGATAAGGATCTAGTAAAATCACCCTTTTCAAATGACGAGTTGATGACACTCGTCTTTCCAACACAAGAAAAATTATTTAAAAAGACCCTTACGGGATGGAAGCAAAAGAGCTTAAAGATAAATATGAAAAATAGGAAAGGATTTTGAGATGCAATGTCATGTGATTAGAATGAAATAAAGATCACATTAATGCATGTGAATCTTACATGCTATATTTTCTTGAGACTGGAAAACCTTTTAATCTTTCCTATTACATTGCAAATCGAATGTCCATATTCGTAGTCTACCTACTTTCATTCTTCCATACGGAATGTTTCTCACCTGTCTCTACTACTCAATAACACCGATTCCTCCAAGCCCTAGTGGTCGTCAAGGAATTTATCACCTTGTAGATCGAGTCATGACCTCCATAAGTGATCAAAGGGTCACAAGACCTTTGGCAACTCAATCTAAGGGAAAAGGCCTCAACCTCCCACAAGCTTTTCTTCCTCGGGAAGTGACAATGATGGACTCCCTAGTTCTAGACTACCACCACTAGAATATCTTAGCAAATTGCCCGAGATCCAAAATGCATCCGATGAATTTAAACAAACCAAGGGAATGTTCAGATGATTTGGAAGATTTTTCACCAACATGGAGAAGAAGAAAGGAAAATAAGGTTAGATAGGATGAATGGGTACTCATGAAATTTGTTCTAAAGTTCAATAACAATGGTGTTATTTAAAACACTTTAAACATGTAAGCTTGTTTATTTCTTTTATTACGCTAACTATCTTTGGTGAATTATGTTAGGACTTTCTATATGATGCATGAAGTAATTGCTCGTGTTTGGCAAAACGCATATTGGAAGACAAAAAGGTACAATCTCTCATCCTTGAAAGTCAAAATACAGTCAAATACTCAAGAAACATTGTTCTTCATGATTTCAAGTCATACTAACACCATCTCATGAGACTAGATTGTCTTATCCCTCATAAATTAAAAAAATCTGGTCACAGACAGTGTCGGAACCCGTCGGACCCTTTCCCTATGGGTCCGGTCGGGTTCGGCAATTTACCACCAAATACATCTTCAAATTTTAACCCGTTTTTTGTCGGACCCCGTCGGACCCTTCCCCAAAAGGTCCATCCGGTTCCCTGGGGTCTGCAGCAACATGCAAAAACTCATCATCATCTTCCATTATTTTTCTCATTTACCAAAACACTCTTTCTTCTTT
Source organism: Glebionis coronaria (assembly GCA_025667525.1). Taxonomy (NCBI): domain Eukaryota; kingdom Viridiplantae; phylum Streptophyta; class Magnoliopsida; order Asterales; family Asteraceae; genus Glebionis; species Glebionis coronaria. The sequence goes on along the minus strand of CM046874.1, from coordinate 135,639,115 downwards.
CATTAGTGAGTCATAAAACCATGGCTTCACATTTACACACACCTACTCATTTCCCTTACTTATCCAATCCACCATCAAGCCATTAACCTCTATCTTATCTTCCTCATTTCTATTTAAAGTTACATTTTCTTCCACCATGACTCACTACCATTTATTACCTATCTTGCTGCCATATTCTCAAGCATTTCACCATCACCATCACTATGACTGATGAGACTGCAATTATACATAGTCTCATCGTTCTAATCGGGCTTAAAACGCTTAAAATATCATCAAAATACCCAAATATATGCTTGTGTTTGTTCATTGTGTATTTTAGGTACGAATATCGTGAATTCAACAAAAGATCACAAGAATGAAGCAAAAACGAACACGGGAAACGAAGTCGCACAAAGAACCGGACCCGAATCATGAATTTCTTTTGAAGTCCTTGAAGTTTGAAGAATTGGCAAGATTGGTCCCTCTACTTTTGAAGACTTGTCAGTTTAAACCCTTGTAAAACTCTAAATTACACACTAGGTCCCTAAAATGATGAGATTATACAATAATGGTCCTTGAAGAATTCATTTATTACAAGAAATACCCTTGGAACAAGTTTATAAAACTTTTTGTGGCAAAAGTCTAAAAATGAAAACTTGGTTATAAAGGGGTTTTGAGCTTTTGGCTGTTTAAAAACAAAGTGAACAAGTGTGGGGAATGCAAGGACTAAAAGGGACAAACACCTAAACTAAACCACCAATAAAACCCTGCCATGTCACCCACTTATTCCCACCATCCACTAAAAATCGTCCACCTCACCCCTCCCATGCCACGTCCAAATCCACTTTCACTTAACTAAACAGATTAATTTATTAATCTGTTTTAAAACCAATTTACGTGGGAAACACATCCTTTAGCACCATCTTCCCTAATCTTAACCTCATAAACCCTAATCACTTAATCACCTAAAAACAAAGGGTTTTCCCCCTTAATATCCAGATTCCTAATTAACCTTAACCTCACCTAAACCCAACCTCAAACAAACTCTCACACTCACCCATGTGACACCCCTGACCCTCCCATGCTCAAGTCACTTTCCATAAACCCCTAAAACCCCGACCAATTGAATGGCTGAGATGATGTACGTGCTCCCCACACAAGATAAACAGCCAAGATGCATTCTCACAGCTGTCTCATCACATAGAGCTACAATTGACCAAGATTCAAATGCAGTCAAAGGGCAAAACTGGACTTTCAACAAGATTAGGGTTTAGGGTTGTATACCTTTTATATTATTTTATTTGTCTTCTAGAACTTTCATTTAGATAGTATAAATACAATCCGCCTGTGGATGTATTTTTCTTGTTCCAAAATCTTGTAAACCCTAATTTTTGAATATTTAAAGTGAAATTTAAGCCTTGCAAATTTTGTGTTCCAAGTAGTGTAATCTTAAATTCGTCTTTTATTTTTCATGCAATCTTTATTTTCAAGTTTAACAAAATCCTTCTTCAAGTTTCTTGGTTAAGTATTTTGGGACCCAAATTCAAATAAGCTTGCTTATCAGGCTTATTGACAATCAAATGGATAAGTTCAGTTTAGTTGAACTTGTTACAATCTTGTTAGTTACATTCACGTTAAGAAAAAAAATATTTCTTTGTTCCGAGATTTTAAGAGAAAATCTGTTACTTTGTTTATCTTTTAGATGCACATTAAGTTTGCAATAAGCCAGCTGCGGCTGAGCTTATTGCAAAGTTCACGTGCTTGAAGTCTCTTTACTTCATGTGTGCAGGTCCAAGATTGGATTTCTTGTGTGGATTTATGCAGGTAGTTAGTATATTTTTGTAGATGATTCCTCGTAGATGCTATTTGTGGATGAATTGATGCAATAAGCTGAGATTCTTGGTGATTAAGCTCAAAAGGGTGATTGAGGTGTTTGTGGCAAGATTAGGCTAAGGGCCATCCCTGTGACTCAACATAAGTACCCCTTCCACCACTTTACTTTTTCTGCGTAGAATTTCATGCTTGTATTCCTTGCTTATTTTTCTGTTTTACTACTTAATTTCCTTGCTTTTGTGATAATTTTGCTTTATATGATCTTGGTTTGCCCTGGATTGCTTAAAATTTTATATTTGCTTGTTGAATTTCTTGATTAAGTCTCACTTTAAGGTGTTTGTATTACTGTTTTGTCCATATTCACATAGGATCTAGTTGTTTATGTTATGGCTGCTCATTTAGGAGGTCTAGACTAATTGAGTAATGTTTAATTTCTGTCTCTAAAAAGATAAAAATAAATATAGATTATTGGTCATAGTTTCTGCTAGTGGTGTTTGGGACTAGCCCTTACACTGTCATAACCTTGGGCTTAGGTCTTGGGCGTACTTGCAACTTTCCTTTGAGGTTTAGTTTAGCTAATATGCATTTTTGTTCTGCTTGGTTAGATTAAAATAAAAAAACAAGTAGTATCATTAAGTTGCGGCATAGAACACACAGTAGGGTTGATTTGGATGTAGTTTGTGGTTTCAACTCAATAAATTGCGTTCACAATTAGCTTATAGGTTACCCTATGATTGTGTGGTGATTTTACGTACTTAGGTTAGTTTTGTTCCTAGTCATAAGCTTCTAAAGTGCACACAATTGCCTATCACATCAGCAAATTGTTGAATCCAAGATCTTTAGACTCAAATAGTAAAAACCATTTTATCTAGGATGATGAACATTCATATGAATTAACATAGCGAAATTGAATGATAATCATGAACAAGATGTTTAAGTGACGAATAATTCCCAAAGGGTTTGTATTATTGATGATTAACACAAACCACTCTAGGCATGTATACATTGAATCCCATGCCTAGAGACCAAAGACTCTGTAGGTTACATTTGAGTAGTATGAATGAATAATTAAACCTACGGTCTGGTGGTTCCTTTTATAACATAAGGAAACCAGATTTACATGTAAACTAAATAAGATAATAATGACTAAATCAAAACAGAAATATTCATTCCTATCCTATATTTGACCAAATCTTTCCTTCTTATCATATATGGCAGGGGAACTCCAGTAGTGGGAACTCCAGCAGGGGAATCTTCAAGCAGTGGGATGTTTCACTAGCAGGGGAACTCTCTTGTATTTTGTCCACCAGCTTGAAGTTTATCCTAAAGCCATATTTGGTCCTTCTTGTTTCCATGGTGTTTTGACTCATCAACTTTTGACCCAACAATCTTCCCCTAGTTGATGATGTCAAAACACTTCCCCTTAAACATACAACACCAAAGATCAACAGGCTGAACATTCTTTGTAGACAACTTCCCCTTTTTGACATGATCAAATAGGGTCTTCTATGTGAACAACCTTGATTTTCAAATAGGGTCTTCTATGTTGAACCCAAGATCTTTAGACTCAAACAGTAAAAACTATTTTATCTAGGTTATCAATTGTATATGTGATGAACACAGCGGAATAATACAATTGACAAGAACAAGATGTTTAACAAGATGAATAATTCCCAAAGGGTTTGTATTATATATGATTAACACAAACCACTCTAGGCATGTATACATTGAATCCCATTCCTAGAGATCAAAGACTCTATAGGTTACATTTGAGTAGTATGAATGAATAAAACCTACAGTCTGGTGTTCCTTTTATAACTTAAGGAACCCATGGATACATGGAAACTAAATAAGATAATAATGACTAAATCAAAACAGAATTATTCATTCTTATCACTACTTGACCAAATCTCCATGTTTTTAGTACATAGCAGGGGAATCTTCATAGCAGTGGAAAGTTTTGTAGCAGGGGAAACTTTTCTTGTATTTTGTCCACCAGCTTGAAGTTTCTCCTAATGCCATATTTGGTCCTTCTTGTTTCCATAGTGATTTGACTCATCAACTTTTGACCCAACAATCTTTCACTAGTTGATGATGTCAAAACACTTCCCCTTAAGCATACAACACCAAAGATCAATAGGCTGAACATTATTTGTAGACAACTTCCCCTTTTTGACATGATAAAATAGGGGTCTTCTATATGAACAACATTGATTTTCAACCACTACTAACCAATATCATACATCAAACCCAAGTATTCCACTTTTCAAAATACCCTCCATGAAGCGCAGTAGAACCATCCACCTAATAAAAATGATCTTGACCAGTAGATACTCACATTAGTTGTAGTAATACCGATAAGCAGTAGCGAAAAACCTTCACTTCAATGTCATATGTAAATGACTAACACTTTAGCAAATGAGCTTCCCTTAAAATTGTGCTAGTCATTGATGAATCTTCAATCAATAGGCTTTGAAAGTAATAATCATAAGCGAAGAAAATTCAGTATCACCTATTTGATGTAGTAGTAGAAAAACCTGAATCCGTGTATTATACCATGTAATATCCCTATAACAGCGAACGTATACATATCAAGATGTATAGGGAGGGTATCAGACTCTTGACAAAAACCAACATCATAGCAAATATGAGCATAGAGCAACCTAAGAAAAATCTCATACCTTTGCGTATTTTTGTCAATGCATCATTACGGAATAAAGCATGAATAAAAGACATACTCAACCAATTCTACTTCATCTTCAAATAGATAATAGTCAATTACCTTCATGATCATATAAACAATCAATATGAAAGCCTTTTATACCTATACGACCAGTTGTTGTGAATAACCAAACTCCAAAACACTGCTGTCCCAAAACTCATATCTGACAGCAGGGGAAACTTTCAAAAACAGTGGGAATCTATTAATGAAAGCAGGGGGAAAAATTGAAGGCAGGGGAACGTAGCAGGGGGAACTTTTAATGAAAGCAGGGTAAACTTTTTCAAAAGCAGGGGGAACTTTTAATGCCCCTGTTTTTGTTATTAACTGTGCCAAACCCACATAAAGTGGGAATGAATTTATAACAGCAAAACAAATAACAAAAACAAAGACAATTAAAAGTGACCTACTGTAAATAGTTTATACTTGCTGTGTACTTTCTATTATTCCCATCATCAGACCCACTCTATGTTCGTCTGAGTCAGCAGTGACTAAACTCTCGCAGCCTTTTGACAAGACCACAAACAAACAAAAACTTTAATACCCCATTCCCTTTTTATCCCCACGTCACTTTTGCTTGTCGAATTATCATGTGACCATCTATCACAAATATAATAATACTCTAAATCTAATTCACTGTTGAATCCATTGGTACACAAATGAACCACATGAACCAAGATTGACCAATCACTGTTGTACTATTAAAAAAATAATCACATTCACATTCGCACCTTATTTGCTTTTCATTCGGCCGCAGCTTAAATCAACAATATATGCGCACTAGATATAAAGATTTGTCTTGATCATCACGTGCCAATAGTCATGTATTGAATTTAAACAATACGGACGGCAACCAAAGTAACAGTACACGAGCATATCACAGCTTTATTAATCAAAAACCAATATTTTTAGGGCTTGAGGAATAAGCCTCTTAATAAACCCTAATATTCTTCACAGCAACAAAAACATCTTGTATATCCTAGATATCGAGCCACCCGCTCTGATACCACTTGTTAAATCCAAGATCTTTAGACTCAAATAGTAAAAACCATTTTATCTAGGATGATGAACATTCATATGAATTAACATAGCGGAATTGAATGATAATCATGAACAAGATGTTTAAGAGACGAACAATTCCCAAAGAGTTTGTATTATTGATGATTAACACAAACCACTCTTGGCATGTATACATTGAATCCCAGCCTAGAGACCAAAGACTCTGTAGGTTACATTTGAGTAGTATGAATGAATAATTAAACCTACGGTCTGGTGGTTCCTTTTATAACATAAGGAAACCAGATTTACATGGAAACTAAATAAGATAATAATGACTAAATCAAAATAGAAATATTCATTCCTATCCTATATTTGACCAAATCTTTCCTTCTTATCATATATGGCAGGGGGAACTCCAGCAGTGGGAACTCCAACAGGGGAATTGCAGTGGGATGTTTCACTAGCAGGGGAACTCTCTTGAATTTTGTCCACCAGCTTGAAGTTTATCCTAAAGCCATATTTGGTCCTTCTTGTTTCCATGGTGTTTTGACTCATCAACTTTTGACCCAACACAAATGCACACCTCTGTGTGCATTTTGCTGCATCAGTAGGCCTTGAGCCTTAAGATTTGTGGCTTTGTTGCATATAAATTGGAAGATTCGAATAGTATAAGGTTAGGAAGTGTTAGGCTTTGGATTGGTGAATTTTGGACTCTGTTTTGGTGGACTAATGTGGCTGTGAAAACCCATCAAAGCTTATCAACAGACCAATTGCATCAACAAGTCCACCATTGTTGCCACCAACTAGATCAGCAGCCTTAGTTCACTTGTTAGAAATTTTTAGACCTTAAAATTTCGGTAGAAAGTAGTTTAGGTATATGAGGTATTCCGTTTGAAGTCATAGTGGTAATTAGTGCTTAGTTTGGAAGCATAAAACTAGCTTGGAACCCGCTATTTGAATGTTAGCCCAGTTGCACCCCCATTATTGTACCCAGTTTGTGCATTGATGATTTGATGGTGAACACAGCTTGTTCTAGGCCCTTATAAATATTACTAGTTTTGAGGTCCTTTGGTGGCGTAATCTAGCCTTGTAGCTCACTGTCACAGCGAATCACCACCACTCCCCCACTTTTCACTGCCTGAATATAGGAGGGTCACTTTGGGGATCAGTTAGGTGTTTTGTGGCTTGATTATTGGCCAAATTAATAGGGGTTTGGTACTAACAAGTTTAGTATAGCTAGTGTTGCTAGTTTGAGAATATTGGTGGTCATAACAAGTCACCTTGCCCACTGTTTGCCCAGCCTGCGCTAACAGCCCCTTTATTTGACCATTTGTTTTGTTTAGTTAACTTTGTGGTTCAATTTGTGCTAGTGTTGTGCTTGTAATTGTTGTGTGTGCCTGTTTGTGCGTAACTCCTCACAACCAAAAGGTTGTGAGGGTGCCGTTTGTGCCCAAAAACAGCAAGAAAACAGCTCAAAATCGTCCAAAACGAGCCAAAAAACCATACAGCAACAATTCTCTTTGTTGTCCAAGAACGCTTTATTTTTTTTATTTTTTTAGTGTTGTCCGATATAGGACAACACTGATATTGGACAACACCTTTGTCTGGTAGGATCTTGGACAACACAGAAGTACTCCACCTTGGAGTACTTTAGGGTACTTTCGTTTTTTGCTTTTTTAGTTTTTTTTTAACTTTTCATTTTTCCCTTGTTAATTTAGTTAAAATATAACTTTTAGAAAAATAAAATTTATTTTTATCATTATTTTATTAATTTTTATCATTATTTTAGTTTAAAAATTGTTTTTAGCCTTTAAAAATTAGAAAAATAGGTTTAAAAAATTAGGAAAAATACTTTTTAGTTATTAATTGATATAAGTAAGATATTTGTTTAATAAAATAATATTTTGGACTTTTTGTTAGTTATATTTAATTTTAGGGCTTTAATTAGCATTTAAAATTAAATATTTAATTAATAAAAGATTTTAAAATTTATTTATTGAATTTTTATTCTTATTTATATTATTTTAGACTTAGTTTTCATTTTTAATTAATTTTTAGGTTTAATTTTTAATTTTGTCACGTTTTACGTATTTACGTTCGCGTTTTACGTCGCTCATCGTAGTTTAATCGTAGTCGTAGCTCGTGTTTAATTTTCCCTCTTTTAAACCAAAAACGACACTAATCCAAACTCTTGATTTTATATAATTGGCACTTAATTCACACACCTCCTTTGAGAACGAACTCGCACTTATTCGATTAGCCGGTTTTCCTAAATCGTCGAGTTTAATACTTGCCCATTATACGTTGTTTTCCTAAACACGTATTTTTACCACAATCATTTTTGGCGCCGCTGCCGGGGAGGTGTTTTTAGTGTGCCATTATTAGTATCGTGTTTGTGTGAGTAGTGCGTTTTTGCTTTTCAATTTTTGGAAAGTGTAAATATCGTACATACTCATTTTTGTTATTTTCCTTATTATATTATAGTATCCAAATAAATCGTGTTTAGTTTTCCTAAACTAAACACAATACAATCTTTACTATATTGTAGATATCCCATTATCGTTTTCGTTTTTCTTGTGAATATATTACTATATTGTACTACGTATCACAATAAATATACAAGTACTCCAAAAGCGTGAAAACGCAACCTAAATTCGGGATTTCATCACTCGATCATTGTATTCGAATCTAAAGCAAAATTTTAAAGGCAAAATAGATAAATACTTTCGTGAGGCTTAATTTCAATTAACACAAACTATAAGGTGGGTATAACGCGGTTGTATTTCACGACCTAAGGGAAAAAGGCTCTTAAGTGCTTAGCGCCGCCGCGTTTCCCCCGCTTGCTTGTGCGTGTTTTGAGAAAGAAGGCTAATCGAGGGTTTGCCGCCCAAATATTATCTACGTATATTATATTTGCTTGTTTTCAATATTAAACCCTCTTGAACGTTTTGGTGTTCCACCAGCATTCTAAAGTCATCGAAGGCGTTCACTCCACGTGATCGTTTTCATTCTTTGAGGCTCCTTTAATCGAGAAATCAATTCGAGGAGAGATTTGTAGATTTGAGTCTACGTAATACACAAAAAACCCAAAAAAATTAAAAACAATCAAAAACCAAAAAAATTGAAAAATAAAAAAAACCGCAAAAAGAATCTTCTTTGCTACCACCCATTCTACGCTTAGTGCATGCGCACTCGATCGAAGGATTATTCTAATTCTAGTGACGCTTCGAATCGACGCAATCGTAATCAAAGGAATCGACGACGTAGACGAGATTTAGAAACCGACGTTCCTAATATCGTTGTTGAAGAAACCGAAGAGGAGATGGCCGACAATCGTTCGATGATGGAATTTCTCCAAGCACCCACCGAGGGTTATGGAGAGCGATCGTAATTCCCGCTATCGAAGCGAAGAATTTTGAGATTAAGAGCGGAATGCTTTCGCTAATCCAAGCTACGAAGTTTCGAGGTCGTGAAGCCGATAATCCTCACGACCATATTCGGAATTTTGATCGTCTTTTGGCCACGAGCAAGTTTAAGAACGTCGACACCGATGTCGTTAAGCTTATGCTTTTTCCGTACTCGCTTGATGGTGCCGCCAAGGATTGGTACGAGAAAGAGCCACCTAATTCGATAACTACGTGGAAGGATCTCGTCTCCAAGTTCGTTAATTATTTTTTCCCACCGTCTAAGACAACGTTTTTCAAAAACGAAATTATGAAATTTGAGCAAAAACCGAATGAATCTTTTAGAGACGCGTGGGATCGTTTTATGGAATTGCTTAAGCAATGTCCTCACCATGGTTTTTCCGAGTTGCACCAAATCGATACGTTTTACAACGGTCTTAGTTTTCAAGAACAAGATTCGTTGAATTCTGCCGCTGGTGGCAACTTTTTGTGTAAGACTCCGAAAGATGCATTGATAATTATCGAAAATCGATCCAAGGTTTACCAACTCTACAACGCACCGAGTGTTGCCAATGTCTCCATGTTAGTTCTAATCGCGACATTGAGAGAGTTGATGCAAAAGTCGACAAGTTGACGAATGTGTTTACGTCTTTTCTCGTCGAAATGCAAAAGAAAGACGCTCCCGCTACGGTGAAAGAGGTTGAGGTTTCGTGTACGTTTTGTGGTGGACCTCGTAATTATTACGAGTGTGCGGCTACGGATGGCCAAACGTCGAATGTGAGCACGTTAAATGGAAACAACAATTTTCAAAATCAAAATAACGCGGGTCCATCACAACAAGGCAATTATAATCAAGGCAACAATTTTCAAAATCGTAACAATTTTCAAGGAAATAATGAACAAGGAAGTTTTCAAAATCAAGGAGGTTATAATCAAGGTCGTAATTTAAATTGGCAAAATTGAGACAATAATCAAAACTCGAATTTTTCAAACAACAATAATCAAGGAAACAATTTTTCAAGTGGTAATCAAAACAATTTTCAAAGAAGTAATCAAAACCAAGGGAACTTTAATTCTAATCAAAATAGTTCGTCAAAGAATTTTCAAAATTACATGAAAACGAATGAGGCTAATATGAGACGATTAGAGGGAGCAATTGGTACTTTGAAAAACGATTTTTCTAATACTTTGAAACTTCAAAACACGAAGATTGAGCAAGGATAAATTGACATTAAAAAGATGTTTTCGGCTATTATGAACAAAACCTCGGGTGCTTCGTCGAGTTCGTTACCTAGTGACACCGTTGCAAATCCGAAGGAACAATATAAAGCCGCCTCGTCTCGTGAGAAAGGTCGTGTGATTACCCCTACCCTTGATGGATTTCGAGTTGTTCCTTCTTCTCAACCCTCAACTTCTAAGACGTCTTACTGTTCTAAAGTCGATGGGGTGAATGTGGCGACCAAGGAAAAGAGTGCACACCCTCGTGTACCTCAAATTCCATCGACGGTTCAAAAACAGAGTTTTATCGACCTTAGCAAAGTAACCCTTGAAGAAACTTGTGCATCGATCCTTCTTAAAAAACCCAAAAGGCATATGCCGAGAAAGGAAGAGGATCCGGGCCAATTTCTATTACCTTGTGATTTTTCCGAGATTGAGGGATGTTTAGCCCTTGCCGATTTAGGTACTAGCATCAATCTCATGCCTCATTCTCTTTGGAAATTGATGAGATTGCCTAACCTTACCCCCACGAACATGACAATCGAGCTTGCAAATTGTACTCCACTTATACCAATTGGAATAGCCGAGGATGTCTATGTCAAAGTAGGAAAGTTTGTTTTTCCCGCGGATTTCGTTATATCTGATTACGAGTGTGACCCTAAATGTCCCATTATTTTAGGCCGACCATTTTTATCGACGGCTCGAACCGTAATCGATGTTCACGAGGGGAGACTTACTATGAGATATGGGGATGACAAAATGGACTTTTTCACGAGTAAATCCCAAGTGTCTTGTGATAATGAAAAAACCGAGGTTTCAAAACCTAATGTTTTTAAACCTAATGATTTCAAAATGTTCACTTTAGCGGAAAGAATGAGGCTTAATGCATGTTTTGAAAAAATTAAGAAGAACGGTTTTAAAGATGATGATTTTAACGATAAAGAATACGTGTACCTAATTCAAAAGGGTATGTGTAAATTTATGAATGAAAAATAACTTTGGGATGTATTCGATGAAACAAGTGACACACCAATTCCGAAGGGCGACGTTAGTGCCATCACGACAATGACCAAAATGGACTCGTCTTCACCACCTTCGAAGGACCACGTCTTTGAGGCTTCAACTTCTAACTCCATCGAAGTGCCTCCTTTGCCTAGCTCAACACCCGTTGAGGCGACAGGTTTTATCGACATCGATCCTCTCGTTTTAGAAAAGTCACCTAAGCATAGTCATTCGACTTGTAAGACCATGGTTGTGAGTGCTCACATCGACTCTGTCTTTGACGATGACGATGGCGATTTTGCCGAGATTGATCACGTACTTCGAAATCCACATGCCATTTTTGAGGATTCTCCTAAAAAGACGTCTTCTCATGTGAAGTACGATGATTAAGAGTTTGATCCCTAGATTGAGGAAATCATTCAACGGGAGCTAGCTCTTTTGCCTCCACTCCCACCTACAAGTGAGGTCGATCTTTCCAAAATCGAGGATGAACTAAATGAGTTGTAACGTCTTATTTTCGATGACGAACCAACTTATGTGACCACCAAAAATCAAATTCTCGAGGAGTTACCTAATCAACACTCCTCAAATGAGAATTACGTTTACCACATTCGTGAGGATTTAACTTATCAACAATCCCCACATATGGATGATGGTTTCGTGCTTGATCGTGATCTTTTCGAGAGAGTTTCTAAGATACTCAAGGAGGGGAATGACAACCCTTGGTTTGACAAGCCTATCTTTGATGAGAAAATCGATGAGATTGATGTTCATGAGGATGACGAGTATGTAGACCCCGAGGGGGCGGTGTTCTTTATTGATAAACGTTTTGAGAACTTATATAATCCACCACCCCCTAACCGCGACTTAAATGTGAGGATTTTTAGCGCGACTAATTTTGAATTTGACACGCCAAATATTTTCGATATTATCAAATCGGGTTTTCATAAAGAGTTTTTAAACGATGAAAAAGGAAAAGATTTTAAAATAGATTTAAAAGATTTTTCTACAAGTTTAACTCCGTCATCACATCGTTTTATGAGTGCTACCACCTCGTCTACTCCTTTTGACGACGGTTGGTGTGGATCTAGTGTGGGGGAAGCCCTTTATGTTCCTTCACATTTCTCCACCGAGGACGGGATTTACGATCCTGGAATTGCTTGTAAAGGGAAATCTCGGTCTTCCACCGATGCAATAAATGGAAATCGTATTCATTTGCTTGGTGTTAGTCTACCTCGAGTAGCTCATAAGTTTGACTTACCCATTGCTCCACCTTTCTACTTCTCATCTATTTTCTTCTACCCCATTGGAGTTCTAGCACGTGTTGAAGTGGCGTTGGTTCATTTATCCCATGAGAACGAGGACGCCATCTTCAACCCAGGTATTTTGCATCATCAAAGGACTTAGTCCTTAATACCGGTTGCTTTTGGGCATTGTTTATCATGTAAGACCCACCAAAAATGACCATACAATGATTATCCCTAAATGATCACATTTATGGGGATTCGAGTCGAGCTTTTGACTCGGTTATCAAAAACAAGGTGCCTCGTGGGGGATTCTCATGCTTATCCTTGTATATATTATCGCTTTTTTAGTTTAACGTAACAAGGGGACTTGTGCTCTTCCAACCTTTGTTTCGTCGTTGTTTGTGATTGTGATTTATTAGGTTCATCGTCATCATTGAAGCCTCTCATGTTCGTTTTACGGATCACTCGAGCTTCGATCGTTGCCTTTGGAGATTCCTGTATCCGATGATATCCTTTTATGTTCTAACGTTTATCTTATTAGCATAATTCATAAACGGCTTTAAGGTTATTCGTTTTACCCTTTCCATGCTCGAGATTAAGCATTTGACTTCGTCTCTAGTATGGGGGTGTTTTCACCCCTAGACTCGAAACATTGAGGACAAGGTTTAGTTTTAGTATGGGGGGTGAGTAGATACTTCACCTTGCTTACGTCACCACGCAATCCAATATTCATCTTTTTGTTATCGTTTTATGCAAAATAAGGCTAAAAATGGCCAAATTTTAAAATTTTTCTTGTTTTTCATAAGTGTTTAAGACACGAATGTAGGTTTTTCGATGGTGAGAATAAGAGTAATTCTTTACTCGACCATGCGTGTTGAGCACTTAGCTTCGATTCCTTAACTTTTTAGGCTAAGTCTCTTAAATGAGGACGAGAAATGATAGAGTTATTTATAAGTCTCGTAATCTTTCACGATCTCATGTGTAGTAATTATTAGCTTATTCTCCCTACTCTTTTGATAATAAATTGTTAATAAATATTGATTTAGCGGTTTAGTCACTATTGTTGGTTTTTAATTTGTTTTAGTAGCTTCCATGTAATTAAATTGGGAAAACATTAAGGTATCGCCAGCGTCACGGTTTTGAAGTATTGGCACCCGAATAATCGAAAGCTTCACCTAATAATAAGATTTCATGTGCTCACCTAAATTAAGCAAAAATTTGAAGCTCACAAGGCCGAAAAATCTATGCCCAAATTGAAAGTGAATCAAGCCTTAATCTTTGAAGCTTTAAAGATCCAAAATTCGCTTTAGCGTGAGGATATACGTCTTTGGCCATAATAAACACCTCATGGCGAGGTTAAATAAAAGGCAAGGCAAGACCAAAGTCATAATAAAAGCTCCATGGCGGAGTTGAATAAAAGATGGAGGTAAACATATGATAATAAGGCCCTTCCGTTAGGGGGCGTATAAAAGTCTTGGTAATAAGTCTCATGTTCAAAACCGTTATAAAACCGTGTTTATCGATCCTTCTTGTTGACTTAATTTTTTGACATCGTTGTCTATTAGGGTGAATTATTGATTCGATAATTTTGGTTACACCGTTAAGACTCTATTTTTAGACTTAATCTCTATTCACGCATAAGTCAATGATGTATCCTCGTGATCATTAACACAAAATAAAATATAAGAGATACCAAGTAGGAATAAGGGAGTTTAGGTTCGTAATTAACACTCATGAGATATGATCGTGTTGCTAACTTATAATAACAATGATCTCGTTACACGCTTAGCATGGAATTGGGTGAAAATCGAGGACGACGAAATTATTTCTAACGAAGCATTCACGTGTTCTTGTTCTATGATCCCAAAAGTCACTTTATCATGATGAAAACAATACATTATGTCTAAAACACGTGTAGTGGTTTATTTAAGTTTATGTCTTCAATAAATGTCATCATAAAATCAACTTTGGAAGTGCTAAGATACTTAATTCTAGCATTGCGTGGGGACACGACAATAGTTTAGTATGGGGGAGTGATGAGACTGTAATTATACATAGTCTCATCGTTCAAATCGGGCTTAAAACGCTTAAAATATCATCAAAATACCCAAATATATGCTTGTGTTTGTTCATTGTGTATTTTAGGTACGGATATCGTGAAACAACAAAAGATCACAAGAATAAAGCAAAAACGAACACGGGAAACGAAGCCGCACAAAAAACCGGACCCGAATCATGAATTTCCTTTGAAGTCCTTGAAGTTTGAAGAATTGGCAAGATTGGTCCCTCTACTTTTGAAGACTTGTCATTTTAAACCCTTATAAAACTCTAAATTACACATTAGGTCCCTAAAATGATGAGATTATACATTAATGGTCCTTGAAGAATTCATTTATTACAAGAAATACCCTTGGAACAAGTTTATAAAACTTTTTGTGGCAAAAGTATAAAAATGAAAACTTGGTTATAAAGGGGTTTTGAGCTTTTGGCTGTTTAAAAACAAAGTGAACAAGTGTGAGGAATGCAAGGACTAAGAGGGACAAACACCTAAACTACAAACCACCAATGAAACCCTGTCATGTCACCCACTTATTCCCACCATCCACTAAAAATCGTCCACCTCACCCCTCCCATGCCACGTCCAAATCCACTTTCACTTAACTAAACATATTAATTTATTAATCTGTTTTAAAACCAATTTACGTGGGAAACACATCCTGTAGCACCATCTTCCCTAATCCTAACCTCATAAACCCTAATCACTTAATCACCTAAAAACAAAGGGTTTTTCCCCCTTAATATCCAGATTCCTAATTAACCTTAACCTCACCTAAACCCAACCTCAAACAAACTCTCACACTCACCCATGTGACACCCCTGACCCTCCCCTGCTCAAGTCACTTTCCATAAACCCCTAAAACCCCGACCAATTGAATGGCTGAGATGATGTACGTGCTCCCCACACAAGATAAACAGCCAAGATGCATTCTCACAGCTGTCTCATCACATGGAGCTACAATTGACCAAGATTCAAATGCAGTCAAAGGGCAAAACAGGACTTTCAGCAAGATTAGGGTTTAGGGTTGTATACCTTTTATATTATTTTATTTGTCTTCTAGAATTTTCATTTAGATAGTATAAATACAATCCGCATGTGGATTTATCTTTCTTGTTCCAAAATCTTATAAACCCTAATTTTTGAATATTTAAAGTGAAATTTAGGCCTTGCAAATTTTGTGTTCCAAGTAGTGTAATCTTAAATTCGTCTTTTATTTTTCATGCAATCTTTATTTTCAAGTTTAACAAAATCCTTCTTCAAGTTTCTTGGTTAAGTATTTTGGGACCCAAATTCAAATAAGCTTGCTTATCGGGCTGATTGACAATCAACTGGATAAGTTCAGTTTAGTTGAACCTGTTACAATCTTGTTAGTTACATTCACGTTAAGAAATAAAAATATTTCTTTGTTCCGAGATTTTAAGAGAAAATCTGTTACTTTGTTTATCTTTTAGATGCACATTAAGTTTGCAATAAGCCAGCTGACGGCTGAGCTTATTGCAAAGTTCGCGTGCTTGAAGTCTCTTTACTTCATGTGTGAAGGTCCAAGATTGGATTTCTTGTGTGGATTTATGCAGGTAGTTAGTAGATTTTTGTAGATGATTCCTCGTAGATGCTATTTGTGGATGAATTGATGGAATAAGTTGAGATTCTTGGTGATTAAGCTCAAAAGGGTGATTGAGGTGTTTGTGGCAAGATTAGGCTAAGGGCCATCCCTGTGACTCAACACAAGTACCCCTTCCACCACTTTACTTTTTCTGCATAGAATTTCATGCTTGTATTCCTTGCTTATTTTTGTTGGGTCAAAAAGTTGATGTGGCAGAAACTCAAAAACGAAGAAAACATGAAGAAAGTGTCCAAGCGTTGTCAAGAGTTAATCAAGCGTTGACAAGAGTAACTTAGGCGTTGATAGCTCAAGAGTTGTCATGTACAATGTAAGCATTGTTACATGCAATTCAAGCATTGACAAAACGTAGACAAAGAAGCTTATGGAAGCTTCTATTTAGATAAACATGCAAAAGATATTCTGCATAAGTTTATTTAAATAGAAGATTTACTTGTTTATTCATTCTTATCTCTTGTAAACCCTAATCCTTACACTATAAAAGGAACCAAGGGTCATAGGTTTTATTCATATAATTCATTCACAATGTAAACCTAAAGTGTGTGTCGACTAGATGTGGGATTCAATGTATACACGTCTAGTGATTGTTGATTATTAATATAATTAGCAATCCATGTGTTTTAATTCATGTTATTCGTGCCTAAACACCTTGTTAATGGTTGTTGTTCTAATTCCGCTTTGATTGTATAATCATATGAACAATGATCATTCCTAGTAGCTTAAAAGATCCGGAAACCAAGGTTTCCACAATTGGTATCAGAGCCTCGTGGCTCGTGATGCTAGGACCAACAAGGTGTTCGTGTTTCAAGAAGAAAAGAAAAATCCGTCTAGGGTTTTTCTGGACGTTTTTGTGTGCGCAGCAGTATTCAGAAGGTCATAACTTTTGATTGAACCGTTGGATCGTCACGAAATTTTATATGTGTGTTTTACATACATAGATCTAAACATCCACCGGAGGGATTGTCGAGTTTTATCCCCAGGAAAAAGTTATTAGGCGTCAAAGTCAGCAGTAGGGTGAATGCAGTTTTCTGTGGACAGCCATGTTCAAAACACGATCTCTCCTTCGTTAACCGTTGGATCTTCGTGATTTTTGGACTGTAGATTCTTGGCACATGTGTCTTGAATCTCACCGAAGGGATTTTCGATCTGAGCCCTAATGATGAAGTTATTTAAGATCGAAGGTTGCTGATTTTTCACATGAAATCATGAACTAGGGTTACTCAAACCCTAGATCAACAGAAAAAGGCAAAGGTTGTGGCTGTTATAAAGCATGATGGTACATAATATTCAGACCCTAGGTTGATTTTCTCATAACCCTAGTTAGGGTTTCGATTTTTATTTGTCTCGATCTAGGGTTTGTATCATAAGCAGCAGGTTACGATCAAGAATGGTGTTACAGCAGATGTTCGTCGTTCTTATGGGCTTATTTAATTCACAAAACCTTAATTTAAGGTTTCTGATGAATATGATAGCAGCTGCTTGTATTATACAATGTTTGAAGTGACGTGAGATCTTCATGTGTGTTCACACGGTCACTAAACTCTGATTGGATAATTTATGGCTATACGCATGGAGTGATTTGTTATGCTGATTCTCTACATGCCCGTCCAAGGTAATTCACATCGGACTAAAATCATTCAAATCTGATTGGAGCAAAAGTTTTGTGTTCACACGGTATGGAAGCTATGATTGGTTAAGCATTTGAGACATTCACACGGTCAAAGGAACAAAACAAGAGATGTTACAATGTGTTCACACGGTGCTATTGATTTGATTGGAGGAAATCATATACTGTATTCAGTGTTGAATAATTAAAGTAACGTGGGATATACTTTGTTTCACAAATAGCATCAGTGTTTAATGTAAACGTTGACAAGAAAGAGTGAACGCAACGTTGACAGAGTATGTTTTGACGCTGATAAGCATGGACGCTGACAAGGTTTGTGGTTGGCGCTGACGTTTGTAATTCAGACGCTGACAGGAAGAATTTTGACGCTGACAGAATAAGTCAACGCTGATGGAGTTGACAGTGTCGTCCGATATATGAACTTCAACGCTGATAGGTATTGTCCGATATTGGACAATACATCTGACCAAGATATTGGACAGAAGAGGATATTGGACAACACAAGGTTTGCTGCTGTTTGAGAAAACTGGTACGTTTTAAGCACACAAAAAGGAGGAAAATACACACAAAGGTACATGGAATCTCCGTTTTAATTTAGAATATCATGGTGATATTTATGGCTCGGATATTTTTAAATGGATTATTGATCTTAAAGCGAGTTAGCAATCATTCATGAAGAATTTTATTGGATTATGTAATCGGGATAGCCTTGTGAAAGAGTTATTCGCTAACAGCTTTTACATATGAAGATATTGACTTGTCATGAAGAGGTGTTAGCTTAAGAGGAAGAATTCTTATGGTAAGTTTGATGATTGAAGAAGATTTTCGCGAGTTTGTGTTCTATCATATCTTAAAGTCGTGGCGTACCATTCACTGACTTTAAAGGTAACTTGTTCGTGCTTTACATGGTTGGTGATGAAGACTTGTCATAACACTTGAAGGAGTTACATTATCGTGCTCAGTATCTCACATAGGATGAGAATATTGACAAGGGATTGAGGTCTACTTATACATTGCCTAGTATAAGTTCTTAGTCACATGGATAGTACAAGACATGGAATACAAGATTGGGTTATTCTACTTCTACATTAAGAATATCTTATTTATTTTTCGTCAAGATCATTACACAGAGCCTACATATGGAGAATCTTCAACATTGCAACATTGTTTACTTCCTTGTTGATGTGACAAAAAGGGGAAGAAATACGTGCTACACTTGAGGGGAAGCAATTTGAAGATCATGTATAACTTACAAGAGATACACATAGAAGTTTTGCCACTATCAACTAGGGGAAGATTGTTGGGTCAAAAAGTTGATGTGGCAGAAACTCAAAAACGAAGAAAACATGAAGAAATTGTCCAAGCGTTGTCAAGAGTTAATCAAGCGTTGACAAGAGTAACTTAGGCGTTGATAGCTCAAGAGTTGTCATGTACAATGTAAGCATTGTTACATGCAATTCAAGCATTTACAAAACATAGACAAAGAAGCTTATGGAAGCTTCTATTTAAATAAACATGCAAAAGATATTCTGCATAAGTTTATTTAAATAGAAGATTTACTTGTTTATTCATTCTTATCTCTTGTAAACCCTAATCCTTACACTATAAAAGGAACCAAGGGTCATAGGTTTTATTCATATAATTCATTCACAATGTAAACCTAAAGTGTGTGTCGACTAGATGTGGGATTCAATGTATACACGTCTAGTGATTGTTGATTATTAATATAATTAGCAATCCATGTGTTTTAATTCATGTTATTCGTGCCTAAACACCTTGTTAATGGTTGTTGTTCTAATTCCGCTTTGATTATATAATCATATGAACAATGATCATTCCTAGTAGCTAATTTCTTTGCTTTTGTGATAATTTTGCTTTATATGATCTTGGTTTGCCCTGGATTGCTTAAATTTTTATATTTGCTTGTTGAATTTCTTGATTAAGTCTCACTTTAAGGTGTTTGTATTACTGTTTTATCCATCTTCACATAGGATCTAGTTGTTTATATTATGGCTGCTCATTTAGGAGGTCTAGACTAATTGAGTAATGTTTAATTTCTGTCTCAAAAAAGATAAAAAAAAAAATATATAGATTGTTGGTCATAGTTTCTGCTAGTGGTGTTTGGGACTAGCCCTTACACTGTCATAACCTTGGGCTTAGGTCTTGGGCGTACTTGCAACTTTCCTTTGAGGTTTAGTTTAGCTAATATGCATTTTTGTTCTGCTTGGTTAGATTAAAAATAAAAAACAAGTAGTATCATTAAGTTGCGGCATAGAACACACAGTAGGGTTGATTTGGATGTAGTTTGTGGTTTCAACTCAATAAATTGTGTTCACAATCAACTTATAGGTTACCCTATGATTGTGTGGTGATTTTACGTACTTAGGTTAGTTTTGTTCCTAGTCATAAGCTGCTAAAGTTCACACAATTGCCTATCACATCATCAAATGCACACCTCTGTGTGCATTTTGCTGCATCAGTAGGCCTTGAGCCTTAAGATTTGTGGCTTTGTTGCATATAAATTGGAAGACTCGAATAGTATAAGGTTAGGAAGTGTTAGGCTTTGGATTGGTGAATTTTGGACTCTGTTTTGGTGGACTAATGTGGTTGTGAAAACCCATCAAAGCTTATCAACGGACCAATTGCATCAGCAAGTCCACCATTGTTGCCACCAACTAGATCATCAGCCTTAGTTCACTTGTTAGAAGTTTGTAGACCTTAAAAATTCGGTATAAATTAGTTTAGGTATAGGCGGTATTCCGTTTGAAGTCATAGTGGTAAGTAGTGCTTAGTTTGGAAGCATAAAACTAGCTTGGAACCCGCTGTTTGAATGTTAGCCCAACTGTACCCCCATTATTGTGCCCAGTTTATGCATTGATGATTTGATGGTGAACACAGCTTGTTCTAGGCCCTCATAATCTGATATTACTAGTTTTGAGGTCCTTTGGTGGCGTAATCTAGCCTTGTAGCTCACTGTCACAGCGAATCACCACCACTCCCCTACTTTTTACTGCCTGAATATAGGAGGGTCACTTTGGGGATCAGTTAGGTGTTTTCTGGCTTGATTATTGGCCAAATTGATAGGGGTTTGGTACTAACAGGTTTAGTATAGCTAGCGTTGCTAGTTTGAGAATATTGGTGGTCATAACAAGTCACCTTGCCCACTGTTTGCCCAGCCTGCGTAACAGCCCCTTTATTTGACCATTTTGTTTTGTTTAGTTAAATTTGTGGTTCAATGTATGCTAGTGTTGTGCTTGTAATTGTTGTGTGTGCCTGTTTGTCATTGACTCCTCACAACCTAAAGGTTGTGAGGGTGCCGTTTGTGCCCAAAAACAGCAAGAAAACAGCTCAAAATCGTCCAAAACGAGCCGAAAAACCGTACAGCAACAATTCTCTTTGTTGTCCAAGAACGCTTTATTTTTTTGTTTTTTTAGTGTTGTACGATATCGGACAACACTGATATTGGACAACTCCTTTGTCTGGTAGGATCCTGGACAACACATAAGTACTCCACCTTGGAGTACTTTGGGGTACTTTCGTTTTTAGCTTTTTTTTAGTTTTTTTTTTAACTTTTTCATTTTACCCTTGTTAATTTAGTTAAAATAGAATTTTTAGAAAACTAAAATTTATTTTTATCATTATTTTATTAATTTTTATCATTATTTTAGTTTAAAAATTGTTTTTAGCCTTTAAAAATTAGAAAAATAGTTTTAAAAAATTAGGGAAAATACTTTTTAGTTATTAATTGATATAAGTAAGATATTTGTTTAATAAAATAATATTTTGGACTTTTGGTTAGTTATATTTAATTTTAGGGCTTTAATTAGCATTTAAAATTGAATATTTAATTAATAAAAGGTTTTAAAATTTATTTATTGAATTTTTATTCTTATTTATATTATTTTAGACTTAGTTTTCGTTTTTAATTAATTTTTAGGTTTAATTTTTAATTTTGTCACGTTTTACGTATTTACGTTCGCGTTTTACGTCACTCGTCGTAGTTTAATCGTAGTCGTAGCTCGTGTTTAATTTTCCCTCTTTTAAACCAAAAACGACACTAATCTAAACTCTTGATTTTATAGAATTGGCACTTAATTCACAAACCTCCTTCGAGAACGAACTCGCACTTATTCGATTCGTCGGTTTTCCTAAATCGTCGAGTTTAATACTTGCCCATTATACGTTGTTTTCCTAAACACGTATTTTTACCACAATCAATGACCAAAAGTACCTCCTCACCTATCAAATCCAAGACAACAATCCATATTTGTGTCAAACCTTGTTGCATCGACACAAAAACTTCCTCACCATCATCACCAATTCCTCACTCCACTATTTTACCAACACAAAGAACGGAGATCCCTCAAAACATAGGGACACTACTTAGTCAACCTCGCTCTCCCCTTATACCTCCACCAACGAAAACACCCGTTGCTACTACACCACCTCTCGCACCAACTCACACGCCCACCATCATATCCACTATACCTAGAAGCACGACTCTTCGACCAATGGAACTATTCTTAACACCTCCATCATCACCAAACCCATTCTTAGAAGACCACAATGATGCTCCTCCAAGATCTCCTGCACCTATTCCTTTACAACCGCCTAACTTCACCTACACACCTTACTCACTGGATCTTCAACCGATGGATGGACTTTCCTTACCATCGGAAGACTCATCCTATATTCTCTAATTCATGGGAATTAACACTTCCCATTGGTTCAACTCTCCTATAGTTGAACCACCCATTCCCACTACCCACTCTCCTTTCTCACCCACAAGTGTACTTCCGCCCCCTCAACAAAGGCAAGCAAGCTTAGACGAGTTGTATCAACTCCATGCCTTTAATGATATGATAAACATACACCTTCACGAGGCGGAACGTCTCCGGGTTCTCACGAATCCCTCCTCATATACCACCCATCAAAATAGCCATCCTTCCAACACCCCTCATACATGCGACCATTGTCGCTTTATACAAACTACTATCTCGGAATTCTGTGATGAAATGAGATTTGTTCTCAACAACATCTCCAGAGTATCAATACACTCTTACATTCCCCTAACGCCCCGGGCTCTTATCCAAATGGCTTTGTTTTATGTCTGTCTCTAGATCCACCAGACCTTGTCGGAGCCATTCCCCTTGGGTCCGACTACCCAAAGGGTCTGTGGGTCTGACTGGTGTGCTAGTCTTTTGTTTTTATTTTGTTTTCGTTTATCATTTGTAACTCATTCACCTCCAAAATGTTTCACACCCTTATTTGGCTGTATTTTACTTTTGGGGCAAGATGAATAAACCCTTTTATATAAATTTGTTAAATTGTGCAACAAATATTATATGTGACTGCGATGTATGTCATGTGTCTTGATCATTA
Source organism: Glebionis coronaria (assembly GCA_025667525.1). Taxonomy (NCBI): domain Eukaryota; kingdom Viridiplantae; phylum Streptophyta; class Magnoliopsida; order Asterales; family Asteraceae; genus Glebionis; species Glebionis coronaria. Next base: position 135,616,025 of record CM046874.1, on the reverse strand, counting down.
TCGAGCAAACTAGCCAGTTCTTTTCAGGACTACTCCATAATCAAACATGAAACAAGGGGGATTTGTTATAAGACTACACAATTCACTTATTGTTCGTCTTACAAACATGTATATTAAAAGTTCATAATTAGACTCATTATTGGGCTTCCATTTGGGCTTCCTTTTGTATGTATAACCCGCAAGTATGCATGACTAACCTTTTCTTGCATGATTTTCATAATCCATGGAACCCCCGGTTTTCCATATTAGGGGGAGTATGAACTGAGGGGGAGTCATGGAGCACACTTTGTGATCCACATAGTTCTTTCACCTTCCTTTTTTCTGTCAACAAAAAGGGGGAGACATGAAATATGAAACACGTTAATCATTTTGGACTCATATTTCTGAATGTAACTTATATGTTGATACAAATTCCAACTAAAAATAAGTTAATGTTTTGTCTTCAACAAAAAAGGGGAGATTGTAAATACAAATATCGTACTAAAATGATATTTATATTTTGATCATGCTTAACATTTTTTTAACAACAGAACATCAAACATATTTTTATGTTTGAAATTATAAGCATCATATAAGTTTCTTCAAGCTTATACAAAAATGTTTTACAAAAATATCCAAAATTTTATAAACATATAATGGTAAATGTTGACTTCACAAAGTTAATGATTGACTTACAATGTCAGATTTTTTAGTCAAACCAATTAGATTTTGTAGATTGATTGAAAACTTGACCAAACATTTATGAGGCAACAAAAGTCAGCTCCGCCAAACCCCGGCGGACCCAAAGGTGAAGGGTCCGACGAGTTCCGTGGGGTCTGGCAGTTTGCCTATAAATTGAGCCTTTATCCAAGCCTCAAACTCACCCCTTTCCAATATATCTTTTCTCTAATCTCAGTACATAAACTAACTCTCTAATATATCTTGTTTGTTCTATTCTTGCTTGTCATTTAAATCATTGCTTGTACCAAGATCGATCACGAGAATTCCCCACTCAAAGCTTTGATCCTTCAAGGCTTCACATTGCGTGTTAGTGTTAAGTGTTACCTACATTATCACCATTGTTGTACCCATGCATATATCTACTTGTATAAAGTGTGGTTGATGTTGTAAACCACAAACGTGTAAGAAGTAACAAGGCGTTGTTGTAGTGCCTTATGATTAAGACATCCTGAACTTAGGTGTCGTTAAAGATTGTAAGTTTGTAAAGTGAAGGTTTCTCCACCGGTTCAAAGGAGATCCGTTTTCTAGTGAAGTGAAACTCTCGAGTGGATACTCGAGGAGTGGAAGTAGGAGCAAGATTAGTGAGATCTTGCTAGACCGAACCACTATAAATAATCGTGTATTGTGGTTTGTTTATTTATTATTTCAAGTCATTTATGTTACTAATCAATTAGTCGTCTATATCTATTAGCAATCACGAAAAAGTTTTTAAACGAACTTATTTCTAATCAGTAAAAACTATTCAACCCCCTTCTAGTTTTATACACAAGGGTTCATATCAATTCCATCATTCAACCAAAATAAATTAGTTGAAATTCGGATTTGTTCAATAAGTAGGTATTAGTGAAATCGCAAGGAATTCAAACCTAAGGAATCATAACATTACAACTATGTCAACCGACACTCCTAATTAGGTTCAAATTCGATTTTAATTTTAAAAATCTCCAATTATAAAAGTAAGAACCCTAGAACAAATTGATTGAAATTGAATGAGATACTTAGAATTAATTGATGTTAGATGAAGGATGAGTGAAACACTTGTCTTGAAACCAATTAATTTGAGTGGTTGGAAACTTTTCGAAAGTTGTCAATGGAGGTTTGGAGATGGTTCTCGTCGCCACCAAGAAAAAGAAAGAGTGGGGGGGTTTCAAAAAATGTTACTTTAATAAACCTGATTAATTTATCCTTAGTGGCCTACGATTCATTCTCGATATTTAGTCGCACATTTAAACCGTGACAATTAATGAACCACCAGCAGAGGACCACTTTAAACCAAGAAAATGAAAAAAAATCAAAACCAAGTTTTTCTAAAATAATTAAAATACATATCAAGACTTTTGGAAATCATTGGACACTCCGAGACCCAAGAGGAGTGAATCAAGGCTAAGTTCAATGCCCAAGAGATGGGTGGCAATCTTCAAGTAGTAAAAACGAAGAGCTTGTGTCATATATAGTGGTTTAAGACGTGCCTTTCCGACGAAGGTCTAAACGGCTTTGGTAATGAACCATACCAAGCAATTTTCTTATATAGAGTAAGATCACTTTCAAGTAATTGTCTTAAACTTTTACAAAATATGAGCAAGAGTAAAGATTCACTTTCTGTCCCACATGATCGGAAAAATATCATTGCTTAGGAATACAATGATAATATCCTGTAATATTTTAGTTCCAAATGTGTAATATCCTAACTACAACCTATGAAGTAGTTTGGTATCTCAAAGAATTAATCAATAATATTAGAGACGAGTTCAATTGCACATATAACACCTGAAATAGGGCCTACTCACCGTATGAGTTGCAAACCATAAAATCATGCTTGATACTTTACACTACTACTAAATCACTTTTCAACCCCTAAGTGAGCCAAGTATCCAAGACCATGAAGGTTTGAGAAGGTGAAAAAATAGAACCACATACCACAAATAAATGTCAAGGCAAGATGCCAATAACAAGCACATAGTCAAGTAGTGATAAAAAGAATGATCAGTAGGGCGTGTGGAAGGACAAAAACGTACCTTAGCCGCACAGTGCATCTGAAGTCTTCTAAGGACCAATGCTACATCCAAACTTGACCAAATTTAATACCAAGTCTTCTTGGACTAGTATCACTCACACCAATCTTGATATCATCATTCTAAGATGTTGGAGATCAAAGCAGATGAGTCTTCTACGAGTGCAAGTAACTCAATCCACAACCAAGTTAATGATTAGTCTTCATGAGTACATAAACAAAGCAAATACAAACTAATAGATACATTTGAAGAGGAAATCTAAAATGCATAAAAGTAACTAATTAAGATATGATGAAATATTACTAATTAAAAGGTCTATTTTTTATGAAAAAATAGTTTTGACCAAAGAGAAGCTTTAGTACAACGAAACCTTCTAACTTGAGGAGAATATGAATCGATCCGAGCTTTAAAGCACAATATACTTCAAAGATCCTGAGTGACCATAACACTGATACCAATTGTAGAAACTAGAAGGATGGGGGGCGGGTTGAATAGTTACTCTTGATTATGGTCCTAATTAAAACCCTTTCAATTAGGTCTGTCCCAAAAAATACCTTTTACTTGAGTAATAGTTTCATAGTAGTTAGGTTCAATTCTAATGCATTAACAATGAGTAATGACAATGATATGCAATGAAAGAATGTAAATGTAAGTAAGGATTAAGGAAAGAAGCAACCCAAGGAAAGACACCAAGATTTATAGTGGTTCGGCAACGAAGCGCTCTCTTCATCCCTACTCCACTCCTCAAGTAAACCTTACTCGAGATTTACACTATATCCACACGCTCCCTTCTTGGCGGAGAAAACCTTTCAATATATATTACATTATTTTCCAGCACTAAGCTAAATGTCGAGACCTACTCTTAGCTAGGACCAATCTATATACGTCACATACTTCACCATTTTCTGACACAAGGCTAGTCGAGTTCTAATCGAAAGCTAGAACCAATTTTCGTCGCCCATCTTTTTTTCGACACAAGGCTAGATGTCGAGTTATAATCCAAAGCTAGAACCAATCTTCACAACTCTTCACTTTTAAGTTAAGTGAGAACTCACAAGACACATACACACATCACTTTATAGTTTAGTGATAACTAACACACAAGACTGGTTACAACTCAATAAGACATATCCAAGTATACACATATAACTTAGATCCACACAAGACAAATCCAAGTATACACATATACAATGGATTTACCCAAGACTAATCTAAGTATTCACAAATACATTGTATTAACATAACTCTAATCCAAGTATACACGAATACATTGGATCTACACTAGACTCAAATATAAAATGATGAACATGACTAGATCTAAAGGAGGATGATCTTCATAAAAGCTTCATCTTTAATCACAAATGTGTGATTGATCTTCTCTTTGGACAAGTAAGAAGGGGATCAAGAGGATAATCATAAGTAAACATACTTAACAAATTAAGTGATCATTTACTAATGATTGAAGAACATAGAAAAAAGACAAGAGGAAGAAAGATTTGTCCAAAAACGTTCTTGGAATATGAAAATTTGATCCACTATTTATAGGAGACAAAAACCAACGGCTCTCTGGGGGCGGTTCTTTAATTAGTGTGCGGTTCATTATTGATAATGAACCACATAGCTATTTGGGGAACCGCCAGAGTCGACTATGCTCCTTTTTTGTCTTTTAGTGAAGAAATGTTATATGAGGTATATTTTACCTTCAAAGGATATTCCTATGGCATTTGGAATATGTCATATTCAAATTTTCATTTTCTATGTTAATAAAACATTTTCTTAAAAATAAAGTTTATTAAAATCTGTTGCTCAGAAGTAATCAAGCTGGATGGATCCACAATAAGGTGCAAGCTTTGTCATTTGAACAACTGGAGTATCTTGCATATCCTCTTTGGGTCGATATTTGTGAGCACAATAAATATCTCAAGCTCTCTACTGAGGGATAAGAGGAATTGGAGGAGCAGATGAGAATAAAGAAGGCATCACAAGTGCCAGAGGCCAAAGAAGCAAAGAGTGAAGCTTGATTTCCCAAAATATGATCCATTGGATCATAGTTTGCCTAATGATAGTGTGTTGAAGGGAAATTTGCAGCTTTCTTCCTTGGATTATGCTGATGTCATGCCTCTTGATCTTAGAAACCCTGTGATCAAGTATGAAGAAGATCCTATTACAAGCTTTTGAAGGATCACAAGGTATGGTGATAAATTATAGGTGTTAACTTCTCTTGTATCCCTGTTTGGGAGTATGGACAGGGAGGATTTGGAGACCATTTGGGGTCTGTTGAAGGACAACTATGATGATGAGAGTCCTACAACCAATTATGGAATATGATCTAGTCAACATTCAGAAGGATGTTTGATCATGATCTAGATGATCTAGTATGGTTGGATTTAAAAGATGCAAGTGGTTTGGAGTGGCGTTTATTTTCAACAGCAAGTGTGTATCATCTAAGCACTTCAAAGTTCTTAGAGTACTTGTTGGTGGATAGAGTCTATCCATTGACTCAAGACATATTGAAGAAGATGATCTACATAAAACTGAATGTTGACTACACCATTGACTTGAGTGTTGAATATTTTCATTTCATTCACACTCAAATTCATGAATAAAGCATGTTTGTAAGAATCCTCTCTGTATATTTTGTTTTATTCAGAAACTTGATAGTTATGTATAAATATCAAGTTTAGGGGAGGATTTTTGGGAATCATATTGACCGAATCCCTAGCCGCTGAAAAAGAGGATTCTAGACGCTGACAAGTGGAATGTAGCCGCTGACAAAGAAGCCGATAACAGAGAGAATCCTAGCCACCGAAAGATTGCATGAGCTGTTAAGATCAACACATTTTGTTTATTAAAGGAAGATATGTTCAGATATTGCATTTAATATATTTATCTCTTCCTAATATAGTTGATTCGTAGCTTACTGTACAAGACTTCTTGTTCTATAAAAAAAGACTTATAGTTCATTATTCTGTACGCTTTCAATACTCTGTTCACCTTATTGTTATTAATCTGAAGTTGAAAGTTTGGTAATCGTGTGTGTTTCTTTATTCTTTGTTCTAAGTATTAATTCCGCATAGTACTTAGATTATCGTATAAACAAAGTTTCTCTACGTATTACTCTTGATTTATTCTCGATAATACAAAGCTAAATCGATATAAGTTTGAGATCAACATGTACGTGTTTTTATGCAAGAAACAGAAGGATGATTTCAAAATGAAGCATAACGCCCCTATTTATACCCTTTTCAACACTTAACCTCCAAGTAAAGAGTAAAAATGTGCAAGAACAGTAGAGAAGTGACTAAGGGATACTAGGAACACCTAATGAAGTCTAGGAGATGATTAATGGAAGCTAGATTCAAACATATCTAAGGTTAAGGCTAGTAATAAGCCATGAATTTTAAGATAGGAACGGTGATGTTTCATCTACAAGTAGGTGATGCACCCACTTGGAAAATATTTTAAAATATCCTCAATATCTGGTTTTGAATTTGAAATAGGGATGGAAACTCATTTGAATAGTTTTTGGAGGGAAAAATATAGTCGGATGTATTTCTAGGGCTTGCAACTTTGTAATTCTTAATTAAGGGTTTAGGAATGTAATTAGAGATGTATTTGGGTGTAATTAGGGTTTACACATTTTAATTAGGAAGTTTGGATCCTTGGTTTAAGGTTTAACATTGGTTTGAAGTGAAATTGCGAAGAAAACCTAGCCGAATTAGTGTTTATAAGGATCTAGGGTTTAAGCCTTGTTAAAGCCCATTGTTCTCACTTTAGCTACTAATGTAAACTCAATTTATATCTCCTGCTTTGTCTCTAATGTGTTCGTGGAGTTTCTACACTTGTTTTTCTAATTTATTCTAAGTAAAAATGTCTAAAGTGTGAAAATATCTATTTTGACCTGATTTATAAGTCATGCATTGAAATGGTATACCTTATGCATTATGGTGGTTGTATAATCCTACTGAAGTTTGTACACTTTTCCTAAAAGACTATGCATTGCTTCTAAGTGAAATGGGTAACATAGGGGTTTTTAGGTTACTATTCCTATATGACTTATAAGTTGGGTCATTTGTAATTATATCATTGTCTTGGCTTATTCTACACCTTATATATTGTTTTTAAGGTTTCTAAGTATTCTAAATACATAGTTTAATGAGTTATATATGGTAACCATATTCTAGGAGGTAATAGGCTTAATTAGAATCCGATGCTTTGAAAATTGTACTTTGTGCATTAATTATTTGTAGATTGACTTGAAGTGAATGTAGGTCTACGTAATCCTTGGATTATACTAACCTTGGAATGATCTAAAGAGAGAGAGATATATACAGATAAAGATATAGAGATAGAAAGTAGAGAGAGGTTGGAGAGAATAAGAGAGAAAGTAATATTAGATTATGGAAAAGTGAGAACCAACAACCCCTCCTAACATGCTAGGAGGGGGTTTATATAGCCCACCCTACATGTGGGCTTTGTAGGTTATATGTTAGACTATGACTACGAGCCCATACTACATATATATTGTTGGAGTGACCGATCCTTCCTAAATACGTAAAAACATATTTCCAACAATCTCCCCCTAAGGGAGGTCACTCCAAACAAGGGCGTTACCTGAGTTACAATAATAAAATAAACCTAGCATACTATGCTTGTCTTGAACTCGTAGTTGTCTTTTCTTTTTTTTTTGTAAATATGCTGATGTGATCTTTGACTTTAGTCTTGAGCATGTTTCCTTGCCTTAACCTTGTGCATTCATCACTTGTGATATTCGCCTCCTCGTGACTTCATGTTCCACATAATTCTACCTTTATAAATTCTTGAAAGCTTCAGAGTTTCATACAGTAGAAGACTTGACTTTTAGGCTTTCTTGAATTTGTTGAAGTATTAAGTGCAGAAAGTATAAGCATGCGGGAACGGCTTCTTCTCGGACACTGATTGGAGTAAAATTACGACCTTTAGGAAAAGGAGCGTAAAAGTGGTAAGTATTAAGTGATGATTTAGGAAAATCAAGCACTAATGACCCTTACGATGTGAAAGTTCGTTTCCCAAGGAGGTATATGTGTGTGACTAAAATGTAAATGATTTGAAATTAATAATTGGTTTAGAAGGGGATGAGAAAAAAGGATGACGAAGATGTGAAATTAATACTACGACGACAAAACGTAAAACCGTAAAAACTACAAAAATAAAAATTAATTCTAAAAATTACCAAAAATTTACCAAAAATCAAAATAAATAAAGTAAGAGTTTACCAATGATCAAAACTTTTTCAAACCTTTTAAATAATTAAATATTCAATTTTTAAATGCTAATTAAAGCCCTAAAAATCAAATAAATTATCAAAAATCCCAAATAAAGATTTTCAATTGGTAAACCTCTAAAATGACCTAAAAAGATTAAAAACTATTTTTAGAAATTTTTAAACTAAGAAAAACTATTTAAAATGATTTAAAAACTATTAAAACTTAAAATAATTATAAAAATTAATCTAAAAGTGATAAAATTATTCTAAAAGTTGCAAAATTCCTATTTTAATGTATTTAAGCTAAGAAAAATGTAAAAAGTTGAAAAATGTGAAATTTGAAAAATAATAATAAAATAATATTAAAATAATATTAAAAATCTAAAAATTATAAAAAATTCTAAAAACTTGCAAACTAGTTTATTTTAACCTAAATAATCAGAAAATGAAAGTGAAATGACCAAAATACCCCTATTAGGCCCTCAAATGGGCCAAAACCAAAAAAAGTCCACTTAAATGGGCTTTTTAGCCCAAAAAGTCAAACCTGGCCCAATTAACTTGGAAAAGCACAATCTGACTCAAAATTTGATTCTAAACACAAAACTTTAAAGGCCCAAAAGTTGAAAGTGAGCTTATCACAGCTTAATAAGCAAACATCTTATCCTTATTGGGCTTTTTAGCCCATTAAGCAATAAGCTAATGCCATAAGCTCTAATTTGACACACAAACTTCTTTTGGGATGCTTAAGAGATCTGTAAAAAGAAATTTTGAAAAAGCACACTCAATAAGCCAGAAATAAGCAAAGTATTATTTCACTAAAAGACAAAATAGTCGTTTTGGGAAATAAGGCACCTCAGGATTTGATTCAACTTGCAAAATGTCACAAATAAACTCAATAAGCCAAAACAATCAACAAAATTCCAATAAGCAAAACCAATAAGCCAGAATAAGCCAATAAGCACTTATGAAAAAGTCAATTAAGTTGGTTTTCTAGTCAAACCCTAAAGTCAACCCACCAAATGCTCCAGTATGAACAAATGGGTCAAATGATGAGCACCTATTACAAAATCCAAGTTGTTGCTGGTTAAAATAAACTATTATAGCTTATTGATAAGCTGAAACCCAATTAACACTAGCAGTGGCAACTTTCAGTAGGAACTGGTTCCCAGTGCTTTGACTATTTGACTAGGCTTTTTAGAGAGATTTATTTGGATTCAATTGGAAACAAGGGCACCCTTGTGATCGGTGAATCACAAGGAGTCAATAGCAACAAGAAAATCTAAAATTGGTTCACACAATAAGCCTGAATCAATCAAACAGTCACCAGATATTGCCCAGACATGTGAAATAAGCAGTTATGCACAAATAAGCAGATTTAGCCTGAATAAGCCAACCAAACTCAACAGGATGCATACACAAGCTATATAAACTATGAATAAGCACAAATAATCTTATATCAAACACTAAATCAAAGTAAATAAGCAGAATCAAGCACAAGCAGATACTGATAAGAACATGAACAATATGCAGACAGTTTTGCTGATCTATTTGACCAAAGATCCAAATTCAGGCACTCAAATCTCTTTCCCTGGTGTAGTTAACCTAGATTTCACACTTGTTAACCCTAGTCTATGATTAGATCTAGGTGTCCTCAAAATCCTAGCCAATTTTACCAAGTAACAAAGATTTTATACCCTTTTTATGAATCAAGGTGTTTTAAACCACAAATATTGCAGATAAGTGACCAAGTATACCAGTAAAGCATGTACCAACAGATAATAACACAAATCCAACACTTAACAAACCATAAATCCTTCTTAAACAGTTAACCCAAACACCCCTTAAAACCTGTTTTCACAAATTTTCAAAGTATTATCCAGATTCAAACCACAAATCAAACCACAAACACTTCAATAACATCAAACAACACCAGATTAACAATATTCAACAACAAAAACACAAGTTCACCAATAATCATGCAATAATCACAAAATTCAGAAAAATAAAGAGGAAATGAAAAAGGAAGAATGTGCAAACCTCCAAGACCTACATCTAGGCCCTGGATTGTTTGAGCTTAGGTACTAGCAGAACAAATACCAGCTTCCAATGCTTCTAAGATGAACAAACAATAAGGTGAGATCAAATAAACCAACACTTTCTGATTTTTGAAGCACAAGCTTTATCACTTAAAACCTTGCCTCAAAAACCTTCAAACAAGATTATGGAACTCAGATTTTAGCTTATCAGATACCAAACTTTTATAAATAACAAATGAGAATTCAAAATTTTCAGAAATTCAAACTTTATTTCATAAAAAGGAATTACAAAGATTTAAAAGCTAAAATCTGGAACAAAAGCTCTCTCACAGGTTGAGGAGTCTATTTATAGGCAAATGCCAGTCTAGCACTATTCACAAACCCTAGAAGTGAAATTCCTATTCTATCATTGAGTCTTCTAGACGAATTCTTTGTGTGAGCTGTCCAAAGTGATCAAGGGCGTTCATTTTAGCTTTAGGATGAAGCAATGAGTGTCAGCTTTTGATTTGGCCATGTCAGATATCTTGGAGGGCAAGTAGTCATGTGATTGGTTAAACGGGAATTGGGGGTGGGGTCTATAGTGAGTGGGATTAAGGGTTTTTGGTGTAGGATGCGTTTCTGCACATGTGAATCAAGCGTGTGCAAAGGTAATTGAAAATTACCCCTTGTTTAAGTGGAGTAAATTCTGGGTGGTGAAAAAGGTGAAAAGTGGTGATTTTGATCCGAAATTGGGGGAAAGTAAGTGTTTGGCGCGTGTTATGGGATTTGAAGTTTGGAATTGGCAACTTGGGTCCTTGTTCTTTGGGAAAGTGGGTATTTAATGTTTTTAGCAAACAAAAACGAATTCCCCTTGTTATAAACTTTCATAACTTTGCATTTTTGACACCAAACTTTGGAAAAAGGGTTATAAGGGTAATTTTTGCCATTTTTGGATAATTCAAGGACTGATATTGGACATTGTTGATCTTCAAAGGTCTTCAATATAACTTTGACTTCATGAGGGACCATAATTGGCAATTTAGAATTGTTGAGGGACTAAACTTGCCATTTCTTCAAAGTTGAAGGACCATTTGTGTAATTTTGACAAACTTAAGGGACCAAACTTGTAATTATGATTTCACAAGGGTTTTAAGTGTCATTTCTTCATTCATTGAGGATCAATCTTGCATGTCCTCAAGTCTTCAAGGGTATTTGTTGGATAAATCATGATCTAGGGCCCGGCTCTTTGTACGGCTTCGTTTCTCGTGTCCGTTTTTCCTTGTCTTTTGTGATCTTTTGTCTTTTTCACGATATCCATACCTAAAATACTCAAGTAAACAAACACAAGCATATATATGGTATTTTATGACATTTTTATGCATTTAAAGCCCGAAAAGAACGATGAGATCATGTATAAATGCCATCTCATCACTCCTCCATACTAAGCCATTGCCGTGCCCTCACGCAATGCTAGAATAAAGTATCTAAGCATCACCAAAGTTCAATTTTATTAACCTTTATTGAAGAGTAAAAGACTTGCAACAATACTACAAAGATGTGTAAAGACATAATGTATGATTTTCATCATGAAAGTGACTTTTAGAATAGAAACAAGTAAATGTCCCTTAGAGTAAACTTCGTCATCCTTGATTGTCATACATTCCATGCTAAGTGCAAAAACGAGATCATTGTTGGTACAAGTCACAATGCTAACACTACTCATACGTCCAAATTGTGTAATACTTTTTCTCCCCGCAACTACTTATTATAAAAGGAAATGGGTTACTAGCATTTTTTAACTATTTGTCATGGATCACAAGTGATTCATATTGACTTATTTGAGTAGTTATTAGTCCGAAAGCAAAGTAGCACGATTTAATCGATAGTTAGCCGAAGGACAAAATCTTTTAAAACGGCTTCTCGTGTATCTCCTTAAGTTCATATCTTGGCATAACTCGTTTCACGATTTGAGACCTTTCTCGGACCGATATTTGGCATGTACTTCATACTTCAAATCTTGGGAAGACGTTTTTGAAATTATGGTCTTCTCTTCATATATTTGGAATTTCTTCACTTGACGTTTTTGAGAGATTCTTCATATTTGGACCACGACTTCATCATTTTTCTTTAATCTTTACTTTGGACTTTGATATACAACGATCCGCCTCCTTTTCGGACTTGGATATATTTATCCTCATACCTTGTAAGGGTCTTTTCGGATAGACTTTCTCCATGATCTTTAGGGGAGTAATTGATTTTCGTCGTGTGTCTCGATCCTTCATATTGATTTAGGAATAATGATACTTCACATCATCTTGGATCTTTAGCAACAAAATAGAGCTCCTCGTGCCTTGTTAGGGCCTTTTTGGATGATCGCCAATCTTCGTGTCCCGCTTCAATAAGTTATGCCTTGGCTATGAACTCTATTCAACCCCGAGCAACTTTTAAACGATCTTGCGCTAGAGGCTAAGTAACCTTTCAAATCGTACGACCTTACTTATTGCAATTATTATTTATTCCTAATGCATTGATCTTATGGGAAGAAAAAGCCACAATTAAAAACATATGAGTTTTTGAAAGAACATTTTCATGTTCTACGCTTAGCATGATCACTTGTCTAACTCTATCATCTCTCGTTCTTCACTATATAAAGACCTCTAATTAAAGAGACTCGTGAATACTTAGCCATGCAAGTCAAAATTAAGCCAAATTTGGATTAGCTTTCATTAAGACTATATCAAATCAAAGTTTTGGGTTTTCAAGCCACCTATAGGATCTTGCACTTTCTTGGACTTTTTCAAGTTTAGAGAATGCCTTTTATAGTTCCCTTGATAAGTGACTTTCTAGGATCAATTATAGGAACTTGCGAAAAGTTCTTGTTCTTAACCCGTATGAGTTAAGACTTTCGTGTTTTAAAGCTCCCTATATAAAAGTCTAGCAAAACTTGAATTGAGCGGGTTAAGGAATGTAAATGGCTCCAAATGCCCATCAAGTCAAAAATTAGCTCTTATTCTACCCATCGGAAAATATACATTCGTGTCTTAAAAACACTTATGAAAACTAAGAAAAATTTTAAAATTTGGCCATTTTTAGCCTTATTAGCAACAAAAACAAAACATTGAAAATTGGAAAGCGTGAGGGCGTAGCAAAGCAAGTACCTATTCACCCCCCATACTAAAAGTAAACATTGTCCTCAATGTTTCGAGTCTAAGGGTGGAGCAACCCCATACTAGAGACAAAGAATCAAATGCTTAGGATCTAGCATGGAAAGGGTGATCAACAATATATCTAAAGCCGTTTATGAAGTATGCTAAAAGATAATTGTTAGAACAATAAAGGATATGTCAATGGATTCGTGAAAAACTTCTTCAAGCAAACGATGGAGGCTCACGTAAACGAACACGAGAGTCTTCATTCGTAGATGATGATGATGATGATCTAGATAATACAATCACAAACAACCACGAGACAACTAGTTGGAAGGGTACAAGTCCCCTTATTAGTGAATAGTAAGCATAAAAGGATAAGCATGGGATCTCCCCCACGAGGCACCTCGTTTTTGATTACCAAGTCATGAGCTCGACTCGATCCCCTCAATGCTAATTATCATTGGGGAAGGTGACTTGGTCGAGGGCAACCATTGAAGGAATTTCCCCACCAAAGTAGTGCTTAAGCCTATGTCCATTCACCTTGAAGTTAGGACCATCATCTTGAGCTAGCTCGATGGTCCCATAAGGAAACACTTGTGTAATGGTGAATGGACCCGACCAACGAGATTTCAATTTCCCGGAAAATATCTTAAGTCGAGAGTTAAAAAGTAACACTTGATCACCAATGTTAAAAACCCGGTTTTTAATCTTTGAATCATGAAACTTTTTAGTCTTTTCTTTAAAAATTAATGAATTTTCATAAGCATTGTCTCTTAATTCATCTAATTCATTCAATTGTATTTTCCGGTGATCTCCCGCGGTCTTCAAGTCAAAGTTTGCATGCTTAAGGGCCCAATATGCCTTGTGCTCCAATTCAATGGGCAAATGACAATTCTTCCCATAGACTAACTTATAAGGAGTGCAACCGATAGGTGTCTTATAAGCGGTCCTAAAGGCCCATAAAGCGTCATCAAGTTTGTCGGACCATGAAGCACGGTTTTCTCCAATTGACCTCTCTAAAATCCTCTTCAAAGCTCGGTTCGAAACCTCGACTTGCCCACTCGTTTGCGGGTGATAAGCCGTAGAAAGACGATGAGTAACTCCATATTTCTTTAAGACCTTCTCGAATTGGTCATTACAAAAATGGGTTCCACAATCGCTTATAATAGCAAGAGGGGTTCCGAACCGAGAGAATAGTTGCTTCAAAAACTTCACTACCACACGAGCATCATTAGTAGGTAAAGCCTTAGCTTCCACCCACTTAGAAAGGTAGTCCACCGCGACGAGGATATATTTGTTGCCATGAGACGATGGGAACGGCCCCATAAAGTCTATTCCCCATATGTCGAAAATCTCACACACTTGAATTATGTTTTGCGGCATTTCATCACGTTGAGACGATTTTCCTTGACGTTGGCACGAATCACACGACTTCACAAGTGCGTGTGCATCACGATATATAGAAGGCCAAAAGAAACCAGCATCGAACACTTTCTTAGCCGTGAGATTAGCACCGTGGTGACCACCCGTGGGTCCCTCGTGACAAGCTCTAAGGATATTACAAGCTTCGGCACCAAACACACAACGTCGAACGAGTTGATCCGCACAAACCCGAAAGAGATAAGGGTCGTCCCAAAAATAGAACTTGACGTCACGGAAGAATTTTCGCTTTTGTTGTGTCGTCATACCCTTGATTATGAAATTGCCCGCATGGTAATTTGCAATGTCGGCAAACCATGGGGTGGTGTCTTTAGAATTCACTACACCGAGAGTCTCGAGAGGAAATGTTTCGGTGATTTCCTTGTTCTCGAAAACATATTTATGAGGATCCTCTATACGAGAGAGATGATCGGCCGCTAGATTCTCGGCTCCTTTTTTGTCAAGCACGGTGACATCAAATTCTTGAAGGAGGAGCATCCAACGAAGCAATCTCGGCTTAGCATCTTGCTTAGCTAAGAGATACTTGATAGCCGAATGGTTGGTATACACGATGCTTTTAGTTAAGACGAGATAAGGTCGGAATTTCTCAAAAGCATAGACCACGGCAAGGAATTCCTTTTCCGTTGTGGTGTACTTTAATTGAGCCTCGGTCATCGTCTTACTAGCATAGTGGATAGGACGGAAATATTTGTCATAACGTTGCCCTAAGACGGCCCCTATAGCATAATCACTTGCATCGCACATGACTTCAAAGGGTAATTCCCAATTAGGAGCAACAAGAATGGGAGCTTCGGTAAGTTTCCTTTTGAGAGTTTCGAAAGCTCTAACAAAATCCTCATTGAAGTTAAAAGGAGCATCCTTCTCGAGAAGGTGTGTCATAGGTCGAGAGATTTTCGATAAGTCCTTGATGAAACGACGATAAAAGCCTGCGTGGCCTAGGAAACTCCTAACTCCCTTAACGGTTTTGGGATGAGGTAACTTGGCGATGACGTCTACCTTAGCTTTATCGACCTCAATCCCCGCCTTCGACACCTTATGTCCTAAGACGATTCCTTGTTTACACATAAAATGACATTTTTCCCAATTAAGCACAAGATTGGTTTCTTCACAACGTTTTAAAATTTGCTCGAGATTAGATAAACATGACGTGAACGAATTGCCAAACACCGAGAAGTCATCCATAAATACTTCCATCGACTTCTCGATCATATCATGAAAAATCGCCATCATACACCGCTGAAACGTACCCGGTGCATTACAAAGTCCGAAAGGCATCCTACGATAAGCAAACGTTCCATAAGGACACGTAAACGTAGTCTTCTCTTGATCACGAGGGTCGATATGGATTTGAAAGTAACCGGAAAAACCATCTAAAAAGCAATAGAATTCATTTCCCGCGAGTCGCTCCAACATTTGATCCATGAAGGGAAAAGGAAAGTGGTCTTTACGAGTGGCGTCATTTAACTTTCGGTAGTCAATACACACCCTCCAACCGGTCACAACACGGGTGGGAATTAACTCGTTTTTTTCATTAGGAACAACGGTTATTCCTCCCTTTTTAGGGACACAATGGATTGGGCTCACCCATGGGCTATCGGAGATAGGATAAATCATTCCCGCGTCAAGGAGTTTCAACACTTCCTTTTTAATGACATCGTGAATTTTGGTATTCACCCTTCTTTGACTTTGAATTGCGGGTTTGTAGTCCTCCTCCATTAAAATCTTGTGAGTACAAAATTTTGGGTCAATACCCTTAATGTCGGAAATTTTCCACGCAATTGCCCCTTTATGAGCCTTAAGAACTTTCAAGAGCTCGGTTTTTTCATCATTAGCAAGACCTCTTGCAATAATAACCGGCAACTTGTCATCACCTTCCAAGAATGCGTATTCAAGGTGAGAAGGAAGATCTTTCAATTCAAGGATAGGTGGTTCCTCGATTGAAGATTTTGGTTCAACACTCATAACTTCCATCGGCGGAAGAAATGGTGGAATAGAAGTATCATAACTAATCAACACCTCATCTTCATTGTCGATTTCATTTGAAGTGAGATCGCCTCCTTGGAATGGTGTGAGATTTGGTGTAGAAATAGCAAGAATCGGATCCAAAATAGTGGGATTGCCACTTGACGAGCTATCGGAAAAACCTAACACTTCTTGTGAAAACTCATCGCAAACCACATCAACGATGTCAATGTGATTGATGGTATCGATTGCATAAACATGTGAAGGTTTCGAGTTTTGAGTAGCGTTTATAACAAGTTCCTCTTCGTTGAATCTCAAAGTGATAGTTCTTGCATGAACGTCGATAAGCGATCTCGAGGTGTCTAAAAATGAACGACCTAAGATTAGAGGAACTTGAGGATCCGCGGGGATGTCAACTACTATGAAGTCAACGGGATAGTAGAACTTCCCCACTTTCACGAAAACATCTTCGGCTACTCCACATGCTAAAATCATAGAATGATCGGCCATCTCGATCGACATGTTCGAAGGAATAAGAGCCGGAAGCAAAAGCGATTTCCAAATGGAAAATGGCATCAAATTAATGCTCGCACCAAGATCGGCCAAGGCGAGGCATTCTTTCATATCTTGTATGTCACAAGGAATGAGAAACTTTTTGGGGTCACCAACTTTTTCTGGTATGCGGTTAAGATAAACCGAAGAACAATTAGCAAGCTTTGAAAGTTTTTCCTTATCGCTCATCATACTTTTAAAAGTGGAAGCGAAACGAGGCATATACAACAACGCGTCGGCTAAACTCACATCAAAATGCACTTGTTGAAACATTTTTATAAAAAGCTCGATTTGTTGTTTGTTACGTTCTTGCAATTTCTCTTTGTTTCATCTCGAAGGGTAAAGTAAGGGTGGTGTGGGTTGGACATTAGGCAACGGCCTTGGAATCTCGGGTTCCACAATTGGTATTGGTTCAACCGTAGGTGTGGTTTGAGCGGTACTTCGTGGGATTGTAATGTGCTCCTTTTCGACCATCACCTCGGGCTCTTTCTCGATTTCCTTCTCCGTAGAAGTACGTGGACGTGAGATTGGTTCCTTGAAAGTTTTACCACTTCGTGTAGTAATAACCTTCATTTCTGTTGTCCCATAAATTTGTGATGATTAAGCAATGAAGAAAGAAAGAAAATAGATGAAGAAGAGATGAATTCCTAGAGAAAGAAAGTAGTGAGAGAAAGTAGAGAGGAGATGATTAACTTGGTGAGATTAGATTAGAGAAAAGATTTGTTACAAATGACCATCCACCCTCCTAACATGCTAGGAGGGTAGTATATATAATCCACCCACATGCGGGCTTTAATGGACTATATATTGGGCCGGGCTTGTCTTTTGGACTTTAATTAGTTTAAATCCAAGCCCGTGAACCACGACTAAATAACTACCTATTACAACGTTCTAATAAATATCATAATAGAAACCTATGACCGAACATTCTTGTTTGACTCAATATTTTGAGGCTAACAATCTCCCCCAATGTGAGGTCATTCCTCTTTGATACTTGGATTCCAATGGAGATTTATGAATTTCGTCATAAATGAGTCTTGAACGTGTAACAGTAGTTTTGTTCCTTCATGTTGTGATCTTTGAGCCTTTGTCGTTGTCTTTCGACTTTGTCTTTAAGTCTTGAGATCTTCAAATAATTCTTGACTTGTCTTTGCCATCTTGTGATCTTGTGTCTTTATCCACATGCTCACACTATCAATTGTTGGATAAGTCTTTGGGCATGAATATGTGGTTGTGAATCTTTGACTTTGCTGAGTACACCGTGACGCCACCTTCTCGAGACAAAACATAGACACGGACTGAATGGCTTTGACATTCGTCCTAAATCGGTAGCGTTTTACCTCCGGTCGGTGAAGACCGTTATACGATATTAAATATCGTACCTGTGATCAGGTAGATTCAATTAAGAATCTCCTTGACAGGGTTTCGCGGCAGTACTAGCCGTTCTCTTTACTCGACCGTCTCAAAGCAAGACTGCGAACATAAAGAGTGAATCAATTGGATAAATATCCGCTTGATTAAAGTCGTCAATTCAAATTCCTGGAACAAGTTTGATTCATTAAGAATCTTACCATTGTTTCTTTCCAGTTGACACAAGTTTGATTCATAGGAATCTCACAAGTCACCTACCGTAGCGTTGTTTGATGTTGACGCTAGAAGGATTTCCATTCGTCACTATGAATATTAATGAATATCACTCTGAATGTTCTGGTAAGACCATAAAGATATTGCGTAGAAACCTGAAACGAGTTTGAATCAATTCAGAATCAAACCACTGTTGCTTTTTAGTTTTACATATGTTCAATTCATAAAGAATCTTGCATATGACCTACCGCAGTGCTGTTTGATGTTAACACTGGAAGGATTTCCACTCATCATTGTGAATACTAAGTAGTATCACTCTGAGTGTTCTAGCAATATCGCAAGGATATAGCGTAGGACTCTCTTTATCTTCATCCGTGTGTCCTAACGAGATTTGATTGATCTCTTGGCTCTAGACTCGATTTATGCACTTTTAGTGGTTGGAGGCTGGAGCAGATGCCACCTGTTCAATATTAACTATCTCGGAGTGAGAAAGTCAATAGAAGTCGTGTTGATCTCCGTGACAATAAAACAAACTTCTTTTAAGAAAAGCCTGAGTAGCTAGGAAAGGGATGTGCTTCACATTACTGGGTCCATGATGAGTTTGTCTTCATGATGAGTTGACCCGGTTTCTGCCTAAGTTGTATGGAGGGCTTCTTTCTTTAGACCCTTTATCCTTACATTTCTTTTTCATTCTTCAACCCCTTCAATGCTTACCAAGACATCATTAATAGTACCTTGTGTTGGGAATAAATTAAGGCCAGGTTACTTGAACGCTGACAAGAACAACTCAAGCGTTGACAAGAGTAAAGTGAGCGCTGACAGCATAAGCGTTGACAAGTTAAAGTCAAGAGTTGACAGATTGAAGACAAGCACTGATGGAAGATGTGAGCTACACGTTTATTATATTCTAGAATACTTCTAGTAAGGATAGAGACGACAATGTATTTTCTATGTTTATCTTTACCTAGAATAGTTGATTCGTAGCTTATTGTACAAGACTTCTTGTTCTATAAAAGAAGATCTTTTAGGTTAGAGTTTAATATCAGTTTTCATAAGTATTCGCAAGTTAAACTCTTTCATTGTAACCAAGTACGATCATTCTAATACAAGTGAAAGTTTGTTTAACATCTTTGTGTTTTAGATCAAGTGTTAATTCCGCATAACACTTTGTTACTTTATTCATAAGCAAAGGTTTCTCTACGTGTAGTACTTGATCTAATCTCGTATACACAAAGCTTAATCGATCTAAGTTTGGGATCAACAAGTGGTATCAGAGCTTGTTGAGAAACTTTTGATCTTTAAGTAACGCAAGAACCCTAAAACACCAAAAAACCCTAAAAAACCCTAAAAACACCATGTCTGGCACAGATCAACCTGCTTCTTTGCTACAAAACAACTCCTCAAACCCTAGTATCAAAATTCCCATGTTTGATGCCAGGAACTTTGAGCTTTGGAAGTCCAATTTTGAGCAATACATAGCTATTCATGACTATACTCTTTGGGAGATTATCGAATATGGGAACACATTCGATAAAGCAGCAAAGATTGCTGCTGCAATTGCCACAAGGACAGCTGTTCCTAATTGTCCTGAAGCTGATAAGGTGGAAAAGCCTGGAGATGGGAGAGCTGTAGCTGTTGAAGATATAGCCAAGAAGAGGGTGGACATGAAAATCTTGAACATCTTGAAACACGCCCTAGGTCATGAGAATCAGCACAAATACAAACGCTTTGAGTCTGCAAAAGAGCTTTGGGAAGCTCTTGAAGTAGCACATGGTGGCAATGCTGACACAAAAGAAGAAAAGAAGAAGCAACTCTTGCATGAGTATGCTGTCTTTAAAGCTCAACCTAATGAGAATCTCAGCAGTGTGAGAAGTAGACTTCTTGACATCACAAGTCAACTTTCCTTCATGGGAACACAGATTGATGACCCTGAATTGAATGCTACTTTTCTCAAAAGCCTTGGTGATGTATGGAAGATTGAGACAAGATCCATTCTTGTCAATAACACTCACAAGACCTCCAGGTTTGATGACATCTTCAACAAACTAAGACTGTTGGAGAATGAATGGCAATTGGATAATGATAATAAATCTTCCAGTAGCAACATGGCCTTCTTCTCACAAAGTGAAGGCCAATTTGATTCCATGAACTTCTATGGACATCCAGCCGCTGGATCTCAATGTGTCAACGCTGGATCTCAGTCTGTCAGCGCTGGATCATATCCTGTCAACGCTTTGTACTCAAGCGCTGACACACACAATCATGGCGCTGATAGAATTAAACCTGCTGGTTTTGATCTAGATACTGTGTGTGCGTTCATTGCTTCTTTGCCCAGTGATTCAAGGATTACATATGAAGATCTTGAGCAGATAAGTGATGAACAATTGGAAGAGATGGATATCAAGTGGACTATGGCTCTTGTAAGTTTAAGAGCAAACAGGTTTAATAAAAGGTTCAAGAAGAAGATGACCTTTAATGCTAAGGATGTTGCTGGATTTGACAAGTCCAAGGTTGAGTGCTACAACTGTCATAGGATGGGGCACTTTATGAGGGAATGTAGATCTCCAAGAAGATCTGATGCTGGGAAGCCTTCAAGCCAAATGATTAAGAGCCCAGATCCCAAGGCCATGGTTGCTGTTCAACAAATTGATGGAGTTGGAGAATGGGACTGGAGCTGGATGGCTAAGAATGAGGAAGAGGACAGAGCTTTGGTTGCTGAAGTTAAAGAAGAGCATGCTGAATATGCTCTCATGGCACACTCCTCTTCTTCATCAGATAATGAGGTATATGATGATGCTTTCTGTTCTAAGGGTTGTCGTTTAAATATTGAAAAATTAAATCAAGAGATAGTTAAATTATTAGATGAGGCAAGTACTGAAAGATGCAAAGTATCTAATTATCAAATTGCTCTTACCCAAACAGAAAAGACAGTAGCTGAGTATAAGAAAATGGAGTTTGATTTAAAGGATCAAATAAATATCTTAAAACATGAGTTACATCAGAGTAAAGATGTTCAAGATATAGTAAATATGGTTAATCTTGATTTGATAGCTCAGTTAGAGGAGGCTAACAAAAATAAGGATAATGTGAGTCTTAAAATCCAGAGATTTGATAAGGCCACACAATCCCTAGGAGAGTGTGTTAGTAAACAAAGAGACTCTAAGGATATGAGTGGGATTGGGATGAATAACTATACTGGTGTTCCACCACCAGCTGGGGATTTCTATGGTGTCCAATCAAAGGACTTATCTTGGACTGGCTTGCCAGAATGCCAAGAGGAGGAATTCATTCCTCCACCTAGAGTGACTTCCCCAGTTGAGGAATACAAGCAAAAACTGACTGACCTAGATGAGTGGAAGAAAGCTAACCACACCTTGTTTGTTAAGGGAGGATTGTTGTGTGAAAGTCCAAATGAGCCCACACCAATCAAGAGCCTTGATCCTAAACCTATTAAGATCACACACCCTACCACTGGCAAAGCTGTTGACCTTGGCCCACAAACTGTTAGAAAACCTAGTGTTAAGTATGCTGAGATATATAGAAATACTAGGTCACCAAAAAGCCAAGTTAGTAACCATGGAACAGGCTTCTTTGCTTCTAGACCTAAGACTATGTCTAGAAAAGCTTGTTACACATGTGGTAGCTTCTCACATTTGGCATACAAATGTGTCAACGCTTCCAATGTCAACGCTGATAGGAACCATTTCAGCGCTGACAAAAGTCAACATAGGTCAAATACTGTCAGACCCAATACCTTTGTGAACAAAAGTTCACAAGTTGTTAGACCAGCCCCATTCTTTTCTAGAGGGTCTAACACACAAGGCCTAAGACCTTTTCAAAAGTCAAACACTTGGTCAAATAGGCAATGGGTTCCTGTAGCAAACCCTAGGTTCAACGCTGATAAGAGCAATCGGGGCGCTGACAAGAGAAATTTCAGCGCTGACAGGCACACTGCTAAACCTAGGTATTTGCAACCACAGGGAAATAGGTCTAAAGCTTCTACTAGCTTAACATGGAGACCAAAACAAGACCAAAACCCTAATTCTACTGGTATTTCTATGACATGCAACAGGTTTCATTATATTTCAAAGGCATTGTCAACACCAATTGGGGTTAACTGGGAATTTCATTCAAACAGGGATGAAAATGGGGTTGTTATGAGAACCAAGTCTGTTCTTGTTGAACAACCAAATGAATCCAAGTCTTCCAAGGCTTGGGTTCCCAAAGAAAACTAATGTGTTTTCTTTATGTGCAGGGCATTCAGAAGAAGATCAATGATTATGGATACTGGGATAGTGGATGCTCAAGGCACATGACAGGAAAGGAAGACTATCTGACCAATTTCTCTCCTATTCAAGATGGTGATAAGGTATACTTTGGAGGGGGCTATGGCACCATCACAGGAAAAGGAACCCTTGTCACCAACAATCTACGATTTGAGAATGTCTTCCTGGTAAAAGAACTGGATTATAATTTGTTTAGTGTATCACAAGTGTGTGATAACAAAAATAAGGTTCTTTTCACAGATACTGAGTGCTTGGTGTTAAGCAAAGATTATAAGCTCCCTGAGGAAAAATACGTAGATTTTAGAACACCAAGGCATAAAGACATATATAATGTGAATCTTAATGGAATTAAGATAAATAATAAAATGTCATGTCTGTATGCTAAAGCCTCAGTAGATGAAAGTAATCTTTGGCACAGGAGATTAGGGCACATAAACTTTAAGAATATCAATAGACTTGTGAGGCTTGGTTTAGTTGATGGTTTGCCTGAAAAGGCTTTCCACAATGACCACACTTGTGTTGCATGTCTTAAGGGCTGATAAGTGTGAAAACACTCATCAATAATGATCCAAATACCACTCCAAACACAGTCAAATACCTTATTTTAACTGTAAATTATCAGAATTACGTGTGTATTTTGTGTTTGTGTATTTTTAGGTAATATAGGTACATTTGAGACAAACACGAGCTTTCAACGACTTATTTGATCAAAAGACGAAGAAAAGGACGAAAAGATGATCCAAGGACCTTATTTGCCAAACTTCCAAAGATAAAGGACTAGATTTGCAACTTGTACAAGAGAAAGGATAAAATGGAGAATTGCTTAAAAGTTTTATACACAATTGCTAAAGATAGAAGAGATGAGGGACCATAAAGAAAATGTGATGGAAAGTTTATTATTACTTGGTCTCTTGACCAAGACCGGTCAACACACTCACACCCGTCTTATCTTCATCTTCCCAAAGAGAGAGAAAGAAGAGACGGTTTCTTTCTTTTCTTCATCCACTCCATAACCTGCAAATCAAAATCAAAAACAATCCAAGGGTTTTCAGCCAAAGATTCCAACTATAAAAGTGCTTATCTCGTTATCCTCTACATGATGGTGGTACTTAATTAGAGTAAAAGTTAAAGACGAAGAAACCCCCAAATATCCGATTGAAGAACTTGAAGGACGAGTGTGGAATCCTCGTATTAAACACGTGGCACAACTGGATTGGTGGAGCCACGTCATCCATCTTCCCTCGACGCCTATATAAAGGAGATGAAGACCTCATTTACAACCAGTTAGCTTAGGAGTAGATTCTCACATAGTTAGTTAGATTAGAGTAGTTAGTTAGTTAATCTTGTTACTTTTCTGTTAAAAACTTTCAGTTTTCAGTTGTAACCATTTTTCTTGTTCACCATTAATGGAAGTTCAAGCTTTTCTCATATTCTGTTTTCTACTCTTTCATCGACTATTCTCATTAACTAGTTAGAGTATCATAATCTGTTAATCATCAGTTGGAATTCAGTTTTTCGAAACAGTTAATTCAGTCACCTAGTTCGTTAATCAGTTGCAATTAAATCGTTTTTGACATTAATGAAAACCTTCTTTTCATTTAGTAGCCTTCATAATTTTAGTATCAGTTCTGTTTCTCTTTGCTATATTTCGTTTATCAGTTTTAAAGGAGTTTAAGTCTTCGATCAAAATCTTTTTAAGCTGATTAGAGTTGGTTAATATTGTTGAAAAATCAGTTTTTTTAGCTTAAAATGGCTTATGATAAGCTTTCCCGTTGATAAGTTGATACAAGATGTTTAGTGTGTAGAATCCTTCGAAATAAATCAGTGATTACAGGTTTCATGATTGGATGTTCTGTTTGGTTTGAATTAGCATAGTAGGATTAGATTCGAGAGTCCTAGTTTGTTTCTCTTCGTTCGTTTCGGTTTGATTTTGCAGGTTTTCTTTCAGTTTTTGAAGGTAGCAGATTGGTGAATTCAGTTCAGCAGCTCAACTCTTTTCATTATGCAGGCAGATTAGTAGACGACGTTTTGGTGGTGTTTGGTTTTAAGCCGGCTCAGCGCCGCGCTTCTCGACTCAAAGGTCTAAACTTCGGATGGATCGGTTAAGCACGTTTTACAATTCCAGTTTGTAATGCAATTTTACTAGCTGTAATGATAGTTTTGGATTTTTAGTGATATTGCTTGAATTGCTCATTGTTATATGTAGTGTAATGATAGTTGATTAGGATTGTCATTTCTGTATGTTCAGATTGAATTTCAATTGAGTTCTAGTTGATTACCTTAATATTTTTAGGTTCATAAGAATAGGAGTAAGTAAAGTTCTTGATTTCCTCTTGAGTTGTGTTTGGCATAAGAGTAGTATAAACGTGAACGTGATTGAGTTAGCTTTTGCTGTTAGAGTTTAGTCAGTTTAAGCTGTGATAGGTTTAAGTACTGAGATAGCAAATTTGCATTTAAGAAGTCAAGATTAAGTAGTGTTCATTAAGTAGTGTTATATAAATGGGCTTGTTAAATTTAAACGTTTGGCCTGTACTTGTATAAGTCAGTAAAGAATTTTAATTTGGTAACTGCTAGGTGAGTATTGGGCCAGTAGTTCATTATTTGCTTTGGGCTCATTCTTTTAATGAGTTTTTGTATTGGATTTTTGTTAAATCGAGTGGTTAGGATAAAGTTACATTTGTGCATTCTAATTTTAGAGTTGTAATTTTGGTTTTACATATTGTCTTTTAGATTTTATATTTTGTGTTGTCTAATTTGTAAATTTTGTATTTTTTTTATTATTAGTAGTACAAATTGAATTTTTGAATTGTTTTTACAATTTATGCATTTAAATGCTTTTCGTGCAATGTGTTTTAGCGTAGTACGGTTACGTATATAGCTATTTTTACCTTTTTAAGTGTTTTGTTTGTCAAGTAGCTTAAATACCAAATAATCTTTAGTTAACCAAAAACAATCAAGTCTTAATTAGAAATTGTTAGATCAATTCGAATCGAGCTGAGAAGACAACTACACTAAAAAACGAAATATTAAGGGCAAGCAGCACAAGGTCTCATTCAGGTCTAAACAGGTGCACTCTAGTTCTAAACCACTTCACTTATTGCATATGGACCTCTTTGGTCCAACTAATATAGAAAGTTTGAAGGGTAAATCATATTGTTTTGTTATCACTGATGATTATTCCAGGTTTACATGGACTTTCTTTTTAGCCAAGAAAAGTGAAACTGCCCAAAGTCTGATTAATTTCATTACTCAAATTGAGAAGAAAAATGGTAATGAGGTCAAAATTATTAGAAGTGACAATGGGGGTGAGTTTAGAAATCAGTTGTTAGATGATTTTTGTGCCAAGAAAGGGATTACTAGGCAGTTTAGCATAGCTAGAACCCCACAGCAAAATGGGGTTGCTGAAAGGAAGAATAGGACCCTTATTGAAGCAGCCAGAACCATGTTGGCTGATGCCCACTTTCCTATAGCCTTTTGGGCTGAAGCTGTTAACACAGCTTGTTATGTTCAAAATAGGGCATTGGTCAACAAAATACATAATAAGACACCTTATGAGTTACTTTGGGGTAGGAAGCCAAATATTGGCTTTCTCAAGCCTTTTGGTTGTCATGTAGTTGTTTTAGAAACTAGTGATGCCCTAGGTAAGTTTGATTCAAAAGGTGATGAAGGCTACTTCATGGGTTATTCAGTGCAGAGCAAAGGATATAGGGTTTATATTAAAAAGGAAAAACGTATACTTGAAAAAGTACATGTTAGGTTTTTAGAGAGTAAACCTAGTGATCCTGAGAGTGGTCCAAATTGGTTGTTTGACTTAGAACCTTTGTCTAGAGCTTTAAATTATATGCCTGTTACTGATCCAGACATTGTGAAGGAAACTTCAAGTGTTTTGGAAAAGAGAATTGGTAATGTTTCAGGTATACAGGTTGCTAAGAAGGATGGACCACCAGCAGCTGAGTCATCTCCCACACCAGAATATGTTACACTTCCTATATGGACAGATGAGTATTATGCTGTTGCTACTGCTGCTAGGAAAGATAATGGTGGTGTTCAAATACCACCAAATACAAACATGCATGGTTCCTCAGACGCTGACAAAGGGAAATCAAGCGCTGACAAGACAAATTCAGACGCTGATGGCTTAGACGCTGACAACAACAGTTCAAGCGTTGTTAGCCCAAGCGCTGACAAACAAGGTTCAGACTTTGGTGACACCTTTACACAGCTTTTCTCTTCCCATTTTGAACAGGGTGGACCTTCTAATGTCCATGAAGAGATTTCTGTTGATCAAAGAGAGTCTGATGAAGAAGATATTGGCAACATGGAGCGTGAAATTGAGGACACCAGACTTTTTGAAGGAGGAGTTCTCACTTCCACAGCAAAGGATCACCCCACATCTCAGATCATTGGTGATGTTATGGCTCCAGTTCAGACAAGAAGATCCCATCAAAGTCTTGGTGGATTTATTGCCAATATACACAAGAAGGTTGATACCCCTCTTGTACAAGCATGTTTGTTTGCCTGTTTTCTGTCACAGGAAGAACCCAAGAAAATTTTTGATGCTCTCAAGGAACCAAGTTGGGTGGAAGCAATGCAGGATGAGCTTCACCAATTTGCTATACAGGATGTTTGGGAGCTGGTTGATTGTCCTAGATATGTGAGACCAATTGGGACAAGATGGGTTCTAAGGAACAAGAAAGATGAAAGGGGTATTGTGGTCAGAAACAAGGCACGTTTGGTAGCTCAGGGATATACACAAGAGGAAGGAATTGATTATGAAGAAGTTTTTGCACCAGTTGCAAGAATTGAAGCTATAAGAATTTTTCTAGCTTTTGCCTCTTGTATGAACTTCACTGTTTATCAAATGGATGTGAAGAGTGCTTTCCTCTATGGGACAATTGTTGAGGAGGTATATGTCATGCAACCTCCTGGTTTTGAAGATCCTGAAAATCCAGACAAGGTTTATAGAGTGAAGAAAGCAATGTATGGACTTCATCAAGCCCCGAGAGCATGGTATGGTACATTGTCCACCTACTTGGTGGAAAATGGTTTCAAGAGGGGCACCATAGATCAGACATTGTTTACAAAGAAGAAAGGAAAACATGTGTTGCTTGTGCAGGTCTATGTTGATGACATCATTTTTGGGTCTACTGATCCAAAAATGAGTGAGGAATTTTCCAAGCTCATGACAGATAAATTCAAGATGAGTGCAATGGGTGAGATGAACTTCTTTCTAGGTTTACAAGTTCAGCAGAAAGAAGATGGTATCTTCATCTCCCAAGACAAGTATGTAGCTGAAATCTTGAAGAAATATGGTTTTTCTCCACATGAGAAGGAGGCTTCCACTCCTATGGATAGGAAACACCCTTGGGGAAAAATTGGAGCTGGAAAGGATGTGGATGTTAGGCACTATAGATCAATGATTGGATCATTGATGTATCTTACAGCCTCAAGACCTGACATCATGTTTGCTGTGTGTGCATGTGCACGCCATCAAGTGACTCCCAAAGAATGTCACCTTTTTGCTGTGAAGAGAATTTTTAGATACCTAAGATGTTATCCAGATCTTGGCTTGTGGTACCCAAAAGATTCTCCATTGGATCTTATTGCATACTCAGACAGTGACTATGGTGGTGA
Organism: Glebionis coronaria; assembly: GCA_025667525.1. Taxonomy (NCBI): domain Eukaryota; kingdom Viridiplantae; phylum Streptophyta; class Magnoliopsida; order Asterales; family Asteraceae; genus Glebionis; species Glebionis coronaria. Next base: position 135,587,426 of record CM046874.1, on the reverse strand, counting down.
CAAGTTTGATAGGAAATCCACAACTGGTGGATGCCAATTTCTTGGGAGTAGATTGATATCTTGGCAATGCAAGAAACAAACAGTGGTGGCAAACTCTACAACTGAAGCAGAATATGTGGCTGCAGCTGCTTGTTGTGGACAAGTCTTATGGATTCAGAACCAGCTGTTGGATTATGGGTATAATTTTATGCATACCAAGATTTTTGTAGACAATAACAGTACTTTATGCATTATTAAAAATCATGTACATCATTATAAAACCAAACACATAGAAATTAGACATCATTTTATAAGAGATTGCTTTGAGAAAGGTTTAATACAACCAGATAGGGTAGATACAGAAGATAATGTGGCTGATTTATTAACTAAACCTTTTGATGCTGGAAGATTTCAATATTTGGTAACAAATATTGGAATGGTTAATCTCTCTTAATATGTGTTTTGGAACCTTTTTGTAAAAGTATGTACAGGATAATTCATTGTTATTGGTCTTTGTGATGATTTAGATTTTCCACTTTATTTTTCTAACATTGACAAAGGTAAATGTAACGCTGTTAAGTGTTATTTTGCCGTTGTTGGAGATATTATTGTCTAACGCTGACAAGAGTTCCTTCAACGCTGATAAGTGTTGTCGGGACGCTGTCAGCAACAAATGTTAGTTTTGTGGTTTTCATCTAAATGTGTAGGTAGGTGGTAGCTTTATGCCATTGGATACAGAGTTGCTTATGGATCTTTGAAGAGCTATTTGGACATGTTTTGTTTATGGATGATGGTTGGAATATTTCTATTCCTATCTTGACATAAATTTTTAATGTTCATATATATTTTGAGAACTCATGTATCATAGTTTGAGGGGAGGTTTAAGGAACCTTTAGGATTTTTGGGTATCCATATGATACTCTCATCACAATTCTAGATTGTGTCCACAGGTGAGTATGGGTTAGTTTTACTAAACCATGAGGCACTGTAGCATGCATAGTATATCAACTTTGCATGCTGCCAAGACATTTTTGGCCTAGAATTGGTTGTGGTCTGTTGGGAGACTTGGGAATCATTTTGATATGGGTTTTACCTGGGAGTAACAAGGATTTTATAAGGTAACTTGGTTGTTAAGAATTTTGGTTAGCAAGGGACACTAGAGGACTGTTATGTCTATCTTGCTTATGCAAGTGTGCATAACTGGACAGTGCTTGCCGCCCTATGATAATTATCAGCTTTTGGTTATCTTCTCTAAGATAAATTACTTGTTAAGGTCATTTTTCACTTTTTAAAACAATTTTATTTTTGGACGCTGACAAGATTTTTCCAAGCGTTGTTATGACCAAAATGGACGCTGACATGGCTTTAGGCGAACGTTGACAAGATTATAGCCGTTGGGCGTTGATGGGTTATATTTGACCGTTGACAATCAATGGGACCTACCCAGTTGTTACTTTTTGACATATTTTCAAGCTGTAATTTTAGGAGTTGTTACTTTCATTTAATGCATGAGATAACTTATATCTTTTTCAATATTTTCATGATTAGTTTTTGAAAATCTTTGCCTATTTTCGGGCCAATCACATGCATTCATCCACTCCTATAAATTTGGCTCCTATTTTAAACAGGGTATCTATAATTCTTGTCTAACACTTTTCTCTTATCAACCTTCATCTTTTATACTTCAAATTAACAGCTTTCATCAATGGAACCAAGATTTAACTCAGCAGAATTGGATTTGGGGTTCAAGTCTCAACACAACATGATTGCTTATCTTGTTGCTGATAATACTTTGTTCCCTCAATACACACAGATGGTGGAGTATTTGAATGCATCCCCATTAAGGTATGCTCTTTCTCATGCACCACTCATTCCAGTCACACACATTAAACAGTTTTGGAACACTGTCAGTTCCTCAACAGTTAATGGAGTGACCACATTGACTTCTATTGTACATGGGAGACCTTGGGTGGTTACTGAGGCCTTGGTACGCCAGGCCTTGCATCTTGATGATGCTGATGGTATAACCATTCTTCCCATATCTGAAATAGAACAAGGGCTTAGGGCTTTGGGATACCCTATTCCTGATGAAGGTACTCTTAATAAGTACCATAAGCAGGAATTTCCCCCAGCCTGGAAGTACCTCATTCACATTCTCCTTCAATGTTTGAGTCCCAAATGTACTGCACACAATGAGATCAATAGATCCATTGCAACTGCTATTGTGTGTATTGCAACAGGGCAAAAGTATAACTGGTCTAAAATGATTTTTGAAGGAATGTGTAAAAACAAGGGGACAAAAATGACTTTAGCTTATCCCCGTTTTCTGCAAATGATTTTTGATGCTCAAAGATATTGTTCAAGGGATCACAATGATTTTTATAAGATCCCTGAACAAAAGAAGGCTATTTTTACCAAGATGAATTCACCACCTCATAGAGACCTACCATTAACCCCAGCTATGCTTGCTGTTATTGCAGCAGCACAACCCCAACCAGACCCCCAACCTCATATTGACCCTCACCCACAACTTGAACCTATCCCTGAACCTTTACCCTCACCTGACCAAATGCAAATAGACCAAAATCCCTTTGACGCTGACACATCTAATGTGGGCGTTGATGTGCCTATTTCCACCGCTGACACCCAACCATCACAATCCCAAACACCCCTTAACCAACCCACATCTACACCTTCTTCTACACCATCTTCCACACCACCTGAATATAGGTTGATTAAACGCCAAAGGACTGCTGGAGTGTTCTCCTCTGGTGGTCCTAGCCATGAAGCAGAGAGAACCATCACCACAAGTGTGGCTGGTGACCTGGATGAGGCTGGGGCTATTGATACAGGCTTAGAAGCTGGTCAAGACAGTCCCAACATCATTAAGACCTCATCCATGCCCAATGAACCTGACTTGGGAGGTCAAATCCCCATTTTGGAAGAGGGCAGACTGGAACCAATGACGCTTTTAGAATTGACGGCTGTCTGCATTAGCTTGCAAAAGCGAAATGCAGACTTAGTACAAATTGTCAGTAACCAAGGCCTTGAACTCAAGGAATTGAGGGAGAGGATTGTTGTTTTGGAGAGTGCTCATTCAAGGGGAGGTATGGAGGAGTCTTCCAAAGGGGAGGAAGATCAAAGAAATCTGAGTGATAAGAGCAGTCAAGATGGTCAATCATTGGATGTTGCTGAAGCTCTTACTACTTTGAAGGAACAAACAGGTTTTGATACGTCCTTGATCTCTCCAACCAATTTAAATTTATCATTTACAGATATGTTGAGAGAGGTTACACAAGGCGCTGAGGGAAAATATTTGAGCGTTGATAAGACAAGTTTGGACGCTGACAGAAGTATTTTGGGCGCTGATAGAGGAAATTTGGGCGTTGACAGATCTGCATATGGAGGTGATGTATTCCAGTCATCATCTATCATCAAAGATGTTCCTACTCAGGTATTATCATCTACCCTACCAACAATTGAACCAACAGATAAGGGTAAGGGTAAGTTGGTAGAAGAAATTGTTCCAAAGAATGCAGCTCAGGTTGAATTTGATAGAAGATTGGCTGAGCAAATGATGGAACAAGGTGAAAAGGAAAAGTCACCATTTGTTGTGACTTCTGAAGAAGAAAGTGATGAAGCTAGCTCAGATTCAAGTGTGATGATTGTTGAACCAGAAAGACTTGAGTATGGTGATGAGCTTGCTAGGGAAAAGCTGAGAGATTTAAAGTTGCAGATTGATTTTGATATGCCAGAGGTAGTTCAGATGTACAATTCTTGGGAAGAAAGCTGTATGGATAATCCAGACTTGACCATTTCAGATCAGATATGGGGTTTGGAAATTCTTCTTAGAGTTCAGAAGGATTGTAAGGTGATGTTAAAGTACAAGGCAAGCAACATTCTCTCTGAGTTGAAAAGGGATAGAAGGAAGCTCTACTTTATGTTGCTCAAATGTCATGGAGTTGGATGGACACATCAGAAGCTGAAGGCTTTGACATTTGATGAGTTGGAACATAGGGCTTATCCTATTTGGGTGAAAGTGCAGGAAGAAAACACTTTCAGACATCTTTCAGATGAAAGAAAGGAGCAACTTGCAGAAGAGATGGCAATCAAGAAAGCTATGATAGTTCCTAGACCAGTTAAGAAGGGATTTATTCTTGAGTTTCCAAAAGATATGAATCAACTATATCCAAGTGAAGCAATCATTAGAAAGAGCCTCAAGCTCTCCCCATTAGAAGCTTCAGATATGGTGCATGTGTTACCACTAGATTCCAGGAATCCAATTGTGAGTTATGATGAAGATGAATGTGGATTCTGGAAAATTGGAAGATTTGGCAAGGAGGTACACACTTTTACCACTCTCATATCTTTATTTGCAAGTTGTGACAGAGAAGACTTGGTGGACCTTTGGAGGTTGCTAGAGACCAAGTATGAGGCTGAAGCACCAACTTCAGTCAATGGAATAAAACTTTGGACCACATTCAAAAGAATGTGTGGGACAAAAGAAGAAGATCCTGAAATATGGAAGGATCTTGAAGATGACCTCAGTGGTCTTCAATGGAGGTTATATTCAGCTGCAGGTGTATACCATTTGAGTTCTACAAAGTTTGCTGAGTATTTACTTGTAGATGCTCAGTATTTCATATCCAAGGCTGTTTTGGAAAAGATGAAGGACACCCAGTTGGAGATAGACTATACAAGTGACGTGGCAAAGAATTTGATCAGATTTATTTATTACCAATATGATAAGGTTTGTCAGACTCCTCCAAGTTCTTAATGTTTATTCAGAAACTTGATCATAAGAGTGGATATCAAGTTTAGGGGAGGATTGTTGGGAATAAATTAAGGCCAGGTTACTTGAACGCTGACAAGAACAACTCAAGCGTTGACAAGAGTAAAGTGAGCGCTGACAGCATAAGCGTTGACAAGTTAAAGTCAAGAGTTGACAGATTGAAGACAAGCACTGATGGAAGATGTGAGCTACACGTTTATTATATTCTAGAATACTTCTAGTAAGGATAGAGACGACAATGTATTTTCTATGTTTATCTTTACCTAGAATAGTTGATTCGTAGCTTATTGTACAAGACTTCTTGTTCTATAAAAGAAGATCTTTTAGGTTAGAGTTTAATATCAGTTTTCATAAGTATTCGCAAGTTAAACTCTTTCATTGTAACCAAGTACGATCATTCTAATACAAGTGAAAGTTTGTTTAACATCTTTGTGTTTTAGATCAAGTGTTAATTCCGCATAACACTTTGTTACTTTATTCATAAGCAAAGGTTTCTCTACGTGTAGTACTTGATCTAATCTCGTATACACAAAGCTTAATCGATCTAAGTTTGGGATCAACACCTTGTTGTGATTGTTCCAGTGCTATCATCAATACTTAGTCGGCATTCAGCTACGTTCACATTCTACTCCATCTTTCCTAAGTACTTCTAATAATCTATTAGATTGTCCCTGGGAAGATCCCTCCGGTTCTGGTTGGATCATAGGACTTAAACCTAACCACCCTTTTGACACCAATAACGTCGTGAATTAAAGATGTTGTGGGTATTTGATCGTAACCATGAAAACCACTTTAAATTCTAACAAAGTGTTTGAAAAACATTTAACACCTTGCTAGTTTTGTCGTTTCAGAAATGCTCCCCCTTCACATGTGCATCGATAATCGAAAGTGTTTCGCACATGTAGGTGAGAGTTAAAGTGCTTGAGTCTTATATAAGATCACATTTTAATCACATTTTCTCCCCTATCTCTAATATATAAAATCTTTTGATATTAGAGATACCAAATTTGATTAAAATATATTTTGAAAAATAGTCTTGAAAATCTTCAGGAGAAAGATGTGTTAATCTTCTGCATGAAGTTGAATTGCTCCCCCTTAAAAATTGATCCAATGGAATTGTCATTACGAGGATTTGATCCACATTAAACTTTTGAGGATAGGAGTTGTTGAACACACAATTTTTGAAAGATTTTGAATATCATTGAGAAATTCTTGAAAAAATTGTGTTCAACGCTTTTTGAAAAATCAATTCTTTTTTACGAAAAGGTTTTTCTAAAGCATAAACTTGAGTTCATAGACTTTGAATGTCTTGACGAATCCACTCAAGTGTAAGAAGATTTAACTTCTTTTGCTAAGGGTAACAGTACAAAAGCGTACACTCCCCCGTGAAGTTAGATCCGGGTTGCAATCTGAAAGTGATTACAAGCCACTGTGTTGAGCTCAAAACGTTGAATGTTTTGTGACAAGCTCAACCCAAGATAGATTGCTCTACCCGTTTGGTAGGATAAGGTATCTTTAAAGATACACTTTCCTTTATTTTAAGTTCGAGTTACAGTCTGACATTTAACTGTAAGTCGTTTACATGAGCTTAAAAACTTTGAATGTTTTTAATGAGAGCTCATGACCGAGAAAATTTATTTTCCCGTTGTTAACGATAAGTTATCATTCGTGATCAACTTTCCTTTCTTGGAAGTACGAGTCACAATCTGAGGTAATTGTAAATCATTGAAATGACATGTTTTGAAAAATATTTACAACTTTCATTCGAGCTTTATGTACACACCCGTGTCGTTATTGAGCGACATTTCTAGGTACGTCCATATTATCGATACTGAAAGACATGTCGAGAAGAATATTTTTGGTATTTTGAAAGTTTTTCCATTTTTTTTATTTTGTTTTTCTATGGATATTTACGTTTTATTATATTTATTTTATTTTATTTTTTTTCAAGTTTTTCGAAAATAATCCAAAATAGAATTTTGTACGGCAGAAGAAGGTGATATCGAATGTACAGAATTGGAACCCTTTGAAGAATGAGAAGTGGGTTCAGAATTCGCTGTTGTACCTGCAATCACAAAAGAAGAGTTTGCACAAATACTAGAATTAGGAGTAACAAATTCCTTTTCAGCGTGTAGAACAGTAACATTAGTGCTGTTGCAGGTGTCATCACTCTTCTCTATTGGAATCCACTTAAGACCAACTTCCGTGAAGATCCGACCCGTTGGTTTCCACTGAAGACTAGATTTAGGAGTAGCTTTCTCTTGCACAGCGGAAGACTTCTTTGTAGAGAAACTATGTCCTTTTTGAATCCACGTTTCAGATTTGGTGTGGTTGCTTTTCTTTGCGACGGGTTTGTATCTCCTTGTTGTCTTATGGGATTCTGTATTCGATCTACGTTCAAAGGAACGAGATTTGACCTCATAGAGGTATTGCAAAATGCAATGGTCATGATTTACATTGTGAATACCCTTTTTGCAAGTGGGACATACAGGGAATTTGGGATTCACAAAAGTACTTGTATTCCTTTGTTTTCCAAATCGTTCTGGCGTAGTGTTTGAAACACGACTATTCATGGATGGTCTCCAATTCCTAGATTGCTGAAGAGGGATTCTAGGTTTTGGTTGACTACCATTAGGAGTGTGTGGAACTCTAGCGGGATTTGGTGAACTAGGTTTTTCAAATACGGGTTTGTCTTTCTGAATCTTCCCTTTTTGTTTCGTATCCTCTAGGTTGTGGGTATGAACGAGGTCATTTGAACCTACAGATTCCTTTGTGGACGTGAATGTCACACGTTTTGGAGGAGTCCTAGAAGTTCTAGGTGCATTCACATGGTTGGGTTTAGCAGCAGTGTGCTTTCTAAATGGAGGAACATAGGGTGATATGGATGGTTTTGGAACACTTGGTTGCACATCAGTCTTAGGGGGTAACCTAGATTTCATATGAGAAGAATTGGAGAACGGAGTCGGTTTTCCTAAGATAGACAACTTTGGATCCTTGTAGGCATTGGGTTGTCGAACAACAGGTTTCTTAATGCTAGGTTCCACGATTTTCCCACCCATTTTAGCAACGAGTTTCTGCAACTCTGCTATTGCTCTGTCCCTGTCTTGTAATTGAGCTTTCAACCCTTTAATTTCCAAATTCTGTTCATTCATTTCTCGAAATGTTTGGGAAAGTTTTTCTTGCAATTTATTATCATGTGGAAAACTACCAACTTCTTTTTGCAGAGCAAGTTCAAGTGAATGACAATGTTTTTAAAGGAAATCAGTTTTGTGTTGAAGTAACTCAAAAGCCTTTTTGTCAACATTTTCTTTACGTTTCGAAAGCTCAATTTCAAGACGTTCACATTCTTTGATCTTATCAATATATTGGCATGCAACTTCAGAATATTCATCAATATCAGCACAAGATGTAAAATAAGCACACATAACATCTTTAGAAACGCATTCTTGCAAGAGTAAATCATATTCATCTGAGAAATCAGACTTCTCCATTTAAAGATCATCAATGTGTTTCTCAAGAGATTCAACGTATTTTAAAGCATCATACATTTCAGTCCGAATGAACTCCTCAAGTTGAAGAACAGTTTCTTTAATCAACGCCGTGTTTGGAATTAAGAGTTCTTTCACAAGCAAGGTAATATCTTGAGGAATCGGACGTGTCCATTCAGCATTTTCACGTTTTGCCCAGTCTCTTTCAACAATAGATTTAACATTATCTATGTGGTGTTTAAGAATACCTAATGTTTTCCTACTCTTACTTTTAGATTCATCTAGAGGGAGGTAGTTGATGTATTTGTAAACATTAGATTTCTTAGGGGCAAATGCTTTCTTCCATTGAATTCTCTTTTGTTTGCATTCTAGAAACACTTCCTCACGAGTTTTCTAAGTTTGTTTGTTGAAAAGACCATAAAGACTATTCTCATAGGCATAATTATATGGTTTCACAAACTCCTTATTAACAAGTGGTTGACTATCATCGTCCCAAAGGGCAGTCTCTTCACTATCGGCACTTACCGGCATGCAATCAAGATCGGTCCTTTCAGTCTCATCAAGATAGAGACACGGGTTCGCAGCTTGAGCTTTGGCAAGGTACTCAGGACTTGCAAAGCTAGCTTGACCCTTAAACATCGATGGAGGTGCTAGCATTCTTACGGATTGAATAGAATCATGCGTTTTATAAAAAACGTTCTTCAAAAAGTCGACTTGCTCTTCTAGTTTCGTAACTTTTTCGGTTTCTTTATCATATCTACTTTTGAAGTCTTGTTTTAATGCATCTACCTCTTGTTTCTTATCCTCAAGAATTTTAGCAGAATCAGTAGTGGTCATAGAGAGCTTTGTTCAAGTTCCTGAACTTTGGTGTTGGCAAGGTACGTTTTTTGGCGTTCATCCATTAAGAAAACATTATATTGACGCTTCTCTTTTGCTAATAACTCAAGAGTTGTATTATATTTGTTTTCAAAATCATCCTTTTGACTTTTTAACGCACTTCCCTTGTACCCCTCAATCTCTTTGGTTTTCTGAAGAAGCTCCGCTCTATAGCTATCTATAGTTTCACTAGACTTAATTAGAGCAGCTTTGCATTCTTCAAAATTTTGAGTGAGTGTTGCGTTTGCCTTCTTTAATTGCTTTTGACTCTTTTTATTTTCTCTGACATCTTTTTGTAAAATAGCAATTAAATTGGCTAGCGCAACACGCTCCTCGTCATCATACTCATTTGCATTGTAGAATCTTGATAACCTATGAATCTATGAAGGGGGTTGATGATTTCTAGAGAGAGAAACTAGAGAGAGAAAGTGAGAGAAAACTATGTGTTATTTCATTAAGTGGAAATGAGAAACATTCAACAAACCAACCCCTTTCCAAGGAGGAAAGGGGTATTTATACTTCCAAGCAACATTGGGCTTGGGCCGGTCCATGACAAGCCCATGGACCGGTTCTTACTTAACTTAATAAGCAACTATTACCTACGAGCTATTACAATCATTAATAATATTGTGGAGTGACCGATACTTCTAATATACGTAAAAACGTATTTCTAACAATCTCCCCCTAAGGGAGGTCACTCCACGTTACAAAGTTCTAAACCTAGCATACTATACTAAGTCTTCGTTCTTTAGCTCGTAGTCTTTTCTTCTTTTCTTTCTTTTGTTGTGAATATGTTGGTTTGATCTTTTAGGATTTGGCTTGAGAGCATTGTTCTTTTGGCCTTTCACGTGCGATCTTTTGCCTTCTTGTGACTTTTGCCTCCTCGTGACTCCATGTTCCACACACTTATGTCTTTTTGTTGAATTCTCGAAAGTTTCAGAGTTTGGTACAACGGAAGACTTTATCTTGTACTTTCTTGAATTTTTTGCTAAACTTTGATGCAGAAAAACATAAGCATGTGGGAACGACTTCTACAGGTACACCGCAACACCACCGTCTTCACTGGTACACAGCAACGCCACCGTCTTTAACAGGTACACAGCAACGCCACCGTCTTTAACAGGTACACAGCAACGACATGAATAAAATGGCTTTGAACATTTTATTCTAATTCGGTAGCATTTTACCTCCGGTCGGTGAAGACCGTTGGACGATATTAGATATCGTACCCGTGACGGATAGTTTCAATTAAGTAACTTCCTGACAGGATTTCGCGGGTAAACCCGTTCTCTTTATTCGACCGTCCAAAGCTGACTGCGAACATAAAGAGTGAATCACTTGGATAAATTATCCTTGTGATTTGAAGCCGTCAATTCATGAAACCTGGAACAAGTGAATTTCAATTAAGATTTTCACCATCGTTGCTTTCCAGTTGTCACGAGCTCAATTCATAAAGAATCTTGCATGTCACCTACCAAGTGCTGTTTGATGTTAACACTAGAAGGATTTCCACTCGTCACTGTGATCCATAAAGAGTCACTCTGAGTGTTCTGGCAAGATCATATGATAATGCGAAGAGGCCTGGAACGAGTTTAAGTTCAATTAAGAATTAAACCACTGTTTCTTTCCAGTTTTTCACAAGATTGGTTCTAAAAGAACCGCACGTGTAACCTACCATGAGCTTGTTTGATGTTGGCTCAAGCAGGATTTCCATCTTCATTGTAAATACTTTCGTATTACTCAGATGTTCTGGCAATATTACAGGAATACTGCGTAGGACTCATGAAAATATCTTACTTTTCACAGTGTGTGAGAAAGCAAGGAATAAATGGAAAGTGTCCTAATGAGACTTTTGATGATCTCTTGGCTCTAGACTCGATCGTGCGTTTTGGATTTTAGTGATCGGAGGCTGGAGAGGAGTGCCACCATTTCAATACCAAATTATTCGGAATGAATAAATTGATAGATAACATGTTGATCTCCGTGTGATTAAAACAAATACCTTTTGAGAGATATTTGAGTTAGCTGGGAAGGGTTGTGCATTGCATCACTGGGTCCATGATGTCTTTCTTCAATACCGAGAATCATTAGCAAAAATGACCTCAATAGCATATGTATTGACCCGGTTTCTGCCTAAAGTTGTAAGGAGGGCTTCTTTCTTTACACCCTTTATCTTTACAATTCTTTTTCATTCTTCAACCCCTTCAATGCTTACCAATACGTCATCACTAGCACCTTGTTGTGATTGTTCCAGTGCTAGCTTAAGTACTTGGTCGGCATTCAGCTACGTTCACATTCTTTCTCCATCTTTCCTAGGACTTCCAATTCTATCTAGGGAATTGTCCTTGGGAAGGTTCCATCGGCTCTGATGAATCATAGGACTAAACCTATTCCTACCACCCTTTTGTCACCACATTCGTCGTGAATTTAAGCGTGTTTTGGGAAGGAATTGCCACCATGAAAAATCATTGAAAATCACCTAAAGTACTTGTGATATTGACATCAAAAGTTTCGTACCTTAGGTGTTTTTGATTATCAAAAACGCTCCCCCTTAATACGTGCTTTACACATATTAAGTTGGATTATCGTTAAATCTTTTTCATCTTTTAGCCAAGTATCACTTAAGTCTCCTTAATCCCATTTTCTCCCCTTATCCAAAATGTTAACCATTAATATTTGGGATATTGAATGGATTAACCGGACTTTGGGTAAAAATGAAATCGATGTTTGGCCATAGAACAAGTTAATGCTCCCCCTTAATTTAATAAGGGATATTTGTAGTGCTTTAGTATGATATATTTTGAAAGATTTAGAATCTCGTGAGAAATTCTTGAAAAAATTATCACACCTTAACACTACATCAAGCCGCAAAAGCACAATATTCACAAATATACATATTCACAATTGAAAACCAATATAAAGTGGACCTGAAGTGTACGACCCATTAAATGGATCGTTGCAGTAATTTGTGGTGCACTCCATATGGTCTTCCACCAATGAATCTTTCCAAGCTCCTCATCAATCTACGTTCTCGGAGCTTTTGATCAATCTTCTTGATCACATACTTCGCCATCTGCCGGTAACCCGGATGCCAATCCTCCGTCATCTCTGGCAAAGTCCCACCCGAGTTCAGATGCTCCAACTTTCCTCTGACTTGTAGAAGAGTCCCATCACTGTACTTATATAGCTCACCCACCCTCATAAACTTCATTAAACCTCGACTGTTCAAGTAGAAAATGCCGCAATTCGGTACAGAAATGCCGGTATAAGGACATCTATCTACATGTTGAGGTAGAACTTGATTCACTGGACGGGTTAAGTTGAGCTTCCTTTGGTAGCTTTCGACTCCCAACTGCAGATCTTCAACTCGTTTCTTGATAACAACGCTTCGTGTGAACATACGAAGTGTTGTATTCAAGGCAATGAGGTCTTCACGAGGAATATGTGTGAGTTGATCGCGGGTCATCAGGAGCAACATATCTTCGATATCCTCAAGGCGAATGATAGAAAAATCTCCCTGCTGGATTTTTTATTCTCTGTCATCCTCCCTTTTCAAACGAATCTCCGTCACATGATAATAGCCATTCTTGGCTTCAGTTTTCAACCCTAAGATGCTGGAGATGCGGATATCGGATCTAACGTTGCTTCCAGAATTGACTAGGCAGCAACCCCTGTACGCCCTTCGGACTCGTTCGTCCCAATGAGATGCACCTATAACAGCATACATATCATAATTACGAGTTACCCTTGGGACCCAGAGTCGGTTTACCTTTTCCTCGATCCAGGGTATTGTCCCCCAGTTGGCAGCTTTCAGCAAGGTCAAGGATGTTGCGTACTTTGATGAACCCTTCAGAAGATACTCAAGATCATAGGTGACGAAGAAGTCGAGAGCTATCTGATTATCTTGAGTAGGATCAAGTGGAGGTGGGGCTTTGTCTGATTCATGAAGACCTGGCCGTTGAACGGTATTTAGAGCCTTCAGGATCTCATCGGCATAATACTCGAACTCCATTCGGGTTAACCGGGTTTTGGCGCGAAGTCTCTTATCCTTCAGCGCTTTCTTCACCAAAGATGGAGTAACCGAAGTCTTATACTCATGAGCAAGAAATGCACATAAGTCAATCGGACTGCGGATACGGAGATACAAAACATCTTTGTCAGCGTCTGTGATCGGATCATATTGCGCTGCTGCCGTGATCCAAGCCTGTGGCGGTGCAGTCTCGTCTATCTCCAACGTGTCTGCCCAGTCTCGTGTGCTTGGTTCAGGAACCGTAGATTGTTGTGCTTGTTGTAGAGGAGTAGAAACGCGAACATCTGCTGGATCTGATTCAGGCATTTCGGCAGTGTCGTGAACGGGTGAGTGTTGTGCAGCTTCAGGTTCAGTTACCGATTCTGCAATCACAGGAGCAACAACAACAGAACTAATGGGGTTAGTGGTAATAGGTAAACATACAGCAATAGAAGTACCAGGAATCGATGACGCTGTAGTAGCATTCACATCGTGGCGCCACTTAGATCGTCTTGATTCTGATGATGTTGATTTGTCCTTCTGTGCTGCATCTTTCTTGGACTTGGTTCCAGACTTAGCAGGTTTCTTGGAACTGGTAACCTTATCTCCCTCTTTAGGTTGTTCACCCCCATCGTCATCCTCATTGTTATCCCCGTTGCTCCCCCTAGCACTCTCCTCATTACCATCACCACCATCATCGCCATCATCATCATCATCATCATCCTCATCCTCATCATCATCACCATTATCGTCATCTTCATCATCCTTTTCTTCTTCTTCTTCTTCTACACATTCATCTTCACCAGTACCCTCGTCTTCTTCACTTTCTTCCCTTTCTTCCTCAGGTAGAATGTGGTAGGGTACCACACTTCCAAACGTTTTGAATAACCTATCATCCTCCATGATAGCGTCATTCAGGGATTTGTAAAGAGCCCGTTGAATCCTAGACTTATCAAACGATCCAAGTTCCACCATACGAGCTTTGAGGATCTTCTTTAATTCAAAATCCGTTAACTCATAAGCAATTTTGTAGGCGGATTCTGAAGGATTGGATGACTTGATCATCAAGTTATCAGCTGCTAGTGTCTTCAAGTCATCACGCAGTTTAGGCATAATGGATTCAACAGATTCCTTCACTCTTTCTTCAACAGAAGCTTCAAGTGCTTCTTTCTGCTCCTTTTATTTATCCCTCATCGCTTGAAGTCTGGTGATACGTGCAGCATGCTTATCAGCCTCAGCCTGCTTAACCCGAGCTAGTTCTTCTGCATGAGCTTTTCGCGTCAATTCCATATCTGCAGCGAACTTAGCAATCATCTCCTCTTGGGCTTTCCTAGATGCTTCTTCACTTTGAGCTCGTCTATGTAGTTCTTGGCGAAGTTCATCCATTTCTCTTTTGTGATTATCCGTATGTTTATCCAACATTTCGGCCATCTCCAATGCAGCCATTGTAGATGTTGCAGAGCTGCTCTGGGTTGACGGAAGAGGCTCGGTTGTTACTACGGTACTAAGGATAGGAGTTATTGGTGGTGGAAGGAATGGTGTTGAAGCCGGTCTGGTTGGTAAGGGTTGGATTGGTGGAGGTTGAGTTGCTAAAGGTTGAGTAGACACCATGATAGTAGGAGCACCGGACTCCTTTTCAACACTTGCTGAAATAGAGATTGATGGCTCCTTCGAAGTGGAATACCGTTCAGGTGACCCAAACTCATCAATATCATCTGGTTCCTCGTACTCTTCTTCAACATTTACCCTTGCACCTGAACCACTACCGCCAGTATCTTTCCTACTCCTTTGAATAGCTATCTTCATCATTTGTCTCTCTGCTTTGTCAAGAGTAGGATCAACAACATCTTCTTCGTCACGTAGACGTAACTCATCAGCCTTACCCTTTCCCTTCTTAACCTCAGTCTTTTTCTTCTTGGTTTCGGGTTCAGGTAAAGCAGCTGGTTGCTTGCGTTTACCTTTACTCTTCACTGTAGTAGACGAATCTTCTCCAGTCTGAAGGTTTGCTTTCAGCTTCTTGATTTCTAGCAGCAGTAGCTTGTAATCAGCAGAACCTTTGATTTTATCCGTCAGAAGATAATCAGGAATAGGACCAGGAATCACACCACCAGAAGGTCCTTCATGCCTTAAATCCACAATATCATCAGCTTCTTCAGTGTGATAACGACTTGCAGCACGCCTATCAATAGTAGCATCATTCTTCATAAAATAATGAATGATAAGCTTGATAAACCGAGGATAAGGAAAGAAGTTAGTCTTCAGCTTCTTGTTATGGAAGAGTTGAAAGGTGAATTCTTCCCATATCAATAATGCATAATCTGAATTTGCAGCTTTGTACATGCCATAGAAGAGGTTCATAATCGGACTGCGCAAAGCATCATGCCCACTTGTTTTTGGTGTAAGACATCTACTGAGAATACCTAACAATGCTCTCCAAGGTTGTCCTACTTTAGCAGTGGTAAACTCAGACGCAACTCGTATTTCAGGACATCCAATAGCGTCAAATAACTCCATGAGTTCATCTTTAGTAGGATCCCTCGAAAATGACATGCCTTTGGGAGTATCCCGTATACCAAAAATCTTACGGAAGTCTGAAACTGTGAGCGTCTGCTGCTTGTTGTCGATGGTGAAGGTGGTCTTGTTTGAAGTGATTTCCTTGGTAGCCCAGAACTCATACATATAATCATAAGGCACCGAGGCACTACTTCTTAAAGCATTCTTAAAATGGGATTGATCAAGGATTGCTATGGCGACTTTAAAACCATGGTGAGTGTATTTTGAGACTTGCTTCAGCCGGTAATTGTTTGGTATGAACTTGAGGGTTCGTGCTTTAGCAATAGCGGCTTCTCTAGAGTCTTGGATTGCTTGTACTGTTGGATTAGTCATTGTATCTGCTTAAGATAAGACATGAAAGGTTGATGCACAAAAACATATAGATATATATCATTCTTACTTCTAAGCATAACACATTTCATAGTCATAATACAACAAGTACATATAACATGCAAACAAACTATCAATCAAACAACACTTCATCCGGAACTTTCCTTCATTCGGAACTTCTTCATCCGGAACATTCCTTCATTCGGAACTTCTTCATCCGGAACATTCCTTCATTCGGAACTTCTTCATTCGGAAGTTCTTCATTCGGAACTTCTTCATTCGGAAGTTCTTCATTCGGTACTTCTTCATTCGGAAGTTCTTCATTCGGAACTTCCTTCATTCGGAAGTCCTTCATTCGGAACTTCTTCATTCGGAAGTCCTTCATTCGGAACTTCTTCATTCGGAACTTCCTTCATTCGGAAGTTCTTCATTCGGAAGTCCTTCATTCGGAAGTCCTTCATTCGGAACTCCTTCATTCGGAAGTCCTTCATTCGGAAGTTTTTCATTCGGAACTTCCTTCATTCGGAACTTCCTTCATTCGGAACTTCCTTCATTCGGAACTTCCTTCATTCGGAACTTCCTTCATTCGGAACTTCCTTCATTCGGAAGTCCTTCATTCGGATGTCCTTCGTTCGGAAGTTTTTCAGAAGAAAATCCTTCATTCGGAAGTTTTTCAGAAGAAAATCCTTCATTCGGATGTTTTTATCCAAGTTCATCCGGAACATTACAAACACACTTATGAAAGATTTTTCTAATCGCGTTTGTGAGTTCTAAGGTAATCTAAAGGCAACCAATCATAATCTAATGCTATTCCGCATAAAACCCACCAAAAATCCCTAGTTAATTAACCCTAAATTAATCATACGACCCCTAATTTGATAGAGATGATTACCCGAATCAATTAACTGGATTTACATGATTTAAATGAATTAGAAATTAAATGATTGATGTTTATTACCTTATTGAAGAGAATGAATGGAACGGATTGATTAAACCCGAATGTTGTGAGCTTGAGTGTGTGTATTTTAATGGCGGCAAGATAAGGGAATAGTGAATATCAGATTGGAAACGTTACGATTTCAAGGGTATACTATGTCGAAGGTCTTGGTCATAATTTATTCTCAGTAGGACAGTTTTGTGATTCCAACCTTGAGGTTTCTTTTCGACAACACACTTGTTTCATCCGCAACTTGGAAGGAAAAGATTTGTTGAAGGGATCTCGTGGTGCAAATCTTTATACCTAGTCCCTACAAGACATGATGGCCGCCTCTCCAGTATGTCTTCTTTCTAAAGCATCTAAGACCAAGTCATGGTTATGGCATCGCAGATTATCTCATCTTAACTTTGATGCTATTAATCATCTGGCTAAAAACGAATTAGTTCGTGGTCTTCCAAAGCTCAAATTTCACAAGGACCATTTATGTTCCGCGTGTTCAAGGGGGAAGAGTACCAAGAAATCTTACAAGCCCAAAGCTGAAGACACCAATCAAGAAAAACTTCATCTTTTGCATATGGATCTTTGTGGGCCAATGAGAACTGAAAGTGTGAGCGGTAAGAAATTCATTCTGGTTATTGTGGATGATTTCTCCAGGTTTACATGGGTTAGATTTCTACGTACAAAGGATGAAGCACCGAAGGCTATCATCACTTTTCTGAAATTCATTCAGGTACGTTTGAATACTACTGTCCGCCGTATTCGTACAGACAATGGAACAGAGTTCGTCAACCAGACTCTCCGTGATTACTATGAAGGAGTTGGTATCTCACATGAAACATCCGCCGCACGCACTCCACAACAAAACGGTGTCGTTGAAAGACAGAATCGTACACTTATGGAAGCTGCTAGGACTATGCTTATTTATGCGAACGCTCCATTGTTCTTGTGGACAGAGGCTATATCTACTGCATGTTTCACCCAAAACCGTTCTATCATTCGGAAACGCCATGGAAAAACACCTTATGAGCTTCTACATGACCATAAACCCGATGTTTCATTTTTTCATGTGTTTGGTGCTCTTTGTTATCCAAACATTAATAGTGAGAACTTGGGTAAGCTTCAACCGAAAGCCGATATAGGTATTTTAATTGGTTACTCACCGTCCAAGAGAGCATACCGAATTTACAACCGTCGTCTTGGCAAGACTGTAGAAACTATGGACGCAGATTTCGATGAGTTGACAGCGATGGCTTCTGAGCAACACAGCTCTGAACCCGCGCTTCATGAGATGGGAACCGGTGCTATTAGTTCCGGATTAGTTCCCAATAATCCTACTTCTACATCATTTTTACCACCATCAAGGCCCGATTGGGATAAACTGTTTCAACAGTTGTTTGACGAATTCTTTGATCCCCCAAATGATGAAGTTCCAGCACCCGTAGTGATAGCTCCGATAAACTGTTTCATTTCTTACAATCCCTGGACATGTGACCCTCTTCCTTGCAGTTGTAGCATGTAATCATTCTCAACTTGCCTGTGGAATTAGCCCGTGGAGCAGGATTGACCATTGGAGCCTGATTGACCGTGCGAGCATTGGTAGTTGATGTGGTAGGTCTCCCCTGATATGGTTGAATAGGCTGAACCATTACCCTGCCATTCTCGATAGTAGCTTGTTGGCGAGAATTGGATGAATTCCTCAACTGATTGTTGGTAGGAGCTGATCCCCTAAATCCTCGTTTGCTTAAAGTCCTTGTGAGATAAGCAGACATAGTGGTTAACACTTCAACTGGGTCAGCACCTTGTTTGAATACAGGAACGGGGACTTCCTCATCATCACAGTACATTGCTTGGTCTTGATGAGCTGCATAATCACTAGAAGGAATACTCATTTGATCAGGGTAGCTTGTTGGATATGCTGCATTCTCTTGATAAGAAGAATATGAAGATTGAGCATAAGGTGCAATACTTGCTGGGTGAGGTTGTGTAGCATATTGTGATGAAGGTGCACTAAACCGATATTGTTGCTGATGTGAGGTGGGTGGTTGCGGTAGAATCGAGTATTGGGGAAAGGTTGGTGTCATGTAAGGTGATGGATGATAGGCTTGATATCCCAAAATATAAGGAGTGTTGTTGTGAGACAAGCTTGGTTGATTCGCCATCAAAGCTAATGAATCAGGGTACATACCTCGAGGCGAACGGTGCATGATCACATGTTTCTCATGCTGCTGAAGGAAAGCATAGAGTTGATCCAAATTGCACTTATGCAAATCCCTGGTTAACTTAACATCGGTAATATACTCACCCCATTCAGCTTGAGGTAAAGTATTCAAGAATTTGGTGTTAACCTGGAATGGAGCAATCACGAGATTGTATACATTCAGATCATTCATGAGAGTGGTGAACCTGAAGTAATAATCGTGAAGCGTTTCCTCTGGGTTGTACGTGAATATATCAAACAGATCATACAACTGACATTCCCTTTCCTGTTTGGTGAGAGACGTACCTTGTAACAACACCTTTAGACGTTCCCATAAATCCTTTGCCACCGTATACTGACTTACCATCCTATAGATGTCATGGGGAAGAGCTTGGAGAATTGTTTGAAGAGCTTTTTCGTCTGCATCGGCAACAAGTTGTTGAGCTGGTGTAAGTTCTTCAAATTCTCTTGGTCGAGTCACATTGTTAGCCACGATGGTACCATAGTCAAGTGGACCATTTAAAATTGACTTAACCATAAGCCTCCCATAAACCGGTTTTCCCTTAAGGTAAGACATCATCCGGCCTTGCCATGCTTCAAAAACTTCTTTGATGAGCACTGGCGGGCGATTATCCGTTCCCGTAATGACGGAAATATCCGTAAGTGATGTCATCTGAGGCATTACTGAATTCGGATTCATTTTTTTTGTTCACTTCAAAGAGACAAAGATTATCGGTTGATCGAGCAGTGAAGTAAAGCTTGTAAATTGTGTTGAGTTTTTGTTGTAAGAAACCAAGATTAAATCCTTTAAAAAATCGTCAAAAAAACAAGCAAAATAACCCTTGATTCGGAACTTTTTGTTGATTCGGAAGTTTGATTCGGAAGATTTGGCTTGGAATTACCTTGATTCGGAACTTTTGGCTTGATCCGGAACTTTCCCTTGATTCGGAACTTTTGGCTTGATCCGGAACTTTCCCTTGATTCGGAACTTTCCTTGATCCGGAACTTTCTTGATCCGGAACTTCTTGGTTCGGAACTTCTTGATCCGGAACTTTTGGTTCGGAACTTCCTTGATCCGGAACTTTTGGTTCAGAACTTCCTTGATCCGGAACTTTGGTTGATCCGGAACTTTTGGGTTGGTTCGGAACTTTTTGGTTGGTTTGGAACTTTTTGGTTGGTTCGGAACTTTTTGGTTGGTTCGGAACTTTTTGGTTGGTTCGGAACTTTTTGGTTGGTTCGGAACTTTTTGGTTGGTTCGGAACTTAGTCTGGGTAAACAGAAACTTTGTTCGGATGAACAGTCGACCACTAAAATGAAGATTAAACCCAGATTTTGACCAAATGACCCAAAAAGTTTTGTGATTTCAACAATAATAAGTAAAAACTAATACTTATCCACTAATCCCAATCACAAAAACACCAAAAACACCAAGAATCAAGATGGATTTTCTTAAAGAACACTAATACAATCAAAAACTAAAAAACCACACAAATCACTACCTTAAATCACCCCATAGCGCTGATACCAAATGTAGAATCTTGATAACCTATGAATCTATGAAGGGGGTTGATGATTTCTAGAGAGAGAAACTAGAGAGAGAAAGTGAGAGAAAACTATGTGTTATTTCATTAAGTGGAAATGAGAAACATTCAACAAACCAACCTCTTTCCAAGGAGGAAAGGGGTATTTATACTTCCAAGCAACATTGGGCTTGGGCCGGTCCATGACAAGCCCATGGACCGGTTCTTACTTAACTTAATAAGCAACTATTACCTACGAGCTATTACAATCATTAATAATATTGTGGAGTGACCGATACCTCTAATATACGTAAAAACGTATTTCTAACATGCATGTTGATCATTGTCAGACGAATTAATGCACGTGTCTAATGGATCAGATATGGTATTGCCATCAACCTTTTCCGTTATACATGTGGGAATAATGGTTTGAGGTTGATCACTATGCTCATGCGTATTAGCATTTCCAAACAAATTATATTCATCATAGTGTACCTCTTCCAATGGCTCAGAATCGAAAACAGGACCATTATCATAGGAAGGTGTATTGCTGATGACATTCTCAGAGTCGATGTGTTGTTTGCCAGAGCTGCTGTTGTCTTTCCTAGAGTTGTTGTCATCATTCCCTGAACTATGCGTTGGAGTCTCATATATGCAGCTTGTATTCTCAACATCTGATGCGATACCACAACTGGTATGAAGTCTGTCATCAATCGTTTGTTGCGTCTGTATTGTGTGATTCACATAGGTTACAATGAAGTCGATGTTGCGGGTTATCCGATCTTTGTATGATAAAGCATCCATTCCATGATATCGCTTGAAGCACTCGTTGGTAAGCGAAGACTTGATGAAGTCAGAAGTAAACATCGTTTCAAGTGATGTCTTGAGATCAGTGAAAGTGATCTTGCATTCACTAGCAATGATTATTTCGTTGACAAGTTGTGTTTGAAGTTTATCCATGGCATGAGTGAATGTTTTGCTGAATGTGCCAGTGGATTCACGTAAGTCGAACAAGACTTTTGAAAGGTTCTGAAAAGAATCTTGAAGTACTCTAAAACCGTCCATGGCATTTTTTCTTAAGAAACATATCTGTTGTTGTAGTCGTTCCATTTCAAGGTCTTTCACGTCTGAACTTTCACTAACCGCATTACTCGTTGGCATGATGATCGTCTCTCTCTGTGGATGAAGTGACTTTGGATCTTAAGTAGATATTGTGTGATTGTGTTGTTGTTGAAATTCCGAAAATTAGAAAAAAAAAATCTCAGTCTGACAATAAATTCCTCAGTCCGACTAAAACGGTAAACCGAAAAATTTTGAATAACCAAAATTTGAAAACGAGTTAGAAATAGCCAATAACTAGTAGGGAAAAAGTTTGAAAAATGAAAAATTTTAACAAAAATAAAACCTAAAAATGGCCTAAAAATTTGAATTTTGGTCCGAAAATTTGAATTTTTGGTCGAAAAGTTTTTCGCATCACCAGAATTTGAAATTGAAGCTTAAATGCCCTAAAAATGGTCTAGGAAAAAATAAATTTTACTTTGGTTTTCCCGCCAAAAAACTCTTTTTTTTTTTTTGATCTTCTTGTAAACGATATTCCGAAACTAGTCTAGATGGTGGCTAAGTCTAAAAAATACTCAAACAAAATTTAGCAAAACACATCATCGGAATGTCCCCTAATCGGAATGTCCTAATCGGAATGTCCTAATTGGAATGTCCTAATCGGAATGTCCTAATCGGAATAACCAAATCGGAATGTACTAATCGGAATCCTTGTCGGAATGATCTAATCGGAATAAGCTTGTCGGAAGACCCAAATCGGAATGTAAATCGGAATGCAAATCGGAATGCAAATCGGAATGCAAATCGGAATGCAAATCGGAATATTTTTGTCCAGTCGGAATGATGATAGGAAAGCTGGTCGGAATGTGTAAACCCTTTTCCGATGCTACAGATCGGAATCCCAATCGGAATCTATAATCCCTTTTCTGATTACACCAGTCGGAATAATAGTGCTGTTACGAGATTTTGGGGTAAAAAATGAATTTTTCGACAAGAAATCCGCGATTTTAACCAACCAAATGCGACCAAATCCCTACCACAGCTATGTAGAAGATTGATATCAAGATTTAGAGCATAGAAAACACAAAAAGATCTTGAATTCGAGATGATTATAAGAGAAAATCACACGAACCAAGTAAAATGAACAACGAATCACAAAACTACCCCATGGCGATTGATACCAAATGTTGTCCCATAAATTTGTGATGATTAAGCAATGAAGAAAGAAATAAAATAGATGAAGAAGAGATGAATTCCTAGAGAGAGAAAGTAGTGAGAGAAAGTAGAGAGGAGATGATTAACTTGGTGAGATTAGATTAGAGAAAAGATTTGTTACAAATGACCATCCACCCTCCTAACATGATAGGAGGGTAGTATATATAGTCCACCCACATGCGAGCTTTAATGGACTATATATTGGGTCGGGCTTGTCTTTTGGACTTTAATTAGTTTAAATCCAAGCCCATGAACCACGACTAAATAACTACCTATTACAACGTTCTAATAAATATCATAATAGAAACCTATGACCGAACATTCTTGTTTGACTCAATATTTTGAGGCTAACAATTTCTCCCTTCGGGTTTGCAATGGTATCACTAGGAAGACCACCCGAGGAAGAGGGTTTACACATGATTGCTTCAAACATTTTAGCCATTCGGTCCTCAAATTTTAATTACCTAGCATCCGCTTTTAACAATTCTTGTTTAATCTCATGTTGTCCTAATTCCATCTTTTGTTGATTTTGTTGAAGACGTTGGACATTTCCTTCCATTTTATTTGCATGAGTTTTAAGTTCATTAGCAAGTTCATTTTTAATCTCGTTTTTCAACTCGGATCTTAAGCTAATCATCTCACGTTGCATGTTATCAAATTTAGCATCATTTGCTTTAGCATAATCCAAAAATTCTCCTTGAAGATTTTTAGTGTGAGCATTTTGAAAACCTTGTGTAGTGTTTTGAAAATCACGGTTTTGGTTTTGATTAGTGACTTGTCCATTCCCATTTTGATAATTCCCCTTGTTGTAGTTACGTGAATTGCCTTGATAATTACCACCTTGGTTGTTGTTTCGATAGTTATTAGCATTTTGATTTGGTGGAGCTTGATTTGGGCGGGAACCTTGACCGTTTTGGTTGTAAGTTCCCGTTGCTACATAAGCACTCGAAGTGTTACCATCCGCGGTAATGCACTTGGAAAGATCATGAGCTCCACCACAAGACAAACAACTCTTAGCAACCGCTTTAACCGAAGCGGAATTTGAAGCTTCTTGAGCTTTCCAATGGGACATAAGATTAGCAAATCTATCAAAAAACCAATTTTCCTCATTAGCTTCATCATGTAAGGCATTAATGCTACGAGACGATGACGAACCCAAATTGGCAACACTTGGTGTGTTACGAGGGCTATAAACCTTAGATCTATTCTCGATAATTTGTAAAGCCTCATCGGTCGTTTTGCACAAAAGATTACCACCCGCGGCGGCATTCAAGTAATCTCGTTCATGATCATTAAGCCCATTATAAAAAGTATCAATTTGATGCAATTCCGGAAAATCATGGTGTGGACATTCATGTAACATTTCTTTAAAGCGTTCCCAAGCCATTGAAAAACTTTCATTATTTCTTTGCACAAATCGTGAAATCTCATTTTTCAAATGTGTTGTTTTAGATGGTGGAAAAAATTTGTTCACAAACTTAGAAACAAGATCACCCCATATCAAAATCGAATTTGGCGGTTCTTTCTCAAGCCAAATTTTAGCGGGTCCATCTAACGAGTATGGAAACAACATCATCTTAATGGCGTCATGTGGAACATCCTTAAACTTGCTAGTAGCGGTGAGACGATTAAAATTCCTAATGTGGTAGTGCGGGTTGTCTTTCTCATGACCTCTAAACTTATTAGCTTGCAACATCGACATTAAACCCGTCTTAATTTCGAAATTCTCCGCAAGGATGGCGGGAATCACAATGGCCTCTCCAGAACCCTCGGTGGGTGCTTGTAGCAACTCCATCTTAGTACGATTAGCCATGACGACTTCTTGTTCTACAATAGGTTCAACAATTGGAGGTTGTTCTTCAATCAACGTCTCTTGATTGGCTTGCTTTTTAAGACGTTTAAGAGCTCGTTTTGCTTGATTACGAGTGATCATAAACTTCACGAAGAATGGGAGGTGAGCAAAGAAGATTCTTTTTGGGTGTTTTGTGGATTTTCAATTTTTTTGTGTTTTTGATTGTTTTTATTTTTTTTTGGATTTTGGTGTATCTTCGTAGACAACAATCTACCAAATCTCTCCTCGAATCAAACTCTTGATTAAAGAAGCCTCAAAGGAATGAAAATGATCACGTGGAGTGAACGCCTTCGAATGACTTTAGAACTTTGGTGAAAACCAATTTGTTCAAGAGGGTTTAATCACAAAGAAACCAAGCAAATATATTATACGTAATAATACTTTGGGCGGCAAAACCCTCGATTAGCCTTCAATCTCAAAATACTCACAAGCAAGCGGGGAAACGAGGCGGCGCGAAGCACTTAAGAGCCTTTTTCCTTAGGGTATATTTTATAATACCCGCCTTATACCCACCTTATAGTTTGTATTTTTCAAAATCGAGCTTCACGAAAGTATTTATCTATTTTTGCCTTTTTCCTTTTGTTTGAGATTCGAATACAATAATTAGGAGATCAAATCCCAATTAAGGTTGTGTTTTCACACTTTTGGAGATATTGTATATTGATTGTGATACTTAATACAATATAGTAATAATAATTTCACAAGAAAAACCAAGAAAACCGATAATACGTATTAGTAGATTTCTACTAATACAAATACTATTTATGGTTAATATTAAAAACAACAAGACAAGCTAATTACGACACACCTCCCCGGCAGCGGCGCCAAAATGATTGGAGTAAAATTACGACCTTTAGGAAAAGGAGCGTAAAAGTGGTAAGTATTAAGTGATGATTTAGGAAAATCAAGCACTAATGACCCTTACGATGTGAAAGTTCGTTTCCCAAGGAGGTATATGTGTGTGACTAGATGTAAATGATTTGAGATTAATAATTAGTTTAGAAGGGGATGAGAAAAGAGGATGACGAAGACGTAAATTAATACTACGACGACAAAACGTAAAACCGTAAAAACTACAAAAAAAATTAATTCTAAAAATTACCAAAAATTTACCAAAAATCAAAATAAATAAAATAAGAGTTTACCAATGATCAAAACTTTTTCAAACCTTTTAAATAATTAAATATTCAATTTTTAAATGCTAATTAAAGCCCTAAAAATCAAATAAACTATCAAAAAGCCCAAATAAAGATTTTTCAATTGGTAAACCTCTAAAATGACCTAAAAAGATTAAAAACTATTTTTAGAAACTTTTAAACTAAGAAAAACTATTTAAAATGATTTAAAAACTATTAAAACTTAAAATAATTATAAAAATTAATCTAAAAGTGATAAAATTATTCTAAAAGTTGCAAAATTCCTATTTTAATGTATTTAAGCTAAGAAAAATGTAAAAAGTTGAAAAATGTGAAATTTGAAAAATAATAATAAAATAATATTAAAATAATATTAAAAATCTAAAAATTATAAAAAATTCTAAAAACTTGCAAACTAGTTTATTTTAACCTAAATAATCAGAAAATGAAAGTGAAATGACCAGAATACCCCTATTGGGCCCTCAAATGGGCCAAAACCAAAAACAGTCCACTTAAATGGGCTTTTTAGCCCAAAAAGTCAAACCTGGCCCAATTAACTTGGAAAAGCCCAATCTGACTCAAAATTTGATTCTAAACACAAAACTCTAAAGGCCCAAAAGCTGAAAGTGAGCTTATCACAGCTTAATAAGCAAACAACTTATCCTTATTGGGCTTTTTAGCCCATTAAGCAATAAGCTAATGCCATAAGCTCTAATTTGCCACACAACCTTCTTTTGGGATGCTTAAGAGATCTGTAAAAAGAAATTTTGAAAAAGCACACTCAATAAGCCAGAAATAAGCAAAGTATTATTTCACTAAAAGACAAAATAGTCGTTTTGAGAAATAAGGCACCTCAGGATTTGATTCAACTTGCAAAATGTCACAAATGAACTCAATAAGCCAAAACAATCAACAAAATTCCAATAAGCAAAACCAATAAGCCAGAATAAGCCAATAAACACTTATGAAAAAGTCAATTAAGTTGGTTTTCTAGTCAAACCGTAAAGTCAACCCACCAAATGCTCCAGTATGAACAAATGGGTAAAATGATGAGCACCTATTACAAAATCCAAGTTGTTGCTGGTTAAAATAAGCTATTATAGCTTATTGATAAGCTGAAACCCAATTAACACTAGCAGTGGCAACTTTCAGTAGGAACTGGTTCCCACTGCTTTGACTATTTAACTAGGCTTTTTAGAGAGATTTAGTTGGATTCAATTGGAAACAAGGGCACCCTTGTGATCAGTGAATCACAAGGAGTCAATAGCAACAAGAAAATCCAAAATTGGTTCACACAATAAGCCAGAATCAATCAAACAGTCACCAGATATTGCCCAGATATGTGAAATAAGCAGTTATGCACAAATAAGCAGATTTAGCCTGAATAAGCCAACCAAACTCAACAGGATGCATACACAAGATATAAAAACTATGAATAAGCACAAATAATCTTATATCAAACACTGAATCAAAGTAAATAAGCAGAATCAAACACAAGCAGTTATTGATAAGAACATGAACAATATGTAGACAGTTTTGCTAATCTATTTGACCAAAGATCCAAATTCAGGCACTCAAATCTCTTTCCCTGGTGTTGTTAACCTAGATTTCACACTTGTTAACCCTAGTCTATGATTAGATCTAGGTGTCCTCAAAATCCTAGCCAATTTTACCAAGTAACAAAGATTTTATACCCTTTTTATGAATCAAGGTGTTTTAAACCACAAATATTGCAGATAAGTAACCAAGTATACCAGTAAAGCATGTACCAACAGATAATAACACAAATCCAACACTTAACAAACCACAAATCCTTCTTAAACAGTTAACCCAAACACCCCTTAAAAACCTGTTTTCACAAATTTTCAAAGTATTATCCAGATTCAAACCACAAATCAAACCACAAACACTTCAATAACATCAAACAACACCAGATTAACAATATTCAACAACAAAAACACAAGTTCACCAATAATCATGCAATAATCACAAAATTCAGAAAAATAAAGAGGAAATGAAAAGGAAAGAAGGTGTACACCTCCAAGACCTACATCCAGGCCCTGGATTGTTTGAGCATAGGTACTAGCAGAACAAGTACCAGCTTCCAATGCTGCTAAGATGAACAAACAATAAGGTGAGATCAAATAAACCAACACTTTCTGATTTTGAAGCACAAGCTTTATCACTTAAAACCTTGCCTCAAAAACCTTCAAACAAGATTATGGAACTCAGATTTTAGCTTATCAGATACCAAACTTTTATAAATAACAAATGAGAATTCAAAATTTTCAGAAATTCAAACTTTATTTCATAAAAAGGAATTACAAAGATTTAAAAGCTAAAATCTGGAACAAAAGCTCTCTCACAGGTTGAGGAGTCTATTTATAGGCAAATGCCAGGCTAGCACTATTCACAAACCCTAGAAGTGAAATTCCTATTCTATCCTTGAGTCTTCTAGACGAATTCTTGGTGTGAGCTGTCCAAAGTGATCAAGGGCGTTCATTTTAGCTTTAGGATGAAGCAATGAGTGTCAGCTGTTGATTTGGCCACGTCAGATATCTTGGAGGGCAAGTAGTCATGTGATTGGTTAAACGGGAATTGGGGGTGGGGTCCATAGTGAGTGGGATTAAGGGTTTTTGGTGTGGGATGCGTTTCTGCACATGTGAATCAAGCGTGTGAAAAGGTAATTGAAAATTACCCCTTGTTTAAGTGGAGTAAATTCTGGGTGGTGAAAAAGGTGAACAGTGGTGATTTTGATCCGAATTTGGGGGAAAGTAAGTGTTTGGCGCGTGTTATGGGATTTGAAGTTTGGAATTGGCAACTTGGGTCCTTGTTCTTTGGGAAAGTGGGTATTTAATGTTTTCAGCAAACAAAAACGAATTCCCTTTGTTATAAACTTTCATAACTTTGCATTTTTTACACCAAACTTTGGAAAAAGGGTTATAAGGGTAATTTTTGCCATTTTTGGATAATTCAAGGACTGATCTTGGACATTGTTGATCTTCAAAGGTCTTCAATATAACTTTGACTTCATGAGGGACCATAATTGGCAATTTAGAATTGTTGAGGGACTAAACTTGCCATTTCTTCAAAGTTGAAGGACCATTTGTGTAATTTTGACAAACTTAAGGGACCAAACTTGTAATTATGATTTCACAAGGGTTTTAAGTGTCATTTCTTCATTCATTGAGGATCAATCTTGCATGTCCTCAAGTCTTCAAGGGTATTTGTTGGATAAATCATGATCTAGGGCCCGGCTCTTTGTACGGCTTCGTTTCTCGTGTCCGTTTTTCCTTGTCTTTTGTGATCTTTTGTCTTTTTCATGATATCCATACCTAAAATACTCAAGTAAACAAACACAAGCATATATATGGTATTTTATGACATTTTTATGCATTTAAAGCCCGAAAAGAACGATGAGATCATGTATAAATGCCATCTCATCAGACACCACAATGCTACCGTCTTGTTACGCTGCATAAGACAGTTAGCAACAAAACATAGACACAGATGAAATGGCTTTGAACATTTCAACCTAATTAGGTGGCATTTTACCTCCGGTCGGTGAAGGTCGTTGGACGATATTAAATATCGTACTTGTGGCAGGTAGTTTCAATTAAGAACCTTATTGACAAGATTTCATAGTTAAACCCGTTCTCTTTACTCGACCGTCCAAAGCTGACTACGAACGTAAAGAGTGAATCATTTGGATAAGATTATCCGCATGATTAAAGCCGTCAATTCATGTTCCTAGAACAAGTGAAATTTAATTAAGAACCGCACCATCGTTGCTTTCTAGTTGTCACGAGCTTGATTCATATAGAATCTTGCAAGTTACCTACCAAGTGTTGTTTGATGTTAACACTAGAAGGATTTCCACTCATCACTGTGAACACTAAAGAGTGTCACTCTGAGTCTTCTGACAAGATCACTGAGATATTGCGTAAAGGCCTGGAACATGTTTTAATTCAATTAAGAATTACACAACTGTTGCTTTCCAGTTATCACAAGTTTGATTTATAAAGAATCGCACAAGTCACGTACCATGAGCTTTTTGATATTCGCTCAAGAAGGATTTCCATCTTCATTGTAAATACTTGCGTATTACTCGGATGTTCAGGCAAGATCACGAAGATTTTGCGTATGACTCTTAAAATCTTCCTTACTTTTCACAGTATGTGAAGAAGCAAGCAAATAGAGAAATGTTTCCTAATGAGATATTTTGATGATCTCAAATTTCTCTAGACTCGATCGTGCATTTTGGATTTTAGTGATCGGAGGCTGGAGAGGAGTGCCACCATTTCAATACCAAATTATTCGGAATGAATAAATTGATAGATAACATGTTGATCTCCGTGTGATTAAAACAAATACTTTTTAAGAGATATATGAGTTAGCTGGGATGGGTTGTGCATTGCATCACTGGGTCCATGATGTCTTATCTTCAATATCGAGCATCATTAAAATGAGCATATGTGTTGACCCGATTTCTGCCTAAGTTATAAAGAGGGATTCTTTCTTTAAACACTTTATCTTTACAATTCTTTTTCATTCTTAGACCCCTTCAATGCTTACCAATACGTCATAACTAGCACATTGTTGTGATTGTTCCAGTGCTAACTTAAGTACTTAGTCGACATTCAGCTACGTTCATAATCTTTCTCCATCTTTCCTAAGGACTACTATTTCTAGCTATGTAATGTCCGTGGGAATATTCCTCCAGTTTTAGAAGAATTATTGGACTTTAACCTATCCTACCATCCTCATGTCATCACAATCGTCACTGTCGTGAATAGAGATGTTTTGGGTAAGTGTATCTCACCATAAAATTCATTTTGATATCCAAATCCATTTTGCTCCCCCTTAACATATGCCACGATATTCGAAAATATTTCGCACATGTTGGGATGAGCCAACACATTAAGTCAAACCATTATTGATCTCAATACTAAATCACATTTTCTCCCCCATATTAAAAATATTAACCCAATCGATGTTTTTAATATCAATTGATTTAATGAAATTTTAAGAAAAATTCGGGAAGAAAAGTGTAAATCCAATTATCTTCATGATTTTCACAAACTCCCCCCTCAAATTAATGAGGGTGTACTTGAAACGTAAATTAAATACCTTTTAAACACAAGTGTAAGATACTTATCACGTGCAAAGATCATAAATGATAATGTATTCAGAAGATTGATAAGTTACGAGGTTAGTCCTGAATGATGAGAACATCATGTGATAAGATCACGTGGTTCTTGTTGGCTAATATTGGTCTTCCCCGTAACGTCTGAAATTATCTCCTCCTTGACACCATATGTACGATTGATATCATTTTCTTGACACCAATTTGTGAACTTGGCACATTCGGCATCGAAGATTCTTAATGCTTGACAATTGCTCCCCCTCAATTGTTGACCCGTGTTCTATCGAAAGAGTTGTAGTCGTCGTTTGAGTAGTCGCATCGTTGAGTATGTAGATACCAATTGTAAATAGCTACGGTTGGTGGAGATGATAACTTCATAAAAAACAAGATTTCTCTCGTTTTAACAAATAAATGCACTGAAAAGTACATATATTCGTGTTAGATTGTGTTATAATGTAAACATAATCCCTTGCATGGTTATAAAGTAAACCATGCCCGAGAAAATCAATTCCCGTTGTTGAGTCAAACCTTTCCGGTGAAATTCTTGACTTGAATATGAAAAGCAGGTTACTATCTGAAATAATAGAAAGCCATATTGAGCATGTTTTAAAACATTTAAACTTCTTCTCGAACTTTATTTACAACCTCGTGTCATTATTGAACGACATTTCTAGGATTGTAAATATTATCGATTCCAGAAGACATGCTCTTTTTATCAAAACATTTTTGAACACATAATTTTGAAAGATTTAGAAAAAACTTTTGAAAAATTCTTGAAAAATTATGTTCAACATTTTGAAAACCAATTACTTGAGCTTAAGAATCTGATATCTTACTAAACGAGCTCAAGTCCGAGAAGTTATAAACTTCCCGTTGTGAGGATAAGTTATCATTAAAGATACACTTTCCTTTTAACTGAAGAGCGAGTTCTAAGCTGACATTTAATTAGAAGTCGTTTTCATGAGCTTGAAAACGTTTGAATGTTTTAACATAAAGCTCATGACCGAGAAAGGTGAATTTCTCGTTATGAGGAAAAGTTATCTTATTTAAAAGACACACTTTCCTTTCTGAGCTTAAAACTTGGAATGTTTTAATACAAGCTCATGACCGAGAAAATTTAATTTCTCATTGCTAAGGATAAGTTATCTTTCGTGATAAACTTTCCTTTAATTGAAGTCCGAGATACAGTATGATATTCAACTGTAAGTCATTGTGCATGAGCTTAAAAACTTATAATGTTTTTAATATAAGCCAGTGCCTAATAAGTGTGAAAACACTTATCCTTTTACCACTTAATTATAATAATAACCAAGCCAAAACGTGTATTTTATGTCGTAAATGTCGGAATTATGCGTGGTTTGTGTTTTTGTTATGATTTAGGGTCAAAATGTGAAAAGGGAAGAAAACACGGTCTTTCACGGGCTTTTATCGAAGAAAAAGACAAAAGACGAAGTCAAAAGATCAAGAGTGCAAAAAGAACGGAAGTCCAAGGCCTATTCTGAAGATTTATCGAAGAAAAAGTCTAAAGACGAAAGTTTAATAAAAGCCGAAGAACTCAAGTCTAAATTAATGAAGAAATTACAAGACGAGTTTATTAATCCCGAGACAAAATCAAAAAAGTCGAAGAATTAAGAAGATGAAAAGACGAGAAAGAAAAGACGTGAAGAAGAAAGAAAAGAGCAACACATGCATTCCTTCCCTTCTCCCTATAAATAGACTTCATTTCACCTCATTTAGTTGTGTTGGATATTTTGACAAACTAGTCTTCCACCATTTTCATTACTTGCACCTTTTAATTTCTTGTCATTTTACTTAATTGTTCTTTAATTTCTTGCCTTTAATTCCAAGTAAGTTCTTTAATTTTGTTGTTGAATCTTATTTTTAATCAAGCTTTTCATTATCATTCTTATTCTACTTTTCTTGTCTTTGATTTGTTTTTAATTCGGATCAAGCATTCTATTTGCTTAATCTTATTGTTTATTTGATAAAAAGTTTACCTTTTTATTCCCTTCTAGGCTTTTATACGATTTAAGCTTTAAGCTTGACATACTTATTGGCTTAGTTTGTATTTAGCTTATTAGTTTTAAAGTTTTCTTAAAATTTTTATCTTTTTAAAGTCTATTTTATAAAGTTTTCGTAGTTTGTGTCTTGAAAGTTTTTAAATTTTTGCTTATTTCGTTTGTCTTATTATAGTTTGATAAAGTTTGGATTTGTGCTTATTAAAGTTAGCTTAATTTAGTTTAGCTTATTTGCTTATTGGATTCCAAAATACTGTTCTTAAAGGTTTATGCTTGTTTCGATCGCGTGTGATCGCATAAACCCTAGGGTTTCTACTTGCGATCCATTACTGCGATCAAGGACTAGGACCAGACTACGATCGTCCATCACGATCTAAGTCACAATTGCCCTGTTGCGATATGTGACTGCGACAGTTGGTTTCGATATGTGGTACGATCACTTGGTCACGATCGTCCACTGCGATCCACTTGTTGCGATCGTGGTGGAGTACGATCCAAGAGTACGATCGCTGGCTGCGATCTGACTTAGATATAGAGTGCCATCGCTTGGATGCGATCCAGAGTACGATCCAGAGTACGATCCAGGGTGCGATCCAAACCACGTTCATTGGTTGTGATCGTGACTGCGATCTGACTTGTGTTTGACTTTATTTCCTGTTTTTATTTTAAGTTTTCAAATTTAACTTTCTCGCATTTTTACTTAGTATTAATTTAAACGAGTTTTGTCTTATTTTATTTTTACAAAGTTTTTAGTTTTCCAAAAATTGCACGCTTCCCGAAATCTCTGTTTTTACCAAGTGTTTTTCTAGTAATTTTTAGTTTAGTTTTTAAAGCTTATTTTTCCGCCATTTTACTTTAGTGTTATTTTAATCGTTTTTCTTTATTTTAAATTTCAAGTTTACATTTTTATTACATTGTCAAATTAATTTGTCGTCAACCTTTAATTTTTGCCATTTAATTATTTACTTTTAAAATTTAATATTGCACAATTTACCTTTTAATCAGTTTTAGTTTTAATTACCCGTCATTTACTTTAAAAGTCTTGCACATTTAATTTTACTACAACGACCAATCATTTATTGTTCCCACCAAAAGACAACTGAGTCGCACTTAAACCAGTAGTCAATTCGAAGAGACCGATTTCAACGAACTTTCATAACTAAGTAAAATCCAGTTATTAAATGGCGCCGTTGCCGGCTCTTTTCGTTAAGATTAACGGTTTTCTGTGAGATACGCGTTGAATTTTGGGATCCGTTCACTCGTGAACGTTATTTTTTTTCTTGCTCAAAAATTTTCAAAAATCCATAAAAAAATTAAAAATTGTTAAAAATCCATAAAAATTAAAAAATTTTAAAAATCCAAAAAGATTTTTATTTTTATTTTTACACGTACATATATATTCTCTATTTCTTTCGTATCTTTTTCTTTTGCCTTTGCAGGTGTATGCGTACTAGATCTTCAACTTATTCAGAGCCCGAGACTCGTGAAGATTTTGATATGGCAAGTGTGAACAACAACAATAACCCACCGCACCTCAACAATAATAATAACAACAATGTTCCCCCACCTGATATTCGAACGATGGAGGAGCTTTGTCAACCAACGATGAATGGACGGGGAGGACCGATTGCGCCGATGCAAATCACGGCTCCAGAGTTTTCGTTGAAGCATCACATGATCCAACAAGTGCAGAACACTTGTCCATTTCGCGGATTGCCGGATGATGATGCCAACAAACACCTCGACAAGTTCATTACCGTTACTCAAAGCATGAAGTTGCCCGGTGTTACTATGGATTTTCTTCGCCTTCACCTATTTCCACATACCTTATCCCACCATGCCGAAAAATGGTTTGATCGTCTTCCGAAGAATTCAATTCATACTTGGGATGAGATGACTCAACGCTTTTTGTCACGCTACTTTCCACCATCCATGGTCACGAGCCTTCGGAATCAAATTAGTGGATTTACACAAGAACCCGATGAATCACTTTTTGATGCTTGGGAACGATATAATGTTTTGATCGATCGATGTCCAAACCACAACATGCTCCCCGTCACCTTAATTGATACTTTCTACAATGGTTTAACTTTTCGTGATCGTGATACGATTAATGCAGCCGCCGGTGGCACATTTATGAAAAGAAGACCTGAGGAGTGTAGAGAGCTTAACGAGAACATGACTACTCATCACAAAAATTGGGATTCATCCGCATCTTCAAGGAATAACCCGAGAGTCAATGTTTCTTCTACTTCTTCAAACCCTGATATCACCGAATTGACCCGCGCAATGGTCGAAATGAGAAAGAATATGCAACTTTTGGCTACAAATCAACAACAACAAGTTAAAGTTGTAGCACCTTCTTGTGAGACTTGCGGCGGTCCTCATTCATACAATGATTGTCCTTCTACTCATGACAATCCGGAAAACGTGTATGCAGCTTATGGTAACTATTCAACGGAAAAAACCATCAAGCTCGACCTCAAGGTGATCGTAACTTGCTAAGTTACCGTTCGAACAACTTTCTTGCACCCGGTTTTTCTCCTCAAAACCACAACCCCAAAAACTACAATAGAAGCAACCCAAACCCACCTAGAGCTTCTAATCCTTATCACCCACCCGCTCAACAAGCCCCACCCATTAATCAAGATGTTGAAGCTTTCATGAGGACCCAAGGAGAGCAAATCAAGAATCTGCAAAGCCAAATTATCAACTTGAAAGGGGATATCACTAAGCAAGGGAATGATATTAGATCCGAGCTTCGACATGATATACAAACCTCTTTTAGCACTCAAACAAATGATTTGAAGAATATGTTGGCTAGTTTCTTACCAAGTACTCAACCCTCTACTTCGGGCTCTCTTCCTTCAAATACCGTCACCAACCCAAGAGCGAATGTGAGTGCTATTACTACACGCAGTGGAGCAACCTTCGTAGGACCATCTATTCCTTCCCCAGTTACTCCATCTACACCTCTTCCACCACCATTTATCCCGCCTACTCCCACGCCTAGTATTAGTTCTCCATTACCGTCTCCACCTCTTGAAGAAGTACCCAAGAAACACCCTTCACCAACCCCACCCTCCACCTGTAAACCTTCAACATCTCAACCTTCACCACCTTCCACCTATAAACCCAACATCCCTTATCCTTCTCGATGACAATAGCAAATTGCTTACTAAAGAGGATGCTCAAATCACTTCTTTTATGAAGATGATATCTCAAATGACCTTCAACATTAGCCTCGTTGAAGCACTTGTCCAAATGCCGAAATTCGTCAAAGCATTCAAGGAATTGATTAACAAGAAGGAAAAGATGGCGGAGTTTGTCAACACACGCTTAAATGAAAACTATTCTGTAGTCATCCTTAAAGAACTTCCAGAGAAACTTGGAGATCCCGGCCGTTTTGTGTTGCCTTGCATTTTCAACAAAACCGAAGAATTTACTGCCTTAGCTGATCTCAGGGCAAGTATAAATATGATGCCTTTAAGTGTTTGGAAAACACTATCATTACCCGACCTTACTCCAACAAAGATGACTCTTGAGCTTGCAAATCGCACTCTCGCTTACCCCGTTGTTATTGCCGAAGATGTGTTCATTAAAGTTGGCACCTTCACTTTTCCGGTCGATTTTGTTGTTGTTGATTATCAAATGGACCCGCGTATTCCGTTAATACTTGGTCGGCCATTCTTGAGAACCGGAAAAGCTTTAGTCGATGTTGCCGAAGGTGAGTTAATCTTAAGAGTCGGGAATGAGGCACAAGTATTTAAAATGAGGAAGATCACAACCAAACCCAATGGAAGAGAATCAACGAATATGATTAATGTGCTTGATGATTTTGTCGTCTACAACAATCCTCTATTCGATTCTTGCTATGATAATCTACTGTCCCAAGATGATGTGGATGATTCTCTCTCCAATTTAGATCCCCCACTAATTCATGAATCTCCTCCAATTTAAGATGACTATAATGATGATTCTAGTTCTGACATGGATGATTATGATGATTTTTCTTCTGAGTATAACGACATGCCAACATATGATGATTTTGATTTTGACGATGTCGATACTCTTTCGAGTGATTCTTCACATGATGACCTTGCACCTACTTTTGATGAAGATCCTCCACCAACAATGATTGATCCTACTTTGGATGACTACTCATTTGAGGAAGACTTTGCTACTTTTCTCAATACCTACTTCCCCAATGAGAGTGATTCTCCTCCTTTGGACTTTGATGATTATGGTCTTTATCCTACTTTGGATATGAAGAAACCCGGTTCAAAGGAGAAGAAGCCGGACGACACCAATATCCGCAGTACTTATGTCTTTACACCTCTCTATCCACCTTCTGAGGATGAGATTGTGCGATTTATGAGCGGATCCTCTTCAAGGTCTACTGAGACCGAGTGTTATTTTCCCCTAAAGGAAAAGGTGTTCGATCCCGGTATTTCAATTTTTAAGCCATCTTAGTATCCATCTGATGAAATAAAAGGAAAGATTTTTGGAAACCATGGAGATAGGCTTGCACCTCATCACACTTGCTACCACCGTGCTCAACAACTGCTTAAGGGAACATTGCCTACTCTTCTTTGGCTTGCCTTGTTCGCCTTAAGCTTGTGCTATTTGATGGATGAAAACCATGTATTTTGATCCCGGTGGATGTGTTTCAAGCTTCTTCCTATGCTAATCAGGGTCGAGTCAGGCTCACGACTCGGTTAACAAAAACAAGCGCTTTTCGGGAGGCAACCCGCAGTATCTATCCTTTTACTTTTGTTTTTATAAGAAGGAGGGGAGACCCTAGTATGTGTTTGTTGTTTTCTTTCTTATCATGTGCAGGGATTCGAGCTTTCAAAGATCCATTCTTGATGACTTTTGACGACCCGTGATTCCGTGTACCCGTCTTCCCGGTTCTATCCTAAACTCTTTTGATTCTCTATGTTATATTCTTCAATATTAAAATAGGAATCATTTTGGTTGTCTCTTCCTTAGCGAGATTTAAACAAAGTGCACAATGTCCTAAGTGTAGGGGAGTTTACTTCCACATGCTTAAACATTGAGGACAATGTTTATATTAAGTGTAGGGGGGACTTCTATCGAAGTTAAGTGGGCTTTTCCTTGTATTTGTCCTCATTTTAACTAGAAAATTGATTTTTCGACATTTTTCAAATTTTTTTAATCTATTTTGGCCTATTAGTTTTACCTTTGTTATAGTTATTTTCTTTCTTTGCTAGAATAAATTTTAATAAAGTGGTTTTTATTGTTAAACGTTGTGAATCTTTTGACTCAACCCGAGTTTACTTATCTAAGTTTAATCTAGCTAGTATCCTTAACGTGTTTAAGTCAAGTTTTGCTAGGCTTTTATATAGGGAACTTTAAAACGCGAAAGTCTTAACTCTCACGGGTTAAGAACAAGAACTTTTCGCAAGTTCCTATAATTGATCCTAGAAAGTCGTATATCAAGGGAACTTTAAAATGCGAATTCTAAACTTGAAAAATTCTAAGAATTTGCAAGATCCTATAGATGACTTGAAAACCCAAAACTTTGATTTAATTGGCTAAGCATCCACGAGTCTCATTCCTTGAGATTTTAAATTGTGAAGAACGAGAGATGATAGAGTCAATTATAAGTATGGTATTCTTTCATGAAGTTATGTGAGTTAATTATGAGCTTTTTCTCCCATCGCTTGCTAATAAAATTAATTACAATAAATAAGGTTGTACGATTTTAAAAGTTACTTAGTTTCTAGCCCAAGATCGTTTAAAAGTTGCTCGGTATTAATTAGAGTTCATAGCCAAGGAATAACTTATTGAAGCGGGATGCGAAGATTGGCGAGTCCGAAAAGGCCCTAACAAGGCATGAGGGCTACATTTTGTTGCTAAAGATCCCAAGTGATGTGAAGAATCATTTATCAAAAATCAATATAAAGGATCGAGACACACGACGAAAAGCAAATACTCCCCTAAAGATCATGGAGAAGTCTATCCAAAAAGGCCCTAACAAGGTATGAGGATAAATAGATCCAAGTCCTAAAAGGAGGCGGATCGTTGTATATCAAAATCCCAAATAAAGATTGGAGAAAAATGAAGAATTTGTGGTCCAAATATGAAGAATCTCTCAAAAGGTTCAAGTGAAGAAATTCCTATTATGAAGAGAAGACCATTATTTCATGAACGTCTCTCAAAGATTTGAAGTATGAAGTCGCTGCCAAATATCGGTCCGAGAAAGGTCTCAAATCGTGAAGCGAGTTATGCCAAGATATGAACTTTATGAGGTCCCGAGAAACGGTTTTAAAAGATTTTGTCCTTTAGCTAACTATTGATTAAATCGTCCCACTTTATTTTCAGCCTAAATAACTATCGAAATAAGTCAACAATGCATCCTCGTGATCATTCAAGACAACAATAAAATATAAGAGATACACCTAGGAATAAGGGAGTCTAAGTGAATAACTGGCCCACATGAATTTGTGTTAGTTTGCTAACTAATAACAATGATCTCGTTTTTAAGCTTGGCATGGGGAACGTGAAACTTGAGGATGATAATCATTCATGACATTCCAAAACCCCCAGGTAAGTTTTTGATCTATTTACTTGTTTTCTTCTTTTGAATATTTTATCTCTTTAATAAAGGCCAAGATGGATTGATTATGATGAAAAATTTAAAACTTGCTTTGTAATTAATGCATTGCATGAGGACATTGCAATGGTCAAGTGTAGGGGATTTAATAAGTGTGAAAACACTTATCCTTTTACCACTTAATTATAATAATAACCAAGCCAAAACGTGTATTTTATGTCGTAAATGTCGGAATTATGCGTGGTTTGTGTTTTTGTTATGATTTAGGGTCAAAATGTGAAAAGGGAAGAAAACACGGTCTTTCACGGGCTTTTATCGAAGAAAAAGACAAAAGACGAAGTCAAAAGATCAAGAGTGCAAAAAGAACGGAAGTCCAAGGCCTATTCTGAAGATTTATCGAAGAAAAAGTCTAAAGACGAAAGTTTAATAAAAGCCGAAGAACTCAAGTCTAAATTAATGAAGAAATTACAAGACGAGTTTATTAATCCCGAGACAAAGTCGAAAAAGTCGAAGAATTGAGAAGACGAAAATACGAGAAAGAAAAGACGCTAAGAAGAAAGAAAAGAGCAACACATGCATTCCTTCCCTTCTCCCTATAAATAGACTTCATTTCACCTCATTTAGTTTTGTTTGCTATTTTGACAAACTAGTCTTCCACCATTTTCATTACTTGCACCTTTTAATTTCTTGTCATTTTACTTAATTGTTCTTTAATTTCTTGCCTTTAATTCCAAGTAAGTTCTTTAATTTTGTTGTTGAATCTTATTTTTAATCAAGCTTTTCATTATCATTCTTATTCTACTTTTCTTATCTTTGATTTGTTTTTAATTCGGATCAAGCATTCTATTTGCTTAATCTTGTTGTTTATTTGATAAAAAGTTTACCTTTTTATTCCCTTCTAGGCTTTTATACGATTTAAGCTTTAAGCTTGACATACTTATTGGCTTAGTTTGTATTTAGCTTATTAGTTTTAAAGTTTTCTTAAAAGTTTTATCTTTTTAAAGTCTATTTTATAGAGTTTTCGTATTTTGTGTCTTGAAAGTTTTTAAATTTTTGCTTATTTTGTTTGTCTTATTATAGTTTGATAAAGTTTGGATTTGTGCTTATTCAAGTTAGCTTATTTAGTTTAGCTTATTTGCTTATTGGATTCCATCGTACTGTTCTTAAAGGTTTATGCTTGTTTCGATCGAGTAAGTGTGATCGCATAAACCCTAGGGTTTCTAGTTGCGATCCATTACTGCGATCAAGGACTAGTATCAGACTACGATCGTCCATCACGATCTAAGTCACGAACCCTGTTGCGATCTGTGACTGCGATCGTTGGTTGCGATCTGTGGTACGATCACTTGGTCACGATCGTCCACTGCGATCCACTTGTTGCGATCGTGGTGGAGTACGATCCAAGAGTACGATCGCTGGCTGCGATCTGACTTAGATATAGAGTGCGATCGCTTGGATGCGATCCAGAGTACGATCCAGGGTGCGATCCAAACCACGTTCATTGGTTGTGATCGTGACTGCGATCTGACTTGTGTTTGACTTTATTTCCTGTTTTTATTTTAAGCTTTCATATTTAACTTTTCCCGCATTTTTACTTAGTATTATTTTAAACGAGTTTTGTCTTATTTTATTTTTACAAAGTTTTTAGTTTTCCAAAAATTGCATGCTTCCCGAAATCTCTGTTTTTACCAAGTGTTTTTCTAGTAATTTTACTTTAATTTTTAAAGCTTATTTTTCCGCCATTTTACTTTAGTGTTATTTTAATCATTTTTCTTTATTTTAAATTTTAAGTTTACATTTTTATTACATTGTCAAATTAATTTGTCGTCAAGCTTTAATTTTTGCCATTTAATTATTTACTTTTACAAGTTTTAATATTGCACAATTTACCTTTTAATCAGTTTTAGTTTTAATTACCCGTCATTTACTTTAAAATTCTTGCACATTTAATTTTACTACAACGACCAATCATTTATTGTTCCCACCAAAAGACAACTGAGTCGCACTTAAACCAGTAGTCAATTCGAAGAGACCGATTTCAACGAACTTTCATAACTAAGTAAAATCCAGGTATTAGTGCCCGAGAAAAATTAATTCCTCGTTGTCAGGATAAGTTATCATCGACGATAAACTTTCCTTTCTTTGAAGATCGGGTCACAGTCTGTTATTTAACAATGAACCATATACACGAGCTTAAAACTTTTGAATAGTTTTAATTTCAGCTCGTATTCGAGAAAATTGAATTTATCGTTCTGAGGGTAAGTTATCGTTGACGAGATAAGCTTCCCTGTCTTTGAAGTTCAGGTCACAATCTTTAATATGACTGTGGACCTTAGTTGTAAGCTTAACTACAAATCCCCTGAGACACTTGTTTCTTTGATATCTGCTTCTTTAGCAACCAAACTCTGAGAGTGTCCTTAGTTGAACGGTATACAACGATTGGACCCCTTTGTTCTTGTTGAACGTTAACTTTGGTACCTGCATTCTCATTTGGAGTTTGTATGCTTTTGTAAAGGTTATCGATATCTCTTTTAGAACCATGTGGGTGTTCATAGTTGGCTTTACTTGTGCCAGAGGTGACATGAATAGATGGTTCACTTTTCTTAGCTGTCAAAGGTTTCCTTTTATAGACTAACTTAATCTCAGGCATAAGTGACGTATCATCCTTTTAAATTTCCTCCCTATTTGTCTTAGTAGGAGTGGAGACTATCCTAGTTAAAGGGCACTCGTTTCCTACAAGAGTGAAAGTTCTATCAGTGGGGCACCAAACTTTACCAATGGGTTTGATTCTAGCTAACCACTGGGATTTAACTCTAGCACGGGAGTTCACCTCATTGAGGAATTTCTTGACACAAGAGTCATGATTTGCATTAAAGACACACTTTCTACATGTTTTACAAGTAGCATGTTTAAAGTTCGGGTAAGATCAAGAATTACTAGATGATTGATTAAAGCTCCTAGGATATGACATGCTGTGGTTAGCAGTGTTGGGTAATCTAGAAGACTTCTGACTAGGTTTGAAATTCATATCTCTTACTTGTGTCATTTTCTTCGCTTCCCTTAGACCAAAAATATGACGAACGTCATTTGAACTAGTTCGAGACGTGTTCTTTGAACTATGTCTAGGGAGGCTAGATGAAATCATGTGATTAGGTCTTGCAAAAGCTGATTTAGTCACATTGGGCCTAGTTGGTGGAGTAATCGGTTTAGAAACATGAACCATATCAAATTGGGAGGCAAACCGCGGTCTCAAGGATTTCGGTCGCTCGGATCTAAATGCAGTCGGTTGTCTAACAGACTGATTTTGAGGCGGTTTCCCCAAGATTGATGGTTTTTCAAGCTTAGTGTCCACACTAGTTCCTTTAGTTTTCCTCAATTCATTTTTCAACGCAGCTATACCAAAAACCTTTTCTTGAACTTGAGCCTTTAAAGTCTCATTCTCTTTAAGAAATTTATCTTGGGATGCCAACTTAGATTCTAGCAATTTAGTTTGTTTCAAAAGATTATCCTTTTCAGCTTTAGAATCTAGAATTTTTTGATCCAATTTTCGTTCAAGAACAACGTTTGACTTTTCAAGTTATTTAAAGTATGTTTCAAATTTGTCCGTTTTCTTTGAAAATTTAAATTGGGCATCCTCAAGATGTTCATATTGTTGAGCTAACATCGTTTCAATCTCTTTAATCTTGGAATCAGAATCGGTTAACGAAGCAGTCATACAACATTTATCATGATTTACTATATCATTTTGAACAATCTCTCCCCCATTATGACTCACATCGGATGAATCAGAAGTGGTATAAGTATCACCCTTTTCCATCCCATGTTTGTCATAGTTAGGTTCGGAATGCTCAACTTGCGGTATTTCATCGGCATATACATCATATACCACATTCTGTTGTACCGTATTCGTAGGCTCTTCGTCATATATGGGTATGGTGTCATCATAAGAGATATCGGTAACATTCCCTGACGTAGATATCATGCTTTGCTATGGATTCCATGCCCTTGCAATCTTTATCAGCCTCTAATTTTGTATGACCATTCTCCTCTTGCATCTGCATCGTAGATTCTTGCACTCCACTAACATACGCTTGCTGAACTCGGGATCTTTCATAAATCGACGACGAGACCGATGTCATGAATTTCAACAGTGTATAACGGAAATCTGGAACCTCGGTATGTGTGTATTGAAGAAATGACTGGCATATCCCTGAATTTTCAGACTTAACGATGTTGAATTGGAAGAAGTGCGTAAGTTG
Source organism: Glebionis coronaria (assembly GCA_025667525.1). Taxonomy (NCBI): domain Eukaryota; kingdom Viridiplantae; phylum Streptophyta; class Magnoliopsida; order Asterales; family Asteraceae; genus Glebionis; species Glebionis coronaria. Next base: position 135,543,480 of record CM046874.1, on the reverse strand, counting down.
TGTCACGAGAGCTTTATATGCAAATTCTGATGTAGAGTGATTAAAGTCTTCTTTGTGAAGTTGCTCAGCTAGTTGATTCAAGTTGAGGAATATTGAGTCGATGAATATATAACGATCTTGACCGAAGAGTGTCACAAATTCTCTTCATCCTTGAAGCCATGAAAGGGTTACTAGATGAGACTGAAGCAGTCGAAATAAAATTATACCACTTTCTCTAGCTTTGTCTTGCATTAGATGCATTTCTCCCTCTTACGATGTCGAATTCAAGGGTTCCATTAAAGTTCGATGAGAACTGAAGGTAAGGATTACTTGTCGATCGAGCAATGAAAGAAAGTAATTGTGTTTGTTGTTGTCAAAAGAACAATACGGAGTTTTACAATTCGTGGAGAAACCAAAAAATAAATTCACGGGATTTTACAAACCACCGAATAAACTGTAAATGTTCTTGATTCCTTGATTAGAGAAGAAAATTTGATTAAATCCCCTAACAATATGTTCTCGAGAAACTAAAAAATTCCAAGACCAAATAACTCACGAGTTTGTTAAAAATTTTCAAAATCACGGTTTTGAAAATTTTCTAACACATAATTTAGGAAAATTTCCTAACACAAGATATCAGAATATTTCCTAACACAAGATTTCGGAATATTTCCTAACACAAGATTTCGGAATATTTCCTAACACATGATTTCAGAATGTTCCTAACACAAGATTTCAGAATATTTCCTAACACAAGATTTCAGAATATTTCCTAACACAAGATTTCGGAATATTTCCTAACACATGATTTCAGAATGTTTCTAACACAAGATTTCAGAATATTTCCTAACACAAGATTTCAGAATATTTCCTAACACCAGATTTTGGAATATTGGACAAGATTTCGGAATATTGGAGAAAATTTCTGAATATGTGAAAAAAATTTCGGAATATGTGACACAATTTTGGAATCCAACCTTATAAAATTTTGGAATGTGTATTGCGAAATTTTTCAATAACTTCGGAATATCACAGATTATTCCGAGATTATGCAAGATTTCAGAATAACTCCTAAAAAATTGGATCTCGGATAAAAGACGAGTAATACGAGATTTTGTCACAAAAAATGATCCAAACGCCCAAAAAATTTGTGTTTTTGACCAAAATAAAAATCCCAAATCACTACCACAACGATGTAGATGATATTGAGAAAGATGAAACCACAAAAAACACAAAAAAATTTGGATCAAGGGTTTTAGATCTAAAAATCTCACGAAATCACTATAACAAACACAAAAACAAAGCAATCATCCCATGGCTCTTGATACCATTTATAGGTCTACGTAATCCTTGGATTACCTAAACCTTGGTATGATTTATAAGAGAGAGAGATAGATGAAGATCTAGAGAGAGAAAGTAGAGAGAGGTTGGAGAGAATAACGAGAAAGTAATATAAGATTGAGTAATTGTGAGAACCAACGACCCATCCTAACATGCTAGGAGGGGGTTTATATCGCCCACCCTACACATGGGCTGTGTGGGTTATATGTTAGACTTTGACTACGAGCCCATACTACGTATATATTGTTGGAGTGACTAATCCTTCCTAAATACGTAAAAACGTATTTCCAACAGTGAAAATATTGTCTTATTATGATACTTAGTTGAGTTTTATAATTGTTTGAAAAATATCAGGCTCTAATTTAATGTGAAATGGACTTTAGTGCTAATCTTGGTTACTAGGTCTTAATTCTTGTACTTAGATTTAAATGGTTTGTACTTAGTATTCTAAGATGAAATTATTCTTCCAAATGTTAGTGTAAAACTTGTTCATAATCCTTGGTTACTTATTCATAAGTGTCGTACATTCATATTTCACAAATCTTGAGTTTATAACTCATTTATAGGGTTTCTAAGGTAATTTAGGGCATCATAGTTATATTTGAGATGTTCTTATCAATACTGTACTTATAAGATTACTTTTAGAACTTAGACTTGATATATATAAGGTTTTTAAATCACATAAACACAAGTAGAATTGATAGTGTGGTTGTGTGAGTTTGTGTACCTTGCTATGTAAGCTATACCACATAATTCGTACAAGAAACAAAAAATTCATCATAAAAAAGTATTATTTATCTCACAAGGATAATTTACATAACTCATAGATGAAAATATTAGGTTTTTATAATAACTTTGTCTATTAATACAAATACTCCTTTTAAAACCAGAAGGAAACCCCACAATTTCATAACATCTATCAATAGGTCGACCCATTTTCCCATAATTTTCTTACAGTTTAGATTAGGATTAGGCCCTCTATTAAAAAAGTTATTATTATCATTAGCATTAGACCCTCTAGAAAAATTATTTTCAGAGTTATAGGGTTTATTATTATTATTATTAAATCCAGACTTAACAACAAAAGAAGAAGCATTAAGTTTAGAATCACCACCACCAAAATGCTCAGGAATCCCTCTATGGGATTCCTCCCTAGACATCGTGGCATATGCATCTTTGACTTCAAGGAGAGGATCCCTACTCAAGAGAGCACTCCTAACAGGTTGGTAACAATCTTCTAAACCCATTAGAAATTGCATCAACTTCATAAGTTGTTGATGCAACGCCAATTCAGTACTAGCAGCACAAGTACAAGGAATATCATAAGAACATTTAGAAATCTTAGTCAAAGCATCAAATTCTCTCCACAAAGAGTTTAATTTATAATAATTATTAGTAACAGAAGTACCACCTTGTTTAACATTGTTAATCTTTTGTAACAAATTAAAAATAATAGACCCATCCACCTTATCATAAGTACTAGTAAGTTCACTCGAAAGAGTAACAACATTATCAGAATACACAAGACCCATATAAACAACTTGAGATACATAATTCATAATCCAGGTAAAAACAATAACATTACATCTATCCCACTGAGCAGACACATCACTAGTCACACAAGACTCTTTCAGACAAGAACCATCAACAAAACATAACTTATTCCTAGCATGTAAAGCAAGTTTCATAGCACTAGAAAAAATTCTGTAATTTTCAGTACTAACTAGCTTAAAAGGAATAAGAGTTGTAGTGGTATTATCATTAGTTTGCACATGTGAAGGATGACCACCATCTAAACCATTAATAGAAATAATAGAATTACTACCACCAGCAGACATGATAATAATCAATCAATAATAAAGAAATACACAAATAGACAAGACAAACAAACAGGCAACAAACAAAAACCAGACAAATAAACCAACACACAACAAACAATAAGAAAACAAAAAATAAGAACAAATAAGCAAATAATAAGATCAACTAGACAAATTAGCAAAAAGAGATTGCAAAACCCTGACTTATCACCTATCAATAAGAAGAGCAGGTATCCATATTTCTCAAAGGGAAGAGGGTCAAGATGTTAGCCACTGAGTTTGCAGTGAAATCACCAGAGAAAAACAATCAAGAAACAAGAATCAACTTAAAGAGCTTGCAAAATAAAGAAAGAACAGAGGAACAGGTCACCCGTGATCTTGATTCAAGTTAAGAAACACAAGAAACCAACCAAAAATGAGCCCAGAAACACTTAGAACAAAACCCCCCAAAAATTGAAATTAGGGTTTCAGAAACCCTAACTCCAAAATCACCGAATCTTGAGATAATCAAAGATTCCTAACACGGCCGTTAAGAATCACCAATCCAATCGCCTCAAAACCACCAGAAAATCGAAAAATCCCAAATCTTGATCTCAAACCCTAGATCAAGAAACACGATCAAGAACCACGATTCAGAGAAACTGTCTCTGATACCATGTAAGCAAGATCAAAACACCAAGAATGCACACAACCAACCTCCCCAGTGCAATATAATAAAGATTCATTACACTACAACTAGTCCTCAAACGAGTGCTAGTAATACAAAACAAAGACTGTCCCAACTAGGTTGATCCAGTCACCTCACTACAAGAACACTCACATTCAACACGATTAATACAAATTGATCAATCACAAGACAAGTTATCAAGATGAATAACTTGATAACAAAACAGATGAGAATCAAGAACTATGTGTAACAGTGTGTGAATAACAAAAAGCGGCTAGAGAAAGTTATGATACATGAGTTCAAGTTCAATACTGAGCTCATGTTTAGGATTAACCCTTCATCTTTAGATAATTGCAGAAGTAATCCTTCATTTCTTAGTTACATCATTTGCCACTTTTAGTCTCTTACATTTAGTATGAGTTATATTAACCCTTGCATTTTTAGCAACATCTAATAAAATAATTAAATATAACACTGTTTGTTTTATAAGAAAAAACTCATTTGTTATCTTATATATATTTTGTCTTATATGTTATATCAAATGTTCTAATATAATTATCCATGATTAAATAAGATTTTATTTTAATAACACAATTTAACATTTTTTAAAAACTGTGTAATTTTTATAGGAAAACTTTAAGCCAGCCCCTTCCTCCTCTTTCTTGTAAGGAAAGATAAGGAATTTAGGGCATGTCCCATCAAACCCCCCACCACAACTTACAACTTACCATAATCCCCAAAAATAGGTAAAAAAATAAAAAAATCATCTGCATTCCAATTTTCCCGCCATCCCAACACACGGCAGCTGCAATGGTCGGCATACCCACCACCGTCTCCGTCGAGCTGTACGAATCATATCTACTCCACATTCTGGTTCATTCACCTGACCATTGCTCCCCCTCAATTGTTGACCCGTGTTCTATCGAAAGAGTTGTAGTCGTCGTTTGAGTAGTCGCATCGTTGAGTATGTAGATACCAATTGTAAATAGCTACGGTTGGTGGAGATGATAACTTCATAAAAAACAAGATTTCTCTCGTTTTAACAAATAAATGCACTGAAAAGTACATATATTCGTGTTAGATTGTGTTATAATGTAAACATAATCCCTTGCATGGTTATAAAGTAAACCATGCCCGAGAAAATCAATTCCTGTTGTTGAGTCAAACCTTTCCGGTGAAATTCTTGACTTGAATATGAAAAGCAGGTTACTATCTGAAATAATAGAAAGCCATATTAAGCATGTTTTAAAACATTTAAACTTCTTCTCGAACTTTATTTACAACCTCGTGTCATTATTGAACGACATTTCTAGGATTGTAAATATTATCGATTCCAGAAGACATGCTCTTTTTATCAAAACATTTTTGAACACACAATTTTGAAAGATTTAGAAAAAACTTTTGAAAAATTCTTAAAAAATTATGTTCAACATTTTGAAAACCAATTACTTGAGCTTAAGAATCTGATATCTTACTAAACGAGCTCAAGTCCGAGAAGTTATAAACTTCCCGTTGTGAGGATAAGTTATCATTAAAGATACACTTTCCTTTTAAATGAAGAGCGAGTTCTAAGCTGACATTTAATTAGAAGTCGTTTTCATGAGCTTGAAAACGTTTGAATGTTTTAACATAAAGCTCATGACCGAGAAAGGTGAATTTCTCGTTATGAGGAAAAGTTATCTTATTTAAAAGACACACTTTCCTTTCTGAGCTTAAAACTTGGAATGTTTTAATACAAGCTCATGACCGAGAAAATTTAATTTCTCATTGCTAAGGATAAGTTATCTTTCGTGATAAACTTTCCTTTAATTGAAGTCCGAGATACAGTATGATATTCAACTGTAAGTCATTGTGCATGAGCTTAAAAACTTATAATGTTTTTAATATAAGCCAGTGCCTAATAAGTGTGAAAACACTTATCCTTTTACCACTTAATTATAATAATAACCAAGCCAAAACGTGTATTTTATGTCGTAAATGTCGGAATTATGCGTGGTTTGTGTTTTTGTTATGATTTAGGGTCAAAATGTGAAAAGGGAAGAAAACACGGTCTTTCACGGGCTTTTATCGAAGAAAAAGACAAAAGACGAAGTCAAAAGATCAAGAGTGCAAAAAGAACGGAAGTCCAAGGCCTATTCTGAAGATTTATCGAAGAAAAAGTCTAAAGACGAAAGTTTAATAAAATCCGAAGAACTCAAGTCTAAATTAATGAAGAAATTACAAGACGAGTTTATTAATCCCGAGACAAAATCAAAAAAGTCGAAGAATTAAGAAGATGAAAAGACGAGAAAGAAAAGACGTGAAGAAGAAAGAAAAGAGCAACACATGCATTCCTTCCCTTCTCCCTATAAATAGACTTCATTTCACCTCATTTAGTTGTGTTGGATATTTTGACAAACTAGTCTTCCACCATTTTCATTACTTGCACCTTTTAATTTCTTGTCATTTTACTTAATTGTTCTTTAATTTCTTGCCTTTAATTCCAAGTAAGTTCTTTAATTTTGTTGTTGAATCTTATTTTTAATCAAGCTTTTCATTATCATTCTTATTCTACTTTTCTTGTCTTTGATTTGTTTTTAATTCGGATCAAGCATTCTATTTGCTTAATCTTATTGTTTATTTGATAAAAAGTTTACCTTTTTATTCCCTTCTAGGCTTTTATACGATTTAAGCTTTAAGCTTGACATACTTATTGGCTTAGTTTGTATTTAGCTTATTAGTTTTAAAGTTTTCTTAAAATTTTTATCTTTTTAAAGTCTATTTTATAAAGTTTTCGTAGTTTGTGTCTTGAAAGTTTTTAAATTTTTGCTTATTTCGTTTGTCTTATTATAGTTTGATAAAGTTTGGATTTGTGCTTATTAAAGTTAGCTTAATTTAGTTTAGCTTATTTGCTTATTGGATTCCAAAATACTGTTCTTAAAGGTTTATGCTTGTTTCGATCGAGTAAGTGTGATCGCATAAACCCTAGGGTTTCTACTTGCGATCCATTACTGCGATCAAGGACTAGGATCAGACTACGATCGTCCATCACGATCTAAGTCACAATTGCCCTGTTGCGATATGTGACTGCGACCGTTGGTTTCGATATGTGGTACGATCACTTGGTCACGATCGTCCACTGCGATCCACTTGTTGCGATCGTGGTGGAGTACGATCCAAGAGTACGATCGCTGGCTGCGATCTGACTTAGATATAGAGTGCCATCGCTTGGATGCGATCCAGAGTACGATCCAGGGTGCGATCCAAACCACGTTCATTGGTTGTGATCGTGACTGCGATCTGACTTGTGTTTGACTTTATTTCCTGTTTTTATTTTAAGTTTTCAAATTTAACTTTCTCGCATTTTTACTTAGTATTATTTTAAACGAGTTTTGTCTTATTTTATTTTTACAAAGTTTTTAGTTTTCCAAAAATTGCACGCTTCCTGAAATCTCTGTTTTTACCAAGTGTTTTTCTAGTAATTTTTAGTTTAGTTTTTAAAGCTTATTTTTCCGCCATTTTACTTTAGTGTTATTTTAATCGTTTTTCTTTATTTTAAATTTCAAGTTTACATTTTTATTACATTGTCAAATTAATTTGTCGTCAACCTTTAATTTTTGCCATTTAATTATTTACTTTTAAAATTTAATATTGCACAATTTACCTTTTAATCAGTTTTAGTTTTAATTACCCGTCATTTACTTTAAAAGTCTTGCACATTTAATTTTACTACAACGACCAATCATTTATTGTTCCCACCAAAAGACAACTGAGTCGCACTTAAACCAGTAGTCAATTCGAAGAGACCGATTTCAACGAACTTTCATAACTAAGTAAAATCCAGTTATTAAATGGCGCCGTTGCCGGCTCTTTTCGTTAAGATTAACGGTTTTCTGTGAGATACGCGTTGAATTTTGGGATCCGTTCACTCGTGAACGTTATTTTTTTTCTTGCTCAAAAATTTTCAAAAATCCATAAAAAAATTAAAAATTGTTAAAAATCCATAAAAATTAAAAAATTTTAAAAATCCAAAAAGATTTTTATTTTTATTTTTACACGTACATATATATTCTCTATTTCTTTCGTATCTTTTTCTTTTGCCTTTGCAGGTGTATGCGTACTAGATCTTCAACTTATTCAGAGCCCGAGACTCGTGAAGATTTTGATATGGCAAGTGTGAACAACAACAATAACCCACCGCACCTCAACAATAATAATAACAACAATGTTCCCCCACCTGATATTCGAACGATGGAGGAGCTTTGTCAACCAACGATGAATGGACGGGGAGGACCGATTGCGCCGATGCAAATCACGGCTCCAGAGTTTTCGTTGAAGCATCACATGATCCAACAAGTGCAGAACACTTGTCCATTTCGCGGATTGCCGGATGATGATGCCAACAAACACCTCGACAAGTTCATTACCGTTACTCAAAGCATGAAGTTGCCCGGTGTTACTATGGATTTTCTTCGCCTTCACCTATTTCCACATACCTTATCCCACCATGCCGAAAAATGGTTTGATCGTCTTCCGAAGAATTCAATTCATACTTGGGATGAGATGACTCAACGCTTTTTGTCACGCTACTTTCCACCATCCATGGTCACGAGCCTTCGGAATCAAATTAGTGGATTTACACAAGAACCCGATGAATCACTTTTTGATGCTTGGGAACGATATAATGTTTTGATCGATCGATGTCCAAACCACAACATGCTCCCCGTCACCTTAATTGATACTTTCTACAATGGTTTAACTTTTCGTGATCGTGATACGATTAATGCAGCCGCCGGTGGCACATTTATGAAAAGAAGACCTGAGGAGTGTAGAGAGCTTAACGAGAACATGACTACTCATCACAAAAATTGGGATTCATCCGCATCTTCAAGGAATAACCCGAGAGTCAATGTTTCTTCTACTTCTTCAAACCCTGATATCACCGAATTGACCCGCGCAATGGTCGAAATGAGAAAGAATATGCAACTTTTGGCTACAAATCAACAACAACAAGTTAAAGTTGTAGCACCTTCTTGTGAGACTTGCGGCGGTCCTCATTCATACACTGATTGTCCTTCTACTCATGACAATCCGGAAAACGTGTATGCAGCTTATGGTAACTATTCAACGGAAAAAACCATCAAGCTCGACCTCAAGGTGATCGTAACTTGCTAAGTTACCGTTCGAACAACTTTCTTGCACCCGGTTTTTCTCCTCAAAACCACAACCCCAAAAACTACAATAGAAGCAACCCAAACCCACCTAGAGCTTCTAATCCTTATCACCCACCCGCTCAACAAGCCCCACCCATTAATCAAGATGTTGAAGCTTTCATGAGGACCCAAGGAGAGCAAATCAAGAATCTGCAAAGCCAAATTATCAACTTGAAAGGGGATATCACTAAGCAAGGGAATGATATTAGATCCGAGCTTCGACATGATATACAAACCTCTTTTAGCACTCAAACAAATGATTTGAAGAATATGTTGGCTAGTTTCTTACCAAGTACTCAACCCTCTACTTCGGGCTCTCTTCCTTCAAATACCGTCACCAACCCAAGAGCGAATGTGAGTGCTATTACTACACGCAGTGGAGCAACCTTCGTAGGACCATCTATTCCTTCCCCAGTTACTCCATCTACACCTCTTCCACCACCATTTATCCCGCCTACTCCCACGCCTAGTATTAGTTCTCCATTACCGTCTCCACCTCTTGAAGAAGTACCCAAGAAACAACCTTCACCAACCCCACCCTCCACCTGTAAACCTTCAACATCTCAACCTTCACCACCTTCCACCTATAAACCCAACATCCCTTATCCTTCTCGGTGACAATAGCAAATTGCTTACTAAAGAGGATGCTCAAATCACTTCTTTTATGAAGATGATATCTCAAATGACCTTCAACATTAGCCTCGTTGAAGCACTTGTCCAAATGCCGAAATTCGTCAAAGCATTCAAGGAATTGATTAACAAGAAGGAAAAGATGGCGGAGTTTGTCAACACACGCTTAAATGAAAACTATTCTGTAGTCATCCTTAAAGAACTTCCAGAGAAACTTGGAGATCCCGGCCGTTTTGTGTTGCCTTGCATTTTCAACAAAACCGAAGAATTTACTGCCTTAGCTGATCTCAGGGCAAGTATAAATATGATGCCTTTAAGTGTTTGGAAAATACTATCATTACCCGACCTTACTCCAACAAAGATGACTCTTGAGCTTGCAAATCGCACTCTCGCTTACCCCGTTGTTATTGCCGAAGATGTGTTCATTAAAGTTGGCACCTTCACTTTTCCGGTCGATTTTGTTGTTGTTGATTATGAAATGGACCCGCGTATTCCGTTAATACTTGGTCGGCCATTCTTGAGAACCGGAAAAGCTTTAGTCGATGTTGCCGAAGGTGAGTTAATCTTAAGAGTCGGGAATGAGGCACAAGTATTTAAAATGAGGAAGATCACAACCAAACCCAATGGAAGAGAATCAACGAATATGATTAATGTGCTTGATGATTTTGTCGTCTACAACAATCCTCTATTCGATTCTTGCTATGATAATCTACTGTCCCAAGATGATGTGGATGATTCTCTCTCCAATTTAGATCCCCCACTAATTCATGAATCTCCTCCAATTTAAGATGACTATAATGATGATTCTAGTTCTGACATGGATGATTATGATGATTTTTCTTCTGAGTATAACGACATGCCAACATATGATGATTTTGATTTTGACGATGTCGATACTCTTTCGAGTGATTCTTCACATGATGACCTTGCACCTACTTTTGATGAAGATCCTCCACCAACAATGACTGATCCTACTTTAGATGACTACTCATTTGAGGAAGACTTTGCTACTTTTCTCAATACCTACTTCCCCAATGAGAGTGATTCTCCTCCTTTGGACTTTGATGATTATGGTCTTTATCCTACTTTGGATATGAAGAAACCCGGTTCAAAGGAGAAGAAGTCGGACGACACCAATATCCGCAGTACTTATGTCTTTACACCTCTCTATCCACCTTCTGAGGATGAGATTGTGCGATTTATGAGCGGATCCTCTTCAAGGTCTACTGAGCCCGAGTGTTATTTTCCCCTAAAGGAAAAGGTGTTCGATCCCGGTATTTCAATTTTTAAGCCATCTTAGTATCCATCTGATGAAATAAAAGGAATGATTTTTGGAAACCATGGAGATAGGCTTGCACCTCATCACACTTGCTACCACCGTGCTCAACAACTGCTTAAGGGAACATTGCCTACTCTTCTTTGGCTTGCCTTGTTCGCCTTAAGCTTGTGCTATTTGATGGATGAAAACCATGTATTTTGATCCCGGTGGATGTGTTTCAAGCTTCTTCCTATGCTAATCAGGGTCGAGTCAGGCTCACGACTCGGTTAACAAAAACAAGCGCTTTTCGGGAGGCAACCCGCAGTATCTATCCTTTTACTTTTGTTTTTATAAGAAGGAGGGGAGACCCTAGTATGTGTTTGTTGTTTTCTTTCTTATCATGTGCAGGGATTCGAGCTTTCAAAGATCCATTCTTGATGACTTTTGACGACCCATGATTCCGTGTACCCGTCTTCCCGGTTCTATCCTAAACTCTTTTGATTCTCTATGTTATATTCTTCAATATTAAAATAGGAATCATTTTGGTTGTCTCTTCCTTAGCGAGATTTAAACAAAGTGCACAATGTCCTAAGTGTAGGGGAGTTTACTTCCACATGCTTAAACATTGAGGACAATGTTTATATTAAGTGTAGGGGGACTTCTATCGAAGTTAAGTGGGCTTTTCCTTGTATTTGTCCTCATTTTAACTAGAAAATTGATTTTTCGACATTTTTCAAATTTTTTTAATCTATTTTGGCCTATTAGTTTTACCTTTGTTATAGTTATTTTCTTTCTTTGCTAGAATAAATTTTAATAAAGTGGTTTTTATTGTTAAACGTTGTGAATCTTTTGACTCAACCCGAGTTTACTTATCTAAGTTTAATCTAGCTAGTATCCTTAACGTGTTTAAGTCAAGTTTTGCTAGGCTTTTATATAGGGAACTTTAAAACGCGAAAGTCTTAACTCTCACGGGTTAAGAACAAGAACTTTTCGCAAGTTCCTATAATTGATCCTAGAAAGTCGTATATCAAGGGAACTTTAAAATGCGAATTCTAAACTTGAAAAATTCTAAGAATTTGCAAGATCCTATAGATGACTTGAAAACCCAAAACTTTGATTTAATTGGCTAAGCATCCACGAGTCTCATTCCTTGAGATTTTAAATTGTGAAGAACGAGAGATGATAGAGTCAATTATAAGTATGGTATTCTTTCATGAAGTTATGTGAGTTAATTATGAGCTTTTTCTCCCATCGCTTGCTAATAAAATTAATTACAATAAATAAGGTTGTACGATTTTAAAAGTTACTTAGTTTCTAGCCCAAGATCGTTTAAAAGTTGCTCGGTATTAATTAGAGTTCATAGCCAAGGAATAACTTATTGAAGCGGGATGCGAAGATTGGCGAGTCCGAAAAGGCCCTAACAAGGCATGAGGGCTACATTTTGTTGCTAAAGATCCCAAGTGATGTGAAGAATCATTTATCAAAAATCAATATAAAGGATCGAGACACACGACGAAAAGCAAATACTCCCCTAAAGATCATGGAGAAGTCTATCCAAAAAGGCCCTAACAAGGTATGAGGATAAATAGATCCAAGTCCTAAAAGGAGGCGGATCGTTGTATATCAAAATCCCAAATAAAGATTGGAGAAAAATGAAGAATTTGTGGTCCAAATATGAAGAATCTCTCAAAAGGTTCAAGTGAAGAAATTCCTATTATGAAGAGAAGACCATTATTTCATGAACGTCTCTCAAAGATTTGAAGTATGAAGTCGCTGCCAAATATCGGTCCGAGAAAGGTCTCAAATCGTGAAGCGAGTTATGCCAAGATATGAACTTTATGAGGTCCCGAGAAACGGTTTTAAAAGATTTTGTCCTTTAGCTAACTATTGATTAAATCGTCCCACTTTATTTTCAGCCTAAATAACTATCGAAATAAGTCAACAATGCATCCTCGTGATCATTCAAGACAACAATAAAATATAAGAGATACACCTAGGAATAAGGGAGTCTAAGTGAATAACTGGCCCACATGAATTTGTGTTAGTTTGCTAACTAATAACAATGATCTCGTTTTTAAGCTTGGCATGGGGAACGTGAAACTTGAGGATGATAATCATTCATGACATTCCAAAACCCCCAGGTAAGTTTTTGATCTATTTACTTGTTTTCTTCTTTTGAATATTTTATCTCTTTAATAAAGGCCAAGATGGATTGATTATGATGAAAAATTTAAAACTTGCTTTGTAATTAATGCATTGCATGAGGACATTGCAATGGTCAAGTGTAGGGGATTTAATAAGTGTGAAAACACTTATCCTTTTACCACTTAATTATAATAATAACCAAGCCAAAACGTGTATTTTATGTCGTAAATGTCGGAATTATGCGTGGTTTGTGTTTTTGTTATGATTTAGGGTCAAAATGTGAAAAGGGAAGAAAACACGGTCTTTCACGGGCTTTTATCGAAGAAAAAGACAAAAGACGAAGTCAAAAGATCAAGAGTGCAAAAAGAACGGAAGTCCAAGGCCTATTCTGAAGATTTATCGAAGAAAAAGTCTAAAGACGAAAGTTTAATAAAAGCCGAAGAACTCAAGTCTAAATTAATGAAGAAATTACAAGACGAGTTTATTAATCCCGAGACAAAGTCGAAAAAGTCGAAGAATTGAGAAGACGAAAATACGAGAAAGAAAAGACGCGAAGAAGAAAGAAAAGAGCAACACATGCATTCCTTCCCTTCTCCCTATAAATAGACTTCATTTCACCTCATTTAGTTTTGTTTGCTATTTTGACAAACTAGTCTTCCACCATTTTCATTACTTGCACCTTTTAATTTCTTGTCATTTTACTTAATTGTTCTTTAATTTCTTGCCTTTAATTCCAAGTAAGTTCTTTAATTTTGTTGTTGAATCTTATTTTTAATCAAGCTTTTCATTATCATTCTTATTCTACTTTTCTTATCTTTGATTTGTTTTTAATTCGGATCAAGCATTCTATTTGCTTAATCTTGTTGTTTATTTGATAAAAAGTTTACCTTTTTATTCCCTTCTAGGCTTTTATACGATTTAAGCTTTAAGCTTGACATACTTATTGGCTTAGTTTGTATTTAGCTTATTAGTTTTAAAGTTTTCTTAAAAGTTTTATCTTTTTAAAGTCTATTTTATAGAGTTTTCGTATTTTGTGTCTTGAAAGTTTTTAAATTTTTGCTTATTTTGTTTGTCTTATTATAGTTTGATAAAGTTTGGATTTGTGCTTATTCAAGTTAGCTTATTTAGTTTAGCTTATTTGCTTATTGGATTCCATCGTACTGTTCTTAAAGGTTTATGCTTGTTTCGATCGAGTAAGTGTGATCGCATAAACCCTAGGGTTTCTAGTTGCGATCCATTACTGCGATCAAGGACTAGTATCAGACTACGATCGTCCATCACGATCTAAGTCACGATTGCCCTGTTGCGATCTGTGACTGCGATCGTTGGTTGCGATCTGTGGTACGATCACTTGGTCACGATCGTCCACTGCGATCCACTTGTTGCGATCGTGGTGGAGTACGATCCAAGAGTACGATCGCTGGCTGCGATCTGACTTAGATATAGAGTGCGATCGCTTGGATGCGATCCAGAGTACGATCCAGGGTGCGATCCAAACCACGTTCATTGGTTGTGATCGTGACTGCGATCTGACTTGTGTTTGACTTTATTTCCTGTTTTTATTTTAAGCTTTCATATTTAACTTTTCCCGCATTTTTACTTAGTATTATTTTAAACGAGTTTTGTCTTATTTTATTTTTACAAAGTTTTTAGTTTTCCAAAAATTGCATGCTTCCCGAAATCTCTGTTTTTACCAAGTGTTTTTCTAGTAATTTTACTTTAATTTTTAAAGCTTATTTTTCCGCCATTTTACTTTAGTGTTATTTTAATCATTTTTCTTTATTTTAAATTTTAAGTTTACATTTTTATTACATTGTCAAATTAATTTGTCGTCAAGCTTTAATTTTTGCCATTTAATTATTTACTTTTACAAGTTTTAATATTGCACAATTTACCTTTTAATCAGTTTTAGTTTTAATTACCCGTCATTTACTTTAAAATTCTTGCACATTTAATTTTACTACAACGACCAATCATTTATTGTTCCCACCAAAAGACAACTGAGTCGCACTTAAACCAGTAGTCAATTCGAAGAGACCGATTTCAACGAACTTTCATAACTAAGTAAAATCCAGTTATTAGTGCCCGAGAAAAATTAATTCCTCGTTGTCAGGATAAGTTATCATCGACGATAAACTTTCCTTTCTTTGAAGATCGGGTCACAGTCTGTTATTTAACAATGAACCATATACACGAGCTTAAAACTTTTGAATAGTTTTGATTTCAGCTCGTATTCGAGAAAATTGAATTTATCGTTCTGAGGGTAAGTTATCGTTGACGAGATAAGCTTCCCTGTCTTTGAAGTTCAGGTCACAATCTTTAATATGACTGTGGACCTTAGTTGTAAGCTTAACTACAAATCCCCTGAGACACTTGTTTCTTTGATATCTGCTTCTTTAGCAACCAAACTCTGAGAGTGTCCTTAGTTGAACGGTATACAACGATTGGACCCCTTTGTTCTTGTTGAACGTTAACTTTGGTACCTGCATTCTCATTTGGAGTTTGTATGCTTTTGTAAAGGTTATCGATATCTCTTTTAGAACCATGTGGGGGTTCATAGTTGGCTTTACTTGTGCCAGAGGTGACATGAATAGATGGTTCACTTTTCTTAGCTGTCAAAGGTTTCCTTTTATAGACTAACTTAATCTCAGGCATAAGTGACGTATCATCCTTTTAAATTTCCTCCCTATTTGTCTTAGTAGGAGTGGAGACTATCCTAGTTAAAGGGCACTCGTTTCCTACAAGAGTGAAAGTTCTATCAGTGGGGCACCAAACTTTACCAATGGGTTTGATTCTAGCTAACCACTGGGATTTAACTCTAGCACGGGAGTTCACCTCATTGAGGAATTTCTTGACACAAGAGTCATGATTTGCATTAAAGACACACTTTCTACATGTTTTACAAGTAGCATGTTTAAAGTTCGGGTAAGATCAAGAATTACTAGATGATTGATTAAAGCTCCTAGGATATGACATGCTGCGGTTAGCAGTGTTGGGTAATCTAGAAGACTTCTGACTAGGTTTGAAATTCATATCTCTTACTTGTGTCATTTTCTTCGCTTCCCTTAGACCAAAAATATGACGAACGTCATTTGAACTAGTTCGAGACGTGTTCTTTGAACTATGTCTAGGGAGGCTAGATGAAATCATGTGATTAGGTCTTGCAAAAGCTGATTTAGTCACATTGGGCCTAGTTGGTGGAGTAATCGGTTTAGAAACATGAACCATATCAAATTGGGAGGCAAACCGCGGTCTCAAGGATTTCGGTCGCTCGGATCTAAATGCAGTCGGTTGTCTAACAGACTGATTTTGAGGCGGTTTCCCCAAGATTGATGGTTTTTCAAGCTTAGTGTCCACACTAGTTCCTTTAGTTTTCCTCAATTCATTTTTCAACGCAGCTATACCAAAAACCTTTTCTTGAACTTGAGCCTTTAAAGTCTCATTCTCTTTAAGAAATTTATCTTGGGATGCCAACTTAGATTCTAGCAATTTAGTTTGTTTCAAAAGATTATCCTTTTCAGCTTTAGAATCTAGAATTTTTTGATCCAATTTTCGTTCAAGAACAACGTTTGACTTTTCAAGTTATTTAAAGTATGTTTCAAATTTGTCCGTTTTCTTTGAAAATTTAAATTGGGCATCCTCAAGATGTTCATATTGTTGAGCTAACATCGTTTCAAGCTCTTTAATCTTGGAATCAGAATCGGTTAACGAAGCAGTCATACAACATTTATCATGATTTACTATATCATTTTGAACAATCTCTCCCCCATTATGACTCACATCGGATGAATCAGAAGTGGTATAAGTATCACCCTTTTCCATCCCATGTTTGTCATAGTTAGGTTCGGAATGCTCAACTTGCGGTATTTCATCGGCATATACATCATATACCACATTCTGTTGTACCGTATTCGTAGGCTCTTCGTCATATATGGGTATGGTGTCATCATAAGAGATATCGGTAACATTCCCTGACGTAGATATCATGCTTTGCTATGGATTCCATGCCCTTGCAATCTTTATCAGCCTCTAATTTTGTATGACCATTCTCCTCTTGCATCTGCATCGTAGATTCTTGCACTCCACTAACATACGCTTGCTGAACTCGGGATCTTTCATAAATCGACGACGAGACCGATGTCATGAATTTCAACAGTGTATAACGGAAATCTGGAACCTCGGTATGTGTGTATTGAAGAAATGACTGGCATATCCCTGAATTTTCAGACTTAACGATGTTGAATTGGAAGAAGTGCGTAAGTTGTGTCACGAGAGCTTTATATGCAAATTCTGATGTAGAGTGATTAAAGTCTTCTTTGTGAAGTTGCTCAGCTAGTTGATTCAAGTTGAGGAATATTGAGTCGATGAATATATAACGATCTTGACCGAAGAGTGTCACAAATTCGCTTCATCCTTGAAGCCATGAAAGGGTTACTAGATGAGACTGAAGCAGTCGAAATAAAATTATACCACTTTCTCTAGCTTTGTCTTGCATTAGATGCATTTCTCCCTCTTACGATGTCGAATTCAAGGGTTCCATTGAAGTTCGATGAGAACTGAAGGTAAGGATTACTTGTCGATCGAGCAATGAAAGAAAGTAATTGTGTTTGTTGTTGTCAAAAGAACAATACGGAGTTTTACAATTCGTGGAGAAACCAAAAAATAAATTCACGGGATTTTACAAACCACCGAATAAACTGTAAATGTTCTTGATTCCTTGATTAGAGAAGAAAATTTGATTAAATCCCCTAACAATATGTTCTCGAGAAACTAAAAAATTCCAAGACCAAATAACTCACGAGTTTGTTAAAAATTTTCAAAATCACGGTTTTGAAAATTTTCTAACACATAATTTAGGAAAATTTCCTAACACAAGATATCAGAATATTTCCTAACACAAGATTTCGGAATATTTCCTAACACAAGATTTCGAAATATTTCCTAACACATGATTTCAGAATGTTCCTAACACAAGATTTCAGAATATTTCCTAACACAAGATTTCAGAATATTTCCTAACACAAGATTTCGGAATATTTCCTAACACATGATTTCAGAATGTTTCTAACACAAGATTTCAGAATATTTCCTAACACAAGATTTCAGAATATTTCCTAACACCAGATTTTGGAATATTGGACAAGATTTCGGAATATTGGAGAAAATTTCTGAATATGTGAAAAAAATTTCGGAATATGTGACACAATTTTGGAATCCAACCTTATAAAATTTTGGAATGTGTATTGCGAAATTTTTCAATAACTTCGGAATATCACAGATTATTCCGAGATTATGCAAGATTTCAGAATAACTCCTAAAAAATTGGATCTCGGATAAAAGACGAGTAATACGAGATTTTGTCACAAAAAATGATCCAAACGCCCAAAAAAATTATGTTTTTGACCAAAATAAAAATCCCAAATCACTACCACAACGATGTAGATGATATTGAGAAAGATGAAACCACAAAAAACACAAAAAAATTTGGATCAAGGGTTTTAGATCTAAAAATCTCACGAAATCACTATAACAAACACAAAAACAAAGCAATCATCCCATGGCTCTTGATACCATTTATAGGTCTACGTAATCCTTGGATTACCTAAACCTTGGTATGATTTATAAGAGAGAGAGATAGATGAAGATCTAGAGAGAGAAAGTAGAGAGAGGTTGGAGAGAATAACGAGAAAGTAATATAAGATTGAGTAATTGTGAGAACCAACGACCCATCCTAACATGCTAGGAGGGGGTTTATATCGCCCACCCTACACATGGGCTGTGTGGGTTATATGTTAGACTTTGACTACGAGCCCATACTACGTATATATTGTTGGAGTGACTGATCCTTCCTAAATACGTAAAAACGTATTTCCAACAGTGAAAATATTGTCTTATTATGATACTTAGTTGAGTTTTATAATTGTTTGAAAAATATCAGGCTCTAATTTAATGTGAAATAGACTTTAGTGCTAATCTTGGTTACTAGGTCTTAATTCTTGTACTTAGATTTAAATGGTTTGTACTTAGTATTCTAAGATGAAATTATTCTTCCAAATGTTAGTGTAAAACTTGTTCATAATCCTTGGTTACTTATTCATAAGTGTCGTACATTCATATTTCACAAATCTTGAGTTTATAACTCATTTATAGGGTTTCTAAGGTAATTTAGGGCATCATAGTTATATTTGAGATGTTCTTATCAATACTGTACTTATAAGATTACTTTTAGAACTTAGACTTGATATATATAAGGTTTTTAAATCACATAAACACAAGTAGAATTGATAGTGTGGTTGTGTGAGTTTGTGTACCTTGCTATGTAAGCTATACCACATAATTCGTACAAGAAACAAAAAATTCATCATAAAAAAGTATTATTTATCTCACAAGGATAATTTACATAACTCATAGATGAAAATATTAGGTTTTTATAATAACTTTGTCTATTAATACAAATACTCCTTTTAAAACCAGAAGGAAACCCCACAATTTCATAACATCTATCAATAGGTCGACCCATTTTCCCATAATTTTCTTACAGTTTAGATTAGGATTAGGCCCTCTATTAAAAAAGTTATTATTATCATTAGCATTAGACCCTCTAGAAAAATTATTTTCAGAGTTATAGGGTTTATTATTATTATTATTAAATCCAGACTTAACAACAAAAGAAGAAGCATTAAGTTTAGAATCACCACCACCAAAATGCTCAGGAATCCCTCTATGGGATTCCTCCCTAGACATCGTGGCATATGCATCTTTGACTTCAAGGAGAGGATCCCTACTCAAGAGAGCACTCCTAACAGGTTGGTAACAATCTTCTAAACCCATTAGAAATTGCATCAACTTCATAAGTTGTTGATGCAACGCCAATTCAGTACTAGCAGCACAAGTACAAGGAATATCATAAGAACATTTAGAAATCTTAGTCAAAGCATCAAATTCTCTCCACAAAGAGTTTAATTTATAATAATTATTAGTAACAGAAGTACCACCTTGTTTAACATTGTTAATCTTTTGTAACAAATTAAAAATAATAGACCCATCCACCTTATCATAAGTACTAGTAAGTTCACTCGAAAGAGTAACAACATTATCAGAATACACAAGACCCATATAAACAACTTGAGATACATAATTCATAATCCAGGTAAAAACAATAACATTACATCTATCCCACTGAGCAGACACATCACTAGTCACACAAGACTCTTTCAGACAAGAACCATCAACAAAACATAACTTATTCCTAGCATGTAAAGCAAGTTTCATAGCACTAGAAAAAATTCTGTAATTTTCAGTACTAACTAGCTTAAAAGGAATAAGAGTTGTAGTGGTATTATCATTAGTTTGCACATGTGAAGGATGACCACCATCTAAACCATTAATAGAAATAACAGAATTACTACCACCAGCAGACATGATAATAATCAATCAATAATAAAGAAATACACAAATAGACAAGACAAACAAACAGGCAACAAACAAAAACCAGACAAATAAACCAACACACAACAAACAATAAGAAAACAAAAAATAAGAACAAATAAGCAAATAATAAGATCAACTAGACAAATTAGCAAAAAGAGATTGCAAAACCCTGACTTATCACCTATCAATAAGAAGAGCAGGTATCCATATTTCTCAAAGGGAAGAGGGTCAAGATGTTAGCCACTGAGTTTGCAGTGAAATCACCAGAGAAAAACAATCAAGAAACAAGAATCAACTTAAAGAGCTTGCAAAATAAAGAAAGAACAGAGGAACAGGTCACCCGTGATCTTGATTCAAGTTAAGAAACACAAGAAACCAACCAAAAATGAGCCCAGAAACACTTAGAACAAAACCCCCCAAAAATTGAAATTAGGGTTTCAGAAACCCTAACTCCAAAATCACCGAATCTTGAGATAATCAAAGATTCCTAACACGGCCGTTAAGAATCACCAATCCAATCGCCTCAAAACCACCAGAAAATCGAAAAATCCCAAATCTTGATCTCAAACCCTAGATCAAGAAACACGATCAAGAACCACGATTCAGAGAAACTGTCTCTGATACCATGTAAGCAAGATCAAAACACCAAGAATGCACACAACCAACCTCCCCAAGTGCAATATAATAAAGATTCATTACACTACAACTAGTCCTCAAACGAGTGCTAGTAATACAAAACAAAGACTGTCCCAACTAGGTTGATCCAGTCACCTCACTACAAGAACACTCACATTCAACACGATTAATACAAATTGATCAATCACAAGACAAGTTATCAAGATGAATAACTTGATAACAAAACAGATGAGAATCAAGAACTATGTGTAACAGTGTGTGAATAACAAAAAGCGGCTAGAGAAAGTTATGATACATGAGTTCAAGTTCAATACTGAGCTCATGTTTAGGATTAACCCTTCATCTTTAGATAATTGCAGAAGTAATCCTTCATTTCTTAGTTACATCATTTGCCACTTTTAGTCTCTTACATTTAGTATGAGTTATATTAACCCTTGCATTTTTAGCAACATCTAATAAAATAATTAAATATAACACTGTTTGTTTTATAAGAAAAAACTCATTTGTTATCTTATATATATTTTGTCTTATATGTTATATCAAATGTTCTAATATAATTATCCATGATTAAATAAGATTTTATTTTAATAACACAATTTAACATTTTTTAAAAACTGTGTAATTTTTATAGGAAAACTTTAAGCCAGCCCCTTCCTCCTCTTTCTTGTAAGGAAAGATAAGGAATTTAGGGCATGTCCCATCAAACCCCCCACCACAACTTACAACTTACCATAATCCCCAAAAATAGGTAAAAAAATAAAAAATCATCTGCATTCCAATTTTCCCGCCATCCCAACACACGGCAGCTGCAATGGTCGGCATACCCACCACCGTCTCCGTCGAGCTGTACGAATCATATCTACTCCACATTCTGGTTCATTCACCTGACCCGTTGCTCATCCACGAACTCTATACCGAGTACCTAAAACCCTTTACACAACTTCATGAGGTCAATCTTGAAAGTTTGATTAACCGATATCATGGTTTACTTCATAGAGCTGTAAAATCCTTATGGGAGCGAATACAAATTCTACCTAAATCCTCCGACTCTTACAATGTCAATTTGTTTAAATTATTTGTCCTATTAATTAGTTGCTTAAAAACTTTTTTGCCCGTCATATCGCTAAAACACAGTTTATATCAATCCTGGTCGTTACTCATATTCTCTTATGCTCATTGTGGTCAACTTGACGAAGCAATGAGGGAAATATCATCTTTTTTAATATCTATGGGTGGTTTTATGGGTAAAAAAAGTGAATCTATAGTTCCGGAATTTCGTGATGCTCAATCCCTCAAGATTTTTGCTGGTTTGGCTACTGTTGCGGTATTGTCTTATTTAGAGTGTGTTGAGAAGAAGGGGGCTGGCGACTACGACTTGGTAGTTACACTTGTCGAGGGGGTTGAGCCTTGGATGAGGTATAATCGTTTTCTGCTAATATTGGTTTAGCTTTGTGTAGGGGTATCATTTCTTGTTGTCGCAACTTATACTAATATCTATACCACCAAAAAATAGCCTTGTGGTAAGGCACAAGAGGTCACGAGTCCAAACCTCACTAGGTACACATTTGAGGGTGGGGGGAACTCCGGTTAGGCCACGTACACTTGAGTCAAAGACTCGCCCTTCCCCCGGTTAACTTAAATAGAGAAAACCTCATTCGTTTTGTAACTTATAGTAATATCTAAAAGAGAAATATGTTGGACATACAGCGTTTTTATAAAAAATAAAAATCGCAAACATATGTGACAATTGAGGCACACCCAGGGGCGGAGCTACATAGGTGCCGGGTGTGGCACGGGCTACTCCCGTTTTGAAGTCACGAAGTGCAAAAAATTTTCAAAATTGTGGTTTTTATGATTTAGGAAACACTCAAAATTTTTTATGGTACCTTAGTTTCTTAAAGTGTAAATTTAGTTAGCCTAATTTTTTTTTGTGCAACACCCCCATTGAGAATCCTGGATCCGACCCTGGGCACACCTGGCATACTGTATTATGTTTTCTCCGACTTTTTTATATTCAGTTAATGTGTTTGTGAAATCTAATTTGTAAAAAATTCTGAGTCCACCTTTGCCTTCTAATGATTAACTAAGCAATATTATGTAATATATTTTTACCAAAAAATGTGCCATTGTGCCTTTTAGATATCGTGTTTATTTCTGTTGGAATGTGAATTTGATTAGGCAGTCAGCAAAAGCTCAGATATCGTGTTTATTTCTGTTTTATTTTGTGGTCTTGATAAGCTCCATGGGGCTTGTCCATGATGCTAACTTGGCTATATATGTACATCTTCTGTCTAAAACTTCTCCTTTTCACTAAGAATGTGTATGTTGCATAATAGACTTAATTTCATAGAGTATTTAAGTTAATTTTATTGTGCAACTACTAGGGTAGAAGATATAGGTAACAACGAACATATATGGCTTGTGAAATATCTCCTCAGATTGACACGTTATCTTCTTGTGGATCCTGTAAGAACCAATGAGAAGTCCACCTTAAATATTTGTGCTATATCACTTATCAAATGTACACAATCGTATCTGGATTATGTAATGCACGAGGTAAAGTACCAATTTTCTTAGTAAATTCCCCAACATTACACGCACACAAGTTTATTGGCTATTCAGTGTCGTTTCTTTGGTATTTTATTGTTGCAGTTAGAAGATCTTATTCAACTCCCATCATTTTCTAAGTGTGACTTTTTGTGGAAAGTTTTGAACAATGTGGCGAAAAGAAGCAAGGTATTTTAATCTACTTTTATTTTTCCTCTTGTGCTTTCTGCTATTTGACCTCATCTGCTTGCAGGCAATATATACAAATACAAGAGACAGTAGCGCATGTAATATGGAATCATGTTTAGTGCAGGTTACTCTCTTTCCATTTGTATATATTTTTGTGTTTTTACCTCTTCTTATGCTACCAAATGTGGGTTAATGATAGCTATCTTTTATAGAATATAACTATATATTTTAAGGACGGTTTTTATTCAACAGCTTCACGAGCTTAAGGACGTGAAGTTTCTTTATCCAAAAATTTCTAGAAGACTCGAGACTAAGATATCAGATATCATTTTAGAGGAAAGATTCAACAAACAAGATGACTCTTTTCATACATCAATGGATTTCATTGCAAGAGGAAATAAATCACGTGAGCAAGGAATTCAAGGTTTGGACGAGTGCATTGGATATCTGAATCAAGCAATAGATGCAATGGTGAGATATCATATATTTTGTTATGTGAATATGAATTTTGTTTTCACACGATATATATTGATCCAGGGAGATGTAACGAGTAAGGAAGAAGAAAATCGTGGTCCAACTTGCTATATACTAGCCCAAGCGTACTCCTTACGAGCATTGTGTAAAGAAGAGAAAGAACCTAAATCCAAGGTACTTATCCAATAAGAATAGAGCTGGGCCAATTTTGTGGATAGGTTTGGTTAGGTATCATTTCAAAACGGGCTCGGTGATATTTTTGAGGTGCGGACGATAACTGGACCTTGTCTTCATATGAAATGAATTGCCTTCTTAAAGTTAAAGAATGTACGAGCTCTGTACATATAATTAGGCATACGATTATCTTCTATATACTAGAGCCAGTAATTATAAAAATAGTATATTGATGTTCCTACTGTTTTGCATGCAAGACCTCTCCTAACGAGTTCATATACAAGTTTCATTCACAGATCGACTAATGTTATTACAAAATCTCACGTTTATTTCTTCTGGTGCTCAGGATTATGTTCAAGATATACTGTGTGCTTTAAAGCATTGGTCGAGCAATGACCATTGCAAGTTCGTTGAACACACTTGTATGGCTCGAAATAGTTTTAGACTCTTGGACTATGTTAGCGACTTGCTGTTACTGAAGGTTCTCTCTTGTTGGCATCTTTTTTGCATCCTCTTTATACACTCCATTTAACGTGTTTCTTTTCACAGGTGGATATCGCAGATCATAGGGATATATGCGAACTAATGATAAAAATATTTAAACATATTGATAATTTGGAAGAGTCCATGGCCATGCTTTGGCAATCAAAAAGCCTCACTCACGTTCTCTGCACGTCACCTTTAAATTCGTTCGTAGAGATAGTTTCAAATGATCGTAAGATGACTATGAAAGAATGGGGAGAATGTATCCCGAAGTCAAATGGCATCAAGGCTCTTTCAACCGATACCCTAAAGCAGGATGCTTCTGATATGGAGAAAAAAGTATGATACTTTACTTATATGTATCATGGTTTCCACTAAAATTGATGAATCCTTATGACAATTAGGTATTTAGTACTAACTCGATAAGTATATATTATAGGCTCTTTATTCACCAGAGTCGAAGTTTCTTTTAGCCCAACACCTCTATGATTTGGCTGAAAGGTTGGTTGCAGATGGATCAATGAGCGAGGTAAAAGTGTTTTCTTGAACATACATGGCATCATATATACATCTTATTTGAGTCTTAGTGGGGTATTGATGTGAATTTGCATTTGTTTTAGGCTTTGAATTGTGCACATAAAGCCTGTACCCTGAGAACATCCCTATATACAGAGACATTTGAGGTTGCGATGCAAGATGGTGATGTCGGCGCCGACACAAAAGTCACAAGTTTTCACATGCATCATTTGGTGGCTACAAAAGCGTGGTCAAGAGATCATGTTGAGGGTTTTATCTTAACCCCATACAATATTCTCAAGCGCTATCTAGAAAGTTTAATTCAGGTTAGGTTTTCAACGTGACTTTACCTGAGCTTCATATTGTTCTGCTTTCAGAATGTTAAATTTGGTACATGTTTTTGAAATGTTAATCAGGAAGCATCCATCTTAGAGATCATTGGAGATGCATCGGGGGCTGAATCCTTTTTAAAATTGGGAAAAAATCTATCTGCTTTCCGAGGCTTGACAATCTTTGAAGCATGTTTCTCAGCTGCAATAGGTACTAGTTTTTTTTTTTTCTTTTGCTTGGCAAGCACATATATTGTCTTGTATTGATTAACATTTGAAGTGGAAGGGAGGGGGTGGCGAGTGTGTTAGGTTGACTGTTTTGTCAAATTTATTTTATGCATTGGTTTGTAAATAACTAGATTGCAAATACTGCTAAATTGTTTTAAGGATTTCAATAATTCTTCCAACAAAATGATTTAGGAAAATTTACGCAGGTTTTGTTTTTAAACTGCATTTAGAGATAAGCATAACCTAAATGGACTGATATAATAGCATATTGGTCAAAATTGTCACATCAATATGTATTTGTTAGATGCTTCCACTTGTTTATCTCAACTAATATCTCCTCCCATGCTTATTCTGTTTCGTTTTCACTCTTGTAATATGTATGCTTCATTATCTAATCAGTAAGTATCCTATATTCAGGGAAAATATATGGTAAGAGACAACTTTGGACTCAAGCTGCAGCTGAACTTAGTGGTGCGAAAGAGCAATGTCGTCACGTTTCTTGCAAAAAATGCAAATTTTTGCTAGAAGTTTTACTTTACCAAGAACAAGGTGCTCTTCATAGAAGCAAGTTCATCAAGGAAATAAAACCTAATGACATCGACAAAAAAGTGGCTAAATATAGATTTAATTATGCTGAGGAAAGCCTGAGAGTAGAACTACATGCTGTTTGGAATCGGTCACGTGAGTCAACGGTTAACCGCATTGCTACCAGCGGATATGAGGTTGCTGATGTTATCTGTTGCTGGCATATTCCCCCTGCTGGAGATTTGAACTCCTTGAATTGTGTTATACAACTGCAATGTGAGCGTACCTGCAAGCTTTATTTGCTGAGAGTACTAATTGGGAAAGGTAAATTTACATTCAAATGGATAAATATTCACGTAAATTGCACAAGACAGCTACTCTGCGTCATCTTTGGATTGTTTTGCTTTTACGATAGACTGATGGATTTGAGCATACTTAAAAGATATGTTACACATTTGCTGAATTTTAACAAATGCAGCTATTAGTATTGCATGGTAGACGACCGGGTTTATTCTGTATTTGGTACTAGGTGTAAACGTGAAGTCCATCCCTTCATATGTTTGAATGCTGGTTGCAGCTTGCAGTCCACCCCTTCGTAAGTTTAGAAGTTGGTTGCAGCTGCAGCAGTACATAGTTTAATGTGAATGTTTATAATTTATCCTTTGCATGGCAGGTAAATACTTGGTGACCTGTAATGATATGAAGGGTGCACATAAAGTGCTTTTGGAGAGCATCTGTTTGCTAGTAAGCATGAGCAAGTGGTGCCCGTTACATTCCTCCATTTCGTTTTCCTATTTTTTTAAGTTTATTCAGGTGAATGAAATTGAAGATGTCCACGGAAGCGACATTGCATCACTACTGTATATTACAGGCTGGGTGTCGTTGAAAAGCTCATATGACGAAGGCAAAAGGTATTACTAGACTATTGCTCATTACATAGATTATAAGCGTACTAAATTGCATTGCTGTTTGTATGTTTCTTTATCCTTACTCGTAGTATAGAGCAAGTTAGGTTTGGGTATAGCAGGACTTGAACCTGACGCTCTACTTGCTTTTAGTGTTATCCTTAGGCGTCGTAGCTGCTTCAGATTCTCACAACGGTCTGTTTGTTATTGCTATTTTTCTAATGCGTCATATGTATCTTGGCTTTTTTCCCAGGAACCAGTCTGCTGATAAGCTGTTTATTCCTCTGCCCACACTTATATCCGGTTTAAAAATAGCATTTGTACTTTCCAGTGAGGATCAAGGGCTATGTCGCAAGGTAAGCATGGTATCACAAATCTATTATAACGTAAATTACTATACAAAAACGTGTGATTTTTATAATGTATGAAAAAAAATTCCCGCATTCTCAAGTTTGTAGAGTATTTTAAAAGAACCCTTCAAGGTTCCTTTGTGTATGGTTAAATATATGCCTAAAATATTAACTCAAGTCACCATCTCTAACTTTAGCGCATAAATTATTTCGTTACAGGTTGCACAGTTGCTCGCTATTCTGTATGTATGCTTTGATTTATCCGCCTGCATGTCTCCTACCAATGCTCCTTCTTCATGTCAGTGGTCATGCTTTTTTCATCAGGCGACACTCGGGACCAATACAAATTTTATGTTTTATTATCATCTTACAAAGGTATTTTATTTACACATCACTAAAATGTGTGCTTATTCTTAATTCTCACATGTTGAATGTCCGTTGATTTCGTTATACTTGGTCAGGTTCGCAACGTCTCCGATTCAGCTTCTATTTTGCATAGGTATGTGGCGTGGGCGGGTCGGGGTTGAACTTGAACACTTTTTTGTCAATTTTTTTTAATAATGTTATGTCAAAAGTGATTACAGATTTCTTATTTCAACAGTAATCTTTTTCCCTTTTTTTTTCCGAGTGATGTTTTTTTATCATTTAAATAACGGTTTGGAATTCTACCTCTTTGACCCCTTATCTGTTTAAGCTAATTACTTACCAATTAGAGGAAATACATAACACTAGCTGATTCATCTAAAACTAAAACTAAATAGTCCAGATATTGCCACCTTTGATCTTAGTTGCAGACGCAAGCAAGCAACCTGGTTCGCTAACATTCTGTCCATTCCTGCCCATGCAGGCTTAAATCCGAAAAGCATATGGATCTTGAGAACTTTGTAATAAAGTTTCTCAAAGACCTTCCCGAAACTACAATTTTGGGAATAACTATGCTTGAAGATAAGTATATGGCATTGCTAGGAAATCTGCTTAAACCTTCTACCTCCAAAGATTCTTCCAAACAGAGATGGTTGATGATTTCACGTTTCAACTCGAGACGTGAACCACTGGTTGTTCTTTTACCGGTTAACCCAATTTCAGTAGGTATATCTCTTTATATGTGACTTATTATAAGATCTGTTCACAATTATATTATAAGTATATTTGTGTTTAATACTTTCAGGAAATTCAGAAGAAAGTTGT
Source organism: Glebionis coronaria (assembly GCA_025667525.1). Lineage (NCBI taxonomy): Eukaryota > Viridiplantae > Streptophyta > Magnoliopsida > Asterales > Asteraceae > Glebionis > Glebionis coronaria. Next base: position 135,514,476 of record CM046874.1, on the reverse strand, counting down.
CCTAGCATCTTCCAAAGTACTTTAGAAACAGGGGACCCCCCCTGGGGCAAGAGCATAACTGTTGACAAAGTTGCCCCCGGTTTTAAAAAAATTGTGAAGAGCCATAACTTTTGTTCTAGTCAATACTTTGATCAAAGTGAACAAAACATTTCATATGCTCACTTGGAAGACAGAGCTTGATAAACGGGTTGGAAGTCTCATGCGGTGAGGTTACTACTCTAATGTTATATGTTGCTTTGCAATGTTACTATTTTCAACTAGTAATAATAATAAGTTAATAACTGCAACTTCAGTTTTTATTAATAGACGAGTTTATATTTTGGCCAGAGAAATGGAAGAATGGTTCGGCAAATGGAAGTATATTCTTCTTGGGGAACCACTTGAGGACGGAAACCACGATAAATGTTTAAGTGGATGCTATATTGGTAGAACAACTGAAAGAGACTTAAGTGTCAGTCGAACGAACAAAAGAAAACAAAAAGACACAAGTCCTTCGGAAGATTCAGTAAAGAGAGAACCTGTAATATTGGTGATTGATTTAAGCATTCAGGTAATCTTGGTGTATCCTTCTCCATAATTGAATTGTATGTGGGTTTTGCTACTTCCGAAAGGTGATAAAATGGGCATTTTGGTTGGGGTAACTGGTCAAAATGAATACCTTTATAATACTGTTCAAATGGGTTTGGCGGGCTGAGCAAAATCAACGGAAATCTGAACCAATGGAACCGAATTCGGTTTTATATAATTACGCTTTCCGGTTTCGATTTTTCTCGGGCCAGTTCGGGTCAAAACAAGACAAAATACACATGAACTATCTAACCCGGTGTCGCTCTCTTAACTTAGGTTTGGTTCTTGGTTTCGTCAATTTCAGTTTTTTATTCGGTTCTGGTTATTCAGTTTGGTTCGAGTTTAACCCGTTGATCAGCCCACAATAATTTATATTATCCATTTCTTCTAAGGTTTATAAATATATTCCCTTTCTAAATAATATCAGAAAACATATTATATGATAGAGAACACCTAGAGTTTTGCCTCATATAATGAAAACGTTGATAAAGTTTTACGAAACCTGAAGTTGTGATTCGAACTTTTATCATGATAAAAACGGGAAAAGCAATGAATCCTAAGCCAATATGATGCTAATATAATTACAAAACAAATCTCACTCATTCCTTAATTGATAAACAGAAAAGAACAAAATAATTGCTAAAAACATAAGAGATTAACCCCTAAGATAGGGAAAAAAAACCATTTTGACCCTGTAAATGATTTTTTGCCTGTTTAGGGCATTTTCCACTAATCGTGTGGATTTAGTCCAATTCTGTGCTCGAATACCAATTTGACAATTTTCGGAATGATGATGTCATCAAGCTCCCAATCGCCATTCCTACTAGCGAATGGCATCATCAGGACATCATTCACATTTTATTCTTTCTCTCATGCTCCAATTACCCCATTGTATTACACTGATATACTACAATATTAGCTATAACCGAAAACGGTCAAACTGGACACAATGGCTGAGTCAATTTTCTTTGTATGTTTTTTTTTATGTTTAACTTTATGTTTTGTGATATTAACGTGTTACAGATGCTACCATGGGAAAATATGCCCATGTTGAGACACCAAAAGGTGTATCGCATGCCTTCTATTGCAAGCATCTTTTATGCATTAAACACCTGTGGCCCTCATAAGGAAAAGGATTTGGAGAATTCTGATATCTTCTACTTGGTGAACCCCAGTGCAGACAAGGATCGTACAAATTCTGACGGTAATCTTGATGAGTATTTTAAGACACTTGGTTTCAAGGCAAGTTTTCTAATTTTTTATGCACATAGCGGATATGATTACGAATACAACATGGTTTTCCTAACAAAAGATTTTAATATATACGCAGGGTAAATTACGGGAACCACCAAGAGATAATGAACTCTTCGAGGCATTGGTGAACAATGAGCTGTTCATTTACGTGGGACATGGAAATAGTAGGCATCTTAATTTTTTATTCTCTAGCTAGTAATGCATATATTTTTGTATTTATGATAATTTTATTTTTATTTGTTTATCGTGTTTTAGGTCTACAATACATCTCATTAAATGCATTTGGGTCCCTTAAGAATAGGTGCCCAACAGCAATTCTAATGGGATGCTCAAGTGGGCTGTTGACATTAAACGGATCATACTGCCAATTCGGTGGTCCACTTTATTACCTCCTTGGAGGTTCCCCTCTAGTTATTGCGAATTTGTGGTCAGTACAATCTGCAGAGACTTTTAAGTTTATGAAGCATTTACTTGATGCTTGGATACAACAAAGCCCGCCCCCAATTACTTGTGAAGACATACCACTTATTGGGTCCATTATACCACAACCACAAACTAGACAGGTTAACCACTTCAAATATATAGCTGATTGTGTGCGTGTGTGTTTTGGGCTCCCTACTGAGATAACTGGTAAGATAAGAAACATGTCTTCTTGATATAACATTGCTTTATTTTCTTGTCTAGCATTACGCGTGTTTCTAGGAAAGGATCTCATTTACTTAGAGGTGGCAAATCTTGCCCATTTGGATACATATGGGCACATTTTGCCCATTTTTAAAAAAGGATGGGGCACTTTTTGCCCATTCTTTATAATGGATGGGCTAAACGGGCGCATATGTAAGAAACTAAATGGGCTAAACGGGCGCACTTGTAAAATACAAATTAGTATACTCGACTAATATTTTTTAGTAAATTTTTTATCCCCGGCTTTCAAACAAGTATTTTTATTTTTTAATTGTACGTTTTTATATGTTTTTTCCCTTTTTTTAGCTTGCGCCCGTTTAGCCCGCCCATTTTGCCCGCCCGTTTCGCCCGTGCCCATTTAGCCCGCGCCCGTTTAGCCCGCCGCCCGTTTAGCCCGTTGCCCGTTTAGCCCGCGCCCGTGCCCGCCCGCCCGCCCATTTTGCCACCTCTACATTTACTAATATTTTCAGTATGAATTTTGCATCCAATGGCTGACGGAATCATTTTTCAAAATTATTTTGCATCAAATCATTAACTATATGTTCATCTTTAATTGCATTATATTCATCTTTTAATCATCACCCTAATTTTTTAATAACAATAATTTGCCATTAATCTTTTGCATCATCATGCGAATTAAAGATAAGCTTTGTATGATCTTCACCATTAGCATGCTCACTCATTTCCAGCTATAGATGCCCCTCAAGTTCAGCAGATATCATCTAGTTTTTTTTAAGCTTCTTGTAGTGTAGGATTTATGTTTAAATGTTGTAATTTCCTTTTAAAAACTTTGTATTAAGCAGTTTCTTTAATAAAATTTACATTCCAACTTTAAAGTTCTTGTTTCCTTTTCTTTTATGCAAATCAGTTTTACTAATTATCTTTGTGTTTAAATAACAAACTTATTAATAAGTTGTACTTCATTTATTCACTCATAGGGGACATATAAGCTTCTTTGTAGCTTATATGTTCACCATTTCTCCTACTTTAAGCTAAACAACTCAGAAAATCACAAAAAGAAATGGTTATGTTAAAGAACAAGTCGAGTCATGGCAGATTAGCACCAAGGGCATGGTGCTATTATGGCTTGTTCTTACTCGTTTAGACCAGAGCTTGTAGACTAAGCTCTATTTGGAGCAAAAGCAAAGGTCAATTTTCTCATTCCTTTATAATTTTCATAATCTGCTATTTGAGTTTATGGATTGTTGATTTGAATGCTTTATTGATGTTATATGTTTTTGATCTGTTAGTGATTGCTATAGCTTAGATTTCACTTATTAAATACTTTGAATAATCTGTTATTTTCTTATTCATTTAGTGTTCTTTATTAATCTGTTAGTGTAGGCATGGATTAGTAGTTATTAGTGTTAAGATCTATTGTTAGAAGTATAATAAGTAATCTGTTTTCGAGTTATATCTTATAGATCTCAATACAGTGGAAATTAGGCTTAAATTGTGTTCATATCAAGAGGAATTTGCAGAATCATCACAAGATTGAATTAGTAGACGAATAATGGATTTTGTAGTATATTTAGGTAGGATATTTATGGTAATTTATGGTAATTTGGACCTGTTTTAGTAACAGAATCATAAAAACCATTTCAACTTTGTTAATCTTCAAAACAGTTTGATAAAGTGGTGTTTGGGTCAACCTTATAGTGTAGTCACAAATTGTCTATAGGTTAGAAGAGGTTTTCGAAGTTTGATTTAGCTTGATATTAGCTAAGATATAGCTCGTCATAGGATGATTTTGAGTTTTATCTAGTTTTGATAAGTTGTAGGATAATCTGCTCATATTTTTAGCTGCTAGAGTTTGAGATCTTAGGTGCTAGTGTTTTGTGATTTGATTCTTAGATAACTTAAAAGTTTAATGTAGGATTTGTAGTTCCATAGAGTTCACTGAGTTTTGTAAATCATTTGGAGGTCTAACTGGATCAAACAGTGTCAAGAATTTTCCAAACCATGGTCATTTCAGTGTTCAGCCTTTGCGGATCATTGAATCATTTTGTAGTTTGTAATCTCACTTGAATTTTGGAATTTGAGTAGTATAAGTAGTGATTTAGTGATGTTTGTTGTTATTTGGTTGATTAGAGCTTATATACAGCTTTTCAAGCTTATTGATTTTGGGTACAGTGTATGATATTTGGTCTTAATGGTCTTGAGTAACTGAGCCTATGGTTCTCATTTTATTTGATCAAGTGCTGGAATTCAGTAAAGTTTTGATTAAAAATAAGTTGGAATAAGACTATAAGCTTAATCATAAGTTTGATAAATGGTTTTTGGCTAAAAAGAAAAAAAAGGGAAATTAGGGAGGTCAAGAGTGATCACAGGTAGGGATGAGCATTTCGTCTCGGATTCCGAAACCGAACCGGAACCGTATCGATTCCCGGTACTCGAATCTCGTTCGGTACGGTACCGGTACTACGAAATAAAGTGGGAAAAAATTCGGTACCACTAATTCGGTACGGGACCGGTACCAAATCGGGAAATTAAAAAAAACGGGAAATACCTGATTTCCCGGTACCGGTATCGATATCCGAATCTCGTTCGGTACGGTACCGATACCATTAATTTATGCTCGGGAAAAAACCGGTACCACCAATTCGGTACGAGATCGGTACGATACTGGTACCTTGCTCATCCCTAATCACAGGTCAGGTTGTGCTTTTGTGAGTAATCTCGGATACAGATCATACAGTTTTGCAATGATGACATGAAAAGGTATATTTGATAGAATTTTTTCACGTTACCGGCCTTTTTATTTTCTCGTAATGTATATTTCATAGTTTCTTACAATTTACTATGTTCTTTTTAAGAAAAATGTGAAACATAGAATTTTTGTTTATTTGATAAAAAAATGGTTAATTGAGAGTTATCAATTTGTTTTTCGATTAATTGATGTTCTATCTTGAACTCGCCTCATCTTTGCAAAGAGACTGTTCTCCTTTTATGCATGTTGCTGAATTTTTAGGTTAGTTTCAATACTACATTCGTCCTTACCGATGAAAGCATATGGAATTTTTTTATTGATGCCTACTCGCATACGGAATTTTTTTATTGATGACATACGGAATTTTTTATTGCTGAAATTTTTATGCATGTTGCTGATTGCTTCGTTAGAGGTTATATGTACTAAAAAAAATGGGAAAGTTAATTAAAAATGATGGTTGTTAGACATAATAGCGGGTAATACCACACCATTCCTCTACAAGTTGAAGGGTATGAAAATTTGTCTTTTTTTTTCCCATAACTGTCAAAAACAAAATTCAAGAGACCTATTTTTCTCATTGAGGAATGTTATATTCACAAATAAATTACAAACAAAAATCCACAAAAAGGATGTGATATGTTTTAATTGGGTTAATCAATTAAAAGAGAGAAATTATACAAAAAGCCATCAATGAATACGTGCCACCTCCTTTTTGTGTATATTTGTTTGTGGATGTAGCAGAACTCTTTCTCATTTATCTTTATTTTGTCCTTTTTTTTTTTTTTAATTTACCAATTTAGTACTCCCAGTAATCTAGATTGCAAGTAATAATCCATGAAATTTAGTACTCCCAGTAATCTAGAAACACTTTAATACTCCCCTCAAATTAATGAAGGTTAGTTGTAGTGCTTAAGTACGATATATTTTGAAAGATTTAGTATTTCGTTAGAAATTTTTGAAAAATATCATACTTTTACACTACACCATGCCACAAAAGCCTATTATACACTAGAATGTACATGAAACGTGACATAGTTGAAGAGGACATGGAATGTAACATAACTAAAAGAGCAATACTGAATTATGGAAGGAAAAAGGATGAGAAGTCCAGATAGACTCCTCCGTTTCAAGTGTATTCGTCTATTTTTTTTTTTAAATTTATTTCTCTTTCGGTTATATTATAAATTTGTTACACTCGTGATATTAGAATCTTGATAGCCTGATATAACATGATACAATGTTAATTATCATGTTTGTTCCGTTAATATGATCAATAAAACTTGTATAAAGTTCGATGTGACATGACAAAGAAGAATTATTTTTATTCCTCAACATTACCAAGCAATATCACATGCAATGGTAATTATTGCATTTCTTTATATTCTTATTATCTTTCCTTTTACTATTCTTCTATTTCAACCTAACGTCCCTTAAGTTGATTAAATGAAAAATAAATAATGAAAAAGAGTCTTTTTTTTTATTGTTTATATATGATTTTTCTGAAGTGTTAACAAAATGAATCGTACACACCATATTTTATACGAACTATCATTAGCTATATATATAAGAGCAAATTTAATGGGAGGTTTTTTAAAAGACTTTTTACACTTTAAAAAGCTTTTGAATCACTTTATAGCATTACAATGGATTACTTTTTAAAAGACTTGATTTAAAAGCTTGTAATATTACAAGTATTTGAAGAACATATTTGCATTAAATGCTTGACCATATTATCTTGTATTTTTTTTTTTTTGGCAAAACACAATTTATATAAATAATAAAAACTTCAGCACAGTTGAAGTTCAAGTTACAATGCATTAACTAGACATACTTAACAACAATGGTAACTAAACATAATGCATAAAACTAGAAAGTCAATGAAGCTCCCATGGTCGATCGATCCAAATGTGATATTGTGTAGAATGACATACTTTTTGCTCAACTGCACACTGAAACACTTTTCTTTTGACGATAGTTACCGCTTTGGACCAACAAATGAACTTATCATTGAACGTTGTCTCGTTTCTCGCTAACCAAATTTGCCAACTGGCATAAGGTCCAATTAGTTTCCATATGTTACGAAATTTAGCAGGCATACCTTCACTCCAATCTAGAACAAACTCTGAAACTGAACTTGGCAATACCCACAACAAATTCCACCATCTGAACAAAGTCCCCCAAAACAAAAACGTCCATTTGCAATGCAATAACAAGTGTTCTACGGTTTTTGAACACAAACCACACCAGGAACAAGATGCAAGGTTGATATCTATAATGATGTTTCTATGAAAAAGTAAGTCTTTAACCAGAATTCGTTGGTGGCAAGCTAACCATGTGAAACCTTGTATTTTTGAAGGGACCCCCTTTTCCCACATAAATCTAAACCATTCATGTGTGTTTGACTCAGGTGGTTGGTGTATCAATTCGTACGCCATGTTGGTAGATAAAGTAGAAGAGTCTGTTGGTTTCCATGTTACCGTATCCTCTACAGATGGATCAATGGTGATGCGGTGTAGAAGTATGAACAAGGCTTCCAGTTGGGACTTCTGGTGAGGGAGAAAATTTGTAGAAAAACCAAAACGCCATACACATTCATTTGCTGGAGTCATGTCATAAAATTCACATATCGTTCCAATTCCTTTAGCCGCAAAGAGAAATAATTCTGGGAATAGACTTCTCAATGTTCCGTCAGCTGCCCAAATATCAAACCAAAAGGAAATACGTGCTCCATTACCGCACTTCCATTTCCACATGCTATAACCTAAAGCCGAAGCCATTAAATCCGGTTTCTATAAACTTAGAATTCCATTCCAAACTTGAGATAACTTAGGATTATTTTTGGGTCAATGTTATAAATCAGCTTATCCGGAATCATAGTTCCGTAATGACATTTAATAAGAGCTTTCCAAATTTCCGTCTTGTTGTCGTTGTACCTACACCACCACTTTGCAGGAAGAACCATATTTTTCGTTCGAAGTGGCATAATGCCAAGCCCTCCTTCTTGCCTTGGAAGACACACTTTACTCCACGCCATAAATGGTATCTTGGACCTTGAACAACTTCCGCCCCGTAGAAAATTCTTTCTCAACCTTTCTAGTTGTTTGATGACGCCTTTTGGTGCAAGGAATAAAGACATGTAATGCGTACGTAAGTTGTTCAACACCGAGTTAATCATAACAACACGCCCACCACACGATAAAAACCTCCCTTTCCAGCCTTTCAATCTATCTCTGAATCTGTCGATAATTTTTGTCCAAGTAGATACCAATCTAGGATTAGCACCTATTAACACACCCAAGTATTCAAAAGGAAAGGTACCAGTAGAGCAACTAAAGATATGCGACAAAGATTCCACTTCTTCATTACTGAGGTTAACATCAAACATAGACGTCTTAGCGAAATTCACCTTAAGGCCAGACAACCAACTAAATAGTTCCAAAACATCTTGAAGACCTTTCATTTCGTTACAAGATGAGTAGGAGAAAAGAAATGTATCATCAGCAAATTGACTGTGAGAAATACATAAGGAGTCATCGATTTTGATTCCTTTCACCAACCCCACATTCATAGCTTTCTTTATCATCTTTCTAAACACCTCTGTGATTAAAATGAACAAGAAAGGGGATATAGGGTCCCCTTGCCGAAGACCTCTCTCCATAATTACTTCAGAAGTTGGAGATCCATTAACAATAACCGAGAATCTAACTTCTGTGATACACACTTTTATCCACCTTATAAATCTTGGGCCAAAACCTATAGCCTTTAAGGTTTGGATCAGAAAGCAATGAGATACTGTATCGTAAGCTTTTTCAAAGTCAAGCTTCACCATAACTCCAGGTATCTTCTTTTTTTTCAAAAAAAAACATAGTTCGTTCACCAACATAACACAATCAGATAATTTCCTATTTGGAACAAACGCACCTTGGTTTTCACTCACAATAAAATGAAGCACCTTTCTCAACCTTGAAGCTAGAATCTTTGATATAATCTTGTATGGAGCATTAATGAGACTAATCGGGCGTAGATGTTTTAATTCTTTTGGTTTGTTCGCCTTTGGGATTAAGACGGTGAAACTAGAATTGAAACCTTTAGGGAGTAATGCATTAGTAGAGAATTCACTCAACATCTTACTAACCTCGTCTTCGATTGTTTCCCAAGCAGATTTAATGAACCCCATGGTAAACCCGTCTGGTCCAGGTGCCTTATCACCATCATAGTCTTTAATGGCTCTCCAAGCTTCTTCAATCGTAAGGTCTTCATCTAACATTAAGGCGACTTCTGTTGGAAGTTGCATTAACTCCAAATCAACCCATGGGAACCATGAAAAGTCCCTATCTTCTTTTAGAAATAAGGTAGAGAAATGGTGTACAATGTGTTCTTTGATGATGTTCGGTTGCACCACCCACTGTGAATTAATGTTCAACCCGACAATTGAATTTCTGTTCTTTCTAATACGATGAACCATATGGAAAAACTTTGAATTTTTATCACCGTGTTTTAACCATGTAATTCTCGATGCAACTCTCCACCTGAACTCGAGTTTTCTTTTCGCGCCTCTTAACAAAAGCTTTGCTTGAACCAATTCAATTTCCTCATTAGTTGATAAGTCCATATCTTCTTCAACGTCTAGCAATCTCTGGATAAGTTGTTTAAGCCTAGTCAGCTTGCCTTTATTCTTAGAGTACACTTCGATGTTCCATTTCTTAAGTTCAACTTTTAAGTTCTGAAGCTTCTTCATCACTACATATGCAGCCCACCCTTGAATTTGACAATCATCCCACCATTTTTGACATAAACTTTTGAAACCAGGAAACTCCAGCCAAGCGTTATTGTTAGCCTCAAAATATTGAGTCAAACAAGAATGTTCGGTCATAGGTTTCTATTGTAATATTTATTAGAACGTTGTAATAAGTAGTTATTTAGTCGTGGTTCACGGGCTTGGATTTAAACTAATTAAAGTCCAAAAGACAAGCCCGGCCCAATATATAGTCCATTAAAGCCCGCATGTGGGTGGACTATATATACTACCCTCCTAGCATGTTAGGAGGGTGGATGGTCATTTGTATTTCTCACTTTTCTTAATCTAATCTCACCAAGTTCACACACTTCTCTCTCTTTTCTCTCTCTAGTTTCTCTCTCTAAAATTCATCTCATTTCTACATTTCTTTCTTTATTTCGTGTAATATAACATCACATATATTAGGGACAACATTTGGTATCAATCGCCACGGGGTAGATTTGTTATTGGTTGTTCTTCTTATATTTGATTCGTGTGATTTCTTCCATAAATCAACTCGAATTCAAATTTTTTGTGGTTTTCGTGTTCTTTATCTTGCTACAAATCATCTATATACTTGTTGTAGAGATTTGGTTGTTTTGGTTTGGTAAAAATCACGAATTTGTTGCCTAAAAGTTGCTAATTTGTTGCCTAAAAGTTGCTAATTTGTTGCCTAAAAGTTGCCAAAAACCGTTGCCTAAAAAGTTGGAAAAAAGTCCCTTATTGCGACAGCTAGAATTTCGGAAAGGAGAGTACGATTTCGATCGCAATAACCCTAGGGTTTTACTTTGCGATCAGTATTGCGATAGACCCTTATTCCGATCTGAACATTCCGATCGTTATTGCGATCTGGATTGCGATGGATTTAAGGCAATCTTGAAACGTTACTCTGCCCACATTGCGACAGCCATATTGCGATAGGTGCACATTCCGATCTGGATTTCGATAAGTACACATTGCGATCTGAATATTCCGATCTGGGATTTCGATAGGTACACATTCCGATCTGGGATTTCGACAGGTGCACATTGCGATCTACAGGACATTCCGATCTAAACAACATTCCGATGGGCATTCCGATGGCACATTCTGATGGACATTCCGATGACATGTTTAGCCAAATTTTTGTTTGAGTATTTTTTAGACTTAGCCACCATCTAGACTAGTTTCGGAACGTAGTTTACACGAAGATTAAAAAAAAAAAAAAAAAAAAAAAAAAAAAAGTTAAAAAATTTAGGTCAAGTAAAATCAAATTTTTTCCATACTAGTTTTAGGACATTTCTAGCTCAATTTCAAAATTTGGTGATTACAAATTTTTTAGGTCTACCGTTTTGTCGGACTGAGGAATTTATTGTCGGGCTGAAAAAAAAAAAAAAAAAAAAATTGCAATTTTCGGAATTTCAACAACCAAACAATCACAACAAATCTACTTAAGATCCATATTCACTTCATCATTTCAGAGAATATTGAGATGGATTCTACTGCCGAATATCGTGTGACGAACAACAACATAATGGTGGCAGGTAACAAAGAGAGACCACCAATGCTTGTATCTGGTCGGTATGCTCAATGGCAATCACGTTTCATACGATATCTTGATACAAGACCTAATGGTGATGCCTTGAGGAAATGTATTACTCATGGACCATATATATTTAAGAAGATATCAGTTCCTCCAAGAGCAGCCACAGATACTACTGATCCAATACCTGCAAGTGAACGTGATGAGACAAGAGCTGATCTCACACCTGAAAATTGTGCTTGGCATGATGCGGAGAAGGAAGCCATTTATATGGTTTTAAGTGGGATTGGAGATGATATTTACTCCACGGTTGATGCATGCCCGACAGCACATGAAATGTGGACTGCTATTGAACGCTTGCAACAAGGAGAATCACTCAACAAACAAGATGTCAAAACAAACTTGTTTTGGAATTTTGGCAAGTTTACTTCAAGGGATGGAGAATCAATTGATTCATACTACTCCAGGTTTTATAAAATGATGAATGACATGACAAGAAATAACCTGCAAGTATCCACCATGCAAGTCAATGTCCAATTTCTTCAACAACTTCAACCTGAGTGGACACGGTTTGTCACTTTGGTGAAACAACAAGAAAAGTTAGACGAGGTCTCATATCATCGACTCTTTGACATCTTGAAGCAATTTCAGAATGAAGCAAATGAAATTCGAGCTGAACGTGTTGCCAAGACGGCTAATCCACTTGCTTTAGTGACTACCACTCAACATGTTCAAGATCCTCACTCTCGTGCTCCTAAGCCATACTCCAATACATCATCTTCACCACGATATTCCACATCATCTAAGTCTTCATCTTCCACAAAATCTCGAGGTAAAGCGCCAAGAGCACCATCACCACCATCTGAGTCCTCATCTGAAGAAGATAGTGATGAAGACCAAACTCAAAAGAACCGAGAGATGAAACAACAAATTGCTTACATAATGAAGACTTACAAGAAAATCTACAAACCCACCAACAACAATCTTCGCACATCATCTAACACAAAGAACCGATATGTTGAGAGTCCTCCAAGGTATGACACACGTCGACGTGGTGAAAGTCCTTCTAGGTATGATCGACATAATCCAACGCATGTTGAGGGTTCTGCAAGATATGATCGACAAACTGCCAAGTATGATGCTCAGAGGATTGCTGCTGCTACTGGGAATAGGGAAACGGTTGGAAGTCAAGTGGTTCAGCAGAGTGGGATTCAATGTTTTAATTGCCAAGGTTATGGGCATATGGCAAAGGAATGCAGGAAGCCGAAAAGGGTTAGAGACTCCAGCTATCACAAGGAAAAGATGCTGCTATGCAAGAAAATGGAAGCAGGGGTTAAATTGTCAGCTGAGGAAGGAGCCATGCTTGATGATACTGATGATGAAGATTCTGATCAAGAGCTTGATGCACATTACTCGTACATGGCAAAGGTTGAAGAAGTTCTCAAAGTCACTGAAGATGACAATGGTCCTATCTTTGACACTGAGCCAATCGATAAGGTACACACTACTGATGAATATAATGTGTTTGGTGATATTCCTGAGCATAGTGATCTACCCAATGCCACTAATGACACGTGTATGATGGAAACGGTTGATAGCAATACCACACCCGATTCATCAGACATGTGCAATAATGAGTCTGAGGATGATCAACATGCAAATGAATATGATGAAGAGGAACGTATTGCGCTTGCTAATTTAATTGCTACTTTACAAAAAGATGTCACTGAAAATAAAAAGAGTCAAAAGCAATTAAAGAAGGCAAACGCTACGCTCACTCAAAGCTTTGAAGAATGCAAAGCTGCTCTTATCAAATCTACTGAGATGACTGAAACCTATAGAGATGAGCTCCTTCAGAAAACCAAAGAGCTTGAGGGGTACAAGGGAAGTGCGTTAAAAAGTCAAAAGGACGATTTTGAAAACAAATATAATACAACTCTTGAGTTATTAGCTAAAGAGAAGCGTCAATATAATGTTTTCTTAATGGATGAACGTCAAAAAACGTACCTTGCCAATACCAAAGTTAATGAACTTGAACAAAAGCTCTCTATGACCACTACCGATTCTGCTAAAATTCTAGAGGATAAGTGATAAGTGTGAAAACACTCATCAATAATGATCCTAAAACCATTAAAAACACTGTCAAATACATTATATTAAACTGTTAATTATCAGAATTACGCGTGTATTTGGTGTTTGTGTATTTTCAGGTAATATAGGTACATTTGAGACAAATACGAGCTTTCAAGGGATTTTCATAACAAAAGACGAAGAAAAAGACGAAAAGATGATTCAAGGACCATATTTGCCAATATTCTCAAAGATCGAGGACTAGACTTGCAATTTACTACAATGATAAAGGATGGAAAAGATATTACTTAAAAGTTTTATAAACATTTGAAAAGAGATTAAAAATAAAGGACCAAAAAGGCAATTAAGTAAACAAGTTTACTTAACTTGGTCATTTGACCATAACCGGTCAAAGTTACACATAACACGCATCTTCTTCTTCTTCCCAACGCAAGAGAGAGAGACGGTTACCTTCTTTCCACCTCCTTAAACCTGCAATCAATTTTCACGAACGATCAACAAAGAATCAAAAGAAGTTTTCAACAGCAAAAATACTCCCCTCTTTCTTCCCTACATGGAGGTACAACTTAATTAGAGTAAAAGTCAAGGACAAAGAAAGCCCCAAATATCCGATTGAAGATGATGAAGAACGGGAACAAGTAACCTCGTATTTACACGTGTCCATATTTGATTGGTGGAGCCACGTCACACCTTCCCACTCGACGGCTATAAAAGGAGATGAAGACTTCATTAGAAATCGGTTAGCTAGGTGTAGTTTTTCACACAGATAGATTAGAGTTAGGAGTAGATTAGATAAGATTTCTTTGCATGTTTTTAATCATTTTCAGTTTTCTGTTAATCAGTTACAAAGTTTGTTTGATTCAGTTGTAACCGAATGCTTCTATCACCATTAATGAATTCAAGCTTTCTTTTCTTATTCTATATTTTCTATTTCTGATTACGATTAGCAACGATTCTTACTCCATTAATGGATTCTTAAGTTTTCTTCTAAGCTTTCTAATCTTCTTTTCTTTTCTGTGATGTTCCGATTAAAAAGCAAACTTTCTTCATTAAAACTGTTCAATTTGTTAGTATAGAGAAATTGATTTGAGTTTTGTTAAGAGTTCTGTTAGTATTGAGAGTTAGTAAAAGTAGTAGATTGTTATAATGTTTACTGTTCACGGAGTAATTAGGCTGTAGAACAGTGATTTCTGAGTTTGTGTTAAAAAGTTTTGATATACAAGTCTTTGAGTTACTGTTCACTAGATTGTGAAGTCCATTAGAAGTTCTTTCCATAAGCTTCTGTAGGGATCAGTTAAATGGATAGCTGTATATCACTTTAGTTAGATTTTGATGCTCTACTGTTTCAGTTTGAATTCATTAGATTGCTGAATTAGTTTGGAGTTGTAATTGTTGTGATAATCAGATTTGTAGTTGATAATAAAGAGCGATAGTCGAAATCAGTTAGATGAATCAAGCTGTGCAACAATAGATCGATATCGGTCATATTTTAGAGTTTATGCAGGTTAGGAATCGAAAGATCTTGTCAAGTTTTTCTTTGCTTTATTTCAGATTTTGCAGGTTAACGGATTTGCAGGTTTTGGATTCAGTTTGGTGGTGTTTTGTTTTAAACCGGCTCAGCGCCGCGTTTCTCGTCTCAACGGTCTGGCTTCGGATGATTGGTTAAGCGAATTTTAGTTTTCTGCATTTAGTAGTATAGAACTGCGAGTATCTCAGTTGTAGTGTAGATGTGCCTGCGATTTGTGTAATATGACTTGTTTTTAGATAAATCTTACCTGATCTTGCTCAGTTCTTATATTCGAGTTGTAGTCGTTTATAATCTCTTGCGTTTAGTCTGTTGCCTACTGTGGGTCTTCTAACTAGTTAAACTCTTAATCAATTCGTTGAGATTTAGTGCTAGCAGTATATTGTTTAAATATGTTCAGTTCACATTAGCAATATAGCTAAGGATTTAAATAGTGAAATCGTGATCTGATAACTATGATATGATATAAAGTGGAATTAATAAAAAAATGATATAGATAAACTTCATTATAATATACTTTGACCATATGCAGCTTACTGATAAGTTTGTAGGTTTTTTTTTATTAAAGAAATTGGAAAGAAACAAATAAGATTCGATCTAGGAACCTGTTCCCCATTAGTTTAGTTAAAAGATGGAAGTTTGAAGTCTGTTTTGTTTTAATCAATAAGCTAGTTGTCTGATTAAATTTTGTTTTGTTATTTGTTGGACTATCTTAGTGTTGGGCTTATTAGTCTCATATTAGTTTAGATAATTGCCATTTTTTTACTTTAAGCCTAATTAGTGTAAATGTAGATACCATTAATATTGGGTCCATTTAGGAATTCAATTTGTTATACTCGGATTTTATTGGTCACTTTTATAAAATTTACATTTTAGGTTTTATAGAAATTGTATTAGTTTTACATAATTGTTAATTTGTTAGTTTTGTTAAAATTGCATTTTGTTGATTACTTGTATTTTGAGTTTTAAATGTTTTACGTGCAATTTGTTTTAGCGTAGTACGTATTATGTAGAGATTATTATTTTTACATTTTTTTTATATGCTTTTTCGTGCCAAGTAGAAATAGATTACCAAAATAATCTTTTGTTAACCAAGAACAATCAAGTCTTTGCTTAAAAACGTTATATCAATTCGAATCGAGCTGAGAAGACAACTACACTAAAAAAACGAACCATTAAATGGCGCCGCTGCCGGTTCTTTGACTACACGAGAGACTATCGATTGACGGTTTTCATTGGCTTTTGGGATCCGTTCACTTTGTGAACGTTATTTTTACGTATCATAAATCAAAAACAAATAAAAAATCAAAAATATAAAAATATATAAAAACTAAAACATTAACAAAACAATTCTTTTCCTAAAGAATTGACCAAAAAAATTAAAAAATCCAAAAAGCAATCTTTTTCCTAAGAGATTGCACCCAAAAATATATATTATTGGATTCTCTCGGTTTTTATGTACATATAGTATTTTCCAATAAAAACTCATATATACAAAAATATTTTCCATATATTATTATAAGTACATAAGTATACGTATAAGAACAATCAATCTACATATCTTCCATAAGTATTGCCGAGGCAATACACCGTGTTGAGGGGCGCTCCGGTCCTTGACACGCGTATCGATCAAACAAAATAAAGCAAGAATAGATAAATACTCTCAATAAGCAATAATTCGAAGAATACAAACATTTAAGTGAATAGAAAGGCGATGTGCTATAAAATGCCATCTAAGGGTCAATAGGTACTTAAGTGCTTCGCGCCACCTAACCCCCCGTTCACTTGGGAGTATTCTAAGAAGGAAAGCTTCATTGAGGGTCTTGCACCCAAAGTAGTATTACATATATTGTTACTTTCTTGTGGATATTTAATATCGAAACTCGAAGAGGATAATCTTATTCTTTTCAAAGTCACACGAGAGCTTCTCTCTCATTCCTCGTATTGAGTTGCATGCTCACTCGCGGGCGTGCACAAATACCGATTGGTGTACAACCTCTTCCTCCGAAAAGGAAGAAAAAGAGAAAGAGTAAGACCACCACCGTCCACCAAGCCGATCACGAGAATCGTGCTTTGTCACCACCACAAGGAGCCATGGCTGTTGATAACCGTACTTTGTTTGAACGTATGCAAACCAACATTCATGGATTTGTTAGTGCCATTAAGATTCCCGACTATCCCGCTAACACATTTGAGCTACATACATCTATGATCAATATGGTTGCTGCATCACCTTTCTATGGAAAACAAAATGAGGATCCCCATGCTCATCTTAAGAGATTCCTTTCACTTTGCAATACCATTAAGCATAATGGGGTTCCACCGGATGTCATTAGATTGTTGTTAGTGTCATTTTCACTAGATGGGAGTGCTAAGCATTGGTTAGACACCCAACCACCCGATAGTATCACCACTTGGGAAGAGTTTACCACTAAGTTTTTGAACAAATTCTTTCCTCCACAAAAGACTATGGCTTTGAGGAATTTGATTATGGGCTTTACACAAAAACCTAGTCAATCCTTTGGTGATGCTTGGGAAGAGTATAGTGAGTTGTTGAGGCGATGCCCTAATCATGGAATGGATGATCTAAGCCAAATCAATACTTTCTATAATGGCCTTAAACCTCACCACCAAGATTCACTAAATGCTTCCGCGGGAGGGAGTATTCATTTCAAGACATACCAAGAGGCTTTGACCATTATTGAGACTAAGGCAATGGTTCAAACAAATGATCCATTTGAAGAAAGAGTTCATGTTATCCAAAACACTTCTCAAACACCTTGTGATAACCAATTCCTTAAATACCACCAAGAGATCCTTCAACAAGTCAAACAAGGACAACAAGAAATGACTCAAGAGTTAGTTCAAGCTTTGAAGAGCTTGACATTGAACAATTCCTCAAACAATGTGAATGCCATCACCATTTCTTGTGTTACTTGTGGAGGTCCTCACTCTTATGAACAATGTGACAAGGTGCAAGGTTATCAAGGGGAATGCTATGCTTACCAAGAGGAACACCGTGAACACTTCAAGCCTAACATCAATCCAAATAATCTTTCTTACAAATCCCAAAATTACCTTACTCCACCCGGCTTTCCACCCCAACCACCCACCCAAATTCAACAAAATCCTCCTCAAATTTTAGCAAGGAATCAAGGGCAAAGACAACCATACCAAGGAAATAACTACAAGGCACCAAATCAATTTCAACCTCAAGCAAGTACCTTTTATCCACCAAATCAAGGATTTACCTCTCAACCTTTACCTTTCCAACCTCAAGGTTTTCAAGGTTATGTGCCACAAGAGTTAAACACAATGGATCTTTTGCAAAAGATGAATCAAGAGAATGAAAAGAAATTCCAAGCTATAGACAAGAAAATGAATGACCAATTCAATAAGCTTTTCATGGCAATAAATCAAAGACCACAAGGGGCTTTACCTTCCAACACACAAACAAATCCTAGGGCCAATGTCAATGCTATTACAACAAGGAGTGGTACAACAACAAAGGATCCTTCACCTCCTAAACCTACTATTGTTCAACCCACTTGTGCTCCTACTTGTGATAAGCCTTCTACTTCTACTCCACCTCCTCAAAGTGCTCCTATTCACTCAAACACACCTTCTCAACCACCTCATACTTCTCCTTCACCTTCCACACTTCCCAATGAAGAGGCTAACAAAGACAAATCTTCCATTACAACACCTATTCCACCTACACCCAAACCTACTCTTCCATACCCTTCAAGGTTGAAAAAGGACAAATTAAAGAACAAAGATGACATACAAGTCTCCAATTTCTTAAGGATGTTCAAGCAACTCAATATCAACATATCCTTTGCGGAAGCTCTTGCTTATATGCCAAAGTTTGCTAAGATGTTCAAGGATTTGCTCTCAAACAAAGAAAAATTGGTTGATTTGCCCAACACATCACTTAATGAAAATTGTTCCGCGGTGTTACTTAAAACCTTACCAACCAAACTTGGAGATCCGGGGCGCTTCTTGATACCTTGTAATTTTCCCGGTGTTGAAAATTGCATGGCTTTGGCGGATTTAGGGGCAAGCATAAATCTCATGCCTTTATCGGTTTGGAAACAACTCTCTCTTCCCGAGCTCACTCCCACTAGGATGACTCTTGAACTAGCCAACCGAACCATAGCTCACCCCGTAGGTATAGCGGAAGATGTGTTTGTAGGTGTGGATAAGTTTACCTTTCCGGCCGACTTTGTAGTGGTCGATTATGACATGGATCCTAGAGTGCCTTTGATTGTTGGTAGACCGTTTTTGAGAACGGGTCGTACCTTGATAGATGTGGCGGAAGGAGAATTAATTATGAGAGTAGAGGATGAGAAAGTGGTGTTTAAGTTAGGGAAAGTTTGTGATAGAAAAGAGGTTAAGGAGTCTAGACCTTGTGAGACGATTAACATTGTGGATGTGCTAGATGAAGTGTGTAATGAACACTTTCATGATGCTTGTAAGAATGCTAGTGATGAGATTCCACATGTTGAAACCGTGGCCTCAATTGCTCCCTCTTTAACACCTTTTGGAGAGAGTGATTTCCTCTTGGAGGAATTTGAGTCCAACTTTCTTGGTGATGATGATTCTCCCATTAATTGGGAAGAAGATATTCTTACAATCCAAAAGTTGCTCAATGAGGACCCTATTCCTTCCCCTATTCCACAAGAAATTACCATTGAGGAACCTTCCATAGTGAAACCTTCCATAGAGAGTCCACCTCCCATTGAACTTAAGGAACTTCCATCCCACTTAGAATATGCTTTCTTAGAAGGAAAAGACCAATTACCGGTGATTATTGCTAAGGAATTGAAAGAGGATGAGAAGGAGCAACTCATTGAAGTTCTTAAGAAACATAAGAAAGCTTTAGCATGGAAAATATCCGACATAAGGGGAATTGATCCAAATTTTTGTACTCACAAAATCCTTATGGAGGATGATTATAAACCCGCCATTCAAAACCAAAGGAGAGTTAACCCAAAAATTCATGAGGTTATTAAGAAGGAAGTGATTAAACTCTTAGATGCGGGTATGATTTACCCCATTTCCGACTCTCCATGGGTTAGCCCGGTTCATTGTGTTCCAAAGAAGGGTGGAATCACCGTGGTGCCTAATGAGAACAATGAGCTTATTCCCACGAGACTTGTAACCGGTTGGAGAGTTTGCATTGATTATAGAAAACTTAATGAGGCAACTAGGAAAGACCATTTCCCGCTTCCCTTTATGGATCAAATGCTTGAACGCTTAGCGGGAAATGAGTACTATTGTTTTCTTGATGGCTTTTCGGGTTATTTCCAAATCCCAATTGACCCTAAGGATCAAGAAAAGACCACATTCACTTGTCCATACGGTACATTTGCTTACAAGAGGATGCCTTTTGGCCTATGTAATGCACCGGGGACGTTTCAAAGGTGCATGATGGCAATTTTCCATGATATGATAGAGCAAACCATGGAGGTTTTTATGGATGATTTTTCCGTATTTGGGAACTCCTTTAGCTCGTGTCTCACCAATCTTGAGAGAATGCTTAAGCGTTGTGAGGAAACACGTTTGGTGCTTAATTGGGAGAAATGTCACTTTATGGTGAAAGAGGGGATTGTTTTAGGACACAAGATATCCAATAAGGGATTAGAAGTTGATCGAGCCAAAATTGATGTGATTGCTAAGCTTCCCCCACCCACCTCGGTTAAAGGTGTGAGGAGTTTCTTAGGTCATGCGGGTTTTTATAGGCGCTTTATCCAAGATTTTTCTAAGATAGCTAGACCGATGACTCATCTCTTGGAGAAAGAGGCTCCTTTCATTTTTGACCAAGCTTGTTTAGATTCTTTTGAGACACTTAAGGAAAAATTGACAAAGGCTCCCGTTTTGGTTTCTCCAAATTGGGAATTACCTTTTGAGCTTATGTGTGACGCTAGTGATTATGCGGTGGGGGCCGTCTTAGGACAAAGAGTTAATAAGCATTTCCAACCTATACACTATGCGAGTAAAACCATGACCGGTGCACAACTTCATTACACTACCACGGAAAAAGAGTTGCTTGCTATAGTATATGCTTTTGAGAAGTTTAGACCATATCTTGTGCTTTCCAAGACCATAGTGTATACGGATCATTCCGCTCTCAAGTATCTTATGACAAAACAAGATGCTAAGCCTAGGCTTTTGAGATGGGTTTTGTTGCTTCAAGAGTTTAAGATAGAGATTCGTGATAAAAAAGGGGCCGAGAATTTAGCGGCGGATCATTTGAGTAGACTTGAGCATCCTTTTCAAGGAGATTTCCCACATCAAGAAATCAATGAATCCTTTCCATTAGAGGAGCTCATGTCTATCTCTTCCCAAGAGGATGCCACACCTTGGTTTGCGGATATTGCAAACTATCTTGTGGGCAATGTGCTTATTGAGGGTCTTACTTACCAACAAAAGAAAAAGTTTCTTAAGGAAGTTAAGTATTACTTTTGGGATGATCCATATCTTTTTAGGCAATGTGCGGACCAAATCATTAGACGGTGTGTAGATGGGCCCGAAGCATTTAAAATCTTAGAGGCATGTCATAAAGGACCTACGGGTGGACATTTTGGGCCTAACTACACTGCCAAGAAAGTCTTTGATTCGGGTTACTATTGGCCTTCCATTTACAAGGATGCCCAAGAGATGGTGAAATTTTGTGATGTTTGTCAAAGACAAGGAAAAATTACACAACGTGATGAGATGCCACAAAATTTTATCCAAGAGTGTGAGATATTTGATGTATGGGGAATAGATTTCATGGGACCTTTTCCATCCTCTAAGGGAAACAAGTATATACTTGTGGCGGTGGATTATGTGTCCAAGTGGGTGGAGGCTAAAGCCTTACCTACTAATGATGCTAGAGTGGTTGTAAAGTTTTTGAAACAATTGTTTGCTAGATTTGGTGTACCTCGGGCCATCATAAGTGATCGTGGTACGCATTTTTGTAATGATCAATTCACGAGAGTTATGAAGAAATATGGAGTGAATCATAGACTTTCTACCGCGTATCACCCTCAAACAAATGGTCAAACCGAGGTCACAAATCGTGGTTTAAAGAGAATTTTAGAGAGAACGGTGGGAGAGCATAGAGCTTCTTGGTCGGATAAGCTTGATGATGCTTTGTGGGCGTTTAGGACGGCTTTTAAGACACCAATTGGTTGTACTCCTTATAGGCTTGTCTATGGAAAAGCGTGCCACCTCCCATTTGAGTTAGAACATAAGGCATCTTGGGCTCTCAAGTGGGCTAACTTTGATTTAAACCAAGCCGGTTCACATAGGAAAGATCAAATCAATGAGATGGATGAGTTGAGAGCCAATGCCTATGAGAATTCTTTGCTATACAAGGAAAAGACTAAGAAATTGCATGATGCTAAGATTAAGAATCGTGAGTTCAAAGTTGGAGAGCCGGTTCTTCTCTTTAACTCAAGATTAAAGCTTTTTGCGGGCAAGCTTAAGTCGAGATGGTCCGGTCCATTCACTATTGCTCAAGTGTTTCCATATGGAACTCTTGAGTTGTCCCAACCCGATGGTTCAAATTTTAAAGTGAATGGTCACCGTGTTAAGCACTACTTTGGGGAGGACATTTCCGTTGAAATGGTCCAAGAGGTCCCCATTTTCCCCATGAATTAATTCATTGAGGGACGAGTCGAGCTAGAGACTCATTAACTCAAGCATCGTATAACTAGGTTAGAGTGTTGTAGGTTAGAAATAAAGGCATAGATTTGGAGATAAGTGTAGGGGAGACCTTCTTTTGTCTTCATGCTTGTTTGTAGGGTTGCTCACTCATTTCATGCTTTGGAGCTTATGGAGGAGGCCCTTGTATCCGGTTCACTTCGTTACTTTAGTGATTTTTCATTGACACGTTGTGCTTAAACTTGATTTCACTAATAGTAGTCCTTTCCTTAACTTGGGTTAAGCAAAGTCTCTTCCTTGTCATAAGTGTAGGGGAAGTTTTTATACTTCCATGCTCTTAAACATTGAGGACAATGTTTAGCTTAAGTGTAGGGGGGTCTTCTATCGAAGTGACCTTACTTAGAACTTGTCATTGTCTTCATGATAATTGGGAAAATTAATTTTTCGAACATTTTTTAAATTTTTGATCTACTTTGGCCAACAAAAATATGCATTCATAATTTTTGCATCAATCATTTTTCATTTGCATAACACATTTGCATTGTATATATTTCTTCTTTTAGTTTTCATCAAAAATATATAAAAAGGAAAAATATAATAAAACATGGTTTTAACAAGTTTAGACTTCTTTGACATATTAGGCCCGCCATGGATATTTTGACTCAACCCGAGTTTGCTTATTTTAGCACTCTCTAGCTAGTATCCTTAACCATGTAGTCCTTCATTGGTCTATTAGGCTAAGCTTCCACCAATTTCATTCTTTGAAATTTTAAATTTGTGGAGAATGGGAAATGATAGAGTTGAAGCAAGTGTAAAAGGGCTAGATAGACTTCATGGCAATTACTTGTGGCTAAACCCTTCTCTTCTTGACCTCTATTTTCTTCGCTTGTATATAATTGTTAATAAATAATCAAGTACGGTTTTAATTGGTTCGTAATCTCTTATGCATTTTTGGCTAATCATTCATGGTTGATATGAGTATGTCTTAAGATTCTAAGTTAGCACGTTTTATGTGTACTAGACTTATGTCATGCTCCATATTTAGCGGGTGTTTTTCCTTTTCTTCTTTGCAAATTTCTTAGTGAGGAATAAAGAAAAATAAGAGCGGCTTATGAAAAAAAATGAGTGGCTAGAAAAAAAAAAGAAAAAGAAAAAAAAAATAATGCAAGACTCCCAAGAGGGGCAGTGTGGTGTTAATTATAGTGACTATTGAGTTCCAATATTACCTTGACGGGTTGCGGGGATTCAATAGATTGCTCCAATCCAATATTACCTTGACGGGTTGCGGGGTTGAAGATCCAAAATCTCAAAAAGATGCGGATGTAAATTATTGCGTGAGTTTTATTTTTCTTTCCTTAGCGAGTGTGTAGTTACTTATGAAAGCATGACATGAGGATTTTACACATAAGGCGAATGACTTATCACTCTTAATACGGACTTGTATTAATTGTGAGCGGTTTTTCAAGTAATGGATGAGAGGATTACTTAGGATTAAAACCGTGCTTCCTTATTTTTGGATTTTACACTTCTTATATTTCACACTTGAATAATGACAAATTTGCCCACAAGCAATTTGCTCAATTAATAACCGGTTCCACATTTAATTGTCATGAATAAGTTGATGCACTTTTTACTTGTGAATGCAATGATCCCATTTATAAGCTTGGTATGGGGAAAGTGAAACTTGAGGGTGATAAGTGTCCATGGTACCCAAGCCCTAATCCAAGTCATTGAATTCTTTATGAGTTATTTCCATCAAAACCATTTCAATAAAAATCAAAAATATATAAATAGAATTGTTTTCTTTGCATTGAATTGTAAATATTCAAAACCATTCATCATATAGCATAACATAGTTTATTAAATCATAAAATGGCCAAGGTTGGTTAATTATGAGAAAAGTGTAACTTAGAGCTTTAAAATGCTGCATTGCATGAGGACATGGCAATGGTCAAGTGGAGGGGAGTTGATAAGTGTGAAAACACTCATCAATAATGATCCTAAAACCATTAAAAACACTGTCAAATACATTATATTAAACTGTTAATTATCAGAATTACGCGTGTATTTGGTGTTTGTGTATTTTCAGGTAATATAGGTACATTTGAGACAAATACGAGCTTTCAAGGGATTTTCATAACAAAAGACGAAGAAAAAGACGAAAAGATGATTCAAGGACCATATTTGCCAATATTCTCAAAGATCGAGGACTAGACTTGCAATTTACTACAATGATAAAGGATGGAAAAGATATTACTTAAAAGTTTTATAAACATTTGAAAAGAGATTAAAAATAAAGGACCAAAAAGGCAATTAAGTAAACAAGTTTACTTAACTTGGTCATTTGACCATAACCGGTCAAAGTTACACATAACACGCATCTTCTTCTTCTTCCCAACGCAAGAGAGAGAGACGGTTACCTTCTTTCCACCTCCTTAAACCTGCAATCAATTTTCACGAACGATCAACAAAGAATCAAAAGAAGTTTTCAACAGCAAAAATACTCCCCTCTTTCTTCCCTACATGGAGGTACAACTTAATTAGAGTAAAAGTCAAGGACAAAGAAAGCCCCAAATATCCGATTGAAGATGATGAAGAACGGGAACAAGTAACCTCGTATTTACACGTGTCCATATTTGATTGGTGGAGCCACGTCACACCTTCCCACTCGACGGCTATAAAAGGAGATGAAGACTTCATTAGAAATCGGTTAGCTAGGTGTAGTTTTTCACACAGATAGATTAGAGTTAGGAGTAGATTAGATAAGATTTCTTTGCATGTTTTTAATCATTTTCAGTTTTCTGTTAATCAGTTACAAAGTTTGTTTGATTCAGTTGTAACCGAATGCTTCTATCACCATTAATGAATTCAAGCTTTCTTTTCTTATTCTATATTTTCTATTTCTGATTACGATTAGCAACGATTCTTACTCCATTAATGGATTCTTAAGTTTTCTTCTAAGCTTTCTAATCTTCTTTTCTTTTCTGTGATGTTCCGATTAAAAAGCAAACTTTCTTCATTAAAACTGTTCAATTTGTTAGTATAGAGAAATTGATTTGAGTTTTGTTAAGAGTTCTGTTAGTATTGAGAGTTAGTAAAAGTAGTAGATTGTTATAATGTTTACTGTTCACGGAGTAATTAGGCTGTAGAACAGTGATTTCTGAGTTTGTGTTAAAAAGTTTTGATATACAAGTCTTTGAGTTACTGTTCACTAGATTGTGAAGTCCATTAGAAGTTCTTTCCATAAGCTTCTGTAGGGATCAGTTAAATGGATAGCTGTATATCACTTTAGTTAGATTTTGATGCTCTACTGTTTCAGTTTGAATTCATTAGATTGCTGAATTAGTTTGGAGTTGTAATTGTTGTGATAATCAGATTTGTAGTTGATAATAAAGAGCGATAGTCGAAATCAGTTAGATGAATCAAGCTGTGCAACAATAGATCGATATCGGTCATATTTTAGAGTTTATGCAGGTTAGGAATCGAAAGATCTTGTCAAGTTTTTCTTTGCTTTATTTCAGATTTTGCAGGTTAACGGATTTGCAGGTTTTGGATTCAGTTTGGTGGTGTTTTGTTTTAAACCGGCTCAGCGCCGCGTTTCTCGTCTCAACGGTCTGGCTTCGGATGATTGGTTAAGCGAATTTTAGTTTTCTGCATTTAGTAGTATAGAACTGCGAGTATCTCAGTTGTAGTGTAGATGTGCCTGCGATTTGTGTAATATGACTTGTTTTTAGATAAATCTTACCTGATCTTGCTCAGTTCTTATATTCGAGTTGTAGTCGTTTATAATCTCTTGCGTTTAGTCTGTTGCCTACTGTGGGTCTTCTAACTAGTTAAACTCTTAATCAATTCGTTGAGATTTAGTGCTAGCAGTATATTGTTTAAATATGTTCAGTTCACATTAGCAATATAGCTAAGGATTTAAATAGTGAAATCGTGATCTGATAACTATGATATGATATAAAGTGGAATTAATAAAAAAATGATATAGATAAACTTCATTATAATATACTTTGACCATATGCAGCTTACTGATAAG
The DNA here is from genome assembly GCA_025667525.1 of Glebionis coronaria. Lineage (NCBI taxonomy): Eukaryota > Viridiplantae > Streptophyta > Magnoliopsida > Asterales > Asteraceae > Glebionis > Glebionis coronaria. The sequence goes on along the minus strand of CM046874.1, from coordinate 135,487,654 downwards.
TTTGTAGGTTTTTTTTTATTAAAGAAATTGGAAAGAAACAAATAAGATTCGATCTAGGAACCTGTTCCCCATTAGTTTAGTTAAAAGATGGAAGTTTGAAGTCTGTTTTGTTTTAATCAATAAGCTAGTTGTCTGATTAAATTTTGTTTTGTTATTTGTTGGACTATCTTAGTGTTGGGCTTATTAGTCTCATATTAGTTTAGATAATTGCCATTTTTTTACTTTAAGCCTAATTAGTGTAAATGTAGATACCATTAATATTGGGTCCATTTAGGAATTCAATTTGTTATACTCGGATTTTATTGGTCACTTTTATAAAATTTACATTTTAGGTTTTATAGAAATTGTATTAGTTTTACATAATTGTTAATTTGTTAGTTTTGTTAAAATTGCATTTTGTTGATTACTTGTATTTTGAGTTTTAAATGTTTTACGTGCAATTTGTTTTAGCGTAGTACGTATTATGTAGAGATTATTATTTTTACATTTTTTTTATATGCTTTTTCGTGCCAAGTAGAAATAGATTACCAAAATAATCTTTTGTTAACCAAGAACAATCAAGTCTTTGCTTAAAAACGTTATATCAATTCGAATCGAGCTGAGAAGACAACTACACTAAAAAAACGAACCATTAATAAGAAACAAGAGGTAGATGCGTTAAAACAAGACTTCAAAAGTAGATATGATAAAGAAACCGAAAAAGTTACAAAACTAGAAGCACAAGTCGACTTTTTGAAGAACGTTGTTTATAAAACGCATGATTCTATTCAATCCGTAAGAATGCTAGCACCTCCATCGATGTTTAAGGGTCAAGCTAGCTTTGCAAGTCCTGAGTACCTTGCCAAAGCTCAAGCTGCGAACCCGCATCTTTATCTTGATGAGACTGAAAGGACAGATCTTGATTGCATGCCTGTTAGTGCCAATAGTGAAGAGACTGCCCTTTGGGATGCCGATAGTCAACCACTTGTTAATAAGGAGTTTGTGAAACCTTATAACTATGCTTATGAGAATAGTCTCTATGGCCTGTTCAACAAACAAACTCAGAAAACTCGTGAGGAAGTGTTCTTAGAATGCAAACAAAAGAGAATTCAATGGAAGAAAGCATTTGCCCCTAAGAAATCTAATGTTTACAAATACATCAACTACCTCCCTCTAGATGAATCTAAAAGCAAGAGTAGGAAAACATTAGGTATTCTTAAACACCACATAGATAATGTTAAATCTATTGTTGAAAGAGACTGGGCCAAACGTGAAAATGCTGAGTGGACACGTCCGATTCCTCAAGATATTACCTTGCTTGTGAAAGAACTCTTAATTCCAAACACGGCTTTGATTAAAGAAACTGTTCTTCAACTTGAGGAGTTCATTCGGACTGAAATGTTTGATGATTTAAAATATGTTGAATCTATTGAGAAACACATTGATGATCTTCAAATGGAGAAGTCTGATTTCTCAGATGAATATGATTTACTCTTGCAAGAATGCGTTTCTAAAGATGTTATGTGTGCTTATTTTACATCTTGTGCTGATATTGATGAATATTCTGAAGTTGCATGCCAATATCTTGATAAGATCAAAGAATGTGAACGTCTTGAAATTGAGCTTTCGAAACGTAAAGAAAATGTTGACAAAAAGGCTTTTGAGTTACTTCAACACAAAACTGATTTCCTTCAAAAACATTGTCATTCACTTGAACTTGCTTTGCAAAAAGATGTTGGTCGTTTTCCACATGATAATAAATTGCAAGAAAAACTTTCCCAAACATTTCGAGAAATGAATGAACAGAATTTGGAAATTAAAGGGTTGAAAGCTCAATTACAAGACAGGGACAGAGCGATAGCTGAGTTGCAGAAACTCATTGCTAAAATGGGTGGGAAAATTGTGGAACCCAGCATTAAGAAAAATGTGGTTAGACAACCCAATGCCTCTAAAGAGAATAGATCCTCTATCTTGGGAAAACCATCTGCTTTATCTAATTCCTCGTTTGCAAAACCTGTGTTTGCCCCCAAGATGGATGGAAAGGAAAGGTTACCACAAGCTCAACCCATAAGGAATCATGTAGCACCAAGCGTTAAGCACAATAATGTGATTAAACCAGGGATGTATAGAATGCCCACTAAGCCCACAAACAAAGAGACTCACTCGCCTCAGACTTCTAGAAACACTAATATTCGTGTGTCTTCTACTACAGGAATAGTCTCCACTACTAGTGTTAGCCGGCCTCAGCTTAAGAGCACTCAAGTGAATGATAAGGTCTGGAAACACAAGAATCAAGGGAAGATGAAGCAAGTAGAAGAACACCCTAGGATTTTCAATGTTTCTAAGAATAAAACGTCTGTAATCGCGTGTCATGACGATTTGAATGATTCGACTTTGAATGCTATGAATGTGAAATTTGTTTGTGTCAAATGTGGCAAATGTGCTAATGCTAATCATTCTATGTGTGCTATGAATAATGTCAAAGGCGTAGAAACTAGAACTAAGAAGCAAACTGTGATGCCTATTAGTGCTAGTAAACCCAAACGCAAAGTGAACCATTCTGGTGCTACCCCCACTAAGAATAGTAATGCATCAGACTCCACCACTAAGAATCCTAGAAGCAAAATTAAGGAATTATATGAGTCTGCTAGCAAGTCTTGGAAATGGTGGTTTGCTAATCAATGTCCTCCCGGATATAAATGGATGCCTAAAGTTAGGACAGAAAATGTGAAAACGAGTGTTAGTTTGCCTTTAAATGTTGATAAGGACACTAATGATTCTACTATCACAACTACTGTGGTATCCAATTTAGCAAATGCTCCATCGTGTTCTAACTCTTCTGCAGGTGATACAAATAATTCTCTTCATAATGGACTCCGGATGCACGAAGCACATGACGGGGAATCTCAAGCTTCTAATTAACTTCGTGGAGAAGTTCCTAGGTACGGTCCGATTCGGAAATGATCAATTTGCACCGATCCTAGGATATGGAGATTTGGTTCAGGGGAATATCACGATTAAAAGGGTATACTACGTCGAAGGGCTCAATCACAATCTTTTCTCGGTTGGTCAATTCTGTGATGCGGATTTGGAAGTTGCTTTTAGAAAGAAGACATGTTTTGTTCGTGATTATGATGGGAATGACTTACTTAGCGGTACACGGGGTACTGATCTTTACACAATTTCACTTCAAGACACAACTTCATCAACTCCAATTTGCTTCATGGCTAAAGCTTCAACGACTCAGGCATGGTTATGGCATCAACGTCTTTCTCATCTCAACTTTGATACCATTAACTTGCTTTCCAAGAAAGATATTGTGAGAGGCCTTCCAAGCTTGAAATTCATCAAAGATCATCTTTGTTCTTCTTGTGAACTTTGTAAAGCTAAACGAAGTAGCTTCAAAACAAAAACCACACCAAGCTCTAAAGGACGGTTAGATCTTCTTCACATGGATCTGTGTGGTCCCATGCGTGTTCAAAGTATCAATGGAAAGAAATATATTCTGGTAATTGTCGATGATTACTCAAGGTACACATGGACTCACTTCTTGAGGTCCAAGGATGAAACACCCGACGTTCTCATCAGCTTCCTAAAATTGATACAACGTGGTCTTCAAGCTCAAGTTAAAGTGGTTCGTACTGACAGAGGTACAGAATTTTTGAATTCTAATCTGAGAAAGTATTTTGAAGCCGAAGGGATTGAACATGAAACATCTATTGCTCGAACACCCGAACAAAACGGCGTTGTTGAAAGACGAAACCGTACTTTGGTTGAAGCTGCTCGAACATTATTATCCGCTTCAAAACTTCCACTATACTTTTGGGCCGAAGCCGTGTCAACCGCATGCTACACACAAAACCGCTCCTTAATTATCCCAAGACACGAAAAGACACCATATCACATAATTCATGATCGAAAACCTTCACTCAAACACCTTCATGTTTTTGGATGTACTTGTTACATTATACGAGATGGTGAAAATTTGGATAAGATGAAAGAAAAAGGTGATGCATGTATTCTTGTGGGATATGCAACTCAGTCTAAGGGATATAGAGTGTTCAACAAAAGAACAAAATTGATTGTCGAGACAATTCACATCCGATTTGATGAATCTCAAGAAATGGCACTTGAACAAAGCAGTTTAAGTCCCGATCCACAAGGACAAACGACTTCCGTTCACAACCGCACGGAACTCGGAACTCAAGACCACAGCAATGAACCGTCAAGTTCAACGCTGGTTCCAGAAAATGTTCCTAGAGCTGATATGACAGTCGACACGACAATTGAAGAGTTGGAAATGTTGTATGGACCAATGTATGATGAATATTTCACGGGGGAGAAACAAGTTGTATCGAAGTCTTCCGCTGTCACTCATGATAAGAATGATGAAACCGATCATCGTCAACAACCAGATACAACTTCATCTACTTCAACACGGGTTGCTGCAGATTTACCTCCTCAGAATATTACTTCAACAATCGATCCTACAACATCCACAACTACTGTCATTGCTCCAGAGAACATAAATCAAGCAGACAATGCATTATCTGACGAAGACGAATTTATCAACCCATTCGGTACACCGGTACACGAAACTGGAGAGTCTTCTACTCGCCATGTTGATCCGTCAAATATGCATACGTTCTATCAACGACATCCTTCCACACATCATTGGACCCGAGATCATCCTTTGGTTCACGTAATTGGAAACCCTTCACAGCCAGTTCGTACAAGACGACAGCTTGAAACCGATGGCGATGTTTGTATGTTCGCACTCGCCGTGAGTACTGCTGAACCGAAAAACATCAAAGAAGCCATGGCTGATCATGCTTGGATTGAATCGATGACGGATGAACTTCAACAGTTTGAAAGACTTAAAGTCTGGGAACTTGTTGACAGACCATACGATGTGACTCCTTTAAATCTTCGTTGGATCTGGAAAAACAAGATGGATGAAGAAAACACGATCATCAAGAACAAAGCTAGGCTAGTGGCTAAGGGGTATGGCCAGAAAGAGGGAATTGATTTTGATGAATCATTTGCACCAGTTGCTCGGATGGAAGCAGTCAGGATTTTTCTTGCTTATGCTGCACATAAGGGATTCACTGTCTATCAAATGGACGTAAAGACGGCATTTCTTAACGGTCCTTTGAAGGAAGAAGTCTATGTCACGCAGCCGGAAGGATTCGTCAATCCTCATTATCCTGACAAGGTGTATCGTCTCCACAAAGCACTTTATGGACTCAAGCAAGCTCCAAGGGCGTGGTACGACGAGCTCTCGAAATTTCTGCTATCCAAAGGTTTCTCAAAAGGTTCCATTGATTTAACTTTGTTCACTTATAAATATGGGGATGACATTCTGCTTGTGCAAATTTATGTTGATGACATTATTTTCGGGTCTACAAACCCAAAACTTTCAAAATGGTTTGAAAAAGTAATGCACAGCAGATTTGAAATGTCAATGATGGGCGAACTAAAATTCTTTCTAGGAATTCAAGTTCACCAATCCCCAAGTGGTATCTTTATAAACCAAGCTAAGTATTGTCAAGAGATAATCAAAAAGCATGGTATGACCTCATGTGACCCCGTTGGGACACCATTATCAACCACATCCCTAGATGCTGATTTAGAGGGATTACCCATAGATCAAACGAGATATCGTTCCATGATCGGGTCCCTCATGTACTTGACAGCAAGCAGACCTGATATTCATCATGCTACGTGTTATTGTGCACGTTATCAAGCACGACCCACTGAAAAGCACCTCAAGGAGGTTAAACGGATCTTTCGGTACCTCAAGAATACCATTCATTTGGGACTCTGGTATCCGAGGGAAACCGGTTTCTTTCTAACGGCCTATTCAGATTCTGATCATGCAGGGTGTCTTGATACACGCAAAAGTACTTCTGGTGGTGCACAATTTCTAGGTCAAGATAAGCTCGTGGGATGGTCTTCCAAGAAGCAGGATTGCACGTCACTCTCATCAGCCGAAGCGGAGTATGTGTCTCTATCTGCGTGTTGTGCTCAAGTTCTTTGGATGAGAACACAACTCACGGATTATGGCTTCCATTTTGATAAAGTACCTATGTACTGTGACTCAAAATCGGCCATAGCCATCTCCTGCAATCCGGTTCAGCATTCCCGCACGAAGCACATTGATGTCCGATATCACTTCATAAAGGAACAAGTTGAAAGAGGTATCGTTGAATTATACTTTGTTGGAACGGATTACCAATTAGCCGACTTGTTTACGAAAGCCCTGTCGAAAGATAGGTTTGAGTACCTCGTTAGGCAAATTGGTATGAGATGTTTGACTCCAGCAGACCTGGAGATTCTGGCAAAGGTGCCTGCTTGATTTATCTATCAAACATCAACCTGTAAATATCTTTGAAAAAGCAAAATACAAAAATATAAAACATATAAAAGCAAAACACAAAATTAAAAATCTTTCAAAATCCAAAAATATTCTTCTCGACATGTCTTTCAGTATCGATAATATGGACGTGCCTAGAAATGTCGCTCAATAACGACACGGGTGTGTACATAAAGCTCGAATGAAAGTTGTAAATATTTTTCAAAACATGTCATTTCTATTTTTTTCAAAAGGAAATTGTCTATTTTGGACAATATTTCCAACAACGGGTAGAGCAATCTATCTTGGGTTGAGCTTGTCACAAAACATTCAACGTTTTGAGCTCAACACAATGGCTTGTAATCACTTTCAGATTGCAACCCGGATCAATATTCACGGGGGAGTGTACGATTTCGTGCTCTTACCCTTAGCAAAAGAAGTTAAATCTTCTTACACTTGAGTGGATTCGTCAAGACATTCAAAGTCTGTGAACTCAAGGTTATGCTTTAGAAAAACCTCTTCGCCAAAAAGAAATAGGATTTTTCAAAAAGCGTTGAACACAATTTTTTCAAGAATTTATCAATGATTATTCAAAATCTTTCAAAAATTGTGTGTTCAACAAACTCCCATCCTCAAAAAGCGAAATGTGGATCATATCCTCATAATGACAATTCAATTGGATCAATTTTTGAGGGGGAGCATTTCAACGTCATGCAAAAGCTTAACACATCTTTCTCCCAGAGATTTCAAGACTTTTTTTTTCAAAATATATTTTAATCAAATTTGGTATCTCTAATATCAAAAGATTTTATATATTAGAGATAGGGGGAGAAAATGTGATTAAAATGTGATCTAATATAAGACTCAAGCACTTTAACTCTTACCCACATGTGCGAAACACTTTCGATTATCGATGCACATGTGAAGGGGGAGCTTTTCTGAAACGACAAAACTAGCAAGGTGTTAAATGTTTTTCAAACACTTTGTTAGAATTTAAAGTGGTTTTCATGGTTACGATCAAATACCCACAACATCTTTAATTTCACGACGTTATTGGTGTCAAAAGGGTGGTTAGGTTTAAGTCCTATGATCCAACCAGAACCGGAGGGATCTTCCCAGGGACAATCCAATAGATTATTAGAAGTCCTTAGGAAAGATGGAGTAGAATGTGAACGTAGCTGAATGCCGACTAAGTACTGATGCTAGCACTGGAACAATCACAACAAGGTGCTAGTAATGATGTCTTGGTAAGCATTGAAGGGGTTGAAGAATGAAAAAGAAATGTAAGGATAAAGGGTGTAAAGAAAGAAGCCCTCCATACAACTTAGGCAGAAACCGGGTCAACTCATCATGAAGACAAACTCATCATAGACCCAGTGATGTGAAGCACAACCCTTTCCTAGCTACTCAGGCTTCTCTCAAAAGAAGTTTGTTTTATTGTCACGGAGATCAACACGACTTCTATTGACTTTCTCACTCCGAGATAGTTGATATTGAATAGGTGGCATCTGCTCCAGCCTCCGACCACTAAAAGTGCACAAATCGAGTCTAGAGCCAAGAGATCAATCAAATCTCGTTAGGACACACGGATGAAGATCAAGAGAGTCCTACGCTATATCCTTGCGATATTGCTAGAACACTCAGAGTGATACTACCTAGTATTCACAATGATGAGTGGAAATCCTTCCAGTGTTAACATCAAACAGCACTGCGGTAGGTCATATGCAAGATTCTTTATGAATTGAACATATGTAAAACTGAAAAGCAACATTGGTTTGATTCTGAATTGATTCAAACTCGTTTCAGGTTTCTACGCAATATCTTTATGGTCTTGCCAGAACATTCAGAGTGATATTCATTAATATTCACAGTGACGAATGGAAATCCTTCTAGCGTCAACATCAAACAGCGCTACGGTAGGTGACTTGTGAGATTCTTATGAATCAAACTTGTGTCAACTGGAAAGCAACAATGGTAAGATTCTTAATGAATCAAACTTGTTCCAGGAATTTGAATTGACGACTTTAATCAAGCGGATATCTATCCAATTGATTCACTCTTTATGTTCGCAGTCTTGCTTTGAGACGGTCGAGTAAAGAGAACGGCTAGTACAGCCGCGAAACCCTGTCAAGGAGATTCTTAATTGAATCTACCTGATCACAGGTACGATATTTAATATCGTATAACGGTCTTCACCGACCGGAGGTAAAACGCTACCGATTTAGGACGAATGTCAAAGCCATTCAGTCCGTGTCTATGTTTTGTCTCGAGAAGGTGGCGTCACGGTGTACTCAGCAAAGTCAAAGATTCACAACCACATATTCATGCCCAAAGACTTATCCAACAATTGATAGTGTGAGCATGTGGATAAAGACACAAGATCGCAACATGGCAATGACAAGTCAAGGATGATTTGAAGATCTCAAGACTTAAAGACAAAGTCGAAAGACAACGACAAAGGCTCAAAGATCACAGCATGAAGGAACAAAACTACCTACTGTTACACGTTCAAGACTCATTTATGACGAAATTCATAAATCTCCATTGGAATCCAAATATCAAAGAGGAATGACCTCACATTGGGGGAGATTGTTAGCCTCAAAATATTGAGTCAAACAAGAATGTTCGGTCATAGGTTTCTATTGTAATATTTATTAGAACGTTGTAATAAGTAGTTATTTAGTCGTGGTTCACGGGCTTGGATTTAAACTAATTAAAGTCCAAAAGACAAGCCCGGCCCAATATATAGTCCATTAAAGCCCGCATGTGGGTGGACTATATATACTACCCTCCTAGCATGTTAGGAGGGTGGATGGTCATTTGTATTTCTCACTTTTCTTAATCTAATCTCACCAAGTTCACACACTTCTCTCTCTTTTCTCTCTCTAGTTTCTCTCTCTAAAATTCATCTCATTTCTACATTTCTTTCTTTATTTCGTGTAATATAACATCACATATATTAGGGACAACAGTTATTAAATCTAAAGGGTTTGTGTCCCCAGTAGAAGCTCGTTTCACCCCAAATCAAAGGACGATGATCAGATTCATCCTTTTCATCAGCAATTAAAATGGAAGTAGAGCAGTCCTGTAGCCAAGACTGGTTCACCACCATTTTGTCAATTCTTGACCTTTTCCCATCACCACCAAACCATGTGAATCTCTTATTTTGAATTGGTAAATCAATCAAGCCACCGACATCCAAGAACATAGAAAAGTTACGAATTCCTTGATGATCCACAACATACCGCATTCTTTCCTCAGGGGCAGCAATGGAGTTAAAATCCCCCATAATGCAAACAGGGCCATTCCAACTAGATGTAATTTCCACTACCTCGTTCCACAACTTATTTTTGGTTCTTTCGACTTGTGGAGCATATATGTTAATGATCAAAATCTTCCTATGGTCGTCTTTGAAACTACCTAAAATCGCCAACCAATGTCGTTCTCCCCAAGCAGATTTAAGAAAAAACGAATCTTGCTTCCAAAAAGTAGCTAAACCACCTGATCTGCCTTCCGCAGGCAATGTTACCCCTTGAACCTCTTCCCCTGGCCAAATACACCGTGAAACACATTCGCGAACCTTAAACACATGTGTCTCTTGAATCAAAACCATATCTACTTGGTGTTTCCGTGCCACTTTACCTATCATGGACCCCTTAGATTTATTACCTAAACCACGAGTATTCCAAGATAGGATCTTCATGATTTTAAGGGTTGTTTGTCTCTTTCTCGTATTCCCTCATGTCGTGTATAAAATCATTGTAAGCATGGTCTTCCAAGTTCTTGTTTTGACCACCAACGATGGACCCTTTCGACTTTCTCCCTAATGAACCATCAAGATTGATCGGTTTCGTGGCTTCTACGGACCAATCAGCTACGTCAATAGGATCCCGTAGATCTTTAATTCTTACTCCATTCTTAGATTTTCTTCTATCAGCTTTCTTGGATTTCAGTGTTGTGTTAATTTTACAAGACACTTTATCTATATCTTTTAGCTTTCTTTCTCTATTATCCTTGATAGTCTTCTTGAAACTTTGGCAGTCTTTGTGGCTGATAGGTGTGAAAACACCCATCCTTTTACCACTTATTTCTTACTAAAACAAGACCAAAACGCGTGTTTAATATCATTTGTTTGGAATTATGCGTAGTTTTTGTGTTTATTGTGTTTTCAGAGTCAACCGGATGAATATTGAAGAAAACACGGGATTGCACGGGTTTTATCGAGGAAAAAGACTCAAGACGAAGTCTATTGTCCAAGAGGTGCAAAAGATTTGAAGTCATGGTGCCTATTTGAAGATTTATCGAAGAAAAGGACCAAGGACGGAAAATTTATAAATGTCGAAGAAACTCAAGTCTATTAAACGAAGAAATTAAAAGACGAGTTGAATTTAATCGTCGACGAATCCCGAATCAGAATCGAAAACGTCAACTTTTCTGAAAAGACGAGAAGACAAGAAGAGAGGAAGAAATCCCACTTCACCAACCAACCACTAGCCTATATAAAGAAAACCCCTCACACATTTTGGCACTAGTTTTTTATTCAGTTACATTTTCTCCTAGTTCGTAGGAAGAACCATCTCCCTTAAGGAGGGGTTTTCATTTTCTTTGATTTCCTCTTGAATCTTGTAAGTTTAATCCTTCATTTTGTTTGTTGAATCGTAATCATCAATACAAGTTTACATTTAATCTTTCTATCATCTTGTTCATCCTCTTTTTTATTCAAAGTTTTAAAGTTCTTGTTTGGTTGATTTTGATCTTCTAAAGTTAATGGGTTTTGTGTTTTTATGATTGGGATTGGTTGTTTATGAGTAGTAGATGATTTGTGATTAGTTTTGTTCGAGATTTGGTTAGAACCTTGGTCGATTTTTGACAAATTCGTGTCCCCTGTTTCATCGCTGTGTTTACTGTTCTTCATACCCAGGTATTCCGAATAGTCATTTTGCTTTGTCTTCTATTCGGAATATTTGAATATTCCGGATAGTCTACTTCCTTTATCCTCTATTCGGAATATTTGTATTTTCCGGATAGAGTCCATTATTCCGAATGGTCTTTAATATTCCGCATAGTTCTAATATTCAGCATAACCAATTTATTTAGAATAGGCCCGATTATTCCGCATAGAACAAGTTATTCCACATGGTCTTTTTATTCCGAGTAACCCTTTCATTCCAAATTGCACTTTATTCCGCATAGTCAAAATATTCAGCATAGAGCAATTATTCCGCATAGCATTCCTTATTCCGAATAGCCTACTATTCCGGATTGTCAAATATTCGGCATAGACCTCATTATTCAGCATAGCCTTATTATTCCGAGTAGCCGTATATTCCGAATGGCATGATTATTCCGCATAGCTTCAATATTCCGGATAGAGCATTTTTAAGGGTATTTTCACGTTACTGTTTTATTTAAATTTTAATTACCTTACGCAGTGACCTTTTTAGTAGAATAGAAAACCAAACCCACTATTTGTCACCAAGAACAAATCATTCCACTTAGAGCTGTGATCAATTCGAGGAGATTCTGAGATTAATCCTGAACCCATACTAAAAGCTAGTACCAAATGGCGCCGCTGCCGGCTCTTCTCGTTAAGATCAACAGTTTTTTGTGAGAACTTGGATTTTGGGATTCGTTCGCCGTGAACGTTACTTTTTCATAAAAATTTTCAAAAATCCTAAAAAATATAAAATTTTCAAAAATCCTAAAAATTAAAAAACATAAAAACCAAAAATATTTCTGCTTTGTTTTTGCCTTGTTAGTTCTTTTGCAGGTGCATGCGTACACGATCAACGTCTTATCAAGAGCCCGAGCCTCTCGAAGACTTAGACATGGCCGGTGTACAAAACAACAACAATAACCCACCTCAAAACAATAACAACCCACCTCTCAACAACAATAATAACAACAACAATGAGCCTCTACCGGACAATCGCCCGATGATTGAACTTCTGCAAGCACATGTAGATGGCAACAATGATCCAATTGTCATACCCGCGATTGCAGCCAACAACTTTGAGCTCAAATCCGGTTTTATTCAGATGGTCTCTGCTCAACCATTCTTGGGGGGTACCATTTATGATCCACATGACCACATCAAGAGATTCCTGTAACTCACGAATACGGTCAAATTCAATGGTGTTCCACAAGAGGTAATCCGTTTGCAACTTTTTCCTTTCTCCCTAGAGGGACAAGCCCGGCATTGGCTTGCAAAGGAACCGCCACAAAGTATTCTGACGTGGACGGATTTGGAGACCAAGTTTATAAACTACTTTTTCCCACCCTCTCGTACTACCGCTTTGCGGAATGAAATTATCAATTTTGAACAAAAGTACGATGAATCTTTTAGTGAATCTTGGGACCGTTTCAAAGATCTTTTGAGAAAATGCCCACAACATGGTTTTACAAAAGTGCACCAAATTAATACTTTTTATAATGGTTTAAGCATGAATGACCAAGATTCACTAAACAGTGCCTCGGGGGGTAATATTTTGGTTAAGACTTCCAATGCCGCTTGGGATATCATTGAGAATAAGTCTCGTGTGCAAAACCAAGAGTGTGCGGACCAATGCCGCTAGTGCTAGTACTAGTGACAACGACAAGCGACTTGACAAAATCACTGCGCTTCTTGAATCGCTTGCTACCCAAACCGCAAGCAACACCAACAGCATCAATGCTAAAAACGCTCAAGTCAATGCTGTCAGCCAACCATGTGAAATATGCGGGGGTCCTCACTCTTACACCACTTGTACCGCCACCCAAGACTATCCTTCTGAGAATGTTAATGCAGCATACGGTACCTATCCTCCGGCCGCTTATCAAGATCGTCCTCAAGGTGACCGCAACTTGCTTAGCTACCGCTCTAACAACTTTCTTTCCCCACCCGGTTTTCCTCCTAACAACCCAAACCAACAAAAAAACCTCAATCGCCCTCCTCAACAACAACAACAACCTCGTACACCATACATACCACCTCACAAACAACCATATCCACCTCAAAGAAACAACCAAGTTTACCAACAACCTGCTTATCAACCACCCGCTTACCATGCTCCTCCTAACCAACCCACCGCATTTCCTCAAGATATTGGAACCTACATGAGGACTAATGATGTGATCGTGGACAATCTCCAACGGGAAGTGCTAAACTTGAAAGCAGACCTGGTGAAACAAGGGAATGATCTGAGAGCTGATATGAGAAACACTTTGGATAGTCAAACGAATGACTTAAGGAACATGATGGCTAGTTTCTTCCAAGGTAATCAACCCTCTTCTTCGGGCACTCTTCCGAGTAATACCGTTGCGAATCCAAGAGGGGAGATGAAAGCAATCACCACTCGCAGTGGCAAAAGTACCAAGGAACCCGAGCTTCCTATACCCCCACCGGTGATTGTGACTAAGGAAAACGAATCACCTGCTCCTATTCCTCGTCCTTCTTTTTCCCCAATCCCTCCACCTCTTACTTCTACCCCTCCTCCACCCAAGGATGTGAGTGATCCTATTCTCCCAAAGCCTTCCTCTTCTTCCGATATACCTTATCCCTCAAGGTTGAGGAAAGAGAAGCTAAAAAGTAAGGACGATATTCAAGTTTCGAACTTTCTCAAAATGTTTAAACAACTGAATTTCAACATCTCCTTCGCTGAGGCTCTCGCTCACATACCCAAATACGTAAAAATGTTCAAAGATCTTCTGAGTGACAAGGAAAAGCTTCTTGATATCGCTAACACCCAACTTAATGAGAATTGCTCTGCAGTGCTCTTAAGGAAATTGCCAACCAAGCTTGGTGATCCGGGTCGTTTCTTAATCCCTTGCAACTTCCCGGGAGTAGAGAATTGCATGGCCCTAGCCGATCTAGGTGCCAGTATTAACTTAATGCCCTTAAGCGTTTGGAAGCAATTATCTCTCCCTGAGCTAGTCCCCACCAAAATGACTTTGGAATTAGCTAACCGTACGGTTGCTTATCCAGTGGGGATAGCCGAAGACGTCTTTGTAGGAGTCGACAAATTCACTTTTCCTGCCGATTTCGTCCTCGTCGACTACGAGATGGACCCTCGTGTGCCATTAATTGTTGGTCGTCCATTCTTGAGGACTGGTCGCACTCTAATCGATGTTGAAGCCGGTGAGCTTATCATGAGAGTGGGTGACGATAAAATTGTCTTCAACATGGGAAAGCTTTCTAAACAACCTTATTCATATGAGAGTGTTAATTGTATTGACGTTCTTGATGAGGCTTGTGAAGAACACTTCAAAGATGCTTGTAAAAGTATTCCTACCTCTCTTCCCAATGTTGAGACCGTTTCCTCTATTGACTCATCACTATCTCTATTTGGAGAAAGTGATTTCCTTTGGAAAGATTTGGAAGCCACCATGGGAGATGTGAACTTAGACCATGACGATTATCCCACCGATTGGGGATAGCCGAAGACGTCTTTGTAGGAGTCGACAAATTCACTTTTCCTGCCGATTTCGTCGTCGTCGACTACGAGATGGACCCTCGTGTGCCATTAATTGTTGGTCGTCCATTCTTGAGGACTGGTCGCACTCTAATGGATGTTGAAGCCGGTGAGCTTATCATGAGAGTGGGTGACGATAAAATTGTCTTCAACATGGGAAAGCTTTCTAAACAACCTTATTCATATGAGAGTGTTAATTGTATTGACGTTCTTGACGAGGCTTGTGAAGAACACTTCAAAGATGCTTGTAAAAGTATTCCTACCTCTCTTCCCAATGTTGAGACCGTTTCCTCTATTGACTCATCACTATCTCTATTTGGAGAAAGTGATTTCCTTTAGAAAGATTTGGAAGCCACCATGGGAGATGTGAACTTAGACCATGACGATTATCCCACCGATTGGGATGAAGATCTTCGCCTCATTGAGAACATTCTTAAAGAAGACAATATTTCTCCACCATCTCCCACGGTTATTGCTATTGATGCTCCGACTTTAAAAACGCCTCCCATCGAAAATCCTCCGGATTTAGAACTTAAGGAGTTGCCGCCCCATCTCGAGTACGTGTTCCTTGAAGAAGAGAAGAAGTCGCCCATCATCATTGCGAAGGACTTGAAAGAAGAAGAGAAATCTTGCCTAATCGCCGTGCTTAAAGATCATAAGAAGGCAATTGTTTGGAAAATTTCCGATATTCGCGGAATTGATCCGAACTTTTGTACTCACAAGATTCTCATGGAAGATGACTTTAAACCCGCAATCCAGAGCCAAAGAAGGGTTAATCCTCGCATTCATGACGTCATCAAACAAGAGGTTATCAAACTTCTAGATGCCGGCTTGATTTACCCTATTTCGGATTCGCCTTGGGTAAGTCCCGTCCATTGTGTGCCCAAGAAGGGTGGAATAACCGTTGTTCCCAATGAACACAACGAGTTGATTCCCACTCGTCTCGTTACTGGGTGGAGAGTTTGCATCGATTATCGCAAGCTCAATGATGCCACGAGAAAAGACCACTTTCCTCTTCCTTTCATGGATCAAATGCTCGAGCGTCTTGCTGGTACTGACTATTACTGCTTCTTAGACGGTTTCTCCGGGTATTTTCAAATTCCCATCGATCCCAAGGACCAAGAAAAGACCACATTCACTTGTCCCTACGGAACATTTGCTTACAAACGCATGCCTTTTGGTTTATATAATGCTCCTGGGACGTTCCAAAGGTGTATGATGGCTATCTTCCATGACATGGTGGAAGACACTATGGAAGTATTCATGGATTATTTCTCGGTTTATGGCGATTCTTTCTCTGCTTGCCTTGCCAATTTAGAACGTATGCTTAAGCAGTGTGAAGACACTCGCCTTGTTCTTAATTGGGAAAAATGCCATTTCATGGTAAAAGAAGGCATCGTGCTAGGACACAAGATCTCCAAAGCCGGTCTTGAAGTAAACCGTGCTAAAGTCGATGTTA
The DNA here is from genome assembly GCA_025667525.1 of Glebionis coronaria. Classification (NCBI taxonomy): domain Eukaryota; kingdom Viridiplantae; phylum Streptophyta; class Magnoliopsida; order Asterales; family Asteraceae; genus Glebionis; species Glebionis coronaria. The sequence continues at coordinate 135,471,411 of CM046874.1, read as the reverse complement.
TTTCTAAGTTGCCTCCACCTTCAACCGTGAAGGGTGTGAGAAGTTTCCTCGGTCATGTGGGCTTCTATCGTCGATTCATCAAAGATTTTTCTCAAATTGCTCGCCCGATGACCCACCTCTTGGAAAAAGACACTCCTTTTATCTTTTCCAAAGAGTGTCTTGAAGCCTTCAACTTGCTTAAGGATAAGCCAACTAAGGCACCCGTCTTGGTTACCCCTAATTGGGAGCTTCCCTTCGAGTTGATGTGCGATGCTAGCGACTTTGCTATTGGTGCGGTTTTGGGCCAAAGAGTGAATAAACACTTCCAACCAATCCACTATGCTAGCAAGACAATGACGGGGGCCCAATTGCATTACACGACAACCGAAAAAGAGCTTTTAGCTGTTGTCTATGCTTTTGAAAAGTTCCGCCCCTATATTGTCCTTTCCACGACAATCGTTTACACCGATCATTCCGCGTTGAAGTACTTGTTGACTAAACAAGATTCTAAACCAAGACTTCTTCGCTGGGTTTTGCTACTCTAAGAATTTAAAATCGAAATTCGCGATAAAAAAAGAGCTGAAAACCTAGCCGCGGATCATCTCAGTCGACTTGAGGATCCTTACCAAGGGGAACATCCGAACAAAGAAATCAATGATTCTTTTCCCCTGGAGACCTTAATGTCTATCAACTCGACTTCTGATGAAACCCCGTGGTTTGCAGACATTGCAAACTACTTGGCGGGTGGAATTCTCGTTGGCGGGCTAACATCCCAACAAAAGAAAAAGTTCTTCAAAGACATTAAGACTTACTTCTGGGATGACCCGTATCTACTCAAACAATGTGCTGATTTGATTATTCGCCGATGTGTTGATGGACCGGCAGCCTTACAAATCCTTGACGCTTGCCACAAAGGACCCATCGGTGGTCACTTTGGTCCCAACTACACCACCAAAAAAGTGTTTGACTCGGGATTTTATTGGCCAACCATTTACCGTGATGCTCACGAGATGGTTAAACGATGTGATGCTTGCCAAAAACAAGGCAAGATCACACATAAAGATGAGATGCCTCAAAATTTCATACAAGAATGTGAAATCTTTGATGTTTGGGGTACCGACTTTATGGGGCCATTCCCTTCCTCTAAAGGAAACAAATACATCCTTGTAGCCGTTGACTACGTTTCAAAGTGGGTTGAAGCCAAAGCTTTACCTACTAATGACACAAGGGTGGTTTGTAACTTTTTGAAGTCGCTATTCGCTAGATTCGGTGTGCCTCGTGCCATTATTAGTGATCGCGGGACAAATTTTTGCAATGACCAATTCGCAAGAGTCATGGCTAAGTATGGTGTAAATCATCGTCTTTCCACCGCCTATCACCCACAAACTAATGGCCAGGCTGAAATATCCAACCGAGGATTAAAGCGAATTCTTGAAAGAACCGTGGGAGAGCATCGTGCCTCATGGGCTGATAAACTTGATGATGCTTTGTGGGCTTTTCGTACCGCTTACAAGACTCCGATTGGTTGTACACCATATCGTCTCGTGTACGGGAAAGCGTGCCACCTCCCCATTGAGTTGGAGCACAAGGCTTACTGGGCCTTGAAGTGGGCTAATTTTGATATCAACAAAGCTGGTGACTTACGCAAGATCCAACTCAATGAGCTGAATGAACTCCGGAATGAGGCTTATGAAAATTCTTTGATCTATAAGGAGAAGACTAAGCTCATTCACGAATCTAAGATTAAGAACCGAGAGTTCCAAGTTGGAGACAAAGTTTTACTCTTTAACTCTCGGTTGAAAATCTTTTTGGGCAAGCTGAAATCTCGTTGGTCCGGCCCATTCACCATTGCCCAAATTTTTCCATATGGTACTCTCGAGCTCGCTCAACCTAATGGACCTAATTTCAAGGTGAATGGCCAACGAGTGAAGTTGTACTTTGGTGAGGACATCTCTCATGAGATGATTCTATCCCTCACCACATTCCCCATGAACTAATTTTGGGTCGAGTCAGGCTCGTGACTCGGTTATCAAAAACAAGCATTCCTTGGGAGGCAGCCCGAGTATCTATCCTTTTCCGTTTTAACCTCCTAAGTGTAGGGGGACCTCTATAGGTTCTTTGTGTTTGTGCGGTGATGTGATTACAGGGATGAATGCACTTTTGGAACCTTTGAAGAACCGTGCTCCCGTGTTATCCGAAATCCGGTTCTATCTCTCAACTATCGTGATTCAGTTTTCTTCATACTCACATTTGAAATTGATCACGTTAGTCATCTCTTCCTTAACTTGATTTAACCAACGTGCACAATGTCATAAGTGTAGGGGAGACTTTTCCCAAATGCTTAAACATTGAGGACAATGTTTATCTTAAGTGTAGGGGGACTTCTATCGAAGTTTTAAGTGGACTTTTCCATGAAAATGCCTTCATTTAACCTGAAAATCATCTTTTTCAACATTTTTCAAATTTTTAATTAACTTTGGCCATTTAGTCGTAATTTTTAAATTTTTATCGTTGCTTTCATATGTATATATCCCGCAATAAAGTCAAAAATATTAATAAAGTGGTGTAGCTAGTTTTGAAATCTTTGACATATTAGGCCCGTTGCGATTATTTTGACTCAACTCGAATAGACTTATCCAAGTTTATTCTAGCTAGTATCCTTAACTATGTAGACCTTAATTGGTTTATTAGGCTAAGCATCCACGAGTCTCATTCTTTGAGATTTTAAATTGTGGAGAACGAGAAATGATAGAGTCAATTATAAGTCGGCATTCTTGCACAAGCTCACTTGGTGTAATTATTTGCCTATTCTCCCATCACTTGCTAATAATTTATCTGCAATAAGTAAGGTCGTATGATTTGAAAGGTTACTTAGCTTCTAGCCCAAGATCGTTTAAAAGTTGCTCGGAAATGATAAGAGTTCATAGCCAAGGCATAACTTATGAAGCGGGGCGCGAAGATTGGCGAGTCCGAAAAGGCCCTAACAAGGCATGAGGATTCAATCCTATTACTAAAGATCCAAGGTGATGTGAAAAGCATTATTCCCAAAATCAATATGAAGGATCAAGACTCACGACGAAAAGCAATCAACTCCCATAAAGATCATGGAGAAGTCTATCCGAAAAGACCCTAACAAGGTATGAGGATAAATAGATCCAAGTCCGAAAAGGAGGCGGATCGTTGTATCTCAAAATCCCAATTAGAGATTGAAGAAATAATCATGAAGTCGTGGTCAACAAAGTTGGAGTACCCCTCAAAAGTCTCCAAGTGAAGAAACTCTATTAACGAAGAGAAGACCATTATCTCAAGAACGTCTCTCGAAGATATGAGATATGAAGTATGAAGTACATGCCAAATATCGTCCCGAGAAAGGTCTCAAATCGTGAACCGAGTTATGCCAAGATATGAACTTTTTGATATCCCGAGAAGCAGTTTTAAGAGATTTTTTCCTTTAGCTAACTATTGATCAAATCGTCCTACTTTGCTTTCAGCCTAAATAAACTATCGAAATAAGTCCAAAAATGCATCTTCATGATCATTCTAAGACAAACATAAAATATAAGAGATACCTCTAGGAATAAGGGAGTTTAAGCATTTAATTAAGCCATGTGTGTAAGTGTTTGATTTGCTAACTTATAATAACAATGATCTCGTTTTTAAGCTTAGTTTGGGGAACGTGAAACTTGAGGGTGATAAATCTTCGCAGCACCAAAGCCCTAATGTAAGTCCTTGATCTCTTTGCAAGTTATTTCCATATATCTATTTTCAAGTGAAAATGGTTTTCTATCCTTTTGTTTACTTTAAAGTTTTAATTTCTCTTAGTACTTTAATTTTTGTTTAGTAGTATTTTAATAAGGCCAAGTTTAATTGATTATGAGAAGAGTGTAAAGTTGCTTTATCACTAAGCATTGCATGAGGGCATGGTAATGGTTAAGTGTAGGGGATTTGATAGGTGTGAAAACACCCATCCTTTTACCACTTATTTCTTACTAAAACAAGACCAAAACGCGTGTTTAATATCATTTGTTTGGAATTATGCGTGGTTTTTGTGTTTATTATGTTTTCAGAGTCAATCGGATGAATATTGAAGAAAACATGGGATTGCACGGGTTTTATCGAGGAAAAAGACTCAAGACGAAGTCTATTGTCCAAGAGGTGCAAAAGATTTGAAGTCATGGTGCCTATTTGAAGATTTATCGAAGAAAAGGACCAAGGACGGAAAATTTATAAATGTCGAAGAAACTCAAGTCTATTAAACGAAGAAATTAAAAGACGAGTTGAATTTAATCGTCGACGAATCCCGAATCAGAATCGAAAACGTCAACTTTTCTGAAAAGACGAGAAGACAAGAAGAGAGGAAGAAATCCCACTTAACCAACCAACCACTAGCCTATATAAAGAAAACCCCTCACACATTTTGGCACTAGTTTTTTATTCAGTTACATTTTCTCCTAGTTCGTAGGAAGAACCATCTCCCTTAAGGAGTGGTTTTCATTTTCTTTGATTTCCTCTTGAATCTTGTAAGTTTAATCCTTCATTTTGTTTGTTGAATCGTAATCATCAATACAAGTTTACATTTAATCTTTCTATCATCTTGTTCATCCTCTTTTTTATTCAAAGTTTTAAAGTTCTTGTTTGGTTGATTTTGATCTTCTAAAGTTAATGGGTTTTGTGTTTTTATGATTGGGGTTGGTTGTTTATGACTAGTAGATGATTTGAGATTAGTTTTGTTCGAGATTTGGTTAGAACCTTGGTTGATTTTTGACAAATTCGTGTCCCCTGTTTCATCGCTGTGTTTACTGTTCTTCATACCCAGGTATTCCGAATAGTCATTTTGCTTTGTCTTCTATTTGGAATATTTGAATATTCCGGATAGTCTACTTCCTTTATCCTCTATTCGGAATATTTGTATTTTCCGGATAGAGTCCATTATTCCGAATGGTCTTTAATATTGCGCATAGTTCTAATATTCAGCATAACCAATTTATTTAGAATAGGCCCGATTATTCCGCATAGAACAAGTTATTCCGCATGGTCTTTTTATTCCGAGTAACCCTTTCATTCCAAATTGCACTTTATTCCTCATAGTCAAAATATTCAGCATAGAGCAATTATTCCGCATAGCATTCCTTATTCCGAATAGCCTACTATTCCGGATTGTCAAATATTCCGCATAGACCTCATTATTCAGCATAGCCTTATTATTCCGAGTAGCCGTATATTCCGAATGGCATGATTATTCCGCATAGCTTCAATATTCCGGATAGAGCATTTTTAAGGGTATTTTCACGTTACTGTTTTATTTAAATTTTAATTCAAGTTTTATTTTTGTTAATTAATTGCTTCTAGTTTACTTTTAATTACCTTACGCAGTGACCTTTTTAGTAGAATAGAAAACCAAACCCACTATTTGTCACCAAGAACAAATCATTCCACTTAGAGCTGTGATCAATTCGAGGAGATTCCGAGATTAATCCTGAAGCCATACTAAAAGCTAGTACCAGTGGCATTCATCGTGTTGGCATTCGTCACTACTTGTTTCGATGTTAGAAGATAAAGGAATAAGCTTTTGTTGGCTGGTGACTTTATCTTGAAAGCTTGAATCTGTTTGACCTTGATTGGCAAATAAGGAGTTTACATTCCTAATGTCTTGACTAGGGGTTTCAACTGATAAGTCATGAATCTTCACAGTTTTTTGAAGGCAGTCAATTGTAGCTTCATTATATTTCTCTGCTTCAAGAGGGACTGGACATTCTAAATTTGTCCCTTGTGATATACGAGTTGTACATTGAGAGACTGTATCCTTACACACATTATCCAGTGGATAATAGCTACAATTGTTATTCTTTAAAGGGCTAGAAGTTATACCTTGGCCTTCGTGAAAAAGAGCTTCTTTCACTCTTTGGTACACATCAATATAAAAGCTACTTTGGCTATTTACCAAAACAGTATCTTCAGTATTTTCAATAGTGACATTACCACTAGCCATAGCTGTAATACCATTGTCTAGAGAAGAGTCTCCCGCTTCACAACCGAGATTTGAATTTGAATTCAAGTTTAGAGGCTCCACTTGATCAGCGACATCCTTATTCCCTTCTTTCAATGTCACATAAGGTTGATTCGTAACTACAAGGTTTTGCACAAGCTCACTCGTTGTGTGAGAAACTTGTATCTCCATAAGAGTAGTAGTCTGTGTATCCACCTCTAACTTGAGCCATTCAATACCATTCTCAAAACACGGTAGTTTCTCAATCTCAGTTACCCGAACTGGAATAGAAATATCCTTAGAGATTTTTGCATACCGAAACTGTTGAATATGCCCAGTATTTTTAACCACCGTGAAAAAATATAATGAACCCGCTTTATTCAGTTCAGATGAGTCTTTATCCACATACAAGACCTCGCCACATGATTTAGCAACTAAACGAATAGTTTCGAGTGAAGACCAATCGAACGGTAAACCTTTAATTTCAAGCCAAGCAAATCGAGAGTATTTACCAGCTCTTTCACCCATAGATTGAATTTTTAAAATTCCATCATCAGAATTATAAGAGCCTTGAATCAACCTATTGAAACTATCTCCATCTTTGCATTTTATAATAACTCCATGATGACCCCACTAAGTACACTTTTCAACATTCACTTTCTGATTTTTCAACCAGTGACCAACCTTCAAAGGATTAAACCATTCCTTGTCAATAATCAAAGCACTGACGTTCAATCCGTCATGTGCTTCTCGATGAATGTGTGACGAAATATCAATAAGTGGAGTATTCTCAAATGACCCGTGATTGTGATTCTGCTCAGATGGGGATATATGTTTCGCCCACATATCATTTTTTGCAATCTTAACATTAACATTTCTGCCTAAGATGTTTTTACCGTTCATTGAAACTATAGCATCAGAAGCTTGATTGTAAGAAGCAAATTTAACAAAAGCGAAATTCCTATCCCTTTTCCACGAAATCCCTTGAAGCCATCCAAATTGTCTGAAATGACTAGAGATTACCCGAGGGTTTACGTTGGCAGCCAAATTACCCACATACAAAGTTGAGATCCCATACGACTTCCCATCATTCTTTCCAAACCATTTACGGGCTTCAGGTTGTTTTATAAAACTGTTGCCAGCTGGGATGTTATAGGACACATCCACGTGAGAAGGTATAATAGATTTGGGGTTTTGATTCGAATTAGTTGTGAGACCCCCAAAATCTGACATGGAACAACTAGGCAACGAGGGGGTAACATGTTCATAGTTCAAGAAACAATGAATTACAGTTCATATAAAGCTGACGAAATAAAAACATGTACATTACATCATAAAAGGTCAGAGTTTTTAAACATAGGTCCCAGAGTTTTAAAAGCGGAAAATTATATTATTTCGTCTCGACTTATAACAATAAGTTGCCCAAAAGATTAAATAAACTTCTGATAGTTTATATAAACAAATATTTCAAAAGCATCACAGAATCTCCAAGCTGCGATAATATCCTGCGGGCTCCCATCCAAGCAAAGCTAAGTAATAATACCTGAGATTAAACATGTAAAATCGTCAACACAAAGTTGAGTGATATTCATAGGTTTAGCAGTAAAAGTGTGGAACACAAGCATTCATTTGTAAAAACAAGTAGTATGGAGTATGGTTATATACGTCAACCATAGTCCGAAATCATTACTATTGCTGTTTAGTTCATGAACCGAAGCTTAACTCAGTGTAAGTTCCTCTAGGGAGTATTCAGCCTAAATACTCAAGTATAAACGAATATTAGTGCGTCAAAGTAATCGAGACGGGGATAGTCAATCCCGATGGATCCACCCACAACATTCGCGCTTCGCGCAATGCACACCGGATAATTAACGGTTCATGATCAGGAGAGGAAACTTAAGGCTAGACTAAAAGCAATAATAATATCGAAAACCTGAAAATCATACATTTTCTGGATAGCATACAAGTTCTGGATAGCATACAGTTTTTAATGGTTGTGTTCCACCATGTAAAATCTCACCCCGTGTTTAGAAACCATGTACAAGTAAAAAGGGGCTATAAACTCACCTTAGCCATGAGGTTAGTCAATCACGGTACTCAGCAACTGAGTAGAAACGGTAGTGGTAGACGATCACCGACGATATGGATGCCCGGGGAAACACGAAAACCGCAACCTATCAAAATAAGGCGCGCGTTAAGACTCGAACTCGAATATCGATATGCACCAAATATAATATGACTCAAATGTTTTCAAAGTATACACGTTTCAAAACCATTGACACGAATCAAATGAATACATTTATCCAACGTTACACGTTAAAACACTTGTACACTTGAATTGGCCCGTTATACGACGCCAAGTTAACGCAAGTCAAACTATCCTTTAACCTTAGTTGGACCAGTAGCTAAGTCATTTATATAATGACTAAGCACTTGAATAAGTCATCATGTCCGATGATGAATACTCAAACTCAAGCAACACAAACATTGAACTACGTGTCCAAAATAAAAATCAGCAAGTACACCCCGAATGTACACACCGATCTACCCTATCTAGACTTGTCCGTTTTAGATGAAAATTGGTGTCAAGGTCACTTATAACCTGTATAAGACCTCACCAAAATTTGAGCCAATGTTCACTCTTTAAAATTCATCAGCTCGACACTTTACTCGACTTCAAATTTGGGACAGATTTGTACACTTGTTTTGTAAAACCGTTTTGACCGCTTTAAAAGTACAAACTCGACAATTCGACTTTTGAAACCACTACTAGACTCATCAAACTCAATTTGTAAACTTTGAAAACCAGTAGTATCAACAATCTAACCAAGCCTAAAGTCCCCGAGAGTCGACCCAAAATCAGCCACAATTTCGGATTGTGCCGACTTGCGTCTCCCGGTACACGAAAACTAAAACTAGCATAACTTTTAACTCGTAATGACTTAGAAGCTCTATCTTATACCAAAACGACCGTCGCGGAAAACTCTACAACATTTTCAAATAATCTCAGTCTTTCACAGACCTTAAACCTACGAAAAAATTTGTTTAAAGCTGCTGTCCCAAATTAGCCTTTTAGAAAACATGACAAATCAATTTTACAATCAAAACCACTCATTCCCATACCCCTAGGATCACCACCTTTCGCTAGGAAGGGATCAGTTACGAGTACGAAATGCTTATCACATACAAGTCGGATAGCGCGATAAGGCAGTTACACTCCTCCGCCTGGCATTCCAGTTCAAATACTAGTGAGGTAGACAACCTCATGTCATGCGTGAAAATAGTAAGGACCTTGCCTACGGGCTCATTGGCACACTCAAGTACGAAGGAATTCTCCACTTAACCTAAAGAAAGGTCGACCTGAGAAAGCCCTTTTTAAGCTGATAGGATAACTTCACTTACTCAATTTCTTGAGTAGCGAGAATCTTTCCTCAGAGGCACGGAAAGGGTCCAAGCCATAGGAAAGACAGCAACTTGAGTGCGGAGAAGGGGAAAGGGCGCTCGAAGCAAAAAGAACGAAAGGCACACCATATAGGTCAGCGGCATCAGCAGTTGAAGAAGTTGACGGCCGGATTCAAGCAAAAAATGGGAGAACCTGAGAAGGAGAGGTCTCCTTTCTATATGAAAGACGAAGATCTGGCTTTGAAGCCTCCTTGAGTCCGGCCTATCATACCCATCATCCAAACACTCCTAAAAACATTTGCATGTAAAATCTAACAAAATCAAAGATTAAAAACAAGACTTTTAAGGATTAAAATGTGATGATCATACCAAAAACAATGCATGCAAGATGGTTTAAACATCAATCCACCATGAAATCATAACTTTCTTGAATGTTGATGCATGTGCTAGAATTTAGTATCAAAAGAATCACCATTGAATTTTATGAATGGGTCTTGTTTTAGTTTTTGATGAATCAAGATGGATGGTGGTGAAATGGTGGTTGAAGGTGGCGACAATAGGGTGGTGGTGGGAGAAGATGTGTAGTTTTTTTTTGTATGTGTTAAGTTAGTAGAAGAAAAGGCATTTTATATGGTTAGTTAAGTGGAGGGACCAATGTTCCCAAGTTTAAAACTTCTGGACTTAAAAACAATTAATAGTTTTAAAGGATAGAAAATGGTTATTGGTAAATATTAAAAATATTTACGGGGCTCGGGTTTCGTAAAAATACTTTTCAAAAGTTACAATGCATCATAAAAATGATTAAATGATTTCTCGACACGACTTAATACGTAATTAAAACGACATCATCAAAAATATTAATTATCGAAACAGTCGATAAATAAACGTAATATTTTGGGCATCCGTCGGTATCGCGATCACTAGGAATTCTAGTTGTACATTGATTTGAATAAACTCGTTGTAAAACGCACGCGGGTGATTTTAAATCAAAAACATTGATTTAAAATAAATATGGAAAAATAAAATAAAAATTTATAATTCCATACAAAGTATTTATCGATGATCAGAAAAATACTTAAAAGTATAATTTAAAAATCTCAGGATTTACATATAGCAATACAAGAAAACGTAATACGTTGGAAAATTCAAGAAGCACGAATAAAAAGAATAAAATAATGCTGGGAAAATACGGGTTCTCACAGTCTTCCCCCCTAAAGGAACTCTGGTCCCTAGAGTTCTCCTGAAAACAGTAGAAGATGCAAACAAAAGGAGGTACAAAGTGTAGAACAAAATTCATTGCTTCCAAGGAAATTTCCGTACCACGACAAATCTTAACGGTTAGAATTCATTATAATTTAGTTTTCTTAACTGCTTTTCGTATAATTTTTCAGTCTTGGATTAGGATAACGATCTTTTAATACGGAGATACATCGAGAGATAGAGTTGTTGGAAATACGTGCAATAAACTAACAAGAATGAACACAAGAATCGATTAAACAGGCAAAGTGCGTTAAAATGAACCAAGATTGTAAATCAACAAGGAGTCGCAAATCGTGCAACTGTAAAACATAACAGTCTTAAAACGTAATAATCCAGTTACAAAAGAATTAGAAGGGAAAAATGAATAACATATGGTCATTTAAAATACAAGCTGTCATAGGTCAGTTGTCTAGGATTTTGGGATTATTTTAAAACTCAGTTTAAATATTTTCTTGATTAAAAGAAAATTTTACCAGATGTAGTGATTTAAAAATCAAACTATATATAAAATGAGTGGGTAAACAGTTGTCAAATCTTTTTCTTGATCAGGACTTTCGAAGCAAAAGTAGAACAGTTCAAAATAGTTATCCTGATCGGCTTAAGAACTTTTGGGTGACTGTATGAAGTTATTGTTAAAACTTAGGTTTAACGTTACCATTAGGAAAAATCAGATTTTCCAAATTATTTAGAATCATTGCTAGAAATTATAAATTAATTGAATAATTTCATTAGGTTGACAGTAAAGTATGATAAAATCAATTACTTTATACAACTTGACACTGTTTAAACATAAGTTATAGATTTACCCAAGAGGATGTACAGATTCGATATTAAACTTGAAATAGGTATTTTGACAATTTAAACATTTGGTAAAATGTATAAAACGTTCTTAAAAATTAATAGATTTTTTTAGAAATTCAAGAAAGTGTTTAAGATATCAAACAATAAACACGTAACAGTTTCTGGTTTTCAAGAAGTGACAAAATAGCAAACGATTATGAAACAAACATCGATCAACAATTAGTACACAAGCAATAGCACGAGGGAATAAATCAGAAATCGTATCAACTCTTAACGAACATAATAGAATAGATGCATCGATGATAAGGACAATAAGAAACAAGGATTATAACAAAATTAATTCACGAGTGCGGTTGGCGTCACCAATAACGGCTTATTAAGTTCTTGGTGGTTGAAATACGATCGAACGGAAAAAGCCACACAACGAATTTTCGAATCAAAGAAAATTCTTAAGAAGTCACCTGAGAGGAATTCCAGTAAAACGAACAACATTAACAATGAAAGGAGAAATCAACACATGATTCACACGAATGAATTTCAAGACGACAAAGTCTAATACACATCATGACAGTTACACGAAATCATCGTTCACGTCCAATCATAAATCATTAATCGCGTCCAAAGACGTTTTGTAGTTCTACCAAGATAGATAGAGATGGTCGATCATAGAAGCATAACAACGTTGAAACTTTCAAGTTTGGTATCAATGGTCAGAATTGTGTCATGAGGATGATGAGGTAACAGGTAAAACAAAGATCGTTGAGTAAGGAAATCTGTGCTTGAGGCATGTACTTTGTTCAAGAAAAGATAAGGGTTCATATGTGTAAGTCACGAATTGTTGTTACTCGCATAAGATGTAAAAGTTTTCAAAACTTTTATTTTATCAAACTTTTTAAAGAACATAATTAAAAAGTTGATTGTTGGTCAAATATTTAGGGTGACTACTATTTGGCCTTGCATGGCTCCTTCTAAATTAGGCATAGGTATCAGGCCATGCATAATTTAGGACTAGCAATGCGATGCTCATCTTCGTCAAACCAATATTACAGGTCATATTATTTAAAATATGTATATAATGCCATTTGTAAAAACAGTAATCAAAATAACATATGAAACTTTTCGCCTAAGTTTCTGGCTAACTGTTTAAATCAACTAGTTACAAGGGTTCTTTACAAGACCCAAGGTAGAACAATTTATGAGAATACATTGTAAAATTAATGTAAATTGATTTTATAAGATAGCATTCAATTATTTAAGAAAGCCCAAATGAAACCTTTTGTAAAAATGATTCGCAAACAAGACCAGTTTGAGTTTATATGGTAACATGACAATAGTTTATAAAGTAGCGAGTGAGTTACAAGAGGGAAATAAGTAGTAGTTCAAGACAATCAACTAAATGGTTACAAGGTGATAAGGTTTCAAGAGGTTTAGCCAAAATCGTCAAGAGACACGTGTCAAGATGATAACAAACGATATGAAAGCAAGAACTTCAACCTCGGTCCAATTCAGTGGTACGATAGAAACAAAGAAAGACAATACAGAATGACAAATAAGTCATATATAAAGAAAGGATAAAGGAATGTGTATGTGTGCAATCGTGATTAATTTAACAAAAATATAGTTTTAAGAAAGTAGGGTATCAGTTAACAAATAGTACAATCACTCAGAAAATTTTCTATATTAGGAAGTTACCGAATTTCAAAAGTTCAAGATCTATGTACATGTATGACCGAACTCAAGTTACTATTTTATACTTGTTCAAACGCAATCCTTGTTTTTAGTTTGTAAAATATCATTAGTTAAAGTTTTACGAGCTCAACGAACTCAAAAACGCTTGAAATCATATTTTTAAAGTCTATCAGTTTTGACCTTTGGGTTTGACTAGACCAATTAACTCACTAAAAGATATTCTAAGACTCAAAGTCTAATGCATTTCGATGTAAAACAATGTTTTGAACAACTTTCTAGTATTACCCGAGACTTGAAACGGAATAAAAATGGATGAAAATACCCTTGCATTAAATCTGTCAACAAAATGATATTTTAGCATTATAAAGAAAATAACTTCTTAGATTTTACAATCTCAAATGAGCGTAACTTGCTCGATTTTAAAGTTTTCTGTTTAAATTTTATGTCCTAAACGGACGTCTCAACATATAGAAATATATATTTTTGTGTCTAAAGTTATAAAAATATTTTCTCGACACTGTTAAACTACCTGTAAAGTTTCTATACAAAGTATATTTTCCGACACCGTTTGAAATTAAATCCAAATTTCATAATAACTCAATATTAATGTACACACAAGACTTGTGGATGCCATAAAGACGAAAGAGAATAAACTGTATAATTAATCATGTAAAGAAAACATGATACAGAAATGGTTCAAGAATACCAACGATAAACTAAGAAATCAAAAATGGCGCATGAAATCTGTGTCTTCGATTGCATGATGCAATACATGAAAGTCTCATGGCGGCGTGATTTTCCAAAATCACAAGACATACCGAGAAAGAAACAAAATATTAACAAGTCACACTCCTGAGGCGAGGAGGTTTAATGAAAAAGGGAGGATACAAGTAGGATCGTATTCCAAACAATCGTCACATAATAAATGACGATCATGTGTTCAAGGTACAACGGATGTTGTAAGTCGAAGTCGAAACGTAAAAATGGTCAATGAAATAAAATGTAATCCATGTACAATTGACGTGTAAAACGGTGGCGTAAAAGTAAATCAAGATTACGAGAACTCACGATATTATTCAGCACTGATTCAACGAATTCTTCGAGATGTGTGACTCACATGGTGTCCTTTAGTCTTTTCCGGAGACACATTGAGCTACACAATGGTCTATAGACTATTTTTAAGTCATCCAATCACAAATGGTCGACAAGCAAATTGTATATCCAAATAGATATCTTAAAAGAATTAAACAATGAAACAACACGCACGGTAGTAAACATCAGGAGTTTTATCGAAAGCAACACTTCTAAATTCTGAACAATGGCATCTCGAGAGTATGCACAACATGTAACAGCGAGTCGTGAAAAAACAGATGATTCAAAACGAACGAGCATATGAAGTCAGTCGTATCACGCATAAATGAAATAGCAATAGTACTCAGAAAAATGAGTATGAAAAGTCGGCAGCATACGCGCTCTGAATACAAGTATGTAACGTCATAACAACATGAAATCATCGTAACAAGATCAGTTCACAAGAACAAGAATTCAAGATATGCAGTAAGAGCATATGTAATCAAGTAATAACCAATGATAGTTCATGAAGCACCAAAGCTCTGAAAAGACATGGTAATTATCGTCATTAAAGTGAAGTAATATTTCAAAATGAAATCAAGAAATGAAATACTACAACGATAATTAAAAGTAAATAATAAGGATTAGAGAGTTACCCGCGCATATATCAAACAACATTGGCAGATTATGTGTTTGACACTTAGGAAAAATAAAATGTTTGAACTTTCGGTTATAGACTAAGTTTTGAAAACGACTCAGTTCCCTATAACCATCACTCTGATACCACTCTGTGAGACCCCCAAAATCTGACATGGAACAACTAGGCAACGAGGGGGTAACACGTCATAGTTCAAGAAACAATGAAGTACAGTTCATATAAAGCTGACGAAATAAAAACATGTACATTACATCATAAAAGGTCAGAGTTTTTAAACATAGGTCCCATAGTTTTAAAAGCGGAAAATTATATTATTTCGTCTCGACTTATAACAATAAGTTGCCCAAAAGATTAAATAAACTTCTGATAGTTTATATAAACAAATCTTTCAAAAGCATCACAGAAATCTCCAAGCTGCGATAATATCCTGCGAGCTCCCATCCAAGCAAAGCTAAGTAATAATACCTGAGATTAAACATGTAAAATCGTCAACACAAAGTTGAGTGATATTCATAGGTTTAGCAGTAAAAGTGTGGAACACAAGCATTCATTTGTAAAAAACAAGTAGTATGAAGTATGGTTATATACGTCAACCATAGTCCGAAATCATTACTATTGCTGTTTAGTTCATGAACCGAAGCTTAACTCAGTGTAAGTTCCTCTAGGGAGTATTCAGCCTAAATACTCAAGTATAAACGAATATTAGTGCGTCAAAGTAATCGGGACGGGGATAGTCAATCCCGATGGATCCACCCACAACATTCGCGCTTCGCGCAATGCACACCGGATAATTAACGGTTCATGATCAGGAGAGGAAACTTAAGGCTAGACTAAAAGCAATAATAATATCGAAAACCTGAAAATCATACATTTTCTGGATAGCATACAATATCTGGATAGCATGCAGTTTTTAATGGTTGTGTTCCACCATGTAAAATCTCACCCCGTGTTTAGAAACCATGTACAAGTAAAAAGGGGCTATGAACTCACCTTAGCCATGAGGTAAGTCAATCACGGTACTCAGCAACTGAGTAGAAACGGTAGTGGTAGACGATCACCGACGATATGGATGCCCGGGGAAACACGAAAACCGCAACCTATCAAAATAAGGCGCGCGTTAAGAATCAAAATCGAATATCGATATGTACCAAATATAATATGACTCAAATGTTTTCAAAGTATACACGTTTCAAAACCATTGACACGAATCAGATGAATACATTTATCCAACGTTACACGTTAAAACACTTGTACACTTGAATTGACCCGTTATACGACGCCAAGTTAACGCAAGTCAAACTATCCTTTAACCTTACTTGGACCAATAGCTAAGTCATTTATATAATGACTAAGCACTTGAATATGTCATCATGTCCGATGATGAATACTCAAACTCACGCAACACAAACATTGAACTACGTGTCCAAAATAAAAATCAGCAAGTACACCCCGAATGTACACACCGATCTACCCTATCTAGACTTGTCCGTTTTAGATGAAAATTGGTTTCAAGGTCACTTATAACCTGTATAAGACCTCACCAAAATTTGAGCCAATGTTCACACTTTAAAATCCATCAGCTCGACACTTTACTCGACTCCAAATTTGGGACAGATTTATACACTTGTTTTGTAAAACCGTTTGGACCGCTTTAAAAGTACAAACTCGACAATCCGACTTTTGAAACCACTACTAGACTCATCAAACTCAGTTTGTAAACTTTGAAAACTAGTAGTGTCAACAATATAACCAAGCCTAAAGTCCCCGAGAGTCGACCCAAAATCAGCCACAATTTCGGATTGTGCCGACTTGTGTCACCCGGTACATGAAAACTAAAACTAGCATAACATTTGACTCGTAATGACTTAGAAGCTCTATCTTATACCAAAACAACCGTCTCGGAAAACTCTACAACAATTTCAAATAATCTCAGTCTTTCACAGATCTTAAACCCACGAAAAAATCTGTTTAAAGCTGCTGTCCCAAATTAGCCTTTTAGAAAACATGACAAATCAAATTTTCAATCAAAACCACTCATTCCCATACCCCTAGGATCACTATACTATCATAACCATCATCCAAACACTCCAAAAAACACTTGCATGTAAAATCTAACAAAATCAAAGATTAAAAACAAGACTTTTAAGGATTAAAATGTGATGATCATACCAAAAACAATGCATGCAAGATGGTTTAAGCATGAATCCACCATGAAATCATAACTTTCTTGAATGTTGATGCATGTGCTAGAATTTAGTATCAAAAGAATCACCATTGAATTTTATGAATGGGTCTTGTTTTAGTTTTTGATGAATCAAGATGGATGGTGGTGAAATGGTGGTTGAAGGTGGCGGCAATAGGGTGGTGGTGGGAGAAGATGTGTAGTTTTTTTATTTTGTATGTGTTAAGTTAGTGGAAGAAAAGGCATTTTATATGGTTAGTTAAGTGGAGGGACCAATGTTGCCAAGTTTAAAACTTGTGGACTTAAAAACAATTAATAGTTTTAAAGGATAGAAAATGGGTATTGGTAAATATTGAAAATATTTACGGGGCTCGGGTTTCGTAAAAATACTTTTCAAAAGTTACAATGCATCATAAAAATGATTAAATGATTTCTCGACACGACTTAATACGTAATTAAAACGACATCATCGAAAATATTAATTATCGAAACAGTCGATAAATAAACGTGATATTTTGGGCATCCGTCGGTATCGCGATAACTTGGAATTCTCGTTGTACATTGATTTGAATAAACTCGTTGTAAAACGCACGTGGGTGATTTTAAATAAAAAACATTGATTTAAAATAAATATGGAAAAATAAAATAAAAACTTATAATTCCATAGAAAGTATTTATCGATGATCAGAAAAACACTTAAAAAGTATAATTTAAGAATATCAGGATTTACATATAGCAATACAAGAAAACGTAATACGTTGGAAAATTCAAGAAGCACGAATTAAAAGAATAAAATAATGCTGGGAAAATACGGGTTCTCACATTAGTGAGGTGGTTGAGTGTTTTTTGTGATGTGGAATGGGGCAGAGGTGGGTATGGCGGTGGGGCGGATATGGAGGTGGGGGCGGAGGTGGCGGTGGGGTTGGAAGTGGTGGTGTAACATTGTTGTGGGGGTGGATTTGGTTTTGGTTTTGAGATGGGGACATGGATCTGGTTTCACGTTGATACCAATAAACACAACAAAATTTTTCCACAACTAAACAACACTTATTATTTTGTTTCCCTTGTTTTGGCCATTCTAAAAGCTATTGTATTGTATTTAGTATAATTTTCTTTCAAAAAGCTATTGTAAAAAGTTATTGTCATTGGAGAAGATATTGATAATAATTATACTAAATACAAGCTAATATGGTCAAGCATTTAATGCAAATATGTTCTTCAAACGCTTGTAATATTACAAGCATTTAAATCAATTGTAAAAAGTTATTGTCATTGGAGAGGATATTGATAATAGCTTTTTAAGTTACAAATAATTAATGAAAAGTACAAGTTTTTATTACAAAAAGTTTTTGATGTGTTTTAGCATTGCATATGCTCTAATATGCATATGTTGTTCGGGTTAGGGCTGTAATCAAGTCAAACTTTTATCAAGCAATTCGAGTTCGAGTTTGTGCTTGATTTGATCAAGCCAAGCTTTTATCAAGCTCAATCCTAAAAAGAATAGTTTGAAATATATATAAAGCTCAAGCTCAAGCTTTTAATAGCTCAGCTCGAGACCTTATCAAACTTTTTTAAACTTTATTAAAAATGTGTTTTTATGATGAATTCATATAAGCAACTTATGGTTAATTTCAACTTAATTATAATGGCTTATTTCATAAAAAATAATATACTCTAGAAGGATTTTTAAGCTATTTAAGCTATAGTTAAATTTATAATTTAGCTCACTGTATTCTAAATAATTTGTTTATTTTTATAAATTTATTACATTGACTTGGTACTTGGTGTAATATAATATTTAATTTTTTTTACTTATTATAATACAAAGGTGTCGTAATTGCATTCACAATCACGTCAAGCAATGACCTTTGGGAACTTAATCACATTGGATCGCAAACCGCATTTTGAAATCAAGACTGCACGATTATGTTATTTTTGGTTTTACTAATGTTAAATGAATCGAATTTGGTTTTGATTTATAGCTTTTTTGTTTTACTTTATACATTTGTTTTTATGGATGAGTATTATTGTAAAATAAATAAATTTTATACGCATTCAAGTTTTTCAAGCCAAACTCAAGTTTTGATCAAGCTTTATTAAGCCAAGCTCAAGCTTGGATTATTAAAGTTTGACAAGCTATCAAGCCAAACTCAAGCTTACAATTGTTTCATCAAGTCAAGTTCAAACCTTATAAAGCTTAAGCTCGGCTTGACTCGATTGCACCCTTAGTTCGGGTGTCTCAGTGCCTAAAAAGCATCATCATAGATGAATCTACATGAGAGTCAGGTGTGTCACGGGCTACAATTTATTTTAAGTTACTAAAGATAAAGTTTGTATAAAATAGGGTTTTTATCAACACGTGCGATATTCATTTTTATCTAATATGGAACAATTTTAATTCTATTAATTATAATTTTTTTTACAACACGTTATTATAAATCTCGGATCCGTTTCTAAACACCACTATCTACATCCTTGTGTTGAACAAAGTAGCTAACTGTTTGTAGTTAGTGTAATGGGTTTTAGCAAACACGAGGAGACTTCTGTACATGTCGTTTTGACATAGCTAAGTTACTAGCAATTCAGTTTATAATATGCATATTACATGGAACAAATGATGTCTTGATAATATAGTTGATTAAACATTGCTCATTTATTTATTTGTATGTTATTAATATTTGTTGGGAAATGTTAACAGCAACCTTTAGGGCTGTCAATAACAACAAATTTCTCACAAAATATGTTATTTTTAAGACATGCTCTAAAGCATGCTCCACATTTTTCGCTAATATAATCAATGAGAAGTGTGAATTGAATTTGTGTGTGCGTACTTATAAGAAGTTGTTAGTGAATTTTAATGATTTTATTTGGATATTGTACATTGTCTTAACACAAAATTGAAAACTTGGTTTTTAATAACAACTTTAAGGGCTGCTGTTAGCAAAACTCATATTTATTTGCACAGCTTCTTTCGCTAAATTTTCATCTTTCATCGTGTTTTCTTTTCTAAAATTCTTGCTTCTTCACTATACTTCATTTTGTAATCCCCAAATATTTGTATGATGAGTAAAAATGAACACTTACATATATTTCTAGAAAAGCAGAGGGTGTGGTGGAGTTAAACCGTTTGCCGAGCTGACGTGGAGGGCTCGTCGGCCTTTGCCGAACGTCGCCGCCACACTCATCCCTTTTTCTCCGTTGTTTCGTTGCTGCGCTGGCGAGGACGCAAAGAAGAGAGAACAAAGTTTTTATTTTTTCTTTAATTCGTTTTTTTGTTTAATGTCCAATGTGTGTGTTGGTGATGAGTATGTATGTTTTTGTGTTGAAAAAATGAGGATGAACAAAATAACAGATTTAGATCTAAATTTGTATCTTTTTTTTATACTAGACGATTACTCGCGCATAGCAGCGGAATTATCTAGCGACATATAATTAACGATATGTTAACTAACCTGGTTGTCGACTCGTGATTCAAAATTGTCTAATGACAGATGGTTAACGATACGCTAATTGACTTGGAGACTCGACATGTTTAACCGGTGGTTAAAGTCGTACCTGGTGACTCGACTGGGTTGACTCGATGATCGGATTTGTGAGCCGATAACTTCAATCGATGATCAAACCCGTGACTTGATGACTCGATCAAATGGAATGATTTAAATAACACTTTGTCATTCTAAAAAGTTATTGTAGTAAAGTTGTCATGATGTAAATTCATCACTTTGTCATTCTAAAAAGTTATTGTAGTAAAGTTGTCATGATGTAAATTCATCATATGATACATCAAATCAATAAGTCTTTGCCGACTTTTATTTTATGAGATGCCTTAACGTGTGGCGCTTGAAATATTAATTACCCGTCAAGAAGAAATAAGAACTAATTACCAAAGTAGACTATATAAGAACCTTGTTTATCAAACTAGATCAAACTTTATCTTCTTATCAAACTAGACCAAAGTGCATAATTTTATGCACCTAAGCGCACAACATTCATGCATAATGGTGCATTTTGGTGTGCATCTCAGCGCACAAGGTGCATCTCACAAGGCATTTTTAGTGTTGGTTGCACAATCTCACGGGGCATTTTTGGTGTGCACCTAAGTGCATAAGATTGGTATGCACATTAGCTATCTCGCCTAAATCACAATATCCAGCCTTTTGAAATTGTGTATGCATGCATGTAAATACCAAAAATATTATGATGTACAGAATGCATCTAGGCGCATAAGAATGCATCTAGGCGCATAAGTGCACAAGATGGGCATGCACATTAGCTATGGTGCACAGAATACATCTAGGCGCATAAGTCTAAATAGTGTGTTGTTTAGGCGCACTTATGGTTCACAAAATGCATCTAGGGGTATAAGGCTAAAGAGTTTGTTGTTTAGGCGCACTTATGGTGCACAGAATGCATCTAGGAGCATAAGGCTAAAGAGTTTGTTGTTTAGGCGCACCATTATAAGTAATGCACAATAGCGCACTTGGAGCATCAAGGTGCACATTATACATATAGGCGCATAAGGAATTGTGCATCTAGGCGCACCATTATGTGCATCTAAGCGCATCTAATTGTGCATCAATATATCATGTGCATTACCGCGCACAGTGAGTGCATTAGGTGCAAAAAAACTAATTTCACAATGTATCATCGCACAATATTTGGCGCACAATTTTTCATGGTGCAACGTAGGTTACATTCGTTGGATTCTATCATCCTATGGTTATAATTGAAAAGTCTAATTTGATAAATTAATTATACGCGGACTAATTTCGTATTTCAGCCTCAAAAAAGGCTATTTAAGAAATTTCTTCAAGAAATAAAGTATACATCATTGGTTTGTTTTTTTTTCTTTGAACAAGTGGGTTTTGTTTGCTACTTTAGATTTTCAAGACATTATTCTCTTAAAAGTATAAAAATCGATAACTATAAGGTGAAAAAAAGCTTGTAAGCCCATACACTGGACATTGTTTTGTGCGTTTTTTTTTCTTTTAATGTCAAATAGAAATTCATGAATACACAACCTATTTACACTTTCCATTTATCTGAAAAGGATACACGAGTCATATATACCAAAAAATTAAATTAAATACATCTTGTATACATTTGGTTACCATGGAAAAAAATCCTCATAGACCTTTAGGGCTTGTTTATTTTTTTAGTGGTATCATATAAGGCTCTTAATATGCCTTTTAGTGGGAAAAGAAAGGTTTTGGTGTGAGTATGGAACAAGATGCTCAAAGGGTTTGGGCCCACTTTTGTTTTCCACTAAGAGGTTGCAAAAGAAAAAGAAACACCCTCTTAGTTTAGCATATACTCAACCAACCAATCATAACCATCCATTTTTATCATGTAACAAAAAAACTCATTTTTTAAAAATTAAATATCTCACAAACCGTTCATCGTTACGTAAAACAAAACATATCATCGCAACGAGAATTAAATCATCTATCTATCGATGGGCACATGTATATACTTTCGACGAACTTTTTTTCGACTTTTTTTCTTAAGTCACGTCTAGAGAGAATCATATATGATTCGTGACGAATCATATATGATTCGTAACGAATCATATATGATTCTTTCCAGACGTGACTTAAGAAAAAAAGTCGAAAAAAAAGTTCGTCGAAAGTATATACATATGCCCCTCGATAGATAGATGATTTAATTCTCGTCACAATTGTGTATTTTTTTTTCGTTTGACGATTTACCGTTTGTGAGCTATTTAATTTTTAAAAAAGTGGTGGGAAGTGGATTTTTTAAAAAATGGGTGATTATGATTAATTAGATAAGCTTATGCTAATTTAAATATTTATATAGATCTTAACACACCATTATTTCAAGTTTCTCATCATTGGAATTTTAAAAACACATATGAATAATAAATTGACATAATAATAACTTTGTTTTATTAATAACATAAACACATATAGTCGGAAACAAATGTAAAAATTTAAATGGAAAAAGCTATAGTTTGTAGTAAAGAAACTAGCAAAGTATCTGCGGGATGCGGCGGCGGGTACCCTGTGACTAAATTTTTTTGAGAGTGAATGTTATTCGGTTATTCGTCTTTCATAGCAATAATTTAAGGATGACGATAGTTTTCACCTAAATACATGTCTCAAAAACGTAATTTTGATATAGGGATAGTATTACTTGTGGCGTATATATAATAATGTAATATGTGTAACTTTATTTTCGAAACTCAATTAAGTGCGAGAATTGACATAACTTCTTTTGAGCATTTGAATGAGAAGATCAACCAAAAAGTGGTTTGTACATATGATTGCAAGGAAAAAGGGAGAAAAATATGATATAGGAGATTTGTACGATGTGTTGTTTTGCTTGTAAATTATGGTGATGAGGTGTTTTAATTGTACTAGCATGGACCCGCGCAATGCGGCGGTGAGTACTCATAATCATTTTTGAGACTAACAAATATTAATTTTTATCCATTAAGTTTGTATTGTTAAAATTGAAAAAAGAAAAAACCTCTAAATTTTAAAAAAATTAATAGTTAATAAAAATATAGCAAAATAGATATTGAATTAAAGAGCATAAAATTTTAGAAAATATGATGAAATTAGATTATAAAAATAACAAATTAATAAAAAGATTTTTCAGTTTAAAAGAAAAAATGTTATTTAAGTAGGTTGTTACAAAAGTTTGTTACAAAAGGTTGTTAGAAAAGGGTATAATATATGATGTTGATGAAGATATCAACAACTTGCTTTATTTAGTAGGAAAAAAAGTCTGAATTTTCAGCTTTCCTATTTTAAGAAGGTCCCAAATGTTTTATATATTAGTATAGAAGTATAGATTATTAATTATGTTTTAAATTAAGTATGATTAATTTTTTGTATATATATTAGAGATATAAAGTTGTATATATGCATTAGAATTTTTTTATTATTAAATTTAATTTTTTTGTTGCATTAATATGTTATACATTATGTTGTGTTTGTTGTATTATTTAATATTTTAGTATTAAATCAAGAGATAAAGTCTAATCTTTTTTATAAGATAGCATGATACTACTAAGTATTAGTGGAAAGTAAGCATTTAATTAGCGAAAGTCTAAGGTAAGAAAACTTGTAATATTTTCTAGCTTTTGTCACCCATGATCATCACAATAGTCCCGAAAGGCTTGATCCTCGCAGAGGATCAAGTAGTCTCGAAGGCTTGATTCGTTGCCAATATGAATAGATTATCATGGCGCGACATTTATTGTGGTTAGAACAGAGTTTTGACATTTCAAACAAAATCATTATGAGATACAAATTTGCATAAAAAGCAACCTTAATCATAGTCAGTCCTAAAAAACACACGACTCTTAAACAATCTCGCGTATGTGTCAACTATAACGATCAGGGATGAGCATTTTGACTTAAATCTCGAATCCGAATTCGAACTGTACCGATTCTCGGTATTTGAATCTCGTTCGGTACATGACGGTGACTACGGAATTAGGTGAGAAAAATTCGAAACCATTAACTCGGTATAGGACCGGTACCAAATCGAGAAATTCCCAAAAAAAAGGGGAAAATCCCGATTTCTTGGTACCGTACCGATACCGATTCTTAAATCCCGTTCCGTACGAGATCGTTACATAACTTTTTAGATCGGAAAAAAATCAAGAGCACTAAATCACTAAATCAGGACAGATACGAGACGAAATTGATACCACGCCCATCCCTGATAACAATTATGACAACAAATACTACAAAACAAAAACACCCCTCTTACAAATGAGAATACATCACCATCTTTCCTAGTAAAAGCACATAAACAGAAGTGCTTAAAATAGGTAAAACATACCCAGATGACATAGTTGAGGAAAATAATTGCTATAAGAAAAAATATGTTACCCCTTGATCTTCTATAGCACCACTTTCAAATATGTAACGCATTAAAATACCAACATGCAAATACAAACATTGTATTCAACCTTTAATCCAGATAGGTTGAAACAAAATCTAAAGTACAAACTTTTGCAAAGTGATTTTACTTGTCTAAATCAAAATACAACAGTTCATGTCTAATATATATATATATATATATGTACAAAATAAACAAAAGTATACCCATCATGCGATGCAGATAGTATTCCGAGGAATTATGGCCAAACCTCTCGCTGGTATCTACAAAAACAAAGAGAGAAAAAGGCAGATTTAAACCAGCTAGTATTTACTTATGTAAAACTAACTCATAGATATTGCACATATAAAGTACAACAAGATCACAAGTACAAAGAAAAAACACGCACACATGCCATGTGACTTTTTCTTCTATGTGAATGTGATTTAACACAAGGGGTGTAACTGAAACCGAGACAACTCGTGAGCACTCGAGATTGACTCGAAATACTCGATTCGACTCGATTTTAAACGAGTCGAGCTCGAGCTCGAGCTACTCATGTAAGATATCGAGTCGAGTTCGAGTTTTAAGGTACTCGGCTCGTCAAGTTCGCGAGCCCTTAACGAGCTTTTGTAAAAGTACATATTTACCCTTTGGTTGTTTGAATTTTAAACCTAAGCATTTAATTTTCCAATGGTGTGTTAAAGGGAATGATAATATTCCAGGCAATGTAAGGGTCCGTTTGGTTTATAGGTGATTTTAGATTTAAATTTGGGTTTAGATTAGATTTGATTTTAAAGTAGGTTTTAGAGAGAGAAAAAAATATTACAGTATTATATATGATTTATGTAAGTTTTAATAAACATTTTTTATATTATATATAATACTACCTCCATCTCAATATTATTGTTCACTATTCCATTTTGGGTTGTCCCAAAATTATTGTCCACTTCCAAAACTTTCAAAATTAAATAGAGAATTTTGTTTGAGTTTACCATATTACCCTCACTTGAGGTTATTTTTACAAAAACTAAAGAAGTATAAAATTAATTGGTTAAGGGTAAAACTGTTATTCTGCAAAAAGTAAGAAAGAGAAAGCTGAAAAAGTGATGTTTTTCTAAAACTGTGTATTTTTTGTCTGTGGACAATAATTTTGGGACGGAGGTAGTATTTTTTAACAAAAATTAAAAGTCAGATTATATAAAACTTTGATATGTGGCTGACATCTTTTAGAATTAAACAAATATATACAAACATTAAAAACCTACCAGGGAAGTTGGGCTTGGGAATATAAGGATCAGTCCTAACGTCAAATCAAAATCATGCCAACCAAACAATTGAATTAGTTTTTCCATTAGCCTAAACCTTGTAAAACCAGTGGACCAAACGACACCTAAAACTATGTAGAATAGTAAGTATTACCATGTTGGTTATGGTCGGATGGAAACGAGCCGAGTCGAGTTTGAGCTTGGCTCGTTTAAGTTTTACAAAGCTCGAGCTCGAGCTCGGCTCATTTCGAGCCTTATTATTTAGGCTTGGGCTCAGCTCGTGGTATGGTTGACAAGCTCGGGCTCGGCTCGAGCTCGACTCGTTTATACGATTTGGCAGTGTAAACAAAAAACCTGGTTCGAGCTCGACTTGTAATATATTTAAATTAGGATCATTAACAAGCTTGTTATTAAGCTTGTTAAGAAGCTCGTATATAAAACATTAGGCTCGTTTAGACTCGCGAGCTCAAACGAGCTTTGTACGTAAAGCCCGGGCTCGAGCTTGTTTAATAAACGAGCTGCAATTCAGGCTCGAGCTCGTTTAGGCTCGACTCATTCGAGCTTTTTACCGACCCGATCTCGAGCTTTCGATGAGCAGCTCGGCTCGTTTCCACCCTTAGTTATAGATAACTAATGTCAACTATGGTTGAGTACTATGCCCATGTGCGCGGTTTAAGAACTTCGTAAGAGAGATTTCATTTTTTACGTTTTAAGGTTGACTACTAATTCATTCAAAATTCATTCCCTCGTTGTGTATTGTTTCCATGCGTGTTTGATGGTTGTGTATCGTTTCCATATGTGGGTTTGATTTCAAGACAAATTGAATACCGACCAATAAAACCTTGTAATCGCATGTGCTATATATGGAAGTTTATGCATCCAAGTTACTTTCATCAACCAAAGAATAAAACTTTTTCAGATTAATGACTTGAGACTCAGAAGTTTGCATTGTTATTTCTTCCGTTTCTTCATCAGACTCGTCATCACTAGAGATTACAATAACATCATCCCAATTCGAATTTAGTAAGTTTGCGTTGAAGAATGGACTGGGGTGTGGAGCACGGTTAAGAGTTGGAGGGGGAATAAGCTGAACAAAAATAATTGTAAATATAGAATGTAACACCCCCAAATTTATACAATTCAATACAGCGGAAGACTCGTTGGTGTTACGGGATAGCACATTACTCACATCATAGACAACGCTTAAAAATCACGTCGTTTAATAATAAAGCGTTTCCATTCATAAATATCAAATTTACATAGGTCCCAAGTCATTGTATTTCATACAGGTTTTACAAAGCATTTGAATGGAAATTATTATTTAAGTGCGAGCCATGAATTCTTGTTGTCTTCCCGAGAATTACCTTCAAGTACCTGAGATAAAACATGTTAAAAGAAAAGGTCAGCGATAACGTCGAGTGATTCATAGAGTTTAATAAAATCCATCAATATAACATCGGTATAAAATTATTACCGAAAATCATTTTGTACAAATCTTTGTAATAGGCTATAAAATAGCCAAAGTCATTTTATACAAATCCCTATTAAAAATCATAATATAGGCTTTCGCCTTCAAAACCATTATACGAACCATTGTCATAAAAATACCGTACAATACGTTTTATAACGTCGTGTAGAGTTAAATAAAAACCCTTATATGAATATGGTTATGTAAAACCAAAACACAAACATAATATCAATAATATGACCTCGTATTGCTAGTCAGGCAATATATCGTAATTCGGTGCGTATAGCAATATTTCGTTATTTTGGATTATTATAAGCTGCATGACATTGTTACCTTACTACAATAAACAACGGGTAGCTAACCCGACAATCATTTGCCCATCTAAATTAGCGTGTCGTCACAATAATCACGCTTGTGTAAATCTTCTCATACATAAATTCGCTTACCAATCAATGGGGCACGACGGGGATCAACCGTCAAGGCGCGAACTGGGGTGATCGTCCCCAAATAGTACTATTATATGCATAAGCGTCTACCAAATCCCGGTAGTTCACAATTCGTGCTAATGGGACTTTTAGTGACATAACCTAACTTTAATAATCCATTTCACTTCATCTATCGGGTCATTTAATCTTTCATCGGGTCATACAATCATTCGGGTCCAAATCAATAAACAGACAATCGGGACAACTAGTGTCCTATTTTATAAAAACTAACATGTTATCTCCCTCGCGGGTTTATAAAACATTTCATAAAAACATTTAAAAGAGTGCGAGGCTATGAACTCACGTTGATGTGGGAAAGCGGTTATCGGCGATTTGGATGTACGGTACGTGCTTCAATCACGGAAACATAGACAAATAATACTCGTCTTAGACTTTTGTCCAATGACTTTATCAAAATAACAATTATGTATACATATGATGATTTTATATATATGATGATGATCAAGTGGGTTTATACATTTTTACTCATTCATTATAGTGTTTATGTGTTGGTAACATTTTTATACTAGTTTTACTAGTTTTACTTATTTACATGTTTTAGGTCCAATAAGCCTATTATAAGTCCAATACTTTATATTAGTCCATTTTACACCTTTATTATCAGTATTATACTTTTTATGTTGGGCCCAAGTGGGTTAAGCCCAATAAGTAAATTTATAAGTGTTTAGCCCATTTAGTTGGATTAATAGTCGAATAATGCTAACTTAGCCCGTTAATGTCCGTTTGTTATATAGTTCGGGTTTTATCGGTTTTTACTTGTTATATAAGTTCATATATCAGTATGTGAGTTTATAAAAGTTTACATTAGACGGGTCCGACCGTCTATGTTTTATTTGACAAAAACGTTAATCTTTCGGTTTTAGCCGAAAAGACGTAAAACTTAGTATATAGTTTTATAACTTGGAAAAACATTTATACTTGTAATTTATATAACATGTCATATTTTTATATCAATATATATACCTCTTTATTTATAATTATTATCAACTAGTGAGTTTTATATATGTATATTTTATAAATACAAAATTTTGAGTGCTTATTTTATATACTATTTATTTTACAAAATCTGTCCTAAATATTCAGCCCACCAAAATGGCCATATCTAGAGTTCCACATGGAGATAGAACCCCAAATTTTTATGACATAATATACATTATATTTTCTTCATTTAACTCTTTATAGCTACTGATGAATCAACCTTTAAGTATTTTATAAAATTCGTCCAAAACAGTGTAGGCAGATTTGCACTCTAAACTTGTTTTGATCATATCTCACTCATTATAATGATTCCATTGTATGACCAACTCTCACATGTGTACAAGAATCATAGCTTACTGTATATTAATTTATCCAAGCCATTTTATCAGTTTATCATAAGATTCTTTACTGTTTTATACAGCCTCCTAATTTAGCCATGATTTTAACATCCTTTTATGTAGCTTTTAATCTTTTTAATCAAATCTATCAACACCAAATCCCCACATAATATTTTTAATCATCATTCATCATCATATAAATATACATAAGTAAAAGAAAATACAAGATTACATAATCAAAATAACAAGAAGGATAGGAAGAATGATCCTTATACCACCATAGTGATGAAAAGATGAGGTTGATGAACAAGGCTTGGATTTTGATGGAAAAACTTGTGATATACCAATATCAACTTCAAGATCACCTATCTTCATGAACATCTTGTGGAAAATCAGCCCTATGACACCAACAAATCTTCTCCTTGGATGTTAGAATCACCTCCAATCTTCAAAGCTTCAAAGTAGCATCATCATGTGTACGAGTAACACATGATGTTATGGCTAAAATAGATCAAATGAGGGTTGTAATTGATGATTGTTGGACGAATTTAAGAGAGAGAGGAGAGGAAAAATGGTGGTTTGCATGTGAAAAATGAAAGGAAATGGTTTTGGTGTACTAGTTTTAAGTTTAAGTGGTATTGTTGGTTTTGGTCAAAATGAATGGACATGTGTCCTTTCTATGCTTAATAAGTTAACACCTTTGAGGTGTGTTAGCTTGTTTTAGCCATCCCATGTTAGTGGGGTGGGATAAACTTGTTTTGTCCCATCCCGCTAATTTACGGGTATTCATCGATTCTAGTTTTCTCGATTTGCGTGCCCTCGGGTCGTTTTACGAAAAACGTTTTTATAAATTATGAATCAACGGCACAAAACGAATTTAATAAAATTTTTCTCATCAAAAACGGAGTTCGAAAAAGTAAATACGTAATCATAAGGTTTCCGGTTTAGTCGTAAAGGACGTTAAATTATAATCGTAAGTCCTAATCTCTTCTCGTAATTTTGTGAGTTTATGAACCAACACAAATTTAAAATCCCAAAATAATATTCACGGATAAATTTATTTTCTGAAATGTCGGACTGTCACCCAAACAGTGTATGTAAACGTAAGCACGTAACGTAGAATCCTCCGGTTTAGACATAGTCGATGCTACTTCAAGACGTAAATCCAAATTTCTTCCCAAAAATAAGTGAGTTCATAATATAACATTAAAATAATGTTTTTAAATAATAATTGAGAATAAAATATCAACCATAAATTGACGGATTGTCACAACATTTACCCCTAAACAGGATCTTTATCCTCAAAGATCATCTTATCTTACTACTCGCTTCTTATAGAGTTAAAGCCATGTGGGTATTTCCTCCACATTCGGTCTTTTCTCATAAGTGTAATCCATTATAATACGCGAGTTTCATCAAACATAACTACGGGAATAAGCTCAGGCTTAATGTTGACTTACTTTCTCTATCCATGATTTCCACGGGTTTTTGATGAATGCAACTTTTCGCTGATCTAAACTTCATTAAGCAATAGTTAGATTTTCACTTGATAGAGATTTTATCAAGTTCGATTTACGAAATATAATTTACGCAGCCCTTGAAGTCATAGGGTAGATCCAGCTTATATGCCTTTCAAACCAACTTTTACATCATCTCAATGGTCCCATACAACGGGGACTAATATCCCATGATCTTTTAGATCATCAGTTCATTTTTCCATGGTTAAATTTTTTGGCATAACTTCGCTACCCATCTGGCACTTTAAGATCTACATTTCATATTCACATAACCTTCTGCCCACTACCGACAGTTAATAATCAGATCCTAATTTCAACAATCATTTCAGGTCTCGCGGGTCGAGTATTTTGGGACATGTCCAACTCACAATGGATGTATGTCGGGTGTCTTCATCCCAACTCCTGCTTACAGATGCTCTAATATATATCCTCACAAGATTCGATCTCGATCCTGATACGATAATTATCAATGATAATCTCTCCAAAGGAAAACGATTTTACATTTTATTACCAAAGGTCAATCATTCAAACATAAAATAGCACTTATAGTATTTTGTATCGTTACTTTACCTCGTCCCTTCGATTGGGGTGGTACAGTACTCTCATCAAGATTCGTTCTCAGTGACTTCTGAGCAAATCTTTAGAAATTCGATGCGAAGCGAGGATCTTGATAGAGATGATCGATACAGGCACACCATGTTTACATAACTCCTTTAAATACAAAAGAGTCAATTTCTTCATCAATAATCTATCATTAACAGGAATGATATTAGCAGATTTGGTCAGTCTGTCGACGATGACCCAAATCGAATCAAATTTAGATGATGACCTTTGCAATAGCTAGACGTTTACTAATGTATGAGGCGCTGTCTGCATTCATAATTTTCCATCAGTACAACTTCTTCTGATAATGATACATTAAATCAGAAATGACAGGAATAGAATACTTATACTTACGGGATTCCATCATGACTAAATCTCAAAATCCTCTATATTCAGGCAACCATAAGCAGCCTTTAAAACATTCAACGCCATCGGCTTCTCAATTCTGATGGTTCACATTAGCCGCGAACCCCTTTTTAGTATCTATATTATCCTTCTTACAAGCATTGTTTATTTTTATATTGTTCGGCAATTTATTTTGCACCTTCATTATTAAGGAAACATGTCCTAATTGGTTCTTTATCTTTTCTACATAATGTGTCAGTAATTATATTCACCTTCCTCGATGAAACAAATATCATGACCGTATTTATTCAGAAATTATTCCTTCATATTTTCTATGTTTTAGTTCTATCTCAACTATTATTTTTATCAGTTTTGCTTGATCCGACGTTTTAAAGCGTCGATAATTATTACACGTAAATTAACAATAAATATTAAGTTTTTATGAAACGTAAACGTTAAAAGTTTAAATTTCTCAGTTTGTCCAATTATATAAAAATGTTCCAAATGAGTTTGAATTTAGTTAACATGATCTTTATTTATTTATCGAAAATAATTAGTAAGATCCGTAAATGTTCGAAAAACCTTCTGATAGGTGTGAAAACACCCATCTTTTCTACCACTTAATTACAATAATAACCGGACCAAAACGTGTATTTTATGTCTTTTATGTCGGAATTATGCGTGGTTTGTGTTTTTGTTGTGATTTAGGACGAAATTGTGAAAAGTGGAGAAAACACGGGAATTCACGGGCGTTCACGGCTTTTATTGAAGAAAAAGATGAAAGACGGAGTCGAGAAGGCAAGAGTGGATAAAGAACGGAAGTCCAAGACCAATTCTGAAGATTTATCGAAGAAAAAATCAAAAGACGGAAGTTTATCAAAAGCCGAGAAACTCAAGTCTATTTTATTGAAGAAATTAAAGACGAGTTCAAAAGAAATCCCGAGCCACAAGGCCTTAAAGTCCAAGTTTAAAAGAAAGATTAGAAGAAAAGGACTTGATGGTGCAATTAACAAGAAAGGAAGGAGAGAGGAAGCTTCCTCTAACCATTCCCTAATCACCTATATATACCCCTCATTTTCATTCATTAAGTTTTGTTGGCTAGATTGACAAACTAGTTATTCCACCTTTATTTTATGCACATTTAATTACTTGCACATTTAATTTACTTGTCTTGCACCTTTAATTACCTTTAATTTTCAAGTAAGTGTTTCTTTAATTTCTTGCACCTTTACTTTATCTTGTTGATCTTAATCTTCTTCTACCTTTCTTTGACTCACACGTTTTTAATCTTGTTAACTTGTTTAAAGATTTCATTTTTATGCTTTTGATTGTTTTAAATCTCTTAAGTTCATAGCTTATTTGATTTATTTTTCAAGTTTATATAGTTTTTACAAAAGTTATTTTTATATAAAAAGTTGTTTTTCTTAAAGTTTATCTTTTTTCATATTTTAAAAGTTGTTAACTTTCAGTTTTATAGCTTATTTATACACGATTTACCTTAAGGATTTAGTCTAGTGCTTATTAGAACAATAGCTTATTTACTTAGCTTAATTTCCATCCAAGTCTCCGTATTCCGATCTTGACGATCGGAAAAGGGTTTTACTTTCCGATCGTGAGGACTTTGGTATTCCGATCTGTGTATGTTTGAGTATTCCGATTGGGATAGAGTGACAGCTTTCCGATTGGTACTCATCTCCACATTCCGATCGAGGTGTTTGTTTGGACATTCCGATTGGGTAAGGTGACAGATTCCGATCAAGTGGGATTCCGATCGAACATTCCGACCAGGTCTTTCTATATTCCGATCTGAAGTGCGTTTGGTATTCCGATGAAGGAAGGGTGACAACTTTCCGATTGGTTATTCCAATCCACATTCCGACCAGAGTGGTAAGCATATTCCGATTGGGGGGCTAATCGGAATATATTCCGATTGGGAGTTATTTTTGGCATTTTGTCTTGTTTTATTTTTACGTTATCATTTTAATTCTTGTCTAATTTTAATTCTCGTCGCACTTTAATTTGTAGTCATTTAATCATTTTACTTTCCGTCACGTTTTTAAATATCGCACCTTTCGTTAATTAGATTTAGATTTAATTTAACGCACTTAGATTTTAATTCTTGCCCTTTACTTTAACGACATTTACTTTTAAGTCTTTGCACATTTAAATTTAAAAACCAACCAAAAATATTTGTTTCCACCAAAATAAAACTGAGTCACATAGAAAACCTAGATCAATTCGATTAGATACACATCAACGAACATATAATTTTTATACGGGCCAAAAGCCTAGTATTAAATGGCGCCGCTGCCGGCTCTTTTCGTAAAGATCAACAGTTTTCTGTGAGAGACACGTTGCTTTTTGGGATCCGTTCACTTGTGAACGTTATTTTTCTTGCATATAAAAAATTCAAAAAAAAAAAAAAAAAAAAAAAAAAACTCATAAAAATTAAAAATTGATAAAAAACTACAAAAATTAAAATTTCAAAAATCCAAAAAGATTTTATCTTTCTTGTGTATATATATTGTCTTTGTTTTTGGTTTTGTTTTCTTTTGCATTTTCAGGTGTATGCGTACTAGATCTTCTAATTATCAAGAGCCCGAGCCTCAAGAAGATTTAGATATGGCAGGTGTTAACAACAACATTCCACCGAACCTGAATAATAACAATAACAACAATGCTCTTCCACAGCCCGATCTTCGGACCATGGAGGAACTTTGTCAACCAACAATGTTTGGACGAGGAGGACCGATTGCGCCGATGCAAATCAACGCTCCTGAGTTTTCGTTGAAGCACCACATGATTCAGCAAGTACAAACAAACCCATTTAGAGGATTGCTTGATGATGATGCCAACAAACACCTCGACAAGTTCATTACTATCACCCAGAGCATGAAGTTGGCTGGTGCCACAATGGATGAACTTCGCCTACAACTCTTTCCACACACTCTATTACATCATGCCGAGAAATGGTTTGATCGTCTCCCGAAGAATTCTATTCGCACTTGGGATGACATGACTCAACGCTTTTTATCGCGCTACTTTCCACCATCTATGGTCACAAGCCTTCGCAATCAGATCAGCGGTTTCATGCAAGACCCTGATGAATCTCTTTTTGACGCTTGGGAGAGATATAATGTCTTGATCGACCGTTGTCCAAACCACAACATGCTTCCCGTCACATTGATTGATACTTTCTACAACGGATTGACTTTTCGAGATCGTGATACGATCAATGCAGCCGCCGGTGGCACATTCATGAAAAGGAGACCCGAGGAGTGTAGAGAGTTAATTGAGAACATGACTACTCACCACAAAAACTGGGATTCCTCTGCATCTTCAAGGAACAACCCGAGAGTCAATGTTTCCTCAACCTCAGCAAACCCTGAGATGACCGAACTCACCCGCATGATGACTGAAATGAGCAAAAGTATTACGCTTCTCGCTTCAAACCAACAACAACAACAAGTTAAAGCAGTTACTAATCCTTGTGAGACATGCGGCGGTCCTCACTCATACACCGATTGTCCTTCGACACAAGGAAATCCGGAAAATGTGTATGCAGCTTATGGTAATTATTCACCGGAAAATTACCAAGCTAGACAACAAGGGGATAGAAATCTGCTGAGCTACCGTTCAACCAATTACCTTTCACCTGGTTTTTCTCCTCAAAACCAAAACCCCGCCAACAACTACACTAGAAGCAACCAAATCCCACCAAGAGCTTCTAATCTTTATCACCCACCCGCCCAACAAAACCCACCCGGTAATCCGGATGTTGAGGCCATCATGAGAACCCAAGGTGAGCAAATCAAGAATCTACAGAGCCAAATTATCAATCTTAAAGGAGATATCACAAAGCAAGGAAATGAGATAAGATCCGAGCTTCGAAATGATATTCAATCCTCCTTCAGCAATCCAAACAATGATTTGAAGAATATGCTTGCTAGTTTCTTGCCCCCTGCTCAACCTTCTACTTCCAGTTCTCTACCTTCAAACACCGTCACTAATCCGCGGGCCAATGTGAGTGCTATTACTACCCGTAGTGGAGTCACCATCATAGGACCACCAATCCCACCCCCATCATCTACACCACCTCCACCACCATGTATCCCTACTCCTCCTACACCTAGTATTAGTGCACCATTACCGTCTCCGCCTCGACGTGATGAAGTTTCAACAAATGACCCTTCAACATCTCAACCTTTACCTACACCTACACCTTCACCACCCAAACCCAATATCCCTTATCCCTCTCGTTTGGGCAAGAACAAAATGCTAAACAAGGAGGACGCTCAAGTGACTAGCTATATCAAGATGATTTCTCAAATGAACTTCAACATTAGCTTTCTTGAAGCACTTGTCCACATGCCCAAATTTGTTAAAGCATTTAAGGAATTGCTTAACAAGAAGGAGAAGCTGATTGAACTCGCCAACACACACTTAAATGAAAACTGCTCAGCAGTTATTCTTAAAGAATTACCAGAAAAGCTTGGAGATCCCGGTCGATTTGTGTTGCCTTGCGTGTTCAACAAAACTGAAGAATTTACTGCCCTTGCTGATCTCGGGGCTAGTATTAATTTGATGCCTTTGAGTGTTTGGAAAACACTATCATTGCCCGACCTCACTCCAACAAAGATGACTCTTGAACTTGCAAATCTCACTCTCGCTTACCCTGTTGGTATAGCCGAAGACGTGTTCATTAAAGTTGGCACATTTACTTTCCCGGTCGACTTTGTCGTAGTTGATTATGAAATGGACCCTCGTATTCCTTTAATACTTGGTCGTCCATTCTTGAGAACCGGACGAGCTTTAGTGGATGTTGCCGAAGGTGAGTTAATCTTAAGAGTCGGGGATGATGCACAAGTTTTCAAAATGGGGAAGCTTACTAGTACAACTTTTGGAGGCCGAGAATTAGTGAATATGATTAATGTGCTCGATGACTTTACCGTCTACGACAATCCTCTATTCGACTCTTGCATCGATAATCCACTTTTTCATGATGATGTGGATGATTCTCTCCCTACTTTCGAAGCTTCTCCCATTTACAATTCGTCACCGGTCTTTGATGTTTATGATGATGATGATTCTAGCTCAGATTCGGATGATTTTGATTGTACTTCTGAGTATCCCGAGCTGCCCACATATGATGATTTTGATGAGGCTGATACTCTCTGGAGCGATTCTTCACATAATGAAGATCCTCCGCCATCACTCGATCCTACTTTGGACGATTATTCATTTGAGGAAGATTTCTCTGAATTTCTCAACACATACTTCCCTCATGAGAGTGATGCTCCTCCTTTTGACTTTGAAGATTATCGCCTTGATCCTACTTTGGATTTGAAGAGCATTTTGTAAAAGGAGAAGAAACCGGTTGACACCGAAATCCGTTGCACGTATGATTTAACACCTCTTTGTCCCACTTCTGAGGACGAGGTTGTGCTTCTTTGCGGATCTTCTTCACACTCGGCTGAGCAGGAGTGCTATTTTCCCCTGAAGGAAAAGGTGTTCGATCCCGGTATTGAAGTCTTTAAGCCATCTCAGTATCCACCTGATGAAATAAAAGGAAAAATCTTTGGAAATTTTGAAGACATGCTTACATCGCTTCATACTTGCTGCCACCATGCTCCATCACTGCTTAAGGGGACCTTGCCACTTCTCTTTTGGCTTGCCTTGTTCGCCTTAAGCTCTTGCTTATTGATGGATGAAAACTATGTCTTTGATCCTGGTGGATATTTTTCATGCTACTTCCGTTGATGATCAAGGTCGAGTCAGGCTCACGACTCGGTTAACAAAAACCAAGCGCTTCTTGGGAGGCAACCCATGCATCTATCTTTCCGCTTTCTACATCATAAGTGTAGGGGGGACCCTTTGGTTTGCTATTACCTCTCCTCACTTCTTAATCAGGGATTCGAGCTTCAATGATCCACTCTTGATGATTCTTGACGACCCGTGATTCCGTGTTCTACTTCATCCCGGTTCTATCCTAAACTCTTTTCGATTCACTATTTTATATTTTCTCAATATTAAAATAGGAATCTCTTTAGTGGTCTTTTCCTTAGCGAGATTTAAACAACGTGCACAATGTCCTAAGTGTAGGGGAGTTTACTCCCACATGCTTAAACATTGAGGACAATGTTTATATTAAGTGTAGGGGGGACTTCTATCGAAGTTAAGTGGTCTTTTCCTTGTATTTGTCCTTATTTTAACCGGAAAATCAATTTTTCGACATTTTTCAAAATTTTTGATCTATTTTGGCCTATTAGTTTTTTCCTTTGCATAGTTATTTTCTTTCCTTATTAGAATAAATGTTAAATAAGTGGTTTTAATGTTCAAACGTTGTGAATCTTTTGACTCAACCCGAGTTTACTCTAGCTAGTATCCTTAACGTGTTTAAGTCAAGTTTTGCTAGGCTTTTATATAGGGAGCTATAAAACGCGAAAGTCTTAACTCTCGCGGGTTAAGAACAAGAACTTTTCGCAAGTTCCTATAATTGATCCTAGAGAGTCGTTTATCAAGGGAACTTTAAGATGCGATTTCTAAACTTGAAAAAGTCTAAGAATTTGCAAGATCCTATAGGCGACTCGAAAACCCAAAACTTTGATTTAATAGGCTAAGTATCCACGAGTCTCATTACTTGAGATTTTAAACTGTGGAGAACGAGAGATGATAGAGCCAATTATAAGTCGGTATTCTTTCGTGAATTTATGTGAGTTAATTATAAGCCTATTCTCCCATCGCTTGCTAATAAATTTATCTGCTAATAAATAAGGTTGTACGAGTTGAAAAGTTACTTAGCTTTTAGCCCCAGATCGTTTAAAAGTTGCTCGGTAATGACGAGAGTTCATAGCCAAGGCATAACTTATGAAGCGGGGCGCGAAGATTGGCGAGTCCGAAAAGGCCCTAACAAGGCATGAGGGCTATGTTTTGTTGCTAAAGATCCAAAAGTGATGTGAAGAATCATTTATCGAAAATCAATATGAAGGATCGAGACACACGACGAAAAGCAGAAACTCCCAAAAAGTCATGGAGAAGTGTATCCGAAAAGACCCTTACAAGGTATGAGGATAAATAGATCCAAGTCAATAAAGGAGGCGGATCGTTGTATATCAAAATCCAAAATAAAGATTGGAGAAAAATGAAGAAGTCGTGGTCCATATATGAAGAATCTCTCAAAAATTCCAAGTGAAGAAATTCCAATTATGAAGAGAAGACCATTATTTCATGAACGTCTCTCAAGATTTGAAGTGTGAAGTCGCTGCCAAATATCGGCCCGAGAAAGGTCTCAAATCGCGAACCAAGTTATGCCAAGATATGAACTTTTTGATATTCCGAGAAGCAGTTTTAAAAGATTTGGTCCTTTAGCTAACTATTGATTAAATCGTGCACCTTATTTTCAGACTAAATAATTATCGAAATAAGTCAAACAATGCATCTTCGTGATCATTCAAGACAACAATAAAATATAAGAGATACCCATAGGAATAAGGGAGTCTAAGTGAATAATTGGCCCACATGAGTTCGTGTTAGTCTACTAACTTATAATAACAATGATCTCGTTTTTAAGCTTGGTTTGGAGAAAGTGAAAAGTTGAGGATGATGACTATTCATGACATTTTCAAAACCCAAGGTATGCTTTTGATTTCTTTATTTTAAATGTTTATAATCTCTATCTCTTTAATAAAGGCCAACATGGATTGATTATGATGAAAAGTGTAAACATGCTTTGTAACTAATGCATTGCATGAGGACATTGCAATGGTCAAGTGTAGGGGATTTGATAGGTGTGAAAACACCCATCTTTTCTACCACTTAATTACAATAATAACCGGACCAAAACGTGTATTTTATGTCTTTTATGTCGGAATTATGCGTGGTTTGTGTTTTTGTTGTGATTTAGGACGAAATTGTGAAAAGTGGAGAAAACACGGGAATTCACGGGCGTTCACGGCTTTTATTGAAGAAAAAGATGAAAGACGGAGTCGAGAAGGCAAGAGTGGATAAAGAACGGAAGTCCAAGACCAATTCTGAAGATTTATCGAAGAAAAAGTCAAAAGACGGAAGTTTATCAAAAGCCGAGAAACTCAAGTCTATTTTATTGAAGAAATTAAAGACGAGTTCAAAAGAAATCCCGAGCCACAAGTCCTTAAAGTCCAAGTTTAAAAGAAAGATTAGAAGAAAAGGACTTGATGGTGCAATTAACAAGAAAGGAAGGAGAGAGGAAGCTTCCTCTAACCATTCCCTAATCACCTATATATACCCCTCATTTTCATTCATTAAGTTTTGTTGGCTAGATTGACAAACTAGTTCTTCCACCTTTATTTTATGCACATTTAATTACTTGCACATTTAATTTACTTGTCTTGCACCTTTAATTACCTTTAATTTTCAAGTAAGTGTTTCTTTAATTTCTTGCACCTTTACTTTATCTTGTTGATCTTAATCTTCTTCTACCTTTCTTTGACTCACACGTTTTTAATCTTGTTAACTTGTTTAAAGATTTCATTTTTATGCTTTTGATTGTTTTAAATCTCTTAAGTTCATAGCTTATTTGATTTATTTTTCAAGTTTATATAGTTTTTACAAAAGTTATTTTTATATAAAAAGTTGTTTTTCTTAAAGTTTATCTTTTTCATATTTTAAAAGTTGTTAACTTTCAGTTTTATAGCTTATTTATACACGATTTACCTTAAGGATTTAGTCTAGTGCTTATTAGAACAATAGCTTATTTACTTAGCTTAATTTCCATCCAAGTCTCCGTATTCCGATCTTGACGATCGGAAAAGGGTTTTACTTTCCGATCGTGAGGACTTTGGTATTCCGATCTGTGTATGTTTGAGTATTCCGATTGGGATAGAGTGACAGCTTTCCGATTGGTACTCATCTCCACATTCCGATCGAGGTGTTTGTTTGGACATTCCGATTGGGTAAGGTGACAGATTCCGATCAAGTGGGATTCCGATCGAACATTCCGACCAGGTCTTTCT
This sequence comes from Glebionis coronaria, assembly GCA_025667525.1. Taxonomy (NCBI): domain Eukaryota; kingdom Viridiplantae; phylum Streptophyta; class Magnoliopsida; order Asterales; family Asteraceae; genus Glebionis; species Glebionis coronaria. The sequence continues at coordinate 135,430,516 of CM046874.1, read as the reverse complement.
ATATTCCGATCTGAAGTGCGTTTGGTATTCCGATGAAGGAAGGGTGACAGCTTTCCGATTGGTTATTCCAATCCACATTCCGACCAGAGTGGTAAGCATATTCCGATTGGGGGGCTAATCGGAATATATTCCGATTGGGAGTTATTTTTGGCATTTTGTCTTGTTTTATTTTTACGTTATCATTTTAATTCTTGTCTAATTTTAATTCTCGTCGCACTTTAATTTGTAGTCATTTAATCATTTTACTTTCCGTCACGTTTTTAAATATCGCACCTTTCGTTAATTAGATTTAGATTTAATTTAACGCACTTAGATTTTAATTCTTGCCCTTTACTTTAACGACATTTACTTTTAAGTCTTTGCACATTTAAATTTAAAAACCAACCAAAAATATTTGTTTCCACCAAAATAAAACTGAGTCACATAGAAAACCTAGATCAATTCGATTAGATACACATCAACGAACATATAATTTTTATACGGGCCAAAAGCCTAGTATTACCTTCGTTTATTCTTTGGTAAAAATTTTCTTAGTTGAAAAGCAAAAATTGTCGTTTCAAATTTTAAGTCATGGTTTAACGGTTTCCTCAATCCCTCTTAGGTTTTCTTGAGGTATACACAAACATTTACCCCCAAACAGGAGTTTAGTTATATGATTTGTGTATAAGGGAATAATCCCTTAAAAATCCTTTGATAAAATATTTGTCAAAACATATTTCCATTTTCTTTTTAGTAAAACCCAAAGCCTTAATGGCTCTAATCTTTGAAAAGTCATTATAGATTCCATTATCTTATTAATCACACGGTCAAATAATGTAAAGGATTTAGTCTTAAATCTCATGTTAATTATCCAAGGTACAGGTTTTCATTGTTCGGCGAATTCAGGGCAATCTATAAATAATTATTAACTCATTCTTATTCTTATAAACAAACAGATGGTCCTTAATGATCACGAGCATGAATTTATCAAATTACAGCCTACACACGTGATTCACCAAATTTATGAATGCTACATGTGCATTGGTCAATCCAAACGACATCACGTGAAACTTATAATGTTCATTACAAGTACCGGATGTAGTGATTGGAATAGATAATCTTTTTCGCGGATGCGAAATTGATGATAACCATGCCGAGGATCAAATTTTTTAAAACATACGCTAGAACCTTGTAAATTATCGAACAAATATATCATCTTGGGTAGTGGATATAGATTTTTAATCGTCAATTTACCTAGTTCACGGTAATCAATAAATATAAGAAATAATAACACCATAGCTCTTCATGATGACGAGCATGGTAGAATAAAAGTCTTCTCCTACAACTCCCTCAATTGTAGGGTAATTCTTTTAATCTAGATGGTGCTGACGTACAGTGCACATGCCACAGGTGCAACACCGGAAATATAATCAATACCAATTTCAACTTGCCTTATTGGCGAAAGTCTAGGTAATTTACCAATAAATACCTCCTAAAGTTTCAGATAAAAGAAACATCTTTTAATACATTCACTTTAAGGTTCTTTCTAGATTATAATATCTATGACTAATTCACAACCATTCACGGTATAATTTCAAGTCTAAATGCAGGATATGGTCATCCATCAAGAATTATTTAGATCACTTTTGATAATCAACATCTTATCATTTAGGGGAATTCTACTCGAGTTCCCATTAATTAAGACAATGTCGTCATGTCATAATCAATCAATCCATTCTACTGGCACTATTAACTTTCCAGTTTCATTGTCGTTGATAAGATGTGAACTTCTCAAAAGACTAATAATAACTCATAATCCTTCACAAATTCAAGGATATATGGAGACATAACTAACCTTAAAAGAGTAAGGTCAACGCATAATCTAGGCGAGAGAATTTCAAATCAGATACAGACGAAAACATTTACGAATATGAATATATCCCATGTTTTCATGAATTGAGTATGCATTCGAAAGCTCCTCGGATCGTTACCCAGGTCATTCAAATGAAATCTAATCAAAAGAAATGATAGGAACGTCGATACATCCAGTCGGGTATCGACACTCGATAATCAGATACTTTTCCTAAGAATCTCACTACGGGAGAATTGGACAAGAAAGAATTGTCAATTGTCAAATAAGACAATTTCTACAGATGAGTAAATTCGACTCAGAAGAATAGATGCTACATGCACATATGTAGGTGTCCCTAACACTATGTCCTTATTTTTCACTTCTTGCAGATCTCATAAAATTTAATCTTTCACAATCTTCAAAGAAAATGTAGTGTTTATTCATTAGTTTTATGGTGACTACTAATCAGCCTTGCATGGTCCATTCTAAATTGTATGTAGGCGCGCAACTATATACAATTTCAAGATTAACGATGCAATACTCAGTTCGTCAAAATTTTATCATCATGTTTATAATAAAAACATTTTCATGCTTAATTCTTAAATAAGAATCAAAAATAAATTTACAAAGATTTTATTTGTTATGAAAACAATTAAGTTTTCCAAGGTATTTCATAATCTACTTTATTTCAATAATGATCACTTATAAATCTCACTTGAATAATCCTTATAGTGATGAAAATTTAATTTTTCTCAAGGGATACTGTTTTATCTTATAAAAACAATGAGTGATCTGCAAAAGAGTGATGAAAAGTTGTTTACCAAGAACTAACCACAATATAATAGGAAATGAGCTTAGCCAATTAATCATGAGGTGCATGACCTCGATGGCACTCAAAAAGAATAATCCACCACGTAACTCAATTCGAGATGAGTACTTGTTCAATGGTTGCATCACTAATGCGAGCATTAGAAAGAAGCAAGAAAAGATAGATAACATCGATACATGTAAAACTTAGCAATCAAAGGTAGTCTTTTCATAAATCACAAACAAGTCAAAATTGTACTGTAACACTTTACGTGTCACTATGTCATACAATTTCAAGAACTCATCCTACCAACCGATGTCTCAGTTAAGTTAGGGATTTTTAAAAGATACCACAATGAATAATAATCTACAAGAGTCATTAGGTGTTCCACCTATCCCAGAAGATCCATCGGTCTCAATTCAGAAGAAGATTTCTTCAATTTATTTCTTGGACACTGGGCATCCTTGTCATTGGACAATGGCCTAGGAATAACTCTTAACACGGATCAACAATCAAATAAAACCTTATAATTCAATCACAGGACTCAACAACTTCCTCTTAACAATTTCTTATTCCATACAAGTTAAATTTTACTTTATTCATGTTTCAACCAAATCATACTCAATGCGATATCCTACCTCATTCTCCAATACTTTCAACCTTATTCTTAGACCTTAATAGGGCAATAAAAGTTTGATGTGAACATCATTTAAATTCCAATCCTATAGCTCTTTCAACAATAGTTATCAAATAAGTCACTAGTATGAAATGACTCACACATTCAATTAGACTTCTCAGAAATGTACTTGTGGCATGAGGCTTTTGGGTAATCGTTCCAATGACAGCCTCAAGTGCAACATTCACCCTTTCGATTCCAATTTAAAAATTGGATGACAACGAATCAGATGACATTTTCTAGGTGGTAACGTTTTGTCAAACTCCACTCTATAAGGAAAGATCGTCATGACATCGATATCAGATTTAATCTCGCCAATTCTTCTTTAATATCGTAATCAACTAATATCAGCATTTCTACGAATATCAACCATTTGTTGGGATCATAAATATCCACAACTTGGTTTAGATCTAGGATAGCTAGAATTCCTACGAGAATAGCTTCGATTAATTTACTAGGGGATTTAGGGTTCCTTGTGACAATCTACGTCGTATAAATACCTCGTATAAAAATCAAAATAATCATCAAACAATCATGTAATAAAATTACATCATATATATATATATATATAATACAAGTTATATATATATATATTAAAATAACACTTCTCAGTCTGGCCTTGTCGGTAACGGTACGGTACCGAGAAATCGGGATTTTCCCGTTTTTTTTAGGAATTTCTCGATTTGGTACCGGTCCTATACCGAGTTAATTTGGTAAGAACTAATTACCAAAGTAGACTATATAAGAACCTTGTTTACCAAACTAGATCGAACTTTATCTTCTTACCAAACTAGACCAAAGTGCATAATTTTATGCACCTAAGCGCACAACATTCATGCATAATGGTGCATTTTGGTGTGCATCTCAGCGCACAAGGTGCATCTCACAAGGCATTTTTAGTGTTGGTTGCACAATCTCACGGGGCATTTTTGGTGTCACACCCCCAAAATACCAGAGTATAATAGCCACGTGGGAGTGATGACGTCATGATTATCATATCACAAGAACATAAAGAACGACCTCTAAATGAGACGTTTGGAAAATTTGATCACTTGCATTAATTAGGAATAAAAATGTTTAAACATTGCGGAAGCATAAATCTGGTCACAGGTGAAATACATAGTTCTCAAAAGTTACAAATGATCATAGTTCAAATACTGGAAAGACTGCAATGCATGAGACCTCAAATAGCACCTTCATTCTTAACATCTGAGAAAAACATTGCTAAAGTGTCAACATAAAGTTGGTGAGTTCATAGGTTTATTTAAAATGTAATGTTTAATGAACCACAAGATTTAATCCACATGTGACAATATAACAAATACAAAGTCACATAAAAATGCATTTACTATTGTCTAAGCTCATGACACCGACGCGTTAACATAACCAACAATGAAAGCCCGTGCAAGTATCTAACCCGGGATACTCGTAATCTGACTCAAATGAAACTGTATCCGCTTAACTAATGTCAGTCTAAGACGGATAGGGGTGTCGACCCCGATAGATCTATCCATAACATTCGCGCTTACTAGCTATAACCTAGCTATGAAATTAACGGTTCATGATAAATGGGCAATATAGCAACTTGGGTTAAATCGGGACTTAGACCAATAAGTAAACGAGTAAATGTACTTGTGTTCATACGTTAAATCAAGCAATGTCTCACCTCAAAAGATGATATAAAACAGTAAAAAGTGGGGCTATGAAACTCACCTCGATGAATAGCAAATATGATGAATAGAGATAGCACGGAAAATCAGGACACGCAAAACGATGCGCAAAAGATCTACTCGTAACCTAAGTAAATTACCCATACTTAGGCTAAATATATAAAATAATAATGTATCGTATACTTGGTTGATATTTTATACTTGCTCTTAATTTATAAAATATTTCTGAACATTTTCCATGTTAATTTATTTTGGTCACGGGTCAACTTTGGGTCTTATTAACTTGTTGTTAAATGGTCCGAAAAATAAACGGCTTCTTGTTATGAAAACTAGACTGCGAGATCTTCGACAATTTATAAATATCATATTTTTATGAAGTCTCTAGGTCCAACAAATAATCAAGCAATGTAGCACACTTGTACACAAAAGTAAACAAGGAAAATCTAATTATTTCTAAGTGTCAACCAACAAACTTTGGGAATTAATTGCGGGTTCGTTAATTAACTTCAAGACAAACGGAAAATCACGTTAAAAACTAGGCCATGTCAAGTTTATAAAAATATTTTTATCTTGTCGGGGCATAACATTTAGGCCATTTAAAAATAGGCACGAAGTAAGCCTTTTGGTCGAAATTAAATTAGTTTGATTACACTTTTAACAAATGGAAATTAAATGAAAAAGGTAAGTTTGTGTTCACACTACATTTTTGGAAATATCTTGAATTGCCTTCTTGTTGTCTTTCTGATTACACGCAACAAAGAGAAAACAAAAAAAGGTTTGTCCTTTTTATTTTGTTGTTTATCACTCATGCATACATACAATAGTGCATCACATTTACATTTATCATGGTAACATACTATATACATGTCTTATCATATGCTTGCCAAAAAAATTAGTACTTTGGTTGTTTTGGGGTCCTCTGGTCTAAGCAGCAACTACCACAACATAGGGGTTTTTGTACTTTGCTATCACCATTTTAACCTACATACATACATACATGTCATGCTTATTATAATAGCTTCACAAAAATGAGTTTTGCTATGTTGGTTACTGCTCAAGCAAGTGGTAGCAAATAGGATAGTACTATTGTCATACATGCAACAAGGCAACACACATATACACACAATACACTTCTAAATATGGCAATCCAAGGAAGAGAAAATAATATACTGTTTTTACTGTGCGTCGTAGGGCACTCAAAGGAAAAGAGTGGTCACTCATTTTAGTCCATTTCTTATAGTACTCAATATCCAAACAAGCAAGGCACATCATATAGATTATAGTACATTGTTTGTCTTGTTTGTACATGGCAGACTTATCACACCCAACTCAAACATAGATATCATGCACATTCACATACAGCAACCTAGTTGCTAAAACATGCACACTAAGCTTAAACACATTTACAACTAAGCGTGCATAAATGTTTCCCCTTTCCTGGTCGTACCCACTGTTATCACGCATGCATACATACATACAAAACATACCCTATACTCATTTCATGCATCAACTTACACACGCAAAGATGGCAGGGGTTGTTTTAAGTTTACCTCAGCACACACACGAAAGTTTAGTCGTTTCTACAAAATGGGAATGAAAATCTCATGCTACCTAAGCTCACATAGAATCATAGCATCGTTTCTACTTAAGGGTCTCGTAATTACTTGTTCTTGCAACTAGCCACATCAGGGAGCACATAAGCAGGGGTTTGTCTAATTTGTTACCTTTTGTATTTAAGGATCACACATGTGATAAACATAACTTATGATCTACATCCTTGCGATTTGGTTTTCGCAGGCATCACCAAACAAGCACACAACTTACTATCATAGCACTTGGTTGAAACAAATTCGCACATAAGACACATATAGAAGCAATTTACAGTAGGTTTTATGTAGTAGAAATGAGAGTCTAACGTCGACATAAAATCATAGATGTTAGAGTGTTCGAGTGTTTAGATCATCACATAAACTTCAAACGTGGTTTCTTAGTGTCAAAGTGAGTCTTGTCCAACGTGTAAACACCCAAAAATCCCTAACCCGTGACTTGTTTGTTCAAGTTTTTAAAAGATTTTTGAGCAAGTGTATACCAACCAAGATGAAAATGAAAAAGGGTAGTGACTTACAAAGGTGTGTTGGAGAAAGATGAAGATGACGTGAGGACTAGTGGACCTCAACCCAAATACTTAGCTTGATTTAAAAACTTGATTTTTCTTGCTTATGGTTTTCTACCGTGGCAAAATCACCAAGAGGTTTTCACAGTTTTTCTTGTTGGGTTTTAGCTTTGAGTGTGTGAACTTTGTGAGGAAATAAAGGTTGTATTTATAGGCTAAGAGTGAGCTTTAGGGTCAAGTAAACTTGGTTAGAGTTTAGTTAGGGTAATGGTTACATTGTAACTAGGGCTTTGTTAAAGAACTAGACATAGGAACTTGTAAAGTGTTGGGAACTTGTGTGGGCGTCTTGGGCAGGGAAGGAAAGAAGGAAAGCTTGTACTTGGAGTTGACAATGGTTGTATTATTGAAGTTTCATGGGCAAAGGATGATGGATGTGTGTTTGTCCATAGGTTGCTAGGAGAAAGGAGGAGACACATAGTACATGTAATTAAAGAGTGGGTGAAGTACAAGGATTCAAAAGTGGGTATATAAAACGTGGGTAGAAACATGGTAAAGGGGGGGGGGGACCGATTTGTTTGTACCTGGGTAGGAAATGTTACTATTTTTTTTGTTTATATTGTAGGATAGTGTAAGTAGCTTAAATGAATTTGTGTAGGGTTTTGTAGTTGTGACTTTTGTAATGTAATATTGGTGTTTAATTGTTTATTTTGTAGTGAAACAAATATTTGGAGTCACATTGATTTAATATAGTTGTCGACTCCTAAAATAGAGTTTATTAACATGTAACGTAAATGAAAATAAATCTAAGCCACTCAATAAGAAATTGATAGAAACGTCGTTCATAAAGATTCAAATTTGTACAAAATATGCGTAAACAATCGGGAATATCCCTAGACATACAAGTCTAACCCGAAACATCACGTTTCACATAATTTAAATGACTTCGAAATTCACGTTTGTGACATACGACCTCCGTTAAATTGAGCTTCGTCCCGAAGCTCATACGTCGATGCAACTTATCTAATTAAAAAGATGAGGATATTTGAGCTTAAATTGGTCTTCACGCTCCCATGTGAATTCCGGACCTCTTTGAGCATTCCAACGGACTTTGATAATGGGTATACGACTTTGCCTAAGTTGTTTGACCTTGCGGTCCATAATCTCTACGGGCTCTTCTACAAAGTTGAGTGCTTCATCGAGTTGGATCTCCTCCAAAGGAATGATGAGCGATTCATCGGATAGGCATTTCTTCAAATTACAAACGTGAAAAACGTCGTGCACTCTACTAAGCTCTTGTGGTAACTCCAATCGGTATGCCACTGGGCCAACTCTCCCAATGATCTTAAATGGTCCGATGTAGCGAGGGTTTAACTTTCCACGCTTCCCAAAGCGGATCACACCCTTCCAAGGCGCGACCTTCAACATGACTTTATCGCCAACTTGAAACTCAAGAGGCTTTCGTCTCTTGTCAGCATAACTCTTTTGACGGTCACGTGCCGCTTGCATACGGCTCCTAATCTTAAAAATCTTTTCCGTGGTTTCATGTATGATTTCTGGCCCGGTGAGTTGAGCATCTCCCACCTCGGCCCAGCAAACTGGTGAACGACACTTTCTACCGTAAAGTGCCTCAAATGGTGCAGCTTTGATGCTTGTATGATAACTGTTATTGTATGAGAATTCAACCAATGGGAGATGTTTATCCCATCTATTTACAAAATCAATAACACAAGCTCTCAGCATGTCCTCCAATGTCTGAATGGTCCTTTCACTCTGACCATCCGTTTGGGGGTGATAAGCAGTACTCATATCCAACTCCGTTCCCAAAGCCTTCTGTAATGATCGCCAAAATTGTGAAGTAAATCGACTATCTCTGTCCGAGATTATCGACACTGGCACTCCATGTCTTGAGACTATCACCTTCATATATAGGTCCGTCAATCTCTCCATCCGATCAGTCTCCTTGATTTGTATGAAATGAGCCGATTTGGTAAGTCGATCGACTATGACCCAAATCGTGTCGAGACCGGTAGATGTTTTAGGTAACTTGGTGACAAAGTCCATGGTTATCCTTTCCCATTTCCATACGGGTAGTTCGGGTTGAACTAATAGACCCGAGGGTTTCAAATGTTCAGCCTTAACTTTGGCACAAGTCAAACATTTGCTAACGTAAGTGGCAACGTCAGCTTTCATGTTTGGCCACCCATATAGCATTTTAAGGTCGTGATACATTTTGTCAGATCCCGGATGAATAGAGTACTTCGACTTATGCGACTCATTCATAATCAAAGATCTTACATCACCATGGCTCGATATCCAACTCCTATTATCTAAGCATAATGTACCATCAGTGCGTGCTACTAACTGCTTTAACATACCACCGATATCTTCGGTCTCAATGACTTCTGCTTCTAATGCTTCCCTTTGAGCATTTAGGATTCGAGACGGGAGGTCCAAGCCAACGGTCATCACCAAGGCTCTCACCCTAAGAACTCTCTCCTTTCGGCTTAGAGCATCAGCAACGACATTTGCTTTTCCTGGGCGATAACGAATTTCACAGTCGTAATCACTGAGTAGTTCCAACCATCATCGTTGTCTCATGTTGAGTTCCTTCTGGTCCAAGATGTGTTGTAGGCTTTTATGGTCGGTGAACACTACACACTTGGTGCCATAAAGGTAATGCCTCCAGATCTTCAGAGCAAACACCACTGCTCCTAACTCCAGGTCATGTGTCGTGTAATTCTTCTCATGTACCTTCAATTGTCTAGATGCATATGCAATAACCTTGGTCCTTTGCATCAAGACAGCACCTAGCCCTTTTATGGATGCGTCACAATACACCACAAAGTCTTCACTACCCTCTGGTAGTGCTAGGATCGGCGCATCACATAACTTTTGCTTCAATAGTTGAAAGGCGGATTCTTGGTCTTCTCCCCAGTAAAACTTCTTATCTTTTTGTGTCAACTCAGTCATAGGCTTAGCTATTTTAGAAAATCCTTCGATGAACCTTCTATAATAGCCGGCCAGTCCTAAGAATTGGCGAATCTCCGTAGGAGTCGTAGGAGATTCCCAATCCTTAACGGCCTCAATCTTAGCGGGATCCACGTGAATGCCACTGCTATTAATCACGTGCCCAAGAAATTGCACTGTGTTTATCCAAAACTCGCATTTGGAAAACTTTGCATAAAGCTCTTCCTTCTTCAACAATTCTAGTATGGTCTTTAAATGTTCCTTGTGTTCTTCTTCATTGCGAGAATAGATGAGGATGTCATCAATGAATACGATCACAAATTTATCCAAATATGGTTTGCACACACGGTTCATGAGGTCCATGAAAACCGCGGGTGCGTTTGTCAAACCAAAGGGCATAACTTGGAATTCATAGTGACCGTAACGAGTTCTGAATGCTGTCTTAGGAACGTCTTCCTCTCTGACCTTCAGCTGATGATATCCTGACCTTAAGTCGATTTTGGAGTATATGCTAGACCCTTGCAATTGATCGAAGAGGTCGTCGATTCTTGGTAACGGGTAACGGTTCTTCACAGTAAGTTTATTCAGTTCACGATAGTCTATGCACATCCTAAATGTCCCATCTTTCTTTTTGACAAATAAGACCGGTGCTCCCCAGGGTGAGGAACTTGGTCGAATGAAACCTTTGTCAGAAAGTTCTTTTAGTTGCTCAGCCAACTCCTTCATTTCTGCTGGTGCTAATCGGTATGGTGCTCGAGCAACCGGTGCAGCTCCTGGAACAAGGTCTATGTGGAATTCTACTTGACGAGTCGGAGGTAATCCTGGCAAATCCTCAGGAAAGACTTCTGGAAAGTCCCTGACAATTGGCACATCTTCAATCTTTCTTTCGATGGTTTCAGTTTCTTCTTTTTGAGTGATTTGTACTAAAAACACTGGGCATCCCTTCTCGATGTATCTTTGAGTCCTAATACACGAGATAACCTCCAGTCTTGATTCACCCTTCACTCCACTTCTTTCACCTCGTATGAGTAGTACCTCGTCTCCATAAGGAACACGAACATACTTCTCATGACACACAATCTCTGCACGTGCCCTTGACATCCAGTCCATCCCTATGATAACGTCGAAACTTCCTAGGGCTATGGGGAGTAAGTCGATATTGAATGGATGGTTTTGTAAATTTAAGGTACACCCCCTAAGGATAGTATCAGTAGTCACCGACTTCCCATCGGCTAATTCTACACTATATTTAGTATCTAATATGGTTGGGGTGACATTTAAACGTTCACTAAATACAGTAGAGACAAAGCTTCTATCCGCACCAGAATCAAAAAGTACCGATGCATAGATGTTATTGATTAGAAACGTACCAGTGACAACATTGTTGTCATGCACTGCCTCCTCGGCTCCCAAATGATAAACCCTAGCAGGTACTCGGGTCTCAGTCTGAGCTCGACTTCCTCCTTGATTCTCAGTCTGAGCTCGACTTCCTCCAGCCGGGGCTCCTTGAATCATCCTCTGGTTACCCTGTGGTTTGTTGTGGTGCTGGTTACCTCGAATCTGGTTTCCTCTACCTCGGTTCCCGGCGTTAGGGCACTTGTTCTTGTAGTGTCCCTTTTCACCGCATCCAAAACAAGTAACCTCGCCACCTAAACCACCCTGACTCCCTGGTCCTCTCTGGCTACTGAAGCGAGCAGGTGCTCGGCAGTCCTTGGCTTTATGCCCAGCTCTTCCACAGTTGTGGCAAGTAGGTGGACATGAGCCGATGTGGTGGCGACCACATCTTCCACAGAAGGGTAGTTTTCCAGCATAACTCCCTTTATCTCCCTGACTAACAGTGAACACCTTTGCCACTTCCTGGCGCTTGTTTTGGTTAAAGTTGTTGGTGTTACCATTATTGTTATTGTTGTAATGGTTGCCAGTCCATTTCCTTTTGTCACCCGAGCTTTCTCCCAATTCTTGCACCACTTGGTACATCAAGCCTTGAGCCATTTCAATGGCCTCATGCAAGTCTGTAGGCTTGGATGAAGTAACATTCCCTTTGATGTTCAAAGGCAAGCCCTCAATGTACCTTTCCAACAATCGATCGTTGTTGGGAACCATATCGGGACATAGAAGAATCAATTCCTGAAAACGCTGGTTATAAGCAGTGAGAGCTGTACCCTTAACCTTCAAATTCTATAGTTCACTCTCCATTTGCTTGACCTCATTTCGAGGGCAATACTTCTTGATAAACATAGCCTTGAATTCGCTCCAAGGCATAGCATGAGCAGTGTCAAGAGTCACAGCACGAGCATGAACATTCCACCAGGTCAAAGCACTGTCAAGGAGCGTGCTTGACGCAAACTTCACCCTATCTCCCTCAGCAACACTGCTAATCCCGAACTGGGATTCTAACTTCTCAAACCATCGAGTCAAACCTACTGCACCTTCCGTGCCACGAAAAATTCCTTGCATGACCGCACGGAATTCCTTGTAGGTGCACGATTTAGTGGTGGCGACGGCGCCTCCACGATTAGTGTCACCTTGCGTACTAGCTGTACGTGTAACTTCAGCAGCTGCGAGAGCTTCAGCTACTCGATCTGCTATCATTTGGCTCAGTAACTCTGGATCAACTCCACCATTATTAGCGGGTGGATTTTGAGCAACAGGCCTTCGTCCTCTGGCCATCTTTCTATATGATAAACGGGTTAGTGAGATTTTGTTTGATATATCGATCCTGGCGCATATGGTAACAATAATGTAGTGCACACAATTTCATAATATAAACATGTTATCCATCGCTATATGTAACCCAAATAAGATGATAACATAAACAAAATGAAATATCCATACAATAGTTTTCAAGGTACAACAAAATAAAAACACATGACGATGTGCATAAATCCATTAGCTGGACAGATTCCCTAGCTTAATGGTCAAAGAACAAAAGATGATATCGAAAGAAATCTAACTATGGCCACCACGACTCTGCTGAAAGGCCCTCTCAAGTGCATTCATCCTCTCCTCTAGAGCTATCTCTCGTTCTTGGCTATCTTGAAAACCGATTTCCACATCCTTACACTCCTGCCTAAACCGCCCTTCCAATTCAGCAAGGGGGTCCTCAACTGGTTCCTCTAACTGGCCCATCTCCACCTGAGGCTCAACTCCCCACTTAGACATAAGTGCTTCCAGCTCCTCAAGGCGAGATGCTGGGTAAGTGTCCATCTCCTCCAAGGTGGTCTGCAACTGTCCCCTAAGACGAGTAATACATACTATCAAAGATGTCTCTGGTGGTGGTCTTGCAGTAGGACTCTCTCCCACAGTCATCCCTTTAGGTAAGATGATGCCTAAAGCCCTCCTATGAGTCGGTATGCCTGCATGAACAAGCATCTCCTGATAGACAGTAGGTATAGTCTGAGTCGGAGGTGACATAGGCGGTATCTCGGGATCAACCTGGAAGTCAGCAATATCAAGTGCCTCAAGTCTGGTAGGGGCTGCAAGATCAGGCTCAAAAGCAATACGTCTCCAAGTAGCATGGAATGGAATAAGTGGCTGTAGAGGTGAAGGAGGTCGTTGGGTAGACCTTCTTGCAAGACGACTCCTAGAGTAGACAACTGGCAAAGTATCTGGGAGTCTAGCAACTGGCCTAGTCATCTCTTCTTCTCCCTCAGATGAGGATGAAGAAATAGGGTCTGTAGAGGAAACTGGTATAGCAGCAAATGCAGTAATCTCATCCTCTGAGTCAGACCCATCAACAGTCTCTCCTTCCTCATCTGCATACTCCTTAGAGTCCATATCTGTATCCTCCATAGGTTCCTCCTCAGAGTCTGATATGTGCCCTGGTGATAGTGGTACTGAAGAGTCTGGAATGATATCTCCACCTTCAAGGCCTAACACATCATCATCAGTATCATCCGGAATAACTAACGGTGAATGAGGGGCTTCAACAGGTTCTCTCTCGATTTCGTCGTTTGATGTAATCCTACGTGGTGATACTCTAGGTGATGCTATGGGTAACTCCCATGATGAACTGACAGTCGAATGCGAGCTAGGACGGTTGTTAGTTCCCGAAGACGTTGAATCATCCGATGAGGACATTTCACTGAGATAAAAACGAAATGAAAATGTGTAAGTACCCCTTACATGAATATTCTTAGAAAAATAGGCATATGTTATAACCCAAGAATGTTAAAATTTCACATGTAGCCCATGTAATATATCTCAAGTAATGTAATGTCATATGTATCCCATATGAAATATGTATAGTACGATATTGTTAAACCACATGTTTCCCATGTACGCATCTTACGTAAAAAGTAGGTATGATAATCTAACTAAGCAAATAAGCAGTTATAGTCTAGAATTACTAAATGCAACCTAGTTCTCTATAACCAGGCTCTGATACCAATCTGTCACACCCCCAAAATACCAGAGTATAATAGCCACGTGGGAGTGATGACGTCATGATTATCATATCACAAGAACATAAAGAACGACCTCTAAATGAGACGTTTGGAAAATTTGATCACTTGCATTAATTAGGAATAAAAATGTTTAAACATTGCGGAAGCATAAATCTGGTCACAGGTGAAATACATAGTTCTCAAAAGTTACAAATGATCATAGTTCAAATACTGGAAAGACTACAATGCATGAGACCTCAAATAGCACCTTCATTCTTAACACCTGAGAAAAACATTGCTAAAGTGTCAACATAAAGTTGGTGAGTTCATAGGTTTATTTAAAATGTAATGTTTAATGAACCACAAGATTTAATCCACATGTGACAATATAACAAATACAAAGTCACATAAAAATGCATTTACTATTGTCTAAGCTCATGACACCGACGCGTTAACATAACCAACAATGAAAGCCCGTGCAAGTATCTAACCCGGGATACTCGTAATCTGACTCAAATGAAACTGTATCCGCTTAACTAATGTCAATCTAAGACGGATAGGGGTGTTGACCCCGATAGATCTATCCATAACATTCGCGCTTACTAGCTATAACCTAGCTATGAAATTAACGGTTCATGATAAATGGGCAATATAGCAACTTGGGTTAAATCGGGACTTAGACCAATAAGTAAACGAGTAAATGTACTTGTGTTCATACGTTAAATCAAGCAATGTCTCACCCCAAAAGATGATATAAAACAGTAAAAAGTGGGGCTATGAAACTCACCTTGATGAATAGCAAATATGATGAATAGAGATAGCACGGAAAATCAGGACACGCAAAACGATGCGCAAAAGATCTACTCGTAACCTAAGTAAATTACCCATACTTAGGCTAAATATATAAAATAATAATGTATCGTATACTTGGTTGATATTTTATACTTGCTCTTAATTTATAAAATATTTCTGAACATTTTCCATGTTAATTTATTTTGGCCACGGGTCAACTTTGGGTCTTATTAACTTGTTGTTAAATGGTCCGAAAAATAAACGGCTTCTTGTTATGAAAACTAGACTGCGAGATCTTCGACAATTTATAAATATCATATTTTTATGAAGTCTCTAGGTCCAACAAATAATCAAGCAATGTAGCACACTTGTACACAAAAGTAAACAAGGAAAATCTAATTATTTCTAAGTGTCAACCAACAAACTTTGGGAATTAATTGCGGGTTCGTTAATTAACTTCAAGACAAACGGAAAATCACGTTAAAAACTAGGCCATGTCAAGTTTATAAAAATATTTTTATCTTGTCGGGGCATAACATTTAGGCCATTTAAAAATAGGCACGAAGTAAGCCTTTTGGTCGAAATTAAATTAGTTTGAGTACACTTTTAACAAATGGAAATTAAATGAAAAAGGTAAGTTTGTGTTCACACTACATTTTTGGAAATATCTTGAATTGCCTTCTTGTTGTCTTTCTGATTACACGCAACAAAGAGAAAACAAAAAAGGTTTGTCCTTTTTATTTTGTTGTTTATCACTCATGCATACATACAATAGTGCATCACATTTACATTTATCATGGTAACATACTATATACATGTCTTATCATATGCTTGCCAAAAAAATTAGTACTTTGGTTGTTTTGGGGTCCTCTGGTCTAAGCAGCAACTACCACAACATAGGGGTTTTTGTACTTTGCTATCACCATTTTAACCTACATACATACATACATGCCATGCTTATTATAATAGCTTCACAAAAATGAGTTTTGCTATGTTGGTTACTGCTCAAGCAAGTGGTAGCAAATAGGATAGTACTATTGTCATACATACAACAAGGCAACACACATATACACACAATACACTTCTAAATATGGCAATCCAAGGAAGAGAAAATAATATACTGTTTTTACTGTGCGTCGTAGGGCACTCAAAGGAAAAGAGTGGTCACTCATTTTAGTCCATTTCTTATAGTACTCAATATCCAAACAAGCAAGGCACATCATATAGATTATAGTACATTGTTTGTCTTGTTTGTACATGGCAGACTTATCACACCCAACTCAAACATGGATATCATGCACATTCACATACAGCAACCTAGTTGCTAAAACATGCACACTAAGCTTAAACACATTTACAACTAAGCCTGCATAAATGTTTCCCCTTTCCTGGTCGTACCCACTGTTATCACGCATGCATACATACATACAAAACATACCCTATACTCATTTCATGCATCAACTTACACACGCAAAGATGGCAGGGGTTGTTTTAAGTTTACCTCAGCACACACACGAAAGTTTAGTCGTTTCTACAAAATGGGAATGAAAATCTCATGCTACCTAAGCTCACATAGAATCATAGCATCGTTTCTACTTAAGGGTCTCGTAATTACTTGTTCTTGCAACTAGCCACATCAGGGAGCACATAAGCAGGGGTTTGTCTAATTTGTTACCTTTTGTATTTAAGGATCACACATGTGATAAACATAACTTATGATCTACATCCTTGCGATTTGGTTTTCGCAGGCATCACCAAACAAGCACACAACTTACTATCATAGCACTTGGTTGAAACAAATTCGCACATAAGACACATATAGAAGCAATTTACAGTAGGTTTTATGTAGTAGAAATGAGAGTCTAACGTCCACATAAAATCATAGATGTTAGAGTGTTTAGATCATCACATAAACTTCAAACGTGGTTTCTTAGTGTCAAAGTGAGTCTTGTCCAACGTGTAAACACCCAAAAATCCCTAACCCGTGACTTGTTTTTTCAAGTTTTTAAAAGATTTTTGAGCAAGTGTATACCAACCAAGATGAAAATGAAAAAGGGTAGTGACTTACAAAGGTGTGTTGGAGAAAGATGAAGATGACGTGAGGACTAGTGGACCTCAACCCAAATACTTAGCTTGATTTAAAAACTTGATTTTTCTTGCTTATGGTTTTCTACCGTGGCAAAATCACCAAGAGGTTTTCACAGTTTTTCTTGTTGGGTTTTAGCTTTGAGTGTGTGAACTTTGTGAGGAAATAAAGGTTGTATTTATAGGCTAAGAGTGAGCTTTAGGGTCAAGTAAACTTGGTTAGAGTTTAGTTAGGGTAATGGTTACATTGTAACTAGGGCTTTGTTAAAGAACTAGACATAGGAACTTGTAAAGTGTTGGGAACTTGTGTGGGCGTCTTGGGCAGGGAAGGAAAGAAGGAAAGCTTGTACTTGGAGTTGACAATGGTTGTATTATTGAAGTTTCATGGGCAAAGGATGATGGAGGTGTGTTTGTCCATAGGTTGCTAGGAGAAAGGAGGAGACACATAGTACATGTAATTAAAGAGTGGGTGAAGTACAAGGATTCAAAAGTGGGTATATAAAACGTGGGTAGAAGCATGGTAAGGGGGGGGGACCGATTTGTTTGTACCTGGGTAGGAAATGTTACTATTTTTTTTGTTTATATTGTAGGATAGTGTAAGTAGCTTAAATGAATTTGTGTAGGGTTTTGTAGTTGTGACTTTTGTAATGTAATATTGGTGTTTAATTGTTTATTTTGTAGTGAAACAAATATTTGGAGTCACATTGATTTAATATAGTTGTCGACTCCTAAAATAGAGTTTATTAACATGTAACGTAAATGAAAATAAATCTAAGCCACTCATTAAGAAATTGATAGAAACGTCGTTCATAAAGATTCAAATTTGTACAAAATATGCGTAAACAATCGGGAATATCCCTAGACATACAAGTCTAACCCGAAACATCACGTTTCACATAATTTAAATGACTTCGAAATTCACGTTTGTGACATTTGGTGTGCACCTAAGTGCATAAGATGGGTATGCACATTAGCTATCTTGCCTAAATCACAATATCCAGCCTTTTGAAATTGTGTATGCATGCATGTAAATACCAAAAATATTATGATGTACAGAATGCATCTAGGCGCATAAGAATGCATCTAGGCGCATAAGTGCACAAGATGGGCATGCACATTAGCTATGGTGCACATAATACATCTAGGCGCATAAGTCTAAATAGTGTGTTGTTTAGGCGCACTTATGGTGCACAAAATGCATCTAGGGGTATAAGGCTAAAGAGTTTGTTGTTTAGGCGCACTTATGGTGCACAGAATGCATCTAGGGGCATAAGGCTAAAGAGTTTGTTGTTTAGGCGCACCATTATAAGTAATGCACCATAGCGCACTTGGAGCATCAAGGTGCACATTATGCATATAGGCGCATAAGGAATTGTGCATCTAGGCGCACCATTATGTGCATCTAAGCGCATCTAATTGTGCATCAATATATCATGTGCATCACCGCGCACAGTGAGTGCATTAGGTGCAAAAAAACTAATTTCACAATGTATCATCGCACAATATTTGGCGCACAAATTTTCATGGTGCAACGTAGTTTACATTCGTTGGATTCTATCATCCTATGGTTATAATTGAAAAGTCTAATTTGATAAATTAATTATACGCGGACTAATTTCGTATTTCAGCCTCAAAAAAGGCTATTTAAGAAATTTCTTCAAGAAATAAAGTATACATCATTGGTTTGGTTTTTTTTTTCTTTGAACAAGTGGGTTTTGTTTGCTACTTTAGATTTTCAAGACATTATTCTCTTAAAAGTATAAAAATCGATAACTATAAGGTGAAAAAAAGCTTGTAAGCCCATACACTGGACATTGTTTTGTGCGTTTTTTTTTCTTTTAATGTCAAATAGAAATTCATGAATACACAACCTATTTTACACTTTCCATTTATCTGAAAAGGATACACGAGTCATATATACCAAAAAATTAAATTAAATACATCTTGTATACATTTGGTTACCATGGAAAAAAATCCTCATAGACCTTTAGGGCTTGTTTATTTTTTTAGTGGTATCATATAAGGCTCTTAATATGCCTTTTAGTGGGAAAAGAAAGGTTTTGGTGTGAGTATGGAACAAGATGCTCAAAGGGTTTGGGCCCACTTTTGTTTTCCACTAAGAGGTTGCAAAAGAAAAAGAAACACCCTCTTAGTTTAGCATATACTCAACCAACCAATCATAACCATCCATTTTTATCATGTAACAAAAAAACTCATTTTTTAAAAATTAAATATCTCACAAACCGTTCATCGTTACGTAAAACAAAACATATCATCGCAACGAGAATTAAATCATCTATCTATCGATGGGCACATGTATATACTTTCGACGAACTTTTTTTCGACTTTTTTTCTTAAGTCACGTCTAGAGAGAATCATATATGATTCGTCACGGAACATATATGATTCTCAGAAAATCATATATGATTCATATCACGAATCATATATGATTTTCTGAAAATCATATATGATTCTTGACGAATCATATATGATTCGTGACGAATCATATATGATTCGTAACGAATCATATATGATTCTTTCCAGACGTGACTTAAGAAAAAAAGTCGAAAAAAAAGTTCGTCGAAAGTATATACATATGCCCCTCGATAGATAGATGATTTAATTCTCGTCACAATTGTGTATTTTTTTTTTCGTTTGACGATTTACCGTTTGTGAGCTATTTAATTTTTAAAAAAGTGGTGGGAAGTGGATTTTTTAAAAAATGGGTGATTATGATTAGTTAGATAAGTTTATGCTAATTTAAATATTTATATAGATCTTAACACACCATTATTTCAAGTTTCTCATCATTGGAATTTTAAAAACACATATGAATAATAAATTGACATAATAATAACTTTGTTTTATTAATAACATAAACACATATAGTCGGAAACAAATGTAAAAATTTAAATGGAAAAAGCTATAGTTTGTAGTAAAGAAACTAGCAAAGTATCTGCGGGATGCGGCGGCGGGTACCCTGTGACTAAATTTTTTTGAGAGTGAATGTTATTCGGTTATTCGTCTTTCATAGCAATAATTTAAGGATGACGATAGTTTTCACCTAAATACATGTCTCAAAAACGTAATTTTGATATAGGGATAGTATTACTTGTGGCGTATATATAATAATGTAATATGTGTAACTTTATTTTCGAAACTCAATTAAGTGCGAGAATTGACATAACTTCTTTTGAGCATTTGAATGAGAAGATCAACCAAAAAGTGGTTTGTACATATGATTGCAAGGAAAAAGAGAGAAAAATATGATATAGGAGATTTGTACGATGTGTTGTTTTGCTTGTAAATTATGGTGATGAGGTGTTTTAATTGTACTAGCATGGACCCGCGCAATGCGGCGGTGAGTACTCATAATCATTTTTGAGACTAACAAATATTAATTTTTATCCATTAAGTTTGTATTGTTAAAATTGAAAAAAGAAAAAACCTCTAAATCTTAAAAAAATTAATAGTTAATAAAAATATAGCAAAATGGATATTAAATTAAAGAGCATAAAATTTTAGAAAATATGATGAAATTAGATTATAAAAATAACAAATTAATAAAAAGATTTTTCAGTTTAAAAGAAAAAAATGCTATTTAAGTAGGTTGTTACAAAAGTTTGTTACAAAAGGTTGTTAGAAAAGGGTATAATATATGATGTTGATGAAGATATCAACAACTTGCTTTATTTAGTAGGAAAAAAAGTCTAAATTTTCAGCTTTCCTATTTTAAGAAGGTCCCAAATGTTTTATATATTAGTATAGAAGTATAGATTATTAATTATGTTTTAAATTAAGTATGATTAATTTTTTGTATATATATTAGAGATATAAGGTTGTATATATGCATTAGAATTTTTTTATTATTAAATTTAATTTTTTTGTTGCATTAATATGTTATACATTATGTTGTGTTTGTTGTATTATTTAATATTTTAGTATTAAATCAAGAGATAAAGTCTAATCTTTTTTATAAGATAGCATAATACTACTAAGTATTAGTGGAAAGTAAGCATTTAATTAGCGAAAGTCTAAGGTAAGAAAACTTGTAATATTTTCTAGCTTTTGTCACCCATGATCATCACAATAGTCCCGAAAGGCTTGATCCTCGCAGAGGATCAAGTAGTCTCGAAGGCTTGATTCGTTGCCAATATGAATAGATTATCATGGCGCGACATTTATTGTGGTTAGAACAGAGTTTTGACATTTCAAACAAAATCATTATGAGATACAAATTTGCATAAAAAGCAACCTTAATCATAGCCAGTCCTAAAAAACACACGACTCTTAAACAATCTCGCGTATGTGTCAACTATAACGATCAGGGATGAGCATTTTGACTTAAATCTCGAATCCGAATTCGAACTGTACTGATTCTCGGTATTCGAATCTCGTTCGGTACATGACGGTGACTACGGAATTGGGTGAGAAAAATTCGAAACCATTAACTCGGTATAGGACCGGTACCAAATCGAGAAATTCCCCAAAAAAACGGGAAAATCCCGATTTCTCGGTACCGTACCGATACCGATTCTTAAATCCCGTTACGTACGAGATCGTTACATAACTTTTTAGATCGGAAAAAATCAAGAGCACTAAATCACTAAATCAGGACAGATACGAGACGAAATTGATACCACGCCCATCCCTGATAACAATTATGACAACAAATACTACAAAAGAAAAACACCCCTCTTACAAATGAGAATACATCACCATCTTTCCTAGTAAAAGCACATAAACAGAAGTGCTTAAAATAGGTAAAACATACCCAGATGACATAGTGAATCAGTTTTTGAGGAAAATAATTGCTATAAGAAAAAATATGTTACCCCTTGATCTTCTATAGCACCACTTTCAAATATGTAACGCATTAAAATACCAACATGCAAATACAAACATTGTATTCAACCTTTAATCCAGATAGGTTGAAACAAAATCTAAAGTACAAACTTTTGCAAAGTGATTTTACTTGTCTAAATCAAAATACAACAGTTCATGTCTAATATATATATATATATATATATATATATATATATATATATGTACAAAATAAACAAAAGTATACCCATCATGCGATGCAGATAGTATTCCGAGGAATTATGGCCAAACCTCTCGCTGGTATCTACAAAAACAAAGAGAGAAAAAGGCAGATTTAAACCAGCTAGTATTTACTTATGTAAAACTAACTCATAGATATTGCACATATAAAGTACAACAAGATCACAAGTACAAAGAAAAAACACGCACACATGCCATGTGACTTTTTCTTCTATGTGAATGTGATTTAACACAAGGGGTGTAACTGAAACCGAGACAACTCGTGAGCACTCGAGATTGACTCGAAATACTCGATTCGACTCGATTTTAAACGAGTCGAGCTCGAGCTCGAGCTACTCGTGTAAGATATCGAGTCGAGTTCGAGTTTTAAGGTACTCGGCTCGTCAAGTTCGCGAGCCCTTAACGAGCTTTTGTAAAAGTACATATTTACCCTTTGGTTGTTTGAATTTTAAACCTAAGCATTTAATTTTCCAATGGTGTGTTAAGGGGAATGATAATATTCCAGGCAATGTAAGGGTCCGTTTGGTTTATACGTGATTTTAGATTTAAATTTGGGTTTAGATTAGATTTGATTTTAAAGTAGGTTTTAGAGAGAGAAAAAAATATTACAGTATTATATATGATTTATGTAAGTTTTAATAAACATTTTTTATATTATATATAATACTACCTCCATCTCAATATTATTGTTCACTATTCCATTTTGGGTTGTCCCAAAATTATTGTCCACTTCCAAAACTTTCAAAATTAAATAGAGAATTTTGTTTGAGTTTACCATATTACCCTCACTTGAGGTTATTATTACAAAAACTAAAGAAGTATAAAATTAATTGGTTAAGGGTAAAACTGTTATTCTGCAAAAAGTAAGAAAGAGAAAGCTGAAAAAGTGATGTTTTTCTAAAACTGTGTATTTTTTGTCTGTGGACAATAATTTTGGGACGGAGGTAGTATTTTTTAACAAAAATTAAAATTCAGATTATATAAAACTTTGATATGTGGCTGACATCTTTTAGAATTAAACAAATATATACAAACATTAAAAACCCACCAGGGAAGTTGGGCTTGGGAATATAAGGATCAGTCCTAACGTCAAATCAAAATCATGCCAACCAAACAATTGAATTAGTTTTTCCATTAGCCTAAACCTTGTAAAACCAGTGGACCAAACGACACCTAAAACTATGCAGAATAGTAATTATTACCATGTTGGTTATGGTCGGATGGAAACGAGCCGAGTCGAGTTTGAGCTTGGCTCGTTTAAGTTTTACAAAGCTCGAGCTCGAGCTCGGCTCATTTCGAGCCTTATTATTTAGGCTTGGGCTCAGCTCGTGGTATGGTTGACAAGCTCGGGCTCGGCTCGAGCTCGACTCGTTTATACGATTTGGCAGTGTAAACAAAAAACCTGGTTCGAGCTCGACTTGTAATATATTTAAATTAGGATCATTAACAAGCTTGTTATTAAGCTTGTTAAGAAGCTCGTATATAAAACATTAGGCTCGTTTAGACTCGCGAGCTCAAACGAGCTTTGTACGTAAAGCCCGGGCTCGAGCTCGTTTAATAAACGAGCTGCAATTCAGGCTCGAGCTCGTTTAGGCTCGACTCATTCGAGCTTTTTACCGACCCGATCTCGAGCTTTCGATGAGCAGCTCGGCTCGTTTCCACCCTTAGTTATAGATAACTAATGTCAACTATGGTTGAGTACTATGCCCATGTGCGCGGTTTAAGAACTTCGTAAGAGAGATTTCATTTTTTACGTTTTAAGGTTGACTACTAATTCATTCAAAATTCATTCCCTCGTTGTGAATTGTTTCCATGCGTGTTTGATGGTTGTGTATCGTTTCCATATGTGGGTTTGATTTCAAGACAAATTGAATACCGACCAATAAAACCTTGTAATCGCATGTGCTATATATGGAAGTTTATGCTTCCAAGTTACTTTCATCAACCAAAGAATAAAACTTTTTCAGATTAATGACTTGAGACTCAGAAGTTTGCATTGTTATTTCTTCCGTTTCTTCATCAGACTCGTCATCACTAGAGATTACAATAACATCATCCCAATTCGAATTTAGTAAGTTTGCGTTTAAGAATGGACTGGGGTGTGGAGCACGGTTAAGAGTTGGAGGGGGAATAAGCTGAACAAAAACAATTGTAAATATAGAATGTAACACCCCCAAATTTATACAATTCAATACAGCGGAAGACTCGTTGGTGTTACGGGATAGCACATTACTCACATCATAGACAACGCTTAAAAATCACGTCGTTTAATAATAAAGCGTTTCCATTCATAAATATCAAATTTACATAGGTTCCAAGTCATTGTATTTCATACAGGTTTTACAAAGCATTTGAATGGAAATTATTATTTAAGTGCGGGCCATGAATTCTTGTTGTCTTCCCGAGAATTACCTTCAAGTACCTGAGATAAAACATGTTAAAAGAAAAGGTCAGCGATAACTCGAGTGATTCATAGAGTTTAATAAAATCCATCAATATAACATCGGTATAAAATTATTACCGAAAATCATTTTGTACAAATCTTTGTAATAGGCTATAAAATAGCCAAAGTCATTTTATACAAATCCCTATTAAAAATCATAATATAGGCTTTCGCCTTCAAAACCATTATACGAACCATTGTCGTAAAAATACCGTACAATACGTTTTATAACGTCGTGTAGAGTTAAATAAAAACCCTTATATGAATATGGTTATGTAAAACCAAAACACAAACATAATATCAATAATATGACCTCGTATTGCTAGTCAGGCAATATATCGTAATTCGGTGCGTATAGCAATATTTCGTTATTTTGGATTATTATAATCCGCATGACATTGTTACCTTACTACAATAAACAACGGGTAGCTAACCCGACAATCATTTGCCCATCTAAATTAGCGTGTCGTCACAATAATCACGCTTGTGTAAATCTTCTCATACATAAATTCGCTTACCAATCAATGGGGCACGACAGGGATCAACCGTCAAGGCGCGAACTGGGGTGATCGTCCCCAAATAGTACTATTATATGCATAAGCGTCTACCAAATCCCGGTAGTTCACAATTCGTGCTAATGGGACTTTTAGTGACATAACCTAACTTTAATAATCCATTTCACTTCATCTATCGGGTCATTTAATCTTTCATCGGGTCATACAATCATTCGGGTCCAAATCAATAAACAGACAATCGGGACAACTAGTGTCCTATTTTATAAAAACTAACATGTTATCTCCCTCGCGGGTTTATAAAACATTTCATAAAAACATTTAAAAGAGTGCGAGGCTATGAACTCACGTTGATGTGGGAAAGCGGTTATCGGTGATTTGGATGTACGGTACGTGCTTCAATCACGGAAACATAGACAAATAATACTCGTCTTAGACTTTTGTCCAATGACTTTATCAAAATAACAATTATGTATACATATGATGATTTTATATATATGATGATGATCAAGTGGGTTTATACATTTTTACTCATTCATTATAGTGTTTATGTGTTGGTAACATTTTTATACTAGTTTTACTAGTTTTACTAGTTTTACTTATTTACATGTTTTAGGTCCAATAAGCCTATTATAAGTCCAATACTTTATATTAGTCCATTTTACACCTTTATTATCAGTATTATACTTTTTATGTTGGGCCCAAGTGGGTTAAGCCAATAAGTAAATTTATAAGTGTTTAGCCTATTTAGTTGGATTAATAGTCGAATAATGCTAACTTAGCCCGTTAATGTCCGTTTGTTATATAGTTCGGGTTTTATCGGTTTTTACTTGTTATATAAGTTCATATATCAGTATGTGAGTTTATAAAAATTTACATTAGACGGGTCCGACCGACTATGTTTTATTTGACAAAAACGTTAATCTTTCGGTTTTAGCCGAAAAGACGTAAAACTTAGTATAAAGTTTTATAACTTGGAAAAACATTTATACTTGTAATTTATATAACATGTCATATTTTTATATCAATATATATAACTCTTTATTTATAATTATTATCAACTAGTGAGTTTTATATATGTATATTTTATAAATACAAAATTTTGAGTGCTTATTTTATATACTATTTATTTTACAAAATCTGTCCTAAATATTCAGCCCACCAAAATGGCCATATCTAGAGTTCCACATGGAGATAGAACCCCAAATTTTTATGACATAATATACATGATATTTTCTTCATTTAACTCTTTATAGCTACTGATGAATCAACCTTTAAGTATTTTATAAAATTCGTCCAAAACAGTGTAGGCAGATTTGCACTCTAAACTTGTTTTGATCATATCTCACTCATTATAATGATTCCATTGTATGACCAACTCTCACATGTATACAAGAATCATAGCTTACTGTATATTAATTTATCCAAGCCATTTTATCAGCTTATCATAAGATTATTTACTGTTTTATACAGCCTCCTAATTTAGCCATGATTTTAACATCCTTTTATGTAGCTTTTAATCCTTTTAATCAAATCTATCAACACCAAATCCCCACATAATATTTTTAATCATCATTCATCATCATATAAATATACATAAGTAAAAGAAAATACAAGATTACATAATCAAAATAACAAGAAGGATAGGAAGAATGATCCTTATACCACCATAGTGATGAAAAGATGAGGTTGATGAACAAGGCTTGGATTTTGATGGAAAAACTTGTGATATACCAATATCAACTTCAAGATCACCTATCTTCATGAACATCTTGTGGAAAATCAGCCCTATGACACCAACAAATCTTCTCCTTGGATGTTAGAATCACCTCCAATCTTCAAAGCTTCAAAGTAGCATCATCATGTGTACGAGTAACACATGATGTTATGGCTAAAATAGATCAAATGAGGGTTGTACTTGATGATTGTTGGACGAATTTAAGAGAGAGAGGAGAAGAAAAATGGTGGTTTGCATGTGAAAAATGAAATGAAATGGTTTTGGTGTACTAGTTTTAAGTTTAAGTGGTATTGTTGGTTTTGGTCAAAATGAATGGACATGTGTCCTTTCTATGCTTAATAAGTTAACACCTTTGAGGTGTGTTAGCTTGTTTTAGCCATCCCATGTTAGTGGGGTGGGATAAACTTGTTTTGTCCCATCCCGCTAATTTACGGGTATTCATCGATTCTAGTTTTCTCGATTTGCGTGCCCTCGGGTCGTTTTACGAAAAATGTTTTTATAAATTATGAATCAACGGCACAAAACGAATTTAATAAAATTTGTCTCATCAAAAACGGAGTTCGAAAAAGTAAATACGTAATCATAAGGTTTCCGGTTTAGTCGTAAAGGACGTTAAATTATAATCGTAAGTCCTAATCTCTTCTCGTAATTTTGTGAGTTTATGAACCAACACAAATTTAAAATCCCAAAATAATATTCATGGATAAATTTATTTTCTGAAATGTCGGACTGTCACCCAAACGGTGTATGTAAACGTAAGCACGTAACGTAGAATCCTCCGGTTTAGACGTAGTCGATGCTACTTCAAGACGTAAATCCAAATTTCTTCCCAAAAATAAGTGAGTTCATAATATCACATTAAAATAATGTTTTTAAATAATAATTGAGAATAAAATATCAACCATAAATTGACGGATTGTCACAACATTTACCCCTAAACAGGATCTTTATCCTCAAAGATCATCTTATCTTACTACTCGCTTCTTATAGAGTTAAAGCCATGTGGGTATTTCCTCCACATTCGGTCTTTTCTCATAAGTGTAATCCATTATAATACGCGAGTTTCATCAAACATAACTACGGGAATAAGCTCAGGCTTAATGTTGACTTACTTTCTCTATCCATGATTTCCACGGGTTTTTGATGAATGCAACTTTTCGCTGATCTAAACTTCATTAAGCAATAGTTAGATTTTCACTTGATAGAGATTTTATCAAGTTCGATTTACGAAATATAATTTACGCAGCCCTTGAAGTCATAGGGTAGATCCAGCTTATATGCCTTTCAAACCAACTTTTACATCATCTCAATGGTCCCATACAACGGGGACTAATATCCCATGATCTTTTAGATCATCAGTTCATTTTTCCATGGTTAAATTTTTTGGCATAACTTCGCTACCCATCTGGCACTTTAAGATCTACATTTCATATTCACATAACCTTCTGCCCACTACCGGTAGTTAATAATCAGATCCTAATTTCAACAATCATTTCAGGTCTCGCGGGTCGAGTATTTTGTAAGGTTAGGTTCGCCATCATAGGAAACCTTAAACCTAAAAGACATGTCCAACTCACAATGGATGTATGTCGGGTGTCTTCATCCCAACTCCTGCTTACCGATGCTCTAATATATATCCTCACAAGATTCGATCTCGATCCTAATACGATAATTATCAATGATAATCTCTCCAAAGGAAAACGATTTTACATTTTATTACCAAAGGTCAATCATTCAAACATAAAATAGCACTTATAGTATTTTGTATCGTTACTTTACCTCGTCCCTTCGATTGGGGTGGTACAGTACTCTCATCAAGATTCGTTCTCAGTGACTTCTGAGCAAATCTTAAGAAATTCGATGCAAAGCGAGGATCTTGATAGAGATGATCGATACAGGCACACCATGTTTACATAACTCCTTTAAATACAAAAGAGTCAATTTCTTCATCAATAATCTATCATTAACAGGAATGATATTAGCAGATTTGGTCAGTCTGTCGACGATGACCCAAATCGAATCAAATTTAGATGATGACCTTTGCAATAGCTAGACGTTTACTAATGTATGAGGCGGTGTCTGCATTCATAATTTTCCATCAGTACAACTTCTTCTGATAATGATACATTAAATCATAAATGACAGGAATAGAATACTTATACTTACGGGATTCCATCATGACTAAATCTCAAAATCCTCTATATTCAGGCAACCATAAGCAGCCTTTAAAACATTCAACGCCATCGGCTTCTCAATTCTGATGGTTCACATTAGCCGCGAACCCCTTTTTAGTATCTATATTATCCTTCTTACAAGCATTGTTTATTTTTATATTGTTCGGCAATTTATTTTGCACCTTCATTATTAAGGAAACATGTCCTAATTGGTTCTTTATCTTTTCTACATAATGTGTCAGTAATTATATTCACCTTCCTCGATGAAACAAATATCATGACCGTATTTATTCAGAAATTATTCCTTCATATTTTCTAAGTTTTAGTTCTATCTCAACTATTATTTTTATCAGTTTTGCTTGATTCGACGTTTTAAAGCGTCGATAATTATTATACGTAAATTAACAATAAATATTAAGTTTTTATGAAACGTAAACGTTAAAAGTTTAAATTTCTCAGTTTGTCCAATTATATAAAAATGTTCCAAATGAGTTTGAATTTAGTTAACATGATCTTTATTTATTTATCGAAAATAATTAGTAAGATCCGTAAATGTTCGAAAAACCTTCGTTTATTCTTTGGTAAAAATTTTCTTAGTTGAAAAGCAAAAATTGTCGTTTCAAATTTTAAGTCATGGTTTAACGGTTTCCTCAATCCCTCTTAGGTTTTCTTGAGGTATACACAAACATTTACCCCCAAACAGGAGTTTAGTTATATGATTTGTGTATAAGGGAATAATCCCTTAAAAATCCTTTGATAAAATATCTGTCAAAACATATTTCCATTTTCTTTTTAGTAAAACCCAAAGCCTTAATGGCTCTAATCTTTGAAAAGTCATTATAGATTCCATTATCTTATTAATCACACGGTCAAATAACGTAAAGGATTTAGTCTTAAATCTCATGTTAATTATCCAAGGTACAGGTTTTCATTGTTCGGCGAATTCAGGGCAATCTATAAATAATTATTAACTCATTCTTATTCTTATAAACAAACAGATGGTCCTTAATGATCACGAGCATGAATTTATCAAATTACAGCCTACACACGTGATTCACCAAATTTATGAATGCTACATGTGCATTGGTCAATCCAAACGACATCACGTGAAACTTATAATGTTCATTACAAGTACCGGATGTAGTGATTGGAATAGATAATCTTTTTCGCGGATGCGAAATTGATGATAACCATGCCGAGGATCAAATTTTTTAAAACATACGCTAGAACCTTGTAAATTATCGAACAAATATATCATCTTGGGTAGTGGATATAGATTTTTAATCGTCAATTTACCTAGTTCACGGTAATCAATAAATATAAGAAATAATAACACCATAGCTCTTCATGATGACGAGCATGGTAGAATAAAAGTCTTCTCCTACAACTCCCTCAATTGTAGGGTAATTCTTTTAATCTAGATGGTGCTGACGTACAGTGCACATGCTACAGGTGCAACACCGGAAATATAATCAATACCAATTTCAACTTGCCTTATTGGCGAAAGTCTAGGTAATTTACCAATAAATACCTCCTAAAGTTTCAGATAAAAGAAACATCTTTTAATACATTCACTTTAAGGTTCTTTCTAGATTATAATATCTATGACTAATTCACAACCATTCACGGTATAATTTCAAGTCTAAATGCAGGATATGATCATCCATCAAGAATTATTTAGATCACTTTTGATAATCAACATCTTATCATTTAGGGGAATTCTACTCGAGTTCCCATTAATTAAGACAATGTCGTCATGTCATAATCAATCAATCCATTCTACTGGCACTATTAACTTTCCAGTTTCATTGTCGTTGATAAGATGTGAACTTCTCAAAAGACTAATAATAACTCATAATCCTTCACAAATTCAAGGATATATGGAGACATAACTAACCTTAAAAGAGTAAGGTCAACGCATAATCTACGCGAGAGAATTTCAAATCAGATACAGACGAAAACATTTACGAATATGAATATATCCCATGTTTTCATGAATTGAGTATGCATTCGAAAGCTCCTCGGATCGTTACCCAGGTCATTCAAATGAAATCTAATCAAAAGAAATGATAGGAACGTCGATACATCCAGTCGGGTATCGACACTCGATAATCAGATACTTTTCCTAAGAATCTCACTACGGGAGAATTGGACAAGAAAGAATTGTCAATTGTCAAATAAGACAATTTCTACAGATGAGTAAATTCGACTCAGAAGAATAGATGCTACAGGCACATATGTAGGTGTCCCTAACACTATGTCCCTATTTTTCACTTCTTGCAGATCTCATAAAATTTAATCTTTCACAATCTTCAAAGAAAATGTAGTGTTTATTCATTAGTTTTATGGTGACTACTAATCAGCCTTGCATGGTCTATTCCAAATTGTATGTAGGCGCGCAACTATATACAATTTCAAGATTAACGATGCAATACTCAGTTCGTCAAAATTTTATCATCATGTTTATAATAAAAACATTTTCATGCTTAATTCTTAAATAAGAATCAAAAATAAATTTACAAAGATTTTCTTTGTTATGAAAACAGTTAAGTTTTCCAAGGTATTTCATAATCTACTTTATTTCAATAATGATCACTTATAAATCTCACTTGAATAATCCTTATAGTGATGAAAATTTAATTTTTCTCAAGGGATACTGTTTTATCTTATAAAAACAATGAGTGATCTGCAAAAGAGTGATGAAAAGTTGTTTACCAAGAACTAACCACAATATAATAGGAAATGAGCTTAGCCAATTAATCATGAGGTGCATGACCTCGATGGCACTCAAAAAGAATAATCCACCACGTAACTCAATTCGAGATGAGTACTTGTTCAATGGTTGCATCACTAATGCGAGCATTAGAAAGAAGCAAGAAAAGATAGATAACATCGATACATGTAGAACTTAGCAATCAAAGGTAGTCTTTTCATAAATCACAAAGAAGTCAAAATTGTACCGTAACACTTTACGTGTCACTATGTCATACAATTCAAAGAACTCATCCTACCAACCGATGTCTCAGTTAAGTTAGGGATTTTTAAAAGATACCACAATGAATAATAATCTACAAGAGTCATTAGGTGTTCCACCTATCCCAGAAGATCCATCGGTCTCAATTCAGAAGAAGATTTCTTCAATTTATTTCTTGGACACTGGGCATCCTTGTCATTGGACAATGGCCTAGGAATAACTCTTAACACGGATCAACAATCAAATAAAACCTTATAATTAAATCACAGGACTCAACAACTTCCTCTTAACAATTTCTTATTCCATACAAGTTAAATTTTACTTCATTCATGTTTCAACCAAATCATACTCAATGCGATATCCTACCTCATTCTCCAATACTTTCAACCTTATTCTTAGACCTTAATAGGGCAATAAAAGTTTTATGTGAACATCACTTAAATTCCAATCCTATAGCTCTTTCAACAATAGTTATCAAATAAGTCACTAGTATGAAATGACTCACACATTCAATTAGACTTCTCGGAAAGGTACTTGTGGCATGAGGCTTTTGGGTAATCGTTCCAATGACAGCCTCAAGTGCAACATTCACCCTTTCGATTCCAATTTAAAAATTGGATGACAACGAATCAGATGACATTTTCTAGGTGGTAACGTTTTGTCAAACTCCACTCTATAAGGAAAGATCGTCATGACATCGATATCAGATTTAATCTCGCCAATTCTTCTTTAATATCGTAATCAACTAATATCAGCATTTCTACGAATATCAACCATTTGTTGGGATCATAAATATCCACAACTTGGTTTAGATCTAGGATAGCTAGAATTCCTACGAGAATAGCTTCGATTAATTTACTAGGGGATTTAGGGTTCCTTGTGACAATCTACGTCGTATAAATACCTCGTATAAAAATCAAAATAATCATCAAACAATCATGTAATAAAATTACATCATATATATATATATATATAATCCAAGTTATATATATATATATTAAAATAACACTTCTCAGTCTGGCCTTGTCGGTAACGGTACGGTACCGAGAAATCGGGATTTTCCCCTTTTTTTTGGGAATTTCTCGATTTGGTACCGGTCCTATACCGAGTTAATTTGGTAAGAACTAATTATCAAAGTAGACTATATAAGAACCTTGTTTACCAAACTAGATCGAACTTTATCTTCTTACCAAACTAGACCAAAGTGCATAATTTTATGAACCTAAGCGCACAACATTCATGCATAATGGTGCATTTTGGTGTGCATCTCAGCGCACAAGGTGCATCTCACAAGGCATTTTTAGTGTTGGTTGCACAATCTCACGGGGCATTTTTGGTGTGCACCTAAGTGCATAAGATGGGTATGCACATTAGCTATCTTGCCTAAATCACAATATCCAGCCTTTTGAAATTGTGTATGCATGCATGTAAATACCAAAAATATTATGATGTACAGAATGCATCTAGGCGCATAAGAATGCATCTAGGCGCATACGTGCACAAGATGGGCATGCACATTAGCTATGGTGCACAGAATACATCTAGGCGCATAAGTCTAAATAGTGTGTTGTTTAGGCGCACTTATGGTGCACAAAATGCATCTAGGGGTATAAGGCTAAAGAGTTTGTTGTTTAGGCGCACTTATGGTGCACAGAATGCATCTAGGGGCATAAGGCTAAAGAGTTTGTTGTTTAGGCGCACCATTATAAGTAATGCACCATAACGCACTTGGAGCATCAAGGTGCACATTATGCATATAGGCGCATAAGGAATTGTGCATCTAGGCGCACCATTATGTGCATCTAAGCGCATCTAATTATGCATCAATATATCATGTGCATCACCGCGCACAGTGAGTGCATTAGGTGCAAAAAAACTAATTTCACAATGTATCATCGCACAATATTTGGCGCACAATTTTTCATGGTGCAACGTAGTTTACATTCGTTGGATTCTATCATCCTATGGTTATAATTGAAAAGTCTAATTTGATAAATTAATTATACGCGGACTAATTTCGTATTTCAGCCTCAAAAAAGGCTATTTAAGAAATTTCTTCAAGAAATAAAGTATACATCATTGGTTTGGTTTTTTTTTCTTTGAACAAGTGGGTTTTGTTTGCTACTTTAGATTTTCAAGACATTATTCTCTTAAAAGTATAAAAATCGATAACTATAAGGTGAAAAAAAGCTTGTAAGCCCATACACTGGACATTGTTTTGTGCGTTTTTTTTCTTTTAATGTCAAATAGAAATTCATGAATACACAACCTATTTTACACTTTCCATTTATCTGAAAAGGATACACGAGTCATATATACCAAAAAATTAAATTAAATACATCTTGTATACATTTGGTTACCATGGAAAAAAATCCTCATAGACCTTTAGGGCTTGTTTATTTTTTTAGTGGTATCATATAAGGCTCTTAATATGCTTTTTAGTGGGAAAAGAAAGGTTTTGGTGTGAGTATGGAACAAGATGCTCAAAGGGTTTGGGCCCACTTTTGTTTTCCACTAAGAGGTTGCAAAAGAAAAAGAAACACCCTCTTAGTTTAGCATATACTCAACCAACCAATCATAACCATCCATTTTTATCATGTAACAAAAAAACTCATTTTTTAAAAATTAAATATCTCACAAACCGTTCATCGTTACGTAAAACAAAACATATCATCGCAACGAGAATTAAATCATCTATCTATCGATGGGCACATGTATATACTTTCGACGAACTTTTTTTCGACTTTTTTTCTTAAGTCACGTCTAGAGAGAATCATATATGATTCGTCACGGAACATATATGATTCTCAGAAAATCATATATGATTCATATCACGAATCATATATGATTTTCTGAAAATCATATATGATTCTTGACGAATCATATATGATTCGTGACGAATCATATATGATTCGTAACGAATCATATATGATTCTTTCCAGACGTGACTTAAGAAAAAAAGTCGAAAAAAAAGTTCGTCGAAAGTATATACATATGCCCCTCGATAGATAGATGATTTAATTCTCGTCACAATTGTGTATTTTTTTTTCGTTTGACGATTTACCGTTTGTGAGCTATTTAATTTTTAAAAAAGTGGTGGGAAGTGGATTTTTTAAAAAATGGGTGATTATGATTAGTTAGATAAGTTTATGCTAATTTAAATATTTATATAGATCTTAACACACCATTATTTCAAGTTTCTCATCATTGGAATTTTAAAAACACATATGAATAATAAATTGACATAATAATAACTTTGTTTTATTAATAACATAAACACATATAGTCGGAAACAAATGTAAAAATTTAAATGGAAAAAGCTATAGTTTGTAGTAAAGAAACTAGCAAAGTATCTGCGGGATGCGGCGGCGGGTACCCTGTGACTAAATTTTTTTGAGAGTGAATGTTATTCGGTTATTCGTCTTTCATAGCAATAATTTAAGGATGACGATAGTTTTCACCTAAATACATGTCTCAAAAACGTAATTTTGATATAGGGATAGTATTACTTGTGGCGTATATATAATAATGTAATATGTGTAACTTTATTTTCGAAACTCAATTAAGTGCGAGAATTGACATAACTTCTTTTGAGCATTTGAATGAGAAGATCAACCAAAAAATGGTTTGTACATATGATTGCAAGGAAAAAGGGAGAAAAATATGATATAGGAGATTTGTACGATGTGTTGTTTTGCTTGTAAATTATGGTGATGAGGTGTTTTAATTGTACTAGCATGGACCCGCGCAATGCGGCGGTGAGTACTCATAATCATTTTTGAGACTAACAAATATTAATTTTTATCCATTAAGTTTGTATTGTTAAAATTGAAAAAAGAAAAAACCTCTAAATTTTAAAAAAATTAATAGTTAATAAAAATATAGCAAAATGGATATTGAATTAAAGAGCATAAAATTTTAGAAAATATGATGAAATTAGATTATAAAAATAACAAATTAATAAAAAGATTTTTCAGTTTAAAAGAAAAAATGTTATTTAAGTAGGTTGTTACAAAAGTTTGTTACAAAAGGTTGTTAGAAAAGGGTATAATATATGATGTTGATGAAGATATCAACAACTTACTTTATTTAGTAGGAAAAAAAGTCTGAATTTTCAGCTTTCCTATTTTAAGAAGGTTCCAAATGTTTTATATATTAGTATAGAAGTATAGATTATTAATTATGTTTTAAATTAAGTATGATTAATTTTTTGTATATATATTAGAGATATAAAGTTGTATATATGCATTAGAATTTTTTTATTATTAAATTTAATTTTTTTGTTGCATTAATATGTTATACATTATGTTGTGTTTGTTGTATTATTTAATATTTTAGTATTAAATCAAGAGATAAAGTCTAATCTTTTTTATAAGATAGCATGATACTACTAAGTATTAGTGGAAAGTAAGCATTTAATTAGCGAAAGTCTAAGGTAAGAAAACTTGTAATATTTTCTAGCTTTTGTCACCCATGATCATCACAATAGTCCCGAAAGGCTTGATCCTCGCAGAGGATCAAGTAGTATCGAAGGCTTGATTCGTTGCCAATATGAATAGATTATCATGGCGCGACATTTATTGTGGTTAGAACAGAGTTTTGACATTTCAAACAAAATCATTATGAGATACAAATTTGCATAAAAAGCAACCTTAATCATAGTCAGTCCTAAAAAACACACGACTCTTAAACAATCTCGCGTATGTGTCAACTATAACGATCAGGGATGAGCATTTTGACTTAAATCTCGAATCCGAATTCGAACTGTACTGATTCTCGGTATTCGAATCTCGTTCGGTACATGACGGTGACTACGGAATTAGGTGAGAAAAATTCGAAACCATTAACTCGGTATAGGACCGGTACCAAATCGAGAAATTCCCAAAAAAAACGGGAAAATCCCGATTTCTCGGTATCGTACCGATACCGATTCTTAAATCCCGTTCCGTACGAGATCGTTACATAACTTTTTAGATCGGAAAAAAATCAAGAGCACTAAATCACTAAATCAGGACAGATACGAGACGAAATTGATACCACGCCCATCCCTGATAACAATTATGACAACAAATACTACAAAACAAAAACACCCCTCTTACAAATGAGAATACATCACCATCTTTCCTAGTAAAAGCACATAAACAGAAGTGCTTAAAATAGGTAAAACATACCCAGATGACATAGTGAATCAGTTTTTGAGGAAAATAATTGCTATAAGAAAAAATATGTTACCCCTTGATCTTCTATAACACCACTTTCAAATATGTAACGCATTAAAATACCAACATGCAAATACAAACATTGTATTCAACCTTTAATCCAGATAGGTTGAAACAAAATCTAAAGTACAAACTTTTGCAAAGTGATTTTACTTGTCTAAATCAAAATACAACAGTTCATGTCTAATATATATATATATATATATATATATATATGTACAAATTAAACAAAAGTATACCCATCATGCGATGCAGATAGTATTCCGAGGAATTATGGCCAAACCTCTCACTGGTATCTACAAAAACAAAGAGAGAAAAAGGCAGATTTAAACCAGCTAGTATTTACTTATGTAAAACTAACTCATAGATATTGCACATATAAAGTACAACAAGATCACAAGTACAAAGAAAAAACACGCACACATGCCATGTGACTTTTTCTTCTATGTTAATGTGATTTAACACAAGGGGTGTAACTGAAACCGAGACAACTCGTGAGCACTCGAGATTGACTCGAAATACTCGATTCGACTCGATTTTAAACGAGTCGAGCTCGAGCTCGAGCTACTCGTGTAAGATATCGAGTCGAGTTCGAGTTTTAAGGTACTCGGCTCGTCAAGTTCGCGAGCCCTTAACGAGCTTTTGTAAAAGTACATATTTACCCTTTGGTTGTTTGAATTTTAAACCTAAGCATTTAATTTCCCAATGGTGTGTTAAAGGGAATGATAATATTCCAGGCAATGTAAGGGTCCGTTTGGTTTATAGGTGATTTTAGATTTAAATTTGGGTTTAGATTAGATTTGATTTTAAAGTAGGTTTTAGAGAGAGAAAAAAATATTACAGTATTATATATGATTTATGTAAGTTTTAATAAACATTTTTTATATTATATATAATACTACCTCCATCTCAATATTATTGTTCACTATTCCATTTTGGGTTGTCCCAAAATTATTGTCCACTTCCAAAACTTTCAAAATTAAATAGAGAATTTTGTTTGAGTTTACCATATTACCCTCACTTGAGGTTATTATTACAAAAACTAAAGAAGTATAAAATTAATTGGTTAAGGGTAAAACTGTTATTCTGCAAAAAGTAAGAAAGAGAAAGCTGAAAAAGTGATGTTTTTCTAAAACTGTGTATTTTTTGTCTGTGGACAATAATTTTGGGACGGAGGTAGTATTTTTTAACAAAAATTAAAAGTCAGATTATATAAAACTTTGATATGTGGCTGACATCTTTTAGAATTAAACAAATATATACAAACATTAAAAACCCACCAGGGAAGTTGGGCTTGGGAATATAAGGATCAGTCCTAACGTCAAATCAAAATCATGCCAACCAAACAATTGAATTAGTTTTTCCATTAGCCTAAACCTTGTAAAACCAGTGGACCAAACGACACCTAAAACTATGTAGAATAGTAATTATTACCATGTTGGTTATGGTCGGATGGAAACGAGCTGAGTCGAGTTTGAGCTTGGCTCGTTTAAGTTTTACAAAGCTCGAGCTCGGCTCATTTCGAGCCTTATTATTTAGGCTTGGGCTCAGCTCGTGGTATGGTTGACAAGCTCGGGCTTGGCTCGAGCTCGACTCGTTTATATGATTTGGCAGTGTAAACAAAAAACCTGGTTCGAGCTCGACTTGTAATATATTTAAATTAGGATCATTAACAAGATTGTTATTAAGCTTGTTAAGAAGCTCGTATATAAAACATTAGGCTCGTTTAGACTCGCGAGCTCAAACGAGCTTTGTACGTAAAGCCCGGGCTCGAGCTCGTTTAATAAACGAGCTGCAATTCAGGCTCGAGCTCGTTTAGGCTCGACTCATTCGAGCTTTTTACCGACCCGATCTCGAGCTTTCGATGAGCAGCTCGGCTCGTTTCCACCCTTAGTTATAGATAACTAATGTCAACTATGGTTGAGTACTATGCCCATGTGCGCGGTTTAAGAACTTCGTAAGAGAGATTTCATTTTTTACGTTTTAAGGTTGACTACTAATTCATTCAAAATTCATTCCCTCGTTGTGTATTGTTTCCATGCGTGTTTGATGGTTGTGTACCGTTTCCATATGTGGGTTTGATTTCAAGACAAATTGAATACCGACCAATAAAACCTTGTAATCGCATGTGCTATATATGGAAGTTTATGCTTCCAAGTTACTTTCATCAACCAAAGAATAAAACTTTTTCAGATTAATGACTTGAGACTCAGAAGTTTGCATTGTTATTTCTTCCGTTTCTTCATCAGACTCGTCATCACTAGAGATTACAATAACATCATCCCAATTTGAATTTAGTAAGTTTGCGTTGAAGAATGGACTGGGGTGTGGAGCACGGTTAAGAGTTGGAGGGGGAATAAGCTGAACAAAAACAATTGTAAATATAGAATGTAACACCCCCAAATTTATACAATTCAATACAGCGGAAGACTCGTTGGTGTTACGGGATAGCACATTACTCACATCATAGACAACGCTTAAAAATCACGTCGTTTAATAATAAAGCGTTTCCATTCATAAATATCAAATTTACATAGGTCCCAAGTCATTGTATTTCATACAGGTTTTACAAAGCATTTGAATGGATATTATTATTTAAGTGCGGGCCATGAATTCTTGTTGTCTTCCCGAGAATTACCTTCAAGTACCTTAGATAAAACATGTTAAAAGAAAATGTCAGCGATAACGTCGAGTGATTCATAGAGTTTAATAAAATCCATCAATATAACATCGGTATAAAATTATTACCGAAAATCATTTTGTACAAATCTTTGTAATAGGCTATAAAATAGCCAAAGTCATTTTATACAAATCCCTATTAAAAATCATAATATAGGCTTTCGCCTTCAAAACCATTATACGAACCATTGTCGTAAAAATACCGTACAATACGTTTTATAACGTCGTGTAGAGTTAAATAAAAACCCTTATATGAATATGGTTATGTAAAACCAAAACACAAACATAATATCAATAATATGACCTCGTATTGCTAGTAAGGCAATATATCGTAATTCGGTGCGTATAGCAATATTTCGTTATTTTGGATTATTATAAGCCGCATGACATTGTTACCTTACTACAATAAACAACGGGTAGCTAACCAGACAATCATTTGCCCATCTAAATTAGCGTGTCGTCACAATAATCACGCTTGTGTAAATCTTCTCATACATAAATTCGCTTACCAATCAATGGGGCACGACGGGGATCAACCGTCAAGGCGCGAACTGGGGTGATCGTCCCCAAATAGTACTATTATATGCATAAGCGTCTCCCAAATCCCGGTAGTTCACAATTCGTGCTAATGGGACTTTTAGTGACATAACCTAACTTTAATAATCCATTTCACTTCATCTATCGGGTCATTTAATCTTTCATCGGGTCATACAATCATTCAGGTCCAAATCAATAAACAGACAATCGGGACAACTAGTGTCCTATTTTATAAAAACTAACATGTTATCTCCCTCGCGGGTTTATAAAACATTTCATAAAAACATTTAAAAGAGTGCGAGGCTATGAACTCACGTTGATGTGGGAAAGCGGTTATCGGCGATTTGGATGTACGGTACGTGCTTCAATCACGGAAACATAGACAAATAATAATCGTCTTAGACTTTTGTCCAATGACTTTATCAAAATAACAATTATGTATACATATGATGATTTTATATATATGATGATGATCAAGTGGGTTTATACTAGTTTTACTTATTTACATGTTTTAGGTCCAATAAGCCTATTATAAGTCCAATACTTTATATTAGTCCATTTTACACCTTTATTATCAGTATTATAGTTTTTATGTTGGGCCCAAGTGGGTTAAGCCCAATAAGTAAATTTATAAGTGTTTAGCCCATTTAGTTGGATTAATAGTCGAATAATGCTAACTTAGCCCGTTAATGTCCGTTTGTTATATAGTTCGGGTTTTATC
Source organism: Glebionis coronaria (assembly GCA_025667525.1). Taxonomy (NCBI): domain Eukaryota; kingdom Viridiplantae; phylum Streptophyta; class Magnoliopsida; order Asterales; family Asteraceae; genus Glebionis; species Glebionis coronaria. Next base: position 135,389,128 of record CM046874.1, on the reverse strand, counting down.
GGTTTTTACTTGTTATATAAGTTCATATATCAGTATGTGAGTTTATAAAAGTTTATATTAGACGGGTCCGACCGTCTATGTTTTATTTGACAAAAACGTTAATCTTTCGGTTTTAGCCGAAAAGACGTAAAACTTAGTATATAGTTTTATAACTTGGAAAAACATTTATACTTGTAATTTATATAACATGTCATATTTTTATATCAATATATATACCTCTTTATTTATAATTATTATCAACTAGTGAGTTTTATATATGTATATTTTATAAATACAAAATTTTGAGTGCTTATTTTATATACTATTTATTTTACAAAATCTGTCCTAAATATTCAGCCCACCAAAATGGCCATATCTAGAGTTCCACATGGAGATAGAACCCCAAATTTTTATGACATAATATACATGATATTTTCTTCATTTAACTCTTTATAGCTACTGATGAATCAACCTTTAAGTATTTTATAAAATTCGTCCAAAACAGTGTAGGCAGATTTGCACTCTAAACTTGTTTTGATCATATCTCACTCATTATAATGATTCCATTGTATGACCAACTCTCACATGTGTACAATAATCATAGCTTACTGTATATTAATTTTTCCAAGCCATTTTATCAGTTTATCATAAGATTATTTACTGTTTTATACAGCCTCCTAATTTAGCCATGATTTTAACATCCTTTTATGTAGCTTTTAATCTTTTTAATCAAATCTATCAACACCAAATCCCCACATAATATTTTTAATCATCATTCATCATCATATAAATATACATAAATAAAAGAAAATACAAGATTACATAATAAAAATAACAAGAAGGATAGGAAGAATGATCCTTATACCACCATAGTGATGAAAAGATGAGGTTGATGAACAAGGCTTGGATTTTGATGGAAAAACTTGTGATATACCAATATCAACTTCAAGATCACCTATCTTCATAAACATCATGTGGAAAATCAGCCCTATGACACCAACAAATCTTCTCCTTGGATGTTAGAATCACCTCCAATCTTCAAAGCTTCAAAGTAGCATCATCATGTGTACGAGTAACACATGATGTTATGGCCAAAATAGATCAAATGAGGGTTGTAATTGATGATTGTTGGACGAATTTAAGAGAGAGAGGAGAGGAAAAATGGTGGTTTGCATGTGAAAAATGAAAGGAAATGGTTTTGGTGTACTAGTTTTAAGTTTAAGTGGTATTGTTGGTTTTGGTCAAAATGAATGGACATGTGTCCTTTCTATGCATAATAAGTTAACACCTTTGAGGTGTGTTAGCTTGTTTTAGCCATCCCATATTAGTGGGGTGAGATAAACTTGTTTTGTCCCATCCCGCTAATTTACGGGTATTCATCGATTCTAGTTTTCTCGATTTGCGTGCCCTCGGGTCGTTTTACGAAAAACGTTTTTATAAATTATGAATCAATGGCACAAAACGAATTTAATAAAATTTGTCTCATCAAAAACGGAGTTCGAAAAAGTAAATACGTAATCATAAGGTTTCCGGTTTAGTCGTAAAGGACGTTAAATTATAATCGTAAGTCCTAATCTCTTCTCGTAATTTTGTGAGTTTATGAACCAACACAAATTTAAAATCCCAAAATAATATTCACGGATAAATTTATTTTCTGAAATGTCGGACTGTCACCCAAACGGTGTATGTAAACGTAAGCACGTAACGTAGAATCCTCCGGTTTAGACGTAGTCGATGCTACTTCAAGACGTAAATCCAAATTTCTTCCCAAAAATAAGTGAGTTCATAATATAACATTAAAATAATGTTTTTAAATAATAATTGAGAATAAAATATCAACCATAAATTGACGGATTGTCACAACATTTACCCCTAAATAGGATCTTTGTCCTCAAAGATCATCTTATCTTACTACTCGCTTCTTATAGAGTTAAAGCCATGTGGGTATTTCCTCCACATTCGGTCTTTTCTCATAAGTGTAATCCATTATAATACGCGAGTTTCATCAAACATAACTACGGGAATAAGCTCAGGCTTAATGTTGACTTACTTTCTCTATCCATGATTTCCATGGGTTTTTGATGAATGCAACTTTTCGCTGATCTAAACTTCATTAAGCAATAGTTAGATTTTCACTTGATAGAGATTTTATAAAGTTCGATTTACGAAATATAATTTACGCAGCCCTTGAAGTCATAGGGTAGATCCAGCTTATATGCCTTTCAAACCAACTTTTACATCATCTCAATGGTCCCATACAACGGGGACTAATATCCCATGATCTTTTAGATCATCAGTTCATTTTTCCATGGTTAAATTTTTTGGCATAACTTCGCTACCCATCTGGCACTTTAAGATCTACATTTCATATTCACATAACCTTCGGCCCACTACCGGCAGTTAATAAGCAGATCCTAATTTCAACAATCATTTCAGGTCTCGCGGGTCGAGTATTTTGTATGGTTAGGTTCGCCATCATAGGAAACCTTAAACCTAAAAGACATGTCCAACTCACAATGTATGTATGTCGGGTGTCTTCATCCCAACTCCTGCTTACAGATGCTCTAATATATATCCTCACAAGATTCGATCTCTATCCTAATACGATAATTATCAATGATAATCTCTCCAAAGGAAAACGATTTTACATTTTATTACCAAAGGTCAATCATTCAAACATAAAATAGCACTTATAGTATTTTGTATCGTTACTTTACCCCGTCCCTTCGATTGGGGTGGTACAGTACTCTCATCAAGATTCGTTCTCAGTGACTTCTGAGCAAATCTTTACAAATTCGATGCAAAGCGAGGATCTTGATAGAGATGATCGATACAGGCACACCATGTTTACATAACTCCTTTAAATACAAAAGAGTCAATTTCTTCATCAATAATCTATCATTAACAGGAATGATATTAGCAGATTTGGTCAGTCTGTCGACGATGACCCAAATCGAATCAAATTTAGATGATGACCTTTGCAATAGCTAGACGTTTACTAATGTATGAGGCGGTGTCTGCATTCATAATTTTCCATCAGTACAACTTCTTCTGATAATGATACATTAAATCAGAAATGACAGGAATAGAATACTTATACTTACGGGATTCCATCATGACTAAATCTCAAAATCCTCTATATTCAGGCAACCATAAGCAGCCTTTAAAACATTCAACGCCATCGGCTTCTCAATTCTGATGGTTCACATTAGCCGCGAACCCCTTTTTAGTATCTATATTATCCTTCTTACAAGCATTGTTTATTTTTATATTGTTCGGCAATTTATTTTGCACCTTCATTATTAAGGAAACATGTCCTAATTGGTTCTTTATCTTTTCTACATAATGTGTCAGTAATTATATTCACCTTCCTCGATGAAACAAATATCATGACCGTATTTATTCAGAAATTATTCCTTCATATTTTCTAAGTTTTAGTTCTATGTCAACTATATTTTTATCAGTTTTGCTTGATCCGACGTTTTAAAGCGTCGATAATTATTACACGTAAATTAACAATAAATATTAAGTTTTTATGAAACGTAAACGTTAAAAGTTTAAATTTCTCAGTTTGTCCAATTATATAAAAATGTTCCAAATGAGTTTGAATTTAGTTAACATGATCTTTATTTATTTATCGAAAATAATTAGTAAGATCCGTAAATGTTCGAAAAACCTTCGTTTATTCTTTGGTAAAAATTTTCTTAGTTGAAAAGCAAAAATTGTCGTTTCAAATTTTAAGTCATGGTTTAACGGTTTCCTCAATCCCTCTTAGGTTTTCTTGAGGTATACACAAACATTTACCCCCAAACAGAAGTTTAGTTATATGATTTGTGTATAAGGGAATAATCCCTTAAAAATCCTTTGATAAAATATCTGTCAAAATATATTTCCATTTTATTTTTAGTAAAACCCAAAGCCTTAATGGCTCTAATCTTTGAAAAGTCATTATAGATTCCATTATCTTATTAATCACACGGTCAAATAATGTAAAGGATTTAGTCTTAAATCTCATGTTAATTATCCAAGGTACAGGTTTTCATTGTTCGGCGAATTCAGGGCAATCTATAAATAATTATTAACTCATTCTTATTCTTATAAACAAACAGATGGTCCTTAATGATCACGAGCATGAATTTATCAAATTACAGCCTACACACGTGATTCACCAAATTTATGAATGCTACATGTGCATTGGTCAATCAAAACGACATCACGTGAAACTTATAATGTTCATTACAAGTACCGGATGTAGTGATTGGAATAGATAATCATTTTCGCGGATGCGAAATTGATGATAACCATGCCGAGGATCAAATTTTTTAAAACATACGCTAGAACCTTGTAAATTATCGAACAAATATATCATCTTGGGTAGTGGATATAGATTTTTAATCGTCAATTTACCTAGTTCACGGTAATCAATAAATATAAGAAATAATAACACCATAGCTCTTCATGATGACGAGCATGGTAGAATAAAAGTCTTCTCCTACAACTCCCTCAATTGTAGGGTAATTCTTTTAATCTAGATGGTGCTGACGTACAGTGCACATGCCACAGGTGCAACACCGGAAATATAATCAATACCAATTTCAACTTGCCTTATTGGCGAAAGTCTAGGTAATTTACCAATAAATACCTCCTAAAGTTTCAGATAAAAGAAACATCTTTTAATACATTCACTTTAAGGTTCTTTCTAGATTATAATATCTATGACTAATTCACAACCATTCACGGTATAATTTCAAGTCTAAATGTAGGATATGGTCATCCATCAAGAATTATTTAGATCACTTTTGATAATCAACATCTTATCATTTAGGGGAATTCTACTCGAGTTCCCATTAATTAAGACAATGTCGTCATGTCATAATCAATCAATCCATTCTACTGGCACTATTAACTTTCTAGTTTCATTGTCGTTGATAAGATGTGAACTTCTCGAAAGACTAATAATAACTCATAATCCTTCACAAATTCAAGGATATATGGAGACATAACTAACCTTAAAAGAGTAAGGTCAACGCATAATCTACGCGAGAGAATTTCAAATCAGATACAGACGAAAACATTTACGAATATGAATATATCCCATGTTTTCATGAATTGAGTATGCATTCGAAAGCTCCTCGGATCGTTACCCAGGTCATTCAAATGAAATCTAATCAAAAGAAATGATAGGAACGTCGATACATCCATTCGGGTATCGACACTCGATAATCAGATACTTTTCCTAAGAATCTCACTACGGGAGCATTGGACAAGAAAGAATTGTCAATTGTCAAATAAGACAATTTCTACAGATGAGTAAATTCGACTCAGAAGAATAGATACTACAGGCACATATGTAGGTGTCCCTAACACTATGTCCCTATTTTTCACTTCTTGCAGATCTCATAAAATTTAATCTTTCACTGTTAGAAATACGTTTTTACGTATATTAGAAGTATCGGTCACTCCACAAATATTATTAATGTTGTAATAGCTCGTAGTTAGAGTATGCTTATTAAGTTAAGTAAGAACCGGTCCATGGGCTTGTCATGGACCGGCCCAAGCCCAATGTTGCTTGGAAGTATAAATACCCCTTTCCTCCTTGGAAAGGGGTTGGTTGTTGAATGTTTCTCATTTTCACTTATTGAAATAACACATAGTTTTCTCTCACTTTCTCTCTCTAGTTTCTCTCTCTAGAAAACATCAACCCCTTCATAGATTCATAGGTTATCAAGATTCTACATTTGGTATCAAGAGCTATGGGGTGATTTTAGGTAGTGATTTGTGTGGTTTTTTAGTTTTTGATTGTATTAGTGTTCTTTAAGAAGATCCATCTTGATTCTTGGTGTTTTGGTGTTTTTGTGATTGGGATTAGTGGATAAGTATTAGTTTTTACTTATTATTGTAGAAATCACAAAACTTTTTGGGTTATTTGGTCAAAATCTGGGTGTAATCTTAATTTTTTTGATCGACTGTTCATCACGAAACACCTTCTGATTACCCAGCAAAAGTTCCGAATCAACACCAAAAGTTCCGGATCAACCAAAGTTCCGGACGAAAAAGTTCCGAACCAAAAAGTTCCGGATCAACCAAAGTTCCGAACGAAAAGTTCCGGATCAACAAAAGTTCCGGATCAAGGAAGTTCCGAACCAAAAGTTCCGGATCAAGGAAAGTTCCGGATCAAGGAAGTTCCGAACCAAAAGTTCCGGATCAAGGAAAGTTCCGGATCAAGGAAAAAGTTCCGAATCAAGGAAAGTTCCGGATCAAGGAGAAAGTTCCGGATCAAGGAAAGTTCCGGATCAAGGGAAAAGTTCCGGATCAAGGGAAAGTTCTGAATCAAGACTTCCGAACCAAAAGTTCCGAATCAAGGTATTCCAAGCCAAATCTTCCGAATCAAACTTCCGAATCAACAAAAAAGTTCCGAATCAAGGGTTATTTTACTTGTTTTTTCGACGATTTTTTAGAGGATTTAATCTTGGTTTCTTACAACAAAAACTCAACACAATTCACAAGCTTTACTTCACTGCTCGATCAACCGATAATCTTTGTCTCTTTGAAGTGAACAAAATGAATCCGAATTCAGTAATGCCTCAGATGACATCACTCACGGATATTTCCGTCATTACGGGAACGGATAATCGCCCGCCAATGCTCATCAAAGAAGTTTTTGAAGCATGGCAAGGCCGGATGATGTCTTACCTTAAGGGAAAACCGGTTTATGGGAGGCTTATGGTTAAGTCAATTTTAAATGGTCCACTTGACTATGGTACCATCGTGGTTAACAATGTGACTCGACCAAGAGAATTTGAAGAACTTACACCAGCTCAACAACTTGTTGCCGATGCAGACGAAAAGGCTCTTCAAACCATTCTCCAAGCTCTTCCCCATGACATCTATCGGATGGTAAGTCAGTATACGGTGGCAAAGGATTTATGGGAACGTCTAAAGGTGTTGCTACAAGGTACGTCTCTCACCAAACAGGAAAGGGAATGTCAGTTGTATGATCTGTTTGATAGATTCACGTACAACCCAGGGGAAACGCTTCACGATTATTACTTCAGGTTCACCACTCTCATGAATGATCTGAATGTATACAATCTCGTGATTGCTCCATTCCAGGTTAACACCAAATTCTTGAATACTTTACCTCAAGCTGAATGGGGTGAGTATATTACCGATGTTAAGTTAACCAGGGATTTGCATAAGTGCAATTTGGATCAACTCTATGCTTTCCTTCAGCAGCATGAGAAACATGTGATCATGCACCGTTCGCCTCGAGGTATGTACCCTGATTCCTTAGCTTTGATGGCGAATCAACCAAGCTTGTCTCACAACAACACTCCTTATATCTTGGGACATCAAGCCTATCATCCATCACCTTACATGACACCAACCTTCCCCCAATACTCGATTCTACCGCAACCACCCACCTCACATCAGCAACAATATCGGTTTAGTGCACCTTCATCACAATATGCTACACAACCTCACCCAGCAAGTATTACACCTTATGCTCAATCTTCATATTCTTCTTATCAAGAGAATGCAGCATATCCAACAAGCTACCCTGATCAAATGAGTATTCCTCCTAGTGATTATGCAGCTCATCAAGACCAAGCAATGTACTGTGATGATGAGGAAGTCCCCATTCTTGTATTCAAACAAGGTGCTGACCCAGTTGAAGTGTTAACCACTATGTCTGCATATCTCACAAGGACTTTAAGCAAACGAGGATTTAGGGGATCAGCTCCTACCAACAATCAGTTGAGGAATTCATCCAATTCTCGCCAACAAGCTACTATTGAGAATGGCAGGGTAATGGTTCAACCTATTCAACCATATCAGGGGAGACCTACCACATCAACTACAAATGCTCGCACGGTCAATCCTGCTCCAATGGTCAATCCTGCTCCACGGGCTAATTCCACAGGCAAGTTGAGAATGATTACCTGCTACAACTGCAAGGAAGAGGGTCACATGTCCAGGGATTGTAAGAAACCCAAGAGGAGAAGGGATGGACAATGGTTTGCAGAGAAGATCTATCTGGTGAATGCTCAGGCACAAGGAAGGGAACTTGATGAAGAGGAGCTTGCATTTCTTGCTGATCCAGGGATTGCTGAACAAGACACTGTCACCACACAGAATGCAGCATACCAAGCAGATGATCTCGATGCGTATGACTCAGACTGTGATGAATTTCAATCTGCAAAGGCTGCTCTCATGGCAACTATCTCCAGCTTAGGGCCAGAAAAGAGATCTAAGGTACTTATTAATACCACCGATAATACCACTGATGCTAGTATTCAACCACATCAAGTTGTGCAAGAGAGTGCTGATTCAAATGAGTCTTCGGTGGTGAGTCTTTCAAATGAGGAGACAATCAATGATAGCAATATCAATGTGAGTCCCCAGACTTTGAGTGAATCACAACCGGGAGCCATTTCGCATACGCCTACTCCTACTCAACAAGATTTGGTCATGGTTCCTGCTACATTACTTAGCCAAATGAATGCTGCTCTCTTAGAAACCCTAGCTAAGAATAAGAATTTGTCTGATGAGCTTGCCTTAAGCAATGAGAAAGTTCAAACCTTGGAATTAGTGCCTTCGTCTAGTGTTCTAACTAATCCCGAATATGATCACTTTCGAAACAAACAAATGGGTCACTTGCAAGAAATTGAAAACTTAAGAGCAAATCTTTCTAATGAACTTAAAGAAAAGGAGTTAGTGGTCACTAATTTTCAAAAACTTCAAACGGATTTTGAATCACTCGAGTCTAAGAAGAATGAAATGGAGATTAATGCTGCTAATAAGATTAGAAGTCTAGATTACTTGCTTTTAAGACAATACGCTGCTTCACAACTAGTGCACTTATTTGATGCTTCGTTTAGAGAATTTAACTTATCACGTCAAAAAGGCCTTCCCCCTAACCCACGGTATGCAAAACAAGCTTTGACTCATAGTCCTAGACTTTATAATGCAACTCAATTAGGATTGGTCTTAGAACCGATTTGTATTTTCGATGATCGCACAAGTAAGGATCTAGTTGATGAGGATCGGTCATACAATTCTGCAAAATATCCCGAGTGTGATTATTTTAAAATGAATCAGGAGCTTGCTAAAACGGATTTTAGAATTCGCTTCCATATGGACAAAGATCTTATTACAGCACCAACCTACATGTTGAATGAAGAAAACCCTAGTACATTTCCTACACTTGTCAACATGGAAGGTCCTAAGGAAATTCCAAAGGATCTCCCACCTGTTAGCACTGTATGGTTAAACTTGCAAGAGATTAATCAATACTTTACTAATTTTGACAAGGTCATTTTGGAATGTACGACTTCAAATGGCCTAAACGCCGGAGAATGGGCTTTCGAACACATGAACGAGGTGTTTAAAAATGAGATCAACCCATTTGTCGAAAGTCTAAAAGGAAGTTTTGCATCTCTTAAAGAAAATCTTGAATTTGAAATTGGAGAAGTTCAAAAAGTGTTTTATGAAATGGACACCGCTTACGAACTACAACTAATCGAAAAAGAAAAGATTTTAACCGAATATGACCGATTCTTGTCTGAAGTAATCTCGTGTGATGTGCTTACTACTGTAAATGTTAATTATTCGAATGAGCTTACATCCGCTATGATTAAATGTGATGATGTGAATGTTTGTGATGATGTGTGTGATCTCTCTGTAAATGTTGCTGATACTGTAAATGAGGTAGATAATCATTCTTGTCACGAATCTAACGCTGAATTTTTAAAGCTACAAGATTCTTACAATTTACTTTCAAAACGTTTTAATCAACTAGAACAACATTGTATATCTTTAGAATTAAAACAACAAACTCAAAATGAGGATCTTTTGATATCAAATAGTTGTGAAAAAGGCGTTGAGACGAGTGACAAGATGATTGCAATTGTTAAGGCATTAGAGGAAGAGATTATGAGATTGAAGAGAGATGTGTCATCAAATGAAACATTAAAATTGGAACTAGAGGCCGCAGAGTCAAAAAACCAGGACTTAGAAATTAGACTTTCGTCTATTCTAGGGGAGATGGATCGTGCAAGACAGGGAATGTCTCAAATTTATGGTTCACTAGAAGAACGCTTCGCTTTTAATGCGGCACAGCAACAATCTTATGTTGAACAATTGAACCAAAAATGTGAGGAAATCTCTGACTTAAACATCATGCTCATTGACAAAAATATGGTTTTGGCCGAGTTAAAGGAGACACTTCTTCTCACCCGACAAGAAGTTGTTGATAACTCAGCTACCGACTCTACACCGTCCACTAGTGCTCCAACAACCAAGTCAGTAGTGCTTTATAAGAACCCGCTTCATAAGAGAAACCCGGTTACCTACGATGATTATATGAGGAATGCCATTAAGCATGTAGATATTGTTAGGGATATTTTAGACGATCTTTATGCCTTAGATCCCTCAAGTAGTTACTATTATTCGGCTCATGAATATATTAAGCGAGTTCAATATTGCTTAGCATATTTGCAATACATAGGTAAACCAAGTTCTGCACTACTTACTAATAGGCCCATTGCTGTAACTCCATTTAATAAGACTCCAGGAGCAAAACCGTCATTGGCACAATCAAGTAAGGCACCTTTAAAATCTGTTGCTAATGTTCCCACTTTGCCTTCTACAGGATTAAAAGAGACTACTAAGGCTAAAGGATCGCCACTCAAGAAAGATAAGATCAAGCCCTCCACTAGTAGTGCCAAAAAGAAGGAAGTAGAAGCTCACCATAGGAATGTTAGTTCAGTTTTAAATAAAAAGAATCTTGTTAAGACTAAAAGCTCTGCGCCTGTGCAGAAGCCAAAACCATTCGTGAATTCTAATTTGAATTGTTGGAATTGTAATGAATGTATGTTTTCCCAACGTCATGATTTGTGTCTTATTGATCATGTGAATGAAATGAATGCCATTAGGAATGGTCTTGAATGGAAGCCAACGGGTAGAACTCGTGCCCAGGTTGGCTGGTAATGGCGTCCCACTGGTAGGACCTTTACATTAGATGGAACAATGTGCCCTTTAACTAGGAATGCATCCATTGAGGTTAGGTCTGAGCGTCCTTTAGTTAGGAACACTCGCACTCAAGTATGGAAACAGCGCCCTTTAATTAGGCCAACCCCCACTATAGTGCCTATCAGTGAAGAAATACCACAGGATTTAAGCCAACTAGAATCTACACCACCAACTAGGAAGAAGAAGGCTAGGAAATCTAGGAAACCTAAAGTTAGAAAATCTAAGATTATTAAATCTGTACCTGCTAATGACAAGGAACATTCAGATTCCGATACCTCTACATTGTCTTCGTGTGGTGATATTTTCAGGTGGTCCAAATCATCCTCTGGTATTTGGACTCCGGTTGTTCAAAGCATATGACCGGAGATCGCTCGATGCTCCGAAATTTCGTCAGCAAGTTTCTTGGTACGGTTAAATTCGGGAATGATCATATAGCAAAGATAATGGGGTATGGTGAATATCAGATTGGAAACGTTACGATTTCAAGGGTATACTATGTAGAAGGTCTTGGTCATAATTTATTCTCAGTAGGACAGTTTTGTGATTCCAACCTAGAGGTTGCTTTTCGACAACACACTTGTTTCATCCGTAACTTGGAAGGAAAAGATTTGTTGAAGGGATCTCGTGGTGAAAATCTTTATACGTTGTCTCTACAAGACATGATGGCCGCTTCTCCAGTATGTCTTCTCTCTAAAGCATCTAAGACCAAGTCTTGGTTATGGCATCGCAGATTATCTCATCTCAACTTTGATGCTATTAACCATCTGGCTAAAAACGAATTAGTTCGTGGTCTTCCAAAGCTCAAATTTCACAAGGATCATTTATGTTCCGCGTGTTCAAGGGGGAAAAGTACCAAGAAATCATATAAGCCCAAAGCTGAAGACACCAATCAAGAAAAACTTTATCTTTTGCATATGGATCTTTGTGGGCCAATGAGAACTGAAAGTGTGAGCGGTAAGAAATTCATTCTCGTTATTGTAGATGATTTCTCCAGGTTTACATGGGTAAGATTTTTACGTACAAAGGATGAAGCACCGAAGGCTATCATCACTTTTCTGAAATTCATTCAGGTACGTTTGAACACTACTGTCCGCCGTATTCGTACAGACAATGGAACAGAGTTCGTCAACCAGACTCTTCGTGATTACTATGAAGGAGTTGGTATTTCACATGAAACATCCGCTGCACGCACTCCACAACAAAACGGTGTCGTTGAAAGACGGAATTGTACGCTTATGGAAGCTGCTAGGACTATGCTTATTTATGCGAACGCTCCATTGTTCTTGTGGGCAGAAGCGATATCTACTACATGTTTCACCCAAAACCGTTCTATCATTCGGAAACGCCATGGAAAAACACCTTATGAGCTTCTACATGACCGTAAACCCGATGTTTCATTTTTTCATGTGTTTGGTGCTCTTTGTTATCCAAACATTAATAGTGAGAACTTGGGTAAGCTTCAACCGAAAGCCGATATAGGTATTTTCATTGGTTACTCACCTTCAAAGAAAGCCTACCGAATTTACAACCGTCGTCTTGGCAAGATTGTAGAAACTATGGACGCAGATTTCGACGAGCTGACAGCAATGGCTTCTGAGCAACACAGCTCTGAACCCGCGCTTCATGAGATGGGAACGGGTGCTATTAGTTCCGGATTAATTCCCAATAATCCTACTTATACATCATTTTTACCACCATCAAGGCCCGAGTGGGATAAACTGTTTCAACCGTTGTTTGACGAATTCTTTGATCCCCCAAATGATGAAGTTCCAGCACCCGTAGTGATAGCTCCAATTCCTGAAGTTGTTGCTCCAGCCAATGAAACTTTATCTAATGCATCTTCAATTCACATTGAACCGGATGCACCTTCACCAAGTGATTCTCAAACTACACCTGAATCGTCACCCCTACTTGTGCCTAATGATGTGGAAGAGGATTCTATTGATCACGATTTGGAATATGCTCACTTGCAAGAGCTTCCTTTCTTTGGTGTAGCGATACCTGAAAACCCTTCAGCCGCGTCTACCTCAGAAGAAGCTCCTTCTATTGTTCACTCCAGACCACCTAGGATTGAAAACCATAGTACCAAATGGACAAAAGATCACCCAATTAGGAATGTCATTGGAGATCTAGATAGACCAGTCTCTACACGCCATCAATTACAAGAGAGTGCACTATATTGCTACTTTGATGCATTTCTCTCTGAAGTTGAACCTAAAAATTGGCAGCAGGCTATGACTCAATCATCTTGGATTGAAGCCATGTAGGAGGAACTAAATGAATTCCAACGACTTGAAGTATGGGAATTAGTTCCTCTCCCTGACAAAGTTAACATCCTTACTTTGTTATGGGTTTATAAGGTTAAACTTGATGAGATGGGTGCGGTATTGAAGAATAAGGCTAGATTGGTTGCTAGAGGATATAAACAAGCCTTGGGTATAGATTTTGAAGAATCTTTTGCTCCTGTTGCGAGATTGGAGTCAATTAGACTATTCCTTGCGTATGCTGCTCATATGAACATGATCGTCTATCAAATGGATGTGAAGACGGCATTTTTGAACGGTGAACTAAGGGAAGAAGTCTATGTTAGTCAGCCGGATGGTTCGTTAGCACGGAGTTTCCTAATCATGTGTACAAGCTTAAGAAGGCTCTCTATGGGTTGAAACAAGCTCCACGCGCGTGGTATGATCTCCTCTCAACATATCTCATTTCGGAAGGCTTCTCCAAAGGCAAGGTGGACCCCACTCTATTCACTCTCAAGGAGGGCAACGACATGATTCTGGTACAAATTTATGTTGATGATATAATATTTGCTGCCACTAACATAGAATTGTCAATTCGCTTTGAGAAGATAATGTCCACACGCTTTCAAATGTCAATGATGGGAAAAATCTCATTTTTCTTAGGATTACAGATTTCTCAAAATCCCAGAGGCATCTTTATTAATCAATCCAAATATGCTCTAGAATCTCTTAAGAAATATAACTTTGAAAATTGTGACCCCGTGGACACTCCAATGGTGGAGAAATCCAAGTTAGATGAAGATAGGAATGGGACTATTGTCGTTCCAAAACTTTACCGAGGGATGATCGGCACCCTTCTATATCTGACTGCTAGCAGACCTACATGTTGTGAAAAGGATCTTTCGGTATCTAAAAGGAACACTTCATCTTGGTCTATGGTATCCGAAAGATTCCTCTATTGCTTTAATATCATACGCAGATGCCGATCATGCTGGATGTCAAGACACGAGGCGTAGCACTTCTGGATCTGTGCAACTCCTTGGAGATAGATTGATCAGTTGGTCTTCAAAAAGGCAGAAAAGCGCTGCAATTTCTAGCACGGAGGCTGAATACATCGCCATGTCCGGTTGTTGTGCTCAAGTCCTTTGGATGAGATCACAATTAACTGACTACGGTTTGGGATTTAACAAAATCCCGATGTATTGTGACAACAAGAGCGCCATTGCCCTTTGCTGCAACTATGTTCAACACTCCCGGGCCAAGCACATAGACATTCGCTACCATTTCATTAAGGAGCAGGTGGAGAACGGAGTGATCGAGCTGTATTTTGTCACTACTGAGTACCTGCTGGCGGATATGTTCACCAAAGCCTTAGATCGAGGACGAATCGAGTTTTTGATCGACAAGCTTGGCATGAAATCATTCACTCCAGCGACTCTCTAAGAGTTGGCAGAAGAATAAGCTGAATAGTGGTGGTAAACTATTCAGAGTATCCTTTGTTCGTGATCATGTATATTATAGTAAATATATAAACCACAAAAAGAAAAATACAAAAATATAAAACCAAGAAAAACCATAAAAAATATAAAACCTAGAAAAACCATAAAAATTATAAAATCAAGAAAAACCAAAAATATTTTTCGTTTTTAAATCGGGCATGTCTTTTAGTACGGTAATATTTACGGCTTTAGAAATGTCGATCAATATTGACACGGCGCCATAAATAGAGTCCGTATAAAAGTTGTACATTTTAAAAACATGCCCATAATGGCTTGTAGTTATTTCAGACTGCAACCCGGTTTTCATATTAAAGTCACGTTTTTCCTTGGAAAACGTTGGCTCATAACGGGAATTAATTTTCTCGGGCATGATTTACAAGCCAAATCATGCAAAGGGATCAAGTTTACTTTATAACTTGGTCTAACACGAATTTATGTACGTCTCAGTGCATTAATTTGTTAAAATAAGAGAAATCTTATTGACACCACGAATCATTTTTTTTTCAAAGACATCAATTGGAAATGATTTCATCAATATTTGACTCTTTAAACAATGACTACAGCTCTTTAAATAGAAAATGGGTAATCGTTTAAGGGGGAGAAAATATTAAATCATCTTCGTCATTAAATCGATTTTCAAAAGTGTTTGTGGAAAATTAATTGGCTGAATGGTAAATGAGTGGCATTGCTTTAGAAAACGACTTGTGCTCGTTCAAGGTGATAGGACTTGCGTTAGATTTTGGAGATTTGCAAATAGGTTGCGATTGCTTAAGTTTTGTTGGCAAAATTTTTATATGGTTAGGGTAACTAGAAAAGAAAAGGAATAAGCATCTAAAAAGGATAAGAGTGAAAAGTATAGGGATCTTAAGTGATTAGTTTTGAAAGTTGTAAAATCTGACCTAGTCAAAACATAATCCCCCGCCCCCTTTCTTTTCTTATCTTTCACTGTTGCATTTTCTTCCTTGCCGCCATTAAAACACACTTAAGCTAACAAGAACTTCCGTGTAAATCAAATCCATTTGTTTCATTCGTTTAAACAAGGTACAACATCATCTTTAATTTCTAAATCACCTTACTCATCCTTTAATTCTGTTAAATTACTCGATTAATCAGTTTAAATCAACTTAGGGTTTGTGATTAATTTAGGGTTAATTAACTAGGGATTGTTGATGGGTTTTGCTCGGAATCACATTAGATGATGTTATGTTGCTTTAGATTACCTTAGAACTCACAAACGCGCTTAGAATTATCCTCATAGGCTGTGTTTTGATGTTCCGGATGAACATGGATAATAACTTCCGAATGAAGGAAATTTTGAACAAAACTTCCGAATGAAGGAATGTTCCGAACGAACTTCCGAATGAAGGAAGTTCCGAATGAAGAACTTCCGAATGAAGGAAGTTCCGAATGAAGGACTTCCGAATGAAGGAAGTTCCAAATGAAGGACTTCCGAATGAAGGAAGTTCCGAATGAAGGACTTTCGAATGAAGGAAGTTCCGAATGAAGAACTTCCGAATGAAGAAGTTCCGAATGAAGGACTTCCGAATGAAGAAGTTCCGAATGAAGAACTTCCAAATGAAGAAGTTCCGAATGAAGGACTTCCGAATGAAGAAGTTTCGAATGAAGAACTTCCGAATGAAGAAGTTCCGAATGAAGAACTTCCGAATGAAGAAGTTCCGAATGAAGGACTTCCGAATGAAGAAGTTCCGAATGAAGGACTTCCGAATAAAGAAGTTCCGAATGAAGAACTTCCGAATGAAGAACTTCCGAATGAAGAAGTTCCGAATGAAGGACTTCCGAATGAAGAAGTTCCGAATGAAGGACTTCCGAATGAAGAAGTTCCGAATGAAGGACTTCAGAATGAAGAAGTTCCGAATGAAGGACTTCCGAATGAAGAATTTCCGAATGAAGAACTTCCGAATGAAGAAGTTCCGAATGAAGGAATGTTCCGGATGAAGAAGTTCTGAATGAAGGAATGTTCCGGATGAAGAAGTTCCGAATGAAGGAATGTTCCGGATGAAGAGTTGTTTGATTAATATAGTTTGCCTGTTATATGTACTTGTTGTATTAGGTTATGAAATGTGTTATGCTTAGAAGTAAGAATGATGTATATCTATATGTTTTTTTGCATCAACCTTTCATGTCTTATCTTAAGCAGATACAATGACTAATCCAACAGTACAAGCAATCCAAGACTCTAGAGAAGCCGATATTGCCGAAGCACGAACACTCAAGTTCATACCAAACAACTACCGGCTGAAGCAAGTCTCAAAATCCACTCACCATGGTTTCAAAGTCGCCATAGCAATTCTTGATCAATCTCATTTCAAGAATGCTTTAAGGAGTACTGCCTCGGTGCCTTATGATTATATGTATGAGTTTTGGGCTACTAAGGAAATTACTTCAAACAAGATCACCTTCACTCTCGACAACAAGCAGCAGACAATTAAGGTTTCAGACTTCCGTAAGATATTTGGCATTCGGGATTCACCCAAAGGTATGGTATTTTCGAGGGATCCTACTAAAGACGAACTCATGGAGTTATTTGAGGCTATTGGATGTCCTGAAATACGAGTTGCGTCTGAGTTTACCACTGCTAAAGTAGGACAACCTTGGAGAGCGATGTTGGGTATTCTCAGTAGATGTCTTACACCGAAAACAAGTGGGCATGATGCTTTGCGTAGTCCAATTATGAACATCTTCTATGGGATGTACAAGGGCGCCAATGCAGATTATGCTTTATTGTTATGGGAAGAATTCACCTTTCAACTCTTCCAAAACAAGAAGCTGAAGACTAATTTCTTTGCTTACCCTCGGTTTATCAAGCTTATCATCAACTATTGTATGAAGAATGATCTTACTATTGATAGGCGTGCAGCAAGTCGTCATCACACCGAAGAAGCTGATCATACGGTAGATCTAAGGCATGAAGGACCAGCTGGTGGTGTGATTCCTGGTCCTGTTCCCGATAACCTTCTGACGGATAGAATTAAAGGTTCTGCTGATTACAAACTACTGCAACTAGAAATCAAGAAGTTAAAAGCAAACCTTCAGACTGGTGAAGACTCGTATACTACGGTCAAGAGTAAAGGTAAACGCAAGCAACCAGCTGCGTTACCTGAACCCGAAACCAAGAAGAAGAAGACTGAGGTTAAGAAGGGAAAGGGTAAGGCTGATGAGATGGTTCTACGTGACGAAGAAGATGTTGTTGATCCTACTCTTGACAAGACGGAGAGAAAAATGATGAAGATAGCTATTCAAAGGAGTAGGAAAGATACGGGCGGTAGTGGTTCAGGTGCAAGGATAAATGTTGAAGAAGAGTACAAGGAACCAGATGATATTGATGAGTTTGGGTCACCTGAACGGTATTCTACTTCGAAGGAGACATCCATCCCGGTTTCAGCAAGTGTTGAAAAGGAGTCCGTTGCTCCTACTATCATGGTGTCTACTCAACCTTTAGCAACTCAACCTCCACCAATCCAACCCTTACCAACCAGACCGGCGTCAACACCATTCCTTCCACCACCAATAACTCCCATCCTTAGTACCGTAGTAACAACCGAGCCTCTTCCATCAACCCAGAGCAGCTCTGCAACATCTACAATGGCTGCATTGGTGATGGCCGAAATGTTGGATAAACATACGGATAATCACAAAAGAGAAATGGATGAACTTCGCCAAGAGCTACATAGACGAGCTCAAAGTGAAGAAGCATATAGGAAAGCCCAAGAGGAGATGCTTGCTAAGTTCGCTGCAGATATGGAATTGACGTGAAAAGCTCATGCAGAAGAACTAGCTCAGGTTAAGCAGGCTGAGGCGGATAAGCATGATGCACGTATCACTAGACTTCAAGCGATGATGGATAGATACAAGGAGCAGAAAGAAGCACTTGAAGCTTCTATGGAAGAGAGAGTGAAAGAATCTGTTGAATCCATTATGCCTAAACTGCGTGATGAGTTGAAGACAATCGCAGCTGATAATTTGATGATCAAGTCATCCAATCCTTCTGAATCCGCCTACAAAATTGCCTATGACTTGACGGATTTTGAATTGAAGAAGATCCTGAAAGCTCGAATGAGGGAACTTGGATCGTTTGATAAATCTAGGATTCAACGGGCTCTCTACAAATCCCTAAATGACGCTATCATGGAGGATGATAAGTTATTTAAAACGTTTGGAAGTGTGGTACCATACCACATTCTACCTGAGGAAGAAAGGGAAGAAAGTGAAGAAGAAGAGGGTACTGGTGAAGATGAAGGTGGAGAAGAAGAAGAAGAAAAGGATGATGAAGATGACGATAATGGTGATGATGATGAGGATGAGGATGATGATGATGATGATGATGATGGCGATGATGGTGGTGATGGTAATGAGGAGAGTGCTAGGGGGAGCAACGAGGATAGCGATAGGGATAATGATGGGGGTAAACAGCCTAAAGAGGGGGATAAGGTTGCCAGCTCAAAGAAACCTGCTAAGTCTGGAACCAAGTCCAAGAAAGATGCAACACAGAAGGACAAATCAACCTCCACGGAATCAAGACGATCCAAGTGGCGCCACGATGTGAATGCTACTACGGCGTCATCGATTCCTGGTACATCTATTGCTGTATCTTTACCCATTACCACTAACCCTATTAGTCCTGTTGTTGTTGCTCCTGTGATTGCAGAATGAAGTAACGGAACCTGAAGCTGCACAACACTCACCCGTTCATGACACCGCTGAGATGCCTGAATCAGAACCAGCAGATGTTCGCGTTTCTACTCCTCTACAACAAGCACAACAATCTACGGTTCCTGAACCAAGCACACGAGACTGGACAGACACGTTGGAGATTGACGAGACTGCACCGCCACAGGCTTGGATCACGGCAGCGGCGCAATATGATCCGATCACAGACGCTGGCAAATATGTTTTGTATCTCCGTATCCGCAGTTCGATTGACTTATGTGCATTTCTTGCTCATGAGTATAAGACTTCGGTTACTCCATCTTTGGTGAAGAAAGCACTGAAGGATAAGAGACTTCGCGCCAAAACCCGGTTAACCCAAATGGAGTTCGAGTATTATGCTGATGAGATCCTGAAAGCTCTGAATACCGTTCAACGGCCAGGTCTTCATGAATCAGAAAGAGCTCCACCTCCACTTGATCCTACTCAAGATAATCAGATAGCTCTCGACTTCTTCGTCACCTATGATCTTGAGTATCTTCTGAAGGGTTCATCAAAGTACGCAACATCCTTGACCTTGCTGAAAGCTGCCAACTGGGGGACAATACCCTGGATCGAGGAAAAGGTAAACCGAATCTGGGTCCCAAGGGTAACTCGTAATTATGATATGTATGTTGTTATAGGTACATCTCATTGGGACGAACGAGTCCGAAGGGCGTACAGGGGTTGCTGCCTATTCAATTCAGGAAGTAACGTTAGATCCGATATCCGCATATCCAGCATCTTAGGGTTGAAAACTGAAGCCAAGAATGGCTATTATCATGTGACGGAGATTCTTTTGAAAAGGGAGGATGACAGAGAATACAAAATCCAGCAGGGAGATTTTTCTATCATTCGCCTTGAGGATATCGAAGATATGTTGCTTCTGATGACCCGAGATCAACTCACACATATTCCTCGTGAAGACCTCATTGCCTTGAATACAGCACTTCGTATGTTCACACGAAGTGTTGTTATCAAGAAACGAGTTGAAGATCTTCAGTTGGGAGTCGAAAGCTATCAAAGGAAGCTTAACCTAACCCGTCCAGTGAATCAAGTGTTACCTCAACATGTCAATAGATGTCCCTATACCGGTATTTCTGTTCCGAATTGTGGGATTTTCTACTTGAACAGTCGAGGGTTAATGAAGTTTATGAGGGTGGGTGAGCTTTATAAGTACAGTGATGGGACTCTTCTACAAGTCAGAGGAAAGTTGGAGCATCTTAACTCGGGTGGGACTTTGCCAGAGATGACGGAGGATTGGCATCCAGGTTATCGGCAAATGGCGAAGTACGTGATCAAGAAGATTGATCAAAAGCTCCGTGAACGTAGATTGATGAGGAGCTTGGAAAGATTCGTTGGTGGTAGACCATATTTAGTGCACCACAAGCTACTGCAACGATCCATCTAATGGGTCGTACATTTCAGGTCCACTTTATATTGGTTTTTCAATTGTGAATATGTATATTTGTGAATATTGTGCTTTTGCGGCTTGATGTAGTGTTAAAGTATGATAATTTTTCAAGAATTTCTCTCGAGATTCTAAATCTTTCAAAATATATCATACTAAAGCACTACAAATATCCCTTATTAATTTAAGGGGGAGCATGAACATGTTCTATGGCCAAACATCGATTTCATTTTTTACCCAAAGACCGGTTAATCCATTCAATATCCCAAATATTAATGGTTAACATTTTGGATAAGGGGAGAAAATGGGATTAAGGAGATTTAAATGATACTTAGCTAAAAGATGAAAAAGACTTAACGATTATCCAACTTAATATGTGTAAAGCACGTATTAAGGGGGAGCGTTTTTGATGATCAAAAACACCTAAGGTACGAAACTTTTGATTTCAATATCACAAGTACTTTAGGTGATTTTCAATGATTTTTCATGGTGGCAATTCCTTCCCAAAACACGCTTAATTCACGACGAATGTGGTGACAAAAGGGTGGTAGGAATAGGTTTAGTCCAATGATTCATCAGAGCCGATGGAATCTTCCCAAGGACAATTCCCTAGATAGAATTAGAAGTCCTAGGAAAGATGGAGAAAGAATGTGAACGTAGCTGAATGCCGACCAAGTACTTAAGCTAGCACTGGAACAATCACAACAAGGTGCTAGTGATGACGTATTGGTAAGCATTGAAGGGGTTGAAGAATGAAAAAGAATTGTAAAGATAAAGGGTGTAAAGAAAGAAGCCCTCCTTACAACTTTAGGCAGACACCGGGTCAATACATATGCTATTGAGGTCATTTTTGCTAATGATTCTCGGTATTGAAGAAAGACATCATGGACCCAGTGATGCAATGCACAACCCTTCCCAGCTAACTCAAATATCTCTCAAAAGGTATTTGTTTTAATCACACGGAGATCAACACGTTATCTATTGGTTTATTCACTCTGAATAGACTGGTATTGAAAAGGTGGCACTCCTCTCCAGCCATCGCTCACTAAAATCAAAACGCACAATTGAGTCTAGAGCCAAGAGATCATCAAAAGTCTCATTAGGACACTTTCCATTTACTCCTTTCTTTCTCACACACTGTGAAAAGTAAGAGATTTTCATGAGTCCTACGCAATATTCCTGTAATATTGCCAGAACATCCGAGTAATACGTAAGTATTACAATGAAGATGGAAATCCTGCTTGAGCCAACATCAAACAAGCTCATGGTAGGTTACACGTGCGGTTCTTTTAGAACCAATCTTGTGAAAAACTGGAAAGAAACAGTGGTTTAATTCTTAATTGAACTTAAACTCGTTCCAGGCCTCTACGCATTATCATATGATCTTGCCAGAACACTCAGAGTAACTCTTTATTGATCACAGTGACGAGTGGAAATCCTTCTAGTGTTAACATAAAACAGCACTTGGTAGGTGACGTGCAAGATTCTTTATGAATTGAGCTCGTGACAACTGGAAAGCAACGATGGTGAAAATCTTAATTGAAATTCACTTGTTCCATGTTTCATGAATTGACGGCTTTAAATCACAAGGATAATTTATCCAAGTGATTCACTCTTTATGTTCGCAGTCAGCTTTGGACGATCGAATAAAGAGAACGGGTTTACCCGCGAAATCTTGTCAGGAAGTTACTTAATTGAAACTATCCGTCACGGGTACGATATCTAATATCGTCCAACGGTCTTCACCGACCGGAGGTAAAATGCTACCGAATTAGAATAAAATGTTCAAAGCCATTTTATTCGTGTCGTTGATGTGTACCTGTTAAAGACGGTGGCGTTGCTGTGTACCTGTTGAAGACGGTGGCGTTGCTGTGTACCAGTGAAGACGGTGGTGTTGCGGTGTACCTGTAGAAGTCGTTCCCACATGCTTATGTCTTTCTGCACCAAAGTTCAGCAAAAATTCAAGAAAGTACAAGATAAAGTCTTCCGCTGTACCAAACTCTGAAGCTTTCGAGAATTCAACAAAAAGACATAAGTGTGTGGAACATGGAGTCACGAGGAGGCAAGTTTCACAAGAAGGCAGAGATCGCACGTGAAAGGCCAAAAGAACAATGCTCTCAAGCCAAAGCCTAAAAGATCAAACCAACATATTCACAACAAAAGAAAGAAAAGAAGAAAAGACTACGAGCTAAAGAACGAAGACTTAGTATAGTATGCTAGGTTTAGAACTTTGTAACGTGGAGTGACCTCCCTTAGGGGGAGATTGTTAGAAATACGTTTTTACGTATATTAGAAGTATCGGTCACTCCACAAATATTATTAATGTTGTAATAGCTCGTAGTTAGAGTATGCTTATTAAGTTAAGTAAGAACCGGTCCATGGGCTTGTCATGGACCGGCCCAAGCCCAATGTTGCTTGGAAGTATAAATACCCCTTTCCTCCTTGGAAAGGGGTTGGTTGTTGAATGTTTCTCATTTTCACTTATTGAAATAACACATAGTTTTCTCTCACTTTCTCTCTCTAGTTTCTCTCTCTAGAAAACATCAACCCCTTCATAGATTCATAGGTTATCAAGATTCTACATTCACAATCTTCAAAGAAAATGTAGTGTTTATTCATTAGTTTTATGGTGACTACTAATCAGCCTTGCATGGTCCATTCCAAATTGTATGTAGGCGCGCAACTATATACAATTTCAAGATTAACGATGCAATACTCAGTTCGTCAAAATTTTATCATCATGTTTATAATAAAAACATTTTCATGCTTAATTCTTAAATAAGAATCAAAAATAAATTTACAAAGATTTTCTTTGTTATGAAAACAATTAAGTTTTCCAAGGTATTTCATAATCTACTTTATTTCAATAATGATCACTTATAAATCTCACTTGAATAATCCTTATAGTGATGAACATTTAATTTTTCTCAAGGGATACTGTTTTATCTTATAAAAACAATGAGTGATCTGCAAAAGAGTGATGAAAAGTTGTTTACCAAGAACTAACCACAATATAATAGGAAATGAGCTTAGCCAATTAATCATGAGGTGCATGACCTCGATGGCACTCAAAAAGAATAATCCACCACGTAACTCAATTCGAGATGAGTACTTGTTCAATGGTTGCATCACTAATGCGAGCATTAGAAAGAAGCAAGAAAAGATAGATAACATCGATACATGTAGAACTTAGCAATCAAAGGTAGTCTTTTCATAAATCACAAACAAGTCAAAATTGTACCGTAACACTTTACGTGTCACTATGTCATACAATTCCAAGAACTCATCCTACCAACTGATGTCTCAGTTAAGTTAGGGATTTTTAAAAGATACCACAATGAATAATAATCTACAAGAGTCATTAGGTGTTCCACCTATCCCAGAAGATCCATCGGTCTCAATTCAGAAGAAGATTTCTTCAATTTATTTCTTGGACACTGGGCATCCTTGTCATTGGACAATGGCCTAGGAATAACTCTTAACACGGATCAACAATCAAATAAAACCTTATAATTTAATCACAGGACTCAACAACTTCCTCTTAACGATTTCTTATTCCATACATGTTAAATTTTACTTCATTCATGTTTCAACCAAATCATACTCAATGCGATATCCTACCTCATTCTCCAATACTTTCAACCTTATTCTTAGACCTTAATAGGGCAATAAAATTTTGATGTGAACATCACTTAAATTCCAATCCTATAGCTCTTTCAACAATAGTTATCAAATAAGTCACTAGTATGAAATGACTCACACATTCAATTAGACTTCTCGAAAAGGTACTTGTGGCATGAGGCTTTTGGGTAATCGTTCCAATGACAGCCTCAAGTGCAACATTCACCCTTTCGATTCCAATTTAAAAATTGGATGACAACGAATCAGATGACATTTTCTAGGTGGTAACGTTTTGTCAAACTCCACTCTATAAGGAAAGATCGTCATGACATCGATATCAGATTTAATCTCGCCAATTCTTCTTTAATATCGTAATCAACTAATATCAGCATTTCTACGAATATCAACCATTTGTTGGGATCATAAATATCCACAACTTGGTTTAGATCTAGGATAGCTAGAATTCCTACGAGAATAGCTTCGATTAATTTACTAGGGGATTTAGGGTTCCTTGTGACAATCTACGTCGTATAAATACCTCGTATAAAAATCAAAATAATCATCAAACAATCATGTAATAAAATTACATCATATATATATATATATATATATAATCCAAGTTATATATATATATATATATATTAAAATAACACTTCTCAGTCTGGCCTTGTCGGTAACTCGGGAATTCTTCGGCACCGTTATAGTCAAAAGATTTTTAGACATTTTGTGAAAAATGTTTATAGTTAAAAGATTTTGAAATGTTTTATTCAAAACCTTGGTTTTAAAAATCTTTCGTTCTCTATAACGAGAGATCTGGTACCAAACTGTAACGCCCCCAAATTTATACAATTCAATACAGCGGAAGACTCGTTGGTGTTATGGGATAGCACATTACTCACATCATAGACAACGCTTAAAAATCGCGTCGTTTAATAATAAATCGTTTCCATTCATAAATATCAAATTTACATAGGTCCCAAGTCATTGTATTTCATACAGGTTTTACAAAGCATTTGAATGGAAATTATTATTTAAGTGCGGGCCATGAATTCTTGTTGTCTTCCCGAGAATTACCTTCAAGTACTTGAGATAAAATATGTTAAAAGAAAAGGTCAGCGATAACGCCGAGTGATTCATAGAGTTTAATAAAATCCATCAATATAACATCGGTATAAAATTATTACCGAAAATCATTTTGTACAAATCTTTGTAATAGGCTATAAAATAGCCAAAGTCATTTTATACAAATCCTTATTAAAAATCATAATATAGGCTTTCGCCTTCAAAACCATTATACGAACCATTGTCATAAAAATACCGTACAACACGTTTTATAACGTCGTGTAGAGTTAAATAAAAACCGTTATATGAATATGGTTATGTAAAACCAAAACACAAACATAATATCAATAATATGACCCCGTATTGCTAGTCAGGCAATATATCGTAATTCGGTGCGTATAGCAATATTTTGTTATTTTGGATTATTATAAGCCGCATGACATTGTTACCTTACTACAATAAACAACGGGTAGCTAACCCGACAATCATTTGCCCATCTAAATTAGCGTGTCGTCACAATAATCACGCTTGTGTAGATCTTCTCATACATAAATTCGCTTACCAATCAATGTGGCACAACGGGGATCAACCGTCAAGGCGCGAACTGGGGTGATCGTCCCCAAATAGTAATATTATATGCATAAGCGTCTACCAAATCCCGGTAGTTCACAATTCATGCTAATGGGACTTTTAGTGACATAACGTAACTTTAATAATCCATTTCACTTCATCTATCGGGTCATTTAATCTTTCATCGGGTCATACAATCATTCGGGTCCAAATCAACAAACAGACAATCGGGACAACAAGTGTCCTATTTTATAAAAACTAACATGTTATCTCCCTCGCGGGTTTATAAAACATTTCATAAAAACATTTAAAAGAGTGCGAGGCTATGAACTCACGTTGATGTGGGAAAGCGGTTATCGGCGATTTAGATGTACGGTACGTGCTTCAATCACGGAAACATAGACAAATAATACTCGTCTTAGACTTTTGTCCAATGACTTTATCAAAATAACAATTATGTATACATATGATGATTTTATATATATGATGATGATCAAGTGGGTTTATACATTTTTACTCATTCATTATAGTGTTTATGTGTTGGTAACATATTTATACTAGTTTTACTAGTTTTACTTATTTACATGTTTTAGGTCCAATAAGCCTATTATAAGTCCAATACTTTATATTAGTCCATTTTACACCTTTATTATCAGTATTATACTTTTTATGTTGGGCCCAAGTGGGTTAAGCCCAATAAGTAAATTTATAAGTGTTTAGCCCATTTAGTTGGATTAATAGTCCAATAATGCTAACTTAGCCCGTTAATGTCCGTATGTTATATAGTTCGGGTTTTATCGGTTTTTACTTGTTATATAAGTTCATATATCAGTATATGAGTTTATAAAAGTTTACATTAGACGGACCCGACCGTCTATGTTTTATTTGACAAAAACGTTAATCTTTCGGTTTTAGCCGAAAAGACGTAAAACTTAGTATATAGTTTTATAACTTGGAAAAACATTTATACTTGTAATTTATATAACATGTCATATTTTTATATCAATATATATACCTATTTATTTATAATTATTATCAACTAGTGGGCTTTATATATGTATATTTTATAAATACAAAATTTTGAGTGCTTATTTTATATACTATTTATTTTACAAAATCTATCCTAAATATTCAGCCCACCAAAATGGCCATATCTAGAGTTCCACATGGAGATAGAACCCCAAATGTTTATGACATAATATACATGATATTTTCTTCATTTAACTCTAATATAGCTACTGATGAATCAACCTTTAAGTATTTATAAAATTCGTCCAAAACAGTGTAGGCAGATTTGCACTCTAAACTTGTTTTGATCATATCTCACTGATTATAATGATTCCATTGTATGGCCAACTCTCACATGTGTACAAGACTCATAGATTACTGTATATTAATTTATCCAAGCTATTTTATCAGTTTATCATAAGATTCTTTACTGTTTTATACAGCCTCCTAATTTAGCCATAATTTTAACATCCTTTTATGTAGCTTTTAATCTTTTTAATCAAATCTATCAACACCAAATCCCCACATAATATTTTTAATCATCATTCATCATCATATAAATATACATAAGTAAAAGAAAATACAAGATTACATAATCAAAATAACAAGAAGGATAGGAAGAATGATCCTTATACCACCATAGTGATGAAAAGATGAGGTTGATGAACAAGGCTTGGATTTTGATGGAAAAACTTGTGATATACCAATATCAACTTCAAGATCACCTATATTCATGAACATCTTGTGGAAAATCAGCCCTATGACGCCAACAAATCTTCTCCTTGGATGTTAGAATCACCTCCAATCTTCAAAGCTTCAAAGTAGCATCATCATGTGTATGAGTAACACATGATGTTATGGCTAAAATAGATCAAATGAGGGTTGTAATTGATGATTGTTGGACGAATTTAAGAGAGAGAGGAGAGGAAAAATGGTGGTTTGCATGTGAAAAATGAAAGGAAATGGTTTTGGTGTACTAGTTTTAAGTTTAAGTGGTATTGTTGGTTTTGGTCAAAATGAATGGACATGTGTCCTTTCTATGCTTAATAAGTTAACACCTTTGAGGTGTGTTAGCTTGTTTTAGCCATCCCATGTTAATGGGGTGGGAAAAACTTGTTTCGTCCCATCCCGCTAATTTACGGGTATTCATCGATTCTAGTTTTCTCGATTTGCGTGCCCTCGGGTCGTTTTACGAAAAATGTTTTTATAAATTATGAATCAACGGCACAAAAAGAATTTAATAAAAATTGTCTCATCAAAAACGGAGTTCGAAAAAGTAAATACGTAATCCTAAGGTTTCCGGTTTAGTCGTAAAGGACGTTAAATTATAATCGTAAGTCCTAATCTCTTCTCGTAATTTTGTGAGTTTATGAACCAACACAAATTTAAAATCCCAAAATAATATTCACGGATAAATTTATTTTCTGAAATGTCGGACTGTCACCAAAACGGTGTATGTAAACGTAAGCACGTAACGTAGAATCCTCCGGTTTAGACGTAGTCGATGCTACTTCAAGACGTAAATCCAAATTTCTTCCCAAAAATAAGTGAGTTCATAATATAACATTAAAATAATGTTTTTAAATTATAATTGAGAATAAAATATCAACCATAAATTGACGGATTGTCACATAGAACGTATAAGACTATAATGAAAGTTGTTACCGAAGAACACTAACCTCAAGATCATCGTGAATGTTACGTTCTGCTGTATTTGACATTGTTTAGGAATGAAACAGGTGATACGAATGAAACAGGTGATACAGATGAAACATAGGAGTGTGTGAATTTATATAGTGCAAATGTGTAGTATCATTTCCGAGTTATTTGCATGCATGCCTGTTTTCAAATGTGTAGTATCATTTCTATGTTTATATAATGCATGGCGTTACCATTGTATATAAGCAGTCAAAAAAACACTTTCAATAATTTCCGTACGTGAGGGTTGGATTAAAATGAGAGTTACATGTGAAGTTTGGTTGAAAATTTTCAACTTTTAATAATTGGGATGTATTGTGAAATAACGACCTAATAGCAACACATATAATCAAATGAGAGGAGTAGAGAGAACCCAAGCATAAGTATTTCATTGATCTCTTGAAAACTACAAGATGAACCCTCTATTTATAGGGCTCTTATAATCAATATATTAAGTACAATAATAATTAGAGAGAATACGAAAGACAAATGGTTTGAACGGTTAAGGAATTTATTATTTATAACACTCTCTCTTGGCTATCCATCATTAGTTCTCATACGCCTATGTCAAGATATGCTGCCTCATTAAAAACCTTGCCAGGAAAACCCAGTGGGACAAAACCACGACTAAGGAAAAGGGTGCAACGCTATCGTCTCCCTCTGATTATAATATAACTTCAGATATTTGAGTCAGATTATTCAAATGTGTCTTGGTAAATTATCTACGAAATTATCGCTTGAACAAAATGTTTGACCTTATCGTCTTTCATGTAACCTTTCTTAAATTAGGAAATGCATGCTTCATTATCTTCATGCACAAACTATTGTCTTCTACTCAGAATCTTTGTATGGTTGGATGAAATAACCGAGATTGTTTGTTACAATTAGCGTCATGAAACTGAAATACCTCCTCTTTTTAAAACATAATCAAAGTGTTAAATGAAACATTTACATTTCCTTTGTAAAATATAAACCCATATTTCTTGTAAATATCAAAATATGAATCGTTAAAACCTTACTCGTGCTGATAACGTATTGTGAAATAACGACCTAATAGAAACACATATAATCAAATGAGAGGAGTAGAGAGAACCCAAGGATAAGTATTTCATTGATCTCTTGAAAACTACAAGATGAACCCTCTATTTATAGGGCTCTTATAATCAATATATTAAGTACAATAATAATTAGAGAGAATACGGAAGACAAATGGTTTGAACGGTTAAGGAATGTGGATAACCACACTTATTATTTATAACACTCCCTCTTGGCTCTCCATCATTAGTTCTCATACGCCTATGTCAAGATATGCTGCCTCATTAAAAACCTTGCCAGGAAAACCCAGTGGGACAAAACCATGACTAAGGAAAAGAGTGCAACGCTATCGTCTCCCTCTGATTATAATATAACTTGAGATATTTGAGTCGAATTATTCAAATGTGTCTTGGTAAATTAATCCACAAAATTATCGCTTGAACAAAATGTTTGACCTTATCGTCTTTGATGTAACCTTTCTTAAATTAGGAAATGCATGCTTCATTATCTTCATGCACAAACTATTGTCTTCTACTCAGAATCTTTGTATGGTGTGATGAAATAACCGAGATTGTTTGTTAAATTTAGCGTCATGAAACTGAAATACCTCCTCTTTTTAAAACATAATCAAAGTGTTAAATGAAACATATACATTTCCTTTGTAAAATATAAACCCATATTTCTTGTAAATATCAAAATATGAATCGTTTTAACCTTACTAGACAAAACCCATTGGGACAAAAATCTTGTGAAGGAAAAATACATGATTCAGATAACTGCTATAATAAAAGATATAGACATGCATTCCATATTTATCAATAACAATCCTCCTTGGATTTCTATATGAGGATTATGCCTCTTTAAAACCTTACACGACAAACTCGGTGGGACAAAAGTCTAGTGAAGGAAAAAGAGTACATCATTCCTATATAAGCACGGGGATGTTGCCTAAATAAAAACATGCCGAAAAACCCGACGGGGACAAAACCTTGGTCAAGAAAAAAGAGTGCAACGCATGACTTCTCTCCCCCATGATGATCACATCACTTAAAATCGTTGAGTCAGTTATATCATATCATGTATACCGAGCACTTTAGATGTTTCATACGCATTTAAGTTTCACACTTTTATATCCATATCGTGACATCTTTATAATTAATAGGATCTTTTCAACTTCATGTAATCTCATAAAAGTGAGAGTCATTTATCCGTATAATGATAAACCATGTCTTTAATTTTTATGATGCACACATAATTCACCCTTAAGATGTTTAATCTCGAAGCTAAGACAAACTTCACCTTTTCTTTCAAATTCAAATTCTATGCTTCATATCGCCTTTATAATTGTAACTCTTTATTTGGCACAATACAACACACTAAGGCGATTATAACATACATACCCAAGAGATGATTATTTTAACACAATCAGGTAGTGCTCTCGAGAACTTTTCTTATATGCCTTAAGCATTAAAAGTCACTAGCATGGTCCATGCATTGTATATGCAATAATGAAATCTAAATATCACATGAGCTCTGTTGATATTAATTGACGCATATCAGTTATTTGTCACAGGACTTATACAATATCAAAATAAATTATTGGATCCACCACATGTCAGTATGTATACACATGATCATTTCCAAGTCTTTGAGAATATATATGTGTGTCATCACTTGTAAATTATGTATATTTCAATTTCGTTTTCTCATAAAGACCGATGCATATCCAATAAATTTAATAAATGGACTGTAAGCCTCAACCATATGTCTCATGACAAGACACTTCAATTATTCATTATTTTCTCGCGTCATTATAATTTGGCCATTGATCTATCCATGATCCTCACATTGACTTTAGCGCTATATTATTTATTATCACTATCATGCGCATTATCATATATATCCATCGACGTCGATTCATTTATTTTCGGTTCCACACTTTACTAGACATTGCATTTTATTATCTATTGAGATCTCATAGTATTTCATATACCCGGGGTTTTCTCAATTACCTTCATGTCTAGTGTCTCTTTAAGAGAATGTTATGGGATCTTTCCTTTAGTACCTCGATTCGACCATCTTAACTTTCTTGCTCCATTATATTCTCATTCGAGGTCTTTTATTTGGAATTGATTAGTCTATCATATTGCAGACGTGCCATAGACTCACTACCAATTTATTGGTTTTACTATGGGGACAAACATTGTAATTGGAGCAGAAGCAACGTGTATATAAGTATGATCTAGTTTACTAGACATGTCTAGCAATTACTAGATCTGGAATATAAATTGTCCCTGAACTTTATGTTCATATTCATTAGTGTGAGGATCGATATTTTATTATCGTAATTCATTCCAATGCCCATTCTCCCTCTGAATGAATTATCATTCTCAGCATCCCATTTTATGCGTTGTGGTGAATTTACTATAATATATATGTCGCACAATTACATAATCTCATATGGGAAATATGGTTTGTGACCAAAAACCATTATACATTATTGGAAATATGCGAATGTATGTTATATCAAAATGAAATGCCCCATAAAACTTATAGTTTTGTTCTCATAATTACTGACTTGCAATCAATCGAATACGTTTTTAAACGTTTCAACAAAATCAATTCGCGTATGAACATGGGCTATTTTAAAGTTAAACACCTATTCCAATAATCGCTCAATAGTTGGAAGTTTTTACCATCATTCACAATAATTGTATTTAAAAAAACCATGCTCACATTGAGCCACTAATCACACGCAACTTTAAATTACGTATTTGATGATCATTTTAACGATGCATCGATTTAAAACTCAAAATGATCCACATTTCGGATGTATATGCCTGCATACATCTCTTTAATATTATTTCCAAAACTTTATAGGACCATGTCCTTAATGCAATTTTGGTGGTGATTGATGAATAATTAACCTCCACTAAGAACAATCAAATATATCATTGAAGTGATATCTTTTATGTTTGACTCGGTATGGTCCAACCAGTTATGCCACACCATAAAACAATCTTGCCACATAAACTTTATTGTTTATGATCACTTTTGTGCTTAAATCGCACTTTACTTTATTCGAAATCTTTGCACATAAACAACTAGTTTATGACAACATGTGCTTCATTTACACGAGACTTTATACTAAATTCGAATAATATGGTGAAACTAATACATCATCGCATTTATACTTTTCTGTCACCAATCAAATTTGTATAAGTACCTTTATGGGTTTCTAAATGTTCATATAAAACACTTATAGTTTCAACATAGTTTAATATAATGTGCACATTAGCCTATACTATTGTGAGACAAGGAACACACATTTTGTACTAAAAAAGTTATATTACTAATCATTCAATATATAGCTTCGTAGGCAAATAAAACCATGTCATAATGCTCACATATATAACAAATTCAATGACATGATTAAATTCAATGGCTCACAAAAATGAAATACTAAGTAATCATGTAGTCGAGTTAATCATCAAAACAAAAACTTGCATAGGTAATATCATTTATGTCTATTCATATAGAGCGTCAAAATATTTTTGATGAAATTATCTCACACAAAATTACTTTGTGTTTGTTTTTCTGGATGTATTATTTACATTATTAATTATGTGTTAGTGATTACGTTCACTCCCGTAAGATCTAATGTTTGTGGAATAAACTCAAATACCACCAACTATAATTAACACAGAAGTATAGGCCAACAATATACATCAACGTAAAAGTTGTATACTCATAAATAATACAGTAAGAAATTAAATAGTGTTCCTCAACTTATATCATACTTGCATGTATGTTTTTTTCTTTCATGTACGACCTTGTTTAGTAATATTATCATTACCTCCTTTTTTTTGACGTAATATATATAGGAGCACTGATTTGCACAAAACCAAACTTTGTAAAATATATACTACCAATATGCATAGCTTCAACCATGTAAAATATCGTCTTCTAAAGTATCATTTTTAGGTGTACATTTACTACAATAACAATATGTGTAAATCATCTTAAATGCAGTGTCAATGTTTTAATCAATATTGAAATATTTTATATAATAAATTATGTGTTTTACTCATTTATTCGCCCCATAATATGATAGCAAATGCACCGATAACGTTTGATCAATAAATTGTATTTGAGACAATTAACGACAAACGATTAGCAAAATATTAAACTCGAAATGCAATATTTTGTTATGTAATAAAGCTAAAGAAACGTATTGATTTTTACTTTCAAGCAAATCATTTTGGAATTATTATCTAAAACTACGTACATGTGTTATTTTCTTTATTTTTGAAATATTTTGGATTAGCTACTTTATCAACCAAGAGAAATACGACCAACAACATATTATTGATTATCGGATTTGTAAACTTTTCTTTACGTGTTAAAAAAATCATTCTTAAAATCTTAAGGCCCATAACTTTTGTGTAGATTCATAATAATGATACAATACTATATTTTTAAAATCTTTTTGACAAAAAGTTATAATAGTTGAAGGTTCTATATAAGAAAATTAATAAATTTAAAAGGTACCTTGTAAAACCAATTTTTATCAAACCGTGTTATATATTACCTTTTTCGACTTCTTTTTCTCATTTGTTAAACTAACTAGGATTTGTGCCCGCGCTCCGCTGCGGGGAAGCGCAGGCTGTTTAAGGGTCGTTCGCTGACATGCAGTTTTGTTACGAATTTCGGTGCCCAATGTGAAGGAGGCAAGTACAACATAAGGGGTGTTTG
The DNA here is from genome assembly GCA_025667525.1 of Glebionis coronaria. Classification (NCBI taxonomy): domain Eukaryota; kingdom Viridiplantae; phylum Streptophyta; class Magnoliopsida; order Asterales; family Asteraceae; genus Glebionis; species Glebionis coronaria. Next base: position 135,354,509 of record CM046874.1, on the reverse strand, counting down.
TAACGGCAACCATGAATAGCGTGTTTAATGTAATGCATTATGAAATAAAAATACCAATAGCGGCAAGTTCAAATAATGAAATATGTATATATAAGTTTCTCTAATATTTTAAATGGGAAGTATCATACAACTTGAAATGTAGTACACAAATTCTTATTGAATAACCCACATTTAAACTCATTATCAGTAAAGTAACACTTAGTAAAGCAAAATTTGTTTTTCTGGTTTTGAAGGGAGAGAATTGGTTGGTTGGCTTAATCGATGGACCTGTAATTGTAAGGGAAATAAAGTAATAAAAGAAATTAGACGAAACAATGGAAAAACTTATTGCTGATGCAAAAGATAAAGAGACAAAAATTAACATCAGCAACCACTACCTTAATGCGCAACATACTGTGTAGCCTTTTAAGATAGCTTGTCCTTTATTTGCGCGATGACATTGTTATTTATAACCATGCGGACAGATCTGCAGTCCCGTCATAACCCACCAAATTGGGCCAATCAAACGGTTTCTTTCTCTTGGGAAACTGCATAGACGAAAAGAAACATGTAAGCCAATGGTGACTATTCATGTGCAGCAAGAATCGGCCACCATGAAACAATCAAGAAGCATCAGGTTAAAAATAACAGATTTGTATGGCTCACCAATAATCTTGCAATTTCATTCTTTATTGCACGAAAAGCTGTATACTAATCACAGCTTACCAAGAAATTAGACCTCTATCATAGTGTTAAAGCCGATAACATTTCTGGTAAAGTGTACGAAGACACTAACCTTAAGCTAACATATTATTTTTTTATAAAACAACACTTCCAAACGGTTGATGTAAAAAAAGACACACGCATGAGGCTTTTGAAGGAACACTTGCGGTTTAAAATATTACCAAGCCCAAGATAGGCTTAAATAGAAAGAGACACTCATATAAAAAATAATGCAAATATCTTGCTAGTGAAAGAGAAGTAATCTACAAACATACCACGCGTGATCTTCTGTCCTTTTATAAAGGATACATCCGTCCTCATAGGTTTGTTGCTGCGTGAAATCCCTATAGAATCTACAATATATTCATAAATATGATGAAATGAGCGATCGTGCAAAAGATATGAGCAACTGCTCATTGTTTGTGCCAAAATGTGCTCAACTAAAGAAATGCGTTATCAAGAGTTGCAAATAAGATGTACTTACAACTTATAACTCCCATCTGAATCAATATCGGTCAAAATAAGCAGGCACGCAGGGTATAATTGTAAAAGAAACGCCAGCTGCTGAGCAGACACATATCAAGAAGTTGCGACGCTTATGATTAGTACCTAAATAAAAAAAATTGTTATATTATGAAACAAAGAAACACATAAACCTAAACTTTATTAGGTATACCCTATAACGACAATGATGATTTGGTAATCACAATCGCAATAATCGCAAGAGACTCCAAAAAAGAGTATTTCAAATTGAACTCGACAAAAAATCTGGAAATGTGCAAATATACGACCCGAATATGTAAAAACTGGCTACTTTACCTTCTGAGAGCTGTAGAATGTCGTTGGCTAGTATCTGGCCGCGGTGCTTTTGTGAGTGGTTTTTGTAACGCCAACTATTACCAGGCTGTACAATGCAATGGCATTCCTAGATAATGCTTCAGTTTAACGCCTACGTACATATCGATCTTGCGAGCTAGCAGGCTGCAGCGGTGTTGTAGAATGAACAGGGCGTCCTGTTGAGCGAACCGAATTCTATGTACCTTCAATGGAACATCATAGTTAGAGAGGCCTTGAATAAAACCGAGAAAACTACAATGAAAAAGTAGTTCTTAGAATTCATATTGACATATTGAATAGAAAGCTAAACGAATTCTATGTACCTTCAGTGAGATTACGTCTTGGTTCTACACTACCATGCCATTATTAGCATGACTATCGGCGTTACTACGTTCTAATCAAATATCTTAATAACTCCCTAATAAAAAAAGGGAAAAATGTATCATAAGCATAGTTAACATTAAACCAATACTTAACATATTAGTATATAGTAATAAACTATTAATAATTACATGATAAGTGGATATAGAAATGAATTAAATAAGGTTTAAACTGAAGATCGAGATAAAATTAGATCTGCTCATTGTGTTGTTATGTAAGTCATTTATTAGATTAGATGAGAATGCAATGTTTAATATAGAAAAATACATGTCGCAAGTTCGACTCACTTACTAATAAATTGGTCAATTTGGTTCTGCCAAGTTTCTGATATATGAGTTGCCATTTTTCTTGACAATGTCCTGAATCTTCACAGGACAACGCAGTCCACGACTAACTAATATACAAAAACTGTATTTGGTGACAGATTTTGTTTTGCATCTATCAATTTATATATACAAAACTTCGAATATAAATTACGATTCCATATTACAACTACCATACGAACAAATTTCGTGAACGAATATATCAGAAACTTCCAACTCAGGCATAATTACGTTTTTTACACCTATCAGCATATCAAAAGTTTTATTGTATAACAAATTGTTTGCTTATTTACTTACAAATGGGTAGATCCTTGTTATTTCTTTCCACTTACAAACATGGGCAAGAACAGAAAAACAAAAATATAAAATTAACAAATGTACAGATTATAGGAACCAACATAAAGGGTTTCAAAATTGAACATATCTAGGATGACACGATGACATGGAATAGATCTAAGGGAATTTTTTTATCTACATCCACTAACAAAGCTATAAAATCAGAAAAAGGAAGGAAAGAAAATGATAAAGTGTTAGTATGTATGGTCTGGCTTGGGATTAAAGTATGATAATTCTAAGAAACCTAAAGATCCGTATTTATTAACTAACAATGACATGAGGGGGTAAAGGGAACACTTGATATACGATTTCACGCTCACTATTCTCTGTGTACTAACCTATTCATATGATAGGTATTGTAGAAATATAGAATTGTGTCATCAAAGAGTAAGTAATGGCATACAATAAAAATAACAAAGAAGAAAACCTTTTAACAATTGCGCCATCATTCAAGCGATCGTATCCTTCACCCTCGTTCTAAATTTTCTTCGAAACCTTATTGTCGGTTGTAACTTCAGGAACAATCTTCCTTGAAACAAACTCAAGCGTTATTTGGATTGTGGCCTTTGGTGCTACTACACAGTTATTACCACTTGTTGGTTTCCTATATGAACAAAAGTTAATATTCATCAAGATATATATCAGCCAAATAAGAATGGGGTTATTTGAGTGTCAATTACCTGCACGAAGTTGTTTTGGATGTCGGCTTCGGCCTCATTTTGTTTCGTTCAACTACAGCCTTAACGTCGATGAGGCCTCTCCAGAAGGCAACCGGAACCCTGAAATAAGTATCGTGTTATCAGTTCAATTGTGTTATAGTTCAAAAAGCAGATAACTAATAAACTAAATACAAATGAAAGTTCAAAATTTGATTTTGTATGCCATCTCTTGTTTACCTCCCTTTAGCGTATTTTGACCCGTTAACCAAAAACCAACTCCCTGCACACACCACAACGGCAATCACAGCTGCTCACTTATCGCCACATGAAAGGTAAATGATAGTCAGAAGTAGATATGAGTGGGATTCTACTATGTTCTTCTGGTGATGGCGATGGCGTCAATGCTTGCTGATTCTGTTTCCTTCCAACCTACACATTTTCACAAAAAATGTTAGCCTCCAAATTGTTTCTGCTCGCAACGTCTTTCGCATAAGTTATATATAGGTGTGTGCTTGCAGTTAGATTAATATTTCTAAGACATTCTGAGTTTAGGGGTGTGTGTTTTTTCTCATCAAGATATATGTACATTTTCTGTTACTACTTGACCAATAGTGACTCAAGTAGCAAGCAGAAGTATGAAACACCACCTTAGCTATATTTGAATTTTTTTAATGTAATCTTACATAACTTCTTATTTACTTGCTCGGGCTCATCCCAATATGGATACATATGATCTGCCGCTACAAACGATGCTTGCTCGGGCTCAAAGCTGATAGGTAGGAAACGTGGTCTTCTGTTAGTGGCTGAGCAGCAGCATGAGTGATTACGGTTCCAAATCTCGCTGCCAATGATGAGTAAACACTTTGGGTACATATATGTTTAGGGGCTGAACGGGCATAATGTATCATAGGGGCTGGGAGGCTGCAGGCCAAATTCCTTTGCCAAAATTCACATCACTGTTTCAAGCCAATCGTCATTTCCGAATCGTCATTTCCTAAACACTTAAAGTCCTTATATAGCCCATTACTACTTCACTCTAGATAGCAGCTCAATAAGGGACATTTTACTATCAAATCTTTCAAAATTTTTAGTTCTTAGTATCGCCAAAATAACCACAATACAAGATGGTCTATAAACTTTCTACCTCAGAGCATGATAAACCTTTAGCATAATGAATAACATATTATGTGAAACTGTTTGGCTCAGCCTTTCGGCTACAGCTTTAGCCATGGATGCAATAACAATTGCAAACACTACCTTTTCTGGTCGAAGTTGCCATTTGAATTGCCCGGCCAAGATACATATCAGCTTTCCAAATATTGGTGCACACATTTATATTTAACCATAACGATATTTATATATCTCAAGGTCTAAATAGCTCAACGTGCATAATAATATGTTTTTTGTAACCGGAAATCGCCAATGTGCTTCTAACATGTTAGATATAAGAAATGTAAGTCCAAACAAATTATTACCTTATTTATGCTACTCTTTTGAGGTCGAGTCTACAACACGACACAACGGTGTAGATCTGCCCTTTGTTACCAACGCCACAAACGAAAACTGCCCGCACTGAACTGTGACAATCCGTCAAATTATGGTCGATATTTTATTCTCAATATTTATTTGAAAACATTATTTTAATGTTACAATATGAACTCACTTATTTTTGGGAAGAAATTTGGATTTACGTCTTGAAGTAGCATCGACTACGTCTAAACCGGAGGATTCAACGTTACGTGCTTACGTTTACATACACCGTCTTTGGTGACAGTCCGACATTTCAGAAAATAAATTTGTCCATGAATATTATTTTGGAGTTTTAAACTTGTGTTGGTTCATAAACTCACAAATTTACGAGAAGAGATTAGGACTTACGATTTTATTTTAACGTCCTTTACGACTAAACCGGAAACCCTAGGATTACGTATTTACGTTTTCGAACTCCGTTTTTGATGAAATAATTTTTATTGGATTCATTTTGTGACGTTGATTCATAATTTATAAAAACGTTTTTCGTAAAACGACCCGAGGGCACGTAAATCGAGGAAACTAGAATCGAGGAGTACCCGTAAATAAATGGGGATGAGACAAGTGGGACACTTGTCCCACCCCCATCAAAACCGGCCTTAAACTAGTTACACAAGACACTTATGTGTCAAGTGTAAGCTAAAGCTTACTACACATGTCCTTAGCTTACTTTGTAAGCTACAAACACATCAAAACCATCAACCTAAACCACTCATCTCATTTCCTACATGCAAACCACCCAAATTTCCTCTCTACTCTCTCTTGAGTCGTCCCTATCTCACCCTAAAACACCATTTTGATCAAAAATTTACCATGGAATCTTATGTTATTTACACATAAGATGAAGCTCTTTTGAAACCCTATTGATTGGTGGTGCTTATAACATCCAAGGAGGAGTATTCATGGTGTCTTGGGGCTGATTTTCCACAAGGTGATCATAGAGATTGATGGTCTTGAAGATGGTGTTGGCTAAGCACAAGTTTCTCCATCAAAATCCATGTTTTGATCACAACCTACATCATCATGGTGGTATAAAGATTGTCCTCCTCAACTTCTTGTTATTTTGATTATGTAAACATGTATTTTATTTCCTATTGTATATGTATATGATGATTATATGATGATAAAAATATTGTGTGGGGATTTGGTGTTGATAACCATGGATAAAAAGATGAAAAACTATAAGTAAAAATGGGTAAATCTTGTTTAAATGATAGGCTGTATAAAAACAGTAAAGAACCATATGGTAAACTGATAAAAAGATGAAGTATAATGGATTTACAGTAAGCTATGGGTCTTGTACACATGTGAGAGTTGGCCATGCAATGGAATCAAAGTAATGAGTGAGATATGATCAAAACAAGTTTAAGATACAAATATGAGTTCACTGTTTTGGACGATTTTTAGAAAATATTTAGAAGATGATTCAACAGTAGCTATAGTAGAGTTAAATGGAGCACATATCATGTAGTTTATGTGATAAAAATTTGAGCTTCTATCTCCATATAGAACTCAAGATATGGCAGTTTTGGTGAAAGTGAAGATAAAAATCAGATTTTTGAAATTAAAGAATAATACTATTATATAAGCACTCAAAATTTAATAGTATAAAATATAAATTAAAACCCACTAACTTATAAAACTTATTTATATAAATATGTAAAAGGGTAAATGAATGAATAACTTATATAAATGGTAGTGAAATAATACTTATAAGTTATAAAACTATAAACATTGTTTTTACGACTTTTTCGGCTAATACCGTAAAATTAACGTTTTTGTTAAATAAAACTTAGATGGTTGGACCCGTCTAATGAAAACTTTATAAAACTTATATACTGATATATAGACATGTATAACAAGTAAAAACCGATAAAACCCGAACTATAGGGCATACGGGCATTAACGAGCTAAGTAAACATAGTGGACTAATACTTGAGCTAATAATTGGACTAAATGAGATAAACACTCATAAAAAGAACTTATTGGGCTTAACCCATTTGGGCCCAACATGGAAAGTATACATACTGATAAAATAAGTATAACAAGGATTAAAACAAGTTAAGAACTTATAATAGGCTTATTGAACCTAAAACACGTAAATAGGTAAAACTAGTAAGCTAGTATAAAAGTTACCGACATATGACACTAAAATGAGTAAACGAGAATGTGTAAACCCACTTGATCATCATATATATATATAATCATCATATGTATACATAATTGTTATTTTTATAAAGTCATTGGACAAACTTCTAAGACCGAGTATTATTTGTCTAGGTTTCCGTGATTGAAGCACGTACCGTACGTCCGAATTGCCGATAACCCGCCTTCCCACATCAACGTGAGTTCATAGCCTCGCACTCTTTTAAATGCTTTTATAAATGTTTTATAAACCCGCGAGGGAGATAACATGTTAGATTTTATAAAATAGGACACCATTTGTCCCGATTGTTTGTTTATTGATTTTGGACCCGAATGATTGAATGACCCGATTGTATGACCCGATAAATGATTAATGGACCCGATAGATGAAATTAAATGGATTATTAAAGTTAGGTTATGTCACTAAAAGTCCCATTAGCATGAATTGTGAACTACCGGGATTTGGTAGACGCTTATGCATTTAATAGTACTATTTGGGGACGATCACCCCAGTTCGCGCCTTGACGGTTGATCCCCGTCGTGCCACATTGATTGGTAAGCGAATTTATGTATGAGAAGATTTCCATAGCGTGACCTTTGTGACGACACGCTACTTTAGATGGGCAAATTGTGGATCGGGTTAGCTACCCGTTGTTGGTTTAGTAAGGTAACAATGTCATGCGGCTTATAATAATCCAAAATTAACGAAATACTAATAGACGCTCCGAATTACGATGTATTGCCTGACTAGCAATACAGGGTCATACTATTGATATTATGTTCGTGTTTTGGTTTTCATAACCATATTCATATAACGGTTTTTATTTAATCTATACAACGTTGTAAAACGTATTGTATGATGTTTTTACGACATTGGCTCGTATAATGATTTTTAAGGCAAATGCCTATATTATGATTTTCGATAAGGATTTGTATAAAATGATTTTGGCTATTTCATGGCGTATCAAAACGATTTGTACAAAATGATTTTCAGTAATACTTTTATACTGATATTATATTGATGGAATTTATTAAACTCTATAAATTCACTCGGCGTTATCGCTGACCTTTTCTTTTAACATGTTTTATCTCAGGTACTTGAAGGTAATTCTCGGGAAGACGACAAGAATTCATGGCCCGCACTTAAACAATGTTTTCCATTCAAATACCTTGTAAAACTTTGTATGAAATAATATGACTTGGGACCGATGTAACTTTGATAATCATGAATGGAAATGATTTATTATTAAACGACGCGATTTTTATGCGTTGTCTATGATGTGAGTAATGTGCTATCCCGTAACACCAACTAGTCTTTCGCTGTACTGTGTTGTATAAATTTGGGGGTGTTACAGTTTGGTACCAGAGCTCTCGTTATAGAGAACGAAAGATTTTTAAAACTAAGGTTTTGAATAAAACATTTCAAAATCTTTTAACTATAAACATTTTTCTAAAAATGTCTAAAAATCTTTTGACTATAACGGTGCCGAAGAATTCCCGAGTTACCGACAAGGCCAAGACTGAGAAGTGTTATTTTAATATATATATATATATATATAACTTGGAATATATATGATGTAATTTTATTACATGATTGTTTGATAATTATTTTGATATTTATACGAGGTATTTATACGACGTCGATTGTCACAAGAAACCCTAACTCCCCTAGTAAATTAATCGAAGCTATTCTCGTAGGAATTCTAGCTATCCTAGATCTAAACCAAGTTGTGGATATTTATGATCCCAAAAAATGTTTGATATTCGTAGAAATATAGATATTAGTTGATTGTGAAATTGAAAAAGAATTGGCGAGATTAAATCTGATATCGATGTTATGACGATCTTTCCTTATAGAGTGGAGTTTGAAAAAACGTTACCACCTAGAAAGATGTCATCTGATTCGTTGTCATCAAATTCTTAAATCGAAATCGAAAGGGTGAATGTTGCACTTGAGGCTGTTATTGGAACCATTACCCAAAAGCCTCATTGCCACTAATACCTTTCCGAGAAGTCTAATTGAATGTATGAGTCATCTCATACTAGAGACTCATTTGATAATTGTTGTTGAAAGAGCTATAGGATTTGAAATTAAGTATTGATCATATCGAGCTTTTATTGCCCTTTTAAGGTTTATAAATAAGATTGAAAGTATTGGAATATGAGGTAGGATATTGCATTGAGTATAAGTTGGTTGAAACTTGAATAAAGTAAAATTTAACCCGTATGAAATATGAGATTATTAATAAAGTCGTTAAGTTTTGTGATTGAATTATAAGGTTTTAATCGATTGTTGATTCGTGTTAAGGATTGTTCCTAGACCATTGTCCACTGATGAGGATGCCCAGTGTCCAAGAAATAAATTGAAGAGATCTTCTTCTGAATTGGGACCGATGGATCTTCTGGGACAAGTGGAACACCTAATGACTCTTGTAGATTAGTATTCATTGTGGTATCTTTTAAAAATCCCTAACTTAACTGAGACATCAGTTGGTAGGATGAGTTCTGAGAATTGTATGACATAGTGACGCGTAATGAGTTACGGTACAATTTTGACTTGTTTGTGATTAATGGAAAAGACTACCTTTGATTGCTAAATCCAACATGTATCGATGTTATCTATCTTTTATTGCTTCATCCTAAATGTTCGCATTAGTGATGCAACCATTGAACAAGTACTCATCTTGATTTGAGTTACGTTGTGAATCATTCTTCGTGAGTGCCATCGAGGTCATGAACCTCATGACTATTTGGCTAAGCTCATTTCTTATCATATCGTAGTTAATTCTTGGTGAACAAGCTTTCATCACTCTTTTGCAGATCACACATTGTTTTTATAAAGTTAAAACGGTATCCTTTGAGAAAATTTAATTTTCATCACAATAAGGATTATTCAACGTGAGATTTATAAGTGATTGTTATCGAAATAAGATTGTTTATAAAGTACCTTGGAAAAACTTTATTGTTTTCATAATAAAGAAAATATTTGTAAATTTATTTCGATTCTTATTTAAGAATTGAGCATGTAAATGTTTTTATTATAAACATGATAATAAAGTTTTGACGAACTGAGTATTGCATCGTTAATCTTGAAATTGTATATAGTTGCGCGCCTACATACAATTTAGAATGGACCATGCAAGACTGACTAGTAGTCACCATAAAACTGATTAATAAACACTAAATTTTCTTTGAAGATTGTGAAAGATTAAAATTTATGAGATCTGCAAGAAGTGAAAAATAGGGACATATTGATAGGGATACCTACATATGTGCCTGTACCATTTACTCTTCTGAGTCGAATTTACTCATCTGTGGAATTTGTCTTATTTGACAATGATATTCCGTTCTTGTCCAATTCTCCCGTAGTGAGATTCTTAGGAAAAGTATTTGATTATTGAGTGTTGATACCCGACTGGATGTATCGACGTTCCTATCATTTCTTATGATTTGATTTCATTTGAATGACCTGGGTAACGATCCGAGGAGCTTTCGAATGCGTACTCAATTTATGAAAACATGGAATATATTCATATTCGTTAAGTGTTTTCGTCTGTATCTGATTTGAAATTATCTCGCGTAGATTATGCGTTGACTTTACTCTTTTAATAGTAGTTGTGCCTCCATATATCCCTGAATTTGTGAAGGATTATGAGTTATTATTAGACTTTTGAGAAGTTCACATCTTATCGACGGCAATAAAACTGGAAAGTTGATAGTGCTAGTAGAATGGATTGATTGATTATGACATGACGACATTGTCTCAATTGATGGGAACTCGAGTAGAATTCCCCGAAAAGATAAGATGTTGATTATCAAAAGTGATCTAAATAATTCGTGGTGGACGACCATATCCTGCATTTAGACTTGAAATTATACCATGAATAGTTGTGAACTAGTTATAGATATTATAATCTAGAAAGAACTTAATATGAATATATTAAAAGATGTTTATGTTATCTAAACTTTAGGAGGTATTTGTTAATAAATTACCTAGACTTTTGCCATTAAGGCAAGTTGAAATTGGTATTGATTATATTTCCGGTGCTGCACTTGTGGCTTGTGCACTGTACGTCAGCACCATCTAAATTAAAGGAATTACCGTACAACTGAGAGAGTTGTCGGAGAAAGATTTTATTATACCAAGCCTGTCATCCTGAAGAGCTATGGTGTTGTCATTCCTTATATTTATAGATTACTGTGAATTGAGTAAATTGACAATCGAAAACGATATCCATAACTCGAAATGGAAGAATTGTTCGATCATTTACAAGGTTCTAGCAAAATTTGATCCATAGCATGGTTATCATCAACTTCGCATCTGCGAAAGAGATTATCTATTCCAATCACTACATCCGGTGCTTGTAATGAACATTATGAGTTCCACGTGATGTCGTTTGGATTGACCAATGCACATGTAGCATTCATAAATTAGGTGAATCACGTGTGTAGGCTGTAATTTGATAAATTCATGCTCGTGATCATTAAGGACCATTTATTTGTTTATAAGAATAAGAATGAGTTAATAATTAATTATAGATTGCCCTGAATTGGCCGAACAATTAAAAATTGTACCTTGAATATTTAACATGTGATTAAGGACTTAATCCTTTATATGATTTAACCGTGTGATTAATAGATAATGGAAGCTATATTGACTTTTCAAAGATTAGAACCATTAACGCTTAGGGATTAAAAAGTTAATCCTTTACATAAAATGACCATTGGATTAATAATGGTAAGATGTATGCAGATAGACTCTTCAAAAATTAAGAGCCCTTTTAATACTTTGGATTTTACCAAAAAGAAATGGAAATATGTTTTGACAAATGTTTTAACAAAGGATTTTTAAAGGGATTATTCCCTTATACACAAACCATTTAACTAAACTTCTGTTTAGGGGTAAATGTTTGTGTATACTTCCAGACAACTTAAGAAAAATTGAGGAAACCCATTTAAACCATAACTTGAAATTTGAAAAGACAATTTTTGCTTTTCAACTAAGAAAATTTTGACCAAAATATAACCGAAGATTTTTCGAACATTTACGAATCCTATTAATTATTTTCGATAAATCAACAAAAATCGTGTTAATTTAATTCAAATTTATTTTTGAACATTTTATTATAATTAGTCGAACTAAGAAATTTAAACTTTTAACGCTTACGTTTCATAAAAATTTAATATTTAATATTTAACTAGTTATAATAATAATCGACGCTTTAGACGCCGGATTGAGGAAAACTGATAAAAATGATAGTTGAGACGAAACTGAAACATAAAAGATATGAAGAAAGAATTTTGAATAAATACGGTTATGATATTTATTTCATCAGGAGAAAGTGAACGTAATTACTGACGCATAATATAGAAAGAATATCTGAGTGAATTGTGGACATGATAATTATAACATCATGAGAGGTGAATATAGATACCGACGCATTATGTAGAAAAGATAAAGAACCAGTTAGGACATGTTCTTTATTAATGAAGGTGCAAAATAAATTGCCGAACGATATAAAAGTAAACAATGTTCGTAAAAAGGATAATATAGATAATAAAAGGGGTTCGCGGCTAATGTGAACCATTAAAATTGAGAAGCCAATAGCGTTAAATATTTTAAAGACCACTTGTGATTGTCTAAATATGGAGGATTGTGAGATATAGTTATGTTGGAATTTGTAAGTATAAGTATTATATGTATGTCATTTTTGACTAAAAGTATCTTTGTATGAAGAAGTTGTACTGATGACTAATTATAAAGGCAGACATCGCCTCATACATTAGTAAACGTCTAGCTATTGCAAAGGTCATCATACGAATTTGATTCGATTTGGGTCATCGTCGACAGACTGACCAAATCTGCTAATATCATTCCCGTTAATGATAAATGCAAAAGAGTTATGTAAACATAGTGTGCCTGTATCGATCATCTATATCAAGATCCTCGCTTCGCATCGAATTTCTAGAGATTTGGTCAGAAATCATTGAGAACGAATCTTGATGAGAGTACTATGTACCACCCCAAATCGAAGGGACGAGGTAAAGTAACGATACAAGGTAATATAAGTGATGTTTTATGTTTGAATGATTGACCTTTGGTAATAGACCGTATAATCGTTTTCCTTTGGAGAGATTACCATTGATAATCATCGTATTAGGATTGAATCGAATCTTGTTAGAATCTATATTAGAGCATCTGTAAGCAGGAGTTGAGATAAAGACACCCGACATTCACCCACTGTGAGTTGGACATGTCTTTTAGGTTTAAGGTTTCCTATGATGGCGAACCTAACCTTACAAAATACCCGACCCGCGAGATCTGAAATGATTGTTGAAATTAGGATCTGATTATTGACTGCCGGTAGTGGGCAAGAGGTTATGTGAATATGAAATGTAGATCTTGAAGTGCCAAATGGGTAGCGAAGTTATGCCACAATTTTTAACCTTGGAAAAATGAATTCATGATCTGAAAAATCATGGGATACAAGTCCCCCTTGTATGGGACCATCGAGATGATATAAAAGATTGGTTTGAAAGGCATATAAGCTGGATCTACCCTAGGACTTCAATGACTGCGTGAATTATGTTTCGTATATCGAACTTGATGGAATATCTATCAAGTAAAATCTGATTGTTCTTAGTAAAGCTTAGATCGGCGAAAAGTTGCATTCATCAGAAACCCTTGAACATCATGGATAGAGAAAGTAAGTCAACATTAAGCCTGATCTTATTCCCGTAGCTATGTTTGATGAAACTCGCGTATTATAATGAATTGCACTTGTGAGAAAGGACCGAATGTGGAGGAAATACCCACATGGCTTTAACTCAATAAGAAGCGAGTAGTAAGATGATTTTTGAGGACAAAGATCCTGTTTAGGGGTAAATGCTGTGACAATCCGTCAAATTATGGTCGATATTTTATTCTCAATATTTATTGGAAAACATTATTTTAATGTTACAATATGAACTCACTTATTTTTGGGAAGAAATTTGGATTTACGTCTTGAAGTAGCATCGACTACGTCTAAACCAGAGGATTCAACGTTACGTGCTTACGTTTACATACACCGTCTTTGGTGACAGTCCGACATTTCAGAAAATAAATTTGTCCATGAATATTATTTTGGAGTTTTAAACTTGTGTTGGTTCATAAACTCACAAATTTACGAGAAGAGATTAGGACTTACGATTTTATTTTAACGTCCTTTACGACTAAACCGGAAACCCTAGGATTACGTATTTACGTTTTCGAACTCCGTTTTTGATGAAATAATTTTTATTGGATTCGTTTTGTGACGTTGATTCATAATTTATAAAAACGTTTTTCGTAAAACGACCCGAGGGCACGTAAATCGAGGAAACTAGATTCAAGGAGTACCCGTAAATAAATGGGGATGAGACAAGTGGGACACTTGTCCCACCCCCATCAAAACCGGCCTTAAACTAGTTACACAAGACACTTATGTGTCAAGTGTAAGCTAAAGCTTACTACACATGTCCTTAGCTTACTTTGTAAGCTACAAACACATCAAAACCATCAACCTAAACCACTCATCTCATTTCCTACATGCAAACCACCCAAATTTCCTCTCTACTCTCTCTTGAGCCGTCCCTATCTCACCCTAAAACACCATTTTGATCAAAAATTTACCATGGAATCTTATGTTATTTACACATAAGATGAAGCTCTTTTGAAACCCTATTGATTGGTGGTGCTTATAACATCCAAGGAGGAGTATTCATGGTGTCTTGGGGCTGATTTTACACAAGGTGATTATAGAGATTGATGGTCTTGAAGATGGTGTTGGCTAAGCACAAGTTTCTTCGTCAAAATCCATGTTTTGATCACAACCTACATCATCATGGTGGTATAAAGATTGTCCTCCTCAACTTCTTGTTATTTTGATTATGTAAACATGTATTTTATTTCCTATTGTATATGTATATGATGATTATATGATGATAAAAATATTGTGTGGGGATTTGGTGTTGATAACCATGGATAAAAAGATGAAAAACTATAAGTAAAAATGGGTAAATCTTGTTTAAATGATAGGCTGTATAAAAACAGTAAAGAACCATATGGTAAACTGATAAAAAGATGAAGTATAATGGATTTACAGTAAGCTATGGGTCTTGTACACATGTGAGAGTTGGCCATGCAATGGAATCAAAGTAATGAGTGAGATATGATCAAAACAAGTTTAAGATACAAATCTGAGTTCACTGTTTTGGACGATTTTTAGAAAATATTTAGAAGATGATTCAACAGTAGCTACAGAAGAGTTAAATGGAGCACATATCATGTAGTTTATGTGATAAAATTTGAGCTTCTATCTCCATATAGAACTCAAGATATGGCAGTTTTGGTGAAAGTGAAGATAAAAATCAGATTTTTGAAATTAAAGAATAATACTATTATATAAGAACTCAAAATTTAATAGTATAAAATATAAATTAAAACCCACTAACTTATAAAACTTATTTATATAAATATGTAAAAGGGTAAATGAATGAATAACTGATATAAATGGTAGTAAAATAATACTTATAAGTTATAAAACTATAAACATTGTTTTTACGACTTTTTCGGCTAATACCGTAAAATTAACGTTTTTGTTAAATAAAACTTAGATGGTTGGACCCGTCTAATGAAAACTTTATAAAACTTATATACTGATATATAGACATGTATAACAAGTAAAAACCGATAAAACCCGAACTATAGGGCATACGGGCATTAACGAGCTAAGTAAACATAGTGGACTAATACTTGAGCTAATAATTGGACTAAATGAGATAAACACTCATAAAAAGAAATTATTGGGCTTAACCCATTTGGGCCCAACATGGAAAGTATACATACTGATAAAATAAGTATAACAAGGATTAAAACAAGTTAAGAACTTATAATAGACTTATTGAACCTAAAACACGTAAATAGGTAAAACTAGTAAGCTAGTATAAAAGTTACCGACATATGACACTAAAATGAGTAAACGAGAATGTGTAAACCCACTTGATCATCATATATATATATAATCATCATATGTATACATAATTGTGATTTTTATAAATTCATTGGACAAACTTCTAAGACCGAGTATTATTTGTCTAGGTTTTCCTGATTGAAGCACGTACCGTACGTCCGAATTGCCGATAACCCGCCTTCCCACATCAACGTGAGTTCATAGCCTCGAACTCTTTTAAATGCTTTTATAAATGTTTTATAAACCCGCGAGGGAGATAACATGTTAGATTTTATAAAATAGGACACCATTTGTGCCGATTGTTTGTTTATTGATTTTGGACCCGAATGATTGAATGACCCGATTGTATGACCCGATAAATGATTAATGGACCTGATAGATAAAATTAAATGGATTATTAAAGTTAGGTTATGTCACTAAATGTCCCATTAGCATGAATTATGAACTACCGGGATTTGGTAGACGCTTATGCATTTAATAGTACTATTTGGGGACGATCACCCCAGTTCGCGCCTTGACGGTTGATCCCCGTCGTGCCACATTGATTGGTAAGCGAATTTATGTATGAGAAGATTTCCATAGCGTGACCTTTGTGACGACACGCTACTTTAGATGGGCAAATTGTGGATCGGGTTAGCTACCCGTTGTTGGTTTAGTAAGGTAACAATGTCATGCGGCTTATAATAATCCAAAATTAACGAAATACTAATAGACGCTCCGAATTACGATGTATTGCCTGACTAGAAATACAGGGTCATACTATTGATATTATGTTCGTGTTTTGGTTTTCATAACCGTATTCATATAATGGTTTTTATTTAATCTATACAACGTTGTAAAACGTATTGTATGATGTTTTTACGACATTGGCTCGTATAATGATTTTTAAGGCAAATGCCTATATTATGATTTTCGATAAGGATTTGTATAAAATGATTTTGGCTATTTCATGGCCTATCAAAACGATTTGTACAAAATGATTTTCAGTAATACTTTTATACTGATATTATATTGATGGAATTTATTAAACTCTATGAATTCACTCGGCGTTATCGCTGACCTTTTCTTTTAACATGTTTTATCTCAGGTACTTGAAGGTAATTCTCGGGAAGACGACAAGAATTCATGGCCCGCACTTAAACAATGTTTTCCATTCAAATACCTTGTAAAACTTTGTATGAAATAATATGACTTGGGACCGATGTAACTTTGATAATCATGAATGGAAATGATTTATTAATAAACGACGCGATTTTTATGCGTTGTCTATGATGTGAGTAATGTGCTATCCCGTAACACCAACTAGTCTTCCGCTGTACTGTGTTGTATAAATTTGGGGGTGTTACATGAACGCTGATGCCACATAACCGAAATGCTATATGATGTACATGATGCTCAGCTAAGCATGCAACCGAGTAAAGAGCATACATACCATATGGCTGCCACCGCATGGGTTTCACGCCAAAGTAAGGACAACCTGGGTTTTACTGACCCCATTTAGAATAGTCACAGCCTCATATAATGGATACCATCCTAAACAATTTTTTAGCTCACAATATGTGCGTTACCAAACCCATTCAGGAGGCGTACGTTTGGTACACAATTTTGCTCAATTTTCAATGACAATACAAAAAAACATTTATTTTATTGTTTTGAGGCTCAAATAAGTAACAAATCGGGTATGTCGAAGATGAGGATACGGCACCATGGCTGCAAATTTTGCAACTTTGCCCTGCCAAGATACCCGCCATCCAAAATCTAATCGAACCCGCTTATGAACGTTCAAATCTTATCATCACAGCCTGTTGGGACCGTTATCTTGCCATACACACGGGTTCAAAATGATTGCTCTCTCTCAAGTGCAATTGCATTCTTTCAGCAGACAAAAGACACCAACGCACATATGAGCCGACATCAACATTAGCTTTAGTTTTTCTAGTTTCATAAAATTAAATTAAAGCACGGTAATGACATGTATTTTTTCAGCAAAAAAGAAAACACCAAGGCAAATGTTAATGACATGTATTTTTTCAGCAAAAAAGAAGACACCATGGCAAATGTGAGCCGGCGTCTTTCTTTTTGCGTATAGATGCAAAAGCAGGAGCAACATTCAGGGCGGAACGGACACTAACCGAATACGGACAATAACACATTACTTTTCATAATTAACATCATCTCTAAATCTAACAGAATCTCGTGACAATCAAACCCACCCAGAACGAAAAGCAATCTGTATGAATGAATATCGCCTCATTCAAGCAAATCCTTTCATATGCAAAATAAGCATACAACAGCGAACACCACAAACAATCAGCACAGAACAAACACCAATCGCGAATCATCGTTACCAACCGAATAAAAATTTGGGGCAACGATATAGATAAAAACAAATTGGAATCACAGATCGTCACCAACCCATCAATGATGGGGGCAACGATCTCCATCCCACAACCCCTTTATATAAAGGAGGAGAATCACGCATCCATAGGAGCAACGACTCTCCTCACAAACCGAGTTTTATATATTAACCTCTCCCCCTCACACCCCTTTCCTTATCGCCTCATTCAAGAAAATCCTGTCATATGCAAAATTACCATACGACAGCGAACACCACGAACAATCAGCATAGAACAAACACCAACCGCGAATCATCGTTACCAACCCAATAAAAATTAGGGGCAACGATACAGAAAAAAACAAATTGGCATCACAGATCGTCACCAACCCGTAAATGACCGGGGGCAACGATCTCCATCTCACAACCCTAATCGAAGGTTGAGATAACAATTATCAACTATATAAACGAAAAACAATCTGTATGAACGAATATCGCCTCATTCAAGCAAATCATGTCTGTGCAAAATAAGCATACAACAGCGAACACCACAAAGAATCAACATAGAACAAACACAAATCGCGAATCATCGTTACCAACCCAATAAAAATTGGGGGCAACGATACAGGTAAAAACAACTTGGCATCACAGATCATCACCAACCCGTCAATGATGGGGGCAACGATCTCCATCCCACAACCCTAATCGAAGGTTGAGATAACAATTATAGCTGATATTAGTTTACCATACACAAATAAACAACATGACTATGAATCTAATTAGACCAAAAGTAACAATCACCAAATACAAAAAAAAACAGAGATTACCTTATTTAGCTGAAGGTTAACAACATCAATATTAGGTCGTCTAGATCAAAACCAACCAAACCCATATATAGATCATATCGAAACAGCGATCCCCCAATATATAGATCATAGCGAAACAGTGGCCATAGATCATATCAAAACAGAGACCCCCAAAACCGATCAAAATTAGATCGGAAAACAGTGATCCCCCAATATTAACCTTTATATAAAGGAGTATAGATCATAGCGAAACAATGGCCATAGATCATATCGAAACAGGACCCCCAAAACCGATCAAAATTAGATCGGAAGATGAGAGAGATTGAGATAGTATTATAGTTTAATAAAAGGGCAAATGATAAGGGGGTAACAATTTATGAGGGTAACCTCATCATCAACAAAATCTACAGTAAAGGGCAACCCCAACATTAATTGAGTAACGAAGGGCCAAACACTGTATGTGTGTGCCAGTGCGTTTTTTTGTGAGGGGAAGGAAAAGGGCGTGAGAGGGAGAGGTTAATATATAAAACTCGTTTGTGAGGAGAATCACTGCTCCTATGGATGCGTGATTCTCCTCCTTTATATAAAGGTTAATAAAAGGTGTTCATGTTTTTTAGTTTTAATAAATTGATAGCATTCATAAACTAATATCGTATACAATAGATACTTGATGGCATACACTAACAATAAACACTTGCGATTAATAGGTATAAAAGAATGAGATCATACCTTGAATCCATGATCAAGTATATTAAGGATAAAGGTTCAATGGGTACTTCTAAAGGAGAATAATTTCACTTATGAATCATTCAAATAAGGAAGCACACGTTAGTTTAAGATCAAATCACTTGTATCACGTCGTCTCTTTTTTTACAATCGGAACCTCTAGACTACATCAACCTTTCTCAAGAATTAAAACGTTAGAGACTCGTGCTGATAATGTATTGTGAAATAAAGACCTAATAGCAACACATATAATCAAATGAGAGGAGTAGAGAGAACCTAAACATAAGTATTTCATTGATCTCTTGAAAACTACAAGATGAACCCTCTATTTATAGGGCTCTTATAATCAATAATATTAAGTACAATAATAATTAGAGAGAATACGGAAGACAAATGGTTTGAACGGTTAAGGAATGTGGATAGTTACACTTATTATTTATAACAGAATATAGCTTTTATAGATAGTATAGATATAAATATAGATATATTATATTTACAATTTTAACCTTTTAACTTTTATGTTTGGTGTTTATCATTTTTTGGTTTAATTTTTTTAATTTTTGTCATTTTTAAAACGTTTTAGTTTAGGTATATATTTCTATTTTTTTATTGTATTTTAAATATTGTATTTGTATTTTTATTTAAGTAATTGTAATTTTTATTTGGATAAATGAATTAAAATTTGTTTGAAAATGAAAAAAATAGTGTTAGGGCCAAAGTGGAGAGAGGTTGACTCCCTAATACAAAACGAGTGTTTTGGTTAGTTGTTTCGTGATAATGTGACGCTAATATGACGGATGTAAGTACAAAATGGACAGGGTGGAGCATGACACCTTCCTCTCTTAATATAAGCATGTGGAAGTAAGCAAGGAATGATGCGGCGTTCGACACAAAAGAGGCGTCTTTCTTAACAATGACACCATGTGTGACGTGTCTTGCGTGTTTTAAGGTACAGTCGATCACAAGACCAACCTTTTTATGGAATATATTATGTTGTATTTTTGTATTTAAGTGGGTATGATTTGGTTGTGATGTTGTTGTCTTATTACACTATGTTGGTGATTATGATAATGAGACTTTTACTTGCGGTCATTATCTCCACCAACCTAAGAGCATATGCAATCTCTTCATCAAGAATCTATCATTAACAGGAATAATATTAGCAGATTTGGTCAGTCTGTCGACGATGACCCAAATCGAATCAAATTCAGATGATGACCTTTGCAATAGCTAGACGTTTACTAATGTATGAGGCGGTGTCTGCATTCATAATTTTCCATCAGTACAATTTCTTCTGATAATGATACGTTAAATCAGAAATGACAGGAATAGAATACTTATACTTACGGGATTCCATCATGACTAAATCTCAAAATCGTCTATATTCAGGCAACCATAAGCAGCCTTTAAAACATTCAACGCCATCGGCTTCTCAATTCTGATGGTTCACATTAGCCGCGAACCCCTTTTTAGTATCTATATTATCCTTCTTACAAGCATTGTTTATTTTTATATTGTTCGGCAATTTATTTTACACCTTCATTATTAAGGAAACATGTCCTAATTGGTTCTTTATCTTTTCTACATAATGTGTCAGTAATTATATTCACCTTCCTGGATGAAATAAATATCATGACCGTATTTATTCAGAAATTATTCCTTCATATTTTCTAAGTTTTAGTTCTATCTCAACTATTATTTTTATCAGTTTTGCTTGATCCGACGTTTTAAAGCGTCGATAATTATTACACGTAAATTAACAATAAATATTAAGTTTTTATGAAACGTAAACGTTAAAAGTTTAAATTTCTCAGTTTGTCCAATTATATAAAATGTTTCAAATGAGTTTGAATTTAGTTAACATGATCTTTATTTATTTATCGAAAATAATTAGTAAGATCCGTAAATGTTCGAAAAACCTTCGTTTATTCTTTGGTAAAAATTTTCTTAGTTAAAAAGCAAAAATTGTCGTTTCAAATTTTAAGTCATGGTTTAACGGTTTCCTCAATCCCTCTTAGGTTTTCTTGAGGTATACACAAATATTTACCCCTAAACAGGAGTTTAGTTATATGATTTGTGTATAAGGGAATAATCCCTTAAAAATCCTTTGATAAAATATCTTTCAAAACATATTTCCATTTTCTTTTTAGTAAAACCCAAAGCCTTAATGGCTCTAATCTTTGAAAAGTTATTATAGATTCCATTATCTTATTAATCACACGGTCAAATAATGTAAAGGATTTAGTCTTAAATCTCATGTTAATTATCCAAGGTACAGGTTTTCATTGTTCGACCAATTCAGGGCAATCTATAAATAATTATTAACTCATTCTTATTCTTATAAACAATAAGATGGTCCTTAATGATCACGAGCATGAATTTATCAAATTACAGCCTACACACGTGATTCACCAAATTTATGAATGCTACATGTGCATTGGTCAATCCAAACGACATCACGTGAAACTTATAATGTTCATTACAAGTACCGGATGTAGTGATTGGAATAGATAATCTTTTTCGCGGATGCGAAATTGATGATAACCGTGCCGAGGATCAAATTTTTTAAAACATACGCTAGAACCTTGTAAATTATCGAACAAATATATCATCTTGGGTAGTGGATATAGATTTTTAATCGTCAATTTACCTAGTTCACGGTAATCAATAAATATAAGAAATAATAACACCATAGCTCTTTATGATGACGAGCTTGGTAGAATAAAAGTCTTCTACCACAACTCCCTCAGTTGTAGGGTAATTCTTTTAATCTAGATGGTGCTGACGTACAGTGCACATGCCACAGGTGCAACACCGGAAATATAATCAATACCAATTTCAACTTGCCTTAATGGTGAAAGTCTAGGTAATTTACCAATAAATACCTCCTAAAGTTTCAGATAAAAGAAACATCTTTTAATACATTCACTTTTAAGTTCTTTCTAGATTATAATATCTATGACTAATTCACAACCATTTACGGTATAATTTCAAGTCTAAATGCAGGATATGGTCATCCATCAAGAATTATTTAGATCACTTTTGATAATCAACATCTTATCATTTAGGGGAATTCTACTCGAGTTCCCATTAATTAAGACAATGTCGTCATGTCATAATCAATCAATCCATTCTACTGGCACTATTAACTTTCCAGTTTCATTATCGTTGATAAGATGTGAACTTCTCAAAAGACTAATAATAACTCATAATCCTTCACAAATTCAAGGATATATGGAGACATAACTAACCTTAAAAGAGTAAGGTCAACGCATAATCTACGCGAGAGAATTTCAAATCAGATACAGACGAAAACATTTACGAATATGAATATATCCCATGTTTTCATGAATTGAGTACGCATTCGAAAGCTCCTCGGATCGTTACCCAGGTCATTCAAATAAAATCTAATCAAAAGAAATGATAGGAACGTCGATACATCCAGTCGGGTAACAACACTCGATAATCAGATACTTTTCCTAAGAATCTCACTACGGGAGAATTGGACAAGAAAGAATTGTCAATTGTCAAATAAGACAATTTCCACAGATGAGTAAATTCGACTCAGAAGAATAGATGCTACAGGCACATATGTGTCCCTAACACTATGTACCTATTTTTCACTTCTTGCAGATCTCATAAAAGTTAATCTTTCACAATCTTCAAAGAAAATGTAGTGTTTATTCATTAGTTTTATGGTGACTACTAATCAGCCTTGCATGGTCCATTCCAAATTGTATGTAGGCGCGCAACTATATACAATTTCAAGATTAACGATGCAATACTCAGTTCATCAAAATTTTATCATCATGTTTATAATAAAAACATTTTCATGCTTAATTCTTAAATAAGAATCAAAAATAAATTTACAAAGATTTTCTTTGTTATGAAAACAATTAAGTTTTCCAAGGTATTTCATAATCAACTTTATTTCAATAATGATCACTTATAAATCTCACTTGAATAATCCTTATAGTGATGAAAATTTAATTTTTCTCAAGGGATACTGTTTTATCTTATAAAAACAATGAGTGATCTGCAAAAGAGTGATGAAAAGTTGTTTACCAAGAACTAACCACAATATAATAGGAAATGAGCTTAGCCAATTAATCATGAGGTGCATGACCTCGATGGCACTCAAAAAGAATAATCCACCACGTAACTCAATTCGAGATGAGTACTTGTTCAATGGTTGCATCACTAATGCGAGCATTAGAAAGAAGCAAGAAAAGATAGATAACATCGAAACATGTAGAACTTAGCAATCAAAGGTAGTCTTTTCATAAATCACAAACAAGTCAAAATTGTACCGTAACACTTTACGTGTCACTATGTCATACAATTCCAAGAACTCATCCTACCAACTGATGTCTCAGTTAAGTTAGGGATTTTTAAAAGATACCACAATGAATAATAATCTACAAGAGTCATTAGGTGTCCCACCTATCCCAGAAGATCCATCGGTCTCAATTCAGAAGAAGATTTCTTCAATTTATTTCTTGGACACTGGGCATCCTTGTCATTGGACAATGGCCTAGGAATAACTCTTAACACGAATCAACAATCAAATAAAACCTTATAATTCAATCGCATGACTCAACAACTTCCTCTTAACAATTTCTTATTCCATACAGGTTAAATTTTACTTCATTCATGTTTCAACCAAATCATACTCAATGCGATATCCTACCTCATTCTCCAATACTTTCAACCTTATTCTTAGACCTTAATAGGGCAATAAAAGTTTGATGTGAACAACACTTAAATTCCAATCCTATAGCTCTTTCAACAATAGTTATCAAATAAGTCACTAGTATGAAATGACTCACACATTCAATTAGACTTCTCGGAAAGGTACTTGTGGCATGAGGCTTTTGGGTAATCGTTCCAATGACAGCCTCAAGTGCAACATTCACCCTTTCGATTCCAATTTAAAAATGGATGACAACGAATCAGATGACATTTTCTAGGTGGTAACGTTTTGTCAAACTCCACTCTATAAGGAAAGATCGTCATGACATCGATATCAGATTTAATCTCGCCAATTCTTCTTTAATATCGTAATCAACTAATATCAGCATTTCTACGAATATCAACCATTTGTTGGGATCATAAATATCCACAACTTGGTTTAGATCTAGGATAGCTAGAATTCCTACGAGAATAGCTTCGATTAATTTACTAGGGTATTTAGGGTTCCTTGTGACAATCTACGTCGTATAAATAACTCGTATAAATATCAAAATAATCATCAAACAATCATGTAATAAAATTACATCATATATATGTATATATAATCCAAGTTATATATATATATATATATATATATATATATATATATATATATATATATATATATATATATATATATATATATATATATATATATATATATTAAAATAACACATCTCAGTCTGGCCTTGTCGGTAACTCGGGAATTCTTTGGCACCGTTATAGTCAAAAGATTTTTAGACATTTTGTGAAAAATGTTTATAGTTAAAAGATTTTGAAATGTTTTATTCAAAACCTTGGTTTTAAAAATATTTCGTTCTCTATAACGAGAGCTCTGGTAGCAAACTGTAACACCCCCAAATTTATACAATTCAATACAGCGGAAGACTCGTTGGTGTTACGGGATAACACATTACTCACATCATAGACAACGCTTAAAAATCGCGTCGTTTAATAATAAAGCGTTTCCATTCATAAATATCAAATTTACATAGGTCCCAAGTCATTGTATTTCATACAGGTTTTACAAAGCATTTGAATGGAAATTATTATTTAAGTGCGGGCCATGAATTCTTGTTGTCTTCCCGAGAATTACCTTCAAGTACCTGAGATAAAACATGTTAAAAGAAAAGGTCAGAGATAACGCCGAGTGATTCATAGAGTTTAATAAAATCCATCAATATAACATCGGTATAAAATTATTACCGAAAATCATTTTGTACAAATCTTTGTAATAGGCTATAAAATAGCCAAAGTCATTTTATACAAATCCTTATTAAAACTCATAATATAGGCTTTCGCCAAAACCATTATACGAACCATTGTCGTAAAAATACCGTACAATACGTTTTATAACGTCGTGTAGAGTTAAATAAAAACCATTATATGAATATGGTTATGTAAAACCAAAACACAAACATAATATCAATAATATGACCCCGTATTGCTAGTCAGGCAATATATCGTAATTCGGTGCGTATAGCAATATTTCGTTATTTTGGATTATTATAAGCCGCATGACATTTTTACCTTACTACAATAAACAACGGGTAGCTAACCCGACAATCATTTGCCCATCTAAATTAGTGTGTCGTCACAATAATCACGCTTGTGTAGATCTTCTCATACATAAATTCGCTTACCAATCGATGTGGTACAACGGGGATCAACCGTCAAGGCGCGAACTGGGGTGATCGTCCCCAAATAGTACTATTATATGCATAAGCGTCTACCGAATCCCGGTAGTTCACAATTCATGCTAATGGGACTTTTAGTGACATAACCTAACTTTAATAATCCATTTCACTTCATCTATCGGGTCATTTAATCTTTCATCGGGTCATACAATCATTCGGGTCCAAATCAATAAACAGATAATCGGGACAACTAGTGTCCTATTTTATAAAAACTAACATGTTATCTCCCTCGTGGGTTTATAAAATATTTCATAAAAACATTTAAAAGAGTGCGAGGCTATGAACTCACGTTGATGTGGGAAAGCGGTTATCGGCGATTTGGATGTACGGTACGTGCTTCAATCACGGAAACATAGACAAATAATACTCGTCTTAGACTTTTGTCCAATGACTTTATCAAAATAACAATTATGTATACATATGATAATTTTATATATATGATGATGATCAAGTGGGTTTATACATTTTTACTCATTCATTATAGTGTTTATGTGTTGGTAACATTTTTATACTAGTTTTACTAGTTTTACTTATTTACATGTTTTAGGTCCAATAAGCCTATTATAAGTCCAATACTTTATATTAGTCCATTTTACACTTTTATTATCAGTATTATACTTTTTATGTTGGGCCCAAGTGGGTTAAGCCCAATAAGTAAATTTATAAGTGTTTAGCCCATTTAGTTGGATTAATAGTCCAATAATGCTAACTTAGCCCGTTAATGTCCGTATGTTATATAGTTCGGGTTTTATGGTTTTTACTTGTTATATAAGTTCATATATCAGTATGTGAATTTATAAAAGTTTACATTAGACGGGTCCGACCGTCTATGTTTTATTTGACAAAAACGTTAATCTTTCGGTTTTAGCCGAAAAGACGTAAAACTTAGTATATAGTTTTATAACTTGGAAAAACATTTATACTTGTAATTTATATAACATGTCATATTTTTATATCAATATATATACCTCTTTATTTATAATTATTATCAACTAGTGGGTTTTATATATGTATATTTTATAAATACAAAATTTTGAGTGCTTATTTTATATACTATTTATTTTACAAAATCTGTCCTAAATATTCAGCCCACCAAAATGGCCATATCTAGAGTTTCACATGGAGATAGAACCCCAAATTTTTATGACATAATATACATGATATTTTCTTCATTTAACTCTTTTATAGCTACTGATGAATCAATATTTAAGTATTTTATAAAATTCGTCCAAAACAGTGTAGGCAGATTTGCACTCTAAACTTGTTTTGATCATATCTCACTCATTATAATGATTCTATTGTATGGCCAACTCTCACATGTGTACAAGACTCATAGCTTACTGTATATTAATTTATCCAAGACATTTTATCAGTTTATCATAAGATTCTTTACTGTTTTATACAGCCTCCTAATTTAGCCATGATTTTAACATCCTTTTATGTAGCTTTTAATCTTTTTAATCAAATCTATCAACACCAAATCCCCACATAATATTTTTAATCATCATTCATCATCATATAAATATACATAAGTAAAAGAAAATACAAGATTACATAATCAAAATAACAAGAAGGATAGGAAGAATGATCCTTATACCACCATAGTGATGAAAAGATGAGGTTGATGAACAAGGCTTGGATTTTGATGGAAAAACTTGTGATATACCAATATCAACTTCAAGATCACCTATCTTCATGAATATCTTGTGGAAAATCAGCCCTATGACACCAACAAATCTTCTCCTTGGATGTTAGAATCACCTCCAATCTTCAAAGCTTCAAAGTAGCATCATCATGTGTATGAGTAACACATGATGTTATGGCTAAAATAGATCAAATGAGGGTTGTAATTGATGTTTGTTGGACGAATTTAAGAGAGAGAGGATAGGAAAAATGGTGGTTTGCATGTGAAAAATGAAAGGAAATGGTTTTGGTGTACTAGTTTTAAGTTTAAGTGGTATTGTTGGTTTTGGTCAAAATGAATGGACATGTGTCCTTTCTATGCTTAATAAGTTAACACCTTTGAGGTGTGTTAGCTTGTTTTAGCCATCCCATGTTAGTGGGGTGCGATAAACTTGTTTTGTCCCATCCCGCTAATTTACGGGTATTCATCGATTCTAGTTTTCTCGATTTGCGTGCCCTTGGGTCGTTTTACGAAAAACGTTTTTATAAATTATGAATCAACGGTACAAAACGAATTTAATAAAAATTGTCTCATCAAAAACGGAGTTCGAAAAAGTAAATACGTAATCCTAAGGTTTCCGGTTTAGTCGTAAAGGACGTTAAATTATAATCGTAAGTCCTAATCTCTTCTCGTAATTTTGTGAGTTTATGAACCAACACAAATTTAAAATCCCAAAATAATATTCACGGATAAATTTATTTTCTGAAATGTCGGACTGTCACCAAAACGGTGTATGTAAACGTAAGCACGTAACGTAGAATCCTCCGGTTTAGACGTAGTCGATGCTACTTCAAGACGTAAATCCAAATTTCTTCCCAAAAATAAGTGAGTTCATAATATAACATTAAAATAATGTTTTTAAATAATAATTGAGAATAAAATATCAACCATAAATTGACGGATTGTCACATAGAACGTATAAGACTATAATGAAAGTTGTTACCGAAGAACACTAACCTCAAGATCATCGTGAATGTTACGTTCTGCTGTATTTGACATTGTTTAGGAATGAAACAGGTGATACGAATGAAACAGGTGATACAGATGAAACATAGGAGTGTGTGAATTTATATAGTGCAAATGTGTAGTATCATTTCCAAGTTATTTGCATGCATGCCTGTTTTCAAATGTGTAGTATCATTTCTATGTTTATATAATGCATGGCGTTACCATTGTATATAAGCAGTCAAAAAAACACTTTCAATACTTTCTGTACGTGAGGGTTGGATTAAAATGAGACTTACATGTGAAGTTTGGTTGAAAATTTTCAACTTTTAATAATTGGGATGTATTGTGAAATAACGACCTAATAGCAACACATATAATCAAATGAGAGGAGTAGAGAGAACCCAAGCATAAGTATTTCATTGATCTCTTGAAAACTACAAGATGAACCCTCTATTTATAGGGCTCTTATAATCAATATATTAAGTACAATAATAATTCGAGAGACTACGGAAGACAAATGGTTTGAACGATTAAGGAATGTGGATAGCCACACTTATTATTTATAACACTCTCTCTTGGCTATCCATCATTAGTTCTCATATGCCTATGTCAAGATATGCTACCTCGTTAAAAACCTTGCCAGGAAAACCCAGTGGGACAAAACCATGACTAAGGAAAAGAGTGCAACGCTATCGTCTCCCTCTGATTATAATATAACTTGAGATATTTGAGTCGAATTATTCAAATGTGTCTTGGTAAATTAATCCACGAAATTATCGCTTGAACAAAATGTTTGACCTTACCGTCTTTGATGTAACCTTTCTTAAATTAGGAAATGCATGCTTCATTATCTACATGCACAAACTATTGTCTTCTACTCAGAATCTTTGTATGGTTGGATGAAATAACCGAGATTGTTTGTTACAATTAGCGTCATGAAACTGAAATACCTCCTCTTTTTAAAACATAATCAAAGTGTTAAATGAAACATATACATTTCCTTTGTAAAATATAAACCCATATTTCTTGTAAATATCAAAATATGAATCGTTAAAACCTTACTCGTGCTGATAACGTATTGTGAAATAACGACCTAATAGAAACACATATAATCAAATGAGAGGAGTAGAGAGAACCCAAGCATAAGTATTTCATTGATCTCTTGAAAACTACAAGATGAACCCTCTATTTATAGGGCTCTTATAATCAATATATTAAGTACAATAATAATTAGAGAGAATACGGAAGACAAATGGTTTGAACGGTTAAGGAATGTGGATAGCCACACTTATTATTTATAACACTCCCTCTTGGCTATCCATCATTAGTTCTCATACGCCTATGTCAAGATATGCTGCCTCGTTAAAAACCTTGCCAGGAAAACCCAGTGGGACAAAACCATGACTAAGGAAAAGAGTGCAACGCTATCGTCTCCCTCCGATTATAATATAACTTGAGATATTTGAGTCGAATTATTCAAATGTGTCTTGGTAAATTAATCCACGAAATTATCGCTTGAACAAAATGTTTGACCTTAGCATCTTTGATGTAACCTTTCTTAAATTAGGAAATGCATGCTTCATTATCTTCATGCACAATCTATTGTCTTCTACTCAGAATCTTTGTATGGTGTGATGAAATAACCGAGATTGTTTGTTACATTTAGCGCCATGAAACTAAAATACCTCCTCTTTTTAAAACATAATCAAAGTGTTAAATGAAACATATACATTTCCTTTGTAAAATATAAACCCATATTTCTTGTAAATATCAAAATATGAATCGTTTTAACCTTACTAGACAGAACCCATTGGGACAAAAATCTTGTGAAGGAAAAATACATGATTCAGATAACTGCTAGAATAAAAGATATAGACATGCATTCCATATTTATCAATAACAATCCTCCTTGGATTTCTATATGAGGATTATGCCTCTTTAAAACCTTACTCGACAAACCCGGTGGGACAAAAGTCTAGTGAAGGAAAAAGAGTACATCATTCCTATATACGCACGGGGATGTTGCCTCAATAAAAACATGCCGAAAAACCCGACGGGGACAAAACCTCGGTCAAGAAAAAAGAGTGCAACGCATGACTTCTCTCCCCCATGATGATCACATCACTTAAAATCGTTGAGTCAGTTATATCATATCATGTATACCGAGCACTTTAGATGTTTCATACGCATTTAAGTTTCACACTTTTATATCCATATCGTGACATCTTTATAATTAATAGGATCATTTCAACTTCATGTAATCTCATAAAAGTGAGAGTCATTTATCCGTATAATGATAAACCATGTCTTTAATTTTTATGATGCACACATAATTCACCCTTAAGATGTTTAATCTCGAAGCTAAGACAAACTTCACCTTTTCTTTCAAATTCAAGTTCTATGCTTCATATCGCCTTTATAATTGTAACTCTTTATTTGGCACAATACAACACACTAAGGCGATTATAACATACATACCCAAGAGATGATTATTTTAACACAATCAGGTAGTGCTCTCGAGAACTTTTCTTATATGCCTTAAGCATTAAAAGTCACTAGCATGGTCCATGCATTGTATATGAAATAATGAAATCTAAATATCACATGAGCTCTGTTGATATTAATTGACGCATATCAGTTATTTGTCACAGGACTTATACAATATCAAAATAAATTATTGGATCCACCACATGTCAGTATGTATACACATGATCATTTCCAAGTCTTTGAGAATATATATGTGTGTCATCACTTGTAAATTATGTATATTTCAATTTCGTTTTCTCATAAAGACCGATGCATATCCAATAAATTTAAAAAATGGACTGTAAGCCTCAACCATATGTCTCATGACAAGACACTTCAATTATTCATTATTTTGTCGCGTCATTATATTTTGGCCATTGATCTATCCATGATCCTCACATTGACTTTAGCGCTATATTATTTATTATCACTATCATGCGCATTATCATATATATCCATCGACGTCGATTCATTTATTTTCGATTCCACATTTTACTAGACATTGCATTTTATCATCTATTGAGATCTCATAGTATTTCGTATACCCGGGGTTTTCTTAATTACCTTCATGTCTAGTGTCTCTTTAAAAGAATGTTATGGGATATTTCCTTTAGTACCTTGATTCGACCATCTTAACTTTCTTGCTCCATTATATTCTCATTCGAGGTCTTTTATTTGGAATTGATTAGTCTATCATATTACAGACGTGCCATAGACTCACTACCAATTTATTGGTTTTACTATGGGGACAAACATTGTAATTGGAGCAGAAGCAACGTGTATATAAGTATGATCTAGTTTACTAGACATGTCTAGCAATTACTAGATCTGGAATATAAATTGTCCCTGAACTTTATGTTCATATTCATTAGTGTGAGGATCGATATTTTATTATCGTAATTCATTCCAATGCCCATTCTCCCTCTGAATGAATTATCATTCTCAGCATCCCATTTTATGCGTTGTGGTGAATTTACTATAATATATATGTCGCACAATTACATAATCTCATATGGGAAATATGGTTTGTGACCAAAAACCATTATACATTATTGGAAATATGCGAATGTATGTTATATCAAAATGAAATGCCCCATAAAACTTATAGTTTTGTTCTCATAATTACTGACTTGCAATCAATCGAATACGTTTTTAAACGTTTCAACAAAATCAATTCGCGTATGAACATGGGCTATTTTAAAGTTAAACACCTATTCCAATAATCGCTCAATAGTTGGAAGTTTTTACCATCATTCACAATAATTGTATTTAAAAAAACATGCTCACATTGAGCCACTAATCACACGCAACTTTAAATTACGTATTTGATGGTCATTTTAACGATGCATCGATTTAAAACTCAAAATGATCCACATTTCGGATGTATATGCCTGCATACATCTCTTTAATATTATTTCCAAAACTTTATAGGACCATGTCCTTAATGCAATTTTGGTGGTGATTGATGAATAATTAACCTCCACTAAGAACAATCAAATATATCATTGAAGTGATATCTTTTATGTTTGACTCGGTATGGTCCAACCAGTTATGCCACACCATAAAACAATCTTGCCACATAAACTTTATTGTTTACGATCACTTTTGTGCTTAAATCGCACTTTACTTTATTCGAAATCTTTGCACATAAAAAACTAATTTATGACCACATGTGCTTCATTTACACGAGACTTTATACTAAATTCGAATAATATGGTGAAACTAATACATCATCGCATTTATACTTTTCTGTCTCCAATCAAATTTGTATAAGTACCTTTATGGCTTTCTAAATGTTCATATAAAACACTTATAGTTTCAACATAGTTTAATATAATGTGCACATTAGCCTATACTATTGTGAGACAAGGAACACACATTTTGTACTAAAAAAGTTATATTACTAATCATTCAATATATAGCTTTGTAGGCAAATAAAACCATGTCATAATGCTCACATATATAACAAACTCAATGACATGATTAAATTCAATGGCTCACAAAAATGAAATACTAACTAATCATGTAGTCGAGTTAATCATCAAAACAAAAACTTGCATAGGTAATATCATTTATGTCTATTCATATAGAGCGTCAAAATATTTTTGATGAAATTATCTCACACAAAATTACTTTGTGTTTGTTTTTTGTGGATGTATTATTTACATTATTAATTATGTGTTAGTGATTACGTTCACTCCCATAAAATCTAATGTTTGTGGAATAAACTCAAATACCACCAACTATAATTAACACAGAAGTATAGGCCAACAATATACATCGACGTAAAAGTTGTATACTCATAAATAATACAGTAAGAAATTAAATAGTGTTCCTCAACTTATATCATACTTGCATGTATGTTTTTTTCTTTCATGTACGACCTTGTTTAGTAATATTATCATTACCTCCTTTTTTTTTACTAAACAATATGACGTAAAATATATAGGAGCACTGATTTGCACAAAACCAAACTTTGTAAAATATATACTACCAATATGCATAGCTTCAACCATATAAAATATCGTCTTCTAAAGTATCATTTTTAGGTGTACATTTACTACAATAACAATATGTGTAAATCATCTTAAATGCAGTGTCAATGTTTTAATCAATATTGAAATATTTTATACAATAAATTATGTGTTTTACTCATTTATTCGCCCCATAATATGATAGCAAATGCACCGATAACGTTTGATCAATAAATTGTATTTGAGACAATTAACGACAAACGATTAGCAAAATATTAAACTCGAAATGCAATATTTTGTTATGTAATAAAGCTAAAGAAACGTATTGATTTTTACTTTCAAGCAAATCATTTTGGAATTATTATCTAAAACTACGTACATGTGTTATTTTCCTTATTTATGAAATATTTTGGATTAGCTATGTTGGATAAATCAAACGAACGAAACAAACAAATCAAATCCGAACAAACGAAGCGGAAGCTTTTATTCAAAACCCTAAATTACAATCTCAAAAGGTACAAAGAAAACTAATGACATTGGCCTCTATTTATAGGAGACCAATGACCTAAAATATACTAAATCCAAACATACTAAAAATAACAAAACTTGTAGGACAAGTCAAACAAATTACCAAACGAACCCTAAAGTTTAACTCACTTTCTAACAATCTCCACCGTGAGTTCAGCTTCATACGAAACTTCAAAACAAACGAATATTGGTCTTCAAATTCAAATATCCGAATATCAAATTCCAAACGCCCCTTGAGAGTTTAAGTCACTTTTCTAACAATCTCCACCGTGACTTCAACTCTATTCGAAACTTCAAACCAAATGAGCATTCCGTCTTAATTCGGAATTCCAAACGAACGAACGAACGAATAAACGATCGACTCAAACAAACAAACAAACAAACAAACAAACAAATAATCGAACCTGAAAACGATCTTGGATCGAACCTGAAAACGATCCAAACAAACAAACAAATGATCGAACCTGAAAACGATCTACCAAACAAACGACCGAACCTGAAAACGGTCAACCAAACAAACGACCGAACCTGAAAAAGGTCAATCAAACAAACAAATCGCCCCAAACGATATTCACCAAAGACTATCAAATTTCGAGCAACCAAACTCAAAACCCAACGAACGAAGATCCCAAATTTTCCGAATGATCGAACAAATTGCAAACCAAGTCTTCAAACACCAAATCGATCTTAAAACAAATAGTTTCTCCACCGTAACCGACAATTCTAAATATCCATAATCGAAAGTCGAACTAGCCAATGACTAATGCAACCCAGTTTCAAAATCTTGATCTAATTCTAACAAACCAATCAATATCTTGAAATCACAAAACAAAAGACCAAAAACCATTATCTGACGAAAACCACATGCGAACCAAATCAATCATTCAAAAAACCAATTATTTTATTCTAGCACCGATCATTAAATTCCACGAATCTAATGTATCAAAAATGGTCGACTATAAACCGATCGCAACCCAAATCCCTTTTTTTTCCTTTTTTTTCTTCATGATTGCGGATCGAACACGCTCTGATACTACTTGTTGGATAAATCAAACGAACGAAACAAACAAATCAAATCCGAACAAACGAAGCGGAAGCTTTTATTCAAAACCCTAAATTACAATCTCAAAAGGTACAAAGAAAACTAATGACATTGGCCTCTATTTATAGGAGACCAACGACCTAAAACATACTAAATCCAAACATACTAAAAATAACAAAACTTGTAGGACAAGTCAAACAAATTACCAAACGAACCCTAAAGTTTAACTCACTTTCTAACAATCTCCACCGTGAGTTCAACTTCATACGAAACTTCAAAACAAACGAATATTGGTCTTCAAATTCAAATATCCGAATATCAAATTCCAAACGCCCCTTGAGAGTTTAAGTCACTTTTCTAACAAGCTACTTTATCAACCAAGAGAAATACGACCAACAACATATTATTGATTATCGGATTTGTAAACTTTTCTTTACGTGTTAAAAAAATCATTCTTAAAATCTTAAGGCCCATAAATTTTGTGTAGATTCATAATAATGATACAATACTATATTTTTAAAATCTTTTTGACAAAAAGTTATAATAGTTGATGGTTCTATATAAGAAAATTAATAAATTTAAAAGGTACCTTGTAAAACCAATTTTTATCAAACCGTGTTATATATTACCTTTTTCGACTTCTTTTTCTCATTTGTTAAACTAACTAGGATTTGTGCCCGCGCTCCGCTGCGGGGAAGCGCAGGCTGTTTAAGGGTCGTTCGCTGACAGGCAGTTTTGTTACGAATTTCGGTGCCCAATGTGAAGGAGGCAAGTACAACATAAGGGGTGTTTGTAACGGCAACCATGAATAGCGTGTTTAATGTAATGCATTATGAAATAAAAATACCAATAGCGGCAAGTTCAAATAATGAAATATGTATATATAAGTTTCTCTAATATTTTAAATGGGAAGTATCATACAACTTGAAATGTAGTACACAAATTCTTATTGAATAACCCACATTTAAACTCGTTATCAGTAAAGTAACACTTAGTAAAGCAAAATTTGTTTTTCTGGTTTTGAAGGGAGAGAATTGGTTGGTTGGCTTAATCGATGGACCTGTAATTGTAAGGGAAATAAAGTAATAAAAAAAATTAGACGAAACAATGGAAAAACTTATTGCTGATGCAAAAGATAAAGAGGCAAAAATTAACATCAGCAGCCACTACCTTAATGCGCAACATACTGTGTAGCCTTTTAAGATAACTTGTCCTTTATTTGCGCGATGACATTGTTATTTATAACCATGCGGACAGATCTGCAGTCCCGTCATAACCCACCAAATTGGGCCAATCAAACGGCTTCTTTCTCTTGGGAAAATGCATAGACGAAAAGAAACATGTAAGCCAATGGTGACTATTCATGTGCAGCAAGAATCGGCCACCATGAAACAATCAAGAAGCATCAGGTTAAAAATAACAGATTTGTATGGCTCACCAATAATCTTGCAATTTCATTCTTTATTGCACGAAAAGCTGTATACTAATCACAACTTACCAAGAAATTAGACCTCTATCATAGTGTTAAAGCCGATAACATTTCTGGTAAAGTGTACGAAGACACTAAACTTAAGCTAACATATTATTTTTTTATAAAACAACACTTCCAAACGGTTGATGTAAAAAAAGACACACGCATGAGGATTTTAAAGGAACACTTGCGGTTTAAAATATTACCAAGCCCAAGATAGGCTTAAATAGAAAGAGACACTCATATAAAAAATAATGCAAATATCTTGCTAGTGAAAGAGAAGTAATCTACAAACATACCACGCGTGATCTTCTGTCCTTTTATAAAGGATACATCCGTCCTCATAGGTTTCTTGCTGCGTGAAATCCCTATAGAATCTACAATATATTCATAAATATGATGAAATGAGCGATCGTGCAAAAGATATGAGCAACTATTCATTGTTTGTGCCAAAATGTGCTCAACTAAAGAAATGCGTTATCAAGAGTTGCAAATAAGATGTACTTACAACTTATAACTCCCATCCGAATCAATATCGGTCAAAATAAGCAGGCACGCAGGGTATAATTGTAAAAGAAACGCCAGCTGCTGAGCAGACACATATCAAGAAGTTGCGACGCTTATGATTAGTACCTAAATAAAAAAATGTTATATTATGAAACAAAGAAGCACATAAACCTAAACTTTATTAGGTATACCCTATAACGACAATGATGATTTGGTAATCACAATTGCAATAATCGCAAGAGACTCCAAAAAAGAGTATTTCAAATTGAACTCGACAAAAAATCTGGAAATGTGCAAATATACGACCCGAATATGTAAAAACTGGCTACTTTACCTTCTGAGAGCTGTAGAATGTCGTTGGCTAGTATCTGGACGCGGTGCTTTTGTGAGTGGTTTTTGTAACGCCAACTATTACCAGGTTGTACAATGCAATGTCATTCCTAGATAATGCTTCAGTTTAACGCCTACGTACATATCGATCTTGCGAGCTAGCAGGCTGCAGCGGTGTTGTAGAATGAGCAGGGCGTCCTGTTGAGCGAACCGAATTCTATGTACCTTCAATGGAACATCATAGTTAGAGAGGCCTTGAATAAAATCGAGAAAACTACAATGAAAAAGTAGTTCTTAGAATTCATATTGACATATTGAATAGAAAGCTAAACGAATTCTATGTACCTTCAGTGAGATTACGTCTTGGTTCTACACTACCATGCCATTATTAGCATGACTATCGGCGTTACTACGTTCTAATCAAATATCTTAATAACTCCCTAATAAAAAAAGGGAAAAAATGTATCATAAGCATAGCTAACATTAAACCAATACTTAACAGATTAGTATATAGTAATAAACTATTAATAATTACATGATAAGTGGATATAGAAATGAATTAAATAAGGTTTAAAATGAAGATCGAGATAAAATTAGATCTGCTCATTGTGTTGTTGTGTAAGTCATTTATTAGATTAGATGAGAATGCAATGTTTATTATGGAAAAATACATGTCGCGAGTTCGACCCACTTACTAATAAATTGGTCAATTTGGTTCTGCCAAGTTTCTGATATACGAGTTGCCATTTTTCTTGACAATGTCCTGAATCTTCACAGGACAGCGCAGTCCACGACTAACTAATATACAAAATCTGTATTTGGTGACAGATTTTGTTTTGCATCTATCAATTTACATATACAAAACTTCAAATATAAATTACGATTCCATATTACAACTACCGTACGAACAAATTTCGTGAACAAATATATCAGAAACTTCCAACTCAGGCATAATTACGTTTTTTACACCTATCAACATATCAAAAGTTTTATTTTATAACAAATTATTTGCTTATTTACTTACAAATGGGTAGATCCTTGTTATTTCTTTCCACTTACAAACATGGGCAAGAACATAAAAACAAAAATATAAAATTAACAAATGTACAGATTATAGGAAGCAACATAAAGGGTTTCAAAATTGAACATATCTAGGATGACACGATGACATGGAATAGATCTAAGGGAATTTTTTTCTCTACATCCACTAACAAAGCTATAAAATCAGAAAAAAGGAAGGAAAGAAAATGATAAAGTGTTAGTATGTATGGTCTGGCTTAGGATTAAAGTATGATTATTCTAAGAAACCTAAAGATCCGCATTTATTAACTAACAATGACATAAGGGGGTATAGGGAACACTTGATATACGATTTCACGCTCACTATTCTCTGTGTACTAACCTATTCATATGATAGGTATTGTAGAAATGTAGAATTGTGTCATCAAAGAGTAAGTAATGGCATACAATAAAAATAACAAAGAAGAAAACCTTTTAACAATTGCGCCATCATTCAAGCGATCGTATCCTTCACCCTCGTTCTAAATTTTCTTTGAAACCTTATTGTCGGTTGTAACTTCAGGAACAATCTTCCTTGAATCAAACTCAAGCGTTATTTGGATTGTGGCCTTTGGTGCTACTACACAGTTATTACCACTTGTTGGTTTCCTATATGAACAAAAGTTAATATTCATCAAGATATATATCAGCCAAATAAGAATGGGGTTATTTGAGTGTCAATTACCTGCACGAAGTTGTTTTAGATGTCGGCTTCGGCCTCATTTTGTTTCGTTCAACTACAGCCTTAACGTCGATGAGGCCTCTCCAGAAGGCAACCGGAACCCTGAAATAAGTATCGTGTTATCAGTTCAATTGTGTTATAGTTCAAAAAGCAGATAACTAATAAACTAAATACAAATGAAAGTTCAAAATTTGATTTTGTATGCCATCTCTTGTTTACCTCCCTTTAGCGTATTTTGACCTGTTAACCAAAAACCAACTCCCTGCACACACCACAGCGGCAATCACAGCTGCTCACTTATCGCCACATGAAAGGTAAATGATAGTCAGAAGTAGATATGAGTGGGATTCTGCTATGTTCTTCTGGTGATGGCGATGGCGATGGCGTCAATGCTTGTTGATTCTGTTTCCTTCCAACCTACACATTTTCACAAAAAATGTTAGCCTCCAAATTGTTTCTGCTCGCAACGTCTTTCGCATAAGTTATATATAGGTGTGTGCTTGTAGTTAGATTAATATTTCTAAGACATTCTGAGTTTAGGGGTGTGTGTTTTTTCTCATCAAGATATATGTACATTTTCTGTTACTACTTGACCAATAGTGACTCAAGTAGCAAGCAGAAGTATGAAACACCACCTTAGCTATATTTGATTTTTTTTTATGTAATATTACATAACTTCTTATTTACTTGCTTGGGCTCATCCCAATATGGATACATATGATTAGCCGCTGCAAATGATTCTTGCTTGGGCTTAAAGCTGATAGGCAGGAAACGTGGTCTTCTGTTAGTGGCTGAGCAGCAGCATGAGTGATTACGGTTCCAAATCTCGCTGCCAATGATGAGTAAACACTTTGGGTACATATATGTTTAGGGGTTGAACGGGCATAATGTATCATAGGGGCTGGGAGGCTGCAGGCCAAATTCCTTTGCCAAAATTCACATCACTGTTTCAAGCCAATCGTCATTTCTGAATCGTCATTTCCTAAACACTTAAAGTCCTTATATAGCCCATTACTACTTCACTCTAGATAGCAGCTCAATAAGGGACATTTTACTATCAAATCTGTCAAAATTTTTAGTTCTTAGTATCGCCAAAATAACCACAATACATGATGGTCTATAAACTTTCTACCTCAGAGCATGATAAACCTTTAGCATAATGAATAACATATTATGTGAAACTGTTTGGCTCAGCCTTTCGGCTACAGCTTTAGCCATGGATGCAATAACAATTGCAAACACTACCTTTTCAGGTCGAAGTTGCCATTTGAATTGCCCGGCCAAGATACATATCAGCTTTCCAAATATTGGTGCACACATTTATATTTAACCATAACGATATTTATATATCTCAAGGTCTAAATAGCTCAACGTGCATAATAATATGTTTTTTGT
The DNA here is from genome assembly GCA_025667525.1 of Glebionis coronaria. Classification (NCBI taxonomy): domain Eukaryota; kingdom Viridiplantae; phylum Streptophyta; class Magnoliopsida; order Asterales; family Asteraceae; genus Glebionis; species Glebionis coronaria. The sequence continues at coordinate 135,313,662 of CM046874.1, read as the reverse complement.
AACCGGAAATCGCCAATGTGCTTCTAACATGTTAGATATAAGAAATGTAAGTCCAAACAAATTTTTACCTTATTTATGCTACTCTTTTGAGGTCGAGTCTACAACACGACACAACGGTGCAGATCTGCTCTTTGTTACCAACGCCACAAACGAAAACTGCCCGCACTGAACGCTGATGCCACATAACCGAAATGCTATATGATGTACATGAGGCTCAGCTAAGCATGCAACCGAGTAAATAGCATACATACCATATGGCTGCCACCGCATGGGTTTTGCGCCAAAGTAAGGACAACCTCGGTTTTACTGACCCCATTTAAAATAATCACAGCCTCATACAATGGATACCATCCTAAACAGTTTTTTAGCTCACAATATGTACGTTACCAAACCCATTCAGGAGGCGTATGTTTGGTACACAATTTTGCTCAATTTTTAATGACAATATAAAAAACATTTATTTTATTGTTTTGAGGCTCAGATAAGTAACAAATCGGGTATGTCGAAGATGAGGATACGACACCATGGCTGCAAATTTTGCAACTTTGCCCCGCCAAGATACCCGCCATCCAAAATCTAATCGAACCCGCTTATGAACGTTCAAATCTTATCATCACAGCCTGTTGGGACCGTTATCCTGCCATACACACGGGTTCAAAATGATTGCTCTCTCTCAATTGCAATTGCATTCTTTCAGCAGACAAAAGACACCAACGCACATATGAGCCGACATCAACATTAGCTTTAGTTTTTCTGGTTTCATAAAATTAAATTAAAGCACGGTAATGACATGTATTTTTCAGCAAAAAAGAAGACACCAAGGCAAATGTTAATGACATGTAAATTTTTTCAGCAAAAAAGAAGACACCAAGGAAAATGTGAGCCGGTGTCTTTCTTTTTGCGTATAGATGCAAAAGCAGGAGCAACATTCAGGGCGGAACGGACACTAACCGAATACGGACAATAACACATTACTTTTCATAATTAACATCATCTCTAAATCTAACAGAATCTCGTGACAATCAAACCCACCCAGAAAGAAAAGCAATCTGTATGAATGAATATCGCCTCATTCAAGCAAATCCTTTCATATGCAAAATAAGCATACAACAGCGAACACCACGAACAATCACCACAGAACAAACACCAATCGCGAATCATCGTTACCAACCGAATAAAAAATTGGGGCAACGATATAGATAAAAAGAAATTGGCATCACAGATCGTCACCAACCCATCAATGATGGAGGCAACAATCTCCATCCCACAACCCTTTTATATAAAGGAGGAGAATCACGCATCCATAGGAGCAGCGACTCTCCTCACAAACCGAGTTTTATATATTAACCTCTCCCCCTCACACCCCTTTCCTTATCGCCTCATTCAAGAAAATCCTGTCATATGCAAAATTACCATACGACAGCGAACACCACGAACAATCAGCATAGAACAAACACCAACCGCGAATCATCGTTACCAACCCAATAAAAATTAGGGGCAACGATACAGAAAAAAACAAATTGGCATCACAGATCGTCACCAACCCGTAAATGACCGGGGGCAACGATCTCCATCCCACAACCCTAATCGAAGGTTGAGATAACAATTATCAACTAAATAAACGAAAAGCAATCTGTATGAACGAATATCGCCTCCTTCAAGCATATCCTGTCTATGCAAAGTAAGCACATAACAGCGAACACCACAAAGAATAAGCATAGAAAAAACACCAATCGCGAATCATCGTTACCAACCCAATAAAAATTGGGGGCAACGATACATGTAAAAACAACTTGGCATCACAGATCATCACCAACCCGTCAATGATGGGGGCAACAATCTCCATCCCACAACCCTAATCGAAGGTTGAGATAACAATTATAGCTGATATTAGTTTACCATACACAAATAAACAACATGACTATGAATCTAATTAGACCAAAAGTAACAATCACCAAATACAAAAAAACAAAGATTACCTTATTTAGCTGAAGGTTAACAACATCAATATTAGGTCGTCTAGATCAAAACCAACCAAACCCATATATAGATCATATCAAAACAGCGATCCCCCAATATATAGATCATAGCGAAACAGTGGCCATAGATCATATCGAAACAGAGACCCCCAAAACCGATCAAAATTATATCGGAAAATAGTGATCCCCCAATATTAACCTTTATATAAAGGAGTATAGATCATAGCGAAACAATGGCCATAGATCATATCGAAACAGGACCCCCAAAACCGATCAAAATTAGATCGGAAGATGAGAGAGATTGAGATAGTATTATAGTTTAATAAAAGGGCAAATGATAAGGGGGTAACAATTTATGAGGGTAACCCCATCATCAACAAAAGCTACAGTAAAGGGCAACCCCAACATTAATTGAGTAACGAAGGGCCAAACACTGTATGTGTGTGCCAGTGCGTTTTTTTGTGAGGGGAAGGAAAAGGGTGTGAGAGAGAGAGGTTAATATATAAAACTCGGTTTGTGAGGAGAATCACTGCTCCTATGGATGCGTGATTCTCCTCCTTTATATAAAGGTTAATAAAAGGTGTTCCTTTTTTTGGTTTTAATAAATTGATAGCATTCAGAAACTAATATCGAATACAATAGATACTTGATGGCATACACTAACAATAAACACTTGCGATTAATAGGTATAAAAGAATGAGATCATACCTTAAATCCATGATCAAGTATATTAAGGATAAAGGTTCAATGGGTACTTCTAAAGGAGAATAATTTCACTTATGAATCATTCAAATAAGGAAGCACACGTTAGTTTAAGATCAAATCACTTGTATCACGTCGTCTCTTTTTTTACAATCGGAACCTCTAGACTACATCAACCTTTCTCAAGAATTAAAACGTTAGAGACTCGTGCTGATAATGTATTGTGAAATAACGACCTAATAGCAACACATATAATCAAATGAGAGGAGTAGAGAGAACCCAAACATAAGTATTTCATTGATCTCTTGAAAACTACAAGATGAACCCTCTATTTATAGGGCTCTTATAATCAATAATATTAAGTACAATAATAATTAGAGAGAATACGAAAGACAAATGGTTTGAACGGTTAAATAATGTTGTTAGTCACACTTATTATTTATAACAGAATATAGCTTTTATAGATAGTATAGATATAAATATAGATATATTATATTTACAATTTTAACCTTTTAACTTTTATGTTTGGTGTTTATCATTTTTTTGGTTTAATTTTTTTAATTTTTGTCATTTTTAAAACGTTTTAGTCTAGGTTTATATTTCTATTTTTGTATTGTATTTTAAATTTTGTATTTGTATTTTTATTTAAGTAATTGTAATTTTTATTTGGATAAATGAATTAAAATTTGTTTGAAAATGAAAAAAATAGTGTTAGGGCCAAAGTGGAGAGAGGTTGACTCCCTAATACAAAACGAGTGTTTTGGTTAGTTGTTTCGTGATAATGTGACGCTAATATGACGGATGTAAGTACAAAATGGACAGGGTGGAGCATGACACCTTCCTCTCTTAATATAAGCATGTGGAAGTAAGCAAAGAATGATGCGGCGTTCGACACAAAAGAGGCGTCTTTCTTAACAATGACACCATGTGTGACGTGTCTTGCGTGTTTTAAGGTACACTCGATCACAAGACCAACCTTTTTATGGAATATATTATGTTGTATTTTTGTATTTAAGTGGGTATGATTTGGTTGTGATGTTGTTGTCTTATTACACTATGTTGGTGATTATGATAATGAGACTTTTACTTGCGGTCATTATCACCACCAACCTAAGAGCATATGCAGTGCTACTAAGTTTTTGTGACTTGATGCATTTAATGCAAAAAAATTAGTTGATTATTTAGTTTCATAATTAATGCTTAGTTTATTAAATGGAAATAGTTTTTATTTTTTGTGTCAAACACTTGCTAGTTTACAAGTTATTGGTAAAAAATCATTTGTAAAGCCTTAACTTCAATGCTTAAAAATATGTTAATAGCTTCTTCAAATAGTGAAAAGTCATTTGCAAACCAACTCATTGCATATGCTCTAAGAATCGTTGCATTGAATATTACTTGGTAATATTTTACGATTGTCTAAATACATTAACATCTTCTTATTTACCATACGTAACACTATTAATCCTCACATCATGATCATTTTCATGGTATGATCTAAGGGTCCGCTTGGTTAGTAGGATTTTAGTATTGGGATAAAAGTTAAAGTAAAATTTTGATGTTTGGTTAATCTTGGTGGATCCAAAAATTAGGACTCAATTACTAAATTTTAGCTTATATAAAGCCTGAGTAACATTATATGGATTTCTCCACTGATATGATTCTAATTATTTAGGTGAGTCTTTTTATTTATTTTAACCACATATTATTTTTTATTTTTTCTTATCATATAAAATGTTGATTTTAATAAGAATATTCATTTAACATAATATAAAATATTTTAAATCTTTAATAAACCTAACATTATTTTTCATTAACTATTATTCAATCCTATGTCACTCACTTTATAAACCCACTATAGAGAAACACATAGTTAAGGTGAAAAATAAATGACTTTCATTATTGAAAAGTGAATTACAGAAAATGAGGTACTGGGTATTTATATACAGAATATGCTAACTAACTAACTTCTAACAAACTTTTCACATGTGAAAGAAACTATAACTAATACAAATGTTTCACATGTGAAAGTAACCAGAACTTAATTCAAATACTAAACTGGACCAATAGTTCTTGAGATTGTACAAAATTTTGTTGCTTTGGTAGAACCTTTAACCTCCCCACAAGTTAGCAGTGTGTATAGATCACATATGGCAAACTTGGATAAGCAGTAATAGTGAGGTGCCTTTGAGAGACCTTTAGTGAGAACATCGACAGGTTGTTCCTTGGTAGAAATGAACTTTGGAACGACATTCCCTTCTTTAAATTTATCTCTGACAAAGTGACCGTCAATCTCAATATGCTTTGATCTGGCATGTTGTATGAGATTTGAAGCCAGAGCAAGAGCAGAAGCATTGTCACGGTAGATTGGTATATGACATGGAACAGAAACACCAAGTGTTAACATATAAGATTCAAGCTAATAAGAGGTGATCCGGAGGTCGGGGAGGAGAAAATAAGTGTTTAGACATTTTAGAGAGAGAAAGTAACAAGGAAGAAGGAAGTGTGTTTATTTCAAGAGAGAGAGTGAAACAAACAAATGGGAATCCTCACCCCTCCATGGAAGTATGGATGGGTATATATAGGCTCGACAAGGAGTGACTTTGACAACTTATCAATAGTAGTCCCTCCATCTTTTACCTATCTAAATCTAATGTATTTCCGTAAATGGCGCTCACATTTTAGGGCTAACAATCTTCCCCCAATGTGGAGACATACAAAATTACTTACAATGTTCCTAACAAGTAAAAATACAACAAAATAAAGTCTTCCAAGGCGCTTCCAATGCTGATGATGTCTTTTAATTCTTCTTGTCTTCATAACTTGTACCTCAGCTTGAATCCTCTTTGTCTTTGCTTGTTGTGGAACAATTGTAATATGCATGATTTGGATTAACTTCCCCAATTCATGCAGCATGTATTAAGAAACTTTCTTCATAGACTTCTTTTTGACGAAGTTTTTAAATCAGCTTCCCCCCAAACCAATATCTGTATCTTAAGCAGATTCTGACACTTTGATGTAGTTTGAAAAATCTTCTAGCTCATATGTTTAAGTGCACAGCTGAAATTTGTAGAAGAACCACACCAAATAACACTGCTTCTATATTGTTTCATGTCGTTTAGTTGTTGGTGATAATCCGTTTGGGGTAACATGCAGAAAATCAGCAACAATTCTTCTCACACCTGCAAAATACTTCATAAAAATCATACAAAGTGAAGTAGATACCATTCCATGTACACTACTTCCCCCTGGAAGTTGATCCGATTACTTCAAAGTACACGATCTTCCCCCATGATGATTTCAAACTCTCGGAAGCATCATTATCATGGACGTCCATATACTCGAGAAGCTCTTTGTCTTAAGAAAATGTCTTGAAAAGTTTTGAAAGTCATTGAGAAACTTTGAAAATTTTGCTTAGACTATGAAGTACCATTGTCGTTATGAAGCTCATAAAAATCCCGTGAGAATTGATTGCTGATTCTATCTCTCCGTCTAACTTACCAACCTCGTATTCTTTCGGCTATATGTAGTGACCACTAGTGAAGTAAACCTAATATCCAAAACTTGAGACTGAAGTACAATCCCCCAAAATTGTTACTTAAGGTTGCACTTTTGTTGATTGACGAACGGTGTAGAAACAAGTCTCTAAGCACCTCTTTAAGTTATCCACACGAGCAACTGCGTGTGACACTGAGAACTGCAACATAGCTCCCAAAAATGATAGTTATCCATGTCGTCGACCATCCACCCTTGACAGTCGAAACTAGATAATTCAAGTCTCAATCATAAATTTTATCGCCCAAGCAAGTCATCAATCGATAGACTGGGTTTAAAGAAAAGGGGTAGAAAATAGAAGGAAGGCTCGATGATGAAATAAGTAGACGACTTCTTGAAATCCCACTTCAACTTCAAATAAAGAATACCAAATCCACTTGTGATCACTTGTCTTTGTAGAATCAAAACTATCTGTTTTGTCATTTGAGTGAATCTTATATCGGATCTTTATTGCGTTAAGTGTTTTATTTGCTTTGGTATTTGTGTGTGAATGTCGTTAACTAGAACAAATGATTAAAATGTCGTTGAAGGACAATTTGTCTAGATAACTTGTCATTTAACCCCAACGTCAGTCATATGCCCAACTGATCGTCGATTTTTTTTTTCCGAAAATAATAGGTATCAAACCTAAGATTTTCTTTGTCAATAAAGCACTTTCGATCGAAACATAGTGAATACCCGACATCGAAAAATAATATCGTCATAGCCAAAATAATAAAGCCCGTATATAACACCATGTACCATCATTAATGATCGAACATCAATCAATACGGTCCAACACAGAAATTCATTTGCTCCAACTGCGTGCCTACAATAAATAAGCAAATCCATTTACTGTCTGAATTTCGTGGCTCACTCTATGTTCTACCACTTTTGGATCAAGGCCCTTCTCCAAATTAAACCCGGTCCATAGCCCACAATTAAAGAGACCGACCCGATGTCAGGAAAATACCCGATCCACCCATTTATATATAAGTTATTATAAACCTGAAAATTAGGTCACAATAACCCTAATCGTAGTTTACAACCGCCTCATAAACTCTCTCACAACTTATCAGCCACCATCTATCATTTCACAAATCTGCCGCATCAATCTTAATCAAAAACCTAAATTCAATCTCATCTAACCAACACAACAACCAAACAAATATAGATCTCCATTTTATTTTGATTAATCCATAGCTAATTAATGTAACCTCACATTCTTTTGAACTTCGATTAACAGTCATCACACATTCGAAACGAGATGAAGATGAAATAATCATAGCTTCAAGATCTTGATACATAAGGTCTCGGGTAGGTGTTGGTTTTGATTTTGATTTGTTTTGGGTTTAATTCGAAAGAGAGAATGACTATACCATGTTAATAGTTATATCTTTATTTTCGTAAATCAAAGAGAATATAGATTCTCACAGATCTATGATGAATATTCTGATATTCGTGTGTAAGATCTTTCAAGATCTCGACATGCATGTCAACACGAACAGAATTTGAGATCATACGATTTGATTTAGGATTGAGTCTTGATACGATTTTTGAGATGGGATGGAGTTGAGGTGGAGAGGTAGTATGTGTCGATGGGTTTTAGATAGATCGAGTCGGATTTGTTGGTTTTGAGTGTAGGGATTAAAAGATCATTTTTCTTTCCACAGTCGAATTTGTCGCAATGTCAAAACATAAACATATCACAATGTAAACACATGTATCACAAAGTCAGTCTGTCGTAATGTCAATCCTGTCGCAAAGTCAATATATATCCCATGTATCGCAATGTTTATCATATGAATTTTACCGCAATGATGCATAGTTGTCGCAATAACCATCGCAAAAGCCATATCTTCAACCATCGCAATAAACATCACAATAAACATCGCAAAAGATGTCGCAATATCAAAACCTAATGACATTGCGTTGGATTTTGTGTCCCAACAGAACAAATTTTTTGTCTTTTTCCCGAAAAAGGTGGATCTGGTGTTTTTCAGATCTGACACATTTTTTATGCATTTGTTCATCCCAGAATCACAAAAACATCTAGATATGTCATAAAAAACGAAGGGACAATAAAAACAGATGGGATAAAGTAGTTGACACTGTTACCCAAACAAAAAGATAAGAAAACCTTGACATGGAGAAAAAGTTTTATAAGAGAAAAGAAAAGAGAAAATTGACTATGGGACAATTTGGACAATGGGACTCTTGAAACAAATATGAGATGGATCGATATTGAGACTTTTTGGACATAAAACTTCAAACACTAAACTGTTTTGGACAACAGCTTACAAAATAAGCACTAATAAGTCACGAACACCATAGATTAAGCAACCAAAAAACATAAAACGCCTCTGGTTAGCTCTGATACCAATTGTTAACATATAAGATTCAATCTAACAAGAGGTGATCCGGAGGTCGGGGAGGATAAAATAAGTGTTTAGACATTTTAGAGAGAAAAAGTAGCAAGGAAGAAGGAAGTGTATTTATTTCAAGAGAGAGAAAGTGAAACAAACAAATGAGAATCCTCACCCCTCCATGGAAGTATGGAGGGGTATATATAGGCTCGACAAGGAGTAACTTTGACAACTTATCAATAGTAGTCCCTCCGTCTTTTGCCTATCTGAATCTCATGTAATTCCGTAAATGGCGCTCACATTTTAGGGCTAACACCAAGATCCATGAGAAGATATTTGAGCCATGTGAGTTCACAAGTAGTATCAGCTAGAGCTCTATATTCAGCCTCAGTGGAAGATCTTGAAACCACCCCTTGCTTATTGGATTGCCAAGAAATGAGGCAAGGAACCAGAAATATATAATTTCCTGTGACTGATCTTCTAGTGTAAGCACCAACTTGCCCAGTCACTGTCAGAAAAAGCCTTTAACTGTATAGAATTGTTGACTGGAAAGTGAAGTCCTTGACCATGTTTGTTCTTTATATATCTTAAAACTTTAACAAGGGCCTGGAGGTGAGGTGTTCTTGGTGCCTGAGAGAATTGACTACGAGCTTGTGCTGCGTATAAAATGTCTGGCCTGGTGATGGTAAGATGCATAAGTTTACCAACAACTGCTCTATGTGTTGATGGATCTTCTAGCAAATCTTCTTTATTTGATGTGAGTTTGATCAGAGGATTGAAAGGAATGGTGGAGGGTTTGACATTGAGAAGACCTGCACTTTGAATAAGCTCAAATGCATATTTTCTTTGAGACATGATGAGACCAGAGGATTTCCTTAGGAATTTAATGCCTAGATAGTAGTGAATGGAACCCAGATCTTTGATGTTGAACACTTTGTGTAGTTGTTCCTTGATGGAGGTGATAAGAGAGGTGTTGTTACCAGTTATCAATATGTCATCCACATAAACCAAGAGAGATAAAAAACCATTATCGTGATTGTATATAAATAAAAAGGTATCTGCATAACTCTGCTTGAATTTGAGTTGCTTGAGAAAATCAGTAAGCTTAATGAACCATTGTCTGTTGGCCTGCTTAAGTCCATAAATAGATTTCTTAAGTTTTCAAACATTGTTCTATGGATATGAAGAAGAATATCCTTGAGGTATAGTCATGTATACATCTTCACTTAAATCCCCATGGAGAAAGACATTATTGATATACAATTGAGCAATGTGCCAATTGTTAGTGACAACAACAACTAGCATAGTCTTAACAGTGACCATTCTGGCTACATGAGCAAAGGTGTCATGAAAATCAATCTATTCCTTCTAGTTAAAACCTTCGGCAACTAACCTGGATTTATACTTATCAAGGGTACCATCAACCTTACATTTGATTCTGTAGACCCATTTGTGACCAATTGGTGTTTTGTCAAGAGGAAGAGTAGTAATGGTTCATGTATGGTTAGCTTCCAGGACCTTGAGTTCTAAATTCATTGCATCTACCTATTTGGGATACTTAGAAGCTTTAGGACTGTGGTTCAGTGATTTGATTAATGGTGTTAATTAAATGCCTTTGTAAGGGTGTTTGTATGTTGTGATAATTAATAAAATTTGTGTAGTGGTGTTTGGAAGGTGTAAGAGAGGTAGGAAGAGTGATGTGATAACATTGGAGTTTCTGTGGGAGCTTATGAAGTCTGATGGATGTTCTGGTGGTAATAGATGGTGGTGATGGTAAGGTTGTGTGCATGGGAGCAGTAGAAGTGTTTGTGGGGGATGTTGATGGTGGAATAGGGTTTGAGTCAGTGGTGTGAGTTGGTGAAGGTATAGGTGTTAGAGGTTGTACAAAGGATGTAGGTGGAGGTACAGGTGGTTGTTCACATGTGAAAGTATGTTCAAAATTGTGGTTGAAAGGTGTTGGTTCACATGTGAAAGTGGTGGCAGGAATGTGAGTAGAAGATGTGTGTGAAGTGGTGGAAGACTGCTCATGAAAGGGAAATGTGGATTCATGAAAGGTGACACTTCTGCTAACAAAGAATTTATGAGTGAGAAGATCATAGGGAATGTATCCTTTCCGTGTTGTAGGGTAGCCAACTAGAACATATGAGATAGCGCTAGGTGAAAATTTGTATGAAAGATGTTGGTGAGCAAAGGTGTGGCAACCAATGGTTTTAAGGTGACTTAGAGTTGGAGGTGTGTGATAAAGTATTTCATAAGGAATTCTGGTATGAAGGGGTTTTGAAGGGAGTTTGTTTATAAGATATGTGGCTGTAAGAAGACAATATCCCCAAAAATGAATTAGAAAGTTTGATTGAAATCTTAGTGATCTGGCTACCTCAAGAAGTTGTTTATGTTTTCTTTCAACTCTAGCATTCTGTTGTGGTGCGTATGGACACGATGTTGGAAAAAAGCAGTTAAGGTTTGGTTTATAAATTCTGTACCATTGTCACTCCTTATTGTTTTGATGGATTTACTGAAATGGTTTTTCACATATGAATGAAAGTACTTTATTTGAGATGTAGCATGATGTTTAGATGGTAAGAGAAACGTCCAACTGGCTCTTGAGTGATCATCAACTATGGTTAAAAAAACTTGCATTTGTTCATGGTTGAGTGTTTGTATAGACCCCAAATGTCCATATGAACAAGATCAAATACATCATTAGGATAAGAAGAACTGTTTCGAAAAGGTAATTTTTGATATTTAGCAAAAGGAATTTTTTTTGCATTGAAGTTCATTTTTTGTACAATTGATATCAGAAGAAATACACTTTATTTGTTTAAGTACAGAAATGAAAGGATGACCTAGTCTAGAATGTCAGAGATTGGTTTTTGTAGAACAAGTATTGAGAGCTTTAGCAGAAGGAGTTGAAGTAGCAGAAGTAGTGGTTGTGTCAGGGAAGATGATGTAAAGGCCATCACACTGGATACCATGAGCAATCTTTCTGTGGTTCTGGTTGAGGGTTTGGAAATAGCATGAAAGTAAGGTGAAAATGGCAAAAATGGAAATTTTGGTTGCTAATTGACTAACTGAGAGTAAGTTATATGCAAAGGGTGGGACATAAAAGACATTAGTGAGAGTTATTTCATTGTTTATTTCACTGATCCACACATTATGACTTCCACATTTTGACCATTGGGTAAGGTTATAAGGATGGGTGGATTGAAAATGTAACACCCCATTTGTTAAGATGGAATGCTACAGTAAATTATGGCGTGTCATCAAAGCATGCAAAGAAATGTCTAAACATATATGAACATAAAAGGAAATACCGGAATCAAACATCGGTAGTCCATGTAACTCCCACACAAGCAAATATAAATACTGTAAATGAAAGTACTAAACAATGTCCAAAATGAAGTAAAGTATGATAAATTAGGAAATAAATGCATAAAGTAATGAAGGCTGGATATCTTCCATCCGAAAGCACATACTCTTGAAATCCTACTTGCGACCTTGGGTACTTGCCGTTTTGGAACATGGAAAAGTAGATGGCTGAGCATAACGCTCAGTGCACGGATATACAATAAATCATGGAAGACATAGAATATGAAAGCATATAAAGAGCATAAAGCATGAATAGCAGTGGAAATGAATAAGTCCTCGGAAACCTAGGCGTATAACTTGATTAACTGGTTTTAGATCTGAAAATATAGCTTATGTTTACTTGTAAAATATGTATTAGTTTACTGTACCAAAATAGCCAATATAGGTCATGAGGTCAACAACATGCATGAATACATAGAGGGGTGACCTCGTCATGCAATTAGAGGGACTGCCTCTAATTATACTGGTCTTGGTAGGAGGGATTAGTTCCTTGTGAAGGATGCAAGACACACACCACATTCACTCTGAAATCCTGACTGAAACTATAACTAGGATGCACCCATACGCCCCACATGATAATAATAATATAATAATGGCCAAATAACTATAAAGGGACGCCACGAGCTACCACTCTGCCATGGTGAAGTCATAACACTAGTGCCTCTAGTGTTATGGTTATGGTACCTCCATAACTAGGTGAAACTGGTCATGCATGTATATGGCTAAGGTAACTAATAACATAAGCATTTAATTTTATAACTACTGGGAAAACAGTTGGCTGCATACGGGAAATCCTAATAAAGGAAGAGATTGTCCTTACTAAAGGACGAGAATCCGTACCTTATGTCCAATAGAAGCTAATGAAAACGATGAAGAACTACTCTGCCTTGACGGATAATACTACATAAGAAATATGGACGTGTATGAGTGTCTGAATTACATGTGTTTTTACTAGTTCTGGGTGTTCTTAGCTTATTATACGTATTCTGTCATGTTTTAACTGTTTACGTGTTAACTGTAGTTATTCTGATGTTCTGTTGTGTATTATTCATGTATTAGCGTATTATAATACTTGTATTGTAATACTAAGTAACTTTTTAAAAATAGCAGGTTTCCTAATATAGTGAGTTTCTAAAAATAGTAAGTTTCCAAAAATAGTAATTTTCGATAATTAGAAATAAGCTGGATTATTAAGTCAAGTAAATATAAGTTAGTAAATACAAGTCATGTTTTATAGCTTACTAATTAATAACTGGTTAATTAATTAAACTATATGTTATAAGGAATTTAATTAAAAATACGTGTTTTAATTAAATTAAGCTAGACAAAATACCTTACGTTATACGTGTAATATTAATTTTAATATTTAACCTAAGTCATGAATTTAATTAAATTAAAAGTCTAGTAATTAATTTAATTAACATGTTTTCTAATTTTAATATTTCCCGAAACCCGAGTCCGTGTTTTAAAATTAACCCGAGCCCGAAACCCGTGTTTCTTAATAAGCCGAGCCAAACACCCACTTTGACAGTGGCTAACCCGGCCTAGCCGGTTGCCACTGTCCATGTATTTTTCCCCCTGGCCGAGCCACGCTAGCCGCTGCCGTCTCGATTCCCACTGGCTGTTGCCGGTTCACACCGGTTTTCACCGGTTCCCACTGTTTTTGTCGTCCGGTTCCCCCTGCCAAAACCAAAGTCCCACCGAGACCCTATTTGTCTCGGTTGACACGTATAACAAACCAAAACCACACCCCGACTTTGAGTCGGGGTCTCCTTGTTGCGTCCGAACCTAAACCAACCAAGCCGAGCCCTTTGAGGGTCTTGGTGGTGGTGATGAAGACAAGCCGAGAGCTTTTTCTCTCGGTTGTGGGTCTCGGCCGAACAAAAAACAACACCCCCTAAATCATGATTTAATTAATCCCATGTGTTTTAATAACTTGTTATAATGATTAATTAAAATAAACATGAATTCTTAAAGAATTAAAAAGAGAAGGAAGTCTTTAATTTACCGAACACGTGGAAAGAAAGTTTTAAGATCAGGATCACGTACATACAAATTAAATAGCAACAATCGTCCGGTTCTTCCTTGTGGTTTGATGTAGCCGGCGGCAATGGAGGACAAAGGAGGCAAGGGAGAACCTTTTCTGTAAACCTAAATTATGATTAAGTTTTCCTTGTGTTTTGTTTATCATGGGTTTAAGTTGGGTCATGGGCCAAAGCCCATCTTTCCCTTTTCTCTTAGTTTTAGCCACGGCCAAAAGGGAGCCCTCGGGTTAAACCCGTAGCTTTTCCCGAGTCATTAATTTACGTGATCGTTCATGTTTAATTATCATGTATTTATTATGTCGTGAACGTAACACATTTATAATATATATACGTAATTACATGTTCATAAACATCATGACACGTGGATTATATTATAAATGGAAAGTTTTTATTTTATCGTATTTTCGTGTGTGTACTGTTCATGGTATTTTAATGCGGGTTTTACAATTCTTCCCCTCTAAAAGAACAATTCATCCTCGAATTGGAGAAACATAAACTGAAAGAGTACATACCTGAATCAGAACTAGAAATGAGGGTAAGAAGTCCGTATAGACTCCTCCGTCTCCCAAGTGGCTTCCCTCTCAGGATGATCCCTCCAGAGGATTTTGACGAAAGGAATCGTCTTCCTCCGCATGACACGATCTTGTCGCTCAAGAACTCTCTCGGGTTCTCCTACATATGAAAGATCCTCTCGAATCTTATCAAGAGAATACCAAACAATGTGAACTGGATGATAGTTGTATCCTCTGAGTAAGGACACATGGAACACGTTGTGAACGTGTGATAGCTAAGGCGGTAATGCTAAACGATATGACACTTCACCAACGCGTTCTATGATGTCAAACGGTCCGATGAAGCGAGGACTGAGCTTCCCTCTGATTCCGAAAAGTTTAACTCCCCGTGCAGGTGATACCTTGGGTGTAGAGTCATCAGGGACAACTAGTCTAGTGCCCTGCCATAAGATACCGTCATCATCAACACGAAACTCCCTCTGCTGATCAAGGTTCTGAATGATATCCCAAATCTCACCATCATCTTTCTGAGCTTCCTTGATCCTAGAATGCAAGTCTGGTTCCACTCTAAGATTTGTCTAGTAACCATGTCGTCCTTGTACACAAAACTCGATGTCTGTCATTTCCAGGTCACGGATGATCTCCTTTGCAACCTTGATGCCAACAATCATTCCCGACCTTCTGCTTAGAACATCTTCCACCACATTCGCCTTACCAGGATGATACTGAATGTTGGTGTCGTAATCCTTCAGTAACTCTAACCATCTTCTCTGTCTCATGTTTAGTTCCTTCTGGGTGAAGATGTGCTTGAGACTCTTGTGAAGATGTGCTTGAGACTCTTGTGATCTGTGAAGATATCACATGATTGACCATATAAATAATGCCTCCAAATATTCAACGCGAAAACAACTGCTGCAAGCTCCAAGTCATGTGTAGGATAGTTTTCTTCATAAGGTTTAAGCTGCCGTGATACGTATGCAATAACCTTCCTATGTTACATGAGAACACAGCCTAGACCCTTTTCTGAAGCGTCACTATAGATCTGAAATCCACCCGAGCCAGATGGGAGAGTAACAACAGGTGCAACCACTAACTTCTACTTAAGGTCTTCAAAGTTCTTCTCTCGTTCCTCAGTCCAGACGAATTTCTCCCCCTTTCCCATCAGCTTAGTCAACGGTAAGGCCAGTCTTGAAAAGTTTTTAACAAACCTGCAGTAGTAGCCCGTTAAACCCAAAAAACTTCTGGCCTTAGTTGCAGATGTAGGTCTCGGCCATTTGGTGATAGCTTAAACCTTTGAAGGATCCATGGTGATCCCCTTTGCGGATACAATATGGCCTAGGAATGCCACTTTGCATAACCAGAATTCACACTTGGAGAATTTGGCATACAGCTGCTTCTGACGAAGAATGTGCAAGACTATACGAAGGTGTTCCTCATGTTCCTCCTTAGATTTGGAGAAAATTAGGATGTCATCAATGAAGACAATAACGAACTTGTCCAGAAACTCATGGAAGACACGGTTCATCAAATCCATGAAGACTGCTGGAGCATTTGTGAGTCTAAATGGCATGACTACGAATTCGTAGTGTCTATAACGTGTACGTAATGCAGTCTTGGAGATGTCCTTCTCTTTAACCCGTAACTGATGGTAGCCGGACCTCAGAGCGATTTTTGAGAAATACTTGGCGCCCTGAAGTTGATCGAAAAGGTCATCAATACGCGGCAAAGGATAACGATGTGATCTTGTTCAGCTCACGATAGTCTATACACAAACGCATGCTGCCATCTTTCTTCCTCACGAATAGTACTGGTGCACCCCATGGAGATGCACTAGGACGGATGAAACCTCGCTCCAGAGGTTCTTGCAGCTAATCCTTCAACTCCTTAAGCTCAATGGGAGCCATGCGGAAAGGAGCTTTGGAAATTGGCTTTGCACCTGGAATGAGCTCAATTCCAAACTCGACTTTACGAACATATGGTGTGCCCGAAAGTTCATCTGGAAATACGTCAGGAAATTCTGACACAATAGGTTGATCTTGGATTGATGGAGACTCGGCAGTAATGTCATGAATATTGGCTATGAACCCCTGACAACCATGTGCTAGTAATGCAAGCGCTTCCATGGATGAAATAATTAGTACAGACCTCCCTGGCAGAAAACCATGGTGTATGTACTCTGGAGATTTAACATCACCGAAGATAACCCGATAAGTGTGGAAGTCTATAGTTGCCTGGTGTTTGGATATCCAGTCCATGCCTAAAATCAAGTCAACATCGCACATGTCCAAAGGAAGTGCATCAACTCTATGGATTCTATCATCAAATTCTAGGGGAAGATCCCTGTACACCTGGGTGATTCGTACAGAGTCCCTAAGTGGCGTGGAAATGCTTAAGGCATTATCTAATGGCATAGGGGAAATCCTAACACGTACAACAAAAGCAGTAGATACGACTAAATGTGTCGCTCCAGTATCAAACAAAACACATGCTGCCTGACCATTCATAAAGATATTCCCAGTGATGGTACCTGAAGTCTTGTTCGCCTGTTCCTTGGTAGTAGTGAACACGTGACCAGAAGTAGGAGGTAGCTTGGAGTCAGCATGTCCAAAGGTGCCTTCTATCTCACCCTCGCGACAGTCCTTCTGCTGATGGCCTGATTGGCCACACTTGAAACAACCACCAGTACCTCGACGACAAACACCAGGATGCCTGCGCGAACAGGTAGGACAGATAGGATACGTGAATCCTCCAACATGCGTCCTTGCTAGTTGTGAGCCTGTTTTGGGATTACAGGCATGAGACATGATCATGAAACATAAGTATTATTACATCGAAGGTTTAAGTGATTACCAGATGAAGCAGAACGGTTAGGCTGCGAACCTCTGCGGTCCTGGTCCCTTCCGTTGCCATTGCTCCTGAATATGAGCGTTGGAGTGTCAGAATAATGAAACATAACACAGTTTAATCTTAAAAGAAGGTAAATGTAGGGACCTGCTGTTGTTGGCATTATTACGGTAATTGTCATTACCACCGTGCCTATCTGAAGTAGAACGGTCATTAGACTGACCGTTTCCCTTGGATGACTGTTGCTGAGGGGCCAGAGGCTTTTGGTCCTCAGTCTTCTGTTTGAAATGAAAAATTGAACAGAGGATGATATAAACTTGAAAATACTGAAAGAAATTGAATGTTTAAATTTGGTGATTGAAGATACCTCTTCACTGTTCAGTCATCTCCAAACTCCTCTCGTTCCTGAAGCATCTCCAGCTTACGGGCTGCATCGGCCACTTGTGCCACTGTAGTGAATGTAGCACTTACCAAGCTGTTGGCAACCAAAGTGCGGAGTGCCCAGCAAAACTTCTCAGCTTGCTCCTCACCAGTTTCTCGCGACTGGACCCAGAAATCCTGCTAAACGGAGAAACCTCTGCATGAACTCATTGCTGTTTTCACCAACAACCTGCCGAATGTTGTGGTAGTCCCTCTTGAGCTTCTCCTGCTCGGCATGTGGAAAGTATTGGTTAATGAAGAGCTCCTTAAACTGGTTCTATGTCAAATGTGCAACCTAATTATCACCACCGTTGGACTGCTTGACTGACTTCCACCACTGCAGCACATCACCTTCAAACTTATAGCAAGCCAGTCTTGCCTTGAAAACACCGTCACAACCCATCGCATCGAATATCTTCTCGATGTGAGAAATCCAAGCTTCATCCTCGTTGGGGATGTCAGTCTGCTCAAACGAACGGGGACGCCGTTTGTTGAATCGCTCCAACCAAGTCATGAGGGTAACAGGTGGAGGTGGTGGAGGATTCTTGTTGTTGTTGTTGTTGTTGTTGTTGCCATGAGCCTGGAATTCCGCATGAACTTCGTCTATGATCTCATTATGAAGTTGGGGAAGGAGGGCTTGCAGAGCTACATTAACAGCTGTAGCAAAATCTGGAGCATTGCGTGGGTTCACCATCTGACAGTTTAAAAACAAAAATGCAACATGAATGATAAGTCTGAAGTGATATAAACATAAATATGCATGAACAATGTATAAATCAACGAAACAGTTTATAATGCATGAAACAATGTAAAATGCATGATGCAGTTTATAAAAACTTTTATATGAGAGAGAGTGAACGCCTATGGTCAGTTCACCTAAAACAAAAGACATGGCGCGGGGACGCCTATGGGTCGATCCCAAAGTTAAAAGTTTTGATAAAAGCACATGCGACTAAATAGGGCCAGTCCTGTACCAACCATTACTTAGTCATAAACCTGCGACAATGATATGAATGCATGAAAATAAAAAAATGAAAATGAATGAATGTATGAAAACCAACTGTCAGTTCTAGGAAGACACTGGTGACTACCCGTAAGTCACAGATCATGTTTTACAGAGCTACAGATCGAAACCTTGGCTCTGATACCATAATTGTAACACCACATTTGCTAAGATGGAATGCTACAATAAATTATGGCGTGTTATCAAAGCATGCAAGGAAATGTCTAAACATTTATGACCATAAAAGGAAATACCGGAATCAAACATTGGTAGTCCAAGTAACTCCCACACAAGCAAATATAAATACTTTAAATGAAAGGACTAAACAATGTCCAAAATAAAGTAAAGTATGACAAAGTAGGAAATAAATGCATAAAGTAATGAAGGCTGGATAGCTTCCATCAGAATGCACATACTCTTGAAATCCTACTTGCGACCTTGGGTACCTACCGTTTGGGAACATGGAAAAGTAGACATCTGAGCATAACGCTCAGTGCACGGATATACAATAAAGCATGGAAGACATAGAATATGAAAGCATATAAAGAGCATAAAGCATGTGTTAATGCAATAAATGCCTAAAAATGTTACTTGCATTTTTCGGTCTCGCTTTGTTTTGATTACGAAAATATGTAAAAACAAGCATTTACGAAAACAACGAAAAACGAATTCTTGAGTTCAAGTATTTTTCATTTTACCCATTTTCACTTAAGGTATGGATAAACAAGTACTAACCTTAATCAAGTGATCAAGTGACTTAATCTTTTCTTAAAACTCACTTTTTATTAAGTGTGACAAGTTTTTATTAAACTTTCTTTTTAAGAAAATGTTTTATTAAATTAATTATTTGAAATTTGAAAATGTCATATTCTTATTTGGTTAAGAATATCCTTTTAGGATATTTTTTATATCCAGATAAGACTGATGACACTGCTTTTATACATAGTCTCATCTTCCAAATAGGGCTTAAAATGCATTAAATATCATCAAAATACCCATATATATGCTTGTGTTTGTTGCTTGTGTATTTTAGGTACGGATATTGGGAAAATGACAAAAGATCACAAGAATCATTCAAAAACGAACACGGGTTACGAAGCCGCACAATGAACCAAGCCCTAATGAAGACTTTCCCAAGATCAACCCTTGAAGATTTGAAGAATTATGAATAAGGGTCCTCCAATATGGAAGAATTGACACTTTATACCCTTGTATCCTCAAAATTACAAGTTTGGTCCCTAAAGTTTGTCAAAATTACAAAAAGGGCCCTCCACTTTGAAGATTTGGCAAGTTTAGCCCCTCAACGAAGCTAAATTGTTAACCAATATGCTCCACAAAGTCAAATATATCATGAAGTCCTTCAAAGTACAAGAAATTATAAGTTTGGTCCTTTGAAAATCCCAAAATTACAAAAAGGACCCTTAACTTTCAACATTTGGCAAGAATGGTCCCTCAATCATCAAGACTTGGCAATTTCAGTCCTCCAAAACACTCAACATACAAGTCTAGACCATTATCATTGAAGAAAATACCAAACCAGTCCTTCAAGAATGCAAAAATGGCAAGAAATACCCCTGAATTTACTTTATGAAACTTTTTGGGGCAAAAGTGTGAAAACCAAAACTTCCATAACAAAGGAAACTGAGTTTTGGCCTATTATTTACAAAGTGAAAGGGTTTAGAAAGATGGGGGGTTAAACTTGGCCAGACAACATTGTAACCTAGACCACTCCTGGGCTGCCACGTGCCCCACTTACTCCCCTCCTCCAATCAAAACCCACCTTGGTGCCACATCACACTCCACTCACCCTAACCCGTTTAAACTTAATATTAATTAAGTTAAACACGCGCCAAACAATTTTTAAACCAAAATCAAGATCAAAACCAGTGTTCTTGATGTTCTTAGCAATATTTGGGCATTCCTTAATCACCAACAATTAAACCTTAATCTCTTCCAGATTAGTGATTAAGGTGTCTCTAATCATAACCTAATCACAAAAATCCTTGCCACGTCACTCATGTGCTCACATGATAAACCCTCCTTTGGCGTTTTTGGGGAAAATGCCAAAGCTTGCCAGGAAATCAACACTCAAGATTCCAGCTTACTCCTTAAATATTATATGGACCATTGGATGCAATTTTCACATGCCAGCTACCACAAAACTCCAAATTTAGTCACATGATTCAACAAAATGCCAAAGCTCTCAAGGGCATTTCTGGGACTTCACAACTAGGGTTTATGTATTCTTTCAGCTTCCTTAGTCACTTGTAAGGCTATATATAAAGCCATAGGGTCTCAGTGAGACGTTTGCTTTTTGATTTTTCCTTGTTCAAGTTTCTGTAAATCCCATTTCAGTTTAATGAAATTGTGTTTGA
The DNA here is from genome assembly GCA_025667525.1 of Glebionis coronaria. NCBI lineage: Eukaryota > Viridiplantae > Streptophyta > Magnoliopsida > Asterales > Asteraceae > Glebionis > Glebionis coronaria. The sequence continues at coordinate 135,292,519 of CM046874.1, read as the reverse complement.
AGCATTGAAGAAAAGTCATTGGCCAATCTTTGTTACTGCTTATTATTGTTATATGATTGTTAGTTTAGAAGTTAAAAACCTATTTTCACTTGGAGGTTGCAAAAGTTTGCAATTTTCCTCATTCTTGATATTTTGCTAAGTACTTGTTCCAACCTTGGAATTTTTGGGTTATAGGGCTGATCATAGCATCCTAATTGTGTTAATTAAGGTGTTGTGAGGCTTATAACTTGGGGATAATCAAGTGTGGGGTAACAAGGTTGCATCAATCAAGATTTTTCAAGTTTCTGTTTTGTACTCTTGTGCTTTAACCTTGTTCAATCGTAGCAGGATTTGTTGTGGAAGCTTGTGCTTGTTCTTGCTAGCACATAAGCTCAAAATCCGTGGGTGTGGATGTACATCCATGAGGTACACACCCTTAATCCCAAAATCTGATAATACTTTGGATTTTGTGATATTTGAGTGTTGCCTTTATTCTTGTGTGTTTTGTGGCTTGATCTTGCTTGAATCTGTTTATCTTACTTGTTTTTGTGTTAATTGATGCTTGGGTGGTCTTAAATCTCACTTTTACTTTGAAAAATTTGGATTTAAAAAGATAAAGGGGTGTTTGGGTCTACCTGTTTGTGTTGATTTTGTGTTATTGAGTTAAGGGAAGTTTGTGTTTGTGCTTATTATCTGTTGTATGCTTATAATAGACCACAAACTGCAAATATTTGGACTTGAAACCTTGAATTGTTCAATCTGCTATATCTTGTTGAGTTTTACTGATTTTTGCCTAAGATTTTGGGAAAACCTAGGGTTTATGCATGCTTAGGTGTAAAAGTTGTTTAAAGCTCATTAATATAACATACTTGAAAGATTTGAGTGTTTGAATCTGAGCTTTTAGTCAAGTGTATCAGCAAGAACATCATTTGGTCAAAACTTGTTCATCAGTAACTTTAAGCTGTTTAGATCTTGTTCAAATCTTGTAAGTTTTGCATGAAACTTGTTTAGACTTGCTCATTTAAGTTTATTTTAGCCTGTGTATGCTTTTGGTGCAATTTGGTTAGCTTATTCTTGCTAAAACAGCTTATTGGTTCAATCTGCTATACTTGTTCTTATTTTGCCCAGATCTGGTACTTGTTTCAATTAACTGTATCATTTGGCTGCTTCTTGTTGTGATTTGTTGATTGTTCTTGACTCCTTATGATCCAAAGATCATTTGGGTGCCTTTGTGTAATCTGAATCTCCAAAAAAGTCACTAAAGACAAAAAGTCAAACAAGTCAAGCAGTGGAAAAAGTTTCCACTGCTCAACACCCAAAACTAGCCCCTGCTAGTGTAATTTTGAACTCAGCTTATCAATAAGCTATTCTAGCTTATCCAGACTTGCAACAACTTATTTTTTGTGATAGGTCTTCATTATTTGACCCATTTAAGTAGACTGGAGCTTATTAGACTTTGACTTTGAGTTTTTACTAGAAAACCAACTTCTTTGACTTTTACATAAGTGCTTATTTGCTTTTTCCAGCTTATTGAGTCAGCTTATTTGAAAACTCTTTGTTGATTTTGCTTAATTAAGTCATTTAAAAGCTTTAGGAACTTGAATCAACACTTGGGGTGGACTAGAACTCAAAAACGACTATTTTGTCGTTTTCTGTAGATTGCTTATTGCATTTTCAGGCTTATTCCTTGGGCTTATTTCACATTTCTTTTTGTAGAAGTCTTATTTAGGTCAAAAGAAGCTTGTGTGTCAAATTTTAGCTTATGGCATTCGCTTATAGCTTAATGGGCCAAAGAATAAGCTGCTTGTTATAAGCTAGCTTATTTCACATTTTCAGTTTTTGGGCCTTTGGAAAAAGTTGTTTAAAATCAAATTTTGAGTCAACCTGTCCTTTTTGGGCTTATTTTGAACACTTTTTGTTATTGGGCCCAAATTTGGCCCAATAAGCTATTGTTTTGGGTTTAGCCCATTTTCTAGGCCCATTAAGGGTATTTAGGTAATTTCACTTTCATTTCTGAGTTACTTAGGGTAAATTAAGCTAGTTTGCAAGTTTTTAGATTTTTTTATAATTTTTGGATTTTTAATATTATTTTAATATTATTTTATTATTAAAAATTAAAAGTCTGATTTTCTAAGTTTTTATATTTTTCTTAGGTTCTAAACACTTAATTAGGAATTTTGCAACTTTTCAAATATTTTTAGAGTCTTTTAATTATTTTCTAGAATTAATTTAAGTTTTAATTGATTTTAGTAGTTTTTAATTGTTTAAAAATAGTTTTAGTGATTTTAAAATTTAGAAAAATACTTTTTAGCTTAATTAGGGTATTTTTGAGGTTTACAAACTATAAAATCTTGTTTAGGGCTTTTTAATAATTAATTTTGATTTTTAGGGCTTTAATTAGCATTAAAAAGTCATTATCTAATTAATTAAAAGGTTTTGGCAAGTTTTGATTTTTTGTAAACTCTTAGAATATTATTGTGGATTTTTGGTAATTTTTATGAATTTTTAGGGTATATTTTTAATTTTGGCTCTTTTTACGGTTTTACGTGTACACCTTTTTCGTATTAGTTTAATCCGTCTTCGTAACCGTCATTCTCTTCTAATCTCATTTCTATTTTTCCCAACAATATAATCACAAAGATAATCAATTCATTACACACACACTAAGCCTCCTTGAGAACGAACTCATTTTAGGGTCATTAATACACGGTTTTCCTAAATCGTCGTATTCACTACTTGCCCTATTTGCTCTCTTTTCATAAAGAGTAGTAAATCACTACATCAAAGACCTCCACCACTAAAGGACAAAAAGGAGCGGAGTCTATTCCGGCGGTACCTTAGCACCTAGGCGGTACCTTATCGATAAGGTACCGCGGGCTAAGATAAGGTACCGCGGGCAGAAATAGCCGTTGGCTCCTTTATCCTATAAATAGTGGACCATTCTCAGCTTTTCACCTCACCTCTTTTGCACATTTATTTCCAGATTCAAACCCCTTCTTTAATTACTCAAATCTTTGATCATTTGTTTGATTATTACTTGTTTAAGAAGTGAATCTTGTTCTTCCATCCCTTCCTCTCCAAGTGCAAAGAGAAGAACACTATCCTTGTGAAGTGTTGAGTCCACCACTAAAGATCCATTGAAGATCTAATTTTATACATTTGTAGTTGTGTCATAGTTGTGAAGATCCAAGTAGTTGTGTCTATTTGGAAGTTGTGTATGTACTAAGTATAGTTGTGTAGGTTGGTCCTAGCTACGATTAGGGCTCGACTTTTATCTTAGAGTCGGAAATTGGTTAAGCGACGTGTACGGTTTTCTCCACCATAAGGAGCTTGTTATGTAGTGAACTCTCGATTAAGGAGTACTCGAGGAGTGGAGTAGGAACGAGGAGTGAGCTTCGTTGTCGAACCACTATAAATCCTTGGTGTTTGGTTTGATATTTCTTTACCCTTAACTCTTTACATTCTTTATTCTTTATGCATACACATTTGTTAGTATTAGCTTAGCTACACTATCATTCTTTATTCTTTGTGGATATATTTTTGTTAGTATTAGTTTAGTTACACTATCATTGTTCATATTGTGCATAAGAAGATTTCACATATTTCCTCAAGCCTAAGTTTTTGAAAAAGGATTTTTGGAAACCACTTTTTTACAAGTAAATATAAGAAACTATTCAACCCCCCCCCCCTCTAGTTTCTACAATTGGTATCAGAGCAGGTTGCTCAAGAATTTTTAAAGTATATTGTATTTTAAAACTTGAATCGATCTATGGATTCCAACAAATACCTAGAAGGGCAATCTATGTAAAGACCACCACTTTTTGAAACTGATAGTTTTATTTATTGGAAAAATAGATTTGAAACTTATGTGAAATCAAAAGATTTAGATCTTTGACATGTTATTACCAATGGTGATTTTTTACCCTTTCAATTTAATGAAGTTTCTAAAACAAAAGAATTGGTCACTTTTGACAAAGCTAATGACGATGCTAAAAGAAACTTTCAAAAAATAATGAGGCTAAAATGGTGATTTATAATGCTTTTCCTAAGAAAGAGTATGAAAGAATTTTTATGTGTGAAATCGCTAAAGATATTTGGAACACTCTTTTAGTAACCCACCAAGGTAATAGCCAAGTCAAAGAAAGCAAAATCGATCTTCTTGTCCAACAATATGAACAATTTGTCATCTTAGAAGATGAAACTATTGATAGTGCATTTGCTTGGTTTAACACCATTATTACTAGTCTAAAAGCACTTGATGAAGGTTTTTCTAGCAAGAACAATGTTAGGAAGTTTCTAAGGGCTTTACATCCAAAGTGGAGATCAAAAGTCACGACGATTGAAGAGTCGAAAGATCTCTCAACTTTATCCTCGATGAACTCATAGGAAACTTGAAGGTTCATGAGATGATAATTTTGAAGGACTCGGAATTAGTGAAAACCAAGAGTGAAAGGAAATCTGTGACAACCCTAGGTTTTGGGTTTGTCACTTGGTCTTACTTTTAGGTTATTTTATGTGTGCTTACTTGAATTGTGTGTTTACGTGTTTATTTTGTGTGAACGAGGTTGGTGTGGTTATCGTTTATGAGTATAGAGTACTCATAAGTAAATCGAGGAACGGTTATTTCATGTTCATGAGCTCACAAGTGGTGACTATGAAATGAAAATGGTGATATTGTGGTGTTTACGTATACGTATAAGTATTATAGTAATAGCATTTTTTTTGGATTTACGGTTTAGCGTTTAGAGGTCTCGGGTGAGGTAATTATCCATATGAATATTTTTCGGGATGGTTTTAAGTCATTTAGGACTTAGTTATAAAGTTTATTTCAAAATTTGAGATTTTTTATAAAAGTGTATATTTTACGTCTTTTACGGTAAAACGCGTAAAAACTGACTAGTTTTACGGTTTTGGGGTTTTGGAGGCTTTAAGAGCTGAAATAAATTAAGGAAAATTAAGGTAATATTATTAATACATATATTAATAATAAAAAGAAAAAAAAAACGAAAATTATGGGGGTGTTAGTCGGTTTGGAAAAAAAAGAAAAGAAGGAAAAAAAAAAGAAAAAAAGAGGAAAAAGGAAAGTTGGGTTTGGGTTGGACAAGGATTCACCCACACCCTATATATTATATTATTTACTACCAAAAGAACATAATTAAATCCCTGGAGATTAATGGTCGACGGTTTTTGGGAGAGTTTTTAGGGTTTCATAGTTTTTTTCTTCTTCCATTAATTTAAAGGTAAAACCTTCAAATCCCTTTTTAATTAAATTGTTTTTATGTTTATTTAATCATCTATTGATGGATTAGGGTTAGGGTTTAATATAAAAACAGTAAATTAATGTTGTATTAATCATAATATGATGATCACATAAATTAGGGCTTGTAATTAGAGGGATTAGGGTTAATTAATGAGGTTGATTTTGTTAAACCCGTTTTTAAGAACTGGGCAGAATTTTGGGTCATTGTTTTGATCATATAGGGAGCTCTACAAACTTTTATCTTACGATCCACATACCCCTGAAAAGGTATTTGAAGTGGCTTTCCAATGCAAGAAACTAGAACTAAATTGGAGGTCGGGAAGTGGGTCAAAAACAGGTTACAACAGTCGGAGGTCAAAACAGTTTTGAATTCAGCCTGTTTTCTTTTTAAGTTTTGGGTTGTTTGGGGTACTTAGGGTTGCATTGGGATCTTCTAACGAACATGAGAGATGGTTTATATATTTTAATAAGGATCTGCACTTGGGCTAAGATTGTGGTTTAGGGTAAGACCCTCTAATGGTAATGAACTTTTCATACGTTTAAAATCAGGAAAACTGGAATGACAAAAGTATATATATATATATCAGGGCCTTAACAGTAGCTTTAAGGTTAGGGCAAGTGGGAGGTGTTAGCCAACATATGTAAGGGTATGAATATTCCTTTTACAGAAACCATGGGTATGTTTAAGTGGACGTTTGACTTAAAGTTTTGAGACATAAAACTGGGACTGTTTTGTGTAAAATTGTGAACGGGATAGCTATTAAACTTAACCAAGTTAAGGACTTGTTAGGGAAGGGTAATGGGGTGTTTAGAGTTATAAATGGGGTATTTATATGAGAGGAGGTTAGATGTCCATCATAGGTTGATGAACCATTTTAGAGGTTGGTTCATGTATTGATTTATGTGTTTTTGGATTATTAGCTTGGGGCTAGAGCAAGGACTTTGGAGAAGCAATCAGGTGAGTTCATAGTCCCATTTTACTACGTTTTTAAATGTTTTTTTCCAGTATGGGATGGAGATGACACTTGTAATGTTCTTTAACATGATTTAGTACTATGTTATAAAATGTGTGGACATAAATGTGTTATTGTGTGACTTGCGTGCTTATGTGTTCTCATATGTGCTTTGGTACGTGTTCTGCTATGTGAATCTTGTTTGGATTGTGATTGGCTTTGGTACATAGATGTATGGGCGTCTATGGGACCAGTTGTGATGTGTGTGGAGCGTGGGGCACGATCCGTCCAGAGTAGTTGTGCGTCTTCTCTTCGGAGGCAAGATATCTCGACGGGGATATAGTTCATCTTCCACAGGTGGTGTGGGAAAGATCCGGATAGTGTGGTGTGTGTTCTTGTGCGTGTGACGGGATACTTCTTGATTGTTATAATGTGCTTTGTGAATTGTAGATGTGGTTGGTACTTGGCTTGAGTTTTGTTGTGGATGCATGTAGCATGATTATCACATTATGGTCCATTACTATAAATTGTTTTTCTTCAACTTATTTACAGCGGTTGACAAGGTTTCTTAAGATATTTTTGATAACTTAAACCTATGTTCTCACCAACTTTATGTTGACAGATTTTAGTGTCATTTTCAGGTGAGGTAGTTGTGCAAGATGATGTTAGAAGTGGCTAGAGTATAGAGGCTGCTAGGATTGCATTCAAAGGAATCCCCTTTCCTCTTAGATTTTATTTTGTGTTTTGATTAAGTGAACTTTGTGGCACCTATATGTATGATGTTTGGTTATTGTTTGTCTTTGGTAAGAGGTAGGTCTGTTACCTACTTACCTAGATTCCTGCATTTTGTTGAGATATTGTCACGACATTTGTGTCGCCATTTATGACATTTCTTTTGCATTTAGTTTTCTCTATAGAGACACCGTTTGTTGTGATGATATCCATACGTCGCGCCCCATATTCCGCCATGGTGGGGTGTGACAGAATGGTATCAGAGCCAATGGTTATAGAGAATTAGGTTACCTAGTCGCGTAGCCTAGTCTATAGCTTAAGGGTCCCTGCATATAGGCGTCATAGGGGTATGTGTGCATTTTATAATAGTTGATGTGTTTGGATGTTATTTTTGCGATATTTGTTAATTTATGAACTAGTATGGTTCATACTTAACTACATGTTATTTTCTTTATGAGTTTTGACTAGTGCGGGTTGAACCATGGTCGTATACGCTAGTCATTGTTGGATTTCGCTTAATTATGTTTTCATGTTCTTTATACATTTTGAATTTTGTCTATGCTGGTTCAGCTGGACTACGAGTTTATGTGTTTCGTGCATTGGCTATGTTATTTTAATACATGGGGTTTTGGATCTTATCTTGTGTGGTTATGTGCTTGTGAGTTGTTGGATTATGTGTTATGTGTAGTATTAATTTCTTATAAGTGTCATCATAGGAGGGAGTACATTGGTGAAAGGGAACATGTATAATTATGGAGGCCTACATAATTATATATGTGCCACAACACCACTGGACTTTCAAGTATGATTGCATGAAAGAGAGTTAATACATGCTTGTATAGTATATGTTGGATGGATTTGAGTGTATGTACGCTTATGCCTATGTATGTAAAATTATTTTCTACTTACCGGTTGTATTCTTGGGATGGTTGCTAGCCTCGTTTCTTTTTGAGATGTTCAACTTCTGTAGTAGCGCATTGCTCGGGTCCTCATTTCATGTGTTTGTTTGTACGGTACTTTTGGCGTGAAGGATTTTGAGATGGTGGAGATTTCTTTTTGGGGTAACGATGCCTTTTGTTTCGAGTTATACATGGTAAAAAAAATAGAACTTGCAAATTGAAAAAAAAAAAGTTGTTGGTAGTCGATGAAATAAGGAAGTGTCGGAAACATGTTTCAAATAAGGTGGAATATAAATTCTTTAACATATAAGCATGACTCGGTTATTTTAAAATATTTTGGTTTTGATCACCTAGAGTTATTGTTCTTAAGTTAAAAATTTTGTTCTTATTTAGTGAAATATGTTAAAATCATGTAATTAATAGAGTTTTAATTTTCTGGAATTAAAATAAATTAGGTTCTAGTTTTGGTAATTAATGGGGGGTTTTAGGGTTTAAAAATCGTTTTTTTTTAATTTGGTATAAATCGGAGTAGGCAGAAACTGTCGCTAAACTGTCAAAATATGTCGCTAACTGTCAGAAATTGTCGCTAATGCCTAGGCAGATTTTGAGAAAAATCGTTTTGGTCATAACTTATTCGTTTTTAAAGGTTTTTGGGTGATTCAAAAGCCTAAAATTATGTACTCGGAACATAATTTTCAAATATTCAGAAAGTTTCGTAATTGGAAGTCAGTAGCTTGGTCGAATTAATTGTACAAGTGTTGAGTTCAAGGTTAATTTTCGGACAACATGGTTTAAACTCGTGTTTTGGGTATATTTCGGTAATGAACACTTGGAGCGTTAACATAGAAATGAGTTGGGAAGGAATTTGAGAGTTCTTTATGTTGGGTCGAATTATTGAGTTGATAAGTCAAAACACAACAAAATAAGAAGACAAGGGCTAAAAAGTACAAGTTGCAAAAGAACAAGCCGTTGGAGTCTTTTTATTACTTTAGCTTTCTTTGTAAGCTATGTTTTCTAGTATATAAAGAAAACATAGGACGTAGGTTTTTAATATCATATCATTCATTCACAATGTAAACCTAAAGTGTGTGTCGCACTAGACGTGGGATTCAATGTATACACGTCTAGTGGATGTTTGTTATTAATATAATGAACATCCCTAATTGTTTTAATTCATGTTCTTTGTGCCTAAACACCTTGTTCATGATCATTGTTCTTTTCCGCTATGTTATCATATGAACGATGATCAACCTAGATATAATGGTTCATAACCATTGAGTCTAACGATTATAGGGACTCCACAATTGGTATCAGAGCCTAAGGCTCATGATATCTAGGTCCAACGAGGTGTTCGTGTATGGTGAAGAAGAAAAATTCGTATGGAGTTTTTCTGGACGTTTTTGTGTGCGCAGCAGTATTCAGAAGGTCATAACTTTTGATTGCACCGTTGGATCGTCACGAAATTTTAGATATGTGTTCTACATACATAGATCTAAACATCCACCGGAGGGATTGTCAAGTTTTATCCCCAGGCAAAAGTTATTAAGCGTCGAAGTTGGCTGATGGAAGATTTTCAGTTTTCTGCTTTCACATGAAATCATGAACTAGGGTTTCTTCAAACCCTAGATCTACATAAAAAGCAGGAAGAATTGAAATTGGAGGCTGTTATAATGCATTATGGTGTTTAAATTCGAATCTGATTAGGCTTAAAACCCTAATTAGGGTTTCGGAGTAAACAATCTTTGTTCTAGGGATTCATAGCTGATGTGCAGATCCATTCGTTTCTGATCGTATGTCAAAAGGAAAAGAAGGAATGGACGACATCTTTGGACGAGTGAAAGCAGATGTGGAAGCTTTCATATTCACATGATGAGACGTATTATGTTCGCTCGATTCTATGCATATGAATGGTTGATTGCATTCACACGGCCAAAGGAAAAACATAGTATACATTCAGCTTTGTGTTTATACGATGCCTTGAAGATCATTGGTCAGAATCATTTGCATTCACACGGTTATACCCTAATATTGTTCTCCAAGTATCGTCTACATGCTTGTTCATGGTATTACCGTAAGTCCTCATTCTCATTGGTGGAGTTTTATGTGTTCACACGGTTTGACAACTGTGATTGGTTAAAATTACACGGTTTACATAATAGCTTCTTTTATGTTCACACGATTATAGCCTTGCGTTCACATGAACAAAGCATATCTTACTTGGGTTATTTGGATCAGTATTTGTTGATGAGAATTAAGATACTTGTTATCATTATAGTATACTGGTCTCTTTATCCTTATACGCTGATAGGAGATGTGGCCATAGATGACGTCAGCAAACGAGGCACTGACAAGATATTTAGACGCTGACAGGTTATTAGGTTGGCGCTGACGTTTGTTATTTGGGCGCTGACAGGAAGGGTTTCGACGCTGACAGGAATAAGTCAACACTGATAGGTTGACAGTGTCGTCCGATATATGTACTTCAACGCTGATAAGTATTGTCTGATATTGGACAATACATCTGACCAAGATATTGGACAGAAGAGATATTGGACAACACACTGATTGCTGCTGTTAGAGAAAATGGGTACGTTTTAAGCACACAAAAAGGAGGAAAATACACACAAAGGTACATGGAATCTCCGTTTTATTCAGAATATCAAGTTGATATTTATGGCTCGGATATATTTAAATGGATTAATGATTTTAATGCGAGTTGACAACCATTCATGAAGAATTTTATTGGATTATGTAATCGGAATAGCCTTGTGAAAGAGTTATTCGTTGACAGCTTTTACGTATGAAGATATTGACTTGTCATGAAAAGGTGTTGGCTTAAGGGGAAGAATTCTTATGGGAAGTTTGATGATTGAAGAAGATTTTCGTAAGTTTGTGTTCTATCATATCTTAAAGTCATGTACTTCCAGCCACTGACTTTAAAGGTAACTTGTTCGTGCTTACATAGTTGGTGATGAAGACTTGTCATAAACACTCGAAGGAGTTACATTATCGTGCTCAGTGTCTCAAAAAGGATGAGAATATTGACAAGGGATCGAGGTCTACTTATATTTCTCACTCTGGTATAAGTTCTTCATCACATGGATAAACAAGACATGGAACATAGGTTTGTGGTATTCTACTTCTGCATCAAGACTACTTTATTTATTTTTCTTCAGGATCATTACATAGAGCTACATTTGGAGAATTTTCAAGATTGCATACATTGTTTACTTCCTTGTTGATGTGACAAAAAGGGGAAGAAAATACGTGCTACACTTGAGGGGAAGCAATCTGAAGATCATGTACAACTTACAAGAGATATACATAGAGTTTTGCCACTATCAACTAGGGGAAGATTGTTGGGTCGAATTATTGAGTTGATAAGTCAAAACACAACAAAATAAGAAGACAAGGGCTAAAAAGTACAAGTTGCAAAAGAACAAGCCGTTGGAGTCTTTTTATTACTTTAGCTTTCTTTGTAAGCTATGTTTTCTAGTATATAAAGAAAACATAGGACGTAGGTTTTTAATATCATATCATTCATTCACAATGTAAACCTAAAGTGTGTGTCGCACTAGACGTGGGATTCAATGTATACACGTCTAGTGGATGTTTGTTATTAATATAATGAACATCCCTAATTGTTTTAATTCATGTTCTTTGTGCCTAAACACCTTGTTCATGATCATTGTTCTTTTCCGCTATGTTATCATATGAACGATGATCAACCTAGATATAATGGTTCATAACCATTGAGTCTAACGATTATAGGGACTCCACACTTTAGACCTTATTATACGTGGTTATATTTTGATGAGTTTTGATTTATGGTTTTGATAAGTTTCCTCGCGGACGGTTAAGGCTCATGTGTTGTTGGTTGAGATTATTTTCGTGTAAACTGAGTTCACGTTTGAACGTGAAGGTTTTATCAAGGATATGTATCCTCGTTTGTTTGCTGAGAATAAGTTTGAGTTTGGGAGTAAATCTCGGGACGAGATTTCTATTAGGAGGGAGTGATGTGACAACTCTAGGTTTTGGGTTTGTCACTTGGTCTTACTTTTAGGTTATTTCATGTGTGCTTACTTGAATTGTGTGTTTACGTGTTTATTTTGTGTGAACGAGGTTGGTGTGGTTATCGTTTATGAGTATAGAGTACTCATAAGTAAATCAAGGAACGGTTATTTCATGTTCATGAGCTCACAAGTGGTGACTATGAAATGAAAATGGTGATATTGTGGTGTTTACGTATACGTATAAGTATTATAGTAATATCATTTTTTTTGGATTTACGGTTTAGCGTTTAGAGGTCTCGGGTGAGGTAATTATCCATATGAATATTTTTCGGGATGGTTTTAAGTCATTTAGGACTTAGTTATAAAGTTTATTTCAAAATTTGAGATTTTTTATAAAAGTGTATATTTTACGTCTTTTACGGTAAAACGCGTAAAAACTGACTAGTTTTACGGTTTTGGGGTTTTGGAGGCTTTAAGAGCTGAAATAAATTAAGGAAAATTAAGGTAATATTATTAATACATATATTAATAATAAAAAGAAAAAAAAACGAAAATTATGGGGGTGTTAGTCGGTTTGGAAAAAAAAGAAAAGAAGGAAAAAAAAAGAAAAAAAGAGGAAAAAGGAAAGTTGGGTTTGGGTTGGACAAGGATTCACCCACACCCTATATATTATATTATTTACTACCAAAAGAACATAATTAAATCCCTGGAGATTAATGGTCGACGGTTTTTGGGAGAGTTTTTAGGGTTTCATAGTTTTTTTCTTCTTCCATTAATTTAAAGGTAAAACCTTCAAATCCCTTTTTAATTAAATTGTTTTTATGTTTATTTAATCATCTATTGATGGATTAGGGTTAGGGTTTAATATAAAAACAGTAAATTAATGTTGTATTAATCATAATATGATGATCACATAAATTAGGGCTTGTAATTAGAGGGATTAGGGTTAATTAATGAGGTTGATTTTGTTAAACCCGTTTTTAAGAACTGGGCAGAATTTTGGGTCATTGTTTCGATCATATAGGGAGCTCTACAAACTTTTATCTTACGATCCACATACCCCTGAAAAGGTATTTGAAGTGGCTTTCCAATGCAAGAAACTAGAACTAAATTGGAGGTGGGAAGTGGGTCAAAAACAGGTTACAACAGTCGGAGGTCAAAACAGTTTTGAATTCAGCCTGTTTTCTTTTTAAGTTTTGGGTTGTTTGGGGTACTTAGGGTTGCATTGGGATCTTCTAACAAACATGAGAGATGGTTTATATATTGTAATAAGGATCTGCACTTGGGCTAAGATTGTGGTTTAGGGTAAGACCCTCTAATGGTAATGAACTTTTCATACGTTTAAAATCAGGAAAACTGGAATGACAAAAGTATATATATATATATCAGGGCCTTAACAGTAGCTTTAAGGTTAGGGCAAGTGGGAGGTGTTAGCCAACATATGTAAGGGTATGAATATTCCTTTTACAGAAACCATGGGTATGTTTAAGTGGACGTTTGACTTAAAGTTTTGAGACATAAAACCGGGACTGTTTTGTGTAAAATTGTGAACGGGATAGCTATTAAACTTAACCAAGTTAAGGACTTGTTAGGGAAGGGTAATGGGGTGTTTAGAGTTATAAATGGGGTATTTATATGAGAGGAGGTTAGATGTCCATCATAGGTTGATGAACCATTTTAGAGGTTGGTTCATGTATTGATTTATGTGTTTTTGGATTATTAGCTTGGGGCTAGAGCAAGGACTTTGGAGAAGCAATCAGGTGAGTTCATAGTCCCATTTTACTACGTTTTTAAATGTTTTTTTCCAGTATGGGATGGAGATGACACTTGTAATGTTCTTTAACATGATTTAGTACTATGTTATAAAATGTGTGGACATAAATGTGTTATTGTGTGACTTGCGTGCTTATGTGTTCTCATATGTGCTTTGGTACGTGTTCTGCTATGTGAATCTTGTTTGGATTGTGATTGGCTTTGGTACATAGATGTATGGGCGTCTATGGGACCAGTTGTGATGTGTGTGGAGCGTGGGGCACGATCCGTCCAGAGTACTTGTGCATCGTCTCTTCGGAGGCAAGATATCTCGACGGGGATATAGTTCATCTTCCACAGGTGGTGTGGGAAAGATCCGGATAGTGTGGTGTGTGTTCTTGTGCGTGTGACGGGATACTTCTTGATTGTTATAATGTGCTTTGTGAATTGTAGATGTGGTTGGTACTTGGCTTGAGTTTTGTTGTGGATGCATGTAGCATGATTATCACATTATGGTCCATTACTATAAATTGTTTTTCTTCAACTTATTTACAGCGGTTGACAAGGTTTCTTAAGATATTTTTGATAACTTAAACCTATGTTCTCACCAACTTTATGTTGACAGATTTTAGTGTCATTTTCAGGTGAGGTAGTTGTGCAAGATGATGTTAGAAGTGGCTAGAGTATAGAGGCTGCTAGGATTGCATTCAGAGGAATCCCCTTTCCTCTTAGATTTTATTTTGTGTTTTGATTAAGTGAACTTTGTGGCACCTATATGTATGATGTTTGGTTATTGTTTGTCTTTGGTAAGAGGTAGGTCTATTACCTACTTACCTAGATTCCTGCATTTTGTTGAGATATTGTCACGACATTTGTGTCGCCATTTATGACATTTCTTTTGCATTTAGTTTTCTCTATAGAGACACCGTTTGTTGTGATGATATCCATACGTCGCGCCCCATATTCCGCCATGGTGGGGTGTGACAAAATCTCTTGCACTTAAAGCCAAGAAGGAAAAAAGTGACCATGATAGTTCCTCGGAAAGCGATGACGAGGAGTATGCATTGGCGGTGAGAGATTTCAAGAAGTTCTTCAAGAGACGAGGTCAACACGTTAGGCAACCTAACTATGACAAGAAACCATTGTCAAAGAATCGGTTTGTCAAGAACGAAAAAGGTGATAGGAATTGCTTTAGATGTGGTGATCCAAATCACTTCATTGGTGATTGTCCAAAGTCCGCTCGTGATAAGAACCACACGGCGTTCGTTAGTGGCGCTTGGAGCGATAGCGGTGAAGATGATGATGACAACCCCAAAGAGGAGAAATGTCTTATGGCTCACACTTCTAAAGAGGTACATTCCGAAACCGAATATTATAGCAATGATAGTTCCACTTGTGATGATATTGAATTTGAAGGCAAATATAATTGTTTACACAAACTTAGTCTTAAATTCATAGAAAAGAATAAAACCTTAAAAACAACCAAAACTAAGCTTGAAAATGAGATCAATGAACTTAGGGAGAAATTGGCTAAACTTGAGAAAAATAAAGAGGTTGATTTAAGTTGCTTAAGTTGTGAGAAACTTAGATTAGAGAATGAAGATCTCAAGAGCACCTCTATTAAATTGGAAAAGTTCATGAAAGGTACTAGTGCTCTTGATGATATGTTAAAAAAACAAGTTCATTCTAAGGAAAGACTTGGTCTAGGTTTTAACTCAAATGAAGCCTCAACTAGTGAACCAAAACAAGTCAGGTTTTCACAATAAACGCCCACTATACGCGGTTCCAAATTGTATGGCGCGGTTCCTTATCACTATGGAACCGCCGCCATAGATAAGGTACCGCGGGTAGAGGATGATTTTGGTGAAAATCCTGAACTTTCTGAAAAGTCTAAGTTAGATGAAAAACTAAAGCATCTTACTGTTAATAAGGTAAAATTACCCATACTTGACGACAATGCTATTGGTAAGTTCTACAAGCCATTAAGTAAACCTCTCATGGGAAATATAAGTTTATCTAGACTATCCTCTACTCCACCTAGAGTATGGAATGAGTCTAAGCCTAGAAGTAGAACGACAACGCCTAGAAGAGATAATCAAAACAATTCACGATCTAGAAGTAAAACTCTAACACCTAGAAGGAATAGTCATAACTCTAAACCAAGATCAAATACACCTAGGAGAAATAATGAACAACAAAATGGTTACATGAATTACTACCCTCCTCTATTTTGTTCTCCATGGGGAACCCCTCCTTCATTCATGCATCCCAACCAAATGAAAGGGATGTTTGGAACTAACAACTTTGGACCCATGAGATATTGGGGACCAAATGTTTGATCTTGTGTGTTGTTACCTAGATATGCTTGGGAATTGATTTAGAGCCCGATGAGTGGATTAAGGATAGTGGATGTTCTAAACACATGACGGGTAATCGAAGTTTGTTCTCGCATTACAAAGCATATGATGGAGGTAACATCACATTCGCTAGTAGTCTACGTGGTAATATCATTGGCAAAGGTACGGTTTCTCTTGACTCCATGACCATTGAAAATGTTGAGCACGTAGATAACTTAGGATTTAACCTTTTAAGTATAGGTCAAATTTATGATAATAAGTGTAAGGTCATCTTTTCGGAACATGACAGTGAAATCGTAAAAGATGGAAAAGTCATTGGAAAAGGTGTTAGAAAGCATTGGCTTTATGTCATGAAGGTTAATAAGAAGTCAAAAGACAACATATGTCTTGCGACTATAGATGATAGTTCTACTCCTTGGCATAGGAGATTAGGTCACGCTAATATGCGTTAAATTCAATCTTTAGTCTCTAAGGAGTTGGTAACACACCTCCCCAAGATTAAGTTTGATAGTCACTTTTGTGATGCTTGCAAAGTTGGAAAGCAAGTTCACTCAAGTCACAAAGCCAAGAATTTGGTTTCGACCTCTCGGTGCTTAGAGCTCCTACATATGGATCTTTTTAGACCTTCCGCCATACGGAGTTATGGAGGTAACCTTTATACCCTAGTTATAGTTGATGACTATTCTAGATTCACTTGGACTATATTTTTGGCATCTAAGAATGAAGCTTTCGATCACTTCGAAATCTTTAGTCGAAGAATTCAAAATCAACTAGGATGTTCAATTGTTTCTATTAGGACGGATCATGGTAGGGAATTTGATAATGAAGTGCAATTTGGTGCCTTTTGTGAAGCTCATGGTATTACCCATAACTTCTCGGCTCCTCGCACTCCACAATCAAATGGGGTAGTTGAAAGGAATAATAGGACTCTCCAAGAGATGAGTAGGACGATGTTAAACGAGCAATCTTTGCCTCAAAAGTTTTGGTGCAATGCCGTGGACACATCGACTTATATTCTCAACCGAATTCTTATTCGACCTTTCCTAGGAAAGACCCCCTATGAGATTCTTAAAGGTAAGAAACCCTCATTAGAATACTTTAGGGTGTTTGGAAGCAAGTGCTTTATCCTCAACACCAAAGACTACCTTACCAAGTTTGACCCAAAGTCTTACGAAGGTATCCTTTTAGGTTATTCCCAAACTAGTAAAGCCTACATAGTCCTAAATAGAACCTCGGGGGTTATTGAAGAATCACTCAACGTAACCTTTTATGAAACCCCTCCTTCACCCAAGACACCACCATTGGTTGATGATGACTTGGATGAATTAGAAGTAGTTAAAGCCAAAGAGGTTAGAAAAATAGGAGTTGAAGACCTTAGTGTTGAAAAGGAAGTAAACATTAAGGAGTCTAGGGATCATACTCTCAATAATGTCATTGGTGACTTAAATCAAAGGACCCTAAGATCTCAAGTTCAAAACCAAAGCAACTTCTTTTGTTTCGTCTCCTTGATTGAACCAAAGAATGTTAAAGAAGCTTTGTCGGACGAGAGTTGGGTCATTGCGATGCAAGAAGAATGGAACCAATTCGTTCCCAATGATGTTTGGGAACTTGTTCCTCCACCTAGAAGTTGTACCATTATAGGAACCAAATGGGTATATAGGAATAAGTTAGATGAGAATGGTGTTGTGTCTCGTAACAAAGCTAGACTTGTAGCACAAGGCTATAATCAACAAGAAGGGATTGATTATGACGAGACATATGCACCGGTAGCTAGATTAGAATCAATTAGAATACTTTTAGCCTACGCTTGTGCCTTAGATTTTAAGCTTCAACAAATGGATGTAAAGAGTGCATTTCTTAACGGTTTGATCAATGAGGAGGTATATGTGGCTCAACCTCCCGGCTTCATTGATTTTGAGAAACCGGACCATGTTTACAAGCTTAAGAAAGCACTTTATGGACTCAAACAAGCACCCAAAGCTTGGTATGATAGACTTAAAGCGGTTCTTGTTAAACATGAGTATACCATGGGAATGGTAGACAATACACTCTTTACAAAGAAGAAAGGTCCTCACCTCATAATCGTATAAATATATGTTGATGACATTATATTTGGCTCAACTTGTCAAGAATTGTGTGATGACTTTGCCAAAATCATGCATGATGAGTTTGAAATGAGTATTATGGGAGAACATAACTTCATTTTAGGACTCCAAATTAAACAAATGGATGATGGTATTTTCTTTAGTCAATCTAAGTACGCTAAAGAAATGCTAAAGAAATTTGGATTAGAAGAATCTAGACCAATGAAGACCCCTATGGCCTCGGATACTAAACTCACCGTAGATGATTATTGTGAGTCTGTAGACAACACCAAATATAGAGGTATGATTGTTAGTTTGTTGTACCTAATGGCAAGTCGACCCGATATCATGTTTAGTGTTTGCCTTTGTGCTCGCTTCCAAGAGGCTCCCAAAACCTCTCACCTTGAAGCGGTTAAGCGTATCTTCCGATACATTAAAGGCACTATACTTTTAGGATTATGGTATCCTAAAGGGACCGGCGTAGAAACCATTGTCTACGCGGACTCGGATCATGCGGGAGACTATGTGGACCGGAAAAGCACTAGTGGAGTTTGTACCTTCATGGGTTGTTGTTTAACTTCTTGGTTCTCCAAGAAACAAACCGCTCTTGCAATATCCACCACGGAAGCCGAGTATGTGAGTGCCGAAAAAGCATGCCAACAAGCTCTATGGATGAAGCAAGCGCTTGTTGATTACGGGATTTCTCTTGATGATGTTCCCATCATGTGCGATAATAAAGGCGCTATAGACCTAAGCAAGAATCCCGTGCAACATTTGCGAACCAAACACATATAAATTAGACACCATTTCCTTAGGGATAGTGTTCAAAAGGGGAACATTACTATTGAAAAGGTGCCCTCCGAGAACAACTTAGCCGATATCTTCACTAAGCCACTTAAGAGGGAACCTTTTAATTACTTGCGTCTAGGTCTAGGATTAATGGAACATCTTCCTTAAATTCTTTTCTTCTTGTGTGTTTTCTTTTACCACTTTGAGTCACTGAGTCTTCCAAACTCTTTTTGTAAAAAAAACCCTCTCTTCTCCTTTTCAAAATTCTCAAAGTCTCTTTCGAAAATGGTTGAGAAATTCGTTTGACATTGTTAATTCAATCTAAAAACGATTTTTCATAGATTCTCGCTATTAATCTAGAGCTTACATAATTTATATGTATGATTCTCTCAAACATAGCAAGAACAAGATAGAAACATGGAGAATCATTGTGTCATGACTTAAGGTCTTGTCTTACACACCTCCTACATCGATTTTTTAATCCATGTATTTTGGTCAAATCTCTATTTGGTAAGTTTGCATATGTTTTTCTTATCTATCTTTGCTTTTAAGCATATCCCTATGATAAGTTAGACTAGAAAAATAAGATTTGCTGAAAAATCTTCCTCCAAACACCAAACCCTGCTTCTGCAGGCGGTTCCATATGTGAACCGCGGTACCTTATTGATAAGGTACCGCCACCCTAGATAAGGAACCGCCTACAGTGCCTTCCTTTTTCGGGTTTTTGTCTGAAACTCCAGATTTGCTCCAACATTTTTGAGAATCCTTGTTTCAAACCCTTTGACCACCCCAAAAATACCCTAAGCCTTCCCTATTTAAACCATAAGCATTTTACATTACTTCACATCCAAAATGTCTTATTCTCCCAATGAAAGCCTTGAATCTCCTCCATTTTCTTCAATTGCTTTCAATCCAAACCTACCCAAGAACACTCTTAATCACATGTCTCCTACCAAGAATGTTGATTGTGGAACATCTTTTCTTCCACCACCACCCTTTAGTGTTCTTCCTCCTTCTCATGATAATGTCATGCATCATGGAACATATTGTCAATGTTGTCAATATCAACACCTTACTATGGCACACATCGATGAGGAGATGAGCTACATCAAGAGTCTCTTAATCAAGCCTTCTCTTCACTTTGATTATGAGATCTCCAACAAGCCACCACCACCACTCTCTGCTATTACCTTGTCTTTCATATAAGCATTGGTTGCTTATCCACAAGACACCAAATTCAAGCAAATCATAGAATTCTATAATAACTAGGATTAGATTTATGCTTTTAGCTTGTTCCTTTTTCCATACTTCCTTGTATGATGTCCTTTTAGTAACCTATCTTGGATATTTGTCTTTGTGTTTTCTTCTCTTTTATTTTTTTATGTGACCTATTGCTATATATTGTTGGTTGTTTCTTTTGTTCAACTAACCCTTCTATGTAGCTTGTCACCATATCTCGATTCCTCGGTGCCCCAAGCTAGGGGGAGTAAGCACCAAGGGGGAGTCTTTGCGAAGTCCGTTTCTTCAAACACCGACTTGTGCAACCTTTTTGCTTCGATAAAGGGGGAGAAATGAATAAACTCGTCTTCGAAAATCTTGTTTTTGTGTGATTGAGTTAATGTATGGTCGGAATCAAAAAGGGGGAGATTGTTAAATGCAATAAATGCCTAAAAACGTTACTTGCATTTTCCGGTCTCGCTTTGTTTTGATTACGACAATATGTAAAAACAAGCATTTACGAAAACAACGAAAAACGAATTCTTGAGTTCAAGTATTTTTCATTTTACCTATTTTCACTTAAGGTATGGATAAACAAGTACTAACCTTAATCAAGTGATCAAGTGACTTAATCTTTTCTTAAAACTCACTTTTTATTAAGTGTGACAAGTTTTTATTAAACTTTCTTTTTAAGAAAATGTTTTATTAAATTAATTATTTGAAATTTGAAAATGGCATATTCTTATTTGGTTAAGAATATCCTTTCAGGATATTTTTTATATCCAGATAAGACCTCCACCACTAAAGGACAAAAAGGAGCGGAGTCTAGTCCGGTGGTACCTTAGCACCTAGGCGGTACCTTATCGATAAGGTACCGCGGGCTAAGATAAGGTACCGCGGGCAGAAATAGCCGTTGGCTCCTTTGTCATATAAATAGTGGACCATTCTCAGCTTTTCACCTCACCTCTTTTGCACATTTATTTCCAGATTCAAACCCATTCTTTAATCACTAAAATCTTTGATCATTTGTTTGATTATTACTTGTTTAAGAAGTGAATCTTGTTCTTCCATCCCTTCCTCTCCAAGTGCAAAGAGAAGAACACCTTCCTTGTGAAGTGTTGAGTCCACCACCAAAGATCCATTGAAGATCTAATTTTATACATTTGTAGTTGTGTCATAGTTGTGAAGATCCAAGTAGTTGTGTCTATTTGGAAGTTGTGTATGTACTAAGTATAGTTGTGTAGATTGGTCCTAGCTACGATTAGGGCTTGACTTTTAGCTTAGAGTCGGAAATTGGTCAAGCGACGTGTACGGTTTTCTCCACATAAGGAGCTTGTTGTGTAGTGAACTCTCGAGTAAGGAGTACTCGAGGAGTGGAGTAGGAACGAGGAGTGACCTTCGTTGCCGAACCACTATAAATCCTTGGTGTTCGGTTTGATCTTTCTTTACCCTTAACTCTTTACATTCTTTATTCTTTATGCATATACATTTGTTAGTATTAGCTTAGCTACACAATCATTCTTTATTCTTTGTGGATATATTTTTGTTAGTATTAGTTTAGTTACACTATCATTGTTCATATTGTGCATAAGAAGATTTCACATATTTCCTCAAGCCTAAGTTTTTGGAAAAGGATTTTTGGAAACCACTTTTTAACAAGTAAATATAAGAAACTATTCAACCCCCCCCCCCCCTTCTAGTTTCTACAGCATGAATAACAGCAGAAATGAATAAGTCCTGGGAAACCTAGGCGTATAACTTGATTAACTGGTTTTAGTTCTAAAAATATAGCTTATGTTTACTTGTAAAATCTGTATTAATTTACTGTACCAAAATAGACAATATAGGTCATGAAGTCAACAACGTGCATAAATACATAGAGGGGTGACCGCGTCATGCAATTAGAGGGGCTGCCTCTAATTATACTGGTCTGGGTAGGAGGGATCAACTCCTTGTGAAGGATGCAAGGCACAAACCACATTCACCATGAAATCCTGACTAAAACTGTAACTAGGATGCACCCATATGCCCCACATGATAATAATAATATAATAATGGCCAAATAACTGAAAAGGGATGCCACGAGCTATCACTCCGCCTTGGTGAAGTCATAACACTAGTGCCTCTAGTGTTCTGGCTATGGTACCTCCATAACTAGGTGAAACTGGTCATGCATGTATATGGCTAAGGTAACTAATAACATAAGCATTTAATTCTGTAACTACTGGGAAAACAGTTGGCTGCATACGGGAAATCCTAATAAAGGAAGAGATTGTCCTTACTGAAGTACGGGAATCCGTACCTTATGTCCAGTAGAAGCTAATGAAAACAATGAATAACTACCCCACCTTGACGGATAATACTACATAAGAAATATGGACGTGTATGAGTGTCTGAATTATATGTGTTTTTACTGGTTCTGAGTGTTCTTAGCTTATTATACGTATTATGTCATGTTTTAACTGTTTACATGTTAACTGTAGTTATTCTGATATTCTGTTGTGTATTATTCATGTACTAGCGTATTATAATACTTGTATTGTAATACAAAGTAACTTTCTAAAAATAGCAGGTTTTCTAAAATAGTGAGTTTCCAAAAATAGAAAGTTTCTAAAAATAGTAAGTTTCCATATTTAGAAATAAGTTGTATTATTAAGCCAAGTAAAGCTTAATTAGTAAATACAAGTCATGGTTTATAGCTTACTAATTAATAACTGGTTAATTAATTAAACTATACGTTATAAGGAATTTAATTAAAAATACGTGTTTTAATTAAATTAAGCTAGACAAAATACCTTAGGTTATACATGTAATATTAATTTTAATATCTAACCTAAGTCATGAATTTAATTAAATTAAAAGTCTAGTAATTAATTTAATTAACATGTTTTCTGATTTTAATATTTCTCGAAACCCGAGTCCGTGTTTTAAAATTAACCCGAGCCCAAAACCCGTGTTTCTTAATAAGCCGAGCCAAACACCCCCTTTGACAGTGGCTAACCCGGCCTAGCCGGTTGCCACTGTCCATGTATTTTTCCCCTGGCCGAGCCACGCTAGCCGCTGCCGGCTCGGTTCCCACCGGCTGTGCGCCGGTTCCCACCGGATGTTGCCTGTTCACACCGGTTTTCACCGGTTCACACCGGTTTTCACCGGTTCCCACTGTTTTGTCGTCCGGTTCCCCCTACCAAAAC
The DNA here is from genome assembly GCA_025667525.1 of Glebionis coronaria. NCBI lineage: Eukaryota > Viridiplantae > Streptophyta > Magnoliopsida > Asterales > Asteraceae > Glebionis > Glebionis coronaria. The sequence continues at coordinate 135,269,292 of CM046874.1, read as the reverse complement.
CAAAGTCCCACCGAGACCCTATTGGTCTTGGTTGACACGTATAACAAACCAAAACCGTACCCCGACCTCGAGTCAGGGTCCCCTTGTTGCGTCCGAACCTAAACCAACCAAGCTGAGCCCTATGAGAGTCTCGGTGGTGGTGATGAAGACAAGCCGAGAGCTTTTGCTCTCGGTTGTGGGTCTCGGCCGAACAAAAAACAACACCCCCTAAATCATGATTTAATTAATCCCATGTGTTTTAATAACTTGTTATAATGATTAATTAAAATAAACATGAATTCTTAAAGAATTAAAAAGAGAAGGAAGTTTTTAATTTACCGAACACGTGGAAAGAAACTTTTAAGATCAGAATCACGTACACACAAAATTAAATAGCAACAATCGTCCGGTTCTTCCTTGTGGTTTGATGTAGCCGACGGCAATGGAGGACAAAGGAGGCAACGGAGAACTTTTTCTGTAAACCTAAATTATGATTAAGTTTTCCCCGTGTTTTGTTTATCATGGGTTTAAGTTGGGTCATGGGCTAAAGCCCATCTTTCCCTTTTCTCTTTGTTTTAGCCGCGTCCAAAAAGGAGCCCTCGGTGTAAAGCCGTAGCTTTTCCCGAGTCATTAATTTACGTGATTATTCATGTTTAATTATCATGTATTTATTATGTCGTGAATGTAACTGAAAGTACGGTTTTGCTAGGTTAAAAAATTCGTTGTTCACGGTCTAATCGAATTGATCACGGATAAAATGTGTGACTCAGTCGTCTTTGGTGGATAAAATAAAAGGTTGTCGTTGTGTAACAAAATAGAAATGCAAACTTTAAAGTAAATGGCAAATTAATAAAAGGATAAACTAATAAAGACTTAAACAAAATATAGATAAAAGCTTGAAAAGATTAAACTAAAAATAAAACTTTAAAAATAAATGACGAAAAATTAAAACTTGACAAAAAGTAAAATTTGCAAACTTAAAAATAAAACTAAGACAAAACAAGTTTAAAATAATTCTAAGTAAAAATGGCGTGAAAAGATAAATTTGAATTTAAAAATAAAAACAGGAAATAAAAAATGAAAAATGCAATTCGATCGCACTCCCCATCGCACTCTGGATCGCACTCCATCGCAATCCCGATCGTACTCCCGGATCGCACTCCCGATCGCACTCCAGATCGCACTCAAGGATCGCACTCAGTGATCGCACTCAGTGATCGCACTCAGTGATCGCACTCAATGATCGCACTCAGTGATCGCACTCAGTGATCACACTCAGTGATCTTACTCAGTGATCGCACTCAGTGATCTTACTCAGTGATCTTACTCAGTGATCTTACTCAGTGATCTTACTCAGTGATATTACTCAGTGATCTTAATGAGTGATCTTACTCAGTGATCTTAATGAATGATCTTAGTTTGGATCGCAAGTAGAAACCCCCAGGGTTGATGCGATCACGAAACTAGATCAGAACAAGTAAACCCTTAAGATAATTACGATGGTATACAAGAGGCAAATAAGCAAAACCAAATAAGCACTTTAATAATAAGCAATTACCAAAAACTTAATTAAAACAATAAAAAGAAAAGCTAAATAAGCTCAAATTTAAAAACTTTCAAAAACTAAATAAACAAAATTTATAAAATAAACATTAAGAAGATTAAACTTTTGAGAACATTTAAAAGAAAATAAGCTAAACAAGAAATAAGCTAAAAACACAACAAGGAAAGAACATCAATTGCATGACAATGATAAGAACAATGGAAAAATAAGAACTTTTATCAAATAAACATCAAGATTAAACAAAACTTCAAGATTAATCTGTAACACCCCCAATTTCATGTCATAGCAGCGGAAGGGTCATTGGGTGTTACTATCATGGTTCAACCTCAATATCATAGAAAACGCCTCAAAATGAGTCGTTTTAACAAAACATACGTCCATTCATTTGTTTAAGGATAAAACAGTTTACACACGGTCCCAAATAGTTTTAAGTTTACACAACCAACCAAATAATAAATGTTTCTTAGAATAGACATAGTTTAGAAAAGCGGGCCAAAACATTTTAATTTAGCAAGCTTCGTGAAACCACCTTCCTTGAGTGCCTTCTTCATGGACCTGAGATAAAACATGCTATAAAGTCAACAAAAATGTTGAGTGAATCTATAGAGTTTAAATTTAAATAAATGAACACAAGTATTCTGAATAAACCTTCCGTAGTTGACAATCATGTGGATCAGACATAATTATCGTTGTTATTTCATAAGTCTCGTGAAATTGAACGTTAACATATATTATTTCAGCCCAACACACCTAGCCAAGTGCGTATATTTCTCTTATACAATTGCATCCGATGTTTCATTACTGGTGCATCACAACACCACGCGATAGCTAGTCGCGACCGGACTGGGCGTCACCCCGATAGATCTATCCATAGTATTAGCGTTCTTTCGATTAACAATTCACGATTCATGGGTCTTTAAGGCTAAACAAACTTATATAACAACTTTCATCTAAGCATACAATCGGGTCCTTTGTGTTCAATTTTAAAAGAATGAGGGTTTACCACAACTTCTCGTTGTACCCTTCATTTATCAATAAATGTTTTTCCAATAACAAGGGTTTCCACAACTTCTCGTCGTACCCCTCTTATTTTAATAAAACAAGCATGTTATCCCCCTCGCGGGTTTTATAAAACAAGTAAACATGTAAAGCGAGGCTATAGACTCACCTTGATACGATAGTAGTGACGTGACGATCGCCGACGATTTGTGATGCCCTTTTAAACACGAAGACCGCAACCTACCAATTAAGGCGCGTTCGTTAATAAACGACTCAAGTATAAATAATACTTAAATAATGTGAAAGTCAATTTCGAATGACCATAAAAATCCCGAAAAATAACAAAATATAAGTGTACTTCTATACCCTTTTATTCAACACTTATTCATTTAAATCACTTGCACCCTCGACATTGACCCGTCATAAGACGCCAAGTCAACGCAAGTCAAACCATCATTTTTACTTCCCTCGGACCAGTAGCTAAGTCATTTATATAATGACTTAACACTCGAGTAAGTCACTATGTCCAATAGTGAATACTCAACTCACGCCATACAAGTATTGAACTACGTGTCCAAAATACCACTCAGCATGTACACTCCAAATGTACACACCAATCTAACCTATCTAGACATGTCCGATTTCGACGAAACTTGGTGACAAACTCACACATAATATGAATAAAACTCAGTTTAAATTTCATTCAAAAATATTACTTCTAAGACCTTCTGCCCGACACACCTTCGTGTTGCAAAAACCGGACAGTTTTACGCCTTTGACTTGTAAAACCATTTTGACTTATCTAAACATTTCCGTTTGCAAAACCGACACTCGGGTTTGAAAATAGACTCATGACCTGAGGTTTATCAACTTACAACAGCCCTTGAACATTTTTAAAACTCATTTTATAGTCCCCGAGATTCGTTCCAAATATCGACAACAATTTTCGGATTGTGCCGATACCCGTCTCCCGGTACACAAATACTAAAAGTAGCATAACTTTTCGCTCGTAATGAGTTAGAAGCTCTACTTTAGCTCAAATCGAAGCTAACGAAATTCTCTACGACCCTATCTTATTAGTTTACCAAGTTTACCACAGTAACAATTTCAAAAACGGACTTAAAGTTACTGCCCAAAATAGCCTATCTAAAAATCATACCAAATCAAATTTTCAACCCATTCCAACAATTTCTATAGTCCTAATATGATCCTAATATCATAGTAACACATCTAATTAACTCATAACACCCTCAAATTTAATCTTACAAAAATTAAATATATAAAAATCTTGCATGCAACCAAAACCCACTATGAATATAATAATATTAACAACATATATAACCAAAGAAATGGATCAAACACATGTTCTTCACCAAAATCTTGAAAAAAAATTAAAGTGTATGCATGTGGAAGAAAATTATACCAATAGATAGCTCTTGAAATTTCTAGGATGGGACTTGTTTTAGTTTTGGATGAATCAAAGTAGAAGTTGAAAAAATTTGATGAATGTGGCTATGGGGGTGGACGGCTAAGAGAAAGAAAAGAAGAAGGTGGGTGAAAATTTTGTAAGAAATGAGTTTTTAATAAAAAAAAGTTAGTGGAATTTGTTTATATAGTGGGGTAGTGGGGTAGATTTTGTCATATTTGCATTCTTTTGGTCCCAAAGTGCAAGTAAATAGTTTACAAGGTAGAAAATGTAAATTGTACATTTTAAAAATATTTACGGGGCTCGGGTTTCGTAAAAATACTTTTCAAAAGTTAAAACGCTTCATAATAATAATAATAAAGCTTCGACACGACTTAAAACGTAATTAAATCGAAAACGTCGAAAATATACAATATCGAGACAATCGATAATAAAACGTAAATTTTTGGGCATCCGTCGGTATCGCGATCACTACTAGTTATCGTCATTCGTTAAAACGTAAAATACAAGAAATAACGATTAAATATAATAAAAATCATTTTCATGATTATTTGAGAATATAATATCGATACCTAACATATTCCTTGTCGGTTTTCATCTAATCGACATTCTTACGCTAGTTTCAAGTCATAACCTTCTCGGTTAGTCGATAAATTAAAATTCTCATTAAAGTAAACACGTAATACGTAATAGTCGAGATTAAAATAACGACCTGAAATTGACGGGTTGTCACATCATCCCCACCAAATTAGGATCTTCGCCCTCGAAGATCAACTTGCGTTCTTGCCCGATCGCTTGTTGAAATCAAAGAGATGAGGGTAATTCTTCCACATTTGGTCTTCTCGTTCCCACGTATACTCCGGTCCTCTTCGAGAGTTCCATCGAACTTTGACGATAGGTATTCGGCTTTGCTTCAGTTGCTTGACCTCGCGATCCATGATCTCGACCGGTTCTTCAATAAAATGCAACTTTTTATCAACCTTAACCTCGTCTAACGGTATAATGAGTTCTTCATCGGATAAACACTTCTTCAGATTCGACACGTGAAAAGTGTTATGAATCCCATACAGTTCTTGTGGTAGTTCGAGTTGGTATGCCACAGGTCCTACTCTAGATGTAACCTTGAATGGTCCGATATAACGAGGACTTAACTTCCCACGTCTTCCAAATCGTACAACACCTTTCCATGGTGATACCTTTAGCATAACCTTATCTCCCACGTTAAACTCCAATGGTTTTCTTCTTACATCCGCATAACTCTTCTGTCGGCTTCGAGCAGACAACAACCTATTCTTAATTTGCACAATCATATCCGTCGTCTCCCTAATCAAATCTGGTCCAGTGAGTTGGGCATCACCAACCTCACTCCAGCTAACGGGTGATCTACATTTCCTCCCATACAGTGCTTCAAAAGGTGCAGCTTTAATACTCGCGTGATAACTGTTATTGTACGAGAATTCGGCCAAATGTAAGTGCTTATCCCAGCTACTTCCAAAGTCTATCACACAAGCACGTAGCATATCCTCCAAAGTTTGGATTGTTCTTTCGCTTTGCCCATCGGTTTGTGGATGATAGGCTGTGCTCATATCCAAATTGGTTCCTAATGACTTTTGAAGTGATCTCCAAAATCCAGAAGCAAAACGACTATCTCTATCGGAAATGATTGAAATAGGAACACCATGCTTGCACACGATTTCCTTCAGGTAAATATCGGCGAGTTTCTCCAATCCGAACCTCTCGTTGATTGGAATAAAATGAGCGGATTTAGTTAAACGATCGACTATAACCCAAATCGCGTCGAACCCAGACGGTGTCCTTGGGAGTTTTGTGATGAAGTCCATCGTAATTCGCTCCCATTTCCAGACTGGAATTTCAGGTTGGACAAGTAATCCTGACGGCTTCTGATATTCAGCTTTCACTTTTGCACATGTTAAGCATTTCGCGACGTATGTTGCAATGTCAGCTTTCATATTCGGCCACCAGTATAACTTTTTCAAGTCTTGGTACATTTTGTCCGATCCAGGATGAATAGAATACTTGGACTTATGAGATTCTAACATAATCAAGTCTCTCAGTCCACCAAAGAATGGTAACCAAATTCGACCTCTCAAACATTTGATACCATCGGCTCGCGTCTCAAATGTTTCACCGTCTCCTCTAAATCTTTCGGCCGCAATATTTTCCTTCTTGCATGCTTCGACTTGCGCGTTCCGAATCTGCTCAGGTAAGTTATTATGAACTGTCACCACCAAAGCACGCACTCGAATCGGTTTCTCCCTTTCCTTTCGACTTAACGCGTCAGCTACCACGTTCGCCTTTCCCGGATGATAACGAATTTCGCAGTCGTAATCACTCAATAGTTCAACCCATCGACGTTGCCTCATATTCAGCTCCTTTTGATCCAATATGTATTGTAGGCTTTTATGATCAGTGAATACTGTACACTTCGTACCATACAGATAATGTCTCCAAAGTCGCAGAGCAAAAACCACAGCGCCCAATTCCAAGTCGTGGGTAGTGTAGTTCTCCTCATTCTTCCTTAATTGTCTAGAGGCATATGCGATCACCTTTTCGCGTTGCATGAGAACAGCACCGTATCCTCTGAGAGATGCATCGCAATAAACAACAAAATCTTCACTTCCTTCAGGTAACGATAAAATCGGCGCACTACAGAGTTTCATCTTCAGGGTTTGGAAAGCTTCTTCTTCATCATCGCCCCACACATACGGTTTATTCTTCTGAGTCAGCTTCGTTAATGGTTTCGATATCAAGGAGAATCCTTCAATAAACCTTCGGTAATAGCCAGCCAGACCTAGGAATTGTCGCACTTCAGTTGGAGTAGTCGGAGCACTCCAATTCTTGATGGCTTCGATCTTTGCAGGATCAACATGTACTCCGCTTTTATCGACCACGTGTCCGAGAAATTGTACAGAATTAAGCCAAAAATCGCACTTCGAGAACTTAGCGTATAACTTTTCGTTCTTCAACAAGTTCAAGATAATCCTTAAGTGTTCGGCATGCTCTTCATTGCTCTTGGAGTAGATTAGAATATCATCTATGAAAACGATCACGAATTTATCAAGATACGGCTTACAAATGCGATTCATTAAGTCCATGAATACAGCAGGTGCATTAGTCAAACCAAAAGGCATAACCAGAAACTCATAATGACCATAACGAGTTCTAAACGCCGTAATAGGAATATCTTCCTCACGTATGCGAAGTTGATGGTAACCAGAACGAAGATCAATCTTGGAGAAAACACGAGAACCTTGAAGTTGATCGAATAAATCATCAATTCTTGGAAGCGGATAACGATTCTTGATCGTCAGCTTATTCAGCTCTCGGTAATCAATACACATACGAAACGAACCATCTTTCTTCTTAACGAATAAGACAGGAGCTCCCCAAGGTGACGAACTCGGTCGTATAAAACCTTTATCAGATAGCTCTTGCAATTGCACAGATAACTCCTTCAGCTCGGATGGGGCTAAACGATATGGTGCACGAGCCACGGGTGCAGCACCAGGAATTAGGTCAATTTGGAATTCTACTTGCCTTGGAGGAGGAAGTCCAGGTAAATCTTCCGGAAACACTTCAGGAAAGTCACGGATAACAGGTACATCTTCAGCACGTTTCTCCTTCGATTCTTTCTCCACTACTTTCGCTAGGAATAACTCACAGCCTCTTTCGATATACTTACGAGCCTTAATGCACGAAACGATTTTCAGTCGTGAATTACATTGATCACCTTCGATAACCATGGTCTTGTCGTCTAAAGGAATCCTAACTTTCTTTTCTCCACACAAGATAGACGCGTTATACTTGGATAGCCAATCCATTCCGATAATAATATCAAAACTTCCCAATTCAACAATCATCAAGTCTATCTTAAAAATACGGTTCAAGAGATTTAGAGAACATCCTAGGAGCGCATGATTGGTTCTCACTAATTTACCATCAGCTAGTTCTACCTCATAACTTGCGTCTAATTCGACCGGTTTGATATCAATTAAGGTACTAAAACTTGTAGACACAAAGCTTTTGTCCGCACCAGAATCAAATAAAGCTGTAGCATAACGGTTGTTTAGTAAAAACGTACCAGTGACAACTTTCGGGTTTTGCTTCGCTTCGGCTTCTCCCAACTGATAAGCTTTTCCTTGGTTATCTCCACCACGTGCATTCTTCGGAGGTTGAGGGCATTGGTTCCTCATGTGACCTTTACCTTGGCAGTTATAACACGTCACTCCCTTCTTTCCTTGTCCCCAACAGTCTTCAGTCTTGTGACCTAACTTGTTGCACTTTCCACACTTAGTACATTCACCAGTATGAGACTTCTTGCATCGTTGACATCTGGTTCCTTTATCAGCAGTTGCAGCTTCAGTCATTGCATTAGCGTTGCCCCTCCTTCGGTTTTGATTTCTGTTGTGAGATTGACGGTTATCACCACGATCATCATTGTCATTTTCAGCTCTTCTTTTGTTGCCTTCAGAAACACCATCAGCCTTGTCTTGGATGATTTGACCCATTAGTTGGTAGGCCATACGAACAGCTTCATCAATATTGGCAGGTTTAGATGAGGTCACATCTCCACGGATGTTGGTCGGTAAGCCTCGAATATACTGCTCTACCTTCAAGTATTCAGGGTTAACCTTGTTGGGACAAAGTAGAGCAAGTTCATGGAATCTGTTGGTGTATCCATCGATGTCAGTACCCTTCAGTCTCAGCTGATATAATTCCTGTTCTAACCTTTGAACAACACTCCTTGGACAAAATTCCTCAGTCATCCATCTTCTTACCTCAGCCCAAGGTGTAGCATACGCAGCATCCATACCCAATGATGCCATTCTTCCATTCCACCAAGTTAATGCTCGCCCTTGAAGAGTAGCAGAGGCAAACATCACTTTATCTCCTTCCTCGCTTCCACTAAATCGAAACACGGATTCAAATCTCTCAAACCATTGCATTAACCCAACAGCGCCTTCAGTACCCTTAAACGTTGGAGGTTTGCATTTCATGAACGAGGTGTAATTGCACTTCTTGTTTTCAGGAATCACTGGTCTATCCGCATCACCAGTTCCAGCACCAGTATTGCCAGCCCCAGTAGCGCCAGCTCCAGTAGCGCCAGCTCCAGTAGCGCCAGCTCCAGTAGCGCCAGCTCCAGTAGCGCCAGCTCCAGTAGCGCCAGCTCCAGTAGCGCCAGCTCCAGTGTTGCCAGCTCCACCAGATCCACCAGCTCCACCGGATCCACCAGCCCCACCGGATCCACCAGCTCCACCAGATCCACTAGCTCCACCAGATCCACCGGCTCCATTATTCAAGTTTGCCATAAATGCATTCATAGATATCTGAAATTGATCAGCTACTATAGCACGTAACTGAGTCTCAGTCAACTGTTTAGGCGGCATGATCCTGTTACACAATTCACATCAAAATGAGTATTCATTCGACACTTGTGATAACAAAACATGAATAACACAGAATAAGAATAGATAGATGAAAAGAAACAAGAATGGATGATAGAACGAAGGATAGAATTACAGACAAGGAACGAAGATTCACGAGGGATGAGTCAAAAGACAGGGATTTCTATTGTGACAATCAACGTCGTTTGTAAATCACGTATTAGTATTATAATAATCAAATAATAAACATTTATAAATAAATAAATGTAATCCATTATGCTTCAAGCATAAATAATAATTAAATATGTATAACATATATATATACTTTGCTTGTTCTCGTCCATTGGCAACTCGGAGGTTTCGCTTGCAGATGTTATAGTCAAAAGATTTCAAAAATTTATTTTTGGAAAATCTTTTCGTTCTCTATAACTTGAGCTCTGATGCCAATCTGTAACACCCCCAATTTCATGTCATAGCAGCGGAAGGGTCATTGGGTGTTACTATCATGGTTCAACCTCAATATCATAGAAAACGCCTCAAAATGAGTCGTTTTAACAAAACATACGTCCATTCATTTGTTTAAGGATAAAACAGTTTACACACGGTCCCAAATAGTTTTAAGTTTACACAACCAACCAAATAATAAATGTTTCTTAGAATAGACATAGTTTAGAAAAGCGGGCCAAAACATTTTAATTTAGCAAGCTTCGTGAAACCACCTTCCTTGAGTGCCTTCTTCATGGACCTGAGATAAAACATGCTATAAAGTCAACAAAAATGTTGAGTGAATCTATAGAGTTTAAATTTAAATAAATGAACACAAGTATTCTGAATAAACCTTCCGTAGTTGACAATCATGTGGATCAGACATAATTATCGTTGTTATTTCATAAGTCTCGTGAAATTGAACGTTAACATATATTATTTCAGCCCAACACACCTAGCCAAGTGCGTATATTTCTCTTATACAATTGCATCCGATGTTTCATTACTGGTGCATCACAACACCACGCGATAGCTAGTCGCGACCGGACTGGGCGTCACCCCGATAGATCTATCCATAGTATTAGCGTTCTTTCGATTAACAATTCACGATTCATGGGTCTTTAAGGCTAAACAAACTTATATAACAACTTTCATCTAAGCATACAATCGGGTCCTTTGTGTTCAATTTTAAAAGAATGAGGGTTTACCACAACTTCTCGTTGTACCCTTCATTTATCAATAAATGTTTTTCCAATAACAAGGGTTTCCACAACTTCTCGTCGTACCCCTCTTATTTTAATAAAACAAGCATGTTATCCCCCTCGCGGGTTTTATAAAACAAGTAAACATGTAAAGCGAGGCTATAGACTCACCTTGATACGATAGTAGTGACGTGACGATCGCCGACGATTTGTGATGCCCTTTTAAACACGAAGACCGCAACCTACCAATTAAGGCGCGTTCGTTAATAAACGACTCAAGTATAAATAATACTTAAATAATGTGAAAGTCAATTTCGAATGACCATAAAAATCCCGAAAAATAACAAAATATAAGTGTACTTCTATACCCTTTTATTCAACACTTATTCATTTAAATCACTTGCACCCTCGACATTGACCCGTCATAAGACGCCAAGTCAACGCAAGTCAAACCATCATTTTTACTTCCCTCGGACCAGTAGCTAAGTCATTTATATAATGACTTAACACTCGAGTAAGTCACTATGTCCAATAGTGAATACTCAACTCACGCCATACAAGTATTGAACTACGTGTCCAAAATACCACTCAGCATGTACACTCCAAATGTACACACCAATCTAACCTATCTAGACATGTCCGATTTCGACGAAACTTGGTGAAAAACTCACACATAATATGAATAAAACTCAGTTTAAATTTCATTCAAAAATATTACTTCTAAGACCTTCTGCCCGACACACCTTCGTGTTGCAAAAACCGGACAGTTTTACGCCTTTGACTTGTAAAACCATTTTGACTTATCTAAACATTTCCGTTTGCAAAACCGACACTCGGGTTTGAAAATAGACTCATGACCTGAGGTTTATCAACTTACAACAGCCCTTGAACATTTTTAAAACTCATTTTATAGTCCCCGAGATTCGTTCCAAATATCGACAACAATTTTCGGATTGTGCCGATACCCGTCTCCCGGTACACAAATACTAAAAGTAGCATAACTTTTCGCTCGTAATGAGTTAGAAGCTCTACTTTAGCTCAAATCGAAGCTAACGAAATTCTCTACGACCCTATCTTATTAGTTTACCAAGTTTACCACAGTAACAATTTCAAAAACGGACTTAAAGTTACTGCCCAAAATAGCCTATCTAAAAATCATACCAAATCAAATTTTCAACCCATTCCAACAATTTCTATAGTCCTAATATGATCCTAATATCATAGTAACACATCTAATTAACTCATAACACCCTCAAATTTAATCTTACAAAAATTAAATATATAAAAATCTTGCATGCAACCAAAACCCACTATGAATATAATAATATTAACAACATATATAACCAAAGAAATGGATCAAACACATGTTCTTCACCAAAATCTTGAAAAAAAATTAAAGTGTATGCATGTGGAAGAAAATTATACCAATAGATAGCTCTTGAAATTTCTAGGATGGGACTTGTTTTAGTTTTGGATGAATCAAAGTAGAAGTTGAAAAAATTTGATGAATGTGGCTATGGGGGTGGACGGCTAAGAGAAAGAAAAGAAGAAGGTGGGTGAAAATTTTGTAAGAAATGAGTTTTTAATAAAAAAAAGTTAGTGGAATTTGTTTATATAGTGGGGTAGTGGGGTAGATTTTGTCATATTTGCATTCTTTTGGTCCCAAAGTGCAAGTAAATAGTTTACAAGGTAGAAAATGTAAATTGTACATTTTAAAAATATTTACGGGGCTCGGGTTTCGTAAAAATACTTTTCAAAAGTTAAAACGCTTCATAATAATAATAATAAAGCTTCGACACGACTTAAAACGTAATTAAATCGAAAACGTCGAAAATATACAATATCGAGACAATCGATAATAAAACGTAAATTTTTGGGCATCCGTCGGTATCGCGATCACTACTAGTTATCGTCATTCGTTAAAACGTAAAATACAAGAAATAACGATTAAATATAATAAAAATCATTTTCATGATTATTTGAGAATATAATATCGATACCTAACATATTCCTTGTCGGTTTTCATCTAATCGACATTCTTACGCTAGTTTCAAGTCATAACCTTCTCGGTTAGTCGATAAATTAAAATTCTCATTAAAGTAAACACGTAATACGTAATAGTCGAGATTAAAATAACGACCTGAAATTGACGGGTTGTCACATAATCAAACAAAACAAGATATTTAAAAGCAAGAAAGGAAGAATGAGAGATTGTAAAAAGCTTGAAATAAGATGAAGATTAAAGATTCAAAAGTACAAGATTAAAGATTAAAGATTAAGAAAACTTGAAAGAAAAGCTTAAGAACATGAAATAAATCTAGAGAGAGAAAGTGTTAGAAGTATTTAAAGTGATGGTCATATAATATACCGTTGCGAAGCTCGTGGAAAATGCTATTCAACAGTGTCGAGAGTTCTATGTCATTATTATGCATGAAACGGGAATTAGTCCCGAACACACAAATGAGGAAGGCCTCCTATTCATGTAAGCCTTAGTATAAAAGGCATAACCATCCTCATTTGTGTGTGTGTCTCCCATTGTATCTTTTCTCTTCTTCTTGTTTTAGAGAGAGAAACTCTCCTTAGTTTCTCTCACTAGAATCATCTACCTTGTATCTTTCTAGTTCTTCTTCATCTAATCTAATATTCCATTCTTAGTTTTAATCTCGATCTTGTATTCGAATCTCAAACCAAAGAAAAAGGCAAAAATAGATAAATACTTTCGTGAAGCTTGATTTTGAAAATACAAACTATAAGGTGGGTATAAGGCGGTTGTATTTCACAACCTAAAGGAAAAAGGCTCTTAAGTGCTTCGCGCCGCCTCGTTTCCTCCGCTTGCTTGTGCGTATTTGATTTTGAGAGTGAATCGAGGGTTTTGCCGCCCAAAGTATTACTACATATCATATATATTTTCTTGGTTTTCATTTGATTTGGGCATCTTGGTTATGGCTTAAAATCAAGTCTTTTGGATCAAAAGTTGAGAAATTTCTTGTTTTTTCATATTTCCGAAATTCTTGCAAGTTTCACCATCGGAAAGTACAAAGGGAGTGTGGCCAGATCGCAATAACCTCTAGGTTCTACTTTGCGATCTAAAGATTTCGATACCTTATTCCGATCTGGACATTCCGATTGTTCTTTGCGATCTGGGATTCCGACGGTTTTTTAAGGAACTTTGAGACGTGACTCTGCCAAATTGATTTTAGCCACATTCCGATCTGAACTTATTCCGATCTGAAGTTATTCCGATCTGAACATATTCCGATCTGAAATTATTCCGATCTGAAGATTCCGATCTGAAATCATTCCGACAGGTCATCATTGCGATCTAGGTTTCCGATAGAAGGACATTACGATCGTAGGACATTCCGATAGAATATTCCGATGGGCATTCTGATGGAAATTTTGTTTGAGTAATTTTTAGTCTTACCCACTATCTAGACTAGTCTCGGAACATAATTTACACGAAGGTTAAAAAAAAAAAAAAAAAAAAAAAAAAAAAAAAGAGTTTTTTGGCGGGAAAATCATAGTAAAATTTATTTTTTCCTAGACCATTTTTAGGCAATTTAAGCTTCAATTTCAAATTTTGGCAATGCGAAAAAATTTTCGACCAAAAATTCAAATTTTCGGACAAAAATTCAAATTTTTAGGCCAAATTTCAAATTTTTTAGGTTTTATTTTTCATTAAAAATTTCATTTTTTCAAATTTTTTCCCTACTAGTTATTGGCTATTTCTAACTCAATTTCAAAATTTAGTGTTTCAAAATTTTTTCGGATTACCGTTTTGTCGGACTGAGGAATTTTTTGTCGGGCTGGAAAATTTAGGCAAAGTTTGATTTTGTTGACACCCCAACACACGCTTTCTACGAATTGAGATCCTGTTTTTCACACGACTTCTACTATGACTTATCAACAAGACAATGATGCTGCGGATTTTGAGCATCGTGATAGCCATGTAAGAAAGAAGAGGAATGCTGTCCATCTCCAGTCTCAGCTTCTTATAGCACAAAAGGAAGAAGCAGGAATTCCACTTCTAGCTAAAGAGTTTGATCTCATGGCATCTGCAGCAGCATATGATGAGGAACAAGAGGTGACTCCCGACTCCATCTTGATGGCTAATTCGCAACAATCATCCACATCGGTAGTTCAACCTGACAGAGCTCCTGTGTATGATTCAGACGGTTCCTCTGAGGTACACCCACGTCTCAATGCTAATGAGTTATATAATATGTCTAATCAGGAGGAAGAGTATACTGAGTCACTTGAGCCTTCCACTGAGACACACGGGGTTCAAACGAATAATAGCAATATTATTTCTAATGCACCCAGTGTGAACCTTAGTGGGGATCAAGTTGCCCAACCTACAACCCTTCCTGACGAGACGCATGCGTATTATAAATCATTATTTGATAAGCTTGCCAAGGATGTTGCTCATGCGAATGTGGTTAATAATAAGTTCAGAGAAACTAATGCCAAATTGACCACTGAGCTTGCGGGATATAAGGAACGGGAGAAAAGTTTTGAGATTCATCATGCTAAAATCAAGGAACTTGAACAAGCCCATGCTACATCGGTTTATCAAGAAAAATGCACCACTAAGAAATTAAATGCCTTACATTTGAGTAGTGCTAAAAAGATAAGCGAATTGAATGATGAAATCACATCTCTTAACAAACAGCTTTCAACTGAAAAATCTACCATTTTGGAGTTAAAAGAAGAACGAAAAAAGCTGAAACATGATTTCAAAATTCGAGAAGATGGGCTTCTTGAGGATTTTTGCAAAGCTCAGGATATGATTAGGGAATTAGACAACCTTTTGGTAAAACGTGGCCAAACTATGCAAACAATAAATATGCTCGCACCAAAAGTGAATGAGATAAACTACACTCGATACAAATTGGCCTTAGGTTGTCCCCTTCCTCCTAATCCAGGATACCTTAAGCAAGTTCAGGCCACAAATGAAACCTTATATAATGGTAGTGTGCTCTTGTCTGATGAGCATGATCCTCCTACTGTGCATGATTCTGAGGAAACTACCGAACTTGCTGTAGAGACTCGTTTAAAAATGCAAAAGCTTAACAAAGAAGTGACACCTGTTTATTATCCGAAAGTTAATCCTCCAACTGTTTTTGTTCGGTCTAAAACGAGTTCTGAAATGCTTTTGCTACCTAGTGCGGAATTGTCTGATGACCCTCCGAAACCGAGTATCACACGTAGGTATCTAAACGAGCTCAAAGATAATTTTGTCATTCTCAAACGGGTTGTTAACGCCAAAATGACTGGAGGAAACTTTACATCACCCGTTCATGTCGAGTTACAAAAAGTGCTTCATACAGAAATCAATCCGATTATTAATCAAGTTGATGCGAGGATAGGCAATCTTGAGAACGCTTTTCTAAAAGAACTAGCCAAATTTGTTGAAGACTTCAAATCTTTGGCGAAGGAGGCTGATGAATCTCTTGATAAAATTAAAGTTTTGGAAAGCGACCTTGCATGTCTCTCGAAAGCAAGTGACAGTGGTGATTGTGTTGATAGTAACCCCGTTGCGGTAAACATCTCTGTGTCAGACAATGAAACCCTCCAAAATGAGCTTGATCGTACGAAAGAGAAAATGGAGTCTTATGTCATCAAAAAGGACAACGAATTCACCGATCTTTGGAATAAATATGTCAAAAAATGTGATGAATGTAAGGATGACAAACTCTCGTATGATAAAGCTTACAATGAACTGCAACAAACAATCAAACAGCTACGAGCTCAGTTAGGAGGTGAATGTCGCGACAGTGAGCCTTCAACAAATGTTAATCAAAAAGAGTTCACGATTCTTCAACACCGATATGATTTTCTTCAGAAACATTGTCATTCTCTTGAACTTGCTTTGCAAACCAAAGTTGGAAAAGTTCCTGATGACAATAATTTACAAGTAAAACTCTCTGAATCATTTCGTGAATTAAATGAAAAGAGTAAGGATATTTCTGATCTGAAAGCTCAGTTGCAAGACAAAGACATCGCGATTGCTGAGTTGTAGAAACTTGTTGGAAAGATGGGTGGGAAAACCGTGGAAGCTAAGGTTGTAAAATCAGTTGTTAGACAACCCAATGCGTACAAAGTACCAAAGCCATCTATCTTAGGAAAACCGCCTTCTAATGTTTCTAGGTTACCTCCTAATACCGATGTGCCATCGACTGTACCAAAACCAGCCATCTCACCCTATGTTCCTCCATTTAGAAAACCCACTCTTGCTAAACACAACTCTGTAAATGCACCTTGCACTACTCCTAAGAGTACTCCCAAGTGTGTGACTCTTACGCCCACAAAGGAATCTAATGGTTCAAATGACGTTGGTCAAACCAAAAACCTAGGGGATGGTAAGCAAAAAGGGAACATTCAGAAAGTAAACCATGTGTATTCAAAACCTAGTAAACCAACAACCACTAGAGTTCAACACACACCTAATGGTAATCAACCAAAACCTAGTACCCCTTCCCAACAACCTAGGAATTGGCAATCACCAATGAGTAGCCGTGTTTCGAACATAGTGCCTGAACGGTCAGCAAACCCTAGGTACACAAGACCTTTCGAGAATCCCAAACTCCCTGTATGCCCCACGTGCAAAAAGGGCATTCACCATGGAAATCATGCTCATTGCATTCTGCAATACCTCTATGAGGTAAACTCTCGTGCTTTCACACAGAGAAAGAATGCAGAATCCCATAAGCCAACAAGGAGATTCCCACCCGTCACAAAGAAAAGCAATGACAATAAATCCTCAAGGCGGATCAATGCAGGACCTAGTTTCTCTCCAAAGAAGTCTTCCGCTGTGCAAGAGAACACTAATCCTAGATCTAGTCTTCAGTGGAAACCCACGGGTAGGATCTTTAAGGAAGTCGGTCTTAAGTGGATTCCCATCAAGAAGATTGATGACACCTGCTCCAGCACTAATGCGAGTGTCTTGAATGTAGAAAATGCATTTGTTACTCCTAACACTAGTATTTGTGCAAATTCTTCTTCTGTCATTGCAGGTACTTCAGCGGATTCTGAATCCATTTCTTCAAAGGGTTCCAATTCTGTACATACAACATCACCCTCTTCTGCTATACAAAGGTCTATTTTGGATTATTTTAAAAAACATTGAAAATCAAAATACAAAAATATAAAACCTATAAAAACAAAACAAAAAACGAAAAAATCTTTCAAAAATACCAAAAATATTCTTCTCGACATGTCTTTCAGTTTCGATAATATGGACGTGCCTAGAAATGTCGCTCAATAACGACACGGGTGTGTACATAAAGCTCGAATGAAAGTTCAAATGTTTTTCAAAACATGTCATTTCCCCTTTCTTTAGATGATTTGCAGTTACCTCAGATTGTGACTCGTGCCTCAAAGAAAGGAAAGTTGATCACGGATGATAACTTATCCTTAACAACGAGAAAATAAAACTTTCTCGGTCATAAGCTTCCGATAAAAACATTCCATGTTTTACGCTCATGTAAACGACTTACAGTTAAATGTCAGACTGTAACTCGAACTTCAAATAAAGGAGAGTGTATTTTTAAAGATAACTTATCCTACTAACGGGTAGAGTAATCTATCTTGGGTTGAGCTTGTCACAAAACATTCAACGTTTTGAGCTCAACATAATGGCTTATAGTCACATGTCAGACTATAACCCGGTCCCTAAATAAAGGAAAGTCTTCGACTTATCCTCAACAACGAGAAATTCATTTTTCTCGGTCATGAGCTTATATCAAAACATTCAAAGTTTTAAGCTCATGAACACAATTTTTCTCGGACTTTTGAGCACAATTTTTCAAATGTATTTCAAAACTGTGTGCTCATATACTCCCCTAATTTTAAATAGAATTTCTTTTCCAGGGGGAGTACAAACTTTCATGCAACATTATTCTCTCCATGTTTCATCACTAATTTCACAAAAATTCCAATGTCATGCAATTTTTGAGGGGGAGAATAGTGATTAAAATGTGTTATCTTGGATAAGATCTTTGATGTAAGTACTTTCTCTTCCTAATATGTGCAAAAACCTTTCCTTTTATGATGCACATATGTAGGGGGAGCGTTTTTGGTGATTAAGAAAGTCTTTTTCTGGTTACGATATCTATACCTTCAACACAATTATTCACGACGATATTGGTGTCAAAAGGTGGCTAGGTATTCGTCCTATGATCCAACCAGAACCGGAGGGATCTTCCCAGGGACAATCCATTAGAACTTAGAAGTCCTTAGGAAAGATGGAGTAGTTGAGTGTACGGGAATAATGCCGACTAATGACTTAAGCTAGCACTGGAACAATCACAAAAAGGTGCTAGTTATGACGTCTTGGTAAGCATTGAAGGGGTTGAAGAATGAAAAAGAAATGTAAGGATAAAGGGTGTAAAGAAAGAAGCCCTCCATACAACTTAGGCAGAAACCGGGTCAATACATCTATTATCAGAATCACTTTGATGATTTTTGATACTGGAGACAAAGCATCATGGACCCAGTGATGCAATGCACAACCCTTCCCAGCCTACTCAAGCTTCTCTCAAAAGAAGTTTGTTTTATTGTCACGGAGTTCAACTCATTTCTATCAACTTTCTCACTCCGAGATAGTAGATATTGAATAGGTGGCAGTCTGCTCCAGCCTCCGATCACCAAATAAACGTGCACTTATAGAGTCTAGAGCCAACGAGATTCATCAAAAATCTCATTAGGACACTTATTCCATAGATCAATTGTTGTTCATCATTAGAACACAAGCGATGATTTACAGAGTCCTACGCTCTATCCTTGTGGTATTGCTAGAACATTCAGAGTGATACTCTTTAGTATTCACAGTGATGAATGGAAATCCTTCCAGTGTTAACATCAAACAACACTGCGGTAGGTCATATGTAAGATTCACTTGAATTAAACATATGTTAACTGGAAAGCAACAGTGGTTTGATTCTTAATTGATTCAAACTCGTTCCAGGTCTCGACGCAATATCTTTATGATCTTGCTAGAACATTCAGAGTAATACTTTTCAGTATTTACAGTGACGAATGGAAATCCTTCCAGTGTCATCATCAAACAGCACTGCGGTAGGTAACTTGTGCGATTCTATATGAATCAAACTTGTGTCAACTGGAAAGCAACGATGGTTTGATTCTTAAATGATTCAGACTTGTTCCAGGAAAGTGAATTGACGACTTAATCAGCAGAATGGAACTGCATGATTCAGTCCTTACTTTGAGTTATCTTTCGATATATTCAAGTATTGAGAACGGCTACCACAGCTGGAAATCCTGTCAAGGAAGTTCTTTGAACTTACCTAATCACAGGTACAGTATTTGTACTGTATAACGGGAAACCGGTGGAATGCAAACGGTGGCGTTATTTCAAGAGTCGCAATTCAAGGCCACATATTCAGGATTATTGAAGAAAGCTTAAAGAACATCTAAAGACAAAGACTTCTGCTACTCTGATGATCAAAGGAGATTGTTAACAAGCTTTCATGACAACACAAAACATGAGTATGTGGGCAAAGACACAAGAACACAAGCTGGCAAAGTTACAAGATCAAGTCAAGGCAAATATCAAAGATCCAAGATCACAAGTCATGAAAGGATCGATGAAAGAACTCTCAAGACAACGAGCTTCAAAGTCTGCAACAACAAAGAAGTGAAGTCACATAATACATGACCACCACTTAGGGGGAGATTGTTAGAAGTATTTAAAGTGATGGTCAAAGAAGTGAAGTCACATATTATATGACCACCCCTTAGGGGGAGATTGTTAGAAGTATTTAAAGTGATGGTCATATAATATACCGTTGCGAAGCTCGTGGAAAATGCTATTCAACAGTGTCGAGAGTTCTATGTCATTATTATGCATGAAACGGGAATTAGTCCCGAACACACAAATGAGGAAGGCCTCCTATTCATGTAAGCCTTAGTATAAAAGGCATAACCATCCTCATTTGTGTGTGTGTCTCCCATTGTATCTTTTCTCTTCTTCTTGTTTTAGAGAGAGAAACTCTCCTTAGTTTCTCTCACTAGAATCATCTACCTTGTATCTTTCTAGTTCTTCTTCATCTAATCTAATATTCCATTCTTAGTTTTTATCTCGATCTTATTCATCTATATTTCTTATTGTTATAAGTCGTGTGATTAGTTCCAACAGAAAGTAATCTACTCCTACTCCTAAACTAATCTACTCCTAAAATGACTAACACCTCCTAATGACATACTAGGAGGGTTTATATAGGAGGAGGAAAATGTGTTGGAGCTTTCTTCTTTCTTTCTTCTTGTCTCGACTAGATTTAAATTCTTTGTTTTTCTCGACGTCGTCTTGGGATTTGTCGATATAAATTTAACTTATCTTATAATTTTCTTCATTTATTAGACTTGAGTTCTTCGACTTCACTAAACTTCCGTCTTTAGACTTTTTTCCTCGATAAATCTTTAGAATAAGCTTTTGACTTCCGTTCTTTTTGCACTCTTGATATTTTGACTCCGTCTTTTGTCTTTTTAATCGATAGAAGCCCGTGAAAGCCCGTGTTTTCTTCCTTTTTCTTATTTTGGTCCTAAATCACAACAAAAACACAAACCACGCATAGTTCCAACATTTACGACATAAAATACACGTTTTAGCTTCGTTATTGTTATAATTAAGTGGTAAAAGGATGGGTGTTTTCACACCTATCAAATCCCTTACACTTGACCATTGCAATGCCCTCATGCAATGCATTAGTTACAAAGCAAGATTTACATTTTCCATCATAATTAACCCACCTTGGCCATTATTAAACATAAGACATAACTTAAAGGAAGAAAAACAACTAAAGAGATTAAAGACTTACATTAGGGTCTTGGAAATGTCATGAATATTTATCATCCTCGGGTTTTACGTTCCCCATACCAAGCTTAAAAACGAGATCATTTTTATTATAAGTTAGCAAACTAACACAAATTCATGTGGCCCAATTATTCACTTAGACTCCCTTATTCCTAGGTGTATCTCTTATATTTTATGATTGTCTTGAATGATCACGAAGATGCATTGTTAACTTATTTCGATAGTTATTAGGCTGAAAATAAAGTAGGACGATTTAATCAATAGTTATCTAAAGGACAAAATCTTTTAAAACTACTTCTCGGGACCTCATAAAGTTCATATCTTGGCATAACTCCCTTCACGATTTGAGACCTTTCTCGGATCGATATTTGGCATTGACTTCATACTTCAAATCTTGAGAGACGTTCATGAAATAATGGTCTTCTCTTCATAGTAGGAATTTCTTCACTTGAACTTTTTGAGAGATTCTTCATATTTGGGCCACGACTTCTTCATTTTTCTCCAATCTTTATTTGGGATTTTGATATACAACGATCCTCCTCCTTTTAGGACTTGGATCTATTTATCCTCATACCTTGTTAGGGTCTTTTCGGATAGACTTCTCCATGATCTTTTGGGGAGTATTTTCTTTTCATCGTGTGTCTCGATCCTTCATATTGATTTTTGATAAATGATTCTTCACATCACTTGGAATCTTTAGCAACAAAATGTATCCCTCATGCCTTGTTAGGACCTTTTCGGACTCGCCAATCTTCGCATCCCGCTTCAATAAGTTATGTCTTGGCTATGAACTCTAATTAATACCGAGCAACTTTTAAACGATCTTGGGCTAGAAGCTAAGTAACTTTTCAAATCATACAACCTTATTTATTGAAAATATATTTATTAACAAGCGATGGGAGAAAAAGCTCATAATTAACTCACATAAATTTATGAAAGAATACCAAACTTATAATTGACTCTATCATCTCTCGTTCTCCACAATTTAAAATCTCAAGGAATGAGACTCGTGGATGCTTAGCCAATTAAATCAAAGTTTTGGGTTTTCAAGTCATCTATAGGATCTTGCATCTTCTTAGACTTTTTCAAGTTTAGAATTTGCATTTTAAAGTTCCCTTGATAAACGACTTTCTAGGATCAATTATAGGAACTTGCGAAAAGTTCTTGTTTTTAACCCGTGAGAGTTAAGACTTTCGCGTTTTAAAGTTCCCTATATAAAAGCCTAGCAAAACTTGACTTAAACACGTTAAAGATACTAGCTAGAGTAAACTTAGATAAGTAAACTCGGGTTGAGTCAAAAGATTCACAACGTTTAAAAATTAAAACCACTTTATTAAAAAATTTATTCTAACAAAGAAAGTAAATAACGATAACAAAGGAAAATACGATATACTACTAGGCAAAAATAGATTAAAATTTTTGAAAAATGTCGAAAAATCAAATTTTCCGGTTTAAATGAGGACAAATATAAGGAAAAGCCCACTTAACTTCGATAGAAGTCCCCCTACACTTAATATAAACATTGTCCTCAATGTTTAAGCATGTGGCAGTAAACTCCCCTACACTTAGGACATTGTGCACGTTGTTTAAATCTTGCTAAGGAAGAGACAACTAAAGTGATTCCTATTTTTATATTGAAAAATATAAAATAGTGAATCAAAAGAGTTTAGGATCGAACCGGGAAAACGGGTACACGAAATCACGGGTCGTCAAAAGTCATCAAGAATGGATCTCTGAAAGCTCCAATCCCTGCACATCATAAGATAGAAAACAACAAACACCTACGGGGCTCCCCATACACTTATTATGAAAACATATAAAGATATATAGATAATCGGGTTGCCTCCCGAGAAGCGCTTGTTTTTGTTCACCGAGTCACGAGCCTGACTCATCCCCGAATTAAATGGTCCATGGGGAAGCCTCGAATGTAATACCGGGATCAAAAATCTTGTCCTCGGTCCTGGTGGAACATAATAAATGAGAGGCAGGAGGATAAGTCTTGAAGGGTAGAAAAGTCCTCTCAACATACGAAAAGTATGTGAAATCGTGATCCACAAGAGGTGGGGTGGGTAAAGGAATCAAAATGTCATCCCCAAAAGACATATGATTATCATTGAGCGAAAAATCCGTAAAGGTGTCAATCATGGAATGGTCAATGTCACCTCCCGGGTCAAAGCACTCATCCTCGGTAATTGTTTCAAAAGGTTGGGATGAAAGTTTCTCGGGAGGGGTACTTGGGACAATATCTTCATGTATCAAAGTATCAAAAAGAATATTCTCCTCCGTGTCATCATCATCAATACCTGGAGGTATTGAGTAAATGTCGATTCTTCCATAAATGTGTCATTATTCTCGACTGGAGTAATAGATGGAGGTAAACACTCGGAAAGAGGAGGAGAATTCAACGCTTCAATTTGAGCAATAAGAAGATGAACTTTCTGTAATTTGTCGCGAAGAATAACGTCTTACACCTCATCTACAAGACCAAGTTCAGTGGTGAACTTCTCGTAAGTTGGAGAGAATAAATCAACATCGTCCTCGTCTCCCTGAGGAAATGGGGTAGGATGAGAAATTTCAAAAGTGAAATTCTCATAGCATGGAGAAAAATCATCATCATTAAGAGCGGCCTCGTCCGTAAGCTCCACAACATTCAGTGCATCACAAACCTCATCAAAGAATTTATCAAGACCAAAATCACTAATCTCACTCGATGTATCACTATCCTTAGACGCATTAGGGATATCAAGAGTAGGAGTAGTAATCTCAGAAGATGGGTTGAGATCATAGATATCATCCTCGTCATCATCATAATAGTAGTATGGACGCACAAGAGGAGGAGTATAATCACTAAGATTAGATACTTGCTCTTCTTGCTGTCGCTTTTCCTCCTCCCATGCTTCTTTTAGTTGAACCACGGCTTCTTGAAGTTGCAAAATAAGGGCGTGTGTTTCGTCATTCGGATTCAAAGAAGGTTGATGTCGAGGTTGTATTGTGGGGGCTCAAAATTATGAAAACCAGAATTATAGCACGGATGTGGTCCATCATAAATCATCGGTTGAAAAAAATTAGAACACGGATTTGGCTCATAATAATTCATCGGTTGACAAGAAAAGGTATCGTGAGGGCCCCCACAATTGTTGCAATACGGGTATTGAGGAAAACCCAGTTCTTCTTGTAGATATCTATTACCATTGTCATAATTGTAACCTAGTTCTTGCTCGTCATGAGACGGGTATCTAATTGGACATGAAACTGCCAATGAGAATCGCTTCCACAATATATGCAAGAGGGTGGAGTAAGTGCATTAGAAGCAAAAGATGAGTTAATCGAATTGCACGAGGACAAAATCCAAATTGTGTATTGTCGATATCATTTCCACACCGCTCACATGTACACCATTGACATGTTTGAAAGCCATACAATGGTCTTTCACACCCTGCAGAACAAGCAACATACGAATTCATTAAGAACAATAGATAACCAAGAAGAATATTTTTGGTGCAAAACATTCGAAAAAGAAATGCTTTTTATGATTTTTAAAATGTTTTTGGGATTTTTGAATTTTTTTTTTTTAGGATTTTTGAAAATTTTTGGCAAGAAAAATAACGTTCAAAGGTGAACGGATCCCAAAATCCAACGCGTCTCTAAAAAAAACCGTTAATCTTCACGAAAAGAGCCGGCAGCGGCGCCATTTGAAAGTGCGGTTTTGCTAGGTTAATAAATTCTTTGTTCACGGTCTAATCGAATTGATCACGGATTAAATGTCTGACTCAGTCGCCTTTGGTGGATAAAATAAAAGGTTGTCGTTGTGTAACAAAATAAAAATGCAAACTTTAAAGTAAATGGCAAATTAATAAAAGGATAAACTAATAAAGACTTAAACAAAATATAGATAAAAGCTTGAAAAGATTAAACTAAAAATAAAACTTTAAAAATAAATGACGAAAAATTAAAACTCGACAATAAGTAAAATTTGCAAACTTTAAAATAAAACTAAGACAAAACAAGTTTAAAATAATTCTAAGTAAAAATGGCGGGAAAAGTTAAATTTGAATTTAAAAATAAAAACAGGAAATAAAAAATGAAAAATGCAATCCGATCGCACTCCTGATCGCACTCTGGATCACACTCCCCATCACACTCTCGATCGCACTCCCGATCGCACTCTGGATCGCACTCCCCATCGCACTCTCGATCACACTCCCCATCGCACTCTGGATTGCACTCCCCATCGCACTCCCGATCGCACTCCCGGATCGCACTCCCGATCACACTCCCGATCAGTATTCCCGCCTGTCACGCGGATGACCCAGGCTCGATCCCCGGTAGCGGCGCCATTTGAAAGTGCGGTTTTGCTAGGTTAAAAAATTCGTTGTTCACGGTCTAATCGAATTGATCACGGATTAAATGTGTGACTCAGTCGTCTTTGGTGGATAAAATAAAAGGTTGTCGTTGTGTAACAAAATAAAAATGCAAACTTTAAAGTAAATGGCAAATTAATAAAAGGATAAACTAATAAGGACTTAAACAAAATATAGATAAAAGCTTGAAAAGATTAAACTAAAAATATGTAGAATCTTGATAACCTACGAATCTATGAAGGGGGTTGATGATTTCTAGAGAGAGAAACTAGAGAGAGAAAGTGAGAGAAAACTATGTGTTATTTCCTTAAGTGAAAATGAGAAATGTTCAACAACCAACCCCTTTCCAAGGAGGAAAGGGGTATTTATACTTCCAAGCAACATTGGGCTTGGGCCGGTCCATGACAAGCCCATGGACCGGTTCTTACTTAACTTAATAAGCATACTCTAACTACGAGCTATTACAACACAAATAATATTTGTGGAGTGACCGATACTTCTAATATACGTAAAAACGTATTTCTAACAATCTCCCCCTAAGGGAGGTCACTCCACGTTACAAAGTTCTAAACCTAGCATACTATACTAAGTCTTCGTTCTTTAGCTCGTAGTCTTTTCTTCTTTTCTTTCTTTTGTTGTGAATATGTTGGTTTGATCTTTTAGGATTTGGCTTGATAGCATTGTTCTTTTGGCCTTTCATGTGCGATCTTTGCCTTCTTGTGAAACTTGCCTCCTCGTGACTCCATGTTCCACACACTTATGTCTTTTTGTTGAATTCTCGAAAGCTTCAGAGTTTGGTACAGCGGAAGACTTTATCTTGTACTTTCTTGAATTTTTGCTGAACTTTGATGCAGAAAAACATAAGTATGTGGGAACGACTTCTACAGAAACACCGCAACACCACCGTCTTCACTGGTACACAGCAACGCCACCGTCTTCAACAGGTACGCAGCAACGCCACCGTCTTTAACAGGTACACAACAACGACACGAATAAAATGGCTTTGAACATTTTATTCTAATTCGGTAGCATTTTACCTCCGGTCGGTGAAGACCGTTGGACGATATTAGATATCGTACCCGTGACGGATAGTTTCAATTAAGTAATTTCCTGACAGGATTTCGCGGGTAAACCCGTTCTCTTTATTCGACCGTCCAAAGCTGACTGCGAACATAAAGAGTGAATCACTTGGATAAATTATCCTTGTGATTTGAAGCCGTCAATTCATGAAACCTGGAACAAGTGAATTTCAATTAAGATTTTCACCATCGTTGCTTTCCAGTTGTCACGAGCTCAATTCATAAAGAATCTTGCACGTCACCTACCAAGTGCTGTTTGATGTTAACACTAGAAGGATTTCCACTCGTCACTGTGATCAATAAAGAGTCACTCTGAGTGTTCTGGCAAGATCATATGATAATGCGTAGAGGCCTGGAACGAGTTTAAGTTCAATTAAGAATTAAACCACTGTTTCTTTCCAGTTTTTCACAAGATTGGTTCTAAAAGAACCGCACGTGTAACCTACCATGATCTTGTTTGATGTTGGCTCAAGCAGGATTTCCATCTTCATTGTAATACTTACGTATTACTCGGATGTTCTGGCAATATTACAAGAATACTGCGTAGGACTCATAAAAATCTCTTACTTTTCACAGTGTGTGAGAAAGAAAGAATAAATGGAAAGTGTCCTAATGAGACTTTTGATGATCTCTTGGCTCTAGACTCAATTGTGCGTTTTGATCTACTGAGCGATGGCTGGAGAGGAGTGCCACCTTTTCAATACCAGTCTATTCGGAGTGAATAAACCAATACATAACGTGTTGATCTCCGTGTGATTAAAACAAATACCTTTTGAGAGATATTTGAGTTAGCTGGGAAGGGTTGTGCATTGCATCACTGGGTCCATGACGTCTTTCTTCAATATCAAGAATCATTAACAAAAATGATCTCAATAGCATATGTATTGACCCGGTTTCTGCCTAAAGTTGTAAGGAGGGCTTCTTTCTTTACACCCTTTATCTTTACAATTCTTTTTCATTCTTCAACCCCTTTAATGCTTACCAATACGTCATCACTAGCACCTTGTTGTGATTGTTCCAGTGCTAGCTTAAGTACTTGGTCGGCATTCAGCTACGTTCACAATCTTTCTCCAACTTTCCTAGGACTTCTAATTCTATCTAGGGAATTGTCCTTGGGAAGATTCCATCGGCTCTGATGAATCATTGGACTAAACCTATTCCTACCACCCTTTTGTCACCACATTCGTCGTGAATTAAGCGTGTTTTGGGAAGGAATTGCCACCATGAAAAATCATTGAAAAGCACATAAGGTACTTGTGATATTGAAATCAAAAGTTTCGTACCTTAGGTGTTTTTGATCATCAAAAACGCTCCCACTTAATACGTGCTTTACACATATTAAGTTGGATTATCGTTAAATCTTTTTCATCTTTTAGCCAAGTATCACTTAAGTCTCCTTAATCCCATTTTCTCCCCTTATCCAAAATGTTAACCATTAATATTTGGGATATTGAATGGATTAACCGGTCTTTGGGTAAAAAATGAAATCGATGTTTGGCCATAGAACATGTGAATGCTCCCCCTTAAGTTAATAAGGGATAGTTGTAGTGCTTTAGTATGATATATTTTGAAAGATTTAGAATCTCGTGAGAAATTCTTGAAAGATTATCATACCTTAACACTACATCAAGCCATTAAAGCACAATATTCACAAATATACATATTCACAATTGAAAAACCAATATCAAGTGGACCTGAAATGTACGACCCATTAGATGGATCGTTGCAGTAGCTTGTGGTGCACTAAATATGGTCTACCACCAACGAATCTTTCCAAGCTCCTCATCAATCTACGTTCACGGAGCTTTTGATCAATCTTCTTGATCACGTACTTCGCCATTTGCCGATAACCCGGATGCCAATCCTCCGTCATCTCTGGCAAAGTCCCACCCGAGTTGAGATGCTCCAACTTTCCTCTGACTTGTAGAAGAGTCCCATCACTGTACTTATAAAGCTCACCCACCCTCATAAACTTCATTAAACCTCGACTGTTCAAGTAGAAGATGCCGCAATTCGGGACAGAAATGCCGGTATAGGGACATCTATCTACATGTTGAGGTAACACTTGATTCACTGGACGGGTTAGGTTAAGCTTCCTCTGGTAACTTTCGACTCCCAACTGAAGATCTTCAACTCGTTTCTTGATAACAACGCTTCGTGTGAACATACGAAGAGCTGTATTCAAGGCAATGAGGTCTTCACGAGGAATATGTGTGAGTTGGTCACGGGTCATCAGAAGCAACATATCTTCGATATCCTCAAGGCGAATGAGAGAAAAATCTCCCAGCTGGATTTTGTATTCTCTGTCATCCTCCCTTTTCAAACGAATCTCCGTCACATGATAATAGCCATTCTTGGCTTCAGTTTTCAGCCCTAAGATGCTGGAGATGCGGATATCGGATCTAACGTTACTTCCTGAATTGACTAGACAGCAGCCCCTGTATGCCCTTCGAACTCGTTCGTCCCAGTGTGATGCACCTATGACAGCATACATATCATAATTACGATTTACCTTTGGGACCCAGAGTCGGTTTACCTTTTCCTCGATAAAGGGTATTGTCCCCCAGTTGGCAGCTTTCAACAAGGTCAGGGAGGTTGCGTACTTTGACGACCCCTTCAGAAGATACACAAGATCATTGGTGACCAAGAAGTCAAGAGCAATCTGATTATCTTGAGAAGGATCAAGTGGAGGTGGAGCTCTTTCTGATTCATGAAGACCTGGCCGTTGAACGGTATTCAGAGCTTTCAGGATCTCATCGGCATAATACTCGAACTCCATTTGGGTTAACCGGGTTTTGGCGCGAAGTCTCTTATCCTTCAGCGCTTTCTTCACCAAAGATGGAGTAACCGAAGTCTTATACTCATGAGCAAGAAATTCACATAAGTCAATCGGACTGCGGATACGGAGATACAAAACATCTTTTTCAGCGTCTGTGATCGGATCATATTGCGCCGCTGCCGTGATCCAAGCCTGTGGCGGTGCAGTCTCGTCAATCTCCAACGTGTCTGCCCAGTCTCGTGTGCTTGGTTCAGGAACCGTAGATTGTTGTGCTTGTTGTAGAGGAGTAGATACGCGAACATCTGCTGGTTCTGATTCAGGCATTTCGGCGGTGTCTTGAACGGGTGAGTGTTGTGCAGCTTCAGGTTCAGTTACCGATTCTGCAATCACAGGAGCAACAACAACAGAACTAATGGGGTTAGTGGTAATAGGTAATGATACAGCAATAGATGTACCAGGAATCGATGACGCCGTAGTAGCATTCACATCGTGGCGCCACTTGGATCGTCTTGATTCCGTGGAGGTAGACTTTTCCTTCTGCTCAGCATCTTTCTTGGACTTGGTTCCAGACTTAGCAGGTTTCTTGGAGCTGGTAACCTTATCTCCCTCTTTAGGCTGTTTACCCCCATCATCATCCCCATCGCTATCCTGGTTGCTCCCCCTAGCACTCTCCTCATTCCCATCACCACCATCATCGCCATCATCGTCATCATCATCATCATCATCCTCATCATCATCATCATCATCATCATCATCCTTTTCCTCTTCTTCTCCTTCTTCTTCCTCTTCTTCTTCACCAGTACCCTCTTCCTGTTGACTATCATCGTTGTCCTCCTCAGGTAGAATGTGATAAGGTACCACACTTCCAAACATTTTGAATAACCTATCATCCTCCATGATAGCGTCATTCAGGGATTTGTAAAGAGCCCGTTGAATCCTAGATTTATCAAACGATCCAAGTTCCACCATTCGAGCTTTGAGGATCTTCTTTAATTCAAAATCCGTTAACTCATAAGCAATTTTGTAGGCGGATTCTGAAGGATTGGATGACTTGATCATCAAGTTATCAGCTGCTAGTGTCTTCAACTCATCACGCAGTTTAGGCATAATGGATTCAACGGATTCTAGCACTCTCTCTTCAACAGAATCTTCAAGTGCTTCTTTTTGCTCCTTATATTTATCCCTCATCGCTTGAAGTCTGGTGATTCGTGCAGCATGCTTATCCGCCTCAGCCTGCTTAACCTGAGCTAGTTCTTCTGCATGAGCTTTTCGCGTCAATTCCATATCTGCAGCGAACTTAGCAAGCATCTCCTCTTGGGCTTTCCTAGATGCTTCTTCACTTTGAGCTCGTCTATGTAGCTCTTGGCGAAGCTCATCCATTTCTCTTTTGTGATTATCCGTATGTTTATCCAACATTTCGGCCATCACCAATGCAGCCATTGTAGATGTTGCAGAGCTGCTCTGGGTTGATGGAAGAGGCTCGGTTGTTACTACGGTACTAAGGATGGGAGTTATTGGTGGTGGAAGGAATGGTGTTGAAGCCGGTCTGGTTGGTAAGGGTTGGATTGGTGGAGGTTGAGTTGCTAAAGGTTGAGTAGACACCATGATAGTAGGAGCAACGGACTCCTTTTCAACACTTGTTGAAACCAGAATGGATGTCTCCTTCGAAGTAGAATACCTTTCAGGTGACCCAAACTCATCAATATCCTCTGGCTCCTCGTACTCTTCTTCAATATTTACCCTTGCACCTGAACCACTACCGCCAGTATCTTTCCTACTCCTTTGAATAGCTATCTTCATCATTTGTCTCTCCGCCTTTTCAAGAGTAGGATCAACAACATTTCTTCGTCACGTAGACGTAACTCATCAGCCTTACCCTTTCCCTTCTTAACCTCAGTCTTTTTCTTCTTGGTTTCGGGTTCAGGTAAAGCAGCTGGTTGCTTGCGTTTACCTTTACTCTTGACTGTAGTAGACGAGTCTTCTCCAGTCTGAAGGCTTGCTTTCAGCTTCTTGATCTCTATCAGCAGTAGCTTGTAATCAGCAGAGCCTTTGATTTTATCCGTCAGAAGATGATCGGGAATAGGACCAGGAATCACACCACGAGATGGTCCTTCATGCCTTAGATCCACAGTATCATCATCTTCTTCAGTGTGATACCGACTTGCTGCACGCCTATCAATAGTAACATCATTCTTCATAAAATAATTAATGATAAGCTTGATAAACCGAGGATAAGGAAAGAAATTTGTCTTCAGCTTCTTGTTTTGGAAGAGTTGGAAGGTGAATTCTTCCCACAACAATGACGCATAATCTGCATTTGCGCCTTTATACATTCCATGGAAAATGTTCATAATAGGACTGCGCAAAGCATCATGCCCACTTGTTTTCGGTGTAAGACATCTACTGAGAATACCCAATATTGCTCTCCAAGGTTGTCCTACTTTAGCAGTGGTAAACTCAGACGCAACTCGTATGTCAGGACATCCAAGAGCCTCGAACATCTCCATTAGTTCATCTTTAGTAGGATCCCTCGAAAATGACATGCCTTTGGGTGTATCCCGTATACCAAAAATCTTACGGATGTCTGAAACTGTGAGCGTCTGCTGCTTGTTGTCGATGGTGAAGGTGATCTTGTTTGAAGTACTCTCCTTGGTAGCCCAGAACTCATACATGTACTCATAAGGCACCGAGACAGTACTCCTAAGGGCGTTCTTGAAATGAGAGTGATCAAGGATTGCTATGGCTACTTTAAATCCATGGTGAGTGGATTTTGAGACTTGCTTCAGCCGGTAATTGTTTGGTATGAACTTGAGGGTTCGTGCTTTAGCAATAGCGGCTTCTCTAGAGTCTTGGATTGCTTGTACTGTTGGATTAGTCATTGTATCTGCTTAAGATAAGACATGAAAGGTTGATGCACAAAAACATATAGATATATATCATTCTTACTTCTAAGCATAACACAATTCATAACATAATACAACAAGTACATATAACATGCAAATACTATCAATCAAACAACACTTCATCCGGAACTTTCCTTCATTCGGAACTTCTTCATCCGGAACATTCCTTCATTCGGAACTTCTTCATCCGGAACATTCCTTCATTCGGAACTTCTTCATTCGGAAGTTCTTCATTCGGAACTTCCTTCATTCGGAAGTTCTTCATTCGGAACTTCTTCATTCGGAACTTCTTCATTCGGAAGTTCTTCATTCGGAAGTCCTTCATTCGGAACTTCTTCATTCGGAAGTCCTTCATTCGGAACTTCTTCATTCGGAACTCCTTCATTCGGAACTTCTTCATTCGGAAGTCCTTCATTCGGAACTTCTTCATTCGGAAGTCCTTCATTCGGAACTTCTTCATTCGGAAGTCCTTCATTCGGAACTTCTTCAGTCGGAAGTCCTTTATTCGGAACTTCTTCATTCCGAAGTCCTTCATTCGGAACTTCCTTCATTCGGAAGTCCTTCATTCGGAACTTCCTTCATTCGGAAGTTCGTTCGGAACATTCCTTCATTCGGAAGTTTTGTTCAAAACTTCCTTCATTCGGAAGTTTTTCAGAAAATTCCTTCATTCGGAAGTTTATATCCATATTCATCGGGAACTTAACAAACGTATCTATGATGATTAATTCTAAGCGCGTTCGTGAGTTTCTAAGGCAATCTAAGGTAACCAACCATAATCTAATCATATTCCGCATAAAACCCATCAAAAATCCCTAATCAATTAAGCCTAAATTGAGGCGAACGAACCCTAATTAGATTAAATTGATTATCCGTATTAATTAACTTGATTTACATGAATTAAACGGATTAGGAATTAAATGATTGATGTTTATTACCTTATTGAATCGAATGAATGGAACGGATTGAATAAAATCGAATGTTGTGAGCTTGTGTGTGTGTATTTCAATGGCGGTAAGTGAGATATGAAACAGTGAATGAGAAATAGAGGGACGGGGGGTTTTGTTTGACTTAGGTCAAGTTTTCATAAGTTTCACACAATGTCACCTTAAGTCCCTATATTTCTCTATACTTTTCCTTTTTGTTTATAACTCATCTTCTCATTTTTCCTTTCCATTGTTAAGCTTAGTCAACTTAATTTTGCTTAGTTAAACTAAACTCGACAATCTCACACAACTTAAGTATCACATCCAATAATCAAATCTCCAAGATCTAAAGCAATACCTATCACAATGAACGAGCCCAAGTCGTTTTCTAAAGCAATACCACTCAATTATCATTCGGCCAATTAATTTTCCACAAACACTTTTGAAAATCGATTTAATGACGAAGATGATTTAATATTTTCTCCCCCTTAAACGATGACCCGTTTTCTATTTAAAGAGTTGTAGTCATTGTTTAAAGAGTCAAATATTGATGAAAACATTTCTAATTAATGTCTTGAAAAAAGATTGATTCGCGATGGCAATAAGATTTCTCTTATTGTAACAAATTAATGCACTGAGACGTACATAAATTCGTGTTAGACCAAGTTATAAAGTAAACTTGATCCCTTTGCATGATTTGGCTTGTAAATCATGCCCGAGAAAATTAATTCCCGTTCTGAGCCAACGTTTTCCAAGGAAATACGTGACTTTAATATGAAAACCGGGTTGTAGTCAGAAATAACTACAAGCCATTATGGGCATGTTTTAAAAATGTACAACTTTTATACGGACTCTATTTATGGCACCGTGTCAATATTGATCGACATTTCTAAGGCCGTAAATATTACCGTACTAAAAGACATGCCCGTTTTAAAAACGAAAAATATTTTTGGTTTTTCTTGATTTTATAATTTTTATGGTTTTTGTAGATTTTATATTTTTTATGGTTTTTGTTGGTTTTATATTTTTGTATTTTTCTTTTATGTTTTATATATTTACTATAATATACATGATCACGAACAAAGGATACTCTGAATAGTTTACCACGACTATTCAGCTGTTTCTTCTGCCAACTCTTTGAGAGTCGCTGGAGTGAATGATTTCATGCCAAGCTTGTCGATCAAAAATTCGATTCGTCCTCGATCTAAGGCTTTGGTGAACATATCCGCCAGCTGGTACTCAGTAGTGACAAAATACAGCTCGATCACTCCGTTCTCCACCTGCTCCTTAATGAAATGGTAGCGAATGTCTATGTGCTTGGCCCGGGAGTGTTGAACATAGTTGCAGCAAAGGGCAATGGCGCTCTTGTTGTCACAATACATCGGGATTTTGTTAAATCCAAGACCGTAGTCAGTTAATTGTGATCTCATCCAAAGGACTTGAGCACAACAACCGGACATGGCGATGTATTCAGCCTCCGTGCTAGAAATTGCAGCGCTTTTCTGCCTTTTTGAAGACCAACTGATCAATCTATCTCCAAGGAGTTGCACAGATCCAGAAGTGCTACGCCTCGTGTCTTGACATCCAGCATGATCGGCATCTGCGTATGATATTAAAGCAATAGAGGAATCTTTCGGATACCATAGACCACGATGAAGTGTTCCTTTTAGATACCGAAAGATCCTTTTCACAACATGTAGGTGCTTTTCGGTAGGCCGAGCCTGATACCGGGCACACATGCATACAGCAAATTGCAAATCAGGACTGCTAGCAGTCAGATATAGAAGGGTGCCGATCATCCCACGGTAAAGTTTTGGATCGACAATAGTCCCATTCCTATCTTCATCTAACTTGGATTTCTCCACCATTGGAGTGTCCACGGGGTCACAATTATCAAAGTTATATTTCTTTAACGATTCTAGAGCATATTTGGATTGATTAATAAAGATGCCTCTGGGATTTTGAGAAATCTGTAATCCTAAGAAAAATGAGATTTTTCCCATCATTGACATCTGAAAGCGTGTGGACATTATCTTCTCAAATCGATTTGACAATTCTATGTTAGTGGCAGCAAATATTATATCATCAACATAAATTTGTACCAGTATCATGTCATTGCCCTCCTTAAGAGTGAATAGAGTGGGGTCCACCTTGCCTTTGGAGAAGCCTTCCGAAATGAGATATGTGGACAGGAGATCATACCACGCGCGTGGAGCTTGTTTCAACCTATAGAGAGCCTTCTTAAGCTTGTACACATGATTAGGAAACTCCGTGCTAACGAACCCATCCGGCTGACTAACATAGACTTCTTCCCTTAGTTCACCGTTCAAAAATGCCGTCTTCACATCCATTTGATAGACGATCATGTTCATATGAGCAGCATACGCAAGGAATAGTCTAATCGCCTCCTATCTCGCAACAGGAGCAAAAGATTCTTCAAAGTCTATACCCAAGGCTTGTTTATATCCTCTCGCGACCAATCTAGCCTTATTCTTCAAATACCGCACCCATCTCATCAAGTTTAACCTTATAAACCCATAACAAGGTAAGGATGTTAACCTTGTCAGGGAGAGGAACTAATTCCCATACTTCAAGTCGTTGGAATTTATTTAGTTCCTCCTGCATGGCTTCAATCCAAGATGATTGAGTCATAGCCTGCTGCCAATTTTTTGGTTCAACTTCAGAGAGAAATGCATCAAAGTAGCAATAGAGTGCACTCTCTTGTAATTGATGGCGTGTAGAGACTGGTCGATCTAGATCTCCAATGACATTCCTAATTGGGTGATCTTTTGTCCATTTAGTGCTATGATTTTCAATCCTAGGTGGTCTGGAGTGAACAATAGAATGAGCTTCTTCTGAGGTAGACGCGGCTGAAGGGTTTCCAGGTATCGCTACACCAAAGAAAGGAAGCTCTTGCAGGTGAGCATATTCCAAATCGTGATCAATATAATCCTCTTCCACATCATTAGGCACAAGTAGGGGTGACGATTCAGGTGTAGTT
Source organism: Glebionis coronaria (assembly GCA_025667525.1). Classification (NCBI taxonomy): domain Eukaryota; kingdom Viridiplantae; phylum Streptophyta; class Magnoliopsida; order Asterales; family Asteraceae; genus Glebionis; species Glebionis coronaria. Next base: position 135,232,852 of record CM046874.1, on the reverse strand, counting down.
TGAGAATCACTTGGTGAAGGTGCATCCGGTTCAATGTGAATTGAAGATGCATTAGACAAAGCTTCATTTGCTTGAGCAACAACTTCAGGGATTGGAGCTATCACTACAGGTGCTGGAACTTCATCATTTGGAGGATCAAAGAATTCATCAAACAACGGTTGAAACAGTTTATCCCACTCGGGCCTTGTAGGTGGTAAAAATGATGTAGAAGTAGGATTATTGGGAACTAATCCGGAACTAATAGCACCTGTTCCCATCTCATGAAGCGCGGGTTCAGAGCTGTGTTGCTCAGAAGCCATCGCTGTCAGCTCGTCGAAATCTGCGTCCATAGTTTCTACAATCTTGCCAAGACGACGGTTGTAAATTCGGTAGGCTTTCTTTGAGGGTGAGTAACCAATGAAAATACCTATATCGGCTTTCGATTGAAGCTTGCCCAAGTTCTCACTATTAATGTTTGGATAACAAAGAGCACCAAACACGTGAAAGAATGAAACATTGGGTTTACGGTCATGTAGAAGCTCGTAAGGTGTTTTTCCATGGCGTTTCCGAATGATAGAACGGTTTTGGGTGAAACATGCAGTAGATATAGCTTCTGCCCATAAAGAACAATGGAACGTTCGCATAAATAAGCATAGTCCTAGCAGCTTCCATAAGCGTACGATTCCGTCTTTCAACGACACCGTTTTTTTGTGGAGTGCGTGCAGCGGATGTTTCATGTGAAATACCAACTCCTTCATAGTAATCACGAAGAGTCTGGTTGACGAACTCTGTTCCATTGTCTGTACGAATACGGCGGACAGTAGTGTTCAAACGTACCTGAATGAATTTCAGAAAAGTGATGATAGCCTTCGGTGCTTCATCCTTTGTACGTAAAAATCTTACCCATGTAAACCTGGAGAAATCATCCACAATAACGAGAATGAATTTCTTACCGCTCACACTTTCAGTTCTCATTGGCCCACAAAGATCCATATGCAAAAGATAAAGTTTTTCTTGATTGGTGTCTTCAGCTTTGGGCTTATATGATTTCTTGGTACTTTTCCCCCTAGAACACGCGGAACATAAATGATCCTTGTGAAATTTGAGCTTTGGAAGACCACGAACTAATTCGTTTTTAGCCAGATGATTAATAGCATCAAAGTTGAGATGAGATAATCTGCGATGCCATAACCATGACTTGGTCTTAGATGCTTTAGAGAGAAGACATACTGGAGAAGCAGCCATCATGTCTTGTAGGGACAACGTATAAAGATTTGCACCACGAGAACCCTTCAACAAGTCTTTTCCTTCCAAGTTGCGGATGAAACAAGTATGTTGTCGAAAAGCAACCTCTAGGTTGGAATCACAAAACTGTCCTACTGAAAATAAGTTATGACCAAGACCTTCTACATAGTATACCCTTGAAATCGTAACGTTTCCAATCTGATATTCACCATACCCCATTATCTTTGCTATATGATCATTCTCGAATTTAACCGTACCAAGAAACTTGCTGACGAAATTTCGGAGCATCGAGCGATCTCCGGTCATATGCTTTGAACAACCGGAGTCCAAATACCAGAGGATGATTTGGACCACCTGAAAATATCACCACACGAAGACAATGTAGAGGTATCGGAATCTGAATGTTCCTTGTCATTAGCAGGTACAGATTTAATAATCTTAGATTTGCTAACTTTAGGTTTCCTAGATTTCCTAGCCTTCTTCTTCCTAGTTGGTGGTGTGGATTCTAGTTGGCTTAAATCCTGTGGTATTTCTTCACTGATAGGCACTATAGTGGGGGCTGACCTAATTAAAGGGCGCTGTTTCCATACTTGAGTGCGAGTGTTCCTAACTAAAGGATGCTCAGACCTAACCTCAATGGATGCATTCCTAGTTAAAGGGCACATTGTTCCATCTAATGTAAAGGTCCTACCAGTGGGACGCCATTGCCAGCCCACTTGGGCACGAGTTCTACCCGTTGGCTTCCATTCAAGACCATTCCTAATGGCATTCATTTCATTCACATGATCAATAAGAGACAAATCATGACGTTGAGAAAACATACATTCATTACAATTCCAACAATTCAAATTAGAATTCACGAATGGTTTAGGCTTCTGCACAAGCGCAGAGCTTTTAGTCTTAACATGATTCTTCTTATTTAAAACTGAACTAACATTCCTATGGTGAGCTTCTACTTTCTTCTTTTTGGCACTACTAGTGGAGGGCTTGATCTTATCTTTCTTGAGTGGCGATCCTTTAGCCTTAGTAGTCTCTTTTAATCCTGTAGAAGGCAAAGTGGGAACATTAGTAACAGATTTTAAAGGTGCCTTACTTGATTGTGCCAATGACGGTTTTGCTCCTGGAGTTTTATTGAATGGAGTTACAGCAATGGGCCTATTAATAGGTAGTGCAGAACCTGGTTTACCTATGTATTGCAAATATGCTAAGCAATATTGAACTCGCTTAATATATTCATGAGCCGAATAATAGTAGCTAGTTGAGGGATCTAAGGCATAAAGATCGTCTAAAATATCCCTAACAAGATCTACATGCTTAATGGCATTCCTCATATAATCATCGTAGGTAACCGGGTTTCTCTTATGAAGCGGGTTCTTATAAAGCACTACTGACTTGGTTGTTGGAGCACTAGTGGACGGTGCAGAGTCGGTAGCTGAGTTATCAACAACTTCTTGTCGGGTGAGAAGAAGTGTCTCCTTTAACTCGGCCAAAACCATATTTTTGTCAATGAGCATGATGTTTAAGTCAGAGATTTCCTCACATTTTTGGTTCAATTGTTCAACATAAGATTGTTGCTGTGCCGCATTAAAAGCGAAGCGTTCTTCTAGTGAACCATAAATTTGAGACATTCCCTGTCTTGCACGATCCATCTCCCCTAGAATAGACGAAAGTCTAATTTCTAAGTCCTGGTTTTTTGACTCTGCGGCCTCTAGTTCCAATTTTAATGTTTCATTTGATGACACATCTCTCTTCAATCTCATAATCTCTTCCTCTAATGCCTTAACAATTGCAATCATCTTGTCACTCGTCTCAACACCATTTTCACAACTATTTGATTTCAAAAGATCCTCATTTTGAGTTTGTTGCTTTAATTCTAAAGATATACAATGTTGTTCTAGTTGATTAAAGCGTTTTGAAAGTAAATTGTAAGAATCTTGTAGTTTTGAAAACTCAGCGTTAGATTCGTGACAAGAATGATTATCTACCTCATTTACAGTATCAGCAACATTTACAGAGAGATCACAAACATCATCACATATATGCACAGCATCACAGTTAATCATAGCGGATGTAAGTTCATTCGAATAATTAACATTTACAGTAGTAAGCACATCACACGAGATTACTTCAGACAAGAATCGGTCATATTCGGTTAAAATCTTTTCTTTTTCAATTAGTTGTAGTTCGTAAGCGGTGTCCATTTCATAAAACACTTTTTGAACTTCTCCAATTTCAAATTCAAGATTTTCCTTAAGAGATGCAAAACTTCCTTTTAGACTTTCGACAAATGGGTTGATCTCATTTTTAAACACCTCGTTCATGTGTTCGAAAGCCCATTCTCCGGCGTTTAGGCCATTTGAAGTCGTACATTCCAAAATGACCTTGTCAAAATTAATAAAGTATTGATTAATCTCTTGCAAGTTTAACCATACAGTGCTAACAGGTGGGAGATCCTTTGGAATTTCCTTAGGACCTTCCATGTTGACAAGTGTAGGAAATGTACTAGGGTTTTCTTCATTCAACATGTAGGTTGGTGCTGTAATGAGATCTTTGTCCATATGGAAGCGAATTCTAAAATCCGTTTTAGCAAGCTCCTGATTCATTTTAAAATAATCACACTCGGGATATTTTGCAGAATTGTATGACCGATCCTCATCAACTAGATCCTTACTTGTGCGATCATCGAAAATAACAATCGGGTCTAAGACCAATCCTAATTGGGTTGCATTATAAAGTCTAGGACTATGGATCAAAGCTTGTTTTGCATACCGTGGGTTAGGGGGAAGGCCTTTTTGACGAGATAAGTTAAATTCTCTAAACGAAGCATCAAATAAGTGCACTAGTTGAGAAGCAGCATATTGTCTTAAAAGCAAATAATCTAGACTTCTAATCTTATTAGCAGCATTAATCTCCATTTCATTCTTCTTAGACTCGAGTAACTCAAAATCCGTTTGAAGTTTTTGAAAATTAGTGACTACTAACTCCTTTTCTTTAAGTTCATTAGAAAGATTTGCTCTTAAGTTTTCAATTTCTTGCAAGTGACCCATTTGTTTGTTTCGAAAGTGATCATATTCGGGATTTGTTAGAACTCTAGACGAAGGCACTAACTCCAAAGTTTGAACTTTCTCGTTGCTTAAGGCAAGCTCATCAGACAAATTCTTATTCTTAGCTAGGGTTTCTAAAAGCGCAGCATTCATTTGGCTAAGTAATGTAGCAGGAACCATGACCAAATCTTGTTGAGCAGGAGTAGGCGTATGCGAAATGGCTCCCGGTTGTGTTTCACTCAAAGTCTGGGGACTCACATTGATATTACTATCATTGATTGTCTCCTCGTCTGAAAGACTCACCACCGAAGATTCATTCGTATCAGCACGCTCTTGCACAACTTGATGTGGTTGAATACTAGCATCAGTGGTATTATCAATGGTATTAATAAGTACCTCAGATCTCTTTTCTGGCCCTAAGCTGGAGATAGTTGCCATAAGAGCAGCCTTTGCAGATTTGAATTCATCACAGTCTGAGTCATACGCATCAAGATCATCTGCTTGGTATGCTGCATTCTGTGTGGTGACAGTGTCTTGTTCAGCAATCCCTGGATCAGCAAGAAATGCAAGATCCTCTTCATCAAGTTCCCTTCCTTGTGCCTGAGCATTTACCATATAGATCTTCTCTGCAAACCATTGACCATCCCTTCTCCTCTTGGGTTTCTTGCAATCCCTGGACATGTGTCCTTCTTTCTTGCAGTTGTAGCATGTAATCATTCTCAACTTGCCTGTGGAATTAGCCCGTGGAGCAGGATTGACCATTGGAGCCTGATTGACCGTGCGAGCATTGGTAGTTGATGTGGTAGGTCTCCCCTGATATGGTTGAATAGGCTGAACCATTACCCTGTCATTCTCAATAGTACCTTGTTGGCGAGAATTGGATGAATTCCTCAACTGATTGTTAGTCGGAGCTGATCCCCTAAATCCTCGTTTGCTTAAAGTCCTTGTGAGATAAGCAGACATAGTGGTTAACACTTCAACTGGGTCAGTTCCTTGTTTGAACACAGGAATGGGGACTTCTTCATCATCATCACAATACATTGCTTGATCTTGTTGAGCTGCATAATTACTAGAAGGAATACTCATTTGATCAGGGTAGCTTGTTGGATATGCTGCATTCTCTTGATAAGAAGAATATGAAGATTGAGCATAAGGTGCAATACTTGCTGGGTGATGTTGTGAAGCATAGTGTGGTGAAGGTGCATTGAACCGATATTGTTGCTGATGTGAGGTGGGTGGTTGCGGTAGAATCGAGTATTGGGGGAAGGTTGGTGTCATGTAAGGTGATGGATGATAGGATTGATGTCCCAAGATATAAGGAGTGTTGTTGTGAGACAAGCTTGGTTGATTCGCCATCAAGGCTAAGGAATCAGGGTACATACCTCGAGGAGAACGGTGCATGATCACATGTTTCTCATGCTGCTGAAGGAAAGCATAGAGTTGATCCAAATTGCACTTATGCAAATCCCTGGTTAACTTAACATCGGTAATATACTCACCCCATTCAGCTTGACGTAAAGTATTCAAGAATTTGGTGTTAACCTGGAATGGAGAAATCACGAGATTGTATACATTCAGATCATTCATGAGAGTGGTGAACCTGAAGTAATAATCGTAAAGCGTTTCCCCTGGGTTGTACGTGAATCTATCAAACAGATCATACAACTGACATTCCCTTTCCTGTTTGGTGAGAGACGTACCTTGTAGCAACACCTTTAGACGTTCCCATAGATCCTTTGCCACCGTATACTGACTTACCATCCGATAGATGTCATGGGGAAGATCTTGGAGAATGGTTTGAAGAGCCTTTTCGTCTGCATCGGCAACAAGTTGTTGAGCTGGTGTAAGTTCTTCAAATTCTCTTGGTCGAGTCACAATGTTAACCACGATGGTACCATAGTCAAGTGGACCATTTAAAATTGACTTAACCATAAGCCTCCCATAAACCGGTTTTCCCTTAAGGTAAGACATCATCCGGCCTTGCCATGCTTCAAAAACTTCTTTGATGAGCATTGGCGGGCGATTATCCGTTCCCGTAATGACAGAAATATCCGTAAGTGATGTCATCTGAGGCATTACTGAATTCGGATTCATTTTGTTCACTTCAAAGAGACAAAGATTATCGGTTGATCGAGCAGTGAAGTAAAGCTTGTGAATTGTGTTGAGTTTTTGTTGTAAGAAACCAAGATTAAATCCTCTAAAAAATCGTCGAAAAAACAAGTAAAATAACCCTTGATTCGGAACTTTTTTTGTTGATTCGGAAGTTTGATTCGGAAGATTTTGACTTGGAAATACCTTGATTCGGAACTTTTGGTTCGGAAGTCTTGATTCGGAACTTTCCCTTGATCCGAAACTTTTCCCTTGATCCGGAACTTTCCTTGATCCGGAACTTTCCCTTGATCCGGAACTTTTTCCTTGATCCGGAACTTTCCTTGATCCGGAACTTTTGGTTCGGAACTTCTTGATCCGGAACTTTTGTTGATCCGAAAGTTTTCGTTCGGAACTTTTGGTTCGGAACTTCCTTGATCCGGAACTTTTGGTTCGGAACTTCCTTGATCCGGAACTTTCCTTGATCCGGAACTTTTGGTTCGGAACTTTTTGGTTCGGATGTTTTGGTTGATCCGGAACTTTTTGGTTCGGATGTTTTGGTTGATCCGGAACTTTTTGGTTCGGATGTTTTGGTTGATCCGGAACTTTTTGGTTCGGAAGTTGTTGGTTCGGAACTTTTGCTGGGTAATCAGAAACTTATACGTATGAACAGTCGACCAACAAAAATGAAGACTAAACCCAGATTTTTACCAAATGACCCAAAAAAGTTTTGCGATTTCAACAATAATAAGTAAAAACTAATACTTATCCACTAATCCCAATCACAAAAACACCAAAAACTCCAAGAATCAAGATGATCTTCTTAAAGAACACTAATACAATCAAAAACTAAAAAACCACACAAATCATTACCTTAAATCACCCCATAGCTCTGATACCAAATGTAGAATCTTGATAACCTATGAATCTATGAAGGGGGTTGATGATTTCTAGAGAGAGAAACTAGAGAGAGAAAGTGAGAGAAAACTATGTGTTATTTCCTTAAGTGAAAATGAGAAATGTTCAACAACCAACCCCTTTCCAAGGAGGAAAGGGGTATTTATACTTCCAAGCAACATTGGGCTTGGGCCGGTCCATGACAAGCCCATGGACCGGTTCTTACTTAACTTAATAAGCATACTCTAACTACGAGCTATTACAACACAAATAATATTTGTGGAGTGACCGATACTTCTAATATACGTAAAAATGTATTTCTAACAAAATAAAACTTTAAAAATAAATGATGAAAAATTCAAAACTCGACAAAAAGTAAAATTTGCAAACTTAAAAATAAAACTAAGACAAAACAAGTTTAAAATAATTCTAAGTAAAAATGGCGGGAAAAGTTAATTTTGAATTTAAAAATAAAAAAGGAAATAAAAAATGAAAAATGCAATCCGATCGCACTCTAGATCGCACTCCCCATCACACTCTCGATCGCACTCCTCATCGCACTCTGGATCGCACTCCCCATCGCACTCTCGATCGCACTCCCCATCGCACTCTCGATCGCACTCCCCATCGCACTCCCGATCACACTCCCGGATCGCACTCCCGAACGCACTCCCGATCACACTCCCGATCGCACTCAGTGATCGCACTCAGTGATCGCACTCAGTGATCTCACTCAGTGATGGCACTCAGTGATCGCACTCAGTGATCGCACTCAGTGATCACACTCAGTAATCTTACTCAGTGATCGCACTCAGTGATCTTACTCAGTGATCTTAATGAGTGATCTTAGTTTGGATCGCAAATAGAAACCCCCGGGGTTGATGCGATCACGAAACTAGATCAGAACAAGTAAACCCTTAAGAAAATTACGATGGTATACAAGAGGCAAATAAGCAAAACCAAATAAGCACTTTAATAATAAGCAATTACCAAAAACTTAATTAAAACAATAAAAAGAAAAGCTAAATAAGCTCAAATTTAAAAACTTTCAAAACACTAAATAAACAAAATTTATAAAATAAACTTTAAGAAGATTAAACTTTTGAGAACACTTAAAAGAAAAGAAACTAAACAAGAAATAAGCTAAAAACACAACAAGGAAAGAACATCAATTGCATGACAATGATAAGAACAATGGAAAAATAAGAACTTTTATCAAATAAACATCAAGATTAAACGAAACTTCAAGATTAATCAAACAAAACAAGATATTTAAAAGCAAGAAAGGAAGAATGAGAGATTGTAAAAAGCTTGAAATAAGATGAAGATTAAAGATTCAAAAGTACAAGATTAAAGATTAAAGATTAAGAAAACTTGAAAGAAAAGCTTAAGAACATGAAATAAATCTAGAGAGAGAAAGTAATCTACTCCTACTCCTAAAATAATCTACTCCTAAAATGACTAACACCTCCTAATGACATATTAGGAGGGCTTATATAGGAGGAGGAAAATGTGTTGGAGCTTTCTTCTTTCTTTCTTCTCGTCTCGACTCGATTTAAATTCTTTGTTTTTCTCGACGTCGTCTTGGGATTTGTCGAAAAATTTAACTCGTCTTATAATTTTCTTCATTTATTAGACTTGAGTTCTTCGACTTCATTAAACTTCCGTCTTTAGACTTTTTTCCTCGATAAATCTTCAGAATAAGCTTTTGACTTCTGTTCTTTTTGCACTCTTGATCTTTTGACTCCGTCTTTAGTCTTTTTAATCGATAAAAGCCCGTGAAAGCCTGTGTTTTCTTCCTTTTTCTTATTTTGGTCCTAAATCACAACAAAAACACAAACCACGCATAATCCGACATTTACGACATAAAATACACGTTTTAGCTTGGTTATTGTTATAATTAAGTGGTAAAAGGATGAGTGTTTTCACACCTATCAGTAACACATTTATAATATATATACGTAATTACATGTTAATAAATATCGTGACACGTGGATTAGATTATAAGTGGAAAGTTTTTATTTTATCGTATTTTCGTGTGTGTACTTCTCATGTGTACTGTTCATCGTATTTTAATGCGGGTTTTACAGCAAATGTGTATGTTAAACATGACAGTTAAAGATATAGAAATATGGTTTGTTGCCCCAATGTCCACTACCCAAGCAAGCTTATAGTCTACCATGACAAATGCAATGAATTTATGTCTTCTAATGGAGATGGAATTGATGATACATGTGATTGATTTTTTCTATGTATTTTGCATCATCATCATGACTTGATTGAGTTGATTTTGCAATTGATCCATCCTCATGAAAACAACATCATAGTCATTGCTCTGTCCTGCTTGAGAAGTTGAGGGTTTGTTTGGATCAAGACCATTGTTCACAACTGCATCCACAATCTTTGGTGAAGAAACACTTTTCACAACTGGAGGTTTGTACTTCCCATGTAATGGATGACCAATAGGATAGCCCTTAAGCTTGTAAATTGCTACTATGACCTTCCTTATTGCAATTTGTACAAATCACACCAGGTCCAAAAGAGCTTCTTCTTTCTGGTCTAAAGCCATTGTTCCTTTGATAGCTAGTTTGTGGTCTATGAGTTGAATAAGATGTAAGTGAAACTTGTGGTGTAAGTGGTTTTGGCATGATTTCTTCTCTCCATTTTTCTTCTTTCCTAATCATACCATAAGCCTAAGCTATAGTGGGTAAAGGTTGCATCCACAAAATCTGACCCCTAATGTTTGAATAGCATTCATCTAACCCCATTAAGAACTGAATCAATCTCTTCCTTTGAATCAATATTCTTGCCTAATCACAGTTTTGTTGTTTCAATTGCACAATATCAGTAATGATTTGGTATATTCTATGACCATCAAGTTGTGAATAATGCTCACTTAGCTCAGACCATAAAGCAACAACAGGTATTAACAAAAGTGAGACTATGACTTATCTGATATGAAATGGTGTTTAGGATCCAAGAAATGATCATATCATTGGTTCTTTCCCATAAATACCTTGTGCTTGATTGAATGTTTGGTTCTGGAATCTCACTAGTAACAATTTTGTTTTTGTTCCTTGCATTGAGAGCAATCATCATTGATCTTTTCCATGTGTTGTAATTGTCTGAACCAGTAAGCTTCTTTGAGATCAGAATCATACCAGGATGATCATTAGGATGATGGTAGAGAGGATGATTAGGTGAATTGATGTCATTGTCAGGAAAAATGGTTACATTGTTGCTTGGATTTTCTTGGTTGACAGTTTTGTTGGGTTGAGTGTTTTGATGAGAGCTCCCAACCGCCATTAATGAAGTTTGTTAAAAAGTTAGTTATTCTTGTTGGGAAAGTTGGTTATTTGATTAGAAACTTGAAGAATCAGAGTGCGGAAAGATGATGGTGATTGATTAATGAAGAATATGGGATAAGGGTGGTGATGGGAGAAAGTTGTTGTAACAACTTCTCAAGTTAGTTACAGGTGATCGGAGAAGATGTCTCTGATACAATATAGAGAATCACACAGTTAAGGTGAAAAATGAATGACTTTCATTAATGAAAAGTGAACTACAGAAAATGAGATACTGGGTATTTATATACAGAAGATGCTAACTAACTAACTTCTAACAAACTTTTCACATGTGAAAGAAACTATAACTAATACAAATGTTTCGCATGTGAAAGTAACTACAACTTAATTCAAATGCTAAACTGGACCAATAGTTCTTGAGACTCTACAAACTTTTGTTGCTTTGGTAGAACCTTTACCCACGTCTAAAATAAAACATATCTTCAAACCAAACGGACCTTAATATTGTCACACCCCACCATGGCGGAACATGGGGCGCGACGTATGGATATCATCACAACAAACGGTGTCTCTATAGAGAAAACTAAAATGCAACTATAATGTCATAAATGGCGACACAAAGGTCATGACAATATCTCAACATAGCAGGAGTCTAGGTAAGTAGGTAACAGTCCTACCACTTACCCAAGACAAACAATAAACATAAACCAAACAAACATATAGGTGCCAACATGTATCACTTATTAAAAACATAAAGGTAAACTAAGAAGGAACGGGGATCTCCTTCTATATGCAATCCTAAGGCATCTAAATCTAGCCTCTTCTATCCTCAAACTTAACCATATTCTCACCTGAAAGAGACACTAAAACACGTCAACATAAAGTTGGTGAGAGTCATAGGTTTAGTATCAAACGCCAAATCATACCAAAAAGCTGGATATCATCTAATGGTTAAGTTGTTAATATGTTTATCTTAATTTTTGGTTTGGAGTTAGGTTTGGAGTTAGGATGTGTATATGCACCCTTTATAGATAGTATAGATAGTAAACATGGGACTATGATACTCACCTGATTGAGCTTCCCCAAACATCCGCGCACTAGCAAAAAGCTAACAACCAAAACACATAATCAAAACATGAACCAAACACTAAAATGGCTCATCAACCTATGATGGACATATAACCTTCTATCATATATATACCTCATATATATGCTCTAAGCATCTCATTACACCCCTCTATAAAGCCCTTAACTCGTTTTACTTCATAACACATCCTGTTAACATTTTATCAAAAATAGTCCCAGTTTTAGGTCTCCAAACTATAAGCCAAACACCCACCTAAACACACCCATGATCTCTGTAAAGGGAATATTTATTCCCTTACATATGTTAGCTAACATCTCCCACTTGCCCCAACCTTAAAGCTACTGTTAAGGCCCCGATATATATATATATATATATATATATATATATATATATATATATATATATATATATATATATATATATATATATATATATATATATATATATATATATATATATATATATATATATATATATATATATATATATATATATATGTATGTATATATATATATATATATATATATATATATATATATATATATATATATATATATATATATATATATATATATATATATATATATATATATATATATATATATATATATATATATATATATATATATATATATATATATATATATATATATATATATATATATATATATAATATATATATATATATATATATATATATATATATATATATATACTTTTGTCATTCCAGATTTACTGATTTTAAACATACAAAAAGTTTGTTATGATTAGGGGGTCTTACCCTAAACCACAACCTTAGCCCAAGTGCAGATACTTACTACAATATATAAACCATCTCTCATGTTCGTTAGAAGATCCCAATGCAACCCTAAGTACCCCAAACAACCCAATACTTAAAAAGAAAACAAGCTGACTTCAAAACTGTTTTGACCTCCGACTGTTGTAACCTGTTTTTGACCCACTTCCAGACCTCCAATTTAGTTCTCGTTTCTTGCATTGGAAAGCCACTTCAATTACCTTTCCATAATTCTTGGATCGTAAAATAAGAGTTTGTATAACTCCCGATATGATCAAAACAATTGACTCAAAATTCTGCCCAGTTTTTAAAAACGGGTTTAACAAAATTAACCTCATTATTTAACCATAATCCCACTAATTACAAGCCCTAATTTTTGTAATCATCATATTATGATCAATATAACATCAATTTACTGTTTTTAAATTAAACCCTAACCTAAATCCATCATAAGATGATTAAAGAAAACATAAAAACAATTTAATTGAAAAGGGTTATGAAGGTTTTACCTTTAATTTAATGGAAGATGAAAAAAATAATGAAAACCTAAAAACACCCCCTTTAGCCGTCGACTTAAATCACCAGGAGAGAAAAATACGATTTTTGTTTTTTAATTAAAACATTATATAGGGTATGGGTGAACCCAAGTCCAACCCATAGCCCATTTACCTTTTTCTTTCCCTTTTTTCTTTCTTTTAATCGTCCAAAACCGACCCTACCCCCTTAATTTTCGTTTTTTTTCTTTTTATTATTAATATATGTATTAATAATATCACCTTAATTTTTCTTAATTTATTTCAGCTCCTAAAGCCTCCAAAACCTCAAAACCGTAAAACTAGTCAGTTTTTACGCGTTTTATCGTAAAAGACGTAAAATATATACTTTTATAAAAAATTTCAAATTTTGAAATAAACTTTATATTTAAGTCCTAAATGACTTAAAACCATCCCGAAAATACCCATATGACTAATTACCTCATCTGAGACCTCTAAATGCTAAACCGTAAATCGTAAAAATACGATTTTCAATAATACATATACGTATACGTAAAACCACTAAATAACACCATTTCACTTCATAGTCACTACCATGTGAGCTCATGAACATGAAATCATCACACATAGTTTCACTCACAAGGTACCCCGTACTGGAAACGATATCCAAACCACAATATGTTCACACCAATAAGCACATAAACACATAAAGACACGTAACTAGCACAAAATAAAACTAAGTGACGAACCTCAAAACCAGGGTTGTCACATCACTCCCTCCTAATAGAAATCTCGTCACGAGATTTACTCCATAGGACCAAACACAAAAAACAACAAATCACACGAGGATACTTGTTCTAAATGAACTCCTCTCATTTCCACGTGAACTTTAGTTCAAGTTTCAAAATACCACATATACAAACCAAAAATAATTAAACTCATTGCCAAACTCTTGACCTCACAGTCAATAAATCTCACAGATGACTTCTTTGATAAACAAAGACTCTTATTATTACAAGTCCCGAATAACCGTACATGCAAAATACATTCTCAAACAACCTTTACCAATCTCAATACATGAAATGTGTCATGTATACAACTCATTTCCCCCACGTAATTCTATGCTCATAAGCTAATGATCCGATCTTTCCAAAGATCATAAATGGACCTACAAAACTCTACATCAACTCTTCCATTTTACCAAAACATACCACCCGTTACTATGGGTGAAACTTCGTACATAAATTTGTCACTAACTCTAGTGGTTTCCTCCTTTTCTACATAGCATCCCTTGTTGCTCTCATCCTTTCCACAACATCATTACCACATTAGTAGCCTCTTTTACCAATTCTAGTCCACAATAGGGACAACTCACCCTATCCTTTTATATAGTGCCTCAAATGGCATTTATCGACTTCTAGTATGATAACTATCATTATATGAAAACTCAGACATCGCTAACGAGTTTCCTAACTACCTCTAAATCAATCACCCATGCCCTCAGTGTAACCCTTAAGGTTGTATAAATATCTCACTTGTCTATCCTTTTCCTAGTTAGCTGGATATACTCATATCGAATCATGTACATCAACTCCCTTTAGTCCGTACCCCAAACTACTTAAAAATTACAATTTCCTTACAAAGTGACCTATGACGGTCTTTCACATATCCATTAGTTCTTCCAATCCAAATCATCTTATGATCTATACACGTCATCAAAAGGACGGTTAACTCAGTTAGACCAAGCCCTTCGTCCCTATGGCACATCACACCTATAACTCCTCATCCATTCGATTATCGATACTAAGCCTCCCAAACAATCAGTATAGGTCAGTGCCATTTCCCTTTCCACACTACGACAATATTAGCCTACTTTGTGCTTTATTCTACTCATTAGGCTCTACCAAAGTTCTACGTTCGGTTCCTATCTCGACCTATTTCATTCATGCTTCACTTCTATACACACTTCCTTCGCCTTCCTCGACTCCTACCATACATCACGATGTGATGCTTCCCATCGTTTCTTCCCTTGCCATAATCCTTCATAAGGCATTCCATACATATTAGGCTAACTTTTACGCAAAACCCTCTACTCCATCACATTCGTACGCAATCCTTCCAACTTCTCAACTACGTGACTTCACATTCCTCTTGAAATATGAGATGAATTAGTTAGTCTATCGACTATCACCCAACTCTCATCGTACTTATTCCTCCACCCCATTATATATCCCTTTCACCAATTTCGTCCTTACATCGCCCCTTTCTAAGCTACTCCTATCTATGTAGGAAGTATAGTCTACGTCCCTTTCTCCCTATGATTGTCCAAGCCACGCAACATACATGTTGACGCGTTCTCTACTTTAGACAACTCAACTCGTGCAACCTACATCCTTCATCCAAACCACTCTAATACGTCATCCATATAGTTCAAGTTCGTCTCAGCTTCACTTCATTCTTCTTATTCCATGTCTCATCAACCATGCTTGCCTTTCCCAGATGGTACTTGGCCTTGCAATTTTCTTTCACCACTTAACTCCTCCCATCACCTTTGTCAAATGTTCAATCAAGATGATTGAGTATGTGTTGGAGACGTTCATGATCCTTATAGATCATTCTCTACGTCTCGTACACCAAATGCCTCTAGCATTCTAGGCAGATATAACAATCCAGCTCCACTAATTAAGTCATATCTAGTTCTTCCAAATCTTCAGTTCTTGCAACGTATAAGCAATCGCCTTTCTTTGTCGTTCTCGTACACATCCAAATCCTTGCTCCACGTATCGTCATGCTTCGCGAATTCATCCAGTCTAACTACTCATCATGGTAGACTTAATACTAAAACTCACATTTGAAAATCTCACGTATAATTCCACTCCAAAAACAACACATACTTCGCCTCACTCTTCTTCTTAGACTTTGAGTAGATCAAGATGTCGTCGATACTCCTGATGACAACTCGTTTATACACGTTCATGCACACTTGGTTCATTGACATCGTGAAAACCGCTAGTGCTTTGGCGAAGCCAAATGCATAACCGTAAACCCAAAGCGTTCATACAACATCCTTAGCAGTTTCAACTATGTCCTCCTTGCACCCTCTCTTAGCGGCAATACGAATAAATTCCTACCTCGTTCTACTTGCAAAATTCTACACGCAATTTAAAAGACCAATGCTTCCTCTCATCAGACCACTCAACCGCTTTCCACATCCAATCTACTACTAAGCAACTCAACTTTTACCTTGCATCCGTTGCAATTTCCATCAACTCTTGTTCTTGAAATCATTCCATCAACAATTTCCTTAGAAAGGCACTAACTCTAACTCCTCTCACTTCTCCTACTTGCTCTATTCATGGTTCTATCTCAAAATAATAGGCAAAGCTACTAAATTTCAGGAAATTTTTAGAAAACATACATGCCTTACGAACAATATCCCCTTCCAACACTCTCTATAGCACGTTACTTGTGCCAATATCCATACATTTCACAAATCTCTATTCATCTCCCTTGGCACTCCTAATAGACCTCATGACCACATTAGTTCGTCTACGAACCTCTTTCCTCCCCACTAAGGGTATTCCGACCGTTCTCTCATGGCCACCTACTTAAGCGTGTAGGCGCGACCAAGTCTTTCATACCACTACCTCAACGCTCCTGAACAATACGAAACCAAAACTACATCCTGAATCCACCAGATACGATCAACGAATCAAACCCACGGATAACTAACGACATTTCACGTGCACCAGTTAAAACAAGTCAAAAACCACGAGACTCAAAAGAAAACTCAAACCCAGAACGTGTATCAATTCAAAATGACCCATAACAACGAAAAATAATCCAAGAAACACCCAATGGCAACCAAACATATTACGCCCCACGACATATTATTTAAACCGTGCAAAAGATCGACTTTTCCAAAAGAATATATATCTTTATTTTTTTTTCTTTACCTTCCCACATCTATGTGACTCAAACAATCTACAAACAACCCTCTTGAAAAACTCAAAACTCAACTCAAACACTAGGTATCCCGTGCATCCCAAATCATAAAAAAATAAACTACTATTCAAAACTCAACCTTTAACCCGGCACTTGTACAATAATTTCGACCAGTCCACTGACTTGCCATGACTATATATTCTGAATATTTGAAAATTACGTTCCGAGTACATAATTTTTGGCTTTTGAATCACTCAAAAAGCTCTAAAAACGAACAAGTTATGACCAAAACAGTTTTATATTAATGAAAGATAAAATTGTATGTGAAATCTTCATAAACTCAATTATATAAACTATGTAAGTAGAAAGAATTTCACTTCGCTTTATTTTAAAGAAAGTCTTTTAGAATTTGAAATAAATAAGTGTTGATTAAAATGAAATCTTATGTTACATCTTGTTTCAAACACGACTCCAACACCTTACCCTTATTTTACCGAATACAACCAGCTATCTAACCCTATAATAGATTTCCAAGTCCCCCTTTTTCTCAATATATACCGACCAAAAGAAATGTAAGACCCAACACAAAAGATTTCATTATCTCAAAAGAAATCCCAAGTTATTTCAATAGACTTAAAACCAAGAACACCATTTTTAAAACGTACACGTGAAATACGAAACTCAAAGAATACGCTACAAGACACACTTCAAAAGATTCAAAACGTCGTTGAAACTCCACCAAACTCGGGCACTAGTAAATTGTTTAAACACAAGAGAGCACTAGGTACGTTCAAGTTATAATAACTACTGAACGACCGTAAATCATAACCTAACATCCATTAGTATATATACATCCGCATATGTATACCTATTGAATCTCTCAAACATACTCGTTATCATACACGTAAGTCAATCAATCGCTTTATACGCTCGTTTTTCCATACGAGTAATCACCATCTCACCGTGCCACAACAAGGCATAAAGCCCACCTCCAAAACCAAACCATATCGTGTGACCCCATAATCATACAACACCACTATAATCCCAAAACATATAACACAAAAAGAACAATAGCCATATCATAGGCAGCCATTACATAAACCCATATATATACGTATACCCAAATTCTACATCTCACCATATACAAGCATGTACTAACCCTCTTTCATGCAATCATACTTGAGAACCCATTTAAGTTGTGGTACTTGTATAACTATGTTGGCCACCATACTTATACAATTACCCTTCCCCCAATGCACTCCCTCCTATGATGACACTTATAAGAATCAATACAACATATAACACATAAATCCATCTACTCACATAAGCTCATAACCACATAAACAATAAAGTCCAAAACTCCATCTATTAAAATAACATAGTAATACTCTTGGAATACAAAAATCCATAGTCTAGCTAAAACAGCCTAGACTAAATCCAAAATGAAAACATAATCAGTTATAAGTCATATCGCCCATAAGAGTGGAAACAGCTTAAAACCCTTCATATCCACCTACTCCTAATAACTCGAACCACCACATGATTCTTAGGGAACATGACTTAAACATCAAAAGAAAATAATATCTCCTGGGTACATAAAATAACCCAACAAAAGATAGAAACTACCATGTACCAAATTATGTACTATAATGTACAATTTAAGAAAAATACGACAATGACTAGCGTGGATGATTATGGTTCAACCCGCACTAGTCACAACCCGAAAAGAAAATAGCATGTGGCTAAGTATGAACTTACTATGGTTCAATTCATACTAGTGAAAACATCGCAATAAATAACATCCAAACACATCAATTATTATAAAATGCACACATACTCCTATGACGCCTATATGCAGGGACCCTTAAGCTATAGACTAGGCTACGCGACTAGGTAACCTAATTCTCTATAACCATTGGCTCTGATACCATTCTGTCACACCCTACCATGGCGGAACATGGGGCGCGACGTATGGATATCATCACAACAAACGGTGTCTCTATAAAGAAAACTAAAATGCAACTATAATGTCATAAATGGCGACACAAAGGTCATGACAATATCTCAACATAGCAGGAGTCTAGGTAAGTAGGTAACAGTCCTACCACTTACCCAAGACAAACAATAAACATAAACCAAACAAACATATAGGTGCCAACATGTATCACTTATTAAAAAACATAAAGGTAAACTAAGAAGGAACGGGGATCTCCTTCTATATGCAATCCTAAGGCATCCAAATCTAGCCTCTTCTATCCTCAAGCTTAACCACATTCTCACCTGAAAGATACACTAAAACACGTCAACATAAATTTGGTGAGAGTCATAGGTTTAGACTCAAACGCCAAATCATACCAAAAAGCTGTGAGTACAATCAAAGTTCAAAACACAGGGACAATGTGATACTACATGCATTAACAAACTAACATTCAAGATTCAACTAATCAAACCAAAACCATGGCTCCCAGCTATACCAAACCTCATAATCCCATTGGCATCAAAACACCTATGAACCAATCCCCAAGGCCCCGCCTTGTCAACAACCCCTTGGTACCAAGTCAAAACATAAACAATCAAGAATTATCTAGCAGTTAATCACATAAGTATCAACACATAAGTCCATTACCAAGGCCAAACATTCACATCATAAATTGTAAACAACATAACACAGTGTCTCTTCCATCCCATCTGGAAGTCAAAAACAATAGTGAACATGGGACTATGAAACTCACCTGATTGAGCTTTCCCAAACATCCGCGCACTAGCAAAAAGCTAACAACCAAAAATACATAATTAAAACACTAAAATGGCTCATCAACCTATGATGGACATATAACCTTCTCCCATATATATACTTCATATATATGCTCTAAGCATCTCATTACACCCCTCTATAAAGCCCTTAACTCGTTTTACTTCATAACACATCCCGTTAACATTTTATCAAAAACAGTCCCAGTTTTAGGTCTCCAAACTATAAGCCAAACACCCACCTAAACACACCCATGATCTCTATAATGGGAATATTTATTCTGTTACATATTTTATCTAATATCTCCCACTTGCCCCAACCTTAAAGCTACTGTTAAGGCCCTGATATATATATATATATATATATATATATATATATATATATATATATATATATATATATATATATATATATATATATATATATATATATATATATATATATATATATATATATATATATATATATATATATATATATATATATGTATACTTTTGTCATTCCAGATTTACTAATTTTAAACATACAAAAAGTTTGTTATGATTAGGGGGTCTTACCCTAAACCACAACCTTAGCCCAAGTGCAGATACTTACTAAAATATATAAATCATCTCTCATGTTTTTTAGAAGATCCCAATGCAACCCTAAGTACCCCAAACAACCCAATACTTAAAAAGAAAACAGGCTGACTTCAAAACTGTTTTGACCTCCGACTGTTATAACCTGTTTTTGACCAATTCCCGACCTCCAATTTAGTACTCGTTTCTTGCATTGGAAAGCCACTTCAATTATCTTTTCAGGGATACTTGGATCATAAAATAAGAGTTTGTATAACTCCCGATATGATCAAAACAATTGACTCAAAATTCTGGCCAGTTTTTAAAAACGGGTTTAACAAAATTAACCTCATTAATCAACCCTAATCCCACTAATTACAAGCCCTAATTTTTGTAATCATCATATTATGATCAATATAACATTAATTTAATGTTTTTAAATTAAACCCTAACTTAAATCCATCATAAGATGATTAAAGAAAACATAAAAACAAATTAATTGAAAAAGGTTATGAAGGTTTTACCTTTAATTTAATGGAAGATGAAAAAAATACTGAAAACCTAAAAACACCCCCTTTAGCCGTCGACTTAAATCACCAGGAGAGAAAAATATGATTTTTGTTTTTTTAACTAAAACATTATATAGGGTATGGGTGAACCCAAGTCCAACCCATAGCCCATTTACCTTTTTCTTTCCCTTTTTTTCTTTCTTTTAGTCGTCCAAAACCGACCCTACCCCCTTAAATTTCGTTTTTTTTTATTTGTAATATATGTATTAATAATGTTACCTTAATTTTCCTTAATTTATTTAAGCTCCTAAAGCCTCCAAAACCTCAAAACCGTAAAACTAGTCAGTTTTTACATGTTTTACTGTGAAAGACGTAAAATATACACTTTTAAAAAAATCTAAAATTTTGAAATAAACTTTATATTTAAGTCCTAAATGACTTAAAACCATCTCGAAAAATATCCATATGACTAATTACCTCATCCGAGACCTCTAAATGCTAAACCGTAAATCGTAAAAATACGATTTTCAGTAATACATATACGTATACGTAAAACCACTAAATAACACCATTTTACTTCATAGTCACTACCATGTGAGCTCATGAACATGAAATCATCACACATCGTTTCACTCACAAGGTACCCCGTATCGGAAACG
This sequence comes from Glebionis coronaria, assembly GCA_025667525.1. NCBI lineage: Eukaryota > Viridiplantae > Streptophyta > Magnoliopsida > Asterales > Asteraceae > Glebionis > Glebionis coronaria. The sequence goes on along the minus strand of CM046874.1, from coordinate 135,211,495 downwards.
ATATCTAAACCACAATCTATTCACACCAATAAGCACATAAACACGTAAAGACACGTAACTAGCACAAAATAAAACTAAGTGACGAACCTCAAAACCAGGGTTGTCACAAATATTCTATCAGCTGTGTTTATGTGTTTATATTAGCAAGACAGTTTCTTAGAGCGTTTTGTATCATGATTAACTCACCTCATCATTTTTATGGGTAGTGATGGATCTCAAATGAGGAGGTCGCTTTGTTATGATAAGGTGGGTTTTTGGAAGTGAGAGTGTTAGATGATATAACACTCCGTGTGACATAAATAAAAAAGGTTAGCCACGACACCTAAAGCTCGTTCTTATGTTATGTGTTCGACATAATAGATTTTTATGTACATGTGAATGTGATATCACTTGGTATTGGGGAGTTTTCATAATGATCTATCGATGTTAAACAATGGTTATTTATTTACTGAACTATAGATGCTTATTTAAAGAATCATGACATTAGAATTTCATAAATTTTGAGTGATTGAAACACACATTGGTAAAAACTTAGTTATGGAAGATAAATTTTTATCAGGCTAATTTTTGAAATGCTTTAAAATGATACTTTTTTTTTGTTTTTATGCATCACAAAAAATAAATTTCTCTAAATAACATATGCGACTTATGCAATTAAATTAAAAGTAATACAATTGTATTTTATTTTTTATGACATGTGTACGAAAAAGTACACATATGTAAGTGTCTTTATTATACAACTTATTTATACTTTTTATGCGACTTGTACTATAAATTTTATTTAATAAAAAAGAGAAATTTTTACTTTATTTATTTTGTATCTTTTTATGCGACTTGTATTTTAAATATTTATATTAAAAAATCTTTTTCTAATAAAATTTTTTTGTAAATTCTTTTTTAAAGGAAATTTTTTTATAAAAAGAAAAAAATACTTTTACAAAAAACGAATATTAAAAAGAATATAGGTTTTCAAAAAATTATTTAGTTTTTATAAAAAATATAAAACTATATTTTAAAAAATATATATATTTCTTTAATAAAAAGATCTAAAGTATAAGTCGCATAAAAATGTACGAAATAAATAAATTAAATTTTTTACTTTTAATAAAAATAAATTTATAATACAAGTCGCATAAAAAGTAAAAATAAAATTCTTAATAAAGACATTTACACTAAGGTATTTTAGAAAATTTGATTTTCGTGAGTGTGAAAAACAAAGAGAGTATCTTATTTTAGAGTTTTTTATACCGTTCGTGTACTACACGAGTTTTAATTAGTTGTTGAACTCATAAGAAGCTAAATGAACATTGCTTAAAATGTGAATGATAAAACTGGGTCTGATGTTGTTTGGATAGTTCTTGCCCTAAAATTGATACTCTTTTTTATACACACAATACAACCAAATCAAACCAATAGAGAGTGAAACCGCAGTTTGAAGGAGAAAATGAAAATCGATTAGTGATTCGGTCTTTCGTACCAACAACTTTTTGAGGTAAACATTTGTTCCTAGTTTGATTTAGATTATTAGATATAGATGTGTTGATATGGTAAGTTGCTTTGATCTAGTTTCTAGAAATCCTAAACATGTTTTATATTATGTATTTGATAAATACCCGCGGATAATAGTTGAAATGGGGTGAGCAAAAAAAACCAAGAACCGACCCATCTCGAACCGACTTATAGAACAGCGGTTCGGTTTTTGGTTTTTCAAATTTCAATTTTTGGTTCTCAGTTTGGTTCGGTTGGGTTCCGCGGTTCTCGGTTCCAGAACCAAAGAACCGTATGTTTAGTTTTTTACATGTGATGTTCGTGGCCATGAAGGTTTTTTTGTATTTTGGTGTCAAGAGTGAGTCGTATAACCAACATAGATATGACTTTTGCATTTTTGCTAAAAGTTTAATAAGTTTCGAGTTAAATATCTTCCAGTAGATTTATAAAATGTTAGTGTTGGATGCGATTTATTTGTAAAGAACCCAAATAAAAAATCCCAATGAGATCCTAGAAAATTATACTAAACTGTACATCATATCATACTCATATGGAACATATATCCAAACCAACTAGTGCATATATTCATATGGAACATATATCCAAATCAACTAGTGCATCAAACAAGTAGTTTCGAGTTAATTTCATAAATGGTCCCTTTAGTCATTCGTGTTTAACACAAATAATCTTTTTATTTTCTTTCTCAGGTTTAGTCCCCGTGGTTGTAACTTATAATGGGTCTGGTCCCTTGACCAAATTTTCCGTTTATTTGACTGTTAAAGCAGGGGCATAATTGTCTTTTCAATTTTATACATATCAAAAACTACATATCTACATATAAAAGTCTTGGTAATAAGTGAATGTTCAAAACCGTTATAAAACTGTGTTTATCGAATCTCACTTGTTAACTTAATTTTTTGACATCATTGTCTATTAGGAGAGGTTATTAATTCAATGATTTAGGTTACACCGTATGACTCTATTTTGGGAGCTTAATATATATTTACGCATAAGTCGAAAATGTATCATCATGATCATTCAAGACAAAATAAAATATAAGAGATACCACTTAGGAATAAGGGAGTCTAAGTACGTGATTAGAGCATATGAGTAGTGTTAGCATTACTAACTTATAATGGCAGTGATCTCGTTACACGCTTAGCATGGAATCGAGTGAAAAACGAGGATGATGAACTTATCTCGATGAGGCAATTCACGTGTCCTTATTCTATGAACCTAAATGTCCCATTTTGTGATGAAAATCATACATTATGTCTAAAACACATGTAGTAATAGTTTAGTAAGTTTAAATTTCAATAAATGTCGTTAAAAGTGAATTTTAGAAATGCTCGATACTTTATTCTAGCATTGCGTGAAGGCACGACAATGGTTTAGTATGGAAGAGTGATGAGACCGTAATTATACATAGTGTCATCATCAAAAACGCGCTTAAAACGGTTAAAATATCATTAAAAGTGCCAAACATATGATTGTCTTTGTTCAATGTGTATTTTAGGTACGGATATCGTGAAAAAGACAAAAAAATCACAAGAATCAAGAGAAAACGAACACTGGAAACGAAGCCGCACAAAGAACCAGGCCCAAGTTATGAATTTTCCAAGAAGACCTTGAAGAATTGAAGGTTTTCAAGAATGGTCCCTCAAGTTTGAAGACTTGTCACTTTAGGCCCTTGTAAAACTCATAAATACATGTTTGGTTCTTAAATTCAAGAATAGTCATATTCATCCCTTGAAGAATCATCAAATTACAAGAAAATCCCTTGTGATATAGTTTAGAAGTATTTGTGTCATATTTGACAAGTTATCCAAACTTGTTAACAAAGGAAAAGAATTACAAAATGGCCAAACCTTCTATTACCATTTTTACATAGTTAAGGAACTGAAATCGTCAAACACCCAAACACAATCCACCATTCATAACCCTCCACATCACCACACTTTCCACATCACCTAGCCAATTCACCATCCCACTAAACCGATTTTATTATTAACTAATTCCTTTTAAACTTGGCGCCAAACGCTAACTATTCACCTAAAACAAATCAAACAGCCATGTTCATCATTCATAAACAAAATTTAGGTATTCCTTAATCCCATGAAATTAAACTTTAACCTCCTCCAAAATAATGATTAAGCTTAGCCTAAACACGTTTACACTTTCAAACCGCACCCCACTCCTTTGGACCACATTAACGTGGCAAGCTGTGAGCTCTCTTCCACCTCCAAACAAAAAAAACAACAAAGGAATCAACGACTCAGGGAAATTTCTTGTTGGCTACTTCAAAATGGACGTCCAAGATTGTATCTCACCAGCTCATAAACAACAAAACGGAAAATGTAAGCACATGGGCAAAAATTTTACAAAGTTCAAAATACTTCAAGGGCATTACTGGAAATCCATCTAGCTAGGGTTTTCTTTATTCTAGAATCATCTTAGGCAACTATATAAGGAGACCTCAAGATGTGAGTGACCCTTGTTATCATATTTTCATTTTTCACTAGTAATTTCCTTTTCCAATTTAATGAAAAGTTGGTAGTGTATTAATATGAATATGAGTTCCATTTACTTGTTTCTTGTTTCATTTTCATTGAGAAACAAACCTTGAATCTCACAAATGCTTATGTAATTCCTTTCTTTCCAAGTTGTGAAAAGAAGTTGGTATTAGCAGTTGAGATTTCAAGGAATTTCGGGGCCTTTGTTCTTGAGTACTTGTTATAATCCGTATCAAAAAGTGTTTTTAAAGGTTTTTGTTTGAGTCTTGAAAAGATTTTAAGGACTAAAAGTTTTTGGTTTAAGGTTTCAATATTAACTGTGATCCTTGGTTGAAGATATAGAACTCAACGGCTAGATTTTGGGCTTATATTTGATCATAGCATCAAGACTTGTTGAAAGTCTGGGTGAAGTGAAGATATAAGCTTGGAAAGAGGCTTGTGGGGTGCTTGTAAATCACCAAGTTATTTCCTATACTTGTTATACTCTATCAACTAACCCACTGTCTCAAAGCTTTTAAGCTTTGAGCTTTGGCCTTTTCCTTTATTCTTAGCAGCTTTGGAAGCTGGTGTTTGCTGTGCTAACACCTAAGCTCACACAATCCAAGATTTGGAAGCACACCTTGAAGGTTTGCTTTCTTTTTCCATTTTCTGTCAAAAACAAGTATGCCATGTGACTTTGTGATGTATGCTATTTGAGTATGTTCTAGTGTTTTTAACTTGTTAAGGTGTGTTGTTAGAAGTTAAACAACAAGAAAAGTTGCATGTTTGAAGTGTTTTAAACATAAAAGCTTTGTTAAAATCTTGTTAAGAATCTGTTATGGAATGTTTGGATTAAAAGATTACAAGGTGTTGAATATTGTTAGGGTCCTTTGTGTTGTCCGCTAATGAGTGTTTTTGTCTGTGTGATAAGTTTCAAGTATTTGTGTAGTTTGGTGTTAGCTATAACAAAGTTTGTATGATCACTTGAAAACATAAAAACAAGAAGAAACCTTCAAACCTTGATTTAATCTTTGTTTGTGTGAATTAGAAGCTAAAATTTGGCAAGCTGTTTGTAAAACCCGCATGCTTTTACCATGAATAGTACCCTTACGATCGTACGTACATGATTAGAACTTTCCTTTTATATCATGTTTACTTTTCACGAACAAGATTTACAAGTATTACGTACGCGTGATAACACGATAAGTATTTAATACGTATTAAGACATGATAATTATTTCAATAACAATTATAATCACGAACATACGAACATGAAATCATGAACGTAAATAATCACGAGATTAATTTTACGTATTTATGTATATTTATTACGATCATGAATAAATATAATAAGACACGAACGATAACTAAATAAATCACGTAAAACACGATCACGAGAACAAGTATAATTTTTGACACGGAAAAACATTTGGGTTACCTTATGTGGGCCCCCTTACCCGCGGCTAGACACAAGGACAAGAGCCAAACCCATTTGATTTTACTAAACAAGAGATAAAGGAAAGATTATTTTCATGATAACAAAATATCAGAAAAGATCAAAACCCTAAAATCTTTCTCTTCTCTTGTTCTTTGGCCGCCGGGTATAAACACACACCAAGGGTGTGTTTGTTGATTTTGGTGATTGATTTCTTGCTAGAGTGTTAGTGTTATCGTTCTCCTTTGTTTCACGTGATCGGTAAACCCTTAAACCTCTTTTTCTTTATGATTTATTTAATCAAGAACACATGGAAACATGAATGATTATTAAAACAAGTAATATACATGTTAATAAATCATGGGGGTAAATTAATTAAGGTTTAAGGGGTGTTTGTTTTTGGCCGACGCAAGGAACCGAGACCCAAGGGGGTCTCGGCTTGTTTTGTTTCGCACCAACCGAGGCCTCAAGGTCTCGGTGTGGTGTCGTGTGTCTCGGTCACAGGAGAAAAAGGAACCCCGACCTTGGTCGGGGTATGTTTGGTGTTTGGTGGCTCTCGGCTAAGAACAAGAACCACCACTGGCTTATGTCGGTGGATAAATAAGGAAAGCAGGGGGAACCCACAAGACGCGGCAGCAAGGGGAACCACGGCTAGCCGGTGTGAACTTTTGCTAGCCGGCGGCTAGCCAAGGCTAGGGGTGCGTTTGTTGACCGGTTCACGGGTTTGGTTCACGGGGTCACAAATACGGTTCACGACATTTTTAGATTAAAACACGGGTTCGGTTCATGCGTGATTTTTGCAAGTTAATTATTTTACAAGGTTAATTATTTTTACAAGGTTAAATTAAATTAATTAAAACATGTACATGATTAATTTAATTTATGCATGACTTAGGTTATTAATATTATTATTAATACATGAATTTTAACCTAAGTAATTACCATTTTATTTAGACTATATAATTAATTAATTATTAAAATCATGACTTATAATTAATTAATTTACATGACTTAGGTTATATTATTAATAGATAATAATACATGTTTTAACCTAAGTATTTTTACTTTTATTTAATTAAATCATGTTATATTTAATTAAATACTTTAACATATAGTTTATTTAATTTACATGAAATAATTAATAAACTATACTATATAATTACATGGCTTAGAATATTAATCAGTAAACACTTAAGCTTATATAATTAGCTGAATAATCCAGCTTATTTCTATTTATGGAAACTTTCTATTTTTAGAAACTTTTTTAATTAAGGAAGCTAATCTATTTATGGAAACTTTCTATTTCTAGAAACTTATCTATTTTAAGCAGTAAATCTATTTTTGGAAACTTTCTATTTTTGGAAACTTTCTATTTTGGAAAATTTCTATTTTTGGAAACTTTCTATTTTTGGAAAATTTCTATTTTTGGAAACTTTCTAGTTTAGGAAATCTGCTATTTTTAGGAAGTTACTTATTATTACACAACAAGTATAATAATACAAGAAATACAAGAAATACTTAATCAGAATAGACATAATACATGATAAACACAATATTAAGCTTTAATCAGTAAAACATGACATGAACATATAAAACAAGCTAAGACATGATATAAAACCAGTTAGGTACTCAGTAATCAGATACTTTTAGATGTATGTATTTATGTAGCATTATTGATACCGAAGTAGGACTCTCTTTCGTTCGTCTTCTTCGTTCACTGGAAACAAGGTACGTATTCTCCGTCCTTTCAGTATGGACATTCTTCCTTATTAGGATTCCCCGTATGCAGCCAACTGTTTTCCCCAGTATATGTTTTATATGTTTTTGAATTGCTTATGTTTGATTAGATACCTAAAGCCATATACATGCATGACCAGTTTCACCTAGTTATTGAGGTACCATAACCATAACACTGGAGGCACCAGTGTTATGACTCCACCACGACGGAGTGATAGCTCGTGGCGTCCCTTCAGCTTTTGGCCATAATTATTATTATCAGGTGGGGAGTATGGGTGCATCCTAGTTTACATTTTTTCAACAGATTATTCAGGTGAATGTGGTGTGTGCCTTGCATCCTTCACAAGGAGCTGATCCCTCCTACCCAAACCAGTATATTAAATTAGAGGCAGCCCCTCTAATTTGCATGACGAGGTCACCCCTCCAAGTATTCATGCACGTTGATAATTCATGACCTTTATTGGCTAATGGTAAACATGTAAAACAGTGTTTATAAGATAAACATAAGGCTTTTCAAAATATAAAACCAGTTTTTATAAGATATATCAGGTTATCCAGGACTTAGTCTTTTCTGCTGCTTTATGCTTATATGCTTATGTTATTCATGCTTTACTTGTATATCCGTGCACTGAGCGTTATGCTCAGCCGTTTTCCTTTCATGTTCCCAAAACGGCAGGAACTCAGGGACGCTCGTAGACTTTAAGCGTACGTGCATATGGATTGGAAGCTTTCTAGCCTTCTTTACTTTATGCATTTCTTTATACTTTGATACTCATTTCCATGGACATTGTTTAGTCCTTTTAATTTACAGTACTTATGCTTGTGTGTGATGAGTTCTACTTTTGGGGTACCGATGTTTGATTCCGGTATTTCCTTTATGGTCATGTGATGTTTTATACATTTATCCTTGTATGCTTTGATGACACGCCATAATCACGCGTGACATTCCATTTACCAAAAATGGGGTGTTACAATTATGGTATCAGAGCCAAGGCTTCGACCTGTAGGCTCTCAAAACACGATCTGTGATTAGTGGGTAGTTACTATGGTCTTCCTAGAACTGACAGTCGGTTTTCATGCATTCATCATTTTCATGCATACATATATATGTCATTGTCGCAGTCTTCCTAGAACTGCTGGTACAGGACTGGCCCTATTTAGTCGCATGTGTTTTATCGAAACTTTTAAATTTAGGACCGACCCATTGGCGTCCCCTCGCCATGTATTTTGTTTTGAGTGAATTGACCATAGGCGTTCACTCTCGCGCATACAAAAGTTTTCATAAAACTACATCATGCATTCATGTACTAGTTTTTTTCCTGCATAAATTTTTTGTCATGATTTATTGGTATAAATTTTTTTTCATGTATATAGCTTATGTTTAATCATGTATTTTATGTTATACTGTCAGATGGTTCTCACACGCGAGCAGGAAAAACTCAATGCAGCAATCCAAGCTGCAATGCAAGCTATGCTTCCTCAGCTGAGGAACGAAATCAGGGCTGAGGTTCAGGCTACCAACAACAAGCAGAAACACCAAATACCTCTTCCTCCTCCTCCAGCAACATTGGTCACATGACTGGAGAGATTCCATAAGCTCCGCCCTCGAGTTTTCGAGAGAACAGATAGCCCCAGTGAAGCTGAAAGCTGGTTGGCTCATATTGAGAAGATCTTTGATGTTGTGGGCTGTGACCCCGTCTTCAAGTCGAGGTTAGCTGGTGGATGGCACTGAAGCAGTCTGAGGGAGGTGATAATTGAGTGGCTGGTTTTTCTTGGGCTCAGTTTAGGGATTTGGTGATGGGACAATTCTTTCCCAAGGCTGAGCAAGACAAGCTTAGGAGAGAGTACCATGGAATCTGACAGAGAGCTGGGGAGAATAGCAACGAGTTCATGCAACGCTTTCTTCGCTTGGCTGGTTTCCTTGGTGCAACAACAGGTACTCCTGAAGAGCAAGCACACCACTTTAGGTGGGCTCTTCGTACATCGGTCGCAAATAACTTGGTGTGTGCTACGTTTAACACGGTAGCACAAGTGACCGATGCAACACGTAAGCTGGAGATGCTGCAGGAAAGAGATGAGTTTGGGGAAGCAGAGAGACCCGATAAGAGGTAAACATTCGTATTCAACAGTGATCAATCCGTATTCTTTCAGTACATGTCAATATTTCATCTCTTTAAAACTGTATCTTCCAGGCAGAAGACTGGGGACCGGTGTCAGTCGGCTACTCAGCAACAGCCTAATCAGCCCAAGGGAAACGATCAGACTCACGACCGTTCTGCTACGGATAGGCGTGGCGGTAATGATGATTACCGTAACAACGCTAGACACTCCAACAGTAGCAGGTCCTTATACTTACTCATTTTCTTATGATTTCATGTTATAATTATTAATTCTGACACATTAGCAAATCTTCTACCATGAATCATGGTAACGGGAGGGACCAGAACCAGAGAGGTTCACAGCCTAACCGTCCAGCTATCACTGGTATTCCATCTTACGATTTATCCGTGTTGTCCTTTGTACCTTTTACCATGTCTCATGTATATTGTTCTTATCAGGCTCTCAGCCAGTCAGGACACCTGCTGGAGGATATACTCATCCTCTTTGCTCTACTTGCCATCGTAGGCACCCAGGGCCATGTCGCCGCGACAACGACGCATGCTACAAGTGTGGTCTTCCTGGCCATCGCATGAAGGATTGCCGCAAGGGCGAGATGGAGGGTACATCGGGACATGCTGATACCAATCCGCCTCCTACTAGTGGACGCGTTTACACGACATCTCGCGATCAGGCCAACAAGTCTACAGGTACCATCACTGGAATCTTGTATATGTATGGTCAAGCTGCATGTGTTCTGTTTGATACGGGTGCTACTCACTCGGTCATTTCTACTGCTTATGCCAAGAATGTTAGGATACTCCCCATGCCACTAGAGAATATACTGAGTATTTCCACGCCTTTGAGAGACTCTGTACGCATAACCCATGTGTACAAAAGCCTTCCCCTAGAGTTTGACGACAAGATTCGTCCTATTGATGCACTTCCGCTGGACATGAATGATTTTGACATGATTTTGGGCATGTATTGGCTATCCAAGAATCATGCTATCATAGACTGCCATTCATATCGAGTCATCTTCGGTGATGTTAATGCACCAGAGTACATTCACAACGGGTTCGTACCCGGAAGGTCTTTACAAATCATATCAATCCTACAAGCACGTGCATTACTTTTACATGGTTGTGAGGGTTATCTAGCTACTGTTCATGACATGGATGCTCAATCCCCATCAATTCAGGATCAGCCGATAGTGTCAGAATTTCCAGATGTATTTCCAGAAGAACTTCCGGGCATACCACCTGCACGTGAAGTAGAATTTAATATCGAGCTCATCCCAGGAGCTGAGCCAATTTCCAAGGATCCTTATCTCATCGATCCCATAGAGTTGAAGGATCTGAAGGATCAATTGCAAGAATTTATGGAACGAGGCTTTATTCGACCGAGCGTATCTCTATGGGGCGCACCGGTCTTATTCTTCAAGAAGAAGGACGACAATATGCATCTTTGCATAGACTATCGCGAGCTCAACAAGATTACCATCAGGAATAGGTATCTACTACCATAAATTGACGATCTGTTTGACCAACTTCAAGGTTCCAAACATTTCTCCAAGATTGATCTTAGGTCAGGCTATCATCAGCTACGGGTTAAGGAGCAGGACATTGCCAAGACTGCTTTCTGTACACGCTATGGCCACTACGAATTTGTAGTCATGCCATTTGCCCTTACCAATGCTCCAGCAGTGTTCATGGAATTGATGAACATAATCTTCCATGAATTTCTTGACAAGTTCGTCATTGTCTTCATTGACGACATCCTGATTTTCTCTAAGTCCAAGGAGGAACACGAAGACCATCTTTCTATAGTACTACAGATTCTTTTCCAGAAGCAGCTGTATGCTAAATTCTCTACGTGTGAGTTCTGGTTGGACAAGGTGGCATTCTTAGGTCACATTGTACAATCAGAAGGAATCATGATGGATCCAGAAAAGGTTGAGGCGATTACCAAGTGGCCAAGGCCGACATCAGCGACTGAAGTCTACAGTTTCCTAGGCTTAGCTTGTTATTAGCGTAGGTTCGTGGAGAACTTTTCCTGTTTAGCACTACCATTGACCAAACTGATGCGGAAAGGGGAGAACTTCGTCTGGACTGAAGAAAGAGAGAAGAGCTTTGAAGACCTAAAGCAGAAGTTAGTATCTGCACCTATTCTTACTCTCCCATCTGGTACAGGTGGATTTCAGATCTACAGTGATGCATCGGGGAAGGGACTTGGCTGTGTTCTCATGCAACATGGGAAAGTGATCGCGTACGCTTCACGGCAGCTTAAGCCTTATGAGGAAAATTACCCTACGCATGACTTGGAACTTGCAGCAGTCGTGTTTGCATTGAAGATATGGAGGCACTACTTATATGGAGAATCATGTGACATTTTCACGGACCACACGAGCTTGAAGTAAATCTTCACTCAGCGTGAATTGAACATGAGACAGAGGAGATGATTAGATCTGTTGAAGGATTATGACATTAAACTACAGTATCATCCCGACAAGGCGAATGTGGTGGCAGATGCACTTAGCGGAAAGTCCGAAATGATAAACGTCATTAAAATTGAGGAGGAAATTATAAGAGACTTGGAGCGACTAGACATAGAGATCATGGTACGTGGAAAACACGGTAACTGGGCTAATCTTAGAGTAGAACCCGAGTTACTCTCTAAGATCAAGGAAGAACAGAAAGATGATGGAGAAATCTGGGCGATAATTCAGAATTTGGAGAAGTAGACATAATTTCGAGTAGACACAGATGGTATCTTATGGCAGGGCACAAGACTTTGTGTTCCTGATGATCAAGAACTCCAGGAAGCATTGTTAGCTGAGGCTCATAGTTCCCCATTCTCTATCCATCCTGGTTCGACCAAGATGTACCATGAAGTCAAGCAGTACTTTTGGTGGAGTGGTATGAAACAGGATGTTGCTACTTACGTCTCCAAATGTCTTACCTGCCAGCAGGTTAAGATAGAGCATCAGCGATCTAGCGGTCTTCTTCAACCATTAGATATTCTAGAGTGGAAGTGGGACAAAATCACCACGGATTTTGTTACTGGTCTTCCGCCGACAAAGAAGAAGCACGATGCAATTTGGGTTATCGTTGATCGACTTACCAAATCAGCTCATTTCTTACCGATCTGCAAGGAAGATTCGGTCAGTAAACTCGTTGATACTTATAAGAGGGAGATCATGAGGCTTCACGGTGCTCCATCCAGCATCGTCTCGGACAGAGATCCTTGGGTCACTTCGCGATTTTGGCAAAGTCTGCAGAAAGCTTGGGGGACAAAACTTAAGCTTAACACGACTTTTCATCCTCAAACAGATGGGCAGTCAAAGCGAACGATTCAGACATTGGAAGACATGTTGAGGTCATGTGCGTTGGAATGGACGGGTGATTGGGACGATTATATCTGTTTGGTGGAGTGTGCATACAACAACAGTTGGCACGCAAGTATCAAGTGTGCTCCTTTCGAGATGTTGTATGGCAGAAAGTGTCGCGCCCCAATTTGCTGGGATCAGGTTGGTGAGCGAACACTTGAAGGACCGGAAATGATAGAGCTGATTAATGAGAAGGTCGTAGTAGCTAAGCAGAAACTGCAAGAAGCACGGTCACACCAAAAGAGTTACGCAGACAAGCATCGTAGGGACTTACATTTTAACGTAGGAGATCACGTTTTCTTTAAGGTTTCGCCGGCGCCTGGTGTTAGACGTTTTGGAATCAAAGGGAAGCTCAGTCCTCGATTCATCGGACCGTTTGATGTCATTGAACGAGTCGGTGAAGTATCTTACCGTTTAGCGTTACCTCCGCAGCTTTATCATGTTCACGATGTTTCCATGTGTCCTTACTCAGAGGGTAGAAGTATCATCCCCTTCACATGGTTCAGTACCCACTGGAACAGATTCGTGAAGATCTCACTTTCATAGAAGAACCCGAAAGAGTTCTTGACAGACAAGAACGAGTCATGAGAAGGAAGACGATTCCATTCGTCAAAATCCTTTGGAGGGATCATACCGAGCGAGAAGCCACTTGGGAAACAGAGGAGTCTATCCGGGCTTCTTACCCTCATTTCATATTTTGAATTTGGGTATGTTCTTCTTTTCCAGTTTACTTTATCTATAATTCAGGGACGAATTATTCTTTTTAGGGGGGAAGAGTTGTAAAACCCGCATGCTTTTACCATGAATAGTACCATTACGATCGTACGTACATGATTAGAACTTTCATTTTATAGCATGTTTACGTTTCACGAACAAGATTTACAAGTATTACGTACGTGTGATAACACGCTAAGTATTTAATATGTATTAAGACATGATAATTATTTCAATAATAATTATAATCACGAACATACGAACATGAAATCATGAACGTAAATAATCACGAGCTTAGTATTACGTATTTATGTATATTTATTACGATCATGAATAAATATAATAAGACACGAACGGTAACTAAATAAATCACTTAAAACACGAACACGAGAACAAGTATAATTTTTGACACGGAAAAACATTTGGGTTACCCCATGTGGGCCCCCTTACCCGCGGCAAGACACAAGGACAAGGGCCAATCCCATTTGATTTTACTAAACAAGAGATAAGGGAAAGATTATTTTCATAATAACAAAATATTAGAAAAGATCAAAACCCTAAAAATCTTTCTCTTCTCTTGTTCTTTGGCCGCCGGGTATAAACACACACCAAGGGTGTGTTTGTTGATTTTGGTGATTGATTTCTTGCTAGAGTGTTAGTGTTATCGTTCTCCTTTGTTTCACGTGATCGGTAAATCCTTAAACCTCCTTTTCTTTATGATTTATTTAATCAAGAACACATGGAAACATGAATGATTATTAAAACAAGTAAAATACATGTTAATAAATCATGGGGGTAAATTAATTAAGGTTTAAGGGGTGTTTGTTTTTGGCCGACGCAAGGAACCGAGACCCAAGGGGGTCTCGGCTTGTTTTGTTTCGCACCAACAGAGACCTCAAGGTTTCGGTCTGGTGTCGTGTGTCTCGGCCGTAGGAGAAAAAGGAACCCCGACCTTGGTCGGGGTTTGTTTGGTGTTTGGTGGGTCTCGGCTAAGAACAAGAACCACAACCAGCTTATGCCGATGGCTAAATAAGGAAAGCAAAAGGAACCGCCAAGTCGCGGCCGCAAGGGGAACCACCGGCTAGCCGGTGGGAACTTTTGTTAGCCGGCGGCTAGCCAAGGCTAGGGGTGCGTTTGTTGACCGGTTCACGGGTTCACAATATGGTTCACGACATGTTTAGATTAAAACACGGGTTCGGTTCATGGGTGATTTTTGCAAGTTAATTATTTTACAAACCAATTATTTTTACAAGGTTAAATTAAATTAATTAAAGCATGTACATGATTAATTTAATTATGCATGACTTAGGTTATTAATATTATTATTAAAACATGAATTTTAACCTAAGTAATTACCATTTTATTTAGACTATATTATTAATTAGTTATTAAAATCATGACTTATATATAATTAATTTACATGACTTAGGTTATATTATTAATAGATAATAATACATGTTTTAACCTAAGTATTTTTACTTTTATTTAACTAAATCATGTTATATTTTATTAAATACTTTAATCTATAGTTTATTTAATTTACATGAAATAATTAATAAACTATACTATATAATTACATGGCTTAGAATATTAATCAGTAAACACTTAAGCTTATATAATTAGCTTAATATCCAGCTTATTTTTATTTATGGAAACTTTCTTATTTTAGAAACTTAATTAATTAAGGCAGCTAATCTATTTATGGAAACTTTCTATATTTAGAAACTTATCTATTTTAAGCAGTAAATCTATTTTTGGAAACTTTCTATTTTTGGAAACTTTCTATCTTTGGAAACTTTCTATTTTTGGAAACTTTCTATTTTTGGAAACTTTCTATTGTTGGAAACTTTCTATTTTAGAAAACCTGCTATTTTTAGGAAGTTACTTATTATTACACAACAAGTATAATAATACAAGAAATACTTAATCAGAATAGACAGAATACTTGATAAACACAATATTAAGCTTTAATCAGTAAAACATGACATGAACATATAAAACAAGCTAAGACATGATATAAAACCAGTTACGTACTCAGTAATCAGATACTTATACACGTATGCATTATGATATCGAAGTAGGACTCTCTTCCGTTCGTCTTCTTTGTTCACTGGACACAAGGTACGGATTCTCCGTCCTTTCAGTATGGACATTCTTCCTTATTAGGATTCCCCGTATGCAGCCAACTGTTTTATATGTTTTATATGTTTTTGAATTGCTTATGTTTGATTAGATACCTAAAGCCATATACATGTATGATCAGTTTCACCTAGTTATGGAGGTACCATAACCATAACACTGGAGGCACCAGTGTTATGACTCTACCACGACGGAGTGATAGCTCGTGGCGTCCCTTCAGCTTTTGGCCATAATTATTATTATCAGGTGGGACGTATGGGTGCATCCTAGTTTACATGTTTTCAGCAGATTATTCAGGTGAATGTGGTGTGTGCCTTGCATCCTTCACAAGGAGCTGATACCTCCTACCCAAACCAGTATATTAAAGTAGAGGCAACCCCTCTAATTTGCATGACGAGGTCACCCCTCAAAGTATTCATGCACGTTGATAATTCATGAATTATATTGGCTAATGGTAAACATGTTAAACAATGTTTATAAGATAAACATAAGACTTTTCAAACTATAAAAACAGTTTTAATAAGATATACCAGGTTATCCAGGACTTAGCATTTTCCGCTACTTTATGCTTATATGATTATGTTATTCATGCTTTACTTGTATATCCGTGCACTGAGCGTTATGCTCAGCCATTTTCCTTTCATGTTTCCAAAACGGCTGGTACTCAGGGATGCTCGTAGACTTTAAACGTAGGTGCATATGGATTGGAAGCTTTCTAGCCTTCTTTACTTTATGCATTTCTTTATACTTTGATACTCATTTCCATGGACATTGTTTATTCCTTTTCATTTACAGTACTTACGTTTGTGTGTGATGAGTTCTACTTTTGGGGTACCGATGTTTGATTCCGGTATTTCCTTTATGGTCATGTGATGTTTTATACATGTATCCTTGTATGCTTTGATGACACGCCATAATCAAGCGTGACTTTCCATTAACCAAAATGGGGTGTTACACTGTTAGTCTTAGGGTTGTACTAGGGCTACATAATCTGGTCTTTAACTTTGGAGCTTATTTGTGGCTTATATTGAGTTTTGAAATTGCCTGAAATGTCAAACATATTAGCAAAACAACATGTTATGTGCATTATTCTTGTTGAATTGATTTAAGTGTTTAATTGTGTTTGAGTTTGTGTTATTTGTTTTTTACCGGGGACAGTCCCCTTTACCCAAAAAAGTTTGAGTTATCTGTGTTATTTTTGGCTCCTAATAAGCCACTGCTTATTAAGGTGCCTTTTGTTCTCAGAATCATCCACAAAACCAACTTAAAACAAGCCATAACAAGTCTCTATGAAGCATTAGTGGGAACCCCTTTTCCCACTGACCATACATAATTACCCATTGCTAGTTGAACAAACCTGACTAGCTTATCGTATAAGCCATTCTAGCTTATTAGAACTTGCAAAAACCTGTTTTCGGTTATAGGTCTTATTTTTCTTAGCTTATTATCAGTTCTGGAAGTTTGTAGCTCATTTGGTTAGGGTTTTACTAGAAAACTAACTTATTTGGCTTTTTAACAAGTGCTTATTGGCTTCTACAACTTATTTGAGTGTGCTTATTGGATATTTTCTTGTTGATAAGTATTAATTAGACCATTTATAAGCTTTTTCAAAAAGAATCAAGCCCTAAAGTGGTCTAGAACTCAAATCTGACTATTTTGTCTTTTTGTGAAAAAGTTTTTTTCTTTTTTCTGGCTTATTCCTTGAGCTTTTTCAAAATTTATTTTTACAAGTAGTCTTATAAGCTCAAAATAAGGTTGTGTGTTTATTTTCAGCTTATGGAATTTAGTTTTGGCTTATTAGGCTTAAAGGCCCAATAAGGTTAAGCTTATTGTTTAATAAGCTATGATAAGCTCAGATTCAACTTTTAGGCCTTTAGAATTTTGTTCTTAGAATTTGATTTTGAGTCTATCTGTGCTTTTTCAGCTTATTTGGTGAACTTTTTAGGTTTTGGGCTCAAAAGCCCATTAAGCTTGGACTGTTTTTGTTTTAGGCCCATTTGGAGGCCCATTAAGGGTTTTCAAACTTTTTAATTTTCATTTTTGGTTTATTTAGGCAAAAATACACTAGTTTGAAATTTTTAGAATTTTTCATAAGTTTTGAATACTTTAGTATTATTTTAATATTTATTTGAATTTTAATTTTTTAGGGTTTTTAAATAATTTTAATAGGTTTAAAAATTTGTAAAATTACTTTTTCGCTTAGTAAAAGTATTTTTGAGGTTTTACAAACTTTAAAATCTTTGTTTAGGCTTTTTATTAATTTATTTGATTTTTAGGGCTTTAATTAGCATTTAAAAACTAAATATTAATTAATTTAAAAGGTTACACGAAGTTTTCTTAATTTGTGAATGTTAGATATATTTCTAGGAATTTATTATGTATTTTTGGGAAATTTTAGATAAGTTTTATTTTTCGTCTTGATTTACTTGCGCATCGCGTTTTTCGTCTTAGCTTAATTCTATTGTAATCCGTCATTTTCTTTTATTCCATTTTCCATCATCTCAATATTAATTAAAAACAAGAATTTGACACACATATTAACCCTCCTTGGTGAACAATCTCGTAAAGGGTCATAAGTGTATGTTTTCCTACATGTGCATTTAATACTTACCATATATACGTCTTTTTCCTAAAAGCGTATTTTTACCATAATCAATGGCCTATCTTAGGAGAAGGTCAGAGAGGGAAGTCTAATTAATAAATCATTCTTGGGCAGTTTGTTGATGTTTTTGAAGTTGAGGTGAGAGAGTCTCTTATGCTAGAGCCAGTTTTCACTATCAAAGGCTTTGACAAAGAGACAGGTGTTGCTTCCTTCTGGACGTGATATCATGTCAATAACATACACATCCCTCGTTCTTGGTGCTACAAGAACAAAATCATAATTTTGATTGAAGAGTGTTCCTTGGATCTTGGTGAACATAACTTCGGAACCAGCATCACAGAGTAGACTGATGCCGATTAAGTTGTGCTTCAGTCCATTGACATAGGCGACCCTTGTGAAGGTGATTCCATTACATTCCACTGAGCCATATCCTTCAGTATCCCCTGAGGATTCATCTCGAAAGATTACCTTGGGACCAGACTCCCATTTATATCTATGCAGATATTGTTTAACCCCTGTCATGTGTCTGGAGCACCCACTATCTAGATACCAAAAAAATTTCTTCAAGTGTTCATGCATAGATATAATGAAACCAAATTAGTTTCGATGATGAACCCACTTTCCAGTGGGTCTATTCTGTCGCTGACCAGCGACATTTGGTCATCTTTCTTCCCTTTCTCCCCTTCTTTGGTTGCAGTATCTGGTTTCATGACGTATACTCCCACATATATCACATCCGGGATAGTGTTCACACTCATCAGAGTGACGATCATGAAAGCCACAATACTTGCAAGGAGGAGAGGGTCTAAATCTCTAAGGAGAGTCTCTAGGTCTAGGTTCAGGTCTCCTAGAGGACTTGTGAGGAGTTTTAGATCTTATCGTAAGTTTGGGATTTTGGACATCAATGATTTAACACCCCCATTTTTACCATATAGCAACGGAAGCTAATCTGGGGTATTACATCATAGTACCATAGTCACAATAATAGAAAATGCCAAAAAGACACTTTTATAAAACAAATATTATCATTCATTTATTCAAATCAGAGTTAATAAACAACTGTACATACGCTGTACAAACACAGGTTTCCCAAAGATCTAGTTTTATTGATAGAATGATAACTTATTCAAGACACCACCCTTCACAGCACGTTAGTCTTCATTCACCTGAGATATATATGCTTAAAGTCAACACGAATGTTGAGTGAATTTATAGGTTTTAAACATCGTTTGAATACAAGTATGACTCTAGGGCTACAGTATTATACACCCAGTTTTCAAATTCATCGATTCTTATTGCATTAGCTCATGACCCGCGACTTGACATTATCAAAAAATCCAACAAATTTCCCTTAAGCAGGAAGATTGCCAGACTATCCTGAATTTTAGCAAAATAAAGTATATCTGTTTAGCCTAGGAATGGACCATTAGCTGCTAGCAAGTGGGACTTGCACAGATAGGAGATCTCAGTCTCCAATAGTACTATTCACGATATTAGCGCTCATTAAATGATTAGCTCACGATTAAAAAGGGACATTTGATGGCAACAAGTAAACATAGTGTAAATAATCAGGTAGGCAACATACAAAAACACTTGTATTCCAGTTTTGCATATATTCCCCTAACGGGTTTTCAAATCATTTATAAACTTTTAAAAGTGAGGCTATAAACTCACCTTAGCCTATAGAGTCTTTTGATTATCCTACTATAACCAACCACAACATTCTCACTGAATCTGAACTGACACACATTATGTATATATATCAAGTGTTAGTTTCTGAGTTCAATCTATTAATATACACATTCTTTGATTTAATTATTTGGGAGTAATAGTACCATTGTTCGGGTCATTATACTCAGAAGCCATTCTATAAACGTTTGAGGAGCGAGGGCACTTTAAATCATAAACCCAACCACTCAGTCAGAACGTAATATCGAGATGGAACATTTTTGTACAAAGTTTCCTACTAACATGACACAATATAATTTATTGCATTTTGAGTTTTCAATATTGGCAAAAATAGCCCTTGTAGTTATAGTTTGGTATATATACACTTTTTACCCTTAAAGTATATAGTTTTTTAAATTACAATTTCAACCTTCAATATTTAACCTTAAGGTCTAAAACTTTACAAAATTTATTCTTATAGATTTTAATTTAATAAATGACACTTTTGGCCCAAAATGATAAATAGTTTCAGAATTGACAGTTTTAGTCCCTGAACTTGTAAAAATCATATAACAAGCTCAAAAATGATCCAAATGATCTAGGATTTGAAAAAAAAAGTTTATGAAAACATTCATAATCATAATATAAACTTTTATCCAGAATTATAGCTTTTGAACTGGCTTTTTGCTCATTATTTTATGTAAAATAAAAAATTA
Organism: Glebionis coronaria; assembly: GCA_025667525.1. Taxonomy (NCBI): domain Eukaryota; kingdom Viridiplantae; phylum Streptophyta; class Magnoliopsida; order Asterales; family Asteraceae; genus Glebionis; species Glebionis coronaria. The sequence continues at coordinate 135,191,019 of CM046874.1, read as the reverse complement.
GGGTTTCAAGACATCTTTAACCTATAACTTTCATTTAAAATGATGAAATGACTTAGTTTCTTATTTATTATCTTTCTAACATAAGTTTTGCATTATAAAAAGTCTAAATAAACATTATAACAAGATCAAAGCTGGGTTAACGTAGATTTTACCTAGGTAGCTCCAAAATGGCTCCTTATGGCTTCGTATGAACACAACTTGCTACCAAAGCTTCAAGAGCTTCAATGGCAACCTTCTTGACCTGGTTTCTGGTCTTTTGGGATGTACTAAGACGTATATAGAGGTGTAAATGTAGAATGGGTAGGAGATACAACGGAAACAGGGTGCAAGTTCTTCCTTTGTTCATTCGCCCCTATTTATAGTGTTTTCAACACTTAGGATCCAAGTTAAGGCTTAGGACGTGTAAGATAGATAGAGTACTGATTAAGGGAGGCTAGTGAAGGTCTACATAAGTTCTTAGACCCTAGGTTTGATCTAATCCTTCATTGTGGCTCAAAATATGTCACGACATATATGTGATAAGAATGGTGATGGGTGTAGCAAGCAAGGAGGTGATGCACCTACTTGTAACACTCCTAAAATATTTTAGGATTCATAAATATCAGGTTTGCAAACTTGGAATGGATGGAAATTGTTTGAAAATGTGTTTTGGAGGGAAAATACAAAACCAGATTCTAAAACTAGGGCTTGTAACTTATGATGTGTGTTTTTTGTGATTAGGGACTTAAGAAGTGATTAGTGAATGATTAAGGCTGAATTAGGTTTTAGAAATTCTATTTAAGAGATTTGTGTCCTTGGTTTGAAGTTTAATAAAGTTTTGATGTGAAAATGGGAAGTATACTTTTGTAGATTAGGGTTTTCTAATGATGTAGAGTTTAATCTTAGTAAATGTTATTATCCTCCTCTTAGCTACTGATTTAAACTTAATTTAGGTCCTAGACATTGTTTCTTAAGTGTCCAAAGAGTTCTTACACTTGGTTTAAGGGTTTAGTTTAGGTAAACATGTCTAAAGAGTGAAAATACCTATTTTGACCTAATTTACAAGTCATGCATTGAAATCTTGTACCTTGTGCATTAGGGTACTTGTACATTGTCTTAATATAATCTTATAACCTTAATCAAGTCCTGTGATTATTTTTAGACTTGTCTAAAAAAACTAGGTAATGATTCCATGTGGATTTCTTAATATAAGGGTTTCTATATCATTAAGCCGAATGACTTTCTATTTTGGGTAATTAGGGTTTATATCTTAATGTACACTTATTCTAAGTCTTATATAGTATGTTTATAACTTCTATGGGTTATAAGTTCTTAGTTTAAGGGTTCATATGGGTTGATCATATTCTAGGGTTACTTAAGTAAGCTTAAGGTTCTATGCTTTGAAAACTTGTACTATATGCTTTAATAATTTGTAACTTATTTCAAGATAAATGTATGATTATATTATGATACTTAGTTGAGTTTTATAATTTGTTACAAAATATTAGATTCTAATTCATTATAGGTTGGATTTTATATGCTAATCTTGGTTTTAGGTCATTTCCTTGTAATTAGTTTGTGATTAGTGAATATTAGTATTTTATGATTATTTACCTTTTCTTTATATGGTGGATTAGAGTTAGTGTAAAGTTTTTAGTAATAGTACATAGTCATTTTGTGGTTATATTGCTTGAAATATTAGTTTATAAGGGATTTCTATGGGAATTTAGGGTATATTTGTTATATTTGAGTTGTTGTTATTCATTGTTTATACATGTGATAACTTTTAGAACTAAGACTTGATATATACATAGTGTTTACAACATATAGGCATATGTTGATGTGGCAATTGTGATAGTGAGATCCATAAGTCAGTCATATAGTATAGTGAAAATGCAAAAATTTCTAAGTAAAATCACCTCTTTATTTATGAACATGGATATTACATTAGCCAAAATTACTGGATGTTATAGTCTCTCCCCCTTATTTAAAATCTCATCCCGAGATTTAACTAGAACTAGGATTTACAAAAGAAAATAGATGTGGATATTTAGCTCGAATTTGGTCTTCACGTTCCCAAGTATACTCAAGTCCTCTTTTCGAGTTCCATCGTACCTTAATTATTGGGTGTTGTCCCTCTTAATAAGATGATATACTATAGAAATAAAGAAGAAAATAAGATGGATTCTAGAGAGAGAAAGTAGTGAGAGAAAGTAGAGAGAAGGTGGATAAAATTAGGTGATATTAGATTGAAGAGTGAATTACAATGAGACAACCAACCCTCCTATCATGCTAGGAGGGGAGTTTATATAGTCCACCCACATGCGGGCTTTAATGGGCTATATATATTGGGCCGGGCTTATCTTTTGGACTTTAGGTAACTTAAATCCAAGCCCGTGAACCATGACTAATTAACTAACTATTACAACGTTGTACTAAATGTTACAATAATAAACTATGACCGAGCATTCTTGTTTGACTCAGTATATTGAGGCTAACAATCCTCCCCAATGTAAGGTCATTCCCCTTCGATATTTGGAGATCAATGGAGATTACGAATCTCGTCATAAATGAGTCTTGAACGTGTAACAGTAGTCTTTTTTCTTCATGCTGTGATCTTTGAGCCTTTGTCGTTGTCTTTCGACTTTGTCTTTAAACTTGAGATCTTCAAATCATTCTAGACATGTCTTTGCCATCTTGCGATCTTGTGTCTTTATCCACATGCTCATACTTTGCACCATCTTGAAAGCTTGCTAACAATCTCCTTTGAAGAGAGGTCATTCCTCTAGATTAATTGATAAGGAAGATTTTGATCATTAGAGTTGCGGAAGTCTTTTGCTTTCTTGATTGCTGAATATCTTTGGGCATGAGTGTGTGGTTTTGAATCTTCGACTTTGCTGAGTATATCGTAACGCCAACTTCATGAGACAAAACATAGACACGGACTGAATGGCTTTGACATTCGTCCTAAATCGATAACGTTTTACCTCCGGTCGGTGAAGACCGTTATACGATATTAAATATCGAACCTGTGATTAGGTAGATTCAATTAAGAATCTCCTTGACAGAGTTTCACGGCTGTACTAGCCGTTCTCTTTAATCGACCGTCTCAAAGCAAGACTGCGAACATAAAGAGTGAATCAATTGGATAAATATCCGCTTGATTAAAGTCGTCTATTCAAGTTCCTGGAAAAAAGTTTGATTCATTAAGAATCTTACCATTGTTGCTTTCCAGTTGACAGAAGCTTGATCCATAAAGAATCTCGTAAGTCATTGTGAATTTCCATTCGTCATTGTGAATATTAATAAATATCACTCTGAATGTTTGATGTTGACGCTAGAAGGATTTCCATTCGTCATTGTGAATATTAATAAATATCACTCTTAATGTTCTGGCAAGACCATAAAGATATTGCGTAGAAACCTGAAACGAGTTTGAATTGATAAAGACATAAACCACTGTTGCTTTTCAGTTTTACATATGTTCAATTCATAAAGAATCTTACACATGACCTACCACAGTGTTGTTTGATGTTAACACTGGAAAAATTTCCACTCATCATTGTGAATACTAAGTAGTATCACTCTGAGTGTTCTATCAATATCGCAAGGATATAGCTTAGGATTCTCTTGATCGTCATCCGTGTATCCTAACGAGATTTGATTGATCTCATGGCTCTAGACTCGATTGTGCGCTTTTAGTGGCCGGAGGCTGGAGCAGTTGCCACCTATTCAATATCAACAATCTCAGAGTGAGAAAGTTAATAAAAGTCGTGTTGATCTCCGTGACAATAAAACAAACTTCTTTTGAAAGAAGCCTGAGTAGCTAGGTATGGGTTGTGCATTACATCACTGGGTCCATGATGCGTTGTCTTCATGATGTGTTGACCTGGTTTCTGCCTAAGTTGTATGGAGGTCTAATTTCTTTACACCCTTTATCCTTACATTTCTTTTTCATTGTTCAACCCCTTCAATGCTTACCAAGACATCATTACTAGCACCTTGTTGTGATTGTTCCAGTGCCAACTTAAGTACTTAGTCGGCATTTAGCTACGTTCACATTCTACTCCATCTTTCCTAAGGACTTCTAATAATCTATTGGATTGTCCCTGGGAAGATTCCTCCGGTTCTGGTTGGATCATAGGACTTAAACCTAACCACCCTTTTGACACCAATAACGACGTGAATTATATGATCGTAACCATAAGTGCTTGAGTCTTTAGATCACATATTTATCACATTTTCTCCCCTATCTCTAATATATAAAATCGTTTGATATTAGAGATACCAAATTTGATTAAATATATCACAAAAATAGTCTTTAAAACTTTTGAGAGAAAAATGTGTCAAACTTAGCATGAATTATCGAAACATTTTATGTAGTGTCGAGCACTCAATTTTTGAAAGATTTTGAGTAATCATTAAAAAACTCTTGAAAAATTGTACTCGCACACTACATGTTCATGAACACATAAAAGATTGTCATAGAAGAATGTGCTCACGAACATCAAAGCTTTTTATGTGAAAAATACCAAAGGATACATGATAGGTGTGTAAACACCCATCCTTTTTACCACTTAACTGCAATAATAACCGATCCAAAACGTGTATTTTATGTCATAAATGTCGGAATTATGCGTGGTTTGTGTTTTTGTTGTGATTTAGGACGAAAATGTGAAAAAGGGAGAAAACACGGGCATTCACGGGCTTTTATCAAAGAAAAAGACAAAAGACGAAGTCAAGAAATCAAGAGTTCAAAAAGAACGGAAGTCCAAGACCAATTTTGAAGATTTATCGAAGAAAAAGTCAAAAGACGGAAGTTTACTAAAAGCCGAAAAACTCAAGTCTAATTTATGGAAGAATTGCAAGACGAGTTTAAAGAAATCTCGATACAAAGTCATTAAAGTCAAAGAAATAAGAAGATTAAGGACTTAATGATGCAATTAAAGAAAGAAGGAAGAGGGGAGGAAGCTTCCTAAGCACCTCCCTAATCCTCCTATAAATAGATCATTAGGATTTACATTTCATTTTGTTGGCTAAGTGTGACAATTAGCTCTTCCACCATTTTAATTACTTGTTCTTTAATTACATCTCATTTAATTAATTGTCTTGCACCTTAAATACATTTAATTTCAAGTAAGTTTCCTTTTAATTATTGTCAATCTTTACTTTTATTGTTCATTCCTATCTACCTTTCTTTAATCTTTAATCTTTATGTTTATTGTTCATGTTCATGTTCTTGAGTTTTTATTAAATTGATTAAGTGGGTATTGATTTTGTTGGTGTTTGATTGTTAGTTTTATTGACTTAAATTGTTTGTTTATGATTAGTAAATGTTTATTGATTAGTTTGATTTAATCTTTTTGTTGATTTGATTAAGTTTTGTTTAGATTCGTGTATTTTTCCTTTCCCCGTGTTCTTCGTTGTCTGTTTGTTTTCCTAGGTATATTCCGAATCAAGCCAAGGTTATTCCGGATCAATGTTTTGTTTTGAGTATTCCGAATAAAGAACTTATTCCGGATCAGTGGATATTCCGGATCAAGTATAGTTCATTCGAATCATTCCGAATCAAGGGTTGTTCATCCGGAATATTCAATATTCCGGATCGAGAAATTCATTCGGAACACTCCGAATCGAGTGTCTTCATTCGGAATATCAAATATTCCGAACCAATCATATATTCCGAATCAAGCTTGTGGTTGTTCATTCGGAATATTCCGAATGAAGGGGTTTGAGTGTTTATTCCGAACGAAGGAGTTCATTCGAAACATTCCGAACCAAAGAAACATTCCGAATCAGTGAAGTTCCGAATCAAGCTAACATTCCGAGTGAAGGCTTTATTCCGCATGAAAGATTTATTCCGGATAAGTGACATATTCCGGATGAATCAATATTTCGGATGAACCAATTGTTTCGAATGAAGGTTTTGTTTTGATTAATCCGAACGAAGACGAATTATTCCGGGTGAAGGTGACATTCCGAACGAGTAATTATTCCGAGTGAGGTATTTTTAGTTTATTTTAAGTTTTAGTTTGTTTAAATTTTTAGCTTTACTTTTCCCGCCTTTTTACTTAGTCGCACTTTAAGTTTACTTTCCTTAGATTTATTATAGCCTTGTCTTATTTTAAGTTTTCGTTGCGTTTTAAGTTTGCATTTAGGTTAGTTTTAAGTTAATTGCCATTTACTTTAAGTGCCTTTTAATTTTTGTCACGTTTTAATTATCACCATTTATTTTAATAGTTCTTGCACCTTTAATTTTACTACAACGACACAACTTTTGTTTCCACCAAAGAACGACTGAGTCGCATAGTTAACCAGGATCAATTCGATTAGACATGAACAACGATATTTTCTTACTAGGTAAAAGCCAGTTATCAAATGGCGCCGATGCCGGCTCTTTTCGTAAAGATTAGCGGTTTTCTGTGAGAGACGCGTTACTTTTTGGGATCCGTTCATTCGTGAGCGTTATTTTTCTTGCTCAAAAATTTCAAAAAAAAATCCATAAAAATTAAAAATTGTTAAAAAAAACTATAAAAATTAAAAAATTTCAAAAATCTAAAAAGATTTTATTTTTATTGTGTATATATATTCTCTTTGTGTTTGGTTTCTTTTTCTTTTGCCTTTGTAGGTGTATGCGTACTAGATCTTCTACTTATCAAGAGCCCGAGACTCCTGAAGATTTAGCTGTGGCAGGTGTGAACAACAACAACAATAATCCACCGCACCTCAATAATAACAACAACAATGTTTTTCCACAGCCCGATCTTCGAACAATGGAGGAGCTTTGTCAACCCACCATGTTTGGACGAGGAGGACCGATTGCGCCGATGCAAATCACGGCTCCGGAGTTTTTGTTGAAGCATCATATGATCCAGCAAGTGCAAACAAATCCTTTTCGAGGAATGCCTGATGATGATGCCAACAAACACCTCGACAAGTTCATTACAATCACTCAAAGCATGAAGTTGCCCGGTGCTACAATGGATGTTCTTCGCCTTCAAATCTTTCCACATACTTTATCACACCACGCCGAGAAATGGTTTGATCGTCTTCCAAAGAATTCAATTCATACTTGGGATGACATGACTCAACGCTTTTTGTCGCGCTACTTTCCACCATCCATGGTCACGAGCCTTCGCAATCAAATCAGCGGTTTCATGCAAGAACCCGATGAATCTCTCTTTGATGCTTGGGAAAGATATAATGTTTTGATCGATCGTTGTCCAAACAAGATCTTTTACTACTCCGTAATAAATACAGTATGTGTATCACTAAATGCTATCTACTCCTTCCCATTCACTGTGTCTTTTTTTTAATTGTTAATTATTTACAATTTGCAATCTTTTATCCCATACATATTTGTTCTTTTTCTTTTGTATTTTTGTGCATGAAACTATACTACGAGTCTATCTTTAAAATTCTAACTTTGAAATGTTAAAAGTTAAGATTTTGCCACAATATAACTTTTTTTAGTATATCTATTTTTCAATTATTCAATCAAAAAGAATTTGACTGCTCGTGAGCGTAACAGGCTGTACGAAAGTGCTTTCCACATGACGAGGGATTGATGGTGATCTTTTTTATGGTTATGGCCAGAGACACATTTTGGATAGCCTTTAATTTTTTACGGTTGTTAAAGTGATGCATAAAACTGTAAATTGTTAGTTTGCTCCAACATATGTTTCATCATTGTTTTTATTTTTTGGAAAGGCTGGTATGTTTCATCTTTGTAAGCACGACATATTTTGTAGTAAATAATTTGTATGTTCCATTAATAATGCATGGACATAATTTTTTTTGACGACTTCGTGTCCAAAAATACGCTGATAATCGAAACAAAATGTGTGGAAGTACTTGCTGATAAACGAAACAAGTGTTTGTAAGTACTTGAGCAGGATGGTGAGTTTATCTCAACTACACAACTTGGGCAAGGAAGTTGGTTAAATTTTAAGCGAACGAGATTAGTTTATAATGACAACTAACAAATCAAGTGTGTATCGTTTTCAAAAGTTGGTTTGTAGATAATTTTTTTAAGAGTGAAAAGTAAAAAAAATAAAGGTTGTTTGTGAAAAAACTTCAAAAAATATGTGTAATTTACATTTTCAAATCTTTTTTTATTATTTTTTAAGCTCAAATCAGTTATTGATCACACTCTTTTTGTTACATTTTCATTTAATTAGCACTCACATATATCATTTTCTATTCATTACGATCAAAGTTAAAGACCAAAATGAATAGACTTTATTATTATAATTGTTATTATTATAAACTGACATGTTTATCAAATACTTAGTATTTTCTGATTATTTATTGGATTTGTCAGTCGCACATGTTTACGTTTAATTTTTTTCTTCATATATTATTACTTCTTACATAAAAACTTCAAAATACACTCGGAGTTACACGAGTCTTGAAGCTACAATCATTTATTTTAAAATATTTTTTTAAATATTTGAAAACTACTACTCCCTCCGTCCCAAAATTATTGTCCATCGACAAAAAACACACAGTTTAAGAAAAGTACCACCTTTTCAGCTTTCTCTCTCTTAATTTTTGTAGAAAGGCAGTTTTACCCTTAACCAATTAATTAAAAACATTTGTAAAGTTTGTAATTATGATTTCACTTAAGGGTAAACCAGTAATCTCGATCTAAAGTTCCTACCTATTTTTAGAAGTTTTTGAATTGGGAAATTAAATTAGGACAAACCGAAATATAAAGATGGACTATAATTTTGGGACAGAGGGAGTATTAATTAAGATAAATTATTTTAATAAAAAGATGTATCTACGTGAAGTCAATATTTGTTATGACTTCACAAATAATAATCCTCCAAAAAGATTCTTAAACTAACACACGGGTGTTGCCATACATAACATAATGTGTAGAAAAAATTGCGTTGAAATCATCTTCTATAATTGATACTATGAATCAATGGCGAAAAAATTGATACCAATGTAATTCATGCAATTTTTAACTTTTAATGGTACTCCTATATGAACAACATATTTATGTAGTTCATTTGATATATCAAACCTTACCGTTATTCACTCTAAAAATTCATTAAGGGTGCGTCAATGACCTATTCATTAAACTAAGGTTACTTGTGGTTAGTAGTTGGATAGAAGAGATGTATGAGAAAAGTAATATAAGCAATATGGAATTGGTGCTTATGGATGAGAATTTAAGCTCTAATTAAATAAAATACATATTCAAATTATTATTTTGTTTGTTTCACTGCACTAATTATATTTTTCAAAACACAAGAATGTAAGCGACTGTGCGGTTGAGGTTGGGGAATCAATTAAAAAAAAAGCTGGTAGAAGGAAGTTTTGTTAGTATAAAACTATACACTCTGGGTGAAATACGATCACATGATCTTTTGCATTCGTGAAACTTGTAACTTGTAACACCCCCAAGATCTTTTGTATTCTCAACAGGGGTACATTTAACTTTCAAACAGCCATTTTGTAACACTTTTGTAACATTTGTGATATAAAATGATCTTTCATGTCCTCACATTTGTCGCATGTTTTATTACGGCCACGAAATTGAGATAGAGAGATTAAATGGGAGGAATATGAAACTATACAAATTTGATCAAACAAATATAAAACCACATGAAACCGTGACAAGATCTTTGGCATTCTATAAACTTGTAATACCTCTAAGATCTTTTGTATTCTCAACAGGGGAGCATTTAACTTGCAAACCGCTATTTTGTTATATTTGTAACATTATTGATATAAAATGACTTTTCATGTCTTCACATTTGTTGCATGTTGTATTTCGGCCGCAAAATTGAAATGGAAAGATTAAACGTGAGGAATACGAAACCATACAAATCTGATCTAACGAATATAAAACCATATGAAACGGTAACAAGATCTTTTTGATTCTCGACAGGGATACATTGAACTTGTAAACCGCCATTTTGTATCATTTGTAATATTTGTGATATAAAATGAACTTTCATGTCCTCACTAAATGCTATCTACTCCCATAATATGTACCTTTCTCTTCCGGAGAAAGTTCTAATCGGATTCCCATTGAGACCATGTCTTTTCGAGCATTAACCCTGTCTTTTGTTTTCCCCAAAATGTTCAATAATAATCCTATAAGGCTATCAAGAACATTCTTTTCAATATGCATAACATCGAGGGAATGTCGAACATCCAAACACTCCAAGTATTCTAACTCCCAGAATATGGACTTTTTTTTTCCATATTCCCTTTTCAATTCGACTATTTTTTCCTTTTCCAAACACAGTTTTTATATTTTGAACTCGGGAAAGTGCCTCCTTTGCATCAAGTCGTGTCCTTACTCTACCGTACTCGGGCTTCCCATCAAATTCCTTTTTCTTTTTTCGATAAGGGTGATTCCTTTCAAGCGATCTTCGATGACCCATGAACATAGTTTTTCTACAATTCAGTAACCATCTTGAAGATGTTTGATCTTCACAAACGGGACACGCAAGTTTACCTTTTGTACTATACCCTGACAGATTTCCATACGCTGGAAAGTCACTTATAGTGCAAAAAATCATGGCTCGTAGTTGGAACTTTTCCTTTCTATACGCATCATATACTTGAACGCCCGAGCCCCACAAAGTTTTCATGTCATCGATCAAAGGAGCCAAATAAACATCAATGTCGTTATCAGGTTGTTTCGGACCTTGAATTAACAACAACATCATAATGTATTTACGTTTCATGCATAACCACGGTGGAAGATTATAGATGCATAAAAGAACCGGCTAAGTACTATGATTACTACTCATGGTTCCGAACGGATTGATACCGTCAGAACTAAGTCCAAATCGTATATTTCTAATCTCGGCACCAAACTTATCAAACTTATTATCAATCTTTCTCCATTGAGATGAATCTGCCACATGTCTTAATTTTCCGTCCTTTTTACGACCCTCGGCATGCCAACGTAATAGTTGTTTGCAAATAATTGTTTGAGTCTTGTTATGATTGGAAAGTACCACAGTTGTTTAGCTGGAGGTCCACTTTTGACTTCTTCATCATTTTCATTTGTTTCTTCTCTACTATCGTTCTTCTTATTTGTTTGCTTTTTACTTGCATCTTTATTTTCTTTTTGTTGTTTTTTCTTATACCTCGATTCCCCACAAGTAACACATTTATGTAGACCCGCATACACACCTCTATACAACATACAATCATTTGGACATGCATGTATCACTTCAATTTCTAATCCCATTGGACTCATCATTTTCTTGGATTGGTATAACGAAACTGGCAACTGGTTATCGTCAGAAAACATTTCATGCAGAGCCTCTAATAAGTCTGTGAAACTTATGTCACTCCACCCATGTTTTGCTTTTAAGCTAAACAACTTTACCACCGCATTAAGTATTGAAAATTTTGTACAACCATTATATAACGGTTTAATAGCATCATCATACAACTTTTGTAATTTTTCTTGAACATTTTCATCATCGGTACCTTCCATGTTGTAAAACATCCGATTTAATTTTTCGAAGCTCTCGCTAAAATATGAATCACTATTATCATTCCTATTGTGCGAGTCACTGTTGTTATATGAAGCATTATCACTGTACGAATTGTTATTATTTTCATTAAAAAGACGAGCCCGCTTGCGACTATTAAGTAGTAATTCACCATGTGTTGACCAATGAGTATAATTTAGCACAAAACCACGTGTAATTAAGTGGTCCTCAATTACACGAATATCACTAAATATATATTCATTTTTACAATCTTTACAAGGACACCATATTTCAAGATCTCCATTCTTCACCCGATTAGCCTAAGCAATTTTAAGAAAATTAAGCACACCTTTCACGTAAGCTTCTAAGCTTCTTCAGAATGTCCAATCTCATACATCCATATATTACAATCCATCTGAAATTTAGAAATCAAATGCAACATGAAGTGAATGTATAATACAAATGAATGAAACAATAATGGTCACGGTTTGGCTCTAACCCACCTTTTGACTATTTCGCCTTATATGTGTATAAATTTTAACGAATTTACTATTTAAAAAAATCGGGTAGCATCTCCCCTTAACTCCTCAAGCATTTGTATAAAAACACGAACTCAACGAGTAAAGGTGAGTGTGTACCAATTTTTTTAAATAGTAAACTCGTTAAAAGTTAAACATCATATCCTAAATGAGACACGAAATAATCAAAAAGATTTAATCTTTATTAGATTAACCTCGTAGTCAAAATATATACATTTAAAATATACATTTAAAGACGAGTTTTTTTTGGACATTAATTATGGCGGCTATGGAAATAATAAGATTTGTGAAGAAAGTGTTTTTATAAATAAAGTAAAAGTGTACTAAAAAGGAAAGTATTTTAAAAAGAATATTAAATAATTTAAAACTAGCTTTTTCATGAGTATTATATTTTTTACGGTTTCTTTGAAACCGTTTTTTAAAATCACTTTCGTACAAGAATATATTTTTTACAACGTTTCTTACAAAGCGTTTCAAATAATACAATTTTATATTAAATATTTGTATTTTTTGGAACGGTTATTTTCAACAGCTGTAAATAATCCATTTTCAATTATTTAAAACGGTGAAATAGAAAACCGTGATAAATACTTAGTTGTAAAATTACCCTACCTACTGGCTCCGCCTAGTCCTACATACACGCGAAAGAATCAAATCACCTTCCAACCATGCTTTCTTATTCAATTACTTTACCTGCTTAAGTAAGGACCAGCCTTAAGAAACATTTATATCCGAGGGAATCAAATCACCTTTGTCCTGACAAGTCAATCATGTTGGGGAACATTTAGTTTACCTGCTTATAAATTTCATGACCAATCAATCACATGCACTCTGATAAAATTTTGCTTGGTTATCCGATATTATAACACTCGAAATTCAAAAGTTTTATAAAGTAAAAAGGTCGTATAATAACTCGCAGTGAATAAACTGTCTCATGTCCCACCCATAAAGAGTTTGAATATAAAAGGTTACCACACTCATCAATTCAAAAATCAATTCTATAACAACCAGTCTTCCTAAATCAAAGAAACCAAAAATGTCATATTATCAAGAGTTAGTACCATATGATGTAATTTTCGAAATTCTATTGTATCTACCTGTTGCAACCTTAATAAGATGCAAGGTTGTATGTAAACAGTGGTGTGCAATAATTGGTGGCCCTTTTTTTATTAAGCAACATGCAAAAACAAACAAAATCATTCACATAACATACAAAAAATTATCCGTTGTCAAGTGTCGTTTACTAGATGCGTCATCTATACATATCCCATGGAATATACATTTTGGTGGGAGTGGGATACATCCATTTATGGCAGATGACTATATTCGTGTAGGTGGGTCTTGTAATAAAACATGCGATAAAATGTGAGGACATGAAAGCTCATTTTATATCACAAATGTTACAAAAGTGTTACAAAATGGCGGTTTGAAAGTTAAATGTACCCCTGTTGAGAATACAAAAGATCTTGGGGGTATTACAAGTTACATGTTTCACGAATGCAAAAGATCATGCACCATTTCATGTGGTTTTATATCGTTAGATCAGATTGCTATGGTTTCGTATTCCTCCCGTTTAATCTTTCTATCTCAATTTCGTGGCCGAAATAGAACATGCAACAAATGTGCACATATGAAAGCTCATTTTATATCACAAATGTTACAAATGATACATAATGGTTGTTTGTAAGTTAAATGTATCCCTATTAAAATGCAAAAGATCTTGGGGATGTTACAAGCTGCAAGTTTTTGGAATGCCAAAGATCTTGTCACGGTTTCATGTAGATTTATATTCGTTAGATAGAATTTGTATGGTTTCTTATTCCTCCCGTTTAATATTTCTATTTTAGTTTCGAGGCCGAAATCGACATGCAACAATGTGAGGAAATGAATGCTCATTTTATATTACAAATGTTACAAACTGGCGGTTTGCAAGTTAAAGGTGCCCCTGTTAAGAATGCGAAAGATCTTGAGGGTGTTACAAGCAACTGGAATGCAAAAGATCTTGTCACCGTTTCATGTGGCTTTATATTCGTTTGATCAGATTTGTATGGTTTGTTATTCCTCCCGTTTAATCTTTCTATCTCAATTTCGCGACTGAAATACAACATGCAACAAATGTGAGGATATGAAAGCTCATTTTATATCACAAATGTTACAAAATGGCGGTTTGCAAGTGAAATGAACCCTTGTTGAGAATGCAGAAGATCTTGGGGGTGTTACAAGTTACAAGTTTCACGAATGCAAAAGATCATGTCACCGTTTCATGTGGTTTTATATTCGTTAGATAATATTTGTATGGTTTCGTATTCCTCCCGGTTAATCTTTCTATTTTAATTTAGCGACCGAAATACAACATGTAACAAATGTGAGGACATGAAAACTCATTTTATATCATAAATGCTACAAATGATACAAAATGGCGGTTTACAAGTTAAATGTATCCCTGTCGAGAATGCAAAATATCTTGGGGGTGTTACAAGCTACAAGTTTCTAGAATGAAAAAGATCTTGTTACCGTTTCATATGGTTTTATATTCGTTAGATCAGATTTGTATGGTTTCGTATTCCTCCCGTTTAATCTTCCAATTTCAATTTTGCGGCCGAAATACAACGTGCCACCAATGTGAAGACATGAAAACTCATTTTATATCAATAATGTTACAAATGTAACAAAATAGTGGTTTGCAAGTTAAATGTTCCCCTGTTGAGAATGCAAAAGATCTTAGAGGTGTTACAAGTTTATAGAATGCCAAAGATCTTGTCACGGTTTCATGTGGTTTTATATTCGTTAGATCAAATTTGTATGGTTTCATATTCCTCCCATTTAATCTCTCTATCTCAATTTCATGGCCGTAATAAAACATGCGACAAATGTGAGGACATGAATGCTCATTTTAGATCACAAATGTTACAAAAGTGTTACAAAATGGCGGTTTGAAAGATAAATGTACCCCTGTTGAGAATGCAAAATATCTTGGAGGTGTTACAAGTTACAAGTTTCACGAATGCAAAAGATCATAACACCGTTTCATGTGGTTTTATATTCGTTAGATCAGATTGCTATGGTTTCGTATTCCTCTCGTTTAATCTTTCTATCTCAATTTCGTGATCGAAATAGAACATGCAACAAATGTGCGCATATGAAAGCTCATTTTATATCACAAGCATTTGTATAAAAACACGAACTCAACGAGTAAAGGTGAGTGTGTACCAATTTTTTTAAATAGTAAACTCGTTAAAAGTTAAACATCATATCCTAAATGAGACACGAAATAATCAAAAAGATTTAATCTTTATTAGATTAACCTCGTAGTCAAAATATATACATTTAAAATATACATTTAAAGACAGTTTTTTTTTGGACATTAATTATGGCGGCTATGGAAATAATAAGATTTGTGAAGAAAGTGTTTTTATAAATAAAGTAAAAGTGTACTAAAAAGGAAAGTATTTTAAAAAGAATATTAAATAATTTAAAACTAGCTTTTTCATGAGTATTATATTTTTTACGGTTTCTTTGAAACCGTTTTTTAAAATCACTTTCGTACAAGAATATATTTTTTACAACGTTTCTTACAAAGCGTTTCAAATAATACAATTTTATATTAAATATTTGTATTTTTTGGAACGGTTATTTTCAACAGCTGTAAATAATCCATTTTCAATTATTTAAAACGGTGAAATAGAAAACCGTGATAAATAGTTAGTTGTAAAATTACCCTACCTACTGGCTCCGCCTAGTCCTACATACACGCGAAAGAATCAAATCACCTTCCAACCATGCTTTCTTATTCAATTACTTTACCTGCTTAAGTAAGGACCAGCCTTAAGAAACATTTATATCCGAGGGAATCAAATCACCTTTGTCCTGACAAGTCATTCATGTTGGGGAACATTTAGTTTACCTGCTCATAAATTTCATGACCAATCAATCACATGCACTCTGATAAAATTTTGCTTGGTTATCCGATATTATAACACTCGAAATTCAAAAGTTTTATAAAGTAAAAAGGTCGTATAATAACTCGCAGTGAATAAACTGTCTCATGTCCCACCCATAAAGAGTTTGAATATAAAAGGTTACCACACTCATCAATTCTATAACAACCAGTCCTCCTAAATCAAAGAAACCAAAAATGTCATATTATCAAGAGTTAGTACCATATGATGTAATTTTCGAAATTCTATTGTATCTACCTGTTGCAACCTTATTAAGATGCAAGGCTGTATGTAAACAGTGGTGTGCAATAATTGGTGACCCTTTGTTTATTAAGCAACATGCAAAAACAAACAAAATCATTCACATAACATACAAAAAATTATCCGTTGTCAAGTGTCGTTTACTAGATGCGTCATCTATACATATCCCATGGAATATACATTTTGGTGGGAGTGGGATACATTCATTTATGGCAGATGACTATATTCGTGTAGGTGGGTCTTGTAATAAAACATACGACAAAATGTGAGGACATGAAAGCTCATTTTATATCACAAATGTTACAAAAGTGTTACAAAATGGCGGTTTGAAAGTTAAATGTACCCCTGTTGAGAATACAAAAGATCTTGGGGGTGTTACAAGTTACATGTTTCACGAATGCAAAAGATCATGCACCATTTCATGTGGTTTTATATTCGTTAGATCAGATTGCTATGGTTTCGTATTCCTCCCGTTTAATCTTTCTATCTCAATTTCGTGGCCGAAATAGAACATGCAACAAATGTGCACATATGAAAGCTCATTTTATATCACAAATGTTACAAATGATACATAATGGTTGTTTGTAAGTTAAATGTATCCCTATTAAAATGCAAAAGATCTTGGGGATGTTACAAGCTGCAAGTTTTTGGAATGCCAAAGATCTTGTCACGGTTTCATGTGGATTTATATTCGTTAGATAGAATTTGTATGGTTTCGTATTCCTCCCGTTTAATATTTCTACTTTAGTTTCGAGGCCGAAATCGACATGCAACAATGTGAGGAAATGAATGCTCATTTTATATTACAAATGTTACAAACTGGCGGTTTGCAAGTTAAAGGT
The DNA here is from genome assembly GCA_025667525.1 of Glebionis coronaria. NCBI lineage: Eukaryota > Viridiplantae > Streptophyta > Magnoliopsida > Asterales > Asteraceae > Glebionis > Glebionis coronaria. The sequence goes on along the minus strand of CM046874.1, from coordinate 135,173,986 downwards.
GCCCCTGTTAAGAATGTGAAAGATCTAGAGGGTGTTACAAGCAACTGGAATGCAAAAGATCTTGTCACCGTTTCATGTGGCTTTATATTCGTTTGATCAGATTTGTATGGTTTGTTATTCCTCCCGTTTAATCTTTCTATCTCAATTTCGCGACTGAAATACAACATGCAACAAATGTGAGGATATGAAAGCTCATTTTATATCACAAATGTTACAAAATGGCGGTTTGCAAGTGAAATGAACCCTTGTTGAGAATGCAGAAGATCTTGGGGGTGTTACAAGTTACAAGTTTCACGAATGCAAAAGATCATGTCACCGTTTCATGTGGTTTTATATTCGTTAGATCATATTTGTATGGTTTCGTATTCCTCCCGGTTAATCTTTCTATTTCAATTTAGCGACCGAAATACAACATGTAACAAATGTGAGGACATGAAAACTCATTTTATATCATAAATGCTACAAATGATACAAAATGGCGGTTTACAAGTTAAATGTATCCCTGTCGAGAATGAAAAATATCTTGGGGGTGTTACAAGCTACAAGTTTCTAGAATGAAAAAGATCTTGTTACCGTTTCATATGGTTTTATATTCGTTAGATCAGATTTGTATGGTTTCGTATTCCTCCCGTTTAATCTTCCAATTTCAATTTTGCGGCCGAAACACAACGTGCCACCAATGTGAAGACATGAAAACTCATTTTATATCAATAATGTTACAAATGTAACGAAATAGCGGTTTGCAAGTTAAATGTTCCCCTGTTGAGAATGCAAAAGATCTTAGAGGTGTTACAAGTTTATAGAATGCCAAAGATCTTGTCACGGTTTCATGTGGTTTTATATTCGTTAGATCAAATTTGTATGGTTTCATATTCCTCCCATTTAATCTCTCTATCTCAATTTCGTGGCCGTAATAAAACATGCGACAAATGTGAGGACATGAATGCTCATTTTAGATCACAAATGTTACAAAAGTGTTACAAAATGGCGGTTTGAAAGTTAAATGTACCCCTGTTGAGAATGCAAAAGATCTTGGGGGTGTTACAAGTTACAAGTTTCACGAATGCAAAAGATCATAACACCGTTTCATGTGGTTTTATATTCGTTAGATCATATTGCTATGGTTTCGTATTCCTCTCGTTTAATCTTTCTATCTCAATTTCGTGATCGAAATAGAACATGCAACAAATGTGCGCATATGAAAGCTCATTTTATATCACAAGCATTTGTATAAAAACACGAACTCAACGAGTAAAGGTGAGTGTGTACCAATTTTTTTAAATAGTAAACTCGTTAAAAGTTAAACATCGTATCCTAAATGAGACACGAAATAATCAAAAAGATTTAATCTTTATTAGATTAACCTCGTATTCAAAATATATACATTTAAAATATACATTTAAAGACGATTTTTTTTTGGACATTAATTATGGCGGCTGTGGAAATAATAAGATTTGTGAAGAAAGTGTTTTTATAAATAAAGTAAAAGTGTACTAAAAAGGAAAGTATTTTAAAAAGAATATTAAATAATTTAAAACTAGCTTTTTCATGAGTATTATATTTTTTACGGTTTCTTTGAAACCGTTTTTTAAAATCACTTTCGTACAAGAATATATTTTTTACAACGTTTCTTACAAAGCGTTTCAAATAATACAATTTTATATTAAATATTTGTATTTTTTGGAACGGTTATTTTCAACAGTTGTAAATAATCCATTTTCAATTATTTAAAACGGTGAAATAGAAAACCGTGATAAATAGTTAGTTGTAAATTACCCTACCTACTGGCTCCGCCTAGTCCTACATACACGCGAAAGAATAAAATCACCTTCCAACCATGCTTTCTTATTCAATTACTTTACCTGCTTAAGTAAGGACCAGCCTTAAGAAACATTTATATCCGAGGGAATCAAATCACCTTTGTCCTGACAAGTCATTCATGTTGGGGAACATTTAGTTTACCTGCTCATAAATTTCATGACCAATCAATCACATGCACTCTGATAAAATTTTGCTTGGTTATCCGATATTATAACACTCGAAATTCAAAAGTTTTATAAAGTAAAAAGGTCGTATAATAACTCGCAGTGAATAAACTGTCTCATGTCCCACCCATAAAGAGTTTGAATATAAAAGGTTACCACACTCATCAATTCAAAAATCAATTCTATAACAACCAGTCCTCCTAAATCAAAGAAACCAAAAATGTCATATTATCAAGAGTTAGTACCATATGATGTAATTTCAGAAATTCTATTGTATCTACCTGTTGCAACCTTATTAAGATGCAAGGCTGTATGTAAACAGTGGTGTGCAATAATTGGTGACCCTTTGTTTATTAAGAAACATGCAAAAACAAACAAAATCATTCACATAACATACAAAAAATTATCCGTTGTCAAGTGTCGTTTACTAGATGCGTCATCTATACATATCCCATGGAATATACATTTTGGTGGGAGTGGGATACATCCATTTATGGCAGATGACTATATTCGTATAGGTGGGTCTTGTAATAAAACATGCGACAAAATGTGAGGACATGAAAGCTCATTTTATATCACAAATGTTACAAAAGTGTTACAAAATGGCGGTTTGAAAGTTAAATGTACCCCTGTTGCGAATACAAAAGATCTTGGGGGTGTTACAAGTTACATGTTTCACGAATGCAAAAGATCATGCACCATTTCATGTGGTTTTATATTCGTTAGATCAGATTGCTATGGTTTCGTATTCCTCCCGTTTAATCTTTCTATCTCAATTTCATGGCCGAAATAGAACATGCAACAAATGTGCACATATGAAAGCTCATTTTATATCACAAATGTTACAAATGATACATAATGGTTGTTTGTAAGTTAAATGTATCCCTATTAAAATGCAAAAGATCTTGGGGATGTTACAAGCTGCAAGTTTTTGGAATGCCAAAGATCTTGTCACGGTTTCATGTGGATTTATATTCGTTAGATAGAATTTGTATGGTTTCGTATTCCTCCCGTTTAATATTTCTATTTTAGTTTCGAGGCCGAAATCGACATGCAACAATGTGAGGAAATGAATGCTCATTTTATATTACAAATGTTACAAACTGGCGGTTTGCATGTTAAAGGTGCCCCTGTTAAGAATGCGAAAGATCTTGAGGGTGTTACAAGCAACTTGAATGCAAAAGATCTTGTCACCGTTTCATGTGGCTTTATATTCGTTTGATCAGATTTGTATGGTTTGTTATTCCTCTCGTTTAATCTTTCTATCTCAATTTCGCGACTAAAATACAACATGCAACAAATGTGAGGATATGAAAGCTCATTTTATATCACAAATGTTACAAAATGGCGGTTTGCAAGTGAAATGAACCCTTGTTGAGAATGCAGAAGATCTTGGGGGTGTTACAAGTTACAAGTTTCACGAATGCAAAAGATCATGTCACCGTTTCATGTGGTTTTATATTCGTTAGATCATATTTGTATGGTTTCGTATTCCTCCCGGTTAATCTTTCTATTTCAATTTAGCGACCGAAATACAACATGTAACAAATGTGAGGACATGAAAACTCATTTTATATCATAAATGCTACAAATGATACAAAATGGCGGTTTACAAGTTAAATGTATCCCTCTCGAGAATGCAAAATATCTTGGGGGTGTTACAAGCTACAAGTATCTAGAATGAAAAAGATCTTGTTACCGTTTCATATGGTTTTATATTCGTTAGATCAGATTTGTATGGTTTCGTATTCCTCCCGTTTAATCTTCCAATTTCAATTTTACGGCCGAAATACAACGTGCCACCAATGTGAAGACATGAAAACTCATTTTATATCAATAATGTTACAAATGTAACGAAATAGCGGTTTGCAAGTTAAATGTTCCCCTGTTGAGAATGCAAAAGATCTTAGAGGTATTACAAGTTTATAGAATGCCAAAGATCTTGTCACGGTTTCATGTGGTTTTATATTCGTTAGATCAAATTTGTATGGTTTCATATTCCTCCCATTTAATCTCTCTATCTCAATTTCGTGGCCGTAATAAAACATGCGACAAATGTGAGGACATGAATGCTCATTTTAGATCACAAATGTTACAAAAGTGTTACAAAATGGCGGTTTGAAAGTTAAATGTACCCCTGTTGAGAATGCAAAAGATCTTGGGGGTGTTACAAGTTACAAGTTTCACGAATGCAAAAGATCATAACACCGTTTCATATGGTTTTATATTCGTTAGATCAGATTGCTATGGTTTCGTATTCCTCTCGTTTAATCCTTCTATCTCAATTTTGTGATCGAAATAGAACATGCAACAAATGTGCGCATATGAAAGCTCATTTTATATCACAAGCATTTGTATAAAAACACGAACTCAACGAGTAAAGGTGAGTGTGTACCAATTTTTTTAAATAGTAAACTCGTTAAAAGTTAAACATCATATCCTAAATGAGACACAAAATAATAAAAAAGATTTAATCTTTATTAGATTAACCTCGTAGTCAAAATATATACATTTAAAATATACATTTAAAGACGAGTTTTTTTTTTTGGACATTAATTATGGCGGCTATGGAAATAATAAGATTTGTGAAGAAAGTGTTTTTATAAATAAAGTAAAAGTGTACTAAAAAGGAAAGTATTTTAAAAAGAATATTAAATAATTTAAAACTAGCTTTTTCATGAGTATTATATTTTTTACGGTTTCTTTGAAACCGTTTTTTAAAATCACTTTCGTACAAGAATATATTTTTTACAACGTTTCTTACAAAGCGTTTCAAATAATACAATTTTATATTAAATATTTGTATTTTTTGGAACGGTTATTTTCAACAGCTGTAAATAATCCATTTTCAATTATTTAAAACGGTGAAATAGAAAACCGTGATAAATAGTTAGTTGTAAAATTACCCTACCTACTGGCTCCGCCTAGTCCTACATACACGCGAAAGAATCAAATCACCTTCCAACCATGCTTTCTTATTCAATTACTTTACCTGTTTAAGTAAGGACCAGCCTTAAGAAATATTTATATCCGAGGGAATCAAATCACCTTTGTCCTAACAAGTCATTCATGTTGGGGAACATTTAGTTTACCTGCTCATAAATTTCATGACCAATCAATCACATGCACTCTGATAAAATTTTGCTTGGTTATCCAATATTATAACACTCGAAATTCAAAAGTTTTATAAAGTAAAAAGGTCGTATAATAACTCGCAGTGAATAAACTGTCTCATGTCCCACCCATAAAGAGTTTGAATATAAAAGGTTACCACACTCATCAATTCAAAAATCAATTCTATAACAACCAGTCCTCCTAAATCAAAGAAACCAAAAATGTCATATTATCAAGAGTTAGTACCATATGATGTAATTTTCGAAATTCTATTGTATCTACCTGTTGCAACCTTATTAAGATGCAAGGCTGTATGTAAACAGTGGTGTGCAACAATTGGTGACCCTTTGTTTATTAAGCAACATGAAAAAACAAATAAAATCATTCACATAACATACAAAAAATTATCCGTTGTCAAGTGTCGTTTACTAGATGCGTCATCTATACATATCCCATGGAATATACATTTTGGTGGGAGTGGGATACATCCATTTATAGCAGATGACTATATTCGTGTAGGTGGGTCTTGTAATAAAACATCCGACAAAATGTGAGGACATGAAAGCTCATTTTATATCACAAATGTTACAAAAGTGTTACAAAATGGCGGTTTGAAAGTTAAATGTACCCCTGTTGAGAATACAAAAGATCTTAGGGGTGTTACAAGTTACATGTTTCACGAATGCAAAAGATCATGCACCATTTCATGTGGTTTTATATTCGTTAGATCAGATTGCTATGGTTTCGTATTCCTCCCGTTTAATCTTTCTATCTCAATTTCGTGGCCGAAATAGAACATGCAACAAATGTGCACATATGAAAGCTCATTTTATATCACAAATGTTACAAATGATACATAATGGTTGTTTGTAAGTTAAATGTATCCCTATTAAAATGCAAAAGATCTTGGGGATGTTACAAGCTGCAAGTTTTTTGAATGCCAAAGATCTTGTCACGGTTTCATGTGAATTTATATTCGTTAGATAGAATTTGTATGGTTTCGTATTCCTCCCGTTTAATATTTCTATTTTAGTTTCGAGGCCGAAATCGACATGCAACAATGTGAGGAAATGAATGCTCATTTTATATTACAAATGTTACAAACTGGCGGTTTGCAAGTTAAAGGTGCCCCTGTTAAGAATGCGAAAGATCTTGAGGGTGTTACAAGCAACTGGAATGCAAAAGATCTTGTCACCGTTTCATGTGGCTTTATATTCGTTTGATCAGATTTGTATGGTTTGTTATTCCTCCCGTTTAATCTTTCTATCTCAATTTCGCGACTGAAATACAACATGCAACAAATGTGAGGATATGAAAGCTCATTTTATATCACAAATGTTTCAAAATGGCGGTTTGCAAGTGAAATGAACCCTTGTTGAGAATGCAGAAGATCTTGGGGGTGTTACAAGTTACAAGTTTCACGAATGCAAAAGATCATGTCACCGTTTCATGTGGTTTTATATTCGTTAGATCATATTTGTATGGTTTCGTATTCCTCCCGGTTAATCTTTATATTTCAATTTAGCGACCGAAATACAACATGTAACAAATGTGAGGACATGAAAACTCATTTTATATCATAAATGCTACAAATGATACAAAATGGCGGTTTACAAGTTAAATGTATCCCTGTCGAGAATGCAAAATATCTTGGGGGTGTTACAAGCTACAAGTTTCTAGAATGAAAAAGATCTTGTTACCGTTTCATATGGTTTTATATTCGTTAGATCAGATTTGTATGGTTTCGTATTCCTCCCGTTTAATCTTCCAATTTCAATTTTGCGGCCGAAATACAACGTGCCACCAATGTGAAGACATGAAAACTCATTTTATATCAATAATGTTACAAATGTAACGAAATAGCGGTTTGCAAGTTAAATGTTACCCTGTTGAGAATGCAAAAGATCTTAGAGGTGTTACAAGTTTATAGAATGCCAAAGATCTTGTCACGGTTTCATGTGGTTTTATATTCGTTAGATCAAATTTGTATGGTTTCATATTCCTCCCATTTAATCTCTCTATCTCAATTTCGTGGCCGTAATAAAACATGCGACAAATGTGAGGACATGAATGCTCATTTTAGATCACAAATGTTACAAAAGTGTTACAAAATGGCGGTTTGAAAGTTAAATGTACCCCTGTTGAGAATGCAAAAGATCTTGGGGGTGTTACAAGTTACAAGTTTCACGAATGCAAAAGATCATAACACCGTTTCATGTGGTTTTATATTCGTTAGATCAGATTGCTATGGTTTCGTATTCCTCTCGTTTAATCTTTCTATCTCAATTTCGTGATCGAAATAGAACATGCAACAAATGTGCGCATATGAAAGCTCATTTTATATCACAAGCATTTGTATAAAAACACGAACTCAACGAGTAAAGGTGAGTGTGTACCAATTTTTTTAAATAGTAAACTCGTTAAAAGTTAAACATCATATCCTAAATGAGACACGAAATAATCAAAAAGATTTAATCTTTATTAGATTAACCTCGTAGTCAAAATATATACATTTAAAATATACATTTAAAGACGAGTTTTTTTTTGGACATTAATTATGGCGGCTATGGAAATAATAAGATTTGTGAAGAAAGTGTTTTTATAAATAAAGTAAAAGTGTACTAAAAAGGAAAGTATTTTAAAAAGATTATTAAATAATTTAAAACTAGCTTTTTCATGAGTATTATATTTTTTACGGTTTCTTTGAAACCGTTTTTTAAAATCACTTTCGTACAAGAATATATTTTTTACAACGTTTCTTACAAAGCGTTTCAAATAATACAATTTTATATTAAATATTTGTATTTTTTGGAACGGTTATTTTCAACAGCTGTAAATAATCCATTTTCAATTATTTAAAACGGTGAAATAGAAAACCGTGATAAATAGTTAGTTGTAAAATTACCCTACCTACTGGCTCCGCCTAGTCCTACATACACGCGAAAGAATCAAATCACCTTCCAACCATGCTTTCTTATTCAATTACTTTACCTGCTTAAGTAAGGACCAACCTTAAGAAACATTTATATCCGAGGGAATCAAATCACCTTTGTCCTGACAAGTCATTCATGTTGGGGAATATTTAGTTTACCTGCTCATAAATTTCATGACCAATCAATCACATGCACTCTGATAAAATTTTGCTTGGTTATCCGATATTATAACACTCGAAATTCAAAAGTTTTATAAAGTAAAAAGGTCGTATAATAACTCGCAGTGAATAAACTATCTCATGTCCCACCCATAAAGAGTTTGAATATAAAAGGTTACCACACTCATCAATTCAAAAATCAATTCTATAACAACCAGTCCTCCTAAATCAAAGAAACCAAAAATGTCATATTATCAAGAGTTAGTACCATATGATGTAATTTTCGAAATTCTATTGTATCTACCTGTTGCAACCTTATTAAGATGCAAGGCTGTATGTAAACAGTGGTGTGCAATAATTGGTGACCCTTTGTTTATTAAGCAACATGCAAAAACAAACAAAATCATTCACATAACATACAAAAAATTATCCGTTGTCAAGTGTCGTTTACTAGATGCGTCATCTATACATATCCCATGGAATATACATTTTGGTGGGAGTGGGATACATCCATTTATGGTAGATGACTATATTCGTGTAGGTGGGTCTTGTAATAAAACATGCGACAAAATGTGAGGACATGAAAGCTCATTTTATATCACAAATGTTACAAAAGTGTTACAAAATGGCGGTTTGAAAGTTAAATGTACCCCTGTTGAGAATACAAAAGATCATGGGGGTGTTAAAAGTTACATGTTTCACGAATGCAAAAGATCATGCACCATTTCATGTGGTTGTATATTCGTTAGATCATATTGCTATGGTTTCGTATTCCTCCCGTATAATCTTTTTATCTCAATTTCGTGGCCGAAATAGAACATGCAACAAATGTGCACATATGAAAGCTCATTTTATATCACAAATGTTACAAATGATACATAATGGTTGTTTGTAAGTTAAATGTATCCCTATTAAAATGCAAAAGATCTTGGGGATGTTACAAGCTGCAAGTTTTTGGAATCCCAAAGATATTGTCACGGTTTCATGTGGATTTATATTCGTTAGATAGAATTTGTATGGTTTCGTATTCCTCCCGTTTAATATTTCTATTTTAGTTTCGAGGCCGAAATCGACATGCAACAATGTGAGGAAATGAATGCTCATTTTATATTACAAATGTTACAAACTGGCGGTTTGCAAGTTAAAGGTGCCCCTGTTAAGAATGCGAAAGATCTTGAGGGTGTTACAAGCAACTAGAATGCAAAAGATCTTGTCACCGTTTCATGTGGCTTTATATTCGTTTGATCAGATTTGTATGGTTTGTTATTCCTCCCGTTTAATCTTTCTATCTCGAATTTCGCGACTGAAATACAACATGTAACAAATGTGAGGATATGAAAGCTCATTTTATATCACAAATGTTACAAAATGGCGGTTTGCAAGTGAAATGAACCCTTGTTGAGAATGCAGAAGATCTTGGGGGTGTTACAAGTTACAAGTTTCACGAATGCAAAAGATCATGTCACCGTTTCATGTGGTTTTATATTCGTTAGATCATATTTGTATGGTTTCGTATTCCTCCCGGTTAATCTTTCTATTTCAATTTAGCGACCGAAATACAACATGTAACAAATGTGAGGACATGAAAACTCATTTTATATCATAAATGCTACAAATGATACAAAATGGCGGTTTACAAGTTAAATGTATCCCTGTCGAGAATGCAAAATATCTTGGGGGTGTTACAAGCTACAAGTTTCTAGAATGAAAAAGATCTTGTTACCGTTTCATATGGTTTTATATTCGTTAGATCAGATTTGTATGGTTTCGTATTCCTCCCGTTTAATCTTCCAATTTCAATTTTACGGCCGAAATACAACGTGCCACCAATGTGAAGACATGAAAACTCATTTTATATCAATAATGTTACAAATGTAACGAAATAGCGGTTTGTAAGTTAAATGTTCCCCTGTTGAGAATGCAAAAGATCTTAGAGGTGTTACAAGTTTATAGAATGCCAAAGATCTTGTCACGGTTTCATGTTGTTTTATATTCGTTAGATCAAATTTGTATGGTTTCATATTCCTCCCATTTAATCTCTCTATCTCAATTTCGTGGCCGTAATAAAACATGCGACAAATGTGAGGACATGAATGCTCATTTTAGATCACAAATGTTACAAAAGTGTTACAAAATGGCGGTTTGAAAGTTAAATGTACCCCTTTTGAGAATGCAAAAGATCTTGGGGGTGTTACAAGTTACAAGTTTCACGAATGCAAAAGATCATAACACCGTTTCATGTGGTTTTATATTCGTTAGATCAGATTGCTATGGTTTCGTATTCCTCTCGTTTAATCTTTCTATCTCAATTTCGTGATCGAAATAGAACATGCAACAAATGTGCGCATATGAAAGCTCATTTTATATCACAAGCATTTGTATAAAAACACGAACTCAACGAGTAAAGGTGAGTGTGTACCAATTTTTTTAAATAGTAAACTCGTTAAAAGTTAAACATCATATCCTAAATGAGACACGAAATAATCAAAAAGATTTAATCTTTATTAGATTAACCTCGTATTCAAAATATATACATTTAAAATATACATTTAAAGACGAGTTTTTTTTTGGACATTAATTATGGCGGCTACGGAAATAATAATATTTGTGAAGAAAGTGTTTTTATAAATAAAGTAAAAGTGTACTAAAAAGGAAAGTATTTTAAAAAGAATATTAAATAATTTAAAACTAGCTTTTTTCATGAGTATTATATTTTTTACGGTTTCTTTGAAACCGTTTTTTAAAATCACTTTCGTACAAGAATATATTTTTTACAACGTTTATTACAAAGCGTTTCAAATAATACAATTTTATATTAAATATTTGTATTTTTTGGAACGGTTATTTTCAACAGCTGTAAATAATCCATTTTCAATTATTTAAAACGGTGAAATAGAAAACCGTGATAAATAGTGAGTTGTAAAATTACCCTACCTACTGGCTCCGCCTAGTCCTACATACACGCGAAAGAACCAAATCACCTTCCAACCATGCTTTCTTATTCAATTACTTTACCTGCTTAAGTAAGGACGAGCCTTAAGAAACATTTATATCCGAGGGAATCAAATCACCTTTGTCCTGACAAGTCATTCATGTTGGGAAACATTTAGTTTACCTGCTCATAAATTTCATGACCAATCAATCACATGCACTCTGATAAAATTTTGCTTGGTTATCCGATATTATAACACTCGAAATTCAAAAGTTTTATAAAGTAAAAAGGTCGTATAATAACTCGCAGTGAATAAACTGTCTCATGTCCCACCCATAAAGAGTTTGAATATAAAAGGTTACCACACTCATCAATTCAAAAATCAATTCTATAACAACCAGTCCTCCTAAATCAAAGAAACCAAAAATGTCATATTATCAAGAGTTAGTACCATATGATGTAATTTTCGAAATTCTATTGTATCTACCTGTTGCAACCTTATTAAGATGCAAGGCTGTATGTAAACAGTGGTGTGCAATAATTGGTGACCCTTTGTTTATTAAGCAACATGCAAAAACAAACAAAATCATTCACATAACATACAAAAATTTATCCGTTGTCAAGTGTCGTTTACTAGATGCGTCATCTATACATATCCCATGGAATATACATTTTGGTGGGAGTGGGATACATCCATTTATGGCAGATGACTATATTCGTGTAGGTGGGTCTTGTAATAAAACATGCGACAAAATGTGAGGACATGAAAGCTCATTTTATATCACAAATGTTACAAAAGTGTTACAAAATGGCGGTTTGAAAGTTAAATGTACCCCTGTTGAGAATACAAAAGATCTTGGGGGTGTTACAAGTTACATGTTTCACGAATGCAAAAGATCATGCACCATTTCATGTGGTTGTATATTCGTTAGATCAGATTGCTATGGTTTCGTATTCCTCCCGTATAATCTTTCTATCTCAATTTCGTGGCCGAAATAGAACATGCAACAAATGTGCACATATGAAAGCTCATTTTATATCACAAATGTTACAAATGATACATAATGGTTGTTTGTAAGTTAAATGTATCCCTATTAAAATGCAAAAGATCTTGGGGATGTTACAAGCTGCAAGTTTTTGGAATCCCAAAGATATTGTCATGGTTTCATGTGGATTTATATTCGTTAGATAGAATTTGTATGGTTTCGTATTCCTCCCGTTTAATATTTCTATTTTAGTTTCGAGGCCGAAATCGACATGCAACAATGTGAGGAAATGAATGCTCATTTTATATTACAAATGTTACAAACTGGCGGTTTGCAAGTTAAAGGTGCCCCTGTTAAGAATGCGAAAGATCTTGAGGGTGTTACAAGCAACTAGAATGCAAAAGATCTTGTCACCGTTTCATGTGGCTTTATATTCGTTTGATCAGATTTGTATGGTTTGTTATTCCTCCCGTTTAATCTTTCTATCTCAATTTCGCGACTGAAATACAACATGTAACAAATGTGAGGATATGAAAGCTCATTTTATATCACAAATGTTACAAAATGGCAGTTTGCAAGTGAAATGAACCCTTGTTGAGAATGCAGAAGATCTTGGGGGTGTTACAAGTTACAAGTTTCACGAATGCAAAAGATCATGTCACCGTTTCATGTGGTTTTATATTCGTTAGATCATATTTGTATGGTTTCGTATTCCTCCCGGTTAATCTTTCTATTTCAATTTAGCGACCGAAATACAACATGTAACAAATGTGAGGACATGAAAACTCATTTTATATCATAAATGCTACAAATGATACAAAATGGCGGTTTACAAGTTAAATGTATCCCTGTCGAGAATGCAAAATATCTTGGGGGTGTTACAAGCTACAAGTTTCTAGAATGAAAAAGATCTTGTTACCGTTTCATATGGTTTTATATTCGTTAGATCAGATTTGTATGGTTTCGTATTCCTCCCGTTTAATCTTCCAATTTCAATTTTACGGCCGAAATACAACGTGCCACCAATGTGAAGACATGAAAACTCATTTTATATCAATAATGTTACAAATGTAACGAAATAGCGGTTTGCAAGTTAAATGTTCCCCTGTTGAGAATGCAAAAGATCTTAGAGGTGTTACAAGTTTATAGAATGCCAAAGATCTTGTCACGGTTTCATGTTGTTTTATATTCGTTAGATCAAATTTGTATGGTTTCATATTCCTCCCATTTAATCTCTCTATCTCAATTTCGTGGCCGTAATAAAACATGCGACAAATGTGAGGACATGAATGCTCATTTTAGATCACAAATGTTACAAAAGTGTTACAAAATGGCGGTTTGAAAGTTAAATGTACCCCTTTTGAGAATGCAAAAGATCTTGGGGGTGTTACAAGTTACAAGTTTCACGAATGCAAAAGATCATAACACCGTTTCATGTGGTTTTATATTCGTTAGATCAGATTGCTATGGTTTCGTATTCCTCTCGTTTAATCTTTCTATCTCAATTTCGTGATCGAAATAGAACATGCAACAAATGTGCGCATATGAAAGCTCATTTTATATCACAAGCATTTGTATAAAAACACGAACTCAACGAGTAAAGGTGAGTGTGTACCAATTTTTTTAAATAGTAAACTCGTTAAAAGTTAAACATCATATCCTAAATGAGACACGAAATAATCAAAAAGATTTAATCTTTATTAGATTAACCTCGTATTCAAAATATATACATTTAAAATATACATTTAAAGACGAGTTTTTTTTTGGACATTAATTATGGCGGCTACGGAAATAATAATATTTGTGAAGAAAGTGTTTTTATAAATAAAGTAAAAGTGTACTAAAAAGGAAAGTATTTTAAAAAGAATATTAAATAATTTAAAACTAGCTTTTTTCATGAGTATTATATTTTTTACGGTTTCTTTGAAACCGTTTTTTAAAATCACTTTCGTACAAGAATATATTTTTTACAACGTTTATTACAAAGCGTTTCAAATAATACAATTTTATATTAAATATTTGTATTTTTTGGAACGGTTATTTTCAACAGCTGTAAATAATCCATTTTCAATTATTTAAAACGGTGAAATAGAAAACCGTGATAAATAGTGAGTTGTAAAATTACCCTACCTACTGGCTCCGCCTAGTCCTACATACACGCGAAAGAACCAAATCACCTTCCAACCATGCTTTCTTATTCAATTACTTTACCTGCTTAAGTAAGGACGAGCCTTAAGAAACATTTATATCCGAGGGAATCAAATCACCTTTGTCCTGACAAGTCATTCATGTTGGGGAACATTTAGTTTACCTGCTCATAAATTTCATGACCAATCAATCACATGCACTCTGATAAAATTTTGCTTGGTTATCCGATATTATAACACTCGAAATTCAAAAGTTTTATAAAGTAAAAAGGTCGTATAATAACTCGCAGTGAATAAACTGTCTCATGTCCCACCCATAAAGAGTTTGAATATAAAAGGTTACCACACTCATCAATTCAAAAATCAATTCTATAACAACCAGTCCTCCTAAATCAAAGAAACCAAAAATGTCATATTATCAAGAGTTAGTACCATATGATGTAATTTTCGAAATTCTATTGTATCTACCTGTTGCAACCTTATTAAGATGCAAGGCTGTATGTAAACAGTGGTGTGCAATAATTGGTGACCCTTTGTTTATTAAGCAACATGCAAAAACAAACAAAATCATTCACATAACATACAAAAATTTATCCGTTGTCAAGTGTCGTTTACTAGATGCGTCATCTATACATATCCCATGGAATATACATTTTGGTGGGAGTGGGATACATCCATTTATGGCAGATGACTATATTCGTGTAGGTGGGTCTTGTAATAAAACATGCGACAAAATGTGAGGACATGAAAGCTCATTTTATATCACAAATGATACAAAAGTGTTACAAAATGGCGGTTTGAAAGTTAAATGTACCCCTGTTGAGAATACAAAAGATCTTGGGGGTGTTACAAGTTACATGTTTCACGAATGCAAAAGATCATGCACCATTTCATGTGGTTTTATATTCGTTAGATCAGATTGCTATGGTTTCGTATTCCTCCCGTTTAATCTTTCTATCTCAATTTCGTGGCCGAAATAGAACATGCAACAAATGTGCACATATGAAAGCTTATTTTATATCACAAATGTTACAAATGATACATAATGGTTGTTTGTAAGTTAAATGTATCCCTATTAAAATGCAAAAGATCTTGGGGATGTTACAAGCTGCAAGTTTTTGGAATGCCAAAGATCTTGTCACGGTTTCATGTGGATTTATATTCGTTAGATAGAATTTGTATGGTTTCGTATTCCTCCCGTTTAATATTTCTATTTTAGTTTCGAGGCCGAAATCGACATGCAACAATGTGAGGAAATGAATGCTCATTTTATATTACAAATGTTACAAATTGGCGATTTTCAAGTTAAAGGTGCCCCTGTTAAGAATGCGAAAGATCTTGAGGGTGTTACAAGCAACTGGAATGCAAAAGATCTTGTCACCGTTTCATGTGGCTTTATATTCGTTTGATCAGATTTGTATGGTTTGTTATTCCTCCCGTTTAATCTTTCTATCTCAATTTCGCGACTGAAATACAACATGCAACAAATGTGAGGATATGAAAGCTCATTTTATATCACAAATGTTACAAAATGGCGGTTTGCAAGTGAAATGAACCCTTGTTGAGAATGCAGAAGATCTTGGGGGTGTTACAAGTTACAAGTTTCACGAATGCAAAAGATCATGTCACCGTTTCATGTGGTTTTATATTCGTTAGATCATATTTGTATGGTTTCGTATTCCTCCCGGTTAATCTTTCTATTTCAATTTAGCGACCGAAATACAACATGTAACAAATGTGAGGACATGAAAACTCATTTTATATCATAAATGATACAAATGATACAAAATGGCGGTTTACAAGTTAAATGTATCCCTGTCGAGAATGCAAAATATCTTGGGGGTGTTACAAGCTACAAGTTTCTAGAATGAAAAAGATCTTGTTACCGTTTCATATGGTTTTATATTCGTTAGATCAGATTTGTATGGTTTCGTATTCCTCCCGTTTAATCTTCCAATTTCAATTTTACGGCCGAAATACAACGTGCCACCAATGTGAAGACATGAAAACTCATTTTATATCAATAATGTTACAAATGTAACGAAATAGCGGTTTGCAAGTTAAATGTTCCCCTGTTGAGAATGCAAAAGATCTTAGAGGTGTTACAAGTTTATAGAATGCCAAAGATCTTGTCACGGTTTCATGTGGTTTTATATTCGTTAGATCAAATTTGTATGGTTTCATATTCCTCCCATTTAATCTCTCTATCTCAATTTCGTGGCCGTAATAAAACATGCGACAAATGTGAGGACATGAATGCTCATTTTAGATCACAAATGTTACAAAAGTGTTACAAAATGGTGGTTTGAAAGTTAAATGTACCCCTGTTGAGAATGCAAAAGATCTTGGGGGTGTTACAAGTTACAAGTTTCACGAATGCAAAAGATCATAACACCGTTTCATGTGGTTTTATATTCGTTAGATCAGAATGCTATGGTTTCGTATTCCTCTCGTTTAATCTTTCTATCTCAATTTCGTGATCGAAATAGAACATGCAACAAATGTGCGCATATGAAAGCTCATTTTATATCACAAGCATTTGTATAAAAACACGAACTCAACGAGTAAAGGTGAGTGTGTACCAATTTTTTTAAATAGTAAACTCGTTAAAAGTTAAACATCATATCCTAAATGAGACACGAAATAATCAAAAAGATTTAATCTTTATTAGATTAACCTCGTAGTCAAAATATATACATTTAAAATATACATTTAAAGACGAGTTTTTTTTTTTGCACATTAATTATGGCGGCGATGGAAATAATAAGATTTGTGAATAAAGTGTTTTTATAAATAAAGTAAAAGTGTACTAAAAAGGAAAGTATTTTAAAAAGAATATTAAATAATTTAAAACTAGCTTTTTCATGAGTATTATAATTTTTACGGTTTCTTTGAAACCGTTTTTTAAAATCACTTTCGTACAAGAATATATTTTTTACAACGTTTCTTACAAAGCGTTTCAAATAATACAATTTTATATTAAATATTTGTATTTTTTGGAACGGTTATTTTCAACAGCTGTAAATAATCCATTTTCAATTATTTAAAACGGTGAAATAGAAAACCGTGATAAATAGTTAGTTGTAAAATTACCCTACCTACTGGCTCCGCCTAGTCCTACATACACGCGAAAGAATCAAATCACCTTCCAACCATGCTTTCTTATTCAATTACTTTACCTGCTTAAGTAAGGACCAGCCTTAAGAAACATTTATATCCGAGGGAATCAAATCACCTTTGTCCTGACAAGTCATTCATGTTGGGGAACATTTAGTTTACCTGCTCATAAATTTCATAACCAATCAATCACATGCACTATGATAAAATTTTGCTTGGTTATCCGATATTATAACACTCGAAATTCAAAAGTTTTATAAAGTAAAAAGGTCGTATAATAACTCGCAGTGAATAAACTGTCTCATGTCCCACCCATAAAGAGTTTGAATATAAAAGGTTACCACACTCATCAATTCAAAAATCAATTCTATAACAACCAGTCCTCCTAAATCAAAGAAACAAAAAATGTCATATTATCAAGAGTTAGTACCATATGATGTAATTTTCGAAATTCTATTGTATCTACCTGTTGCAACCTTATTAAGATGCAAGGCTGTATGTAAACAGTGGTGTGCAATAATTGGTGACCCTTTGTTTATTAAGCAACATGCAAAAACAAACAAAATCATTCACATAACATACAAAAAATTATCCGTTGTCAAGTGTCGTTTACTAGATGCGTCATCTATACATATCCCATGGAATATACATTTTGGTGGGAGTGGGATACATCCATTTATGGCAGATGACTATATTCGTGTAGGTGGGTCTTGTAATAAAACATGCGACAAAATGTGAGGACATGAAAGCTCATTTTATATCACAAATGTTACAAAAGTGATACAAAATGGCGGTTTGAAAGTTAAATGTACCCCTGTTGAGAATACAAAAGATCTTGGGGGTGTTACAAGTTACATGTTTCACGAATGCAAAAGATCATGCACCATTTCATGTGGTTTTATATTCGTTAGATCAGATTGCTATGGTTTCGTATTCCTCCCGTTTAATCTTTCTATCTCAATTTCGTGGCCGAAATAGAACATGCAACAAATGTGCACATATGAAAGCTCATTTTATATCACAAATGTTACAAATGATACATAATGGTTGTTTGTAAGTTAAATGTATCCCTATTAAAATGCAAAAGATCTTGGGGATGTTACAAGCTGCAAGTTTTTGGAATGCCAAAGATCTTGTCACGGTTTCATGTGGATTTATATTCGTTAGATAGAATTTGTATGGTTTCGTATTCCTCCCGTTTAATATTTCTCTTTTAGTTTCGAGGCCGAAATCGACATGCAACAATGTGAGGAAATGAATGCTCATTTTATATTACAAATGTTACAAACTGGCGGTTTGCAAGTTAAAGGTGCCCCTGTTAAGAATGCGAAAGATCTTGAGGGGGTTACAAGCAACTGGAATGCAAAAGATCTTGTCACCGTTTCATGTGGCTTTATATTCGTTTGATCAGATTTGTATGGTTTGTTATTCCTCCCGTTTAATCTTTCTATCTCAATTTCGCGACAGAAATACAACATGCAACAAATGTGAGGATATGAAAGCTCATTTTATATCACAAATGTTACAAAATGGCGGTTTGCAAGTGAAATGAACCCTTGTTGAGAATGCAGAAGATCTTGGGGGTGTTACAAGTTAAAAGTTTCACGAATGCAAAAGATCATGTCACCGTTTCATGTGGTTTTATATTCGTTAGATCATATTTGTATGGTTTCGTATTCCTCCCGGTTAATCTTTCTATTTCAATTTAGCGACCGAAATACAACATGTAACAAATGTGAGGACATGAAAACTCATTTTATATCATAAATGCTACAAATGATACAAAATGGCGGTTTACAAGTTAAATGTATCCCTGTCGAGAATGCAAAATATCTTGGGGGTGTTACAAGCTACAAGTTTCTAGAATGAAAAAGATCTTGTTACCGTTTCATATGGTTTTATATTCGTTAGATCAGATTTGTATGGTTTCGTATTCCTCCCGTTTAATCTTCCAATTTCAATTTTGCGGCCGAAATACAACGCGCCACCAATGTGAAGACATGAAAACTCATTTTATATCAATAATGTTACAAATGTAACGAAATAGCGGTTTGCAAGTTAAATGTTCCCCTGTTGAGAATGCAAAAGATCTTAGAGGTGTTACAAGTTTATAGAATGCCAAAGATCTTGTCACGGTTTCATGTGGTTTTATATTCGTTAGATCAAATTTGTATGGTTTCATATTCCTCCCATTTAATCTCTCTATCTCAATTTCGTGGCCGTAATAAAACATGCGACAAATGTGAGGACATGAATGCTCATTTTAGATCACAAATGTTACAAAAGTGTTACAAAATGGCGGTTTGAAAGTTAAATGTGCCCCTGTTGAGAATGCAAAAGATCTTGGGGGTGTTACAAGTTACAAGTTTCACGAATGCAAAAGATCATAACACCGTTTCATGTGGTTTTATATTCGTTAGATCAGATTGCTATGGTTTCGTATTCCTCTCGTTTAATCTTTCTATCTCAATTTCGTGATCGAAATAGAACATGCAACAAATGTGCGCATATGAAAGCTCATTTTATATCACAAGCATTTGTATAAAAACACGAACTCAACGAGTAAAGGTGAGTGTGTACCAATTTTTTTAAATAGTAAACTCGTTAAAAGTTAAACATCATATCCTAAATGAGACACGAAATAATCAAAAAGATTTAATCTTTATTAGATTAACCTCGTAGTCAAAATATATACATTTAAAATATACATTTAAAGACGAGTTTTTTTTTGGACATTAATTATGGCGGCTATGGAAATAATAAGATTTGTGAAGAAAGTGTTTTTATAAATAAAGTAAAAGTGTACTAAAAAGGAAAGTATTTTAAAAAGAATATTAAATAATTTAAAACTAGCTTTTTCATGAGTATTATATTTTTTACGGTTTCTTTGAAACCGTTTTTTAAAATCACTTTCGTACAAGAATATATTTTTTACAACGTTTCTTACAAAGCGTTTCAAATAATACAATTTTATATTAAATATTTGTATTTTTAGGAACGGTTATTTTCAACAGCTGTAAATAATCCATTTTCAATTATTTAAAACGGTGAAATAGAAAACCGTGATAAATAGTTAGTTGTAAAATTACCCTACCTACTGGCTCTGCCTAGTCCTACATACATGTGAAAGAATCAAATCACCTTCCAACCATGCTTTCTTATTCAATTACTTTGCCTGCTTAAGTAAGGACCAGCCTTAAGAAACATTTATATCCGAGGGAATCAAATCACCTTTGTCCTGACAAGTCATTCATATTGGGGAACATTTAGTTTATCTGCTCATAAATTTCATGACCAATCAATCACATGCACTCTGATAAAATTTTGCTTGGTTATCCGATATTATAACACTCGAAATTCAAAAGTTTTATAAAGTAAAAAGGTCGTATAATAACTCGCAGTGAATAAACTGTCTCATGTCCCACCCATAAAGAGTTTGAATATAAAAGGTTACCACACTCATCAATTCAAAAATCAATTCTATAACAACCAGTCCTCCTAAATCAAAGAAACCAAAAATGTCATATTATCAAGAGTTAGTACCATATGATGTAATTTTCGAAATTCTATTGTATCTACCTGTTGCAACCTTATTAAGATGCAAGGCTGTATGTAAACAGTGGTGTGCAATAATTGGTGACCCTTTGTTTATTAAGCAACATGCAAAAACAAACAAAATCATTCACATAACATACAAAAAATTATCCGTTGTCAAGTGTCGTTTACTAGATGCGTCATCTATACATATCCCATGGAATATACATTTTGGTGGGAGTGGGATACATCCATTTATGGCAGATGACTATATTCGTGTAGGTGGGTCTTGTAATAAAACATGCGACAAAATGTGAGGACATGAAAGCTCATTTTATATCACAAATGTTACAAAAGTGTTACAAAATGGCGGTTTGAAAGTTAAATGTACCCCTGTTGAGAATTCAAAAGATCTTGGGGGTTTTACAAGTTACATGTTTCACGAATGCAAAAGATCATGCACCATTTCATGTGGTTTTATATTCGTTAGACCAGATTGCTATGGTTTCGTATTCCTCCCGTTTAATCTTTCTATCTCAATTTCGTGGCCGAAATAGAACATGCAACAAATGTGCACATATGAAAGCTCATTTTATATCACAAATGTTACAAATGATACATAATGGTTGTTTGTAAGTTAAATGTATCCCTATTAAAATGCAAAAGATCTTGGGGATGTTACAAGCTGCAAGTTTTTGGAATGCCAAAGATCTTGTCACGGTTTCATGTGGATTTATATTCGTTAGATAGAATTTGTATGGTTTCGTATTCCTCCCGTTAAATATTTCTATTTTAGTTTCGAGGCCGAAATAGACATGCAACAATGTGAGGAAATGAATGCTCATTTTATATTACAAATGTTACAAATTGGCGGTTTCCAAGTTAAAGGTGCCCCTGTTAAGAATGCGAAAGATCTGGAGGGTGTTACAAGCAACTGGAATGCAAAAGATCTTGTCACCGTTTCATGTGGCTTTATATTCGTTTGATCAGATTTGTATGGTTTGTTATTCCTCCCGTTTAATCTTTCTATCTCAATTTCGCGACTGAAATACAACATGCAACAAATGTGAGGATATGAAAGCTCATTTTATATCACAAATGTTACAAAATGGCGGTTTGCAAGTGAAATGAACCCTTGTTGAGAATGCAGAAGATCTTGGGGGTGTTACAAGTTACAAGTTTCACGAATGCAAAAGATCATGTCACCGTTTCATGTGATTTTATAAGAGTTAGATCATATTTGTATGGTTTCGTATTCCTCCCGGTTAATCTTTCTATTTCAATTTAGCGACCGAAATACAACATGTAACAAATGTGAGGACATGAAAACTCATTTTATATCATAAATGCTACAAATGATACAAAATGGCGGTTTACAAGTTAAATGTATCCCTGTCGAGAATGCAAAATATCTTGGGGGTGTTACAAGCTACAAGTTTCTAGAATGAAAAAGATCTTGTTACCGTTTCATATGGTTTTATATTCGTTAGATCAGATTTGTATGGTTTCGTATTCCTCCCGTTTAATCTTCCAATTTCAATTTTGCGGCCGAAATACAACGTGCCACCAATGTGAAGACATGAAAACTCATTTTATATCAATAGTTACAAATGTAACGAAATAGCGGTTTGCAAGTTAAATGTTCCCCTGTTGAGAATGCAAAAGATCTTAGAGGTGTTACAAGTTTATAGAATGCCAAAGATCTTGTCACGGTTTCATGTGGTTTTATATTCGTTAGATCAAATTTGTATGGTTTCATATTCCTCCCATTTAATCTCTCTATCTTAATTTCGTGGCCGTAATAAAATATGCGACAAATGTGAGGACATGAATGCTCATTTTAGATCACAAATGTTACAAAAGTGTTACAAAAAAGTTAAATGTTCCCTTGTTGAGAATGCAAAAGATCTTGGGGGTGTTACAAGTTACAAGTTTCACGAATGCAAAAGATCATAACACCGGTTCATGTGGTTTTATATTCGTTAGATCATATTGCTATGGTTTCGTATTCCTCTCGTTTAATCTTTCTATCTCAATTTCGTGATCGAAATAGAACATGCAACAAATGTGCGCATATGAAAGCTCATTTTATATCACAAGCATTTGTATAAAAACATGAACTCAACGAGTAAAGGTGAGTGTGTACCAATTTTTTTAAATAGTAAACTCGTTAAAAGTTAAACATCATATCCTAAATGAGACACGAAATAATAAAATAGATTTAATCTTTATTAGATTAACCTCGTAGTCAAAATATATACATTTAAAATATACATTTAAAGACGAGTTTTTTTTTTGGACATTAATTATGACGGCTATGGAAATAATAAGATTTGTGAAGAAAGTGTTTTTATAAATAAAGTAAAAGTGTACTAAAAAGGAAAGTATTTTAAAAAGAATATTAAATAATTTAAAACTAGCTTTTTCATGAGTATTATATTTTTTACGGTTTCTTTGAAACCGTTTTTTAAAATCACTTTCGTACAAGAATATATTTTTTACAACGTTTCTTACAAAGCGTTTCAAATAATACAATTTTATATTAAATATTTGTATTTTTTGGAACGGTTATTTTCAACAGCTGTAAATAATCCATTTTCAATTATTTAAAACGGTGAAATAGAAAACCGTGATAAATAGTTAGTTGTAAAATTACCCTACCTACTGGCTCCGCCTAGTCCTACATACACGCGAAAGAATCAAATCACCTTCCAACCATGCTTTCTTATTCAATTACTTTACCTGCTTAAGTAAGGACCAGCCTTAAGAAACATTTATATCTGAGGGAATCAAATCACCTTTGTCCTGACAAGTCATTCATGTTGGGGAACATTTAGTTTACCTGCTCATAAATTTCATGACCAATCAATCACATGCACTCAGATAAAATTTTGCTTGGTTATCCGATATTATAACACTCGAAATTCAAAAGTTTTATAAAGTAAAAAGGTCGTATAATAACTCGCAGTGAATAAACTGTCTCATGTCCCACCCATAAAGAGTTTGAATATAAAAGGTTACCACACTCATCAATTCAAAAATCAATTCTATAACAACCAGTCCTCCTAAATCAAAGAAACCAAAAATGTCATATTATCAAGAGTTAGTACCATATGATGTAATTTTCGAAATTCTATTGTATCTACCTGTTGCAACCTTATTAAGATGCAAGGCTGTATGTAAACAGTGGTGTGCAATAATTGGTGACCCTTTGTTTATTAAGCAACATGCAAAAACAAACAAAATCATTCACATAACATACAAAAATTTATCCGTTGTCAAGTGTCGTTTACTAGATGCGTCATCTATACATATCCCATGGAATATACATTTTGGTGGGAGTGGGATACATCCATTTATGGCAGATGACTATATTCGTGTAGGTGGGTCTTGTAATAAAACATGCGACAAAATGTGAGGACATGAAAGCTCATTTTATATCACAAATGTTACAAAAGTGTTACAAAATGGCGGTTTGAAAGTTAAATGTACCCCTGTTGAGAATACAAAAGATCTTGGGGGTTTTACAAGTTACATGTTTCACGAATGCAAAAGATCATGCACCATTTCATGTGGTTTTGTATTCGTTAGATCAGATTGCTATGGTTTCGTATTCCTCCCGTTTAATCTTTCTATCTCAATTTCGTGGCCGAAATAGAACATGCAACAAATGTGCACATATGAAAGCTCATTTTATATCACAAATGTTACAAATGATACATAATGGTTGTTTGTAAGTTAAATGTATCCCTATTAAAATGCAAAAGATCTTGGGGATGTTACAAGCTGCAAGTTTTTGGAATGCCAAAGATCTTGTCACGGTTTCATCTGGATTTATATTCGTTAGATAGAATTTGTATGGTTTTCGTATTCCTCCCGTTTAATATTTCTATTTTAGTTTCGAGGCCGAAATCGACATGCAACAATGTGAGGAAATGAATGCTCATTTTATATTACAAATGTTACAAACTGGCGGTTTGCAAGTTAAAGGTGCCCCTGTTAAGAATGCGAAAGATCTTGAGGGTGTTACAAGCAACTGGAATGCAAAAGATCTTGTCACCGTTTCATGTGGCTTTATATTTGTTTGATCAGATTTGTATGGTTTGTTATTCCTCCCGTTTAATCTTTCTATCTCAATTTCACGACTGAAATACAACATGCAACAAATGTGAGGATATGAAAGCTCATTTTATATCACAAATGTTACAAAATGGCGGTTTGCAAGTGAAATGAACCCTTGTTGAGAATGCAGAAGATCTTGAGGGTGTTACAAGTTACAAGTTTCACGAATGCAAAAGATCATGTCACCGTTTCATGTGGTTTTATATTCGTTAGATCATATTTGTATGGTTTCGTATTCCTCCCGGTTAATCTTTCTATTTCAATTTAGCTACCGAAATACAACATGTAGCAAATGTGAGGACATGAAAACTAATTTTATATCATAAATGCTAGAAATGATACAAAATGGCGGTTTACAAGTTAAATGTATCCCTGTCGAGAATGCACAATATCTTGGGGGTGTTACAAGCTACAAGTTTATAGAATGAAAAAGATCTTGTTACCGTTTCATATGGTTTTATATTCGTTAGATCAGATTTGTATGGTTTCGTATTCCTCCCGTTTAATCTTCCAATTTCAATTTTGCGGCCGAAAAACAACGTGCCACCATAGTGAAGACATGAAAACTCATTTTATATCAATAATGTTACAAATGTAACGAAATAGCGGTTTGCTAGTTAAATGTTCCCCTGTTGAGAATGCAAAAGATCTTAGAGGTGTTACAAGTTTATAGAATGCCAAAGATCTTGTCACGGTTTCATGTGGTTTTATATTCGTTAGATCAAATTTGTATGGTTTCATATTCCTCCCATTTAATCTCTCTATCTCAATTTCGTGGCCGTAATAAAACATGCGACAAATGTGAGGACATGAATACTCATTTTAGATCACAAATGTTACAAAAGTGATACAAAATGGCGGTTTGAAAGTTAAATGTACCCCTGTTGAGAATGCAAAAGATCTTGGGGGTGTTACAAGTTACAAGTTTCACGAATGAAAAAGATCATAACACCGTTTCATGTGGTTTTATATTTGTTAGATCAGGTTGCTATGGTTTCGTATTCCTCTCGTTTAATCTTTCTATCTCAATTTCGTGATCGAAATAGAACATGCAACAAATGTGCGCATATGAAAGCTCATTTTATATCACAAGCATTTGCATAAAAACACGAACTCAACGAGTAAAGGTGAGTGTGTACCAATTTTTTTAAATAGTAAACTCGTTAAAAGTTAAACATCATATCCTAAATGAGACACGAAATAATCAAAAAGATTTAATCTTTATTAGATTAACCTCGTATTCAAAATATATACATTTAAAATATACATTTAAAGACGAGTTTTTTTTTGGACATTAATTATGGCGGCTATGGAAATAATAATATTTGTGAAGAAAGTGTTTTTATAAATAAAGTAAAAGTGTACTAAAAAGGAAAGTATTTTAAAAAGAATATTAAATAATTTAAAACTAGCTTTTTCATGAGTATTATATTTTTTACGGTTTCTCTGAAACCGTTTTTTAAAATCACTTTCGTCCAAGAATATATTTTTTACAACGTTTCTTACAAAGCGTTTCAAATAATACAATTTTATATTAAATATTTGTATTTTTTGGAACGGTTATTTTCAACAGCTGTAAATAATCCATTTTCAATTATTTAAAACGGTGAAATAGAAAACCGTGATAAATAGTTAGTTGTAAAATTACCCTACCTACTGGCTCCGCCTAGTCCTACATACACGCGAAAGAATCAAATCACCTTCCAACCATGCTTTCTTATTCAATTACTTTACCTGCTTAAGTAAGGACCAGCCTTAAGAAACATTTATATCCGAGGGAATCAAATCACCTTTGTCCTGACAAGTCATTCATGTTGGGGAACATTTAGTTTACCTGTTCATAAATTTCATGACCAATCAATCACATGCACTCTGATAAAATTTTGCTTGGTTATCCGATATTGTAACACTCGAAATTCAAAAGTTTTATAAAGTAAAAATGTCGTATAATAACTCGCAGTGAATAAACTGTCTCATGTCCCACCCATAAAGAGTTTGAATATAAAAGGTTACCACACTCATCAATTCAAAAATCAATTCTATAACAACCAGTCCTCCTAAATCAAAGAAACCAAAAATGTCATATTATCAAGAGTTAGTACCATATGATGTAATTTTCGAAATTCTATTGTATCTACCTGTTGTAACCTTATTAAGATGCAAGGCTGTATGTAAACAGTGGTGTGCAATAATTGGTGACCCTTTGTTTATTAAGCAACATGCAAAAACAAACAAAATCATTCACATAACATACAAAAAATTATCCGTTGTCAAGTGTCGTTTACTAGATGCGTCATCTATACATATCCCACGGAATATACATTTTGGTGGGAGTGGGATACATCCATTTATGGCAGATGACTATATTCGTGTAGGTGGGTCTTGTAATAAAACATGCGACAAAATGTGAGGACATGAAAGCTCATTTTATATCACAAATGTTACAAAAGTGTTACAAAATGGCGGTTTGAAAGTTAAATGTACCCTTGTTGAGAATACAAAAGATCTTGGGGGTGTTACAAGTTCCATGTTTCACGAATGCAAAAGATCATGCACCATTTCATGTGGTTTTATATTCGTTAGATCAGATTGCTATGGTTTCGTATTCCTCCCGTTTAATCTTTCTATCTCAATTTCGTGGCCGAAATAGAACATGCAACAAATGTGCACATATGAAAGCTCAATTTATATCACAAATGTTACAAATGATACATAATGGTTGTTTGTAAGTTAAATGTATCCCTATTAAAATGCAAAAGATCTTGGGGATGTTACAAGCTGCAAGTTTTTGGAATGCCAAAGATCTTGTCACGGTTTCATGTGGATTTATATTCGTTAGATAGAATTTGTATGGTTTCGTATTCCTCCGGTTAAATATTTCTATTTTAGTTTCGAGGCCGAAATCGACATGCAACAATGTGAGGAAATGAATGCTCATTTTATATTACAAATGTTACAAACTGGCGGTTTGCAAGTTAAAGGTGCCCCTGTTAAGAATGCGAAAGATCTTGAGGGTGTTACAAGCAACTGGAATACAAAAGATCTTGTCACCGTTTCATGTGGCTTTATATTCGTTTGATCAGATTTGTATGGTTTGTTATTCCTCCCGTTTAATCTTTCTATCTCAATTTCGCGACTGAAATACAACATGCAACAAATGTGAGGATATGAAAGCTCATTTTATATCACAAATGTTACAAAATGGCGGTTTGCAAGTGAAATGAACCCTTGTTGAGAATGCAGAAGATCTTGGGGGTGTTACAAGTTACAAGTTTCACGAATGCAAAAGATCATGTCACCGTTTCATGTGGTTTTATATTCGTTAGATCATATTTGTATGGTTTCATATTCCTCCCGGTTAATCTTTCTATTTCAATTTAGCGACCGAAATACAACATGTAACAAATGTCAGGACATGAAAACTCATTTTATATCATAAATGCTACAAATGATACAAAATGGCGGTTTACAAGTTAAATGTATCCCTGTCGAGAATGCAAAATATCTTGGGGGTGTTACAAGCTACAAGTTTCTAGAATGAAAAAGATCTTGTTACCGTTTCATATGGTTTTATATTCGTTAGATCAGATTTGTATGGTTTCGTATTCCTCCCGTTTAATCTTCCAATTTCAATTTTACGGCCGAAATACAACGTGCCACCAATGTGAAGACATAAAAACTCATTTTATATCAATAATGTTACAAATGTAACGAAATAGCGGTTTGCAAGTTAAATGTTCCCCTGTTGAGAATGCAAAAGATCTTAGAGGTGTTACAAGTTTATAGAATGCCAAAGATCTTGTCACGGTTTCATGTGGTTTTATATTCGTTAGATCAAATTTGTATGGTTTCATATTCCTCCCATTTAATCTCTCTATCTCAATTTCGTGGCCGTAATAAAACATGCGACAAATGTGAGGACATGAATGCTCATTTTAGATCACAAATGTTACAAAAGTGTTACAAAATGGCGGTTTGAAAGTTAAATGTACCCCTGTTGAGAATGCAAAAGATCTTGGGGGTGTTACAAGTTACAAGTTTCACGAATGCAAAAGATCATAACACCATTTCATGTGGTTTTATATTCGTTAGATCAGATTGCTATGGTTTCGTATTCCTGTCGTTTAATCTTTCTATCTCAATTTCGTGATCGAAATAGAACATGCAACAAATGTGCGCATATGAAAGCTCATTTTATATCACAAGCATTTGTATAAAAACAGGAACTCAACGAGTAAAGGTGAGTGTGTACCAATTTTTTTAAATAGTAAACTCGTTAAAAGTTAAACATCATATCCTAAATGAGACACGAAATAATCAAAAAGATTTAATCTTTATTAGATTAACCTCGTAGTCAAAATATATACATTTAAAATATACATTTAAAGACGAGTTTTTTTTGGACATTAATTATGGCGGCTATGGAAATAATAAGATTTGTGAAGAAAGTGTTTTTATAAATAAAGTAAAAGTGTACTAAAAAGGAAAGTATTTTAAAAAGAATATTAAATAATTTAAAACTAGCTTTTTCATGAGTATTATATTTTTTACGGTTTCTTTGAAACCGTTTTTTAAAATCACTTTCGTACAAGAATATAATTTTTACAACGTTTCTTACAAAGGGTTTCAAATAATACAATTTTATATTAAATATTTGTATTTTTTGGAACGGTTATTTTCAACAGCTGTAAATAATCCATTTTCAATTATTTAAAACGGTGAAATAGAAAACCGTGATAAATAGTTAGTTGTAAAATTACCCTATCTACTGGCTCCGCCTAGTCCTACATACACGCGAAAGAATCAAATCACCTTCCAACCATGCTTTCTTATTCAATTACTTTACCTGCTTAAGTAAGGACCAGCCTTAAGAAACATTTATATCCGATGGAATCAAATCACCTTTGTCCTGACATGTCATTCATGTTGGTAACATTTAGTTTACCTGCTCATAAATTTCATGACCAATCAATCACATGCACTCTGATAAAATTTTGCTTGGTTATCCGATATTATAACACTCGAAATTCAAAAGTTTTATAAAGTAAAAAGGTCGTATAATAACTCGCAGTGAATAAATTATCTCATGTCCCACCCATAAAGAGTTTGAATATAAAAGGTTACCACACTCATCGATTCAAAAATCAATTCTATAACAACCAGTCCTCCTAAATCAAAGAAACCAAAAATGTCATATTATCAAGAGTTAGTACCATATGATGTAATTTTCGAAATTATATTGTATCTACCTGTTGCAACCTTATTAAGATGCAAGGCTGTATGTAAACAGTGGTGTGCAATAATTGGTGACCCTTTGTTTATTAAGCAACATGCAAAAACAAACAAAATCATTCACATAACATACAAAAAATTATCCGTTGTCAAGTGTCGTTTACTAGATGCGTCATCTATACATATCCCATGGAATATACATTTTGGTGGGAGTGGGATACATCCATTTATGGCAGATGACTATATTCGTGTAGGTGGGTCTTGTAATAAAACATGCGACAAAATGTGAGGACATGAAAGCTCATTTTATATCACAAATGTTACAAAAGTGTTACAAAATGGCGGTTTGAAAGTTAAATGTACCCCTGTTGAGAATACAAAAGATCTTGGGGGTGTTACAAGTTACATGTTTCACGAATGCAAAAGATCATGCACCATTTCATGTGGTTTTATATTCGTTAGATCAGATTGCTATGGTTTCGTATTCCTCCCGTTTAATCTTTCTATCTCAATTTCGTGGCCGAAATAGAACATGCAACAAATGTGCACATATGAAAGCTCATTTTATATCACAAATGTTACAAATGAAACATAATGGTTGTTTGTAAGTTAAATGTATCCCTATTAAAATGCAAAAGATCTTGGGGATGTTACAAGCTGCAAGTTTTTGGAATGCCAAAGATCTTGTCACGGTTTCATGTGGATTTATATTCGTTAGATAGAATTTGTATGGTTTCGTATTCCTCCCGTTTAATATTTCTATTTTAGTTTTGAGGCCAAAATCGACATGCAACAATGTGAGGAAATGAATGCTCATTTTATATTACAAATGTTACAAACTGGCGGTTTGCAAGTTAAAGGTGCCCCTGTTAAGAATGCGAAAGATCTTGAGGGTGTTACAAGCAACTGGAATGCAAAAGATCTTGTCACCGTTTCATGTGGCTTTATATTCGTTTGATCAGATTTGTATGGTTTGTTATTCCTCCCGTTTAATCTTTCTATCTCAATTTCGCGACTGAAATACAACATGCAACAAATGTGAGGATATGAAAGCTCATTTTATATCACAAATGTTACAAAATGGCGGTTTGCAAGTGAAATGAACCCTTGTTGAGAGTACAGAAGATCTTGGGGGTGTTACAAGTTACAAGTTTCACGAATGTAAAAGATCATGTCACCGTTTCATGTGGTTTTATATTCGTTAGATCATATTTGTATGGTTTCGTATTCCTCCCGGTTAATCTTTCTATTTCAATTTAGCGACCGAAATACAACATGTAACAAATGTGAGGACGTGAAAACTCATTTTATATCATAAATGCTACAAATGATACAAAATGGCGGTTTACAAGTTAAATGTATCCCTGTCGATAATGCAAAATATCTTGGGGGTGTTACAAGCTACAAGTTTCTAGAATGAAAAAGATCTTGTTACCGTTTCATATGGTTTTATATTCGTTAGATCAGATTTGTATGGTTTCGTATTCCTCCCGTTTAATCTTCCAATTTCAATTTTGCGGCCGAAATACAACGTGCCACCAATGTGAAGACATGAAAACTCATTTTATATCAATAATGTTACAAATGTAACGAAATAGCGGTTTGCAAGTTAAATGTTCCCCTGTTGAGAATGCAAAAGATCTTAGAGGTGTTACAAGTTTATAGAATGCCAAAGATCTTGTCACGGTTTCATGTGGTTTTATATTCGTTAGATCAAATTTGTATGGTTTCACATACCTCCCATTTAATCTCTCTATCTCAATTTCGTGGCCGTAATAAAACATGCGACAAATGTGAGGACATGAATGCTCATTTTAGATCACAAATGTTACAAAAGTGTTACAAAATGGCGGTTTGAAAGTTAAATGTACCCCTGTTGAGAATGCAAAAGATCTTGGGGGTGTTACAAGTTACAAGTTTCACGAATGCAAAAGATCATAACACCGTTTCATGTGGTTTTATATTCGTTAGATCAGATTGCTATGGTTTCGTATTCCTCTCGTTTAATCTTTCTTTCTCAATTTCGTGATCGAAATAGAACATGCAACAAATGTGTGCATATGAAAGCTCATTTTATATCACAAGCATTTGTATAAAAACACGAACTCAACGAGTAAAGGTGAGTGTGTACCAATTTTTTTAAATAGTAAACTCGTTAAAAGTTAAACATCATATCCTAAATGAGACACGAAATAATCAAAAAGATTTAATCTTTATTAGATTAACCTCGTAGGCAAAATATATACATTTAAACTATACATTTAAAGACGAGTTTTTTTTTGGACATTATTTATGGCGGCTATGGAAATAATAAGATTTGTGAAGAAAGTGTTTTTATAAATAAAGTAAAAGTGTACTAAAAAGGAAAGTATTTTAAAAAGAATATTAAATAATTTAAAACTAGATTTTTCATGAGTATTATATTTTTTACGGTTTCTTTGAAACCGTTTTTTAAAATCACTTTCGTACAAGAATATATTTTTTACAACGTTTCGTACAAAGCGTTTCAAATAATACAATTTTATATTAAATATTTTTATTTTTTGGAACGGTTATTTTCAACAGCTGTAAATAATCCATTTTCAATTATTTAAAACGGTGAAATAGAAAACCGTGATAAATAGTTAGTTGTAAAATTACCCTACCTACTGGCTCCGCCTAGTCCTACATACACGCGAAAGAATCAAATCACCTTCCAACCATGCTTTCTTATTCAATTACTTTACCTGCTTAAGTAAGGACCAGCCTTAAGAAACATTTATATCCGAGGGAATCAAATCACCTTTGTCCTGACAAGTCATTCATGTTGGGGAACATTTAGTTTACCTGCTCATAAATTTCATGACCAATCAATCACATGCACTCTGATAAAATTTTGCTTGGTTATCCGATATTATAACACTCGAAATTCAAAAGTTTTATAAAGTAAAAAGGTCGTATAATAACTCGTAGTGAATAAACTGTCTCATGTCCCACCCATAAAGAGTTTGAATATAAAAGGTTACCACACTCATCTATTCAAAAATCAATTCTATAACAACCAGTCATCCTAAATCAAAGAAACCAAAAATGTCATATTATCAAGAGTTAGTACCATATGATGTAATTTTCGAAATTCTATTGTATCTACCTGTTGCAACCTTATTAAGATGCAAGGCTGTATGTAAACAGTGGTGTGCAATAATTGGTGACCCTTTGTTTATTAAGCAACATGCAAAAACAAACAAAATCATTCACATAACATACAAAAAATTATCCGTTGTCAAGTGTCGTTTACTAGATGCGTCATCTATACATATCCCATGGAATATACATTTTGGTGGGAGTGGGATACATCTATTTATGGCAGATGACTATATTCGTGTAGGTGGGTCTTGTAATAAAACATGCGACAAAATGTGAGGACATGAAAGCTCATTTTATATCACAAATGTTACAAAAGTGTTACAAAATAGCGGTTTGAAAGTTAAATGTACCCCTGTTGAGAATACAAAAGATCTTGGGGGTGTTACAAGTTACATGTTTCACGAATGCAAAAGATCATGCACCATTTCATGTGGTTTTATATTCGTTAGATCAGATTGCTATGGTTTCGTATTCCTCCCGTATAATCTTTCTATCTCAATTTCGTGGCCGAAATAGAACATGCAACAAATGTGCACATATGAAAGCTCATTTTATATCACAAATGTTACAAATGATACATAATGGTTGTTTGTAAGTTAAATGTATCCCTATTAAAATGCAAAAGATCTTGGGGATGTTACAAGCTGTAAGTTTTTGGAATCCCAAAGATCTTGTCACGGTTTCATGTGGATTTATATTCGTTAGATAGAATTTGTATGGTTTCGTATTCCTCCCGTTTAATATTTCTATTTTAGTTTCGAGGCCGAAATCGACATGCAACAATGTGAGGAAATGAATGCTCATTTTATATTACAAATGTTACAAACTGGCGGTTTGCAAGTTAAAGGTGCCCCTGTTAAGAATGCGAAAGATCTTGAGGGTGTTACAAGCAACTGGAATGCAAAAGATCTTGTCACCGTTTCATGTGGCTTTATATTCGTTTGATCAGATTTGTATGGTTTGTTATTCCTCCCGTTTAATCTTTCTATCTCAATTTCGCGACTGAAATACAACATGCAACAAATGTGAGGATATGAAAGCTCATTTTATATCACAAATGTTACAAAATGGCGGTTTGCAAGTGAAATGAACCCTTGTTGAGAATGCAGAAGATCTTGGGGGTGTTACAAGTTACAAGTTTCACGAATGCAAAAGATCATGTCACCGTTTCATGTGGTTTTATATTCGTTAGATCATATTTGTATGGTTTCGTATTCCTCCCGGTTAATCTTTCTATTTCAATTTAGCGACCGAAATACAACATGTAACAAATGTGAGGACATGAAAACTCATTTTATATCATAAATGCTACAAATGATACAAAATGGCGGTTTACAAGTTAAATGTATCCCTGTCGAGAATGCAAAATATCTTGGGGGTGTTACAAGCTACAAGTTTCTAGAATGAAAAAGATCTTGTTACCGTTTCATATGGTTTTATATTCGTTAGATCAGATTTGTATGGTTTCGTATTCCTCCCGTTTAATCTTCCAATTTCAATTTTGCGGCCGAAATACAACGTGCCACCAATGTTAAGACATGAAAACTCATTTTATATCAATAATGTTACAAATGTAACGAAATAGCGGTTTGCAAGTTAAATGTTCCCCTGTTGAGAATGCAAAAGATCTTAGAGGTGTTACAAGTTTATAGAATGCCAAAGATCTTGTCACTGTTTCATGTGGTTTTATATTCGTTAGATCAAATTTGTATGGTTTCATATTCCTCCCATTTAATCTCTCTATCTCAATTTCGTGGCCGTAATAAAACATGCGACAAATGTGAGGACATGAATGCTCATTTTAGATCACAAATGTTACAAAAGTGTTACAAAATGGCGGTTTGAAAGTTAAATGTACCCCTGTTGAGAATGCGAAAGATCTTGGGGGTGTTACAAGTTACAAGTTTCACGAATGCAAAAGATCATAACACCGTTTCATGTGGTTTTATATTCGTTAGATCAGATTGCTATGGTTTCGTATTCCTCTCGTTTAATCTTTCTATCTCAATTTCGTGATCGAAATAGAACATGCAACAAATGTGCGCATATGAAAGCTCATTTTATATCACAAGCATTTGTATAAAAACACGAACTCAACGAGTAAAGGTGAGTGTGTACCAATTTTTTTAAATAGTAAACTCGTTAAAAGTTAAACATAATATCCTAAATGAGACACGAAATAATCAAACAGATTTAATCTTTATTAGATTAACCTCGTAGTCAAAATATATACATTTAAAATATACATTTAAAGACGAGTTTTTTTTTGGACATTAATTATGGCGGCTATGGAAATAATAAGATTTGTGAAGAAAGTGTTTTTATAAATAAAGTAAAAGTTTACTAAAAAGGAAAGTATTTTAAAAAGAATATTAAATAATTTAAAACTAGCTTTTTCATGAGTATTATATTTTTTACGGTTTCTTTGAAACCGTTTTTTAAAATCACTTTCGTACAAGAATATATTTTTTACAACGTTTCTTACAAAGCGTTTCAAATAATACAATTTTATATTAAATATTTGTATTTTTTGGAACGGTTATTTTCAACAGCTGTAAATAATCCATTTTCAATTATTTAAAACGGTGAAATAGAAAACCGTGATAAATAGTTAGTTGTAAAATTACCCTACCTACTGGCTCCGCCTAGTCCTACATACACGCGAAATAATCAAATCACCTTCCAACCATGCTTTCTTATTCAATTACTTTACCTGCTTAAGTAAGGACCAGCCTTAAGAAACATTTATATCCAAGGAAATCAAATCACCTTTGTCCTGACAAGTCATTCATGTTGGGGAACATTTAGTTTACCTGCTCATAAATTTCATGACCAATCAATCACATGCACTCTGATAAAATTTTGCTTGGTTATCCGATATTATAACACTCGAAATTCAAAAGTTTTATAAAGTAAAAAGGTCGTATAATAACTCGCAGTAAATAAACTGTCTCATGTCCCACCCATAAAGAGTTTGAATATAAAAGGTTACCACACTCATCAATTCAAAAATCAATTCTATAACAACCAGTCCTCCTAAATCAAAGAAACCAAAAATGTCATATTATCAAGAGTTAGTACCATATGATGTAATTTTCGAAATTCTATTGTATCTACCTGTTGCAACCTTATTAAGATGCAAGGCTGTATGTAAACAGTGGTGTGCAATAATTGGTGACCCTTTGTTTATTAAGCAACATGCAAAAACAAACAAAATCATTCACATAACATACAAAAAATTATCCGTTGTCAAGTGTCGTTTACTAGATGCGTCATCTATACATATCCCATGGAATATACATTTTGGTGGGAGTGGGATACATCCATTTATGGCAGATGACTATATTCGTGTAGGTGGGTCTTGTAATAAAAC
The DNA here is from genome assembly GCA_025667525.1 of Glebionis coronaria. Classification (NCBI taxonomy): domain Eukaryota; kingdom Viridiplantae; phylum Streptophyta; class Magnoliopsida; order Asterales; family Asteraceae; genus Glebionis; species Glebionis coronaria. The sequence goes on along the minus strand of CM046874.1, from coordinate 135,137,227 downwards.
ATGCGACAAAATGTGAGGACATGAAAGCTCATTTTATATCACAAATGTTACAAAAGTGTTACAAAATGGCGGTTTGAAAGTTAAATGTACCCCTGTTGAGAATACAAAAGATCTTGGGGGTGTTACAAGTTACATGTTTCACGAATGCAAAAGATCATGCACCATTTCATGTGGATTTATATTCGTTAGATCAGATTGCTATGGTTTCGTATTCCTCCCGTTTAATCTTTCTATCTCAATTTCGTGGCCGAAATAGAACATGCAACAAATGTGCACATATGAAAGCTCATTTTATATCACAAATGTTACAAATGATACATAATGGTTGTTTGTAAGTTAAATGTATCCCTATTAAAATGCAAAAGATCTTGGGGATGTTACAAGCTGCAAGTTTTTGGAATGCCAAAGATCTTGTCACGGTTTCATGTGGTTTTATATTCGTTAGATAGAATTTGTATGGTTTTGTATTCCTCCCGTTTAATATTTCTATTTTAGTTTCGAGGCCGAAATCGACATGCAACAATGTGAGGAAATGAATGCTCATTTTATATTACAAATGTTACAAACTGGCGGTTTGAAAGTTAAAGGTGCCCCTGTTAAGAATGCGAAAGATCTTGAGGGTGTTACAAGCAACTGGAATGCAAAAGATCTTGTCACCGTTTCATGTGGCTTTATATTCGTTTGATCAGATTTGTATGGTTTGTTATTCCTCCCGTGTAATCTTTCTATCTCAATTTCGCGACTGAAATACAACATGCAACAAATGTGAGGATATGAAAGCTCATTTTATATCACAAATGTTACAAAATGGCGGTTTGCAAGTGAAATGAACCCTTGTTGAGAATGCAGAAGATCTTGGGGGTGTTACAAGTTACAAGTTTCACGAATGTAAAAGATCATGTCACCGTTTCATGTGGTTTTATATTCGTTAGATCATATTTGTATGGTTTCGTATTCCTCCCGGTTAATCTTTCTATTTCAATTTAGCGACCGAAATACAACATGTAACAAATGTGAGGACATGAAAACTCATTTTATATCATAAATGCTACAAATGATACAAAATGGCGGTTTACAAGTTAAATGTATCCCTGTCGAGAATGCAAAATATCTTGGAGGTGTTACAAGCTACAAGTTTCTAGAATGAAAAAGATTTTGTTACCGTTTCATATGGTTTTATATTCGTTAGATCAGATTTGTATGGTCTCGTATTCCTCCCGTTTAATCTTCCAATTTCAATTTTGCAGCCGAAATACAACGTGCCACCAATGTGAAGACATGAAAACTCATTTTATATCAATAATGTTACAAATGTAACGAAATAGCGGTTTGCAAGTTAAATGTTCCCCTGTTGAGAATGCAAAAGATCTTAGAGGTGTTACAAGTTTATAGAATGCCAAAGATCTTGTCACGGTTTCATGTGGTTTTATATTCGTTAGATCAAATTTGTATGGTTTCATATTCCTCCCATTTAATCTCTCTATCTCAATTTCGTGGCCGTAATAAAACATGCGACAAATGTGAGGACATGAATGCTCATTTTAGATCACAAATGTTACAAAAGTGTTACAAAATGGCGGTTTGAAAGTTAAATGTACCCCTGTTGAGAATGCAAAAGATCTTGGGGGTGTTACAAGTTACAAGTTTCACGAATGCAAAAGATCATAACACCGTTTCATGTGGTTTTATATTCGTTAGATCAGATTGCTATGGTTTCGTATTCCTCTCGTTTAATCTTTCTATCTCAATTTCGTGATCGAAATAGAACATGCAACAAATGTGCGCATATGAAAGCTCATTTTATATCACAAATGTTACAAATGATACACAATGGTTGTTTGTAAGTTAAATGTACCCCTATTTAAATGAAAAAGATCTTGTGGGTGTTACAAGCTGCAAGTTTTTGGAATACCAAAGATCTTATCACGGTTTCATGTGGTTTTATATTCATTAGATCAAATTTGTATGGTTTCATATTCCTCCCGCTTAATATTTCTATTTTAATTTCGAGGCCGAATTACAACATGCAACAATGTGAGGAAATATAAGCTCATTTTATATCACAAATGTTACAAACTGGCGGTTTGCAGGTTAAATGTACCCCTGTTAAGAATGCGAAAGATCTTGAGGGTGTCACAAGCAACTGGAATGCGAAAGATCTTGTTACCGTTTCATGTGGCTTTATATTCGTTTGATCAGATTTGTATGGTTTGTTATTCCTCCCGTTTAATCTTTCTATCTCAATTTCGCAAAAGAAATACAACATGCAAAAAATGTGAGGATATGAAAGCTCATTTTATATCACAAATGTTACAAAATGGCGGTTTGCCAGTGAAATGTACCCTTGTTGAGAATGTAGAATATCTTGGGGGTGTTACAAGTTACAAGTCTCACGAATGCAAAAGATCATGTCACCGTTTCATGTGGTTTTATATTCGTTAGATCATATTTGTATGGTTTCGTATTCCTCCCGGTTAATCTTTCTATTTCAATTAAGCGACCGAAATACAATGTTGGAAATTCACTTTATGTGACGACATTTAAGAATTCCCATTAGTTATCATAGTCACACACCCTTAGACTAGACTAGGAAACTTTGTATAGTTAAGTGGGGTGTGTGACTATAAATACCCCTCCTAGGCTTCCAAGGAGGAGTTGTTGTTTGTGTTTTTCTCATTTTCACTTAATACATTTTCCTTTCTCTTTACACACACAACCCTCTATCTCTCTCTCAACCATGGCTGCCACCATTTACCACCACCCATCAAGACCACCGGATCTAGGTTTTAAGCAAACCCACAATTGGCATCAGAGCCTCGGTTCAATCCTTGGATCATGTTTTCGTTTCGATTTGGTGGTCTAAAAATTTTTATTGTGGTCTCGTTCTATAACTTTTTGGTCCGAATTTATCATTCATATTCCGTTCATTGTGCGACTTCGTTTCCCGTGTTCGTTTTTTATTGATTCTTGTGATCATTTTGCCATTTCCTCAATATCCGTACCTAAAAATACACAAGTAACAAACACGAGCATATATTTGGCATATTCAATGATATTTAATGCATTTTAAGCCCAAATTGGACGATGAGACCATGTATAAAAGCCGTCTCATCAAAATGTTCAAAGCCATTTCGTTCGTGTCTACTTATGTTACTACATTTGAAGACGGTGGCGTTGCGGAATCCAAGAAGAAGTCGTCCCCGCATGCTTATACTTTTTGCACTTAATGCTTCAACAAATTCAAGAAAGCCTAAAAGTCAAGTCTTCCGCTATATCAAACTCTGAAGCTTTCAAGAATTACAAAGGTATAAGTATGTGGGACATGAATTCACGCAGAGGCGAAGATCACAAGTGATGAACAAGATCAAGGCAAGAGATTAATGCTCAAGATTGATATCAAAGATCACATCAACATATTCACCAGAAAAGAAAAATAAAAGAAAGACGAAGACTACGAGCTCAAGACAAGCATAGTATGATAGGTTTATTTTATTATTGTAACTCGGGTAACGCCCTTGTTTGGAGTGACCCCCCTTAGGGGAGATTGTTAGAAATACGTTTTTCGTATTTAGGAAGATTCGGTCACTCCCACAATATATTAAGTAGTAGCTCGTAGTTTAGTTCATTAATATTAAACAAACAAGGACAAGCCAAGCCTACAACTTGTGTAGGCCGGCGGCCCATTGTAAGCCCAAGCCCATCAAAAGGCTTGGGTATATAAACCCTCTCCTTAGTTGGAGAGGGTGTGGTTCACTTATTATTTCACATAGTAAAAGTGTGTTTCTCATACTTTCTCTCTCTACGTGTGTGTGTTCTCACCATCCTTCTATCTCTTTCTCTCTCTAGAACATAAGCAAGATTTACAATATCCTACAAAAAATGGCATCAGAGCCTCGGTTCAATCCTTGGATCGTGTTTATTGTTTTTGATTCGGTGGTCTCAAATTTTTTTTTGGTCCGATTTATTCATTTTCTTGTCACGACTGGTTATTTTTTGTTGTCACGTCTTGTTATCTGATTTGTTACGTTCTTTTTGTCCAAACAGTCTCAATGTTTCTTGTATTTTCCATATCACTGTTGTTGTGGGTGATGATATTGTTCTTATATCTGTCCAAACAGTCCAATCTTGTCCTGGTCAAAAGTCAAATCAGAACCTGCCAATCTTTTCTCATATCTGCTATCGTTTCTTGTAAATGGTTATCTTTGTGACTGGGTGTTAATTAGTGTGCTCAAAAGTGACATTTCATGCTTTCAAAAGTCAAGGTTTACATATCTGTTTAACAGAAATTGATTTATTCTGGTAATTTTTTTTATGAAGATGAACCCAGAAAAAAAAGGCAAGATCCTGAATATACGGAAAAAGTACCATTTTGGATAAGGTTTTCAGATATTGAGATGGTAACATTCAGATCGGAATATTGCGATCGCATAAACCAAGGGTTTCTACTTGCGATCGAATATTCCGATGGAACACATTGCGATGGAACCATTATGATGGAACCATTGCGATGGAACCATTGTGATGGTGTCCATTGCGATGGTGTCCACCAGATTGCGATAGGGTGTAGAGGACTCATTGCGATGGAAAACTAGTGTAAACATTGCGATGGAAAACAAAGTTCAAAAATATTTCGATGGGACTTAGAAATAAAAACATTGCGATGCAAGATAACATTGCGATGGGTTTTTAAGTTGAACATTGACTGCTTTTTTTAACAAAAATATCCATTGTGACTGTTTATCAAACCAGTGAACCAAAGATTTGACTAGACCAATTTTTACCAGTATCAAAATATCAAACAATCATTCAACCCTTTTTACTCCTCAACACCATTATCTAAACCTATATCCCATCGTCACCTAATCCCCATCATACCTAGACTCACACAAAAAAAGGAAACAGAAAGATCTCAGTTATATATTATTTTTTCGTGTATGATGCCATTGCATGTCATGATCTATTAAGATCTGTAACCACGAAATGTATATCATCATCGATCTATAAAAAGACAAGTCTTTTCGTTTTTATCCGAAAATAAGAAAGAGTAATAACAATTATGTTATTCTCTTGTCTTGTTTCGTTCAGTGAACAAGAAAAAGATACCATGCAAAACCATTAACTTACCCGAGATCTATTTAGATCTTGAAGACACATGCCTGTTTTTTTTTTCTAATCAATCATTTTGAAGATTGATTGAAAGATATGAATGGGTGAACGGTTTATTGATTGGTGGAGTGGGACTAATGTTAGCTTGTACATGATAAGAATGATTGGACCATAACTTGTTTTTCAGAGATTATAAAAGATGATAATCATTTTTTGTTTGTTAATATGGTGTGATGGGTGATGGATTTGTTAAACTTGATGGTGATGGATGGTTAGAAAAATGGAAGATGAGATTTGGTGTAGGAGGCGATGGAAATTATGTGGTGACAGAGATAAGTTTGGTAGGAGTGAGAGAGATGGGGGGCGGAGAAACTAAGAGGGAGTGATTAGGTTAGATAGATTGTGAGAGATAGATTAGGGGTTTTGTTATTTATCTCTTCACAATTGGACTGGTTTGTGTGGAGTTAATCATATGGACTGAATATGGGCCAAAGTGATATTTGGATTGAATATTTTTTTGGACCATCAATTTCATGTTATAGAAAACGAATTGCATGATATTTGTAAAAATTGTTATATCAAAATTTTATTTATCATTTTACTTCATATGATAAATATTAAATATTTTGATTAACGATTTTAAAAGTGACAAAATGACATGACACAGTGATCACGTGACGAGAGACTAAGTGACAAAATTATTTGACGAGACCGAAGAAAAATGGGTATATTTTTAGTGGCTACGGATTTGTTTGATCGGGTATTAATTATGTGAAGTTGAAGACGAATTTTTCGAAGGCGTGTATTTATTTTATCTTTTAAAGATAACTTGCTCGTGCTTAATCTTAGAATGACGACTTGTTTATCTAGTTTCCGGGTTCGGGGTGGTTGGTTGATGACTCGGATAACTATCACTTAAAGGGGTTACATTGTTGTACTCAGTGTCACGCGCTTAGTCGACGTGGATAATTTCAAGAGGTGTTGTGCTTATAGACTTCTTCAGTGATGCATTGAGTACTTAGAGATTTCTCCACCGTTCTTCATTCAACAATAGTGCAAGCTTAAGTCACAAGATCGAACGATTTTTATTCAGTTTCACGTTTGATGTATCTGGTTCATTCTATCAGTGGTCACTTCAAATTGCTTTCAAGTGGGTTAGTAAAGTTGGCCATGGAGAGTTTATGAGTAGAGATTTTCGATCAACAGCTGATTCTCACAAAATATATAATTCAGCTTATTTATTATTCTCACGAGATTTCAGGTATATGTGCGTACGATTTATTGCTGGTTCCAAGTTTCAAAACCATCAAGGGGGAAGAAGAAGATACATTAAACGCACAACAAGTACACGTGATGAACTTCATACCTTCTTTTGATTTGAAGACATTCCGGGATGACATTTGTCATAGCCGAAGAGAAAATCAGTGTTTTAACTCATGACGTTATCAATTTCTAAACGGTACACTACTGAGTCGATGTTTAATTGTTTTGATGTTGCAATTATTCATCATCATTATCCTATATGGAGAGATATGCACTTCCGGGACTTAATTGACTCTGGTGCATCTCCGGAAGAAGATATGTGCATTTCCGGGACTTAATTGACTCTGGTGTTACGATGTCAACTTCATGAATGGGATAAAGTGTCCACTTCAGTATTTGAGCTTCATACTTGGGATTGGTTTATTTTCTTCAACTATGTGGGGGAAGAAATGTCTTGATTCTTTCTAGTATGCATAACTTAAACTCTCAGGGGGAAGAAAAATTCAGAAGAATTATTCAAGCGTGAGAAGAGAAGTTGTTGATCTACTTGGTGTGTCCCAAACTTTCAATCCCTTATAGCAACATTATCATGTTATATGATGGGGTTTGCTTGTTAAATTCCGCTGTGCGCTTAATCATTCTAAGCTTTATTGAAAGCTTTGAAGTTGCTTACGAGGATTTTCGGTTAGGGGGAAGCTATTTAAAAGCTTCTACATCAAGTTTATGTGGCATGAATTAGGGGGAAGTTAATTCAGAAGCTTCTCCTTAACCAGAAGTATATGGATTACTTAGCTCGTGCCGTTACAATATTTCTACTACAAGTTACTTTAAAGATGAGTCGTTTTGAAGTCAAAGTCCTCAGAAGACATCATCAGCATTGGACGCTTCATGAAAGCTCTCGTTCTTAATCATTATGTACTTGTTAGGAAAAAATATTGTAAGGAATTCTACACGTCGTCCCATGGGAGAAGATTGTTGGAAACTCACTTTATGTGACGACATTTAAGAATTACCATTAGTTATCATAGTCACACATGCTTAGACTAACTAGGTACAATGTATAGTTAAGTGTATGGTGTGTGGCTATATATACCCCTACTAGGCTTCCAAGGAGGGGTGTTGCTTGTGTTTCATTTGTGTTTTAATACATTATCTTTATCTTTCACACACAACCACTATCTCTCTATATTCATCCATGGCTTCCACCTTCCACCACCCACCAAGACCACCGGATCTATTAAAAGCAAATCCACAAAACAACATGAAACCGTGACAAGATCTTTGGCATTCAATAAACTTGTAACTTTTAACACCTCTAAGATCTTTTGCATTCTCAACAGGGGAACATTTAACTTGCAAACCGCTATTTTGTTACATTTGTAACATTATTGATATAAAATGAGTTTTCATTTCTTCACATTTGTTGCATGTTGTATTTCGGCCGCAAAATTGAAATGGAAAGATTAAACGGGAGGAATACGAAACTATACAAATCTGATCTAACGAATATAAAACCATATGAAATGGTAAAAAGATCTTTTTCATTCTAGAAACTTGTAGCTTGTAACACCCCCAAGATATTTTGCATTCTCGACAAGGATACATTTAACTTGTAAACCGCCATTTTGTAACATATGTGATATAAAATGAGTTTTCATGTCCTCACATTTGTTGCATGTTGTATTTAGGTCGCTAAATTGAAATAAAAAGATTAACCGGGAGGAATACGAAACCATACAAATATGATCTAACAAATATAAAACCACATGAAACGGTGACATGATCTTTTGCATTCGTGAAACTTGTAACTTGTAACACCCCCAAGATCTTCTGCATTCTCAACAAGGGTACATTTCACTGGCAAACCGCCATTTTGTAACATTTGTGATATAAAATGAGCTTTCATATCCTCACATTTGTTGCATGTTGTATTTCTTTTGCGAAATTGAGATAGAAATATTAAACGGGAGGAATAACAAACCATACAAATTTGATCAAACGAATATAAAGCCACATGAAACGATGACAAGATCTTTCGCATTCCAGTTGCTTGTGACACCCTCAAGATCTTTCGCATTCTTAACAGGGGTACATTTAACCTGCAAACCGCCAGTTTGTAACATTTGTGATATAAAATGAGCTTTCATTTCCTCACATTGTTGCATGTTGTAATTCGGCCTCAAAATAAAAATAGAAATATTAAACGGGAGGAATACGAAACCATAGAAATTTGATCTAACGAATACAAAACCATATGAAACCGTGACAAGATCTTTGGTATTCCAAAACCTTGCAGCTTGTAACACCCACAAGATCTTTTTCATTTTAATAGGGGTACATTTAACTTACAAACAACCATTGTGTATCATTTGTAACATGTGTGATATAAAATGAGCTTTCATATGCGCACATTTGTTGCATGTTCTATTTCGATCACGAAATTGAGATAGAAAGATTAAACGGGAGGAATACGAAACCATAGCAATCTGATCTAACGAATATAAAACCACATGAAACGGTGACATGATCTTTTGCATTCGTGAAACTTGTAACTTGTAAACCCCAAGATCTTTTGCATTCTCAACATGGGTACATTTAACTTTCAAACCGTAATTTTGTAACACTTTTGTAACATTTGTGATATAAAACGAGCTTTCATGTCCTCACATTTGTCGCATGTTTTATTACGGCCACACAATTGAGATAGAGAGATTAAATGTGAGCAATATGAAACCATACAAATTTGATTAAACGAATATAAAACCGCATGAAACGGTGACAAGATCTTTTGCATTCCATAAACTTGTAACACCCTCAAGATCTTTCACATTCTTAACAGGGTAGATTTAACTTGCAAACCGCCAGTTTGTAACATTTGTGATATAAAATGAGCTTTCATTTCCTCAAATTGTTGCAAGTTATATTTTGGTCTCGAAATTAAAATAGAAATATTAAATGGGAGGAATATGAAGCCATACAAATCTGATCTAACGAATATAAAACCACATGAAACTGTTACAAGGTCTTTGGCATTCCAGAAACTTGTAACATGTAACACCCCCAAGATCTTTTGCATTTTAATAGGGGTACATTTAACATACAAACCACCATTATGTATTATTAGTAACATTTGTGATATAAAATGAGCTTCCATATCCTCACATTTGTTGCATGTTCTATTTCGGCCACGAAATTGAAATAGAAAGATTAAACAGGACGAATACGAAACCATAGCAATCTGATCTAACGAATATAAAACCACATGAAACCGTGACATGATCTTTTGCATTCGTGAAACTTGTAACTTGTAACACCCACAAGATCTTTTGCATTCTCAACAGGGGTGTATTTAACTTTCAAACCGACATTTTGTTACATTTTGTAACATTTGTGATATAAAATAAGCTTTCATATCCTTACATTTGTCGCATGTTTTATTATGGCCGCGAAATTGAGATAGAGAGATTAAACGAGAGGAATACGAAACCATAAAAATCTAATCAAACGAATATAAAGCCACATGAAACGATGACAAGATCTTTTACATTCTAGAAACATTTAACTTGTAACAACCTCAAGATATTTCGCATTCTCAACAGGGGTACAATTATTCATTGCGAGAAATAGAAAAAATGGTAATAAAATAATATATAATGTTGTGAGACAACTCAAATATTAACCGTTCAAATTCATACCGCCCATACCTTTCTCTTCACCAAAACACACATTTCACCGTAGATTGGTTTGAAAAATTTATCTGAGGTATGAATTCGTCCTTGGTTTGAAAAACTAATCTGAAAAAGCGATATAAAATGAATCAATTGGTGAATCCCTAAATTAAACTATTCCCCCTGTTACCTAAAAAACATCATTGGTCAATCCCTAAATTAAACCCCGACGATTTCATATAATTGAAGAATCATTTGGAAGACAAAAACGGGCTTCGGATATTTTCAAAGAATCAACATATTGAAATGGTTAGTTATTTTTTTAATTTCTTTTAATATTCAATTGGGTTTGGTGTTTAAACTTTTTGAGTTTTTGTGAACGGGGCTAATTTTCATGAAGGAACTAGGCGTGTACATGAATTTTCCAATTTCAGGTATGGTTTTAAATTTTTTGTTAATTATCTTTGATTATTTGCACCCTTGAATTGATTATAATATCATATTCATTTTTCATTATATATTCACAATGTGTGAATCAATTAGACAAACTGGACAAAGGGTTCTAATTAGATTTTTTTTCCTTGAGAACATGTATAGTAGATTTATGATGAAGGCTGCTCAAATACTGATTGATGGCATGTATAATGGAAGAACATATATAAGGTATAAGCGTTTCCTTCTATGCTTTAATTGTGTTTATGAAGTTTGGGTAAGTTTGTTACTTCTGTAAGTATATGGATTCTTAGATTCATAATTACTTCCTAAGGTTCTAATTTAGATTTTGATTATAGGTCTATGCGAGTTGAGCTTACGGGCTTTTGGAAAAGCTAAAAAGGTCTGTACCGTTCTATCAGTGGGGCCCATCTTTTCAGATAACCTCTAGAAAAGTCACATTCAGTCGCCACCTTGCCCATCAAATCATCATTCACACGTATGCACCATCCAAAAATATTCTTCAAAATAAGAGGGACATGGTGCCATGTAATTAAGATTTTCAAAGTCAACTAGCTGATTCCTTAATTCTTAGGTGATTTAATTAATACACATCCCCATATAAGGAAGGAAGTCTCAAAAGATGGAGATAAGACTTACTTCAATCTCAACACATTAAAAAATAGGCCCTTAAGAAATTCTTCACACGTATTATCTGGTAGATTAGTTGTACTACTGTATAGTATGTAAAAGAAAGCATAATAGAAAACGTTACTATGTTAAATAGATACACAATGACGTATAGGATCACTAGTTATTGATGGGCAGTAAATAAGGTGATATGTAACTTGCAAGCTAATGCTCCATGGACATGTTGTAGATGTGTTAAGCTCGTACTGTTCGATATTGTACCTTTCTATCAGTGGGGCCCATCTTTTGAGATAACCTCTAGAAAAGTCACATTCAGTCGCCACCATGCCCATCCAATCATCACTCACACGTATGCACTATCCAAAAATATTCTTCAAAATAAGAGGGACGGGGTGCCATGTAATTAAGATTTTCAAAGTCAACTAGCTGATTCCTTAATTCTTAGGTGATGTAATTAACACACATCCCCATATAAAGAAGGAAGTCTCAAAATATGGAGATAAGACTTACTTCAATCTCAACACATTAAAAAATAGGCCCTTAAGAAATTCTGCACACGTATTATCTGGTAGATTAGTTGTACTACTGTATAGTATGTAAAAGAAAGCATAATAGAAAACGTTACTATGTTAAAAAGATACACAATGACGTATAGGATCACTAGTTATTGATGGGCAGTAAATAAGGTGATATGTAACTTGCAAGCTAATGCTCCATGGACATGTTGTAGATGTGTTAAGCTCGTACTGTTCGATATTGTACCTTTCTATCAGTGGGGCCCATCTTTTGAGATAACCTTTAGAAAAGTCACATTCAGTGGCCACCATGCCCATCCAATCATCACTCACGGTTTCATGTGGTTTTATATTCGTTTGATCAAATTTGTATGGTTTCATATTCCTCCCAATTAATCTCTCTATCTCAATTTCGTGGCCGTAATAAAACATGATATAGTGAACATGATATGGTTTCTATCTCAATTTCGCAATCAAATCAACGGTTTCATGCAAGAACCCGATGAATCTCTCTTTGATGCTTGGGAAAGATATAATGTTTTGATCGATCGTTGGCCAAACCACAACATGCTCCCTGTGACCTTAATTGATACTTTCTACAACGGTTTGACTTTTTGTGATCGTGATACGATTAATGCAGCCGCCGGTGGCACATTTATGAAAAGAAGACCCAAGGAGTGTAGAGAGCTTATTGAAAACATGACTACTCACCACAAAAATTGGGATTCCTCCGCTTCTTCAAGGAACAACCCGAGAGTCAATGTTTCTTCTACTTCAGTAAACCCCAACATGACCGAATTCACCCGCATGATGGCCGAAATGAACAAAATATCTTGCTTCTCGCTACAAACCAACAACAAGTTAAAGCGGTAGCCAATCCTTGTGAGACATGCGGCGGTCCTCACTCATACACTGATTGTCCTTCTACTCATGGAAATCCGGAAAACGTGTATGCAGCTTATGGTAATTATTCACCAGAAAATTACCAGGCCCGACCTCAAGGGGATCGAAATTTTATGAGTTACCGGTCAAACAACTACCTTTCACCCGGTTTTTCTCCTCAAAACCAAAACCCCAACAACAACTACAATAGAAGCAACCAAATCCCACCTAGAGCTTCTAATCCTTATCACCCACCCGCTCAACAAACCCCACCCATTAATCAAGATGTTGAAGCTTTGATGAGAACCCAAGGAGAGCAAATCAAGAATCTACAAAGCCAAATTACCAATTTGAAAGGGGATATCACCAAGCAAGGAAATGACATTAGATTCGAGCTTCGAGATAATATACAATCCTCCTTCAGCAATCAAACGAATGACTTGAAGAATATGCTGGCTAGTTTCTTACCCACCACTCAACCCTCTACTTCGAGTTCTCTACCTTTAAACACTGTCACCAATCCGCGAGCGAATGTGAGGGCTATTACTACCCGTAGTGGAGTTACTTTAGTAGGACCACCTATTCCGCCCCCATCATCTACACCTCCTCCACCACCATTTATCCCTACTCCTCCCACACCTAGTATTGGTACACCATCACCGTCTCCGCCGCGTCATGATGAAGTGCCCACCAAGAATCCTCCACCAACCCCACCTTCAACATCTCAACCTTTACCTGCTACACCTACACCTTCCACCTATAAACCCAAGATTCCTTATCCATCTCGCTTAGGCAAGGCCAAAATGCACACCAAGGATGACATTCAAGTGTCAAACTATTTGAAGAAAGCTTTGGAAATGACCGTCACTTTTCCTCTTGCTGAAGCTCTAGCACAAATGCCTAAATTTGTCAAGATGTTTAAGGAATTGCTTAGTAAGAAGGAGAAGATGGCCGAGTTTGTTAATACCCGATTGAATGAAAATTGTTCTGCCGTCCTTCTTAAAGAACTTCCGGAAAAACTTGGAGATCCCGGTCGTTTTGTGCTACCTTGTACTTTTAACCAAACCGACAAATTTACTGCCTTAGCCGATCTCGGGGCAAATATTAATTTGATGCCTTTAAGTGTTTGGAAAAAGTATCATTGCCCGACCTTACACCCACCAAAATGACTCTTGAGCTAGCCAATCGCACTCTCGCTTAACCCGTTGGTATTGCCGAAGATGTGTTCATTAAAGTTGACACATTCACTTTTCCGGTCGATTTTATCGTTGTTGATTACGAAATGGACCCTCGTATTCCGTTAATACTTGGACGCCCATTTTTTAGAACCGGTAGAGCTTTAATAGATGTGGATAAATGTGAGCTCATCTTAAGAGTCGGGGATGATGCACAAGTTTTTAAAATGGGGAAGCTTACAAGCAAATCCTTTGGAAGAGAATCAGCGAATATGATTAATGTTCTTGATGATTTTGTCGTCTACAACAATCCTCTATTCAATTCTTGCACCGATAATCCACTGTTTCAAGATGATGTGGATGATTCTCTCTCCAATTTGGAACCTTCACCTATATATGATTCTTCACCGATCTTTGATGCTTATGATGATGATTCTAGCTCAGATACGGATGATTATGATGATTTTACTTTCGAGTATCCCGACATGCCACGTATGATGATTTTGATGAGGCTGATACTCTCTCGAGTGATTCTTCTCATGATGAAGATCCTCCGCCATCCATGCTTAATCCTACTTTGGATGACTACTCATTTGAGGAAGACTTTTATACTTTTCTTAATACATACTTCCCTCATGAGAGTGATGCTCCTCCTTTAGACTTTGATGATTATGGTCTTGATCCTTCTACGGATTTGAAGAAAATTCTTTCAAAGGAGAAGCAACCGGACGACACCAACATCCGTAGCACGTATGATTTAACACCTCTTTGTCCACCTTCTGAGGACGAGGTTGTGCATTTTCTTCGCGGATCATCTTCAAATTCTGCTGAGCCTGAGTGCTATTTTCCCCTAAAGGAAAAGGTGTTCGACCCCGGTATCGATATTCTTCAGCCATCTCAGTATGCATCTGATGAAATAAAAGGAAACATCTTTGGAACTTATGAAGATATGCTTGCACCTCTTCACCCTTGCTCCCACCGTGCTCCGTCTTTGCTTAAGGGAACCTTGCCTACTCTTCTTTGGCTTGCCTTGTTCGCCTTAAGCTATTGTTACTTGATGGACGAAAACTATGTATTTGATCCCGGTGGATGTTTTTCATGCTTCTTCCTATGATAATCAAGGTCGAGTCAGGCTCACGACTCGGTGAACAAAAATCAAGCGCTTCTTGGGAGGCAACCCATGTATCTATCTTTTAGCTATCTTTAGCCTAAGTGTAGGGGAGACCCGTTGGTGTTTGCTATATCCTCTCTTCTCATATTCAGGGATTCGAGCGCTCAATGATCCACTCTTGATGATTTTTGACGACCAGTGTTTCCGTCTTCCCGGTTCTATCCTAAACTCTTTTCGATTCACTATTTTATATTTTCCAATAGTAAAATAGGAATCTCGTTAGTGGTCTTTTTCTTAGCAAGATTTAAACAACGTGCACAATTTCCTAAGTGTAGGGGAGTTTACTCCCACATGCTTAAACATTGAGGACAATGTTTATATTAAGTGTAGGGGGGACTTCTATCGAAGTTAAGTGGTCTTTTCCTTGTATTTGTCCTCATCTTAACCGGAAAATCAATTTTTCAAAATTTTTGATCTATTTTGGCCTATTAGTTTTTCCCTTTGTATAGTTATTTTCTTTCCTTATTAGAATAAATTTTTAATAAAGTGGTTTTAATTTTCAAACGTTGTGAATCTTTTGACTCAACCCGAGTTTACTTATCTAAGTTTACTCTTGCTAGTATCCTTAACATGTTTAAGTCAAGTTTTGCTAGGCTTTTATATAGGGAACTATAAAACGCGAAAGTCTTAACTCTCACGGGTTAAGAACAAGAACTTTTCGCAAGTTCCTATAATTGATCCTAGAGAGTCGTTTATCAAGGGAACTTTAAAATGCGATTTCTAAACTTGAAAAAGTCTAAGAGTTTGCAAGATCCTATAGGCGACTCGAAAACCCGAAACTTTGATTTAATAGGCTAAGCATCCACGAGTCTCATTCCTTGAGATTTTAAACTGTGGAGAACGAGAGATGATAGAGTCAATTATACGTTTGGTATTCTTTCGTGAATTTATGTGAGTTAATTATGAGCCTATTCTCCCATCGCTTGCTAATAAATTTATCTGCAATAAATAAGGTTGTACGATTTGAAAAGTTACTTAGCTTCTAGCCCAAGATCGTTTAAAAGTTGCTCGGTATGGATTAGAGTTCATAGCCAAGGCATAACTTATTGAAGCGGGATGCGAAGATTGGCGAGTCCGAAAAGGCTCTAACAAGGCATGAGGGCTATATTTTGTTGCTAAAGATCCCAAGTGATGTGAAGAATCATTTATCAAAGATCAATATGAAGGATCGAGACACACGACGAAAAGCAAATACTCCCGTAGAGATCATGGAGAAGTCTTTCCGAAAAGACCCTAGAAAGGTATGAGGATAAATAGATCCAAGTCCAAAAAGGAGGCGGATCGTTGTATATCAAAGTCCAAAATAAAGATTGGAGAAAAATGAAGAAGTCGTGGTCCAAATATGAAGAATCTCTCAAAACTTCAAGTGAAAAAATTCCTATTATGAAGAGAAGACCATTATTTCATGAACGTGTCTCAAGATTTGAAGTATGAAGTCGCTGCCAAATATCGGTCCGAGAAAGGTCTCAAATCGCGAAGCGAGTTATTCCAAGATATGAACTTTTTGAGGTCCCGAGAAGCAGTTTTAAAAGATTTTGTCCTTTAGCTAACTATTGATAAAATCGTCCCACTTTATTTTCAGTCTAAATAAACTATCAAAATAAGTCAACAATGAATCCTCGTGATCATTCAAGACAATAATAAAATATTAGAGATACACCTAGGAATAAGGGAGTCTAAGTAAATAATTGGCCCACATGAGTTCGTGTTAGTTTGCTAACTTATAATAACAATGATCTCGTTTTTAAGCTTGGTTTGGAGAAAGTGAAAACTTGAGGATGATGATCATTCATGACATTTCCAAAACCCGAAGGCATGTTTTTTATTTCTTTATTTGTTTTGTTATTTTCTATCTCTTTAATAAAGGCCAATATGGATTGATTGTGATGAAAAATGTAAACGTGCTTTGTAATTAATGCATTGCATGAGGACATTGCAATGGTCAAGTGTAGGGGATTTTATAGGTGTGTAAACACCCATCCTTTTTATCACTTAACTACAATAATAACCGAGCCAAAACATGTATTTTATATCATAAATGTCGGAATTATGCGTGGTTTGTGTTTTTTTTGTGATTTAGGACGAAAATGTGAAAAAGGGAGAAAACACGGGCATTCACGGGCTTTTATCGAAGAAAAAGACAAAAGACGAAGTCAAGAAATCAAGAGTGCAAAAAGAACGGAAGTCCAAGACCAATTCTGAAGATTTATCGAAGAAAAAGTCAAAAGACGGAAGTTTACTAAAAGCCGAAAAACTCAAGTCTAATTTATTGAAGAATTACAAGACGAGTTTAAAGAAATCCCGAGACAAAGTCATTAAAGTCGAAGAACTAAGAAGATTAAGGACTTAATGATGCAATTAAAGAAAGAAGAAAGAGGAGAGGAAGCTTCCTAAGCACCTCCCTAATCCTCCTATAAATAGATCATTAGAATTTACATTTCATTTTGTTGGCTAAGTGTGACAATTAGCTCTTCCACCATTTTAATTACTTATTCTTTAATTACATGTCATTTAATTAATTGTCTTGCACCTTAAATACATTTAATTTCAAGTAAGTTTCCTTTTAATTATTGTCAATCTTTACTTTTATTGTTCATCTCCTATCTACCTTTCTTTAATCTTTAATATTTATGTTTATTGTTCATGTTCATGTTCTTGAGTTTTTATTAAATTGATTAAGTGGGTTTTGATTTTGTTGGTGTTTGATTGTTAGTTTTATTGATTTAAATTGTTTGTTTATAATTAGTAAATGTTTATTGATTAGTTTGATTTAATCTTTTGGTTGATTTGATTAAGTTTTGTTTAGAATCGTGTATTTTTCCTTTCCCCGCGTTCTTCGCTGTCTGTTTGTTTTCCCAGGTATATTCCGAATCAAACCAAGGTTATTCCGGATCAATGTTTTGTTGTGAGTATTCCGAATAGAGAACTTATTCCGGATCAGTGGATATTCCGGATCAAGGATAGTTCATTCGGATCATTCCGAATCAAGGGTTGTTCATCCAGAATATTCAATATTCCGGATCAAGAAATTCATTCGGAACACTCCGAATCGAGTGTCTTCATTCGGAATATCAAATATTCCGAACCAATCATATATTCCGAATCAAGCTTGTGGTTGTTCATTCGGAATATTCCAAACGAAGGGGTTTGAGTATCTATTCCGAACGAAGGAGTTCATTCGGAACATTCTGAACCAAAGAAACATTCAGAATCAGTGAAGTTCCGAATCAAGCTAACATTCCGAGTGAAGGCTTTATTCCGCATGAAAGATTTATTCCGGATAAGTGACATATTCCGGATGAGTCAATATTTCGGATGAACCAATTGTTCCGAATGAAGGTTTTGTTTTGATTATTCCGAACGAAGAAGAATTATTTCGGGTGAAGGTGACATTCCGAACGAGTAATTATTTCGAGTAAGGTATTTTTAGTTTATTTTAAGTTTTAGTTTGTTTAAATTTTTAAGCTTTACTTTTCCCGCCTTTTTACTTAGTCGCACTTTAAGTTTACTTGGCTTAGATTTATTATAGTCTTGCCTTAGTTTAAGTTTTCGTTGCGTTTTAAGTTTGCCTTTAGGTTAGTTTTAAGTTAATTGCCATTTACTTTAAGTGCCTTTTAATTTTTATCACATTTTAATTATCGCCATTTATTTTAATAGTTCTTGCACCTTTAATTTTACTACAACCACACAACTTTTGTTTCCACCAAAGAACGACTGAGTCGCATAGTTAACCAAGATCAATTCGATTAGACAGGAACAACGATATTTTCTTACTAGGTAAAAGCCAGTTATCAATATTTACACACAATGTGTTAGATACATAAAATTGTTTTGACCTAACATATCCAACAACATTAAAACTTTGATTTTGGAAAGCTCCCCCTCAAAAATTGATCCAATTTAATTATCAATAGAGGATGTGATCCACATTTCGCTTTTTGAGGATAGGAGTTGTTGAACACACAATTTTTGAAAGATTTTGAATAATCATTGAAAATTTCTTGAAAAAAATTTGTTCAACGCTTTTTGAAGAATAACAACATTCCAAAAAAATTTAAGAAATGGTTTTTCAAAAGCATAAACTTGAGTTCATAGACTTTAAATGTCTTGACGAATCCACTCAAGTGTAAGAAGATTTCTCTTCTTTTGCTGACATTAAGAGCACTAAATCGTACACTCCCCCGTGAATATAGATCCGGGTTGTAATCTGAAAGTAATCACAAGCCATAGTGTTGAGCTCAAAACGTTTAATGTTTTGTGACAAGCTCAACCCAAGATAGATTGCTCTACCCGTTGTTGGAGAAATTGTCTAAAATAGACATTTTTCCTTTATTAAAAGAAGAAATGACATGTTTTGAAAAATATTTACAACTTTCATTCGATCTTTATGTACACACCCGTGTCGTTATTGAGCGACATCTCTAGGCACACCCATAGTATCGAAACTGAAAGACATGTCGAGAAGAATATTTTTGGTATTTTGAAAGATTTTGCATTTTTATTTTGTTTTTCTATGTTTTATATTTTTGTATTTTGTGTTTTCTCAAATTTTTCGAAAATAATCAAAAATATACTTTTGTACAGCAGAAGAAGGTGATATCAAATGTACATAATTGGAACCCTTTGAAGAAGAAGTGGGTTCAGAATCCGTTGTTGTACCTGCAATGACAGAAGAAGAACTTGCACAAATACTAGTGTTAGGAGTAACAAATTCCTTTTCGACATTCATAACATTCGCATTTGTGCTAGCGCATGTTTCATCACTCTTCTCTATGGGAATCCACTTAAGACCAACTTCCTTGAAGATCCTACCCGTTGGTTTCCACTAAAGACTAGATCTAGGAGTAGTTTTCTATTGCACAGCGGAAGACTTATTTGGAGAGAAACTATGTCCTTTTTGAATCCACGTTTCAGATTTGTTGTTATTGCTTTACTTTGCGACGGGTGTGTATCTCCTTGTTGTCTTATGGGATACTGCATTCTTTCTTTGTTCAAAGGAACGAGATTTGACCTCATAGAGGTATTGTAGAATTCAATGATCATGGTTTCCATTGTGATGCCGTTCTTGCAAGTGGGGCATACATGGAATTTGGGATTCACAAAAGTACTTGTATTCCTAGGTTTTCCAAATCGTTCAGGCGTAGAGTTCGGAACATGACTATTCATGGATGGTTTCCAATTCCTAGATTGCAGGTGATGGATCCTAGGTTTTGGTTGACTACCATTAGGAGTGTGTTGAACTCTAGCGGGATTTGGTGAACTAAGTTTTGAATAGACGGGTTTGTCTTTCCAAATCTTCCATTGTTGCTTAGCATTCTCTAGGTTGTTGGTATGAACTAAATCATTTGAACCTACAGATTCCTTTGTGGACGCGAATGTAACACGTTTTGGAGGAGTCCTAGAAGTTATAGGTGCATTTACATGGTTAGGTTTAGCAACAGTGTGCTTTCTAAATGGAGGAACATAGGGTGATATGGATGGTTTTGGAACACTAGGTTGCACAACAGTCTTAGGGGGTAACCGAGATTTTAAATGAGAAGAATTTGAGAAAGGAGTCGGGTTTCCTAAGATAGATGGCTTTATATCCTTTTACGCATTGAGTTGTCGAACAACAGGTTTCACAACGTTAGGTTCCACAGTTTTCCCACCCATTTTGGCAACGAGTTTCTTCAACTCGTCTATCGCTATGTCCTTTTCTTGCAACTGAGCTTTCAAATCCATAATTTCCAAACTCTTTTCATTCTTTTCTCGAAACATTGTGGAAAGTTTTTCTTGCAAGTTGTTATCGTTTGAAAATCTACCGACGTGTTTTTGCAAAGCAAGTTCAAGATCATGACAATGTTTTTGAAGGAAATCACATCGATGTTGAAGTAGCGTAAAAACCTTTTTATCAACACTTTCTTTACGTTTTGAAAACTCAGTTTCAAGACGTTCACACTCTTTGATCTGATCAAGATATTTGCATGCAACATCAGAATATTCATCTATATCAGCACAAGATGTAAAATAAGCACACATAACATCTTTAGAAAGGCATTCTTGCAAGAGTAAATCTTATTCATCTGAAAAGTTGGACTTCTCCATTTTAAGATCATCAATGTCTTTCTCAATAGACTCAACATATTTTAAATCATCAAACATTTCAGTCCGAATTAATGCCTCAAATTCAAGAACAGTTTCTTTAATTAATGTCGTATTTGGGATTAATAGATCTTTCACAAGCAATGTAATATCTTGAGGAATCGGTCGTTTCCACTCATCATTTTTACGTTTTGCCCAGTCTCTTTCAACAATAGATTTAACATTATCTATGTGGTGTTTAAGAATACCTAGAGTTTTCCTACTCTTGCTTTTAGACACATCTAAAGGAAGGTAGTTCATAAATTTGTAAACATTAGATTTCTTAGGGGCAAACGCTTTCTTCCATTGAATTCGCTTTTGTTTGCATTCTAGAAACACTTCCTCACAAGACTTCTGAGTTTTTTTAGTGAAAAGACCATAAAGACTATTCTCATAAGCATAATTATATGGTTTCACAAACTCCTTATTAACTAGTGATCGACTCTCGTCATCCCAAAGGGCATTCTCGTCAATATCGACCCTAGCAATCATGCAATCAAGATCGGTCCTTTCAGACTTATCAAGATAAAGGCGCGGGTTCGCAGCTTGAGCTTGGGCAAGGTAATAAGGACTTGCAAAGCTAGCTTGACCCTTAAACATCAACGGAGGTGCTATCATTCTTACAGTTTGAATAGAGTCATGCGTTTTATAAACAACTTTCTTCAAAAATTCGACTTGATCTTCTAGTTCTGTTACTTTTCTAGTATCTTTTT
This sequence comes from Glebionis coronaria, assembly GCA_025667525.1. Classification (NCBI taxonomy): domain Eukaryota; kingdom Viridiplantae; phylum Streptophyta; class Magnoliopsida; order Asterales; family Asteraceae; genus Glebionis; species Glebionis coronaria. Next base: position 135,115,531 of record CM046874.1, on the reverse strand, counting down.
CATGTCTACTTTTGAAGTCTTGTTTTAACGCTTCAAACTCTTGTTTCTTAACCTCAAGAATTTTAGCAGAATCGGTAGTGGTCATAGAGAGCTTTTGTTCAAGTTCATTAACTTTGGTAGTGGCAAGGTACGTTTTTTGACGTTCATCCATTAATAAAACATTAAATTGACGCTTCTTTTTGGTTAATAACACAAGAGTTTCGTTGTATTTCTTTTCAAGATCGTCCTTTTGACTTTTTAACGCACCACCCTTGTACCTTTCAAGCTCTTTATTCTTTTGAAGAAGCTCCGCTCTATAGCTATCTATGGTTTCACTAGACTTAATTAGAGCAGCTTTGCATTCTTCAAAATTTTGAGTTAGTGTTGCGTTTGCCTTCTTTAATTGCTTTTGACTCTTTTTATTTTCACTGACATCTTTTTGTAAAGTAGCAATTAAATTGGCTAGCGCAACACGCTCCTCCTCATCATACTCATTTTCATGTTGATCACTGTCAGACGCATTATTGCACGTGTCTAATGGAGTAGGTCTGGTATTGCTATCAACCTTTTCCGTTATACATGTGTGAATAATTGTTTGAGTTTGATCACAATGCTCATGCATATTAGCATTGCCAAACACATTATATTCATCATAGTGTACATGTTCCAATGGATCAAAATCGAAGACAGGGCCATTATCATAGGAAGGTGTATTGCCGATGACTATCTCAGAATGGATGCGTTGGTTGCCAGAGCTGCTGCTTGCATTTCTAGATATGCTGTGATCATTCTGCGTACCATGTGTTGTTTTCCCAGAGGTGCAACTTTCATTCACATGATCCGATATTGTATCACAACTTGCCTTGAACCTTTTGTATAACTCTTGTTCGTGACTTATTGTTTTGTTGACGTAGGTTGCAATGAATTCGATGTTATGGGTGATCAAATCTCTGTAGAAGAGAGCATCCAATCCATTATTCTTCTTGAATAATTCCCTTGTACTTGGAGACTCGATGAAGTCAGAGTTAAATTGCCTTGCAAGTATTGTCTTGAGTTCATTTAAATTGATATCACATTCACTACCAATGAGTCGTTGTTTGACAAGCTGTGTGGCAAGTTTATTCATGACTTGAGTGAATGTGGTTGTGAAAGTGCTAGTAGATTCACCTAAGACTCGCAAAACTTTCGAGATGGACTCAAAAGTTGACTGAAGTCCTTTAATACCGTTCATTAAACTTCCTCTCACGATACGTGTCCACTGTTGTAGTCGTTCTAGATCGAGGTCTTTCACGTCTGAACTTTGAGTAACCGTATTACTCGTTGTCATGATGATCGTCTCTCTATTGATGAAGTGACTTTGGATCTTAAGTAGATGTTGTTGTGAGAAGGTTGTGGTTGAGATTTCAAGAAATGTTGTGAAAATCCTAGACAATGTCTTCGTAAGAAACCAAAAATTCTTAGGCGAAAAATCACACGACTCACGTTTTTGAAAATTTTATAACACAACAGTTCGGAATATATCCTCAAAGAACAAGTCAGAATCCCAATGTGTACACAAGTCGGAATAAATGATCTTGATGTAATTCGGAATACGTGTTTCCTTTCGACAATTCAGAATCTTTTTCCTTTACCTAAGTCGGAATCACTTTCCTTGACACAAGTCAGAATCTTTTTCCTGTACCTAAGTCGGAATCCATGAGCTTAACCTAATCCGGAATAACAAACACCACCTAATTCGGAATAACTAAAACCAACTTAATCCGGAATAATTCTTCTTATTGTAATTCGGAATAACAAGTCACAACCTTATCCGGAATAGAAAAACTTGACCTAATCCGGAATAATGTTTCCAAACGTAATCCGGAATCCTAATCCGTACACAAGTCGGAATACACGTTATTCAAATAAGTCGAAATCTATGTTTCAACACATAAGTCGGAATCTAACATAGCATAAGTCGGAATCCATGTTTCAACACTTAGTTCGGAATGAAGACTATTCGGAATCCACTATTCCGTACACAAGTCGGAATACACGAACACGACCTACTCCGGAATATAAGAAACACACCTAATCCGGAATGCCAAACCCAACCTTGTTCGGAATTCGTAATACGGAATAAAGGATTTATATGTAATCCAGAATGTGGACCAAGTTTCAAAACCTAATTCGGAATACAGGAAACCAGACCTTAATCGGAATAACAAAAACACGACCTTATCCGGAATCCAGTTTTGCACCTTATCCGAAATGTGAGAAACCCACCTTATCCGGAATATGAGAAACCCACCTTATCCGGAACTCCAAACAAGTTACTAATTCGGAATCTAGGTTAAGTATCTAATCCGGAATATCTCTCCTTTTCAATTCGGAATACTTCAACTCACGAGTCGGAATATGCTAAAATGAACACACAAGTCAGAATAATGTGTTCTTCTACTAATTCGGAATACTTATAAATACCACCTCATCCGGAATATGTGGTCTCAACCTTATCCGGAATATGTGTAGATTCACTTTATCTGGAATGTGAAGCTTATGCTAGTTCGGAATACCCAAGTAGAGACACAAGTCGGAATATCCAAAACCTTGTATTCCGACTTATTAAACCCTCGTATTCCGGCTTAAGAAACCCAGTAATCCGAATATGTGAACCAAAGGCTTAATATGACGAACTTTTACCCAATAATCAAGCCAAAACTTCCATTTTTCGTGAAAATCAACAAAATGACTAACACAAATTCCTACCACAACTTTGTAGCCAATTTGTATGAAGATTTTGAGCTCGAAAACACAAATTTTTTTGAGACGAGATGATTTGAAGATTAAAATCACAAAATCAAAAATAAGAACCACAAGCTAAACACGAATCTACCCTATGGCGATTGATACCAATTGTTGTCCCTCTTAATAAGATGATATACTATAGAAATAAAGAAGAAAATAAGATGGATTCTAGAGAGAGAAAGTATTGAGAGAAAGTAGAGAGAAGGTGGAGAAAACTAGGTGATATTAGATTGAAGAGTGAATTACAATGAGACAACCAATCCTCCTATCATGCTAGGAGGGGAGTTTATATAGTCCACCCACATGCGGGCTTTAATGGGCTATATATATTGGGCCAGGCTTGTCTTTTGGTCTTTAGGTAACTTAAATCCAAGCCCGTAAACCACGACCAATTAACTAACTATTACAACGTTCTACTAAATGTTACAATAATAAACTATGACCGAGCATTCTTGTTTGACTCAGTATTTTGAGGCTAACATTGGGATACGACTCTGTTTCAAGCGTTTCACTTCTCTATCCATAATTTCCACTGGCTTTTATGTAAAATTTAACTTATCATCAAGTTGAAGTTCTTTCATCGGTATGATGAGAGATTCATCAGATAAACACTTCTTCAGATTTGAAAAATGAAAAGTATTGTGAACATTACTAAGCTCTTCAGGAAGCTCTAGTTTATATGCCACAGGGCCAATTCTTTTGGTTATTTTGAATGGTCCTATATACCTTGGGTTTAGTTTCTTCTTCTTTCTGAATCGAATAACTCCTTGACGAGGTGAAACTTTCAACATAGCACGATCTCCTACCGCAAATTCCAAAGGTTTACGTCTAGTATTAGCGTAACTTCTTTGTCTATCTTGTGCAGCTTGTAATCGCTGCCGAATTTGAACAATCTTTTCAGTAGTTTCATGTATTATTTCTGGTCCTGTCAGTTGAATATCTCCAACTTCAGCCCAGCAAACAGGCGATCGACACTTTCTTCCATAAAGTATTCCGAAAGGCGCTGCTTTAATACTAGCATGATAACTATTGTTATAAGAGAATTCTACTAAAGGTAGATGTTTCTCCCATCCTTTTCCAAAATCTATTACACAAGCTCTAAGCATATCCTCGAGAGTTTGAATTGTTCTTTCACTTTGTCCATCTATTTTTGGATGATATGTCGTACTCATATCCAATTGAGTACCTAAGGCACTTTGCATTGAGTTCCAAAATACAGATGTAAAACGACTATCACGATCTGAGATAATAGATACAAGCACTCCGTGTTGTGAGATTATTTCCTTAATGTACAATGTTGAAAGAGTTTCCATACTATCAGTCTCTTTAATAGGAAGAAATCGTACAGATTTTGTAAGAGACCGACAATAACCCAGATAGTGTCATGTCCATTTGATGTCTTAGGTAATTTAGTCACAAAATCCATCGAAATTCTTTCCCACCTCCATATTGAAATCTCTGGTTGTATCAATATTCCGGATGGTTTTTGATACTCTGCTTTAACTCATGCACACGTTAAACACTTACCAACGTATTTTTCTATGATTGCCTTTATGTTAGGCCACCAATAGAGTTTCTTCAGATCTTGATACATCTTGTCCGAACCGGGATGTATAGAATACTTAGATTTATGAGACTCATGCATAATCAAATCTCGTAAATTACAGTAGGCAGGTAACCAACTACGATTTTTAATACAACGAATTCCATCTTGACGAACTTCAAATTCTATATCCATTCCTCTTAATTTATCAGCTCCAACATTCACTACCTTAAGTGCTTCTTCTTGCGCTTCGAGAATTTGGGTCGGTAACTTCAGTAAAAGAGTTATCATTAATGATTTAACTCGTAATGGCTTAACACGCTCTTTTCTACTTAAAGCATCAGCTACTAAATTGGCTTTACCTGGGTGATAACGAATTTCACAATCCTAATCAGTAAGTAACTCTAACCAACGTCGCTGTCTCATATTCAGTTCTTTCTGATGAAGAATATATTGAAGACTCTTGTGATCGGTAAATAATACACACTTCGTAACATACAGGTAATGTCTCCAAATCTTAAGAGAAAATATTCCGCTCCTAATTCTAAATCATGAGTAGTATAATTCTTCTCATTCGGTTTAAACCTCCTTGATGAATAAGCAATAACTTTATTCCTTTGCATAAGCACTGCTCATGTTCCTTGAATAGATGCATCACAGTAAACGATAAGTTCATCATTACCTTTTGGTAATGCTAGGATAGGTGCTTCACACAAATTCTGCTTCAATAATTGAAAAGCTATCTATTGGCTATCTCCCCAGACAAACGGTTTGTTCTTCTGAGTCAATTCTGTCAAAGCTTTAGCAATCTTTAAAAAACCTTCGATAAATCTTCGATAATACCCAGCAAGTCCTAAAAATTGTCTAATTTCCGTAGGCTTACTAGGCTTATTCCAATTTTTCACCACTTCAATCTTTGTAGGATCCACACGAATACCTTGGCTATCAATGACATATCCTAGGAATTGAACAACACTGATCCAAAATTCGTATTTCGAGAACTTTGCATACAACTCGACATTCTTAAGTAACTCGAGAATTATACCAAGATGCTTGGCATGTTCTTATCTATTACGAGAGTAAATAAGAATATCATCGATAAACACGATTACAAATTTTTCCATGTAAGGTTTACACACTCTGTTCATGAGGTCCATGAAAACAGCTGGTGCATTGGTTAAACCAAAAGGTATAACTTGAAATTCATAATGTCCATATCGTGTCCTAAAAGTAGTTTTAGGAATATCGCCTTCATTAACTCTTAATTGATGATAACCCGATCGTAAATCAATCTTCGACTGCCACGTCGAGTTTGCTGCTTGACAAATAGAGGGTGCCGAACTCTAGAGTTCTTCATGATGGGAGTGCCGGGTGAGGGTTGTACTCTTTTTTCCTTGTCCAAGGTTTTTGCCACTTGGTTTTCTTTGGCAAGGTTTTTTAAGGAGGTAGGCTCATTTGGATATCATTTGCTCCTTTCTTGCTGTTGGTGGAAGTTGAAGACAATGTGTGACTTCATGTTTGCATCTTGGTTTCTTTCTAGTTTACTTGCATTGTAGTTCTAGATTAGTTTGTGTTTATGCCATGACATAATCACGTGTTAACATGCTGCCTGTAGCATGCGGTTAATGTGGTATCTTAGCCACATTCCTTTGTACTTCAACGCTTTTTTGGTTAATATATTTACCGGGGAAACTCTTTACCAAAAAAATAAATCAATCTTCGAATAAACGCTTGATCCTTGAAGTTGATCAAATAAATCGTCAATTCTGGGTAATGGGTAACGATTCTTTATAGTAACTTTGTTTAACTCACGATAATCGATACACATCCTAAAAGTTCCATCTTTCTTTTTCACAAATAAGACTGGAGCTCCCCACGGCGATATGCTTGGTCTAATAAATCCTCGATCAGTTAGTTCTTGGATTTGATTTAACAATTCTTGCATTTCCGAGGCTGCTAATCGATAAGGCGCTTTAGCAACTGGTGTTGGTCCTGGTATAAAATCGATTTGGAATTCAACTTGATGTTCAGGTAGCAAACCTGGTAATTCCTCGGGAAATACTTCGAGAAAATCTCTAACTATCGGAATATCTTCTAGTTGCGTCGCTTCTTGCAGTTTATCCATTACTTGAACTAAGAAAACTTGACTACCTCGGGATACATACTTATTTATCTTTAAGCATGATATGAGATTTAGTCGAGTGTTACTTCGCTCACCATGGACAACCAAAACTTCACCGTTAATAAGAATATGAACGGCTTTCTCGTCACATAAGATTTTAGCATGGTATTTAGATAACCAATCCATACCTATGACTACGTCAATGCTACCGATCGTAATTGGCATAAGGTCGATTTCAAAGGATAGACGTAATAAAGTAATGATACATCCTCGAATAACGGTATTAGTGCTAACTATTTTTCCATCAGCCATTTCTACATCATACTTAGTATTCATGGAAACAGTCTATCTAACTTAGCAACAATTTTAACAGATATGAAACTTCTATCAGCTCCTGAGTCAAATATTACTTTAACCAGATGTTGATTTAGATGAATATACCCGTAACCGTATTCTGATCTTGATGAGTATCGTTCAGCAAACAAGCTTTTCCTCTGTTACTGCTCTCTTTATGACACTCATTTACCAGATGCCCTTTTTCTCCACAGTTATGGCAAACCTTAGTTACCAGAAATTTGATTACTCCCAGTAGCTGGTCCTTTACCTTTATAGAATCTTGTCTGGTGTCCTATTTTTCCACAGTTATGACACTTGATAGTGCAAAACCCTGTGTGATGTGGGGATCATTTCTGACAAAAGGGTTGTCTTCCATTATAACCATTGTTCGTAGTTACAACATAAACTTTAGAAACATCATTTCTTTTGTTTTGCTGTGGACGATTATTGCCTTGATTATAATTACGAAAACTATTCTTCTGGAAATTACGATTAATAGGAAAATTCCTCCTATCATCAAAATTCATTTTATTATTGACTGCCATTGGTGCAGGATTATACCTTATCACTTGATCCATTAACCTTTGAGTAATAGTGATAACTTCCTCTAAAGTTTGTGATTTAGAGGTGGTAACCTTCCCTTCAATGCTTTTAGGCAATCCTCGAATAAAAGCTTCCATCTACTTTTCAGTATTTAGGCACCATATTAGGATATAATGATGCTAATTCCTGAAATCTTTGGATATATGCTTTAGGATTATTCTCCTTTACTGTTAAATTATAGAATTCCTCCTCCATTTTCCTAATCTCATTGAGAGGACAATACTTCTTAGTTAGCAGATTTTTGAATTCATTCCATGGAGTACGATAATCTTGTTCTATCCCAATGGGTTGTGCATAAGCAATCCACCAAGACAAATCCTCTTCTATTAACGTACTTGTAGCAAACTTCACTTTTCAATCTTCAGAATAGTCACTGTAAATAAATACTGATTTAGTTCTCTCAAACTAGCGGATAAGTCCAACAGCTCCTTCAAATCCTTTATAGTTAAAAGGCTGACAGTTCATGAAGTCTTTGTAAGTTCATCTTCTTTCTACTAGAACTTCTCTTCTAGCAGAATTTCCATTACTTGCATTGGCTACATTGGTGGCTTGTGCTTGCAAAGCTGCAATCACACTCTCAGCAACCAATTTTCTTATTTCTTTAGGTGTCATATTTACTGTCGTAGATTTTGATGCTCTTGTATGAGCCATCCTACCACATAATAACACTTTATATTATTTAAATTTTCATACGTGGAGTATGGAATAAATTTAATATATCATTTGTTAATTCTTATTCTTTTGACACATTCATATATGAGGATTCGTAATATGAACGACGAATTTCTTATCAAATTCATATATGAGGATTCATAATACGAATTATGATAACAATAAGATAAAATGACAACAGTTTTAAGAACAAAAGCACACTTCTTTATTTATTAACAACTTATCGTTCATATTTACACGATAAGCGTCGCTGTTGTATAAAAGAAACTGTACATATTTTACAAATTGAGACTAGATTTCTAAGATTAATTTCTCATTTTGATCTCCCCAATTCTGTCCAAAATATATCCGGAGTCAGATTGTTGAGTAGTTTTAAGATCTTCGATGAGTGTTCCTAAATTATCCCAGTTTTCATAAGTCCTTCCTTCAGTTCAGCATTCTCATTATCAAGTCTTGCCATTGTTATTTCGTAATGATGCATTCTTTTACTCAGTTTAATATTATGGCGTCGAGTAACGTCCATTTTATATTCCAACTGCGTAAAATGCTCTTCGATTTCTTTTCTTCCTCTTATTAAATTTCTGATATTACTTTCCGCTTTTTTAAAAGCTTCTAAGGATATTTCATCGAGATGACTTGCAATTGTAGAAAATTTCCGGTCATGCTTTTCCACAATCCGTGCTCTAGAGACCTCTTTAGTTTCATAAGGCTCTTTGCGACTTTGATTGGGAGACGAATAAAGATCCCCAGGTAATAGAAAACGAGACGTAGGTGAAGGTGTACTATTCATCACTTCAGTTTGATGTGAGAAATATTCTTGTACTTCAGGAGTATCGTAAAAAGACAAATTCGAAACACGTACATCTGTGGGAGATGGAGTGAACATCGGGATTTCTCTTTCATCATCGTCGGAAATGAGAATATAGGTGGAAGTAGACATCCTTATATTTTTGATAATTTAATAACAAAAGATATGCTACTAAAGGGATAAAAATCTTATGCTGGCGCTGTTGACGGCTGATAGTCTTGATTTTTTAAAATATCAGTTATAGTTTAGGAAAAACCTTATTCTCTATAACTGCAAGCTCTGATGCCAATCTGTAACACCCCTATTTTTACCATATAGCAACGAAAGCTAATCTGAGGTATTACTTCATAGTACCATCGTCACAATAATAGAAAATGCCAAAAGACACTTTTATAAAACAAATGTTATCATTCATTTATTCAAATCAGAGTTAATAAACAACTGTACATACGTTATACAAACACAGGTTTCCCAAAGATCTAGTTTTATTGATAAAATGATAACTTATTCAAGACACCACCCTTTGCAGCACGCCAGTCTTCATTCACGTGAGATATATGCTTAAAGTCAACACGAGCGTTGAGTGAATTTATAGGTTTTAAACATCGTTTGAATACAAGTATGACTCTAGGGCTAAAGTGTTATACACCTAGTATTCAAATTCATTGATTCTTATTGTACTAGCTACCCGCGGCTAGACATTATCAGAAAAATCCAACAAATTGCCCTTAAGTAGGAAGATTTCTATACTTTCCTGAATTTTAGCAAAATAAAGTATATCTGTTTAGCCTAGGAATGGACCATTAGCGGCTAGCAAGTGCGACTTGCCCAGATAGGAGATCTCAGTTTCCAATAGTACTATTCACGATATTAGCGCTCATTAAATGATTAAAGGTTCACGATTAAAAATGGACTTTTAATGGAAACAAGTAAACATAGTGTCAATAATCAGGTAGGCAGCATACAAAAACACTTGTATTCCAGTTTTGCATATATCCCCCTCACGGGTTTTCAAATCATTTATAAACTTTTAAAAGTGAGGCTATAAACTCACCCTAGCCTATAGAGCCTTTTGATTATCCTGCTATAACCAACCACAACCTTCTCACTGAATCTGAACTTGTAGAAGTGTGATAATCTTTGTATTTCCAGAGGGTTGATGTTTTTCTAGAGAGAGAAACAAGAGAGAGAAGTGAAAGAAAACAATGTTTATTACTAGTGAAAATAAAACAACCAACACCTCTTTCTATGGTGGAAAGAGGTTTATATATACCCAAGTCCTTAATGAACTTGGGCCTCCGGCCCATGAACATGCTCATGGGTCGGGCTTAACATAAATATTACTTAAACATTACTACGAACCTATAACTATATTGTTGGAGTGACCGAGACTTTCTTTATAGGAAAAATGTATTTCCAACATTCTCCCCCAAAGGGAGGTCACTCCAAATTTACAAAGTCCTAATCTAGCATGTTAGATCTTGTTCTTGAGCTCGTAGTCCACTTTCTCTTTTCTTCTTTATCTTGTGACAATCCGTCAATTCATGGTTGATATTTTATTCTCAAATATTATTTAAAAACATTATTTTAATGTTATATTATGAACACACTTATTTTTGGGAAGAAATTTGTATTTACGTCTTGAAGTAGCATCGACTACGTCTAAACCGGAGGATTCTACGTTACGTGCTTACGTTTACATACACCGTCTTTGGCGACAGTCCGACATTTTAGGAAATAAATTTATCCGTGAATATTATTTTGGAGTTTTAAATTTGTGTTGGTTCATAAACTCACAAATTTACGAGAGGAGATTAGGACTTACGGTTATAATTTAACGTCCTTTACGACTAAACCGGAAACCTTAGGATTACGTATTTACGTTTTTGATGAGACAATTTTTATTAGATTCATTTTGTGCCGTTGATTCATAATTTATAAAAACGTTTTCCGTAAAACGATCCGAGGGCACGCAAATCGAGGAAACTAGAATCGAGGAGTACCCGTAAATTAGTGGGACGAGACAAAACAAGTTTTGCCTCACCCCACACATGGGACGGTTCACTAGCTACCACCAACACCATGAGGTGTCAAAATTACAAGCCATAAGCTAACACTTGTACTTAGCTTAACTTATAAGCACCAAAACCACAAAACCACTCACTCCAAAACCATTTCTCCATTTACATACACGCAAACTACTCATACTCTCCTCCCTATCTCTCTAAATTCGTCCCATCTTCACCAAAAACACCCTCATTTGATCAATTATTAACCATGAAATCATGTGTTATTCACACATATGATGAAGCCCTTTTGAAGCTCTATAGATTGGTGGTGATTTTAACATCCAAAGAGAAGTTTTCAAGATGAAGTAGGGTTGATTTTCAAATACCAACATCTCCCTTGGTGATCTTGAAGATTTCATACAAGAGTTCATAAGATTTGGTGACCCAAAACCAAGTCTTGATCCTTCCAACTACTTAATCTTGGTGGTATAAAGATTGTTCTTCCTATCCTCTTGTTATTTTGATTATGTAATCTTGTAATTTCCTTATTTATATATATGTATATGATGATGAATGATGATTAAAAATATTATGTGGGGATTTGGTGTTGATAGATTTGATAAATATGGTTAAAAAGATGAAAAACCATATGTAATAATGTTAAAATCTTGCTTAAATGTGATGGCTGTATAAAAACAGTAAGTAACCAAATTTTAAACTGATAAAATGGTAAAGTGGAATCAATATACAGTAAGTATGAGGTGTTATACACATGTGAGAGTTGGCCATACAATGGAATCATAAAAAATGAGTGAGATATGATCAAAACAAGTTTAGAGTGCAAATCTGCCAACACTGTTTTGGACGAATTTATTAAAATATTTAGAGGTTGATTCTTCAGTAGCTAAAGAATAAAATGAAGCACATATCATGTAGTTTCGGTGATAAAAATTTGGGGTTCTATCTCCATGTAGAACTCTAGATATAATCATTTTAGTAAACTAGATTTTTAGGACTGATTTTGTGAAATTAAAGTTTAATATTATTATATAAGCACTCAAATAAATATAGTATATAAAATGTGAATTAAAACCCACTAACTGATATGTTTCATTTATATAAATATGTATAAGGATAAATAAATGGACATTCTATAAAAATAGTAGTTTGGTAAGTTTTATAAGTTATAAAAACTATAAACATGATTTTTACGTCTTTTTGGCTAATACCGTAAAATTAACGTTTTTCCTCAATTAAAACTTAAACGATCGGACCCGTCTAATGTAAAAATTTTAAAAGTCATATACTGATAAACAAGTAATCAATACAAGTAAAAACCGATAAAACCCGAACTAAATAACATATGGACATTAACGGGCTAAGTTAGTATTATTGGACTAATAAACCAACTAAATGGGTTAAACACTTATACATTTACTTATTGGGCTTAACCCACTTGGGCCCAACATGAAAAGTATAATACTTATAATAAAGGTGTAAAATGGATTAATACAAAGTATTGGGTTTGTAATAGGCTTATTGGGCCTAAAACATGTAAATAGGTAAAACTAGTAAACTAGTAAACTAGTATAAAAGTTATCAACACATAACACTAAAATGAGCAAATGAGAATGTATAAACCCACTTGATCATCATCATATGTATAAAATCATCATATATATACATAACTGTTATTTTGATAAAGTCATTGGACAAAAGTATAAGACGAGTATTATTTTTCTAGGTTTCCGTGATTGAAGCACGTACCGTACATCCGAATTGCCGATAACCCGCTTTCCGACATCAACGTGAGTTCATAGCCTCGCACTCTTTTAAATGTTTTTATGAAAAGTTTAATAAACTCGCGAGGGAGATAACATGTTAGTTTATGATAAAATAGGACACCATTTGTCCCGATTGTTTGTTTATTGATTTGGACCCGAATGATTGTATGACCCGATGAATGATTAAATGACCCGATAGATGAAATGAAATGGATTATTAAAGTTAGGTTATGTCACTAGAAGTCCCATTAGCATGAATTGTGAACTACCGGGATTTGGTAGACGCTTATGCATATAATACTACTATTTGGGGACGATCACCCCAGTTCGCGCCTTGACGGTTGATCCCCGTCGTGCCACATTAATTGGTAAGCGAATTTATGTATGAAAAGATTTACACAAGCGTGATTATTGTGACGACACGCTAATTTAGATGGGAAAATTGAGTTTCGGGCTAGCTACCCGTTGTTTGTTGTAGTAAGGTAACAATGTCATGCGACTTATAATAATCCAAAAATAATGAAATACTGCTATACGCACTAAATTACGATATATTGCCTGACTAGCAATACGGGGTCTTACTATTGATATTATGTTCGTGTTTTGGTTTTTCATAACCATGTTCATATAATGGTTTTTATTTAACTCTATACAACGTTATAAAACGTATTGTATGATGATTTTACGACAATGGCTCGTATAATGATTTTGAAGGCAAAAGCCTATATTATGATTTTTGATAAGGATTTGTATAAAATTACTTTGGCTATTTTATGGCCTATTACAAAGATTTGTACAAAATGATTTTCGGTAATAATTTTATACCGATGTTATATTGATGGATTTAATTAAAACTCTATGAATTCACTCGGCGTTTTCGCTGACCTTTTCTTTTAACATGTTTTATCTCAGGCACTTGAAGGTAATTCTCGGGAAGACAACAAGAACTCATGGCCCGCACCTAAATAATAATTTCCATTCAAATTATTTGTAAAACTTGTATGAAATACAATGACTTGGGACCTATGTAAATTTGATATTTATGAATGGAAATGCTTTTATTATTAAACGACGCGATTTTTATGCGTTGTCTATGATGTGAGTAATGTGCTATCCCGTAACACCAACGAGTCTTCCGCTGTATTGAGTTGTATAAATTTGGGGGTGTTACAGTTTGGTACCAGAGCTCTCGTTATAGAGAACGAAAGATTTTTAAAACCAAGGTTTTGAATAATATATTTCAAAATCTTTTAACTATAAACATTTTTCACAAAATGTCTAAAAATCTTTTGACTATAACGGTGCCGAAGAATTCCCGAGTTACCGACAAGGCCAGACTGAGAAGTGTTATTTTAATATATATATAACTTGGGTTATATATATATATATATATATATATATATATATGATGTAATTTTATTACATGATTGTTTGATGATTATTTTGATAATTATACGAGGTATTTATATGACGTAGATTGTCACAAGGAACCCTAAATCCCCTAGTAAATTAATCGAAGCTATTCTCGTAGGAATTCTAGCTATCCTAGATCTAAACAAAGTTGTGGATATTTATGATCCCAACAAATGGTTGATATTCGTAGAAATGTTGATATTAGTTGATTGTGATATTAAAAAAGAATTGGCGAGATTAAATCTGATATCGATGTCATGACGATCTTTCCTTATATAGTGGAGTTTGACAAAACATTACGACCTGGAAAGGTGTCATCTGATTCGTTGTCACCCAATTCTAAAAATTGAAATCGAAAGGGTGAATGTTGCACTTGAGGCTGTAATTGGAGCCTTTACCCAAAAGCATCATGCCACTAGTACCTTTCCCAGAAGTCTAATTGAATGTGTGATTCTTTTCATACTAGTGACTCATTTGATAACTATTGTTGTAAGAGCTATAGGATTGGAAATTAAGTGTTGATTCATATCGAGCTTTTATTGCCCTTTTAAGGTTTATGAATAAGGTTGAAAGTATTGGAGAATGAGGTAGGATGTCACATTGAGTATAAGTTGGCTAAAACTTGAATAAAGTAAAATTTAACTTGTATGGAATAAGAAATTGTTAAGAGGAAGTCGTTAAGTTCTGTGATTGAATTATAAGGTTTTAATTGATTGTTGATTCGTGTTAAGGGTTGTTCCTAGGCCATTGTCCACTGATGAGGATGCCTAGTGTCCAAGAATTAAATTGAAGAAATCTTCTTCTGAATTGGGACCGATGGATCTTTCGGGACATGTGGAACACCTAATGACTCTTGTAGATTAGTATTCATTGTGGTATCTTATAAAAATAATCCATAACTTAACTGAGAGATCAGTTGGTAGGATGAGTTCTTGGAATTGTATGACATAGTGACGCATAATGTGTTACGGTACAATTTTGACTTGTTTGTAATTAATGAAAAGACTACCATTGATTGCTAAATTCTACATGTATCGATGTTATCTATCCTTTATTGCTTCATCCTAATGTTCGCATTAGTGATGCAACCATTGAACAAGTACTCATCTCGAATTGAGTTACGTTGTGGATTATTCTCTTTGTATTCATGAGTGCCATCGAGGTCATGAACCTCATGATTATTTGGCTAAAGCTCATTTCCTATCATATTGTAGTTAGTTCTTGGTGAACAACTTTTCATCACTCTTTTGCAGATCACTGATTGTTTTTATAAGATAAAACAGTATCCCTTGAGAAAAATTGAATTTTCATCACTATAAGGATTATTCAAAGTGAGATTTATAAGTAGTCGTTATCGAAATGAAGTTTTTTATAAAACACCTTGGAAAGCTTAATTGTTTTCATAACAAATAAAATCTTTGTAAATTTATTTTTGATTCTTATTTAAGAATTAAGCATGAAAATGTTTTTATTATAAACATGATGATAAAATTTTGACGAACTGGGTATTGCATCGTTAATCTTGAAATTGTATATAGTTGCGCGCCTACATACAATTTGGAAGTGACCATGCAAGGCTGATTAGTAGTCACCATAAAATTGATTAATAAACACTACATTTTCTTTGAAGTTATGAAAGATTAATGTTTATGAGATCTGCAAGAAGTGAAAAACAGGGACATATTGTTAGGGATACCTACATATGTGCCCGTACCATTTATTTTTCTAAATAGAATTTACTCATCTGTGGATATTGTCTTCATTGACAATTGATATCCCCTGTTTGTCCAATTCTCCCGTAGTGAGATTCGTTGGAAAAGTATCTGATTACCGAGTGTTGATACCCGACTGGATGTATTGACGTTCCTATCATTTCTTTTGATTAGATTCATTTGAATGACATGGTTAACGATCCGAGGATCTTTCGAATGCGTACTCAAATTATGAAAACATGGGATATAATCATATTCGTTAATGTTTTCATCTGTATCTGATTTGAAATTCTCTCGCGTAGATTATGCGTTGACCTTACTCTTTTAAGGTTAGTTATGTCTCCTGATATCCTTGAATTTATGAAGGATTATGAATTATTGTTAGTCTTTTGAGAAGTTCACATCTTATCGACGAAATAAAACTGAAAAGTTGGTAATGCCAGTATAATGGATTGATTGATTATGACATGACGACATTGTCTTATTTGATGGGAACTCGAGTAGAATTCCCATAAAAGATAAGATGTTGATTATCAAAAGCGATCTAAATAATTCTTGATGGATGATTATATCCTGCATTTAGACTTGAAATTATACCGTGAATGGTTGTGAATTAGTCATAGATATTATAATCTAGAAAGAACCTAATATGAATTTATTAAAAGATGTTTATGTTATTTGAAACATTAGGAGGCATTTTTTGATGAATTACCTAGACCTTCGCCATTAAGGCAGGTTGAATTTGGTATTGATTATATTCCTGGTGCTGCATCTGTGGCATGTGCACTATACGTCAACACCATCTGAATTAAAAGAATTACCGTACAACTGAGAGAGTTGTCGGAATAAGCTTTTATTCTACCAAGATCGTCATCATGAAGAGCTATGGTGTTATCATTTCTTATGTTTATTGATTACCGTGAACTAAGTAAACTGACGATTAAAATCTATATCCACTACCCAAGATGATAGATTTGTTCGATCATTTACAAGGTTCTAGTGTATCTTCGAAGATTTGATCCACGGCAAGGTTATCATCAACTTCGCGTCCGCGAAAAAGATTATCTATTCCAATCACTACATCCAGAACTTGTAATAAACATTATAAGTTTCACGTGATGACGTTTGGATTGACTAATACACATGTAGCATTCATAAATTGGGTGAATCACGTGTGTAGGCTGTAAATTGATAAATTCAGGCTTGTGATCATTAAGGACCATCTGTTTGTTTATAAGAATAAGAATAAGTTAAAAATTATTTATAGATTTCCCTGAATTGGCCGAACAATGAAAACCTATACCTTGAAGATTTAACATGTGATGAAAGACTTAATCCTTTATATTATTTGACCGTGTAATTAATAGATAATGGAATATATTGACTCTTCAAAAATTAGAGCCCTTTTAAGACTTTGGGTTTTACCAGAAAGAAAGTGAAAATGTGTTTTGACAAATGTTTTATCAAAAGGAACTTTTGAGGGATTATTCCCTTATACCCAGAACATTTAACTAAACTCCTGTTTAGGGGTAAATGTTTGTGTATACCTCAAGACAACCTAAGAGGGATTGAGGAAACCGTTAAACCATGGCTTAACATTTGAAACGACAATTGTTGCTTTTCAACTAAGAAAATTTTTACCAAAGAATAAACAAAGGTTTTTCGAACATTTACGGATCTTACTAATTATTTCCGATAAATCAACAAAAATTGTGTTAATTAAATTCAAATTTATTTTGAACATTTTTATAATTGGTCGAACTAAGAAATTTAAAAATTTTACGTTTACGTTTCATAAAAATTAAATATTTATCATTTAATTACTTGTAGTAATTATCGACGCTTTAGACGTCGGATTGAGCAAAACTGATAAAAATAATAGTTGAGACGAAACCAAAACTTAGAAAATGTGAAGAAAGAAATTCTGAGTGAATTTTGGTTATGATAATTATTTCACCAGGAAAGGTGAATATAGATACTGACACATTATATAGAACGGAAAAAGAATCAATTAGGACATGTTCCTTAATAATGAAGGTGCAAAATAAATTACCGAACAATATAAAAATAAACAATGCTTGTAAGAAGGATAATATAAATAATAAAGGGGTTCGCGGCTAATGTGAACCATTAGAATTAAGAAGCCGATGACATTAAATGTATAACAAGCCACTTGAGGATTGCCTAAAAATGGAGATTTTGAGATATAGTTATGTTGGAATCTTGTAAGTATAAGTATTCTATTTCTGTCATTTCTGATTTAATGTATCATTATCAGAAGAAGTTATACTGATGTCAAATTATGAAGGCAGACACTGCCTCATACATTAGTAAACGTCTAGCTATTGCAAAGGTCATCATCTGAATTTGATTCGATTTGGGTCATCGTCGACAGACTGACCAAATCTGCTAATATCATTCCTGTTAATGATAGATTCTTGATGAAGAAATTGACTCTTTTGTATTTAAAGGAGTTATGTAAACATGGTGTGCATGTATTGATCATCTCTATCAAGATCCTCGCTTCGCATCGAATTTCTAGAGATTTGCTTAGAAGTCATTGGGAACGAACCTTGATGAGAGTACAGTTTACCACCCTAATCGAAGGGACGAGATAAAGTAACGATACAAAATACTATAAGTGCTGCTTTATGTTTGAATGATTGACCTTTGTTAATAAACTGTAAAATCGTTTTCCTTTGGAGAGATTATCATTGATAATTATCGTATTAGGATCAAGATCGAATCTTGTGAGGATATATTAGAGCATCTGTAAGGAGGAGTTGGGTTGAAGACACCCGACATACACCCATTGTGAGTTGGACATGTCTTTTAGGTTTAAGGTTTCCTATGATGGAGAACCTAACCTTGCAAAATACCCGACCCGTGAGACATGAAATGATTGTTGAAATTAGGATCTGATTATTGACTACCGGTAGTGGGCAGGAGGTTATGTGAATATGAAATGTAGATCTTGAAGTGCCAGATGCGTAGCGAAGTTATGCCAAAAAAATTAACCATGGAAAAATGAATTGATGATCTGGAAGATCATGGAATATAAGTCCCGGTTGTATGGGTCCATTGAGATGATGTAAAAGATTGGTTTGAAAGGCATATAAGCTGGATCTACCCTAGGACTTCAAGAGCTGCGTGAATTATGTTTCGTATATCGAACTTGATAAAATGTCTATCAAGTGAGAATCTGATCACTTCTTGATAAAGTTTAGATCGGCGAAAAGTTGCATTCATCAAAAACCCGTGAACATCATGGATAGAGAAAGTAAGTCAACATTAAGCCTGATCTTATTCCCGTAGTTATGTTTGATGAAACTCGCGTGTTGTAATGAAGTACACTTGTGAGAAAAGACCGAATGTGGAGGAAATACCCACATGGCTTTAACTCTATAACAAGCGAGTAGTAAGATAAATTTATCTTTGAGGACAAAGATCCTGTTTAGGGGTAAATGCTGTGACAATCCGTCAATTTATGGTTGACATTTTATTCTCCAATATTATTTAAAAACATTATTTTAAGGTTATATTATGAACTCACTTATTTTTGGGAAGAAATTTGGATTTACGTCTTGAAGTAGCATCGACTACTTCTAAACCGGAGGATTCTACGTTACGTGCTTACGTTTACATACACCGTCTTTGGTGACAGTCCGACATTTTAGGAAATAAATTTATCCGTGAATATTATTTTGGAGTTTTAAATTTGTGTTGGTTCATAAACTCACAAATTTACGAGAAGAGATTAGGACTTAGGATTATAATTTAACGTCCTTTACGACTAAACCGGAAACCTTAGGATTACGTATTTACGTTTTTGAACTCCGTTTTTGATGAGACAATTTTTATTAGATTCGTTTTGTGCCGTTGATTCATAATTTATAAAAACGATTTTCGTAAAACGACCCGAGGGCACGCAAATCGAGGAAACTAGAATCGAGGAGTACCCGTAAATTAGTGGGATGAGACAAAACAAGTTTTTCCTCACCCCACACATGGGACGGTTCACTAGCTACCACCAACACCATGAGGTGTCAAAATTACAAGCCATAAGCTAACACTTGTACTTAGCTTAACTTGTAAGCACCAAAACCACAAAACCACTCACTCCAAAACCATTTCTCCATTTACATACATGCAAACTACTCATACTCTCCTCCCTCTCTCTCTCTAAATTCGTCCCATCTTCACCAAAAACACCCTCATTTGATCAATTATTAACCATGAAATCATGTGTTATTCACACATATGATGAAGCCCTTTTGAAGCTCTATAGATTGGTGGTGATTTTAACATCCAAAGAGAAGTTTGCAAGATGAAGTAGGGCTGATTTTCAAAGACCAACATCTCCCTTGGTGATCTTGAAGATTTCATACAAGAGTTCATAAGATTTGGTGACCCAAAACCAAGTCTTGATCCTTCCAACTACTTAATCTTGGTGGTATAAAGATTGTTCTTCCTATCCTCTTGTTATTTTGATTATGTAATCTTGTAATTTCCTTATTTATGTATATGTATATGATGATTAATGATGATTAAAAATATTATGTGGGGATTTGGTGTTGATAGATTTGATAAATATGGTTAAAAAGATGAAAAACCATATGTAATAATGTTAAAATCTTGCTTAAATGTGATGGCTGTATAAAAATAGTAAGTAACCAAATTTTAAACTGATAAAATGGTAAAGTGGAATCAATATACAGTAAGTATTAGGTGTTATACACATGTGAGAGTTGGCCATACAATGGAATCATAAAAATGAGTGAGATATGATCAAAACAAGTTTAGAGTGCAAATCTGCCTACACTGTTTTGGACGAATTTATTAAAATATTTAGAGGTTGATTCATCAGTAGCTAAGGAATAAAATGAAGCACATATCATGTAGTTTCTGTGATAAAAATTTGGGGTTTTATCTCCATGTAGAACTCTAGATATGATCATTTTAGTAAACTAGATTTTTAAGACTTATTTTGTGAAATTAAAGTTTAATATTATTATATGAGCACTCAAATAAATATAGTATAAAATGTGAATTAAAACCCACTAACTTATATATTTCATTTATATAAATATGTATAAGGATAAATAAATGGACATTCTATAAAAATGGTAGTTTGGTAAGTTTTATAAGTTATAAAAACTATAAACATGATTTTTACGTCTTTTTGGCTAATACCGTAAAATTAACGTTTTTCGTCAATTAAAACTTAAACGATCGGACCCGTCTAATGTAAAAATTTTAAAAGTCATATACTGATATATAAGTAATCAATACAAGTAAAAACCGATAAAACCCGAACTAAATAACATATGGACATTAACGGGCTAAGTTAGTATTATTGGACTAATAAACCAACTAAATGGGCTAAACACTTATAAATTTACTTATTGGGCTTAACCCACTTGGGCCCAACATGAAAAGTATAATACTTATAATAAAGGTGTAAAATGGACTAATACATAGTATTGTGTTTGTAATTGGCTTATTGGGCCTAAAACATGTAAATAGGTAAAACTAGTAAACTAGTAAACTAGTATAAAAGTTATCAACACATAACACTAAAATGAGTAAATGAGAATGTATAAACCCACTTGATCATCATCATATGTATAAAATCATAATATATATACATAATTGTTATTTTGATAAAGTCATTGGACAAAATTCTAAGACGAGTATTATTTGTCTAGGTTTCCGTGATTGAAGCACGTACCGTACATCCGAATTGCCGATAACCCGCTTTCCCACATCAACGTGAGTCCATAGCCTCGCACTCTTTTAAATGTTTTTATGAAAAGTTTAATAAACCCGCGAGGGAGATAACATGTTAGTTTATGATAAAATAGGACACCATTTGTCCCGATTGTTTGTTTATTGATTTGGACCCGAATGATTGTATGACCCGATGAATGATTAAATGACCCGATAGGTGAAATGAAATGGATTATTAAAGTTACGTTATGTCACTAGAAGTCCCATTAACATGAATTGTGAACTACCGGGATTTGGTAGACGCTTATGCATATAATAGTACTATTTGGGGACGATCACCCCAGTTCGCGCCTTGACGGTTGATCCCCGTCGTGCCACATTGATTGGTAAGCGAATTTATATATGAGAAGATTTACACAAGCGTGATTATTGTGACGACACAGTAATTTAGATGGGCAAATTGAGTTTCGGGCTAGCTACCCGTTGTTTGTTGTAGTAAGGTAACAATGTCATGCGACTTATAATAATCCAAAAATAACGAAATACTGCTATACACACTAAATTACGATATATTGCCTGACTAGCAATACGGGGTCTTACTATTGATATTATGTTCGTGTTTTGGTTTTTCATAACCATATTCATATAATGGTTTTTATTTAACTCTATACAACGTTATAAAACGTATTGTATGATGATTTTACGACAATGGCTCGTATAATGATTTTGAAGGCAAAAGCCTATATTATGATTTTTGATAAGGATTTGTATAAAATGACTTTGGCTATTTTATGGCCTATTACAAAGATTTGTACAAAATGATTTTCGGTAATAATTTTATACCGATGTTATATTGATGGATTTAGTTAAAACTCTATGAATTCACTCGGCGTTTTCGCTGACCTTTTCTTTTAACATGTTTTATCTCAGGCACTTGAAGGTAATTCTCGGGAAGACAACAAGAATTCATGGCCCGCACCTAAATAATAATTTCCATTCAAATTATTTGTAAAACTTGTATGAAATACAATGACTTGGGACCTATGTAAATTTGATATTTATGAATGGAAATGCTTTTATTATTAAACGACGCGATTTTTATGCGTTGTCTATGATGTGAGTAATGTGCTATCCCGTAACACCAACGAGTCTTCTGCTGTATTGAGTTGTATAAATTTGGGGGTGTTACATATCTTTTCTTCCTTTTGTGAATATGTGTTGAATAATATCAGGCTTTTGCTTGGAACATGTTCTTTTGGCCTTTCACGTGCAATCTTTATCTTCTTGGGATGTTCGCCTCTTCATGACTTCATGTCCCACACACTTATACTTTGTTGAATTCTTAAAAGTTTCAGAGTCGATACAGCGGAAGACTTTTAGGTCAGACTTTCTTGAATTTGCTGAAATATTTGAAGCAGAAGGAATAAATATGTGAGGACGACTTCAACAGGTATACCGCAACGCCATCGTCTTCAAAAGGTACACCGCAACGCCACCGTCTTCGAATGCAGCAACATAATAAGACACGAATGAAATGGATTAGAACATTTTATTCTATATCAGTAGCATTTTACCTCCGGTCGGTGAAGACCGTTAGACGATATTAGATATCGTACCTGTGACGGATAGTTTCAATTAAGTAACTTCCTGACAGGATTTCGCGGGTAAACCCGTTCTCTTTATTCGACGATCACTAAGCTTGACTACAAACATAAAGAGTGAATCACTTGTGTAGAAATTTAAATCTATGCTTATGTTTTAGAGAGAGAAAGAGATAGAGAGATGGTGGATTTCACACAAAGCTAGAGAGGGTTTATATACCCAAGCCTTGTAATGGGCTTGGGTTTACACGTTTGGGCCGGCCTACACAAGTTGTAGGCTAGGCTTGGACTTGTTTGTTAAATAACGAAAGTTAACTAAACTACGAGCTATTACATGGACTATCGTTGGAGTGACCGATCCTTCTTAATACGTAAAACGTATTTCCAACAATCTCCCCCTAAGGGAGGTCACTCCAAACAAGGGCGTTACCCGAGTTACAATAATGAAATAAACCTAGCATACTATGCTTGTCTTGAGCTCGTAGTCTTCATCTTTCTTTTCCTTTTTCTTTTTTGGTTAACATGCTGATGTGATCTTTGATATCAATCTTTAGAATTAATCTCTTGCCTTGATCTCGTGCATCCATCACTTGTGATCTTCGCCTCTTCGTGACCTCACGTCCCACATACTTATACCTTAGTAATTCATGAAAGCTTCAGAGTTCGATACAGCGGAAGACTTAACTTTTAGGCTTTCTTGAGTTAGATGAGGTATTAAGTGCATAAAGTATAAGCATGCGGGTACGACTTCTTCTTGGATTCCGCAATGCCACCGTCTTCAAATGCCGCAACATAAGTAGACACGAACGAAATGGCTTTGAACATTTCATTCTAATTCGGTAGCATTTTACCTCCGGTCGGTGAAGACCGTTGGACGATATTAGATATTGTACATGTGACGGATAGTTTCAATTAAGTAACTTCCTGACAGGATTTCGCGGGTAAACCCGTTCTCTTTATTCGACCGTCCAAAGCTGACTGCGAACATAAAGAGTGAATCATTTGAATAAAAATATCCGCATGATTTGAAGCCGTCAATTCATGTTCCTGGAACAAGTGAAATTCAATTAAGAACCACACCATCGTTGCTTTCCAGTTGTCACGAGCTTGATTCGTATAGAATCTTGCAAGTTACCTACCAAGTGCTATTTGAGGTTAACACTAGAAGGATTTCCACTCATCACTGTGAACACTAAGGTATCACTCTGAGTGTTCTGGCAAGATCACTAAGATATTGCGTAGAGGCCTGGAACGTGTTTAAATTCAGTTAAGAATTAAACAGTTGTTGCTTTCCAGTTATCACAAGTTTGATTCATAAAGAATCGCACAAGTCACCTACCATGAGCTTTTTGATATTCGCTCAAGAAGGATTTCCATCTTCATTGTAAATACTTTCGTATTACTCGGATGTTCAGGCAAGATCATAAAGATTTTGCGTAGGACTCTTAAAATCTTTCTTACTTTTCACAGTGTGTGAAGAAGCAAGGAAATATGAAAGTGTGTCCTAATGAGATATTTGATGATCTCAAATGGCTCTAGACTCGATCGTGCATTTTGGATTTTAGTGATCGGAGGCTGGAGAGGAGTGCCACCTTTTCAATACCAATTTATTCGGAGTGAATAAATCAATAGATAATGTGTTGTCTCCGTGTGATTAAAACAAATACCTTTTGAGAGATATCTGAGTTAGCTGGGATGGGTTGTGCATTGCATCACTGGGTCCATGATGTCTGTCTTCAATATGAAGAATCATTAAAATGATCTCAATAGCATATGTATTGACCCAGTTTCTGCCTAAAGTTGTAAGGAGGGCTTCTTTCTTTACACCCTTTATCTTTACAGTTCTTTTTCATTCTTCAACCCCTTCAATGCTTACCAATACGTCATAACTAGCACCTTGTTGTGATTGTTCCAGTGCTAACTTAAGTACTTGGTCGGCATTCAGCTACGTTCACAATCTTTCTCCAACTTTCCTAAGGACTACTATTTCTAGCTATGGAATGTCCTTGGGAAGATTCCTCCGGTTCTGGAAGAATCATAGGACTTAACCTATCCTACCATCCTTATGTAACCACAATCTTCATCGTCGTGAAATAAATGGGTTTTGGGTAAGTATATGTCACCATGAAAATCCATTTTGATATGCAAATCCGTTTTGCTCCCCCTTAACATATGCCACAATATTCGAAAACATTTCGCATATGTCGGGATGAGCCAGCACATTAAGTCAAACCATTTGTGATAATATCCCATATTAAATCACATTTTCTCCCCCATATTAAAAAATTAACCCAATCAATGTTTTTAATATAAATTGATTTAATGAAGTTTTAACAAAGGTTTTGGGAAGAAAAATGCGAGTCCGTTTTATCTTCATGATATCAAATAAGATATGATACCGATTTGTAACATGATCACATATTCACCATATTAGAAAAGAATTGACAAGGTTGGACGTGATAGATGAGAACATCATATGATAAGATCAAATGGTTCTTGTCAGCATATGTTGGTCACCTCATCACGTCTGAAGTCATCTCTTGACACCACGTGTACGATTGGTATTGTTGTCTTGACACCAGTTAGTGAGCTTGGCACGTTCGACATCGAAGATTCTGAATGCTTGACAATTGCTCCCCCTCAGTTGTTGACCCGTGTTCTATTGAAAGAGCTGTAGTCGTCGGTTGAGTAGTCGCAGCGTCGAGTATGTAGATACCAATTGTAGATAGCATGGTTGTAGAGATGATAGCTTCATAAAAACAAGACTTCTCTTGTTTTAACAAATAAATGCATTGAGGCGTACATGAATTTGTGTTAGACCAAGTTATAAAGTAAACTTGATCCCTTACAAGGTTTTAAAGTAAACCTTGCCCGAGAAAATTAATTCCCGTTGTGAGCCAAAGCTTTCATAAGAAATACTTGACTTTAATATGAAAACCGGGTTGCAGTCAGAAATAACTACAAGCCATTTAGGCATGTTTTATGAATTATTTACAACTTTTGTACGAACTCTATTTATGGCGCCGTGTCGATATTAATCAACATTTCTAAGGCCGTAAATATTATCGTACCAAAAGACATGCCTTTGAAAAATAAAGTAAAAATATTTTTGGATTTTTCTAGATTTTTCAATTTTTATGGTTTTTATATGGTTTTATATTTTTGTATTTTGCTTTTGTGGATAAAGATATAAACAATATATACAAATGATCACCTAGGATACGGAGAATAGTTTTACCAAGACTATTCTTTCGCTTCATCTGCTAGTTCCTTTAGAGTCTCAGGCGAGAAGGTTCTCATACCTAGCTTGTCGGCCAAAAATTCAATTCAAGCGCGATCTAAAGCCTTCGTGAAAATATCCGCCAATTGATACTCAGATCGGACAAAGTAAAGCTCGATTACTCCATTTTCCACTTGCTCCTTGATAAAGTGGTAGCGAATGTCAATATGCTTCGACCGGGAGAATTGAACATTGTTGCAGCATAAGGCAATTGCACTTTTGTTGTCGCAGTACATAGGAATCTTGTTGAAACCTAGACCATAGTCGGTTAATTGCGATCACATCCAAAGAATTTGAGCACAACAACCGGACATAGCTATGTATTCTGCTTCCGTACTTGAAATTGTAGCTCTTTTCTGCCTTTTCGATGCCCAACTGATTAGTCGATCTCCTAGTAGTTGCAAAGTTCCACTCGTGCTACGCCTTGTATCTTGACAACCCGCGTGATCCGCATCTGCATATGCCATTAGTGCAATAGAAGAGTCCTTCGAATACCAAAGTCCCCGATTAATGGTTCCTTTAAGATATCGAAAGATCCTTTTAACAGTAGCTAAGTGTAACTCAGTAGGCCTAGTTTGATACCTGGCACACATACATATAGCAAACTGAAGATCAGGTCGACTGGCTGTGATATACAGAAGAGTACCGATCATTCCACGATAAAGTGTCGGATCAATGGCAAATCCATGTGGATCTGCGTCAAGCTTAGTTCGTTCCACCATTGGAGTATCCACGGGGTCGCAAGATTCCATCTTATACTTCTTAAGCGATTTAAGGGCATACTTGGATTGATTGATAAAGATGCCTCTGGGACTCTGAGATATTTGAAGACCTAAGAAGAATGATACCTTGCCCATCATTGACATCTTAAACTTGGAAGACATGAGTTTCCCAAACTCATCCGATAAGGTTTGGGTCGAGGCTGCAAATATAATATCATCAACATATATTTGTACCATAATCATATCTTTACCTCGTTTCTGAATGAACAGCGTGGGATCCACCTTGCCTTTAGCGAAGCCTTGCGTAATGAGGAATTGTGACAAAAGATCATACCATGCGCGAGGAGCTTGCTTCAACCCATAGAGAGCCTTCTTAAGCTTGTACACATGATTAGGATAATTAGGATTCACAAAACCATCCGGTTGTTGAACATAGACCTCTTCCTTGAGTTCACCATTAAGAAATGCCGTCTTCACATCCATCTGATAGACGATCATATTCATATGGGCTGCATAAGCGAGGAATAGTCGAATTGCTTCCAAACGGGCAACAGGTGCAAAGGATTCCATAAAGTCGATGCCCAATAATTGCTTGTATCCACGAGCTACTAGTCGAGCTTTGTTCTTCAATATTCCGCCTAACTCGTCGAGTTTCACCTTGTAAACCCATTTCAAAGTGAGTAACTGCACTTGATCCGGGCATGGGACAAGTTCCCAAACTTCAAGACGTATGAATTCGTTAAGTTCTTCTTGCATAGCTTCTATCCAACAAGATTGAGTAAAAGCTTGTTGCCATGTCTTAGGTTCAACTTCAGTGAGAAAAGCATCAAAGTGACAAAACATTGCACTTTCTTGTAGCTGACTTCATGTGGATACCGGACGATTAGGGTCACCAATAATAGAATCTATAGGATGATCCTTTGTCCACTTGCTGTCATGTTCACGAATCCGTGGATTGGAGTAAACTGTAGTTGGAGCTTCCTCTGAGGTGGACGACCCGGCTTGATTAGGGTCGGGAATAGGTACACCAAAGAATGGAAGTTCACGCATTTGAGCGAATTCCAAATCGTGATCATCATCATCCTCTTCATCATCAATAGGCATGACATGGGTAGTTGAAGCAGGTGTTTGTTGAGAATTACTTGTAGATGGTATATCTAGACCAATTGTAGGTGCAGACGTATTTGATTGTGCTTCGGTTGCTGGAGCGACAACTTCGGTTACCGGAGCTATTACCTCAGGTTCTGGAGCAACAATACTTGGAAGAGTAAATAATTCATCAAAGAACGGTTGAAACAACGTATCCCATTCAGTCCTAGAAGGTGGTGTAAATGATGATGAAGTAGGGTTGTTTGGGACAAGACCAGAACTAATGTTACTGGGTCCCATTTCATGAAGTGCGGGTTCAGAGCTGCTTTGCTCAGAAGCCATTGCTGTCAGCTCATCAAAATCAACATTCATAGTTTCGAGGATCTTGCGAGAGTTACGGTTGTAGATTCGGTATGCCTTCTTTGCGGGGGCGTAACCAATGAAAATACCAATATCAGCCTTTGGTTGAAGTTTTCCCAAATTGTCACCATCATTATTTGGATAGCAAAGAGAACCAAATACATGAAGATATGATAAATCTGGTACTTTTCCATGGAGAAGCTCATAAGATGTTTTACCATGGCGTTTACGAATTAGTGACTGGTGTACACTGCTGTAGATACTGCTTCTGCCCATAAAAACAATGGAGCCTTTGCGTAAATTAACATCGTCCGAGCAGCTTCCATAAGTGTGCGATTTCGCCTTTCAACGACACCGTTTTGTTGTGGAGTGCGTGCAACGGATGTTTCATGAGAAATGCCAACTTCTTCATAATAATCACGCAAGATTTGATTCACAAATTCGGTTCCATTATCTGTACGAATGCGTCGGACAGTAGTGTTGAGACGCACTTGAATCATCCTGAGAAATCCGATGATGAATTTAGGTGCCTCATTCTTTGCTTTAAGAAATTTCACCCATGTAAACCGAGAGTAATCATCGACAATGAGGAGGATGTACTTTTTGCCACTAAGACTTTCAACACGCATTGGCCCACAAAGATCCATATGCAAAAGATAAAGTTTCTCTTGGTTGGTGTCTTCCGTCTTGGGTTTGTAAGATTTCTTAGTGCTTTTCCCCATTGTACGCGCGGAACACAAATGATCCTTGTGAAATGAAAGTTTAGGAAGACCACGAACAAGTTCATTTTTCGCCAAGTGATTAATAGCGTCAAAGTTAAGATGAGATAACCGTCGATGCCATAACCAAGACTTAGTCTTCGATGCTTTGGAGAGAAGACATACGGGAGAAGCGGCCATCATGTCTTGTAGAGACAAAGTATACAAATTATTCC
Organism: Glebionis coronaria; assembly: GCA_025667525.1. NCBI lineage: Eukaryota > Viridiplantae > Streptophyta > Magnoliopsida > Asterales > Asteraceae > Glebionis > Glebionis coronaria. Next base: position 135,086,047 of record CM046874.1, on the reverse strand, counting down.
CTCGAGTACCTTTCATTAAATCAACACCTTCCAAATTACGAATGAAGCAGGTATGCTGTCGAAAAGCAACTTCTAGGTTTGCATCACAAAATTGTCCCACAGAAAATAAATTGTGACCGAGACCTTCCACATAATACACTCTCGAAATTATAACATTCCCAATATGATATTCACCGTAACCCATAATCTTTGCAATATGATCATTTCCAAATCGAACCGTACCAAGAAACTTGCTGACGAAATTTCTGAGCTGAGAGCGATCTCCGGTCATATGCTTGGAGCAACCAGAGTCCAAATACTAGAGAACAATTTGGACCACCTGTTTTCAACAACAACAGTAGACAATGCATTGGAAACTATTGGTTCCGGAGTGTTAGCAGATACAGATATAAGATTATCAGAATTGCTAACATTCGTGTGACCCTTAGATTTCCTGCGTTTTCTAATGTGAGTCTTAGCACTAACAGGTTTTACTGTTCCAACTTTCTTAGGTTTTGGATTATTCGCGGGCACTACAGTGGGAGTAGACCTATTTAAAGGGCACTTGTTTCCTACAGTAGTGTCGGTGTTCCTAGTTAAAGGACACGCTTGTGTTTTGGTAGCCTTGGTACTCCTAGTTAAAGGGCACGCTTTCTTCGCTGTAGTGGGAGTGATCCTAGTTAAAGGGCACGTATTTCCTACTATAGTGAAAGTTCTACCAGTGGGGCGCCACATCCAACCAACTTGGGTTAACACTTTCCCAGTCGGTTTCCATTCTAATCCATTTTTTCGGGCATACATCTCATTCACATGGTCAATAAGGCAAGAATCATGACGACTAGAAAACATACATTCATTGCAATTCCAACATTTCAAATTAGAATTCACACTAGGCTTAGAACGCTGCACAACCGCAGAGCCTTTAGGTTTAGCTACATGATTCTTTTTATTTAAAACAGAAATAACATTCCTAGGATGGGCTTCTACTTTCTTCTTCACTTGACTACTAGATGGGGGCAAGATCCTATCATTCTTCTTGTTTCTCTTAAGCTTAGATCTTTGAGCCTTAGTAGTGGTGCTTACTCCTGTAGAAGGCAACACGGGAATATTAGAAGCTGGTTTTGATTCCGCCTTATCTTTAGTGACCAAAGTTTGAGATGGTTTAGTCTTAGGGCCCTTGTTAAGTGGTGTGACGGCTATAAGGTTCCTTTTGATTGCACTAGAGGACGATGCTGAGATAGTGGCTGCGTTATCCACAACATTCTTACCTTTTAGAGTTCGAAGTGTTTCCTTTAACTCAGCCAAAGCCAGATTTTTATCACAAATTTGTTCCCTCAAATCATATATTTCCATCGACTTTCGATTCAATTGTTCAATAAATGATTGATTCTGTGCAGTGGTATCAACACATGCGGGCTGTACTGAATCGAAGAGTCGTGTATTTTTCTGTTTTAAGTTATCAACTTTGGACAAAATCTTGGAAACTTGATTATCTAGATCAAGTCTAAAATTCTCAGCGGCCTCAAGTACGTTCACACAGTTAAGCTCCTTAAATTTCTCTATTTCTATCGGCAAAGAGTTAGCAACTTTGTCACTTGGCTGACGCTGTTTTGATTGTAAATTCAATCGAAAATTCTTTTCAAAATTTGCATCATCGATATTAACACCTTCGAATGACGTTTCAAAGATTTCTTGAATAAATTGTTGCTTGCATTCAAGCGAAATACAATGTGTTTGAATCTCATCAAAACGTTTTGAAAGCGATGAATATGAATCTTGAAGCTTTAAAAATTCAGCATCAGATTCGTGACAAGTACTATCTACCACAGTATCCACAGATTCAACATTATGCACAATAGAATCATTATCAACACTTGTATTCACACAGACAGAAACTATATCATGAGACATCACTTGATTCAGAAGCAGATCATTATGGCGTGAAACCCGTTCTATTTCAAGTAAACTGTTTTCATAAGCATTATCCATTTCATTGAAAACACGTCTAAATTCTTCTATTTCCAAAAACAAATCTTGATCAAGATTACTAAGACAAGCCTTAACATTGTCTACAAACGGAACAATTTCATTTCAGAACGCAGCTCTAGTGTGCTCAAAGTTCCATTCACCTTTCGTTATGGCCGAAGCCGTCGTACATTCCAAAATGACCTTGTCAAAATCGGCTAAGTGTTGGTGAACCACATTTAAGTTAACGGACACCTTGCTTACCGGTGGAATTAACTTTGTTAAATCCGTTTTGACAAGTGTAGGAGACGTACTAGGAAGGTTTTCATTTGACAAACTTTGGGGCACAAGAACTGTCAATTCTGCTAATTCCTTTTGTAAACGAATGCGTGTCTTTTTCAAAAATTGATCTTTGTTATGTTGATCATAATCAATTGTATGGAATTTTGAAAGCATTTTAGAATGAGTTTCATCCCCAAGTGATTTTGTCTCCTTAGTACTACGAACAAAAGGTGCTTCTTTCGATTTTCCAATTATGGTCATATCATAAAGACCGGGAATATATTCCTGAGCTTGTTTTTCATAACCGGGATTAGGTGGTAAATCTTGAAGACGTTTAAGTTCGAGTTCTTTAAATGATTTAGTTAAAAGATGAACCTTTTCTGTGGAAGCGTATTGTTTTAAAAGCTGTTGTTCTTTGAATTTAAGAAGTTTGGTAGCATTAATTTCCGATTCAACCTTTTTAGACTCGAGAGTTTCGAAATCCATTTTAAGTTTCTGAAAATCATTGACAACCGACTCTTTTTCTTTTAATTCATTGGAAAGATTAGCTTTTAATGATTCTATTTCTTTCAAGTGTTCAATCTTTTCAAAACGAAATTGGTCAAATTCAGAACATGTTATTTTCTCTGCTTGAGGGACCATTCAAAAGTTTTGACCTTTTCTTTATGCAACGCAAGCTCAGCAGTTAGGTTGGAATTGGTATCTACGGATTATCTGAGGGCCATATGCATTTGATCAATTATATGTTTAGGCACCATTACCAAATCATGTTGAGCATAAGATTCCATACCCGTCGTAGCATTTGGTTGAGGTTCACTCAAATGTGTAGAATTGGGTACACATCATTTGAGTTACTAGTTCCCGAATGCTGTTCGAGGTTGTCATTTTCATGCCCAACTTGATGTTGGTTATCATCAATATTATTAGATGTGGTTGGTACCTCACTGATGACATCAGAACCGTAGTGAGAGAGATTAACAACGAGAGCAACTTGGACAGAGTGAATGTCATCACAATCCGAATCGTATGCATCAAGATCATCCGATTGATAAGCTGCATTAGAAGTGGAAACAACTGTAATGCCTTCAGTATCTGCTACCCCTGGGTCTGCAAGAAATGCTAACTCCTCTGAATCCAAAATCTTCCCCTTAGACTAAGCATCAACCAAATACATCTTCTCACGAAACCATGCATCATCCCTTCTCCTTTTCGGCTGAGTGAATTCCCTAGCCATATGTCCTTGTCCTCGGCAATTGTAGCAAGTCACAACCTTCTTAGGACCAATAGGACTCCCATTTCCACTAGCTTGAGAATTCACAGCTTGATTGTTCCCAGTCCTTGTAGGAGGTCCATATGAATTTTGCCTTTCCTGAATAGGTTGCATCGTCACTTGACCATCTTGAACAGTGGCTTGTTGTCGAGGATTTGATGAGGTGCGAAGCTGATTGATTGTTGGTGGAAATCCTCTAGTTGCAACAAGTTTTGACAAGTAGGCGGTGAGATGGTTTAGAACATCAGCTAGCGTATCATTTGGAGTAAAGACCGGTGCTTGGATTGGTGGAAGTTCATTAGAGTAGAAAGCTTGTGCTGGTTGTGCTTCAATTGGAAAATATCCTTGCTGAGGAGTATAACCCAATGGAGATGTGTTGGCTTGTGATGGTGATGTTTGATATGGTGGTTGCTGTTGAAAAGATTGTTGATGAGCACTTTGTTGATATTCTTGCTGTGGCATTGATAAGATGGTTGCTGATAGGTGTGTGGTGGTGGTTGCTGCAAGTATGATGGTTGTTGATAAGTATAAGCCATGTTTTGTTGAGAAGCATACATTGCAAGTGGATCATGAACTTGAGGTGTAGACAACCGAGCCTCGATCACATGGCATTCGTGTTGTTGAAGAAAAGCTTGAAGTTGATCCACATTGGTGTTATGCAAGTCCTTAGCCAATTTAACATCCGTCACGTATTTTTCCATTCTGGAGGAAGAGTGTTCAAATACTTGGTGTTCAATTGAAAGGTAGGGATTGCCATGCCATAGATATTAAGCTCATTCAACAATAGGGTAAATCTCAGATAGTAATCATTGAGAGTCTCCCCTGGCACATAGACAAACTTATCAAAAGTATCAAAAAGCTTACACTCTCGTTCTTGTTTAGTTAACGAGGTGCCTTGCATTCGAACCCGAATTCTATCCCATAACTCTTTGGCAACTTTATGTTTGCTGACGAGTTTGTAGACATCTGAAGGAAGAGCTTGGAGAATGATGTTTGTAGCATACTTATCACATTTATCTTGAATCTTCATATCTCCAGTCAACTCACCCGTTGTGCGAGGACGAGTAGTCGTGCCTTCCGTCACTGTACCATAATCTAATGTTCCATTGAGCACCGATGCCCAAATTAGATATCCATTCTCCTTGTTCAACATATAAAGTTCCATTCGGGAAGCCCATTCCTCATACATAGTCTTCACCAACATTGGTGGACGATTATCAGTACCCGAGAGGATGGACTTATCCGTAAGAGATGTGTACTCCATTTCAATAAGTTAAGATTTACAAAGTTGATCGAACAATGAAATAAGGTTAAGTATTTTTGTGTTGTTGTGAGTTAAATCCGAGAAACAATGTTAAAATCCCCTTAAAATATGTTCTCGATAAACCAAAAATTCCAAGTCAAAATTACACACGATTTGTTCGAAATTTTTTAAGGAATAATTTTTGGTTTGTCGGAATGTCTAGATCGGAATGTCACTATCGGAATGTCCAGATCGTAATGTAACCCTGTCGGAATGATTCAGATCGGAATGATCAGATCGAAATGTAACCTTGTCGGAATGATTCAGATTGCAATGTAACCTTGTCGGAATGATGATGGTATCGGAATGCCTAGATCGCAATGCAAAGCTGTCGAAATGTTCAGATCGCAAAGTCCTATCGGAAAGATTCAGATCAGAATATAGCTGATAAAATTTGGGCAGAGTAACGACTTAAAAACTTCCTTATAGCCGTCGGAATCCCAGATCGCAAAGAACGATCGGAATGTCCAGATCGGAATAAGTAATGAAATCCAAGTATCGCAATGTGGAACCAAACACTTTCCGATGGTGATGGTTATTGCGATGGAAACCCCTTTGCACTTGTACTTTCCGATGGTGAAGTTTGCATGAATTTCGAAATGAAGAACACAAGGACTTTTTGCACTTTTGATCCAAGAATGATTGTGTTTTAACCAAAATCAAGACACCAAAAACACTACAATACTACTGAATACGTTATGCTTCTTGAAATCACGATCAAACACAAAATTTCTTGATGATTCGGCAATATGAACTCAAAAAGCTACGAAATGCTTATAAGAACATACGCAACACTAAAACAAACCTATATTTCATCCCAAGCTCTTGATACCATTTGTAGAAATGAAAATCTATGCTTATGATTTAGAGAGAGAAAGAGATAGATAGATGGTGGATTTCACACAAAGCTAGAGAGAGAAAATGAGAAGAACTATGTGTAAATTATGAAACCACACACCCTCTCCATCAAAGGAGAGGGTTTATATACCCAAGCCTTGTAATGGGCTTGGGTTTACACGTTTGGGCCGGCCTACACAAGTTGTAGGCTAGGCTTGGACTTGTTTGTTAAATAACGAAAGTTAACTAATCTACGAGCTATTACATGGACTATCGTTGGAGTGACCGATCCTTCTTAATACGTAAAACGTATTTCCAACAACTTGGATAAATTATCCTTGTGATTGAATTCGTCAATTCATGAGCCTGGAACAAGTGAATTTTAATTAAGATTTTCACCATCGTTGCTTTCCAGTTGTCATGAGCTTGATTCAAATAGAATCTTGCACGTCACCTACCAAGTGCGGTTTGATGTTAACACTAGAAGGATTTCCACTCGGCACTGTGAACACTAAAGAGTGTTGCTCTGAGTGTTCTGGCAAGATCATACGATAATGCGTAGAGGCCTGGAACGAGTTTAAGTTCAATTAAGAATTAAACTACTGTTTCTTTCCAGTTTTCACAAGATTAGTTCTTAAAGAACAACATGTGTCACCTACCATGAGCTTGTTTGAGGTTGGCTCAAGCAGGATTTCCATCTTCATTGTGATACTTGCGTATCACTCGGATGTTCTAGAAATATTACAAGAATACTACGTAGGACTCATAAAGATCTCTTACTTTTCACAGTGTGTGAAGAAGCAAGGAATAAATGGAAAGTATCCTAATGAGACTTTTGATGATCTCGTGGCTCTAGACTCGATAGTGCGTTTTGATTTAGTGAGCGATGGCTGGAGAGGATTTCCACCTTTTCAATATCAGTCTATTTGGATTGAATAAACCAATAGATAACATGTTAAGCTCCGTGTGATTAAAACAAACATCTTTTGAGAGATATTTGAATTAGCTGGGAGGGGTTGTGCATGACATCACTGGGTCCATGATGTCTTGTCTTCAATATTTAGAATCATTAAAAATGATCCCAATAATAGATGTGTTGACTCGGTTTCTGTCCTAAGTTGTAAGGAGGGCTTCTTTCTTTACACCCTTTATCTTTACATTTCTTTTTCATTCTTCAACCCCTTCAGTACTTACCAATACATCATCACTAGCACCTTATTGGGATTGTTCTAGTGCTAGCATCAGTAATTAGTCGATACTCAGCTACGTTCACAATATTTCTCCATCTTTCCTAAGGACTACTAATTCTATCTAGGGAATTGTCCTTGGGAAGATTCCATCGGTTCTGATGAATCATTGGACCAATACCTAATCCTACCACCCTTTTGTCACCACATCCGTCGTGAATTAAGTGTGTTTTAGGTAAGTATTGTCACCATGAAAAGTCCTTGAAAAAATCGCTTAAAGTACTTGTGATATTATAATGAAAGTTTTTTGTGCCTTAAGTGTTTTGTTCATAAAAAACGCTCCCCCTTAACATGTGCATTACACATATTAAGTTGGTTTATCTTTAAAGCCTTTTTCATTATTTAGCCAAGTATCATTAAGTCTCCTTAATCCCATTTTCTCCCCTTTTCCAAAATGTTAACCATCAATATTTTGGATATTAATGGATTAACCGGTCTTTGGGTACTAAAATGAAATTAGATGCTGGCCAACGACCATATTTATGCTCCCCCTCAAATTAATGAGGTTTAGTTGTAGTGCTCGAGTACGATATGTTTGAAAGATTTAGAATCTCGAGAGAAATTCTTGAAAAATATCATACTTTTACACTACAACATGCCACAAAAGCTTATTATACATAAAATTAAACAGATTCACAATAGTAGACATATGGAGTTGACCTGTTATAAGACGATCCATAATTAAATGGATCGTTCCGTGAACCTATGATGAGCTCCATAAGGTCTTCCACCTACGAATCGTTCCACACTTCGTAGCAGCCGGCGCTTCCTTAAGAGTTCCTCGATCTTTTTGATCGCGTACTTAGCTCCCTTTTTGCACTGGCTCGTCCAGATTTACTTGACTGCTGGAAGCGGTAGGTCGGCATTGAGAACCGTCAGATCATCTCGAACATGCTTGAGCGTACCATCGCTGAATTTGTGCAGTTCAGAGAATCGCATAAGCTGCCTGACGCCAGTCTCATTTGGATAAATTATCCCTGTTTCCGGTTTCGTGGTCCCCATGTATGGTTTCTTGTTCTTGTGAAAATTACTGAGCGGAGTTGTATGGGGACGTTGCAAGTTTAGCTGCTTTTGATAGCTCTCCACTCCAAGTTGAAAATCTTCCACCCGGTTTTGAATGACGATTTTTCTTGTATATTGACGAAGGTTGGAGCTCAAAGCGATGACTATCTCAGGTAGCAAATGGTCGACTTTTTCCTGAACCAATAACAACAGAATATCTTCGATGCCTTCAAGTTGAAGGTACTAGAGATCACTTTCGTCAATTTGGTATTCTTTCTCATCAGTACGTTTGAACACGATTACATTCAAGTAATCATAACCAAATACAGTCTGAGTGGTTGCTCCTTGAATGCTTTTAATTATGTGAGCTGAGACAATAGAAGAACCTCTCTTTGGACGATGGAAGTGATTGTAAGCTAACCTTTTCTTTGCCTTCCAGTGAAAGATGCCAAGTGATGCAAAAGTATCATAAAACTTGAACAGTTTCCTTCTCTATAACGCATCAGGTACTTTATCTTTGATCCATGGTACGTTCTCCAGATTAACTGCCTTGAGCATAGTAAGTGATGTGGCATATTTCTTCGCGCCTTTTTAAGATACTCAAGATCATGAGAAAAGAAGTGCTCTATTGGGATCGTTGCAGAACCAGCGATGACTGTGGGTGTAAGAGGTCGTAACACTGGAGTCTGAATTCCCGTAGTCGTCGCTCTCATTGCCTTTGTAAGCTCATTTAAGTGATATTCTGCCTTATTATGGCTGATCCTCAAGGTATCAAAGAAGACGACATCGGCGGCTGCCATTTTGATAAGATCCAGATTCATTGTCGGTTTCCCATGATGATACCTTAGAAAGGCCGAGAAATCGATAGGGTTGTTTAGGAATTGAGTAAGCTCCATTTCAGTTGCTGTGGCGAATGGATGTTGTGGTGCTGCATTTGCAAGCCAGAGTTGCTCCTGTACCGTGTCATCGATGATAAGAGATTCAACAAACATTGGTTCTGGCACATTTAAGTCTTCAACTTCCATATTAGAGATGTGTTGATCTTTAGATGGTGTTGAAGGTTGTTCTTGTGTCACTGGTATATCATCATGAAGTACGTCTTCTAGCATTGACCCTATGGGTTCTTCTTCATGCGTAGACACATGAATTTTGTCTTCTTGCATATTTTCTATAGATTCATTGTGAGAAGCAGTAGTAGAAACTGGTTTAGTAGATATACTTGTGTCAATATGTTGAGTTTATGGTACAGTAGATTCCACCGTCTTTTCTGTGGTTTCAGCAACACTTTCTTCAGCTTCCTCAATACCTTTCTTAGTTGCCTTATCACCCTCATCCTTATTTGAATCATCGGCATTCGTACCCGTTTTGTCATTCTTGTCACCCTCTTTGGTTCCATTCCTGTCGTCATTATCATCATCATCATTGTCATCCTCATCTGTATCCTCGTCCTTATCTTCATCTTCATCCTTATCCTTTTCTTCCTCATCCTTTTTTTCCTCATCATCTTCTTCCTCATCCTCTTCCTCATTTTGATCATTATCACCCTCATCCTCATCACCGTTACTATATTTATCTGCCTCCTCGAGCTCTTCTTCATCTTCAGACTCAGAGTCTGCAGGTGTATCTTCAATTATTGCTTTGTTGAGATATTGTAGAACTTTGCATTTGTATTTCGATTTACTAGTCCTCATATCTTTCAGGCGTGTCTGCAAAAATTTCATTAGTTGAAAGGTAGATAAACCAGTACCGAAAAGAGTTGGTAGCTCCTGATAGACGTATGACTTTACTTCTTGTCGAATGATTATGGTCATCTTCTCATTAATTAAACCAAGAAAGGCAACATTCTCTTTGTCACGAGTTTTCTTCTCTCCAAGAAATGATTTTTGTTGTTCTTTAAGTTTAGACACGCTGTCGGATATTTTCTTAAGTGTAGGCTCATCAGGTTGCGGTTCCTTGAGAGTTTGTGTGTCAGGAGTGGTGAATCTTTCAGTCAGTGTAGCTATTTGTTTAGCTTGAGCCTCCAGCTGTTGTTGAAGAGACTGAATCAGTAGATCACTGATTGTGAGGAAAGGGTTGGAGGTAGATGATACTTGTTGTATGGATGGTGGAGGTGTAACCATGACTGTTAAAGTGGTGGTGGATGATACGGGTTGTTCAAGGATAGGTGATGGTGTAGATTCAATGATTGGGGCGGTGGTTGATACAGGTTGTTCAACTATTGATGACGGTGTAGATTCAGTCGTTGGGGTGGTGGTTGATACTGGTTGTTCAACAGGTACTGGTGTGATTGTTGGTGTTATGATATCAGTGATGACCGGGGTGGATAGTGGTGGAATGGTAGTTGATGTAACCGAAGTGATAGGAACATCCACCATGTTTTCATTTGTCGATGGATCAGTATTTGTAGCATCGACACCCTCCCCTTCAAAATTAAGATATTTCATAACATCGTCAGAGCCGAAAGTAGACTTACTTTGAAGTTGAGTTTCTGGTATGAAAGTGGCATGAGCATCATCGTTTATCACCGTGTGAGTTGGTTCTGGTAAAGATGTGTTGATATTGACATCATGATACAACAAATTTTTATCTGTGTTTGCACTGCTACCACCCTCTTCACTCTGCTCTGGACTTTCAAAGTGGAAGTTATCAGCATCTTCATATGCATCTTCATCGTTAGGATCTTCATAAAAGGCCATATCAGCATCAGGATTACCAAATTCCTCTAAGTCTTCGAACAATCTTGAGCCTGATCCTGTGGATGTTGCAAAAGCCTCCTCTCTACTTTATTGAAGAATAATACGCAGTCGTTTGGCTTCAGAAATGGTTTGTTGAGTTGGTTCATCTGAAGCAACAATTGCTTCTTTACCTTTGGTTTGCTTTGCTTTCTTTGGCCTTCTAAGTGGTACTTCTTCCTGTTCATTCTCAGTGTGGATCGTCTCATCTTCATCAACATCTTCATTAACTATTTGCCTTTTCCCTGTGCCTTTATCTTTGGAGGAAGCAGTCGATTGTCGCTTTGAAACTCTTTTCTTTCGTTTAGCTTTTTGCTTCTCTAAGGGAAGTGAATTTGCTCGTCGAAACTGTGTGTCAATATCGTGGAGCATCTCTTGATATTTATCACTTTCCTTGATTCCTTCATTGATCATTGTGTCAGGTACTAGAGCTGGACGTAATGAATACTTTGTGGAGTGAGTATCCGCATTCATTTGTAGTATCACATAGTCATCATCTTTTGTGTGGTAGAAGAAATTCCCGCGAGTGTCAATGGTTGGGTCACTCTTCATAAAGTGTTTGATTTTGAGCTTGGTGAATCTTGGGAATGGAAGATGCACGGATTTCTTCTTGGTTCCAGTAAACTGATAACAAAATTCTTGCCAGAAAAGGAGTGCATAGTCTACTTTAGATGCCGTGTAAAGTCCCCAAAATATGTAAGCCTGAGGTGGTCTCATTACGTCGGAGCCTCAAGTCTTTCCAGTAAGACATTTGACAATGATGGTGATAAGTGCTTTCCAGGGTTGCCCTATGTGTGATGTATTGAACTGGGATAGGTTGTGGATTTCACCTTCATAATTCAGAGCACGAATGACTCGAAACAATTCATCGGTGTTTCGGTTAGCCACAAATTGTTCTCCTTGTGCTAACTTAGGAAAGTTAAACAGTTGCCGGAAGATTCTCAAGTTAAGTACCATTGGCGTTTTGTTTAGTTGGAATGAGATAGTCTTTTTAGAAAATGTTGCAGTGGTCCAAAACTCATGCATGTAGACTTCGGGAATAGAGGCAGTAAGTCTGAATGCATCTTTGATAGGTGAGATGTCAAGGATATCCGTAGCGATTTTGAAAGCTGCTAAAGAAGGATCAAAATCCTCTTGCAAACGATAGTTGTTCTCAGCATATGGTAGCCTGTTGCCGAGTGAAACAAGTTCGAGATCACGTTTCCGCTGTTGTTCTTCTGTGATCGACATCTTCCTGCTTGACATAAACACAAATGATATACACAAACATATATATCTTAAATCCATGTCAATCTGTATCATTAGCAGTAACACACGACAGGCATTAGTGCATTATATTAATAGAACAACTATAACTTGATCACGAAACATGTCTATAGGTGTCACCTATCGTAATTCTAGCAAGACAATCCTATAACTCATCACAATTTTATAGTATTAACATAATACTATAAAGCTATCACAATGGTTGCCAAAACTACTTATCGCAATCTTTCAGATCATCAGAATTATAAATGTATCATAATCCTAAATCTATCGCAATCAAACAATCCATCGTAATCCTACAACCATCGCAAAGTTTAAGCATCGCAATCCTATCGTAATCTTACAACCATCGCAATGTGAAACCATCACAATCCTATCGCAATCCTGTCCTATCGCAATCACATAGTCATTGTAATATTGGTGTGTTCCATCGCAATGTTGAAAAAAAAATCATCGCAATAAGTCCCAATCGCAATACCATTACGATGCCATCGCAATGATGCATCGGAATCCACCATCGCAATATGCCATCACAATGTGCCATCGCAATGATCCAACGTAATAAGCCATCGCAATGAGCCATCAGAATGACCCATCGCAATAACCCATCGCAATGAGCCATCGGAATGACTCTTCGTAATGACAATGCATAGCAATGTTGTGTCGCAATGTTCATCACAATCCGAGACATGGATTCGATCTTAAGTTTGACTTTACGATTCCTGGATTTTGGTACTGTTTTAAGCAAAACTGGGCAAGACCTATGCTCATCTATGCAATCTAAACAAATCCCACTTATCAATTTACATTTTCAACACAAAAATTTTGAAACCCTAATTTTGATAAAATCTTGATTACGGGTTTGTTTGTGATGTTAAGTTAAGATAAAATCATAGTAAACATAGAGTAAAACAATCAGATACCTAGATGGATGGACGGAGTAGCAAGCAAAAATCAAGGATGAGGGATTGTGCAAGGTTTAACAATCGCGGATGTGTTTGTGTGATGTGCGTATTTGCGATGGACACAAACCGGGAAGGGGGGAGGGGTAAGAAGGTTGACTTTGGTCAACTTGATGCAAAAGTTACCCATTAAACCCCTTATTTGCAACATTTTCAAAGATAGTCCCCCCAGTTAGTAGCGTTTGTTAAGATCATTAGGATTAACCAAATAACTTAACGAAGTACTAACCCGCACACAAACACAAACGTTTACACTTAACGCCTAATTTCAAATAACCTATTCCTCAAGTTATATTCCACACAAGGCACACTTAGCATTTAATGATGACGATTAACGGTTTATATTTTCTGAAAACCCTTTTTGAAGACCAATTTTAATACCAAGAAAATTTAATATTTGCTCCCCCTTAAACACGGGCCCGTTTTCTATTTTAAGAATTATAGTCAATGATTTTAAAGAAGCAAATATCCATGAAGACATTTTTCGGTTAAGTGATTGGTTGGAACGATTCTGGTGGCAATAAGATTTCTCTTATTTTTACAAAATAAGTGCAGTGATACGTACACTCATTTGTGTTACACCAAATTATTAAGTAAACTTGATCCCTTACAAGGTTTTTAAGTAAACCTTGCCCGAGAAAATTAGTTCCTGTTGTGAGCCAACGTTTTCAAAAGAAATACGTGACTTTAATGCGAAAAGCGGGTTGCAGTCTGAAATAACTACAAGCCATATGGGCATGTTTTAAAATATGTACAACTTTTATACGGGCTCTATTTATGGCGTCGTGTCAATTTTAATCGACATTTATAAGGCCATAAATATTTCCGTACTAAAAGACATGCCCCTTTTAAAATGAAAAATATTTTTGGATTTTCTTGATTTTATATTTTTTATGGTTTTTCTATGTTTTATATTTTTGTATTTTTCTTTTGGTGGTTTAAAAATATACGATAATATACAAGATCGCGATCAAAGGATACTCTAGAATAGTTTACCACCGCTATTCTTCAGTTTCTTCTGCCAACTCCTTAAGTGTCGCTGGTGAGAATGATTTCATGTCTAGCTTTTCGATCAAAAACTCGATATGTCCTCGATCTAAGGCCTTTGTGAATATATATGCCAGCTGATACTCAGTGTTGACGAAGTACAGTTCGATCACTCCATTTTCCACTTGCTCTTTGATGAAGTGGTAGTGTATGTGAATGTGCTTCGCCCAGGAATGTTGAACGTAGTTACAGCATAGAGCAATTGCACTTTTGTTATCACAGTACATCGGGATTTTGGTGAATCCAAGACCGTAGTCAGTTAATTATGATCGCATCCAAAGAACTTGAGCACAACAACCGGACATAGTAATGTATTCAGCCTTTGTACTTGATATCGCAGTGCTTTTCTGCCTTTTAGATGCCCAACTAACAAGTCTATCTCCAAGAAGTTGCACACTGCCAGAAGTGCTACGTCTAGTATCTTGACACCCATCATAATCCGCATCTGCATATGAGATTAGTGAAATAGAGGAATCCTTCGGATACCCCAGACCATGATTAAGTGTTCCTTTAAGATACCGAAAGATCCTTTTCACAACATGTAAGTGCTTTTCGGTAGGCCGAGCCTGATACCGGGCACACATGCATATAGCAAATTGCAAATCAGGCCTGCTAGCAGTCAGATAGAGAAGGGTGTCGATCATTCCACGGTAAAGTTTAGGATCGACAGCTATCCCTTCCTTATCTTTATCTAACTTGGATCTCTCCACCATTGGAGTATCCACGGGGTCACAATTTTCAAAGTGATACTTCTTTAGTGATTCAAGAGCAAATTTTAATTGGTTAATGAAGATGCCTCTGGGATTTTGAGAAATTTGTAACCCTAAGAAAAATGAGATTTTTCCCATCATTGACATCTTAATACGTGTGGACATAATTTTCTCAAAATGGTCAGACAGTCTTTGATTAGTAGCAGCAAATATTATATCGTCAACATAAATTTTTATCAATATCATGTCGTTGTCCTCATTGAGAATAAATAATGTTGGGTCCACTTTGCCTTTGGAGAAGCCTTTCGAAATGAGATAAGACGATAAGAGATCGTACCACGCTTTGGATCTTGTTTCAACCCATAAAGAGCCTTCTTGAGCTTGTACACGTGATTAGGATACTCCGAGTTGACGAATCCATTCGGCTGGCTTACGTAGACATCTTCCCTTAATTAACAATTGAGAAATGTCGTCTTAACATCCATTTGGTAGACGATCATGTTCATGTGAGCAACATAAGCAAGGAATAGTCTAATTGCCTCCAATCGTGCCACAGGAGCAAAGGATTCTTCAAAGTCAATACCCAAAGCTTGTTTGTAACCTCTAGCAACCAATCTAGCTTTGTTCTTCAGCACTCCACCTAACTCATCGAGTTTAACCTTATATACGCACAACAATGTAAGGATATCAACGTTGCTGGGTAAAGGAACTAATTCCCACACTTCAAGACATTGAAATTCATTAAGTTCCTCTTGCATGGCTTCAATCTAAGATGATTTTGTCATGGCTTGTTGCCAATTTTTGGGTTCAGTATCGGAAAGAAATGCATCAAAGTAGCAATATAATGCATGTTCTTGGAGTTGGTGGCGTGTTAAGACTGGTCGATTGATGTCACCAATAATATTGCGGATTGGGTGATCCTTTGTCCATTTTGTGTTGTGAGTTTTCAATCCGTGGTGGTCGGGAGTGAACGATTGTAGGAGCTTCTTCTGAGGTAGACGCACCGTTAGGGTCTTCAGGTATTTGTGAACCAAAGAAAGGAAGCTCTTGTAAGTGAGCAAGTTCCAAATCGTGATCATAGTGATCCTCTTCAACATCATTAGGAACAAGTAGGGGTGATGATTCAGGTGTAGTTTGTGAATTGGTGGGGGATGGGACATCTGGTTCAATAGTAACAGTCGATGTCTCGGACTGATTTCCATTATCTTGAGCAGCAACTTTGGGAATCGGAGCTACTGTTGCAGGTGCTGGAGCATCATTACTAGGTGGATCAATGAATTCATCAAACATAGCTTGAAATACCTCATCCCACTCGGGCCTTTTAGGTGGTATAAATGATGGAGAAGTAGGATTGTTTGGAGTTAAACCAGAACTAAGTGTATCGGTTCCCATCTCATGTAATGCGGGTTTAGAGCTGTGTTGCTTAGAAGCCATCGCTGTCAGCTCATCAAAATTGGCATCCAAAGTTTCTACTATCTTGCCAAGACGACGGTTATAAACTCGGTAACCTTTCTTTGCAGGTGAGTAACCAATGAAAATTCCAATATCAGCCTTCGGTTGAAGTTTGCCCAAATTCTCACTATTAGTATTTGGATAACACAGTGCACCAAATACATGAAGAAATGAAATATCGGGTTTGTGTCCATGAAGTAGCTCATATGGAATTTTACCATGGCGTTTACGAATGATAGAGCGGTTTTGGGTATAACATGTTGTTGCCACTGCTTCAGCCCACAAGAATAAAGGAGCATTCACATAAATCAACATAGTTCTAGCAGCTTCCATTAGTGTACGGTTACGTCTTTCCACGACACCGTTTTGTTGTGGAGTGAGAGCAATAGAAGTTTCATGTGAAATATCGGCCTCTTCATAATAGTCGCGTAGAGTTTGATTAACGAACTCAGTTCCATTATCAGTGCGAATGCGGCGAACAATAGCATTAAGACGTACTTGGATCATCTTTAAGAAAGTAATAATATACTTTGGTGCTTGATCCTTAGATGCTAACATTTTTACCCATGTAAACCTTGAGAAATCATCCACTATGACGAGGATGTATTTTCTACCACTCACACTAGCCGTACGCGTTGGCCCGCAAAGATCCATGTGCAAAAGATACAGTGGTTCTTGGTTGGTGTCTTCAGCTTTAGGTTTGTATGATTTCTTGGTGCTTTTCCCCAAAGAACACGCGGAACATAAATTATCCTTGTCGAACTTAAGTTTTGGAAAACCACGAACAAGTTCGTTTTTAGCCAAATTGTTTATAGCATCAAAGTTAAGATGAGATAACCGACGATGCCACAACCATGACTTGGTCTTAGATGCTTTGGAAAGAAGGCATACATGAGAGGCGGCCATCATGTTTTGAATGGACAATGTGTAGAGATTATCCCCTCGATAACCTTTTAACAAATCATTTCCTGCAAGATCGCGAATGAAGCAAGTATGTTGTCAAAAAGCCACTTCAAGGTTTGAATCTCAAAATTGTCCAACTGAAAATAAATTATGACCAAGTCCCTCCACATAATATACCCTTGAAATTGTAACATTCCCAATTTGATATTCACCGTAACCCATGATCTTCGCAATATTTGCGTTGCCGAATTTCACCGTTCCTAGAAACTTGCTGACGAAATTTCTGAGCAACGAGCGGTCTCCAGTCATATGTTTGGAGCACCCCGAGTCCAAATACCAAAGAATAATTTAGACGACCTGGAAATATCACCAAATAAAGACCATGTATCGGAGTCTAATTGTTCATCTGAGTTAGCAGGTACAAATGTAAGTATCTTAGATTTGCTATCAGAAGAAACTTTAGGATTCCAAATTTTCTTACTAGTTTTTGGCTTAGATTCTAGTTGTGTAGTATTCTGAGGTACTTTTTGACTGGGGACATTATCACTGGTAGGCACAATAGTGGGGGCAGACCTAGTTAAAGGGCGCTTTTTCCATTTCTTAGTGCTAGTTTTCCTATTTAAAGGACGCTGAGACCTAACTTCCGTGGATGTGATCCTAGTTAAAGGGCACGTAGTTCCATTAGCAGTGAAGGTCCTACCAGTGGGTTTCGATTTCCAACCAACTTGGGTGAATTTCTTCCCCGTTGGAATCCATTCAAGATTGTTCCTAATTGCATACATTTCATTCACGTGATCAACAAGGCATAAATCATGACGCTGAGAAAACATGCATTCATTACAATTCCAACATTTCAAATTAGAATTCACATTTTGCTTAGGTTTCCACTCAAAGGGAGAACCTTTTGTCTTAGCTACATGATTCTTTTTATTTAAAACTGAAATAACATTCCTAGGGTGAACTTCCACTTTCTTCTTCTCAGTCCTACTAGTGGAAGACTTGATCCTATCTTTCTTGTCTTGAGATCCTTTAGCCTTAGTAGACATAATTACTCCTGTAGAAGCCAAGGGAACCTTAGTTACAAATTTTGACTTAGCCTTGATGGGTGTATTTAAAACAGGCTTAGCTCTAGGGGTCTTATTGAATGGAGTAATGGCAATGGTGGTTTGTTGTTTAAGTGGTGCAGAACCCGGTTGTCCTATGTACTTCAAGTGCTCTAAGCATTGTTGTAACCTCTCAATGAAAGCATGAGCATGGTAATAGTGACTATTCCTAGGTTCAAGTTCATAAAGATCATCTAACTCTTCCCTAGCAAAATTCCCGTACTCAACTGCGTGCTCCATATAGGACTTATATGATAAGGGATTGTTCTTATGGTGCGGGTTCTTAGTGATCACCACCTTGTTGGTTTTTGGAGCACTAGAGGTCGGGGTAGAGACTGTAGCTGGATTATCAACACCTTCTCTTCCTTTGAGTTGAAGTGTCTCCTTTAATTCAGCTATAACCATGTTGTTGTCTATGAGCTGAATATTTAGGTCAGAGATTTCCTCACATTTGTTGTTCAGTTGGTCAATTAATGACTTTTGCTCTGTCGCATTAAAAGCGAGGCGTTCTTTTATTGAACCAGAATTTTGTGAGTCACCCTGCCTTACTTGTTCAAGCTCTCTTAGAATAGAAGTAATTCTATTTTCTAGGACATGATTTTTAGTCTCTGCAGCCTCTAGTTCCGTTTTTGTTGCTAGTAATTCTCTCTTAAGTCTCGTCCCATCTTCCTCTAATGATTGCATCACCTGATCATCTTGTCACTTGTCTCAACGTTGTTTTCACAAACATTTGTTTTTGAAAGAGTTTCATTTTTAGATTGATTTTCAATTTCAAGAGAGATACAATGTTGTTGAAGCTCATTAAAACATTTTTAAAGTGAGTTATAAGAATCTTGAAGCTTTAAAAATTCAATGTTAGATTCATGACAAGAATGATTATCTATATTAATCACAGGTTCAACAATATTCACAGATATATCATGCACATCATTACATTTATTCACAGTAGATGAAATCTCATGAGCATATTTAATAGTAACAACTTGCATCACTTCGAAAGCCACTATATGTTCTAAGAATCGGTCATATTCGGATGAAAAATTTTCTTTCTCAATTAAATGTTGTTCATAAACATCATCCATTTCATAGAAAACTTTTTGAACCTCACCCATTTTGAAACTTAGATTTCCCGCGAGATAATAAAGTCCATTTTTAATATTGTTTACAAACGGAACGATCTCTTTCTCAAACACCATTTTCATGTGTTCGAAAGCCCATTCTCCAGTGGTTTGAGTCGTTGAAGTCGTACATTCCAGGATGACCTTGTCAAGCTCGGTTAGGTATCGCTCAATCTCTTCCAAGCTTAGCAATACCGTACTTACCGGTGGAAGATTCTTAGGAATTTCCTAAGGTTCGTCCGAATTAACAAGTGTAGGAAGTATACTAAGGCTTTCTCTAGTAGGCATGTAAGCGGGTGTATGGATAAATTCCTTTTGCATATTAAATCGAGTTCTAAGATCTATTTTTGCATAAGATGCATTCATTTGTGCATAATCATACTCAGGATATGTAGGAAGTAATTTTAACTATTCTCTTCATGTAGTGACATGCTCTCAGATTCATTTAAAAACACAACAGGATCTAAGACCAATCCTAACTTGGTTGCATCATAAAGTCGTGGGTTGTGGTTAAATGTTGGCTTTGCATACCCCGGGTTAGGTGGTAGGTCTATTAGACGTGATAAAGTGAATTCCTTAAACGATGCATGAAACAAGTGTACTAGATGTGAAGCAGAGTATTGTTTTAAAAGCTTAATTTCAGTTTCTTTAATTCTCTCAGATGTCTTAATTTCCATTTCAATCCTTTTAGACTCAAGAATTTCAAAATCCGTTTGAAGTTGTTGAAAATTATTAACGACTGACTCTTTTTCTTTAAGTTCTTTCGAAAGATTTGCTCTTAAACTCTCAATTTCTAGCAGATTATCCATTTGGACTTTCTTAAACCTATCAAATTCAGGATTGGTTATGGTAGTGGACACTAGAGTTAATTCCAAGGTTTTAACCTTTTCCTTATGCAAAGCAAGCTCGGCAGATAAAGTCTGATTAACACTGAGGGTTTCACGGACCGCATTATTCATTTGGCTAAGCATAGAGGCCGACACCATAACCAAATCAAGTTGAGCAAACGAATTTGTAGTCGTAATAGCTTCCAGTTGTGGTTTACTCAAAGTCTGGGGACTTGCATTGATATTTTCCATCATGGTTTGTCTCCTCGTTTGAGTTACTAACCACCGGAGGCTGTTTCGAATACTCCGACACTTGCTCAACTTGATAAGGTACAATACGAGTATCCGTGGCAGTATTTGGTACCTCAGAAATTGTATCAGCTCCATAAAGTGAAAGATTTGTCATGAGAGCTGCCTTGGCGGTATTGAAATCATCACAGTCAGAGTCGTATGCATCCAGATCATCACATTGATACGCGGCATTGTTTGTGATGGCTGCTGTGAGACCGTCAGTGTCCGCGACTCCCAGATCTGTGAGAAATGCTAACTCTTCTTCATCGAGCTCACGTCCTTGGGCTTGAGCATTCACCAAGTAGATCTTCTCTTGAAACCATGTGCTATCCCTTTTCCTCTTGGGCTACTTGCACTCTCGAGCCATGTGCCCTTCCCCTTTGCAGTTATAACATATAATCATCTTCATTCTGCCATTGTTATTACCCCTTGTAGCAGAAGTGTTAGATGAACGTGCACCAATAGTAGATGAGCTTGGTCTCCCCTGAAGTGGTTGCACCATTACTCTGGCATCTTGAAGTGTAGCCTGTTGTCGGGAGTTAGAAGATTTCCTTAACTGATTGTTTGTTGGAGCTGGTCCTCTGTAACCTCGTTTGTTCAATGTTTGAGTGAGATAAGCAGACATTTGAGCAAGTATATCAGTAGGACTATCCCCTTGTCTAAACTCAGGGATAGGGATGTCATCATCACAATAGAATGCTGGTGCTGATTGAGCTACAAGCTTATTTGAGGGAACACTGCCATGTTGTGAGTAATGAGGTTGAGGAGCCTCAAGTTGTTGATAGGTAAAAGCAGGGTTTGTTGGAGGTTGATAAGGTGAATACTGTTGTGAAGCATAAGGCAACTGATGTGAGTCTCATTGTGATGATGTTGCTAGTTGCTTGTATTGTTGGTGATAAGATGTAGGCGGTTGTGGCAAGATCGAATACTGTGGGAAGCTTGGTGTTTGATACAATGGTTGATAGGAAGATTGGTGTCCCAAAGCAAACGGAGAGTTGTGATATGACAATGTTGGATGGTGTGCCATTAATGCCAATGGTTCTTGATAAGATCCCTGAGAGATTCGTTTTTGGATCACATGCTTCTTGTGTTGTTGTAAGAAAGCATAGAGTTGATCTAAATTTGACTTGTGCAAATATCGAATCATCTTAACATCGGTGACATATTGACTCCATTCTTTGGGTAACGTGTTCAAGAACTCTGTGTTTAGTTGAAACTGAGCAATCCTTAGATTATACACGTTCATATCATTCATCAAAGTAGTGAAATGCCAGTAGTAATCCTGAAGAGTCTCCCCTGGAATGTATGTAAACCTATCAAACAAGTCATACAATTGACACTCTCGTTCTTGCTTGGTTAGAGAGGTCCCTTGTAACAAAACAGCTTATCGATCCCAAAGATCCTTTGCCACTGTGTGTTCACTTACCATTCTATAGATATCGGATGGAAGGGCTTGAAGTATTGTCTGAACGGCCCTTTCATCAGCATCGGCAATGAGTTTGTTAGCATCAGTTAACTCATGATACAACCTTTTCCTCGTCACATTGTTGACGGTAACTTCTCCCCAATCTAGTGGACCGTTTTCAATGGATTGAAGCATAAGTCTACCAGTGGGTTTGCCCATGATGTAAGTTTTCATACGACCTTGCCATGCTTCAAATAAATCTTTGATGTGCAACGGTGGGCGAGTGTCGGTACCCGAGATGATTGAGATATCGGTAAGTGAAGTCATTGTTGGCATATATGAATTTGAATTCATTTTATGATCCCTTGAATAAATATTATCAAAAATGATCGAGCAATAAAATAAGGTTATGTGTTTTTGTATTGTTGAATGAAAGATGTTGTTATCTTTTTGTTGTGTGTGTTTTTGAAAATTACCAAATTACCAAATTAATGCACAATAGAAAAATCCTCTAAGTTATGCAACTTTTTATCCCAAAAAGCAAATTCTATCGGAATGTGTCAAGTGTCGGAATGTTGGTTCTGTCAGAATACTTCTTATATCTGAATGTCTCAAATATCAGAATGTTGGCTTGTCGGAATACCCCTTCTATCTGAATGACTCAAGTACGGGAATGTCCTTCTATCGGAATGTCCTACGACCAGAATGTCCTTCTATCTGAATGTAGGATCTGTCGGAATGCAACAAGTATCGGAATGTGATAGTATCGGAATCCTGATCGCAATATGGCTAAAACGATTTGGATAGAGTAACGTCTCAATAATCCTTAAAAACCGTCGCAATCCACGATCGCAATGAGCGATTGGAATAATCGTCAGAATAAGGTATCGGAATATTGGTGATCGCAAAGTAAAACCCTTGGGTTATTACGATCGAGCCTTACTGACTTGTACTTTCCGATGGAATCAATAGCAGTGAATTTCAGAAAGATGAAGCAAGAAAATTCTTAACTTTTGAGCCAAAAGATTTGTGTTTTAACCGAAACCAAGATACCCAAATCTCTAATAAAAGAATGAAAAAGGTTTACGACTATGAAGAACACTAAAAACACAATTTTTTTTTGAAGCTTTGGTAAAATCAATCAAAAAGCACACGAAATGCTTAAATAAGCATGAACAATACAAAGACCAACCTATATTTCACCCCATATCTCTTGATACCAATTGTAGAAGTGTGATAATCTTTGTATTTCAAGAGGGTTGATGTTTTTCTAGAGATAGAAACAAGAGAGAGAAGTGAAAGAAAACAATGTTTATTACTAGTGAAAATAAAACAACCAACACCTCTTTCCATGGTGGAAAGAGGTTTATATATACCCAAGTCCTTAATGGACTTGGGCCTCCGGCCCATGAACATGCTCATGGGCCGGGCTTAACATAAATATTACTTAAACATTACTACGAGCCTATAACTATATTGTTGGAGTGACCGAGACTTTCTTTATACGAAAAACGTATTTCCAACAGAACTGACACACAATATGTATGTATATCAAGTGTTAGTTCCTATGTTCAATATATTTATATACAAATTCTTTGATACAATTATTTGGGAGTAATAGTATCATTGTTCGGTCCATTATACTCAGAAGCCATTCTATAAACGTTTGAGGAGCGAGGACACTTTAAATCGTAAACCCAACCACTCAGTAAGAACGTAATATCGAGATGAAACATCTTTGTACAAAGTTACCTACTAACATGACACAATATATTTTATTGCGTTTTGAGTTTTTAATATTGGCAAAAATAGCCCTTGTAGTTATAGTTTGGTATATTTACACTTTTTACCCTTAAAGTATATAGTTTTATAAATTGCAATTTCAACCTTCAATATTTAACCTTAAGGTATCAAACTTTACAACATTTATTCTTATATATTTTACTTTCATAAAATGACACTTTTGGCCTAGAATGATAAATAGTTTCAAAATTGATAGTTTAGTCCCTGAACTTGTAAAAATCACATAACAAGCTCAAAAATGATCCAAATGATATAGGATTTGAAAAAAAAGTTTGTGAACACATTTATAATCATAATAGCAACAGTTCTCCAGAATTATAGCTTTTAAAATGGGTTTTTGCTCATTATTTTATGTAAAATACAAAATTAGGGTTTTAAGACATCTTTAACTTATAACTTTCATTTAAAATGATGAAATGACTTAGTTCTTTTAGATTTTTTTCTAACATAGTTTTGGAATTATAACAAGTCTAAATAAACATTATAACAAGATCAAAGCTTGGTTAACATAGATTTTACCTAGGTAGCTCCAAAATGGCTCATTATGGCTTCCTATGAACACAACTTGCTACGAAAGCTTCAAGAGATTCAATGTAAATATTCTTGACCTGGTTTTTGGTCTTTTAGGATGTACTAAGACGTATATAGAGGTAGAAATGGAGAATGGGTAGTAGATACAAAGGAAACGGGGTGCAAGTTCTTCCTTTGTCCATTCACCCCTATTTATAGTGTTTTCAACACTTAAGCTCCAAGTTAAGACTTAGGACGTGTAAGATAGATATATTACTGACTAAGGGAGGCTAGTGAAGGTCTATACAAGTTCTTAGACGCTAGATTTGATCTTATCCTTCCTTGTGGCTCAAAATATGTCACGACATATATGTGATAAGAATGGTGATGTGTAGCAAGAAAGGAGGTGATGCACCTACTTTTCACACTCCTAAAATATCTTAGGATTCATAAATATCAGGTTTTCAAACTTGGAATGGATGAAAATTTTTTGAAAATGTGTTTTGGAGGGAAAATACAAAACCGGATTCGAAAACTAGAGCATGTAACTTATGATTTGTGTTTTTGGTGATTAGGGACTTAGGAAAGTGATAATTGAATGATTAAGGCTTAATTAGGGTTTATAAATTCTATTTAAGAGATTTGGGTCCTTGGTTTGAAGTTTAACAAAGGTTTGATGTGAAAATGGGAAGTATACTTTTGTAGATTAGGGTTTTCTAATGATCTAGGGTTAATCTTAGTAAATGTGATTATCCTCCTCTTAGCTAATGATTTAAACTTAATTCAGGTCCTACACATTGTTTCTTAAGTGTCTAAAGAGTCCGTACTTTGTTTAAGGGTTTAGTTTAGGTAAACATGTCTAAGGAGTGAAAATACCTATTTTGACCTAATTTACAAGTCATCCATTGAAATCTTGTACCTTGTGCATTAGGATACTTGTACATTGTCTTAATATAATCTTATAACCTTAATGAAGTCCTATGAGTATTTTTTGACTTGTCCTTAAAGAACTAGGTAATGATTCCATGTGGATTTCTTAATATAAGGGTTTTTATATCATTAAGCCTAATGACTTTCTATTTTGGGTCATTAGGGTTTATATCTTAATGTAAACTTATTATAAGTCTTATATAGTATGTTTATGACTTCTATGGGTTCTAAATTCTTAGTTTAAGGGTTCATATGGGTTGATCATATTCTAGGGTTATTTAAGTAAGCTTAAGGTTCTATGCTTTGAAAACAGGTACTTTATGCTTTATAAATTTGTAACTCAGTTCAAGATATATGTATGACTATATTATGATACTTAGTTGAGTTTCACAATTTGTTACAAAATATTAGAGTCTAATTCATTATAGGTTGGATTTTATATAGTAATCTTAATTTTAGGTCATTTTCTTGTAATTAGTTTGTGATTAGTGAATATTAGTATTTTATGATTATTTACCTTTTCTTTATATGGTGGATTAGAGTTAGTGTAAAGTGTTTAATAATATTACATAGTCATTTTGTGGTTATATTGCTTGAAATATTAGCTTATAAGGGATATCTAAGGTTTCTATGAGAATTTAGGGTATCTTTGTTATATTTGAGTTGTTCTTATTCATTGTTTATACATGTGATAACTTTTAGAACTCAGACTTGATATATACATAGTGTTTACAACATATAGGCATATGTTGATGTGGCAATTGTGATAGTGAGATCCATAAGTCGGTCATATAGCATAGTGAAAATGCAAAAATTTCTGAGTAATTTATTTATGAACATGGATATTACATTATCCAAAACTATTGGATGTTATAAATGATCTCCTTATGTTCTCTAGAGGTGTGTTCAGTAGACTCACGCGTGATACATTTGGGTTTCTTTAAACATTTTTTTCAGACAGATGATTCTTAAACCCATAATGTTTGCAAGGTCTGAACATAGTTATTCCCTTTGAGCCACTGTTGGTTCCTTCACCATGAGAACTCATAGATGAACTGTCAGACAGAGGTTTGATTTGTTCTTTCAAACCTTTAACTTCTTCCATTAGGGTAAGAAGAAGTTTCATGGTGGGATATAGCTCTTCAAATGGAAGATTTGGTTTGTTCACATTGGATTCCTTTGCTACAAACACCTTATATGAGGTTTTTCAGCAACTCTCGTTAATGGTTTGACATTATTTGGTGGACCAGAGGCTTTGGTGGCAGGTATTGGACCAAGTATAGAGTCGGAAGGATCAGCCCCAAAAAGTTTAGGTAGGGCCGGAAGGGGGCTGAGTTCCTCAAACTATTCTTCAGATTCATTTTTAACCAGAGAGGTCTCTATAGGAGATTTTTCATCTGAAGGGACAAATTTGACTTTGGACACAAGTATATGATCTTTGTATCTTCCCTTTCCCCCAATTTCCTGAACAATATTTCATGGTATACTTTCAGAGACAATGTCATCCACAGTAAATTGAGATTTGTTCCATTTTAAAATAGTTCTTTTGAGCTCATCATTTTCATCAGTCAGAGACTTATTCTCAGAAGAGAGACTACTTACTTCATTTTGAAGTTGATTGGAGAGACCAACAAAAGGTTTAAGATTGGTTATTTCAGATTGACAAAAGTTTAAATCATGTTTTACGTTATGAAATTTATTCAATAGATTTTTGTCTTTGTTCTTCCATAAAGTGGAGGTCAACCAAAGTATAGTCAGGGACATGGTCTCTTTCCTGACCTTCAGACATATTGAGCAGTCTTTTTACCTTTTTCATGGTAATGTCAACCCGTTGGCCAGATCTAGCTTCACTTTTACCAACTGCTGGTTCATCTTCAGCAACAGCCACGAAGGCTCTAACAGTGGTAATGGTTTCATCTTCAGAGGTGAGGGATTCATCATCCTAGTCAAAGGATGTCGCAATTAGACCTTCCTCTATCTTTTTGCTCTCCTTTTTCTTGGCTTCATCATCAGCCTTTTGATTCAGCTTCATCAGCTCAGCTTTCAATGCTTTGTGTTTGACCTTGTAGTCTCTCTTGCGCTCTGAGTCAGAGTGAGAGGCTTATTTGAAAGTAGAAGGAGTGAACTTTTTCTTGCTTTGAGCATTGCTGGAGGAAGGAAAGTTTGGGGAAGAGGTTCTGTTAGACCAGTAATCTTTTTGGAAATGACCAGTCTTTTCACAGGTGAAGCAAGTCACTTTGGATTTATCTGCTTTAGATATTCCAACTCTGCCAGATCTTTTGTAGTATCTCTTTTGATCAATAACGAGAGCTCTGTCATGAAACTCTACATTCAGCTCATCAAGAAATTCTTGACTGCTTTTTGTGTCTTCTTCTACATCAGAGTCACTGTCCTGAAATGAGTGATTAGCAACAAGAGCTTTGATCTAGTGATCTGAGTAGTAAACCTATCAGTCTTAGATTTATAGATAGAGTCAATTAATCCCTCTTCATAGTTGTATCTACCAGAAAGTTAGGCCAGAGTGTCATTCTCAATAGCATTGTTGGCTCTTAGGATGTGGTTCAAACTAAGCCATTTCCTAAGAAAGCTATTGACAAAAGTGGCATTAACCTTAGGTTTTGGTAATACTACTCCATTATTTCCTAGATCATTGAGAAGAATCTTAAATCTGGTGTAGGTTTGAGCAACGATTTTAGTTTCTAGAGCTTTGAAAGCATTGAACTAAATTCTAAGGGCTTGGATTTTAGTCCCCTTAGTTTCCTCTAGAACTTCATACCCAAGAACTAATCCACTACTCCACATCTTTAGCATAGTTGCACTTAATCATGGACTTCATTAGGTTTTTGGGTAGGCAAGAGACTATGATTCTTTTTAGTCTCTTGTTCTGGTTAGCCAGACGTCTATCCGATGGATACCATAGTTTAACGGGTTTCTTAATAGGTCTCTGATGTATGTATTTTAGTCACTTGTTTTAGGAAAAACAAATAACCGCGATAAGAAATAAATCTCACGTTTAGGAAGACGTGAAACTTGATATGTGAAGTTCTTTCTCAGCGGAGGTGTAGTTGTGCATCCAATATTTAAAATAAAATTTGGATTAGTAACATTTTTGGATGTGAAAAATATTGGAAATTAAAGACGAGTTATGTTAAAATAAAACTACGACAAAGAAAACGTAAAATCGTAAAACGCGTCGAATTAAAAAATTTAACTAGAAAATTATTAAAATCATAATTAAATCCTAAATAATATAAATAAGGATAAAAATTCAATAAAACTTTTTAAAAACTTTTTATTAGATTATTATTTAATTTTAAATGCTAATTAAAACCCTAAAATTAAATAAAATCAACAAAAAAATCCAAATAAATATTTTATCAAATGTAAACCTTACTTATATTATTCTATAACTAAAAAGTACTGTTCAAAATTTTTTAAAACTAATTTTCTATTTTTAAATGCCTAAAAACTATTTTTAAATTAAAATAATCATAAAAATTAAATAATAATGGGAAAAAAATACAAAACCTTTTTCTAAAATTCTAATTTACTTAAAAGTACTTTAGAAAAATGATAAAGTAGAAAAAAAGTTGAAAATAAGCTAGACAAGACAAAAACAATACGTTGTTGATCCAAAATGTATTGATAGTGGGAAGATTGTGAAGTCAGTGGGAACTGGGCTTCCCACTGACAGTGTAAATTTGCATAGGAGGTTTATGGGAGCCTATGATTGATGGTTTTGCACGGCACAAAGGGCACCCCCACAAGCATGGGCTTGTGGGGAGTCAATACAAACATAAATTACACAAGCACCGACATAGATTCAAGCACAAAGACACACATATTAGTCAACAAAAAACCGCACACAGAAATATGCTAAGTTGCTGAACTACTTGGCATAAAGGTGAGATTTAAGCTACAAAAACATGAATGAAAGCTATCCAAACTACAAGATAATGGCTAACAACCCTAGGCTAAACTAAGATCTAGCTATGCTCCAAGAATCAAGGCTCAAAACACAACAACATAGTCACATAGACCAACTGATTGAATATGTAGGTTTAAAAACAAATCTTGCAAATGTTACTACAACTACCACTAGACCTAAATACCTTTGAGAACCAATTAAACCAACCAAACTAAAGATGTTTAACCTATATGCAAGAAACTAGTTTTCACCCTGCCCCTTGAACATACATGAACCAAACACCTCTTACTTTGACAATTATGAAGTTTTTTCAAAGAAACTGTTGGTTACCACCTATACAAAATGATCCAAACTCACTAGTAAACCAATAAACCTATACTAGCAAGAGTTACACATAAAAATTCCACAAATAAATAGCCATAAACAAATTCACATAGAAATGAATTCAAGATAGAAAGGAGCAAAAACGGTAACCACTTATGGGCTTGTTTAGCCCATAAACACACCAACCTTCACACCTCCTAGCTAGCTTGATAAGGGTGGATTTGAGAGATGAGTAGCAAGATAAAGGCCTGGTTTTGTTGGTAAGCTACAACAACTCAAAAACCAGTATATGAAAAAGAAAGAGTATGTCTTCAATACCTGCACACTAACAAACACAAAACAAGAAGGATACAGTAATCAAAGGCAACAACAAGCTTGGTGTCAACAAGCTGGTTGTAGCTTTTGGTACAATGGTCTTTGATTAATAAAAAATGACACAAAAGACTTTTTCACCAAAAATCCTTGGAAGAAATTTTTTGGCAAGTAAAAGATAGTTGTTACCAACAATGAAATAAACAAACTTGTATAAGCTTGTAAGCTCTCATCTTGTCAGACTGCAATCTTATACACATCTATACAACTTTGGTCTTAAAAAATATATTCTTTAAATAAATTTGAACAAAATATTTTTGATAAACAATCTAACTAAATTTGTAGATAAGTAAAGAATTACACTACAAAAACATTAAAGGAAACTCAGAATTTTTTTATGAAACTAAAACTTATTTTTCATTAAACTTAAAATTTGTACAAAAAATGTTGGAACCAAAAGTATAGGCGACAAACCGGCTCTATATTTATACTAACTTATAGAATATACTAGAACTATTAAACCTTAAATATTAAAATTCCATAATTACCCTTGATGTTCTTGTTTGAAAATTTCAGTCAAAGAAGTGCCCATGTGATTGATTGTGATATGCCACCTATGTTGTTGTGATCTTGAACGTTGGTGGGTTCCTTTGGAAAGAAGAAAAGCCTTGGAGCCGTGGATTGTGATGATTCCTTCATTACTATCTTTGGGGTGAAAAGGGAGGACGAGGTGGGTCCCACAGTGAGGATGATGACAAAGTGAACATGTGGGTTGGTTTTCATGATATTAATTAGTGATCTGGAGAGTTTTGGGTAATAACCCATTGATTTAAATGTTAAGTGAGATTATGGTTCTAATGGTTATGAATGATGAACAGTTTAAGAGATTGATCCGGTTTTGGGTTAAAAAGTGTGTTTGGCGTGTCCTTAATTATTAAACAAAGGGTTTAAAGAAGTTATTTAATAATAAAATCATGGTGGATTCTAACGTGGAGTGGTTAAAGGACCGGGTATTTGGCTATGGTGAGTTATGGGTTGGGCTCAAATGGGTTTTATGTGGGTATGGGTTAGGATAGTTAATACAAGGTTTTAAGCCAAGTATAAAAAAGATTCGTTGTTCTAAGTCTTTTCGAATTGATTACAAGTTAAGAGTGCGACTCAGTCGTTCTTGGTGGAAAAGGAAATGGTTTGGTTATCTATTTTATAATAATAGCAAATATCAAAGTGTCGTTGAGTAAAATAAAAGATTTAAAAATTAAACTAAAATGACGAGTTAAAAATAAATGATTGAAAACTTAAAAACAAAATTAGAAAAACACTTGGTAAAAATAAAGATTTCGGTAAGCGTACAATTTGTGGAAATTAAAACGTAATGAATCTAAAACTTGAAAACTTTGTAAAAACAAGAAATTAATCCCAGCGGATTGTTCTAATCGGAATATGGTCGGAAAGCTGGTCGGAAAGTCCAATCGGAATGTCTAAAAATGCTACAATCAGAATGTATGGTCGGAATGTACCCAATCGGAATAACAAAACCCCCCTTTCTGATCCTATGATTGGAATGTGCATAAAAGAAAGATGTCAGAATGTTGAAGAACAAGGCTAATCGGAATACAAGAAAGAATCCTGGTCGGAATAAGCTAAAATGACACAATCGGAATCCAAAAGGAATCCCAATCGGAATAACAAAGCCCTATTTCGATCCTAAGATCGGAATAAATGAAGTTGATCGGAATACTGTGATCGGAATGGGGAAACCCCTTTCGGATGGTATTTGAATTCGAAATAAGCCAAGATTTTAAGCTACTTTTGATAAGCTCAAACCAAGACTTAACCAAATCAATAATAAGCCGAACTAATGAGTATAAAATAAGAACTTTTTAAACTTTAAATAAGCAAAACTTTTAAATCAAACCATAAAAAGATGAAACTATTGAGAAAAATGAAAAGTAAATAAGCTAAACACAAACTAAGCCAATAAGCATGAAAAGCTCAAAACTTAATCCGTATTAAAACTTAGAGATGAATAAAAAGATAAACTTTTTAATCACATAAGCATCAAGATGAAAACAAAATCAAAGATTATCACTAATCAAGATCAAAATAAAGAAAGGTAGAAGAAGATTAACGATAAGAAACTTAACTTGAACTTACAGATTAATTGTTCCAAAATACAAGATCAAATCAAAGCTTAAACATGAAAAGAAAGAAAAGATGAAGTTCTAGTGAGAGAAAGTTAAAAACTTTCTCTCTATAAAAGTTAAACTACTAAATTGAAAAATGAACTAATTTAACTAACCACCCTCCTAATGTGTCATTAGGAGGGTATATATAGGAAGTGGGAAGGTGCATGTGTTGCTTCCTTTTTCTTTCTTCACGACTCGATTTAAAATCTTTGTCTTTCTCGACGTCGTCTCGGGATTTGTCGATATAAATTGAACTTGTCTTATAATTTTCTTCTTCTATTAGACTTGAGTTGTTCGACTTCATTAAACTTCCATCTTTAGACTTTTTCTTCGATAAATCTTCAGAATAGGTCTTGGACTTCTGTTCTTTTTGCACTCTTGATCTTTTGACTTCGTCTTTTCTCGTTTTCTTCGATAAAAGCCCGTGAAAGCCCGTGTTTTCTTCCTTTTTAATCTTTTGGTCCTAAAACACAATAAAAACACAAACCACGCATAATTCCGACTTTTACGACATAAAATACACGTTTTGGTCTTGTTATTATTGGAAATAAGTGGTAAAAGGATTAGTGTTTTCACACTTATTAAATCCCCTACACTTGACCATTGCAATGCCCTCATGCAATGCATTAATTTCAAAGTACAGATTACATTTCCTATCATAAATAACCTACCTTGGCCTTTATTAAATACCAAATACTAAGGAAACTAAAAGAACAAAACAAGTAAAGAAATCAAAGACTTACATTGGGGTTTTGGCCGTCATGAATGTTCATCATCATCAAGTATGACGTTCCCCATACCAAGCTTAAAAACGAGATCATTGTTATTATAAGTTAGCAAACTAACACGAACTCATGTGGCCCCATTATTTACTTAGACTCCCTTATTCCTAGGTGTATCTCTTATATTTTAATTTTGTCTTGAATGATCACGAGGATGCATTGTTTTACTTATTTCGATAGTTATTTAGGCTGAACATAAAGTGGGACGATTTAAGCAATAGTTAGCTAAAGGACAAAATCTTTTAAAACTACTTCTCGGGACCTTTTAAAGTTCATATCTTGGCATAACTCGCTTCACGATTTGAGACCTTTATCGGACCGATATTTGGCAGCGACTTCATACTTCGAATCTTGAGAGACGTTCTTGAAATTATGGTCTTCTCTTCATAATATGAATTTCTTCACTTGAAGTTTTTGAGAGATTCTTCATACTTGGACCACGACTTCTTCATTTTTCTACAATCTTTATTTTGGATTTTGATATACAACGATCCGCCTCCTTTTAGGACTTGGATCTATTTATCCTCATACATTGTTAGGGCCTTTTTGGATAGACTTATCCATGATCTTTAGGGGAGTATTTGCTTTTCGTCGTGTGTCTCGATCCTTCATATAGATTTTTGATAAATGATTCTTCACATCACTTTTGGATCTTTAGCAACAAAATGTAGCCCTCATGCCTTGTTAGGGCCTTTTCAGACTCGCCAATCTTCGCATCCCGCTTCAATAAGTTATGCCTTGGCTATAAACTCTAATTAATACCGAGCAACTTTTAAACGATCTTGTGCTAGAAGCTAAGTAACTTTTCAAATCGTACAACCTTATTTATTGCAGATATATTTATTAACAAGCGATGGGAGAATAGGCTTATAATCAACTCACATAAATTCACGAAAGAATACCAAACTTATAATTGACTCTATCATCTCTCGTTCTCCACAATTTAAAATCTCAAGGAATGAGACTCGTGGATGCTTAGCCAATTAAATCAAAGTTTTGGGTTTTCGAGTCATCTATAGGATCTTGCAAATTCTTAGACTTTTTCAAGTTTAGAAATCGTATTTTAAAGTTCCCTTAATTAACGACTCTTAAGGATCAATTATAGGAACTTACGAAAAGTTCTTGTTCTTAACCCGTAAGAGTTAAGACTTTCGTGTTTTAAAGTTCCCTATATAAAAGTCTAGCAAAAATTGACTTAAACACGTTAAGGATACTAGCTAGAGTAAACTTAGATAAGTAAACTCAGGTTGAGTCAAGAGATTCACAACGTTGAAAAATTTAAAACCACTTTATTGAAAATTTTATTCTAGCAAAGAAAGTAAATAACGATAACAAAGGAAAATACTACTAAACTACTAGGCAAAAATAGATTAAAAATTATAAATGTCGAAAAATTAGATTTTCCGGTTAAAATGAGGGCAAATTCATGGAAAAGACCACTTACTTCGATAGAAGTCCCCCTACACTTGATATAAACATTGTCCTTAATGTTTAAGCATGTGGGAGTAAACTCCCCTACACTTAGGACATTGTGCACTTTGTTTAAATTTTTCTAAGGAAAGGACAACTATAGTGATTTCAATGTGAACATATAAGATATGAAATATTGAATCATGGCAGTTTAGGATAGAACCAGGAAGACGGGTACACAGGATCACGGTTCGTCAAAAGTCATCGAGAATGGATCTTTGAAGCTTTTAATCCCTGCACATCAAAGGAAACAAGACAACAAACACATACGGGGCTCCCCCTACACTTATTAAGAAAACGGTAAAGGATAGATCAACGGGTTGCCTCCCGAGAAGAGCTTGTTTTTGTTAACCGAGTCACGAGCCTGACTCAACCCAGAACTTAATTCAAGGGAAACGTGGTGAGGGATGGAATCATCTCATGAGAGATGTCCTCACCAAAGTATAACTTCACGCGCTGGCCATTCACCTTAAAATTGGGCCCATTTGGCTGAGAAAGCTCAATGGTGCCATATGGGAAGACTTTGGCGATGGTGAATAGACCAGACCAGCGGCTCTTCAGCTTTCCCGAGAAGATCTTCAACCGAGAGTTAAAGAGTAAAACTTGATCACCAATGTGGAACTCTCGGTTCTTAATCCTTGCATCATGGATGATATTGGTCTTCTCCTTGTAGATTAATGAGTTCTCATAAGCTTGATTCCTCAGTTCATTTAGCTCATTGAGTGGAATCTTCCGAAGGTCGCCGGCTTTGTTGATGTCGAAGTTAGCCCACTTCAAGGCCCAGTATGCCTTATGTTCAAGCTCGATAGGGAGGTGGCATGCTTTCCCGTACACAAGACGATAAGGTGTACAACCAATCGGGGTCTTATAAGCGATACGGAAAGCCCACAAAGCATCATCTAACTTATCGGCCCACGAGGCACGATGCTCTCCCACAGTACGCTCTAGAATTCGCTTCAATCCACGGTTAGATATCTCGGCTTGACCATTTGTTTGAGGGTGATAAGCGGTGGAAAGACAGTGATTGACACCATACTTAGCCATGACTCGTGCAAATTGATCATTGCAAAAATGAGTCCCGCGGTCACTGATGATAGCACGAGGAACACCGAATCGAGCGAAAAGTTGCTTCAGAAAGTTCACAACCACCCTCGCATCGTTCGTTGGGAGAGCCTTAGCTTCAACCCATTTAGAAACGTAGTCAATGGACACGAGGATATACTTGTTCCCTTTAGAGGATAGAAATGGCCCCATAAAGTCGATGCCCCATACATCAAAGATTTCACATTCTTGTATGAAATTTTGAGGCATCTCATCTTTATGTGTGATTTGGCCTTGTCTTTGGCAAGCATCACAACGTTTAACCATTTCATGAGCGTCATGATAAATGATGGGCCAATAAAATCCAGAGTCGAATACTTTCTTCGCGGTGTAATTGGGACCAAAGTGACCACCGGTGGGTCCTTTATGGCAAGCATCAAGGATTAGTAAAGCTGCCGGCCCATCAACACATCGACGAATGACAAGATCCGCACATTGTTTGAAAAGGTAAGGGTCGTCCCAAAAATAGTGTTCAATGTCTTTAAAGAACTTTTTCTTTTGTTGGGACGTTAGCCCTTCCTTTAGAATTCCACCCGCTAAGTAGTTTGCAATGTCCGCAACGCACGGGGTGTCATCAAGATTGGAATTGATAGACATTAAGGTCTCAAGGGGAAAAGAGTCATTGATCTCTTGATTTGGATGATCCCCTTGATAAGGATCCTCAAGTCTACTTAGATGATCCGCGGTTAGGTTTTCGGCTCCCTTCTTGTCACGAATTTTAATTTTAAATTCTTGAAGGAGCAAAACCCAACGAAGAAGTCTTGGCTTGGAATCTTGTTTAGTTAACAAGTACTTCAACGCGGAATGGTCGGTATAGACAATGGTGGTGGAAAGGACAAGATAGGGTCGGAACTTCTCAAAAGCATACACTACAGCTAAAAGCTCTTTTTCGGTAGTGGTATAATGCAATTGAGCCCCTGTCATTGTCTTGCTAGCGTAATGGATTGGTTGGAAGTGTTTGTTCACTCTTTGACCCAAAACCTCTCCAATAGCAAAGTCGCTAGCATCACACATCAATTCAAAAGGTAGCTCCCAATTAGGGGTAACCAATACCGGTGCCTTAGTAAGCTTATCCTTAAGAAGATTGAAGGATTCAAGACACTCTTTAGAAAAGATAAAGGGAGTATATTTTTCCAAGAGGTGGGTCATCGGCCGAGCGGTTTTAGAAAAATCTTGAATGAATAGACGATAGAAGCCCGCATGACCAAGGAAAATTCTCACACCCTTAACGGTTGAAGGTGGAGGTAATTTGGCTATGACATCCACTTTAGCACGGTCCACTTCAAGACCGGCTTTTGAGATTTTATGTCCAAGCACAATGTCTTCTTTTACCATGAAATGGCATTTTTCCCAATTTAGAACAAGGAGAGTGTCTTCACATCGCTTAAGCATGCGTTCCAAATTGGCAAGGCAAGTAGAGAAAGAATCACCATAGATCGAGAAATCATCCATGAAGACTTCCATAGTTTCTTCAACCATGTCATGGAAGATATCCATCATACACCTTTGGAATGTCCCAGGAGCATTGCATAAGCCGAAAGGCATTCTTTTGTAAGCAAATCTTCCATAAGGACAAGTGAATGTGGTTTTCTCTTGGTCTTTAGGATCGATGGGAATTTGAAAATACCCGGAGAAACCGTCTAAGAAGCAGTAATAGTCATTACCCGCTAGACGTTCAAGCATTTGGTCCATGAAAGGAAGGGGAAAATGATCCTTTCTCGTAGCATCATTGAGTTTGCGATAGTCTATACAAACTCTCCACCCTGTAACGAGACGAGTAGGAATCAACTCGTTGTTTTCATTGGGAACAACGCTGATTCCGCCTTTCTTAGGCACACAATGGACCGGACTAACCCATGGTGAATCCGAGATAGGGTATATCATTCCCGCATCAAGAAGTTTGATAACCTCTTTTTTGATAAAGGCATGGATCTTGGGATTCACCCTTCTTTGTCTTTGAATAGTGGGTTTAAAGTCGTCCTCCATGAGAATTTTATGTGTGCAAAAGTGAGGATCAATTCCATGAATATCAGAGATTTTCCAAGCAATCGCTTTCTTATGATTCTTCAGCATGGCGATAAGTCGAGATTTTTCGTCTTCTTTCAAATCCTTTGCGATGATGACGGGTGACTTCTTGTTGTCTTCAATGAGAACGTACTCGAGATGAGACGGTAGGTCCTTAAGCTCTAAATCCGGAGGATTTTCGATGGAAGGTATAGTCAAATTCGAATCATCGATAGAGATAGGTGGAGAAATATGGTCCTCATTGAGAAGTTTCTCAATGGTATGAATGTATTCATCCCAATTGGAGGGAGAATCGTCATATTGTAAGTCCACATCCCCCAAAGTTGATTCAAATTCTTTGAAAAGGAAATCACTTTCTCCAAATGTAGTTAGTGAGGGAGCAATAGAGGTAACGGTCTCAACAGTGGGTAGAGAAGAAGAACCAATTTTACAAGCGTCTTTGAAATGTTCTTCACAAGCCTCATCAAGAACGTCAATGAAATTAACACTCTCGTTTTCAGAAGGCTGCTTAGAAAGTTTACCCATGTTGAAGACGATTTTATCGTCACCAACTCTCATGATTAATTCGCCCGCGGCTACATCAATGAGAGTGCGACCGGTCCTCAAGAATGGACGCCCAACGATTAATGGAACACGAGGGTCCATCTCGTAGTCAACGAAAACAAAATCCGCCGGAAAGGTGAATTTGTCGACACCAACGAAGACGTCTTCGGCTATCCCCACCGGATAAGCAACCGTACGGTTAGCTAATTCCAAAGTCATTCGTGTGGGGACTAGCTCGGGTAGAGATAATTGTTTCTGAACACTTAATGGCATTAAGTTTATACTAGCACCTAGATCGGCTAGGGACATACAATTCTCTACCCCGGGGAAGTTGCAAGGAATGAGAAAACGACCCGGATCACCAAGTTTGGTGGGTAATTTCCTTAAGAGCACTTCAGAGCAATTCTCATTAAGTTGGGTCTGAGCGATGTCAAGAAGTTTCTCCTTATCACTAAGAAGATCTTTAAACATTTTAGCATAATTGGGCATGTGAGCGAGAGCCTCAGCAAAGGAGATATTGAAATTCAGTTGCTTAAACATTTTGAGAAAGTTAGAAACCTGAATATCATCCTTGTTCTTCAATTTCTCTTTCCTCAACCTTGAGGGATAAGGTATATTGGGTTGAGATGAAGGCTTTGGAATGGAATTCTCACTCACATCCTTAGGTGGTGGAGGGGTAGAAATAGAAGGTGGTGGAATTAGAGAAGTAGAAGTTGGAGGAATTGGAGAAAGGGACTCGTTTTCCTTTTTCACAATCACCGGTATAGGTGTAGGAAGCTCGGGTTCCTTTAAACCTTTTCCACTTCGAGTGGTGATTGCTTTCATCTCCCCTCTTGGATTAGCAACGGTGTTACTCGGAAGATAACCCGAACCAGAGGCTTGATTACTTGGGAAGAAACTAGCCATCATGTTCCTTAAGTCATTCGTTTGACTTGCCAAAGAGTTTCGCATATCGGCTCGAAGATCATTCTCTTGTTTCACCATATCTGCTTTCATGTTGGCCATTTCCCGCTGAAGATTTTGCACTATCACATCATTAGTCCTCATGTAAGTGTCAACCTCTTGATTAAATGTGGTGGGTTGGGTTGGAGGAAGAGTATGGTAGGCAGGTGGTTGATAAGCGGGTGGTTGGTGAAGTTGATTGTTTCTTTGAGGTGGATATGGGTTTCTTTGGGTTTGATATTGATTTGGAGCTCGTGGTTGGTTTTGATTGTTGCGATTGAGGTTGTTTGGGTTTTGAGGAGGAAAACCGGGTGGTGAAAGAAAGTTGTTTGAGCAATAACTGAGCAAATTGCGGTCACCTTGAGGACGTGCTTGATAGCTTCCCGTGGAATAGTTACCGTTGGCGGCATACACATTTTCCGGATTGTCATGAGTTGAAGGACAATCGGTGTATGAGTGAGATCCCCCGCATATTTCACATGATTGACTCATAGAATTAACTTGAGCATTGATAGCTTTGGTGTTATTAGCGGTTTGGAGAGCAAGTGATTCAACAAGCGTAGTAAGCTTATCAATTCTCTTATCGCTCTCATTAGTGCTAGCACTAGCCATATTAGTCTGAACACTCTTGGTTTGCACTCTAGACTTTTTCTTAATAATATCCCAAGCGGCATTAGAAGACTTAACCAAAATATTACCCCCCGAGGCACTATTTAGTGAATCTTGGTCATTTATGTTTAAACCATTGTAAAAAGTATTTATTTGATGTACTTTTGTGAAACCATGTTGTGGACACTTTCTTAAGATTTCCTTAAAACCGTCTCAAGATTCACTAAATGTCTCACCGTACTTTTGTTCAAATGTAATGATGTCATTCCGCAAAGCGGTAGTACGTGAGGGTGGGAAAAAGTAGTTGATGAATTTAGTCTCTAAATCTGTCCACGTAAGAATAC
Organism: Glebionis coronaria; assembly: GCA_025667525.1. Taxonomy (NCBI): domain Eukaryota; kingdom Viridiplantae; phylum Streptophyta; class Magnoliopsida; order Asterales; family Asteraceae; genus Glebionis; species Glebionis coronaria. The sequence continues at coordinate 135,046,537 of CM046874.1, read as the reverse complement.
TTTGTGGCGGTTCCTTATCAAGCCAATTCCGGGATTGTCCCTCTTAGGAGAAAGGAAAAAGTTGCAAGTGAATCACTTCTTGTGAAATCCCATTATACTTAACTGTATTGGTGAGTTGAAGAAACCTTTTTATATGGTCATGAGGATCATCAAGCGAACGCCCCAAGAAAGGTTGAGCAGAGACCATTTGAATGAAGCCGGATTTGAGTTCAAAGTTGTTGGCTCCAATCTCGGGTATGACAATAGCATCGGTGTTGCCTTCTACGTGCGATTGCAAAAGCTTGATCATTGGTTGATTGTCCATGGTGACAATAGGTGGAGTAATGAATTCGTCTTGAGATACTTTCTTCTTACGAGCACGAGTACGCATACACACCTACAAAAGGAAAAGAAAAATAGACAAGAAATATTTTTGGTTTTTTATGTTTTTCTATTTTTTTGTATTTTTGAAAATTTTTATATTTTTTTAGGATTTTTGAAAAATGAAGCAAGAAAAATAACGTTCAAAGATGAATGGATCCAAAATCCAACGCGTCTCTCACTAAGAACCGTTAATCTTAACGAAAAGAGCCGGCAGCGGCGCCATTTAAAACAAGGTTTTAAACCAAGTATAAAAAAGATTCGTTGTTCCAAGTCTTTTCGAATTGATTACAAGTTAAGACTGAGACTCAGTCGTTCTTGGTGGAAAAGAAAATGGTTTGGTTATCTATTTTAAACTAATAGCAAATATGAAAGTGTCGTTGAGTAAAATAAAATCTTTAAAAATTAAACTAAAATGATGAGTTAAAAATAAATGATTGAAAACTTAAAAACAAAATTAGAAAAACACTTGGTAAAAATAGAGATTTTGGTAAGCGTACAATTTGTGGAAATTAAAACGTAATGAATCTAAAACTTGAAAACTTTGTAAAAACAAGAAATTAATCCCATCGGATTGTTCTAATCGGAATATGGTCGGAAAGCTGGTCGGAAAGTCCAATCGGAATGTCTAAAAATGCTACAATCGGAATGTATGGTCGGAATGTACCCAATCGGAATAACAAAACCCCCTTTCTAATCCTTTGATCGGAATGTGCATAAAAGAAAGTTGTCGAAATATTGAAAAACAAGGCTAATCGGAATACAAGTAAGAATCCTGATCGGAATAAGCTAAAATGACACAATCGGAATCCAAAAGGAATCCCAATCGGAATAACAAAACCCTATTCCGATCCTAAGATCGGAATAAATGAAGTTGATCGGAATACTGTGATCGGAATGGGGAAACCCCTTTCCGATGGTATTTGAATTCGAAATAAGCCAAGATTTTAAGCTACTTTTGATAAGCTCAAACCAAGACTTAACCAAATCAATAATAAGCCGAACTAATGAGTATAAAATAAGAACTTTTTAAACATTAAATAAGCAAAACTTTTAAATCAAACCATAAAATAATGAAACTTTTGAGAAAAATGAAAAGTAAATAAGCTAAACACAAACTAAGCCAATAAGCATCAAAAGCTCAAAACTTAATCCGTATTAAAACTTAGAGATGAATAAAAAAAATAAACTTTTTAATCACATAAGCATCAAGATGAAAACAAAATCAAAGATTATCACTAATCAAGATCAAAATAAAGAAAGGTAGAAGAAGATTAAAGATAAGAAAACTAACTTGAACTTATAGATTAATTGTTCCAAAATACAAGATCAAATCAAACCTTAAACATGAAAAGAAAGAAAAGATGAAGTTCTAGTGAGAGAAAGTTAAAAACTTTCTCTCTCTAAAAATTAAACTACTAAATTGAAAAATGAACTAATTTAACTAACCACCCTCCTAATGTGTCATTATGAGGGTATATATAGGAAGTGGGAAGGTGCATGTCTTGCTTCCTTTTTCTTTCTTCACGACTCGATTTAAAATCTTTGTCTTTCTCGACGTCGTCTCGGGATTTGTCGATATAAATTGAACTTGTCTTATAATTTTCTTCTTCTATTAGACTTGAGTTCTTCGACTTCATTAAACTTCCGTCTTTAGCCTTTTTCTTCGATAAATATTCAGAATAGGTCTTGGACTTCTGTTCTTTTTGCACTCTTGATCTTTTGACTTCGTCTTTTCTCGTTTTCTTCGATAAAAGCCCGTGAAAGCCCGTGTTTTCTTCCTTTTTAATCTTTTGGTCCTAAAACACAATAAAAACACAAACCACGCATAATTCCGACTTTTACGACATAAAATACACGTTTTGGTCTTGTTATTATTGGAAATAAGTGGTAAAAGGATAAGTGTTTTCACACTTATTAATAGTTAGCAAAAATAGTCCCAGGCTTTCAAAAAGTTGGCATTTCAGTTTCTGAACAATATTTATCCCATCCCTTTGTTAAATAGTTTGATCAATTGACCAATTGGCCCTCCAAACTTTGTATCACTTTAACAAGGACCATTTGCGCAATTTAACATGTCTTCAAGGGCTATTAATGTCCAATAGTTAAACTTAAGGACCACACTTTCAATTTTTGAGTTTTACAAGAGCCAAAAGTGACAAGTCTTCAAAAGTTGAGGGACAAATCTTCAAACTTCAAGGACTTATTTGGAAATTCATGCCTCGGGTCCAGTTCTTTGTGCGGCTTCATTTTCCGTGTTCGTCTTTGCTTGATTCTTGTTATCTTTTGGTGAATTCACGATATTCGTACCTAAAATACACAATGAACAAATACAAGCATATTTTCCAGTATTTTATGACATTTTTACTCGTTTTAAGCCTGATTTGGACGATGAGACCATGTATAATTGCGGTCTCACTCCCCATACTAAACCATATCCGTGCCCTCACGCCATGGCAGAATTAAGTTTCTTAGCACTTCCAAAATTCATTTTTATATGACATTTATTGAAACGTAAATTTAAATTAACTACTACGTGTGTTTTAGACATAATGTATTGTTTTCATCACGAGAATGTGAGTTTTAGGGTCAAAGAATAAGAACACGTGCATGCCTCATAGAGATAAGTTTGTCATCCTCAATTTTCACCCAGTTCCATGCTAAGCGTGAAACGAGATTAGTGTCACTATAAGTTAGTAATTCTAACACTACTCATATGCTCTAATCGCGTACTTAAACTCCATTATTCCTAATGTGTATCTCTTATATTTTATTTTTTTGTCTTAATGATCACGATGATACATTTTTTACTTATGCGTAAATAGGGATTATGTCCAAAAATAGAGTCAAAACGGTGTAATCAAAATCATTAAATTAGGTCTCCTAATAGATAACGATGTCAAAAAAATTAAGTCAACAAATAAGATTTGATAAACACGGTTTTACAACGGTTTTGAGAATTTGACTTATTACCAAGATTTTTATATGCCTCCTACCGGAAAGGCTTTATTATCTAAGGTTTACCTCCGCCTTTTGAGCTTCGGTCTTGCCTTGCCTTTTATTGACCCCTTTCGAAACGGTTTTATTATGTCCAAAGACATATATCCTCACGTAAAAGCAAATTTTGGATCTTTAAAGCTTCAAGATTTAAGACATTCACTTTCAATTTTGCATAGATTTTTCGGCCTTGTAAGCTTCGAATTTTTGCTTGATTTAGGTGAAGAGATACTTAAATTATTATTGGGTGAAGTTTTCGATTATTCGGTTTGCCAAAACTTCAAAATCGTGACCCTGGCGATTCTCAAATGTTTTCCAAATTTAATTACATGGAATCTGTTAGAATTATTTAAAAACCAATAATTAAGACTAAACCATAAAAAATCTATTTAGTAACAATTTAAATATATAAGCGTTAGGAGAATAAGCAAATAATTAGAACACATGAGTTTTTGAAAGAATACGAGTACTCTACGTTTAGCATATTAACTTATAATTAACTCTATAATTTCTCATCCTCAATTTAATGAGACTTAGCATAAAAATAGTTATGGAAATAAAGCTAAGTGCTCAACACGCACGGTCGAGTCAACAATTACTCTTATTCTCACCATCGGAAAACCTACATTTGTATCTTAAACACTTATGAAAAATGAGATTTTTTTTAAATTTTGACCATTTTTAGCCTTATTTTGCAATAAAAAATGAAATTTGGATTGCGTGATAACATAAGCAAGGTAAAACATCTATTTACTCATACTAAAGCTAAACATTCTCCTCAATGTTTTGAGTCTAAGGGTAAAAACACCCCCATACTAGAGACGAAAAGTCGAATACTTAATCTAGAGCATGGAAAGGGTATAACGAATAATCTATAAGCCGTTTATGAATTATGCTAATAAGATAAACGCTAGAACATAAAAGGATATCATCGGATATCGGAATCTTCAAAGGAAGCGATCGAATCTCGAGTGATACGTAAAATGAACACGAGAGGCTTCAATGATGAAGATGATCCTACTAAATCACAATCACAAACAACCACGGAACAAAGGTTGGAAGAACACAAGTCTCCGCATCATAATATTAGAAAATAATATGTACAAGGATAAGCATGTGATTTCCCCCATGAGGCACCTCGTTTTTGATAACCGAGTCAAGAGCTCGAGTCGAATCCCCACAAATGTGATCATTTAGGGATTATCATGGTTTGGTCTTTTTGGTGGGGCTTACATGATAAACAAGGCCCAAAAAACAAACCGGCATTAAGGACTAAGTCCTTTGATGATGAAAAATACAGGGGTCAAAGATGGTGTCCTCGTTTTCATGGGATAAACAAAACAACACAACTCCAAACTGAACCCCAAAGGGGTAGAAGAAAATAAATGAGAAGAAATAGAAGGGTGGGACATTGGGTGGGGCGCAAACACTTTGAGCTACTGGAGGTAGACTCAGACCAAGCATATAGAAAGATTTTCCATTTATTGTATCGGTGGAAGACCAAGATTTCCCTAAAAATGAGATTTCAGGATCGAATATCTCGTCCTTGGTGGAGAAATGTGAGGGAACATAAGGGAATTCTCCCACACTACAACCACACACACCATCACCAAAAGGAGTAGACGAGGTGGTAGTACTCAATACACGCGGTTATGATGGAGTTAAAAAGGTAGGAAAATCATTCAAATTAACTTTAAAATCTTTTCCCTTTTCATCGTTTTTAAACTCTTTATGAAAACCCGTTTTACCATTTATTAACTTAAATAGATTTAGAATTTCTAATTCAATATTTGTCACACTAAAAATTCTCACGTTTAAGTCATGGGTATTTTGAGGAGGATTGTATAAATTCTCAAATCGATGATTCACAAAAAAATTCACCCCCATCAGGGTCTACATAAACGTCATTCTTGAGATCGTTAATCTCATCGATTTCTACATCATAGATGAGTTTGTCAAACCAAGGTTTTTCGTTCCCTTCGTGAATGATTTTAGAAAATTTCTCGAAGACATCATGATCAAGTACAAAACCGACATTCTCTTGTGGGGATTGTTGATAAGATAAATTCTCACGAATGTGGTTAATGACATTCTCATTTGAGGAATATTGAGTAGGTAACTCCTCGAGAATGGTATTTTTGTGGTCACATGAGTTGGTTCGTCATTAAAAATAAGACGTTTCAACTCATCAAGTTCTTCATCGAGACTGGAAAATTTTACCTCACTTGTACGTGGAAGCGGAGGCAAAAGAGCAGGCTCTCGTTTGATAATTTTCTCAATCTCGAGGTCGAACACGAAATCATCATACTTCCCACATGAAGAGGTCTTTTTGGGAGAATCCTCAAAAATGGCATTTGGTTTTTGAAGTATGTGATTATTTTCATCGAATTCGGTCATCAAAGAAAGTGTCGATGTGAGAACTCACAACAATGATCTTATAAGTCGAGTGACTATGTTTAGGTGACATTTCAATGATGAGCGGATTTGTTTCGATAAAACCTTTAGTCTCAATAGATATTGGGCTAGAAAATGGAGGCACTTCAATAGGTTTAGAAGTTGAAGCCTCAAAGACGTGGTCCTTCGAAGGTGGTGAAAATGAGTCCATTTTAGTCATTGTCGTGATGGAACTAACGTGCTCCTTTGGAATTTCTTGTTCGTTTGATTCGTCGAGTATATCCCAAAATGATTCATTCTATCATGCATTTACGAATACCTTTTTCAATTAAGTATACATATTCACGATCATTAAAATCTTCATCTTTAAAACCCTTCTTTTTAATTCTTTCAAAACATGCATCAAGTCTCATATTTTCCGCTAAAGTGTACATTTTGAACTCATTTTTCGAAACATTGGTTTTGCTTTGATCATTTTGAATTTGGGATCTACTCGCGAAAAATTCCATTTCATCCTCCCCATATTTCATAATTAATTTCCCACTATGAACGTCAATAATGGCACGAGCCGTCGATAAAAATGGCCGACCTAAAATAATGGGACATTTAGGACCACACCCATAATCAGAAATAACGAAGTCCGCGGGAAAAGTAAACTTTCCAATTTTGACATAAGCATCCTCAGCTATTCCAATTGTTTTTAATGGCGTACAATTTACTAGCTCGATTGTCATGTTCGTGGGGGTAAGATTAGACAATCTCATCAATTTCAAAAGAGAATGAGGAATGGGATTGATGCTAGCACCAAGTCGGCAAGGGCTAAACATCCCTTAATCTCGGGAAAATCACAAGGTAATAGAAATTGGCCAGATCTTCTTCCTTTCTCGGCATAAGCCTTTTATGTTTTTTTGAGAAGAATCGAAGCACAAACTTCTTCAAGGTGAACTTTTGTTAGGTCAATGAAACTCTCTTTTTGAACCGTGGATGGAATTTGAGGTATACGAGGATGTCCACTCTTTTACTTGATCACCGTGTTCTTTCCCTCGACTTTAGAACATGAAGTCGTTTTTAAGGTTAAGGGTAGAGACGAATGCACAACTCTAAAACCATCAAGGTTAGGGGTAATAAAACGAATTTTTCCATGAGACGAGGCGGATTTTACTTGTTCCTTCGTATTAACCACGGTGTCACTAGGTAACGTACTCGATGACGAACTCGAAGTCTTTTTCATTATAGTCGAAATCATTTTTTAATATTACTTTGTCCTTGATCGATTTTATTATTTTGTCCTCTTAGAGTGTTAGAAAACTCATTTTCATTTCACCAATTTGGTTTTCTAATCTCTTCAGGTTAGCCTCGTTTGATTTTATGTCATTTTGAAAATCATTTTATCCATTTTGATTTTGGTTAAAACCTTGGTTTCTTTAAAAAATTCCTTGATTACCGCTTGAAAAATTGTTGCCTTGATTGTTGTTGTTTTGAAATTCGAGTTTTGATTGTTGTTAAAATCTTGATTTTGCCAATTCAAATTACGACCTTGATTGTAACCGCCTTGATTACCATGTTAATTATTTCTTTGAAAATTGTTTCGGTTTTGATTTTGAAAATTATTGCCATGATTATGATTGCCTTGTTGTGATGGACGAGCGTTGTTTTGATTTTGATTAAAATTTCCGTTTAACGCGTTTACACTCGACGTTTGGCCATCTATAGCCGCACACTCATAATAATTATGTGGTCCATCACAAAACGTACACGAAGCCTCAAACGCTTCCACCGTAGCGAGAGCATTGTTGTTTTTCATTTTGATCAAAAACGACGTAAAGGCATTCGTCAATTTATCGACTTTCGCATCAACCCTCTCAATATCGCGTTTAGCGTGGCTAACATTGGCGACATTGGCAATACTCGGTGTGTTACGGAGTTGGTAAACCTTGAATCTATTTTCGATAATCAATAACGCTTTTCTCGGAGTTTTACACAAAAGGTTATCGCCAGCGGCGAAATTTACCGAATCTTGCTCTTGAAAACTAAGACAGTTATAAAACGTGTCGATTTGGTGCAACTCGGAAAAACCAAGGTGAGGAAATTGCCTAAGCAATTCCTTAAATCGATCCCACGCGTCTCTGAACGATTCATCCGGCTTTTGTTCAAATCGCGTAATTTCGTTTTTGAAAAACGTCTTCTTAGACGGTGGGAAAAAATGATTAACGAATTTGGAAACGAGATCGTCCCACGTAGCTATCGAGTTAGGTGGTTCTTTCTCGTACCAATCCTTGATGGAACCATCGAACGAGTACGGAAAAAGCATAAGCCTTATGACATCGGATTCAATGTTCTTAAACTTTCTCGTAGCTAAACGACGATTAAAATTCCGAATGTGATCGTGAGGATTATTCGCCTCACGAACCTTAAACTTTATCTCTTGAATTAATGTTAACATTCCCGATTTAATTTCTAAATTATCGGCTTCAATATCAGGAATTACGATCGCATCTCCATAACCCTCTTTGGGTGCTTGAGGCAATTCATTCCATCATTTGTTCGATTATCGGCCACCTCCTCTCTACTTTCAACAATGATATTAGGAGTGTTCGTTTCCAATTTACGTCTTTGTTGTCGATTCCTTTGAATTTGATTACATCGAATTGACACGGGGGGGTAGCAAATGGGGGGGGAGTAGCAAAGAAGATTCTTTTTGGGGTTTTTTCGATTTTTTGATTTTTTTTTGTTTTTGATGGTTTTTTTTACTTTTTGGATTTTTTTTGTATTACGTTGAAATTAATCTACAAAAACTATCCACTAATCAAAGGTCTCGATTAACGAATCCAAGAGGAGTAAAGGTAATTATGTGAAGTAAAAAACCTTCGTTCGACTTTGAAAAGTTGGCGGAACGCCAAAACGTTTCGAGAGTTCAATAATATAAACTCATAAAAATAGATTAATAACACTTGAGTTGGCAAACCTTTAATTAATCGTCACTAAATTAATATGCACAAGCGAGCGGAGATAACGAGACGGCACGAAGCACTTAAAAGCCTTTTTTCTTTAGGTCGTGAAATACAACCGCCTTATACCCATCACATAGTTTGTATCAATCGAGATTAAACCAATTAAGAGTATTTATATATTTTTCCTTTGGTTTTCGTTTGAATTCGATACGCTTAATAATGATCGGAACACCCACTATTAAGGTATGATTTCCCGCGTATTTGGATAATTATTATGTATTAATTGTGATACGTAAATACAATATATTATTTACAAGAAAACCGAAAAATGATTTTGTGTTAATTGATTTCAATTTAACACTTTATTTATATTTATGGCTATATATATACTAAAAAAACGAGTATGTACGAATATGAACACTTCCAAAAATGGAAGGCAAAAACGCACTACCCACACAAACACGATAGTAATATGGCTATAACCCACCTCCCCGGCAGTGGCGCCAAAATTGATGTAGCAATATATATATATATATATATATATATATATATATATATATATATATATATATATATATATATATATATATATATATATATATATATATATATATATATATATATATATATATATATATATATATATATATATATATATATATATATATATATATATATATATATATATATATATATATATATATATATATATATATATATATATATATATATATATATATATATATATATATATATATATATATATATATATATATATATATATATATATATATATATATATATATATATATATATATATATATATATATATATATATATATATATATATATATATATATATATATATATATATATATATATATATATATATATATATATATATATATATATATATATATATATATATATATATATATATATATATATAGATTAGTGTTCAAGTGCGTTACAACTTAAAATGAGTTATAATATGCACCAATGACAATAAGCCACGTGGATATATCAATTTAATGTAAACGAAAATGGACAACAAATTTCAAAGGGCATTTACGGTATCTATCCACGCTAATTTCATATAACTATATCCATTAAAATTGCCGTCACATACTCTCATATCCAATTCTCTTTCATTGCAAAAAATTTCTTCCATCATTAACGTTTTTTAAACTTCATAAATATGAATATCAAAATCTACTATATAAGATTCCATCTCTAATTATTTTTAGATCTTAATATTAATCAAGATGGCTTATCTTGGATTTTATTATCTCAAAACGTATGAATCTCATGCACTATATTTCCGACGAGCGATAATCGGTCGATGTTGACGATAACCATCGTCTTTACTAATTTTGACAGCTGTTGTTTCCTTAATTCTGTTTACAAACTCCAAAGCGTTAATGATATCGAAATCGATTGCATGGCCATGACCTTAGCCGGAATTTCGGCCTTAACATAATATATTACTATCGTTCATTTCTGTACGTTTTACCGCTACTTCTTTTGCTCGTTACTCCTAAAATCACGGCATGTATCAAGAAGAAATTAATTGTTGTTTTTTTCTTCAGATTTAGAGACTGCAAATAAGTGATGCATATATTTTATTTTAGATCTGATCTTTTGGTAGTCATTTTGATATCAGTTATAGTAAGATGCTAAATCTTTTTTGGTAAGATATTGGTTTCATTGATGTGTAAAATATACATAGAAAAATTAATGTGTTGGGTAATAATGTGTCATTAAAAGGTACAAAAACAAATAAAAATTGAAATATGTTAGTAGCAAATGTGTCAACAAATAAAAAATGAAAATTGTTATTAGAAAATGTGTCAAAAGAATGTTATTGTGTATGACAAGTTAAAAAAAATTAATGTTTCACTAGTATAAATAAAATGTATCACTAATTCACTAATAATGCGTCGGTTTTTTGGCGTATCGCCCGCGTTACTCGTGACCAGACGTCGCTCTGTTCATGTGTCGTAACTCGTAACCTCATCTCCAAATCATAATTCTTTTCAGATCTTAGATTGTAGGATCGTGTATTGTAAGGTAGCATTACAATTCTTTATTTTCTTGTCAGTATAACTTTATTTATAGAAAAGAAAATATATAATCGACTATGGTAAAGTCATATCACTATAAATTTATATTACAATACATTTTTACTTATAAATTCTAGCATGTATATTTTACTTTCATGGTTAATCACGTCTCATCTTACAACATGGCATCAAATACACGCACCACATGCATAATAAGCCTATTAATTTGTTTATGAGCAGGTCAAAATATTGTTGCTAAAAAAATGTCACCCTCCTATCATTTTCCATTTGCAATTAGTACCGGATCACGCATGTGTTAAATAACGTTTATTTATTTTAGGTCTTTTGTATCAGTATGAGTATATGTATCCAGTCTGCCAGGTTTCTATATGTATCGGTTTAGTGTTTTTTTTAATATTTGAGTCGAGTATACGGTATCAAATGATTTGTGAACCGTTTGGTACATTTTTGTATTAGTGTGTATTTAATATTATAAAATGCTAGTTAATTTATGAATTTTATGTGTTATCACTAAACTGTTGGCAAAAAAATGAAGACTCAAATTATCATAAACCATGTGTATCAAGTTATATTGAAACCGAGATAAAAAAATCGAAAGAGACCATCCATAAACCATATAATTTGGCATAAAAAAGAACGGCATCAAGAAAAATCAACGGTAAAAAAATCGAACATTAAATGTGGGTTGTCTAAAAAATGCGTCACAACTTGCCACTGGATATATATTTATTTACAACATTGCCATTTCATTTAATATCATCTAAACTCATCATCATTAATGTGAGTGACATCATCTTTGATCGATCCAACGATCCACAACTGTGCTTATTATATCCCATTTTAAGAGTGTATACCACAATAGCGCTCCCCTATATATATATATATATATATATATATATATATATATATATATATATATATATATATATATATATATATATATATATATATATATATATATATATATATATATATATATATATATATATATATATATATATATATATATATATATATATATATATATATATATATATATAGAATTTAGTTAAAATGGTGTATGTCCTTAAAGTTGTTAAAATGAGAAGCAATATAAAATGGGTAATTGTCACATTTATTGATTAGTTTTGGTTCGTTTTTGAGTTTTTGGTTCGTGTACGAGCTTTTTGGGAGTTTTTGTTCGTGTACGAGTAGTTGGTTCATGATTTTTAATATTACTAATTTTTCATGTATCAGTTGTTTATCATAGTTTAGCAAATTTTTGTTAACTAAAATGTAATTTTTGATAGGGCATAAATGAATTTACGAATAAATTGATTATTTATGTCAATAAATTTTTTTGAAGTAAAACTATGTATCATATGTATCAGTTATAAATTTTCACGTATCATATTTTTAGTGCTTTTTATATAAATTTTCATGTATAAGATGTATTCTTTTATGCCATATATTAAATATATCACATGCTAATTGATAAAATCAATGGTTAAGATGACTTCTCATTTTATAACTTTAAGCTACTACACTACAATAACCCAACTCTCTCTCACTCTCTCTCTCTCTCTCTCTCTCTCTCTCTCTCTCTCTCTATATATATATATATATATATATATATATATATATATATATATATATATATATATATATATATATATATATATATATATATATATATATATATATATATATATATATATATATATATATATATATATATATATATATATATATATATATATATATATATATATATATATATATATATATATATACATATATATATATATATATATATATATATATATATATATATATATATATATATATATATATATATATATATATATATATCTAGAATCTAGATCAAATGAGAGAATTTTTAAAATGTTAAAAATGAGAACCAATTTATAACCAATAGAATTCAAACATGTGGAAATAAATTTGAAACTACAAAAGAAAAAAAAAATTGTTAATATTAATAGAAGGGTGCATTTGACATTTAACACCTTATTTATCACTTAAACCTTATTAATAACCTACACTTTTTATCTCTCTCTCTCTGTCTTGATAACATGCGGGCAGTTTTTTTTTCACTCACCGCCTCCTTTCTCAAACTCTTTCTTTAATATTAACAATTTCTTTAATAAAAAAGACAATTAAGATCTTCATACTTTGTTTTACGAATAAAAAACTTAGCCGCCTATTACGACTGTTAGTCGTCGATTACCATTGTTATATGCTTAGTTAAAAAAAATGTGGTCACCACTTTGCTATGTCGGTGTATCTTTTAGTCGGCGGTCACCATATACCAAGAGAACATGTTGGCGATGGTGTTGGTCTAGTGAAGTTAATGTATCGGTGTACCTGATGGTGGTGGGGTTGATGCACCAGTGTACTAGAATGTGATGTTGTTCGGATAGTAAAGCTTATGTACAAGTGTATCGGAGACTGATGGTGGTGGGGCTGATGTACTGGTATACCGGAGTCTTATTGTTATGGGTTAGTATCGCTTACGTACTAGTGTATCAAAGACTCGTGGTGGTGGGGCTGATGCACCGGTTGTACCGATAACTAATGGTGGTGGGGTGATGCACCGAGCGATGCACCGGTTTGATAGTGTTGGGCTAGTGTCGATGATGTACCGGTGTACCGATAACTAATGGTGGTGGGGTGATGCACAGGTCTATCAGATTCTAATCTTGTTAGGGACGTTTTGCTGATCTACCGGTGTTGGGCTAGTTTCGTTGATGTACCAATTTACATTTTCATCTTATCACAATTTAATAGATCTGAGTACTAGTGGTTCCTTTTAATAATGATCTAATTTGTTGCATCTATTTTAATATTAAGCGTTTATATTGATGATACATTTTTCTAAATATTATTTGTGCTAATAAGAAATGAAATACGGAGTGGTATTTGCTATTAAGAATTTTGGCATTGTAGTGATGGTTGTAGTAAAATCATGTAAACGATTGAGTCAGTTCATAGAATTTTTTTGTTTTCAAATTCTAAAAAATGAAATTAATGATCTTAATTTAATTTGCATTGGAAGTAGTAATATCATTTTCATTTATACCCTTGCTTGTTACTAAATGTTATTGCATTTATTTTTCATCAAGTGACATCATCAATAACTAATCTAAAGGTGTGTATTAGTTCTTATTTTTACAACTTAAAAATATATCTTACATTAACCCTCCTCTCTCTCTCTCTCTCTCTCTATATATATATATATATATATATATATATATATATATATATATATATATATATATATATATATATATATATATATATATATATATATATATATATATATATATATATATATATATATATATATATATATATATATATATATATATATATATATATATATATATATATATATATATATATATATATATATATATATATATATATATATATATATATATATATATATATATATATATATATAAATATATATATATATAGTGAAGCGCTATCTGCAGACCCGATTTTTGGTACAGAACTTACAAAACCTTTAAATTTACTTCTAATCATGCATGATGTACTTCTAGTAATACGCAATGACAGTTTTGTAAGTATAAACTGTTTACTTATTAATAAAAAAAAAATAAAGGGCAAATAAGGTATTTTGGCTATCCATAAAAGTAGCATGTCATTAATAATCAGTTTATTATAATCATCAGTCGCATCCTCCCATCCTCCCATCCTTCAGATCTAAAACCACAATCGAAAACCCAGATCTATTATTCTCTAACCCATCTAAATCCTACACTATATATGGATCAATCATATACCATATCTTTCTTCCTCAATCACTGTTTCCGTATTACATATCCATCAAGAAACCCTAGAGAACTGTATTATAACTCATGTCACTAATACAAATCGCCAGAGAAAAACAATAATAATTCGCTCATGATGGGGCACTCCTGGTGATTTTAGAAGATGACAGAACGGTTGTATCCAAGGAAAAAGAACATGGTTTTATTCGACCTTTGACCGACTTAAGGTTTGTAAATATGTGCGATAAACGAGAACCAAGAAGGTTGTGGCTGGAGGAGGGGGTGACAGTGTTGGAAGAGTATGATGGCGAGAGGATACTCTTTCGAGGTTTAATTTTTTATTTTTTTATTTTATTTGGTTTGACAATACATTGAAATATACTTGTGCTAAATCAGTAGGGCCTAACCAGAAATACTATTAGGAACCACACTAATCGTGAACATTAATATGTAAAAGAACAGAAAATAGTAAAAAAAACATGGCTGAAATTGATGTCGGAAATTATGGTCGGAGGTTATGGGAAGATGAAATTTATGTTGTTTGACTTATTATTGGAGAGAGACGAAAAAGAATCCTCTACCTTTTACATAGCATTAAATTATGTTTCATCATTAACATTTATGTTTTCTAAAGAATTATTAATTGATTATATTAAAGCACTAAAGCAAATTGTCATTTTTCACAGGTCACATGTAGATTTTTTGCCTTGATTATATCAAGAAACTACTTTACATTTAGAAATAGGTGCGCTGCTAGTTTTTAGAGTTTGACATTGTAGGAGAAAGCCTAGAATATGAGAGTACCGTACAAAAATGATCTCAATTAGCTAAAGAGGATTCTTGGTGGAAAAATGATTTGTGATCATACCAATACTACTTTAATATTTTTTTAGTGTGTCCTAGTAACCATTAGCTTTTTATTTTCTCCTCAAATAGGATCCCTTGGTGGACATTTGTTGTGTACGTGTTTAATTTTGACATGTCTAAGTTTGAGTAACTAGCCTCTAAGTATCAATTTATATGTATTTCTTTTGTTTTTTTTTTGTATCACTAATTTTCTTTTTAATATTTGATTCGGGTAATGCATCAATTATAGAAAAGACGATATGTCATGAAGATGATCAATGGATGCACTTTTAAAGATACCATACATACATGTTTTCAAAATGTACATATATGTTATTAAAGTGTACATGCATGTTTTTTTAGGGGTACATGCATGTTTTTAAGTCTCTTGCACATTTATATAGTTTACAGTAGTGATTTCTATTTGATTTGTATTTCATTCAAATTTTGTGTATTGTATTTATGTTTTGCTTTTGATATAGATTTTAAAATCACATGTATTCTTTTAAGTTTTTTGTACGCCAAAAACATGTGTGTAATTACCAAAACTTAAAACAAGAAAAATGTATCATAAAACATATATGTACAAAAAACATATATGCACAAAAAAAACTAAAAACATATACGTACCTTGTTTTTTTTAAATGTGTATCATAAAAAAATCAAAAATATAAAAGGAGGAAATAAAAAAATTAAAGGATGTTAAAAATGTTTGTATATTTGAACATTTTAAAAAGTGTCAAAATATTTTATTTAAACAGTTTAAAAAGTGTCAAAAAAAAATTAAAGGATGATAAAAACGTTTTTTTATTTAAACAGTTTAAAAAGTGTCAAAATATTTTATTCCTATTATACCCTTTTGATATTAAAAAATAAATAATATAACTAAATAAGTAGTAGATATTTTTCAAAATACCCTTTTGCATTGGTGTAGTGTACACTATGCTTTATTAGTAGTAAAAAACTGGTTCTGTACCAAAAAAGAGGTTCTGCAAATAGCGCCCCCTATATATATATATATATATATATATATATATATATATATATATATATATATATATATATATATATATATATATATATATATATATATATATATATATATATATATATATATATATATATATAGGTATAATTATGATTTGAAACCACACTTTTTAATCCAGTCACATCTTTAAACCAATAGAATTTGAGATTTTCCTAAAAAATCTCATCACTTGCCTAATTTTCGTCATTTTTGGGCGAAGCGCGTTTTTGGAAAACGCCATTTTTTAAAAATCGCGTTTTGAAACTACGGGTATAAATAATGCTATACCCTTTTATTTTTTTCATTTTTTCCCATAGGCAAGGGTGAAAAAAAACACACACACACACACCATCCATTCTTCCCTAAACAACTTGATGTAAACCTTAATCCAATAAACACAATCGATCTTTAATCTTTGTTTTTTGATCCAGATTCAATCCTGATACTTGTAAACCCTAATCCATTTTTCCCTAAATAAAGGAATGTAAACCCTAATCCAAAAAACATAAAAATCAATTGATCTTTGATCTTGTTGTTTTATTGGATTCAATTGTAACTTAAGGAACACGTGGGTCTGCCGTGGTTACCCATCTCATATTGTAATCGAGAGTATAAGCCATTATAGCTTTATTCATGAGCTATCAACACTTGATCCAAAGCTCCACTGAGGTAGGAACTCAACTATGGCCGACCCATCAGCTGTATCTATAAAAAAAACCATTTTAAATCCATGATTTCATTGAATCATAACCATTTATTAGACATATCATTGAATCAAATCCTTCTTTTGATTAATTGCGGATTCGTTTTTTAATGATGGTTTAGGTCTGTATATGGATTCGTATAATTGCAAATTCTTATAATTCATGATGGGGTTAAAGTAATGTCGGCCTGTTTTGAAGGTATGATTTCCAAAATTTAGCACAAAGGTAACAGAAAAGGTGTATATTTTTTTGGCTGCAGGGAAAACCCAGGGACAAGAAACGTGTGAGATCCTTTGATCCTCATACAAAATTCACGAAGCATGAGGTTGGGGCTTAACTCATCATACTTTCGTAATTTATTTTTATTTACTTTATTTTGTAGGTTGGGGCTTCATTCATCCAATGCAACAAAAAACAAGAGTGGCAAGCCGACCTGAGTCCAAAACTACTCATAAGCCGGGATGTACCTTGAAGGTATGTTAAGTTAATCATACAGGATTCAATGTATCAAATGCTACAACACTATATTATATTGTCTACACTATGTTACATTTGACATCAGTAACATGTGCTTAAAAACATGTCATCTCAACAACCATTTTTTTCAATCTACAGGCCTAGATTGTGTTACTTTTTAAAGCATATTCTGGTGATCAAAGTTACTTAGTTCCTATGTGTTTGGTTGTACAACCACCGATTGGCAAAACTTACGATGGATAGTGGTCTACTGGTCTTAACTCGGATTGTATTTTTTAGTTTTTGTGTGTGAGATGGGTTCCGTGTTTCATATTTGTTAGACCATACTTTGGCCATGGTAAACTGCAACATAAAAAAATGTCTCTTGCTTTGTAGCTGAAGTCGCACCGTATATTGTCTGGCAATTTTCCGCATTACTTGAGTTTTTTACCGAGGAAAATAAACTCTGTTGAGGTTGGTTTTGTGGCTTTCACGCCCGTTATTGTTGAATAGCTAAAAAGTATTTTCTTATTAGTTTTTTTGTTATTATGGAGTATAAGCTCGGGGTTCCTGTTTGGCATTAATGTTCGGAGATTGCTGTTGAAAATTTTGAACTTGATGGTGCTTCTCAAACACATATTACTGTCATGATAAAGAATCATTGTTTGAATGATACTGCACCAGAAGGTTTGCTGCTTATACTAATTCTTGACCGTTACAGGTTTCTGTAAAAAATAATTTTTTAATTTGGCGATTCTGTTTTAATTTGTCATAGACAGGCTACAGTCAAACAAATTGGTATTTGTGTTTATTCCGAGATGCAAAGGAACTATGTTTTATGATTCGTACGATGCCTACGACGAATGTGTGAGCTGCAGGTATTTCTCGATAACGTGTGTTCAGTTGATGTAAACGTTTATTCAACGTCATGTATATTAGTAACTTATCACCATTCAATCATAGATGTACAAAAATGGGTAGCTTGGTCGTGTTTATCTTCTTATTACATTTTTAGACTTTTGAAAACCTAACAAGTTCGGATTTTTGGGCCAGTGAGCTTATTATTTGTGCCTCACTGATGAGTGATGCCTACAACAAACTCTGCTCATGCTTTATTCGTGTGTTTCTTTAAATCATAATGGACTAGCTTAATTAGCTTATGGCGTATTTGGGTTCTTATTTTAGGCTATTAATAATATGGACTCTTTAATAATAAACTGGTTGCACATTAAAGTAAGTGATTTTGGATGCACTCTCTTTTCCCCATGCTGCGTCAAGTGTTGTACATATGGTGGGTTAGTTTTCTACCGAACTTTAGTGATATAATAGGCTCTGAGATGGAATTTTAGTGCTTACACTTGCCTGCAAAATTTCTGCCTCAAATGGTGCATGAAAACGAACTAGCAAATGAACCATAAGTCATACCCGACATGAACCGTTAAATGAAAGCGAACAGTTTCTGAAGGTCAGGAACCAACACTTAATTACTATAAGATGAGCATCTGAATATTGAATTTTGTAGTAATATTGAAGCTAACCAGTAATTGTTATTTGAATCTAGATTTTGCCATACAAAAATGTGGTGTATATTGCTGAAGTAAATATTGTTATTTGAATCTAAAAGACATCTCTGGCAATGTGGGTTATCTTGGGTTATGTTATACTTCGTAGACTTTTTATTCCCTAATTGGTTTAAACACTTCTGACACTTCCTATCTAAGGCAGATAGGATGAATTATGAGTTTGTACATTGTTTACTGCTTTGTTGCCAGTTTTAGAAAACTTAAACACGTGCTAACATATTTCCATGTTTTTTTGCTGCTGGTATATGAGGCTCCTCTTGTGATCATAGAAGTGACAACACTAGAATTGTTTCGCCTCCCTACAAGAAAGTACAAATCAGTTTCCTAGGTCAAAAGAGTAAACATTTCTCTTTTTGTAAACAGCTTTAAAGCCATTAGTGAGCGATTTACCTTTTCTGAATATGTTATATGATCTGATAAATTACAGCATCGTGATCCTGATGTTGATCCCCATTATCTTGATTCTATCCATTTCTTCTCTTTCTGAAAGTCTTATTCTGAATCAATTACGAGGGAGCAGCTTAAGCGGATGCGTTATGAGTTCTGGGATACCGCTCCTCATCATGGTGGCCAAAAAGGTGATTTTCTCGCAGAGTTACCATCCTTTTGCATTTATCCATTCTCCAGTTAGTCAAAATTTTTGAATATAAGAATTGTCTTGACTTCAATCCTTTTCATCTACCCTGTCATATCATTATCTTTGTATTCCAGATATTATAATGTTGTGGCTATATGGTCTTTAACTTGCAGAAAAAGGGTGTTCATCATTCAAATACATCTGACATTTCTTCCCAAAAGCTTAAGGGATGCAGTTGACGTGTTAAGCTGCAAACACAACGTACATACTCAGAAACTCTACCAACAATAGTGATAGTTCAGATGGAAGCTCAGTCCAAGATGTGACAACCCAGACGGGAGTCTCAGCAGCAAACTCAAAGTACGGACAACAAAAATGGATCAACTTCAGAATCGAACACCTCACAAAATGAGTCAGCCCAAGAGCAAACTCAAACAACAATGGAGGAAACTCGGACTCAAACTCGGCTCAAAGTGAGTCAACCAAGACAGAATCGAAGGAGAAAACTCAAAGTCAGCTCAAAATGGCAACTCTAACAACAATGGGGCAGGCACAGACACCGACTAGCCAGCTCAAAATGATTCGACACTTGATTACAGGTATGCACGTGTTTTCTTCTAGCCGTTTTCATTTAAAAAAACAACTAGAGAATATAGCTGCTCAATCTAATACTTTTCATAATATATATCGTCAAGTTAAAATTGTCACAGGAAGGTAATAGAAGAAGGGTGCCTGTTTACTTTTGCATTCCTGTTACTTTTCATAATATATATCGTCAAGTTGAAATTACCACAGGAAGGTAACTGAAGAAGGGTGCCTGTTTACTTTTGCATTCCTATATTATTTTAGTTTGTTGTGTACTTATGTTAATGCAAAGTAGCAGTGCCATAACATTTTGTTTTAAGTAGTAAAGACGTATATCTAAAGACCCGTTGTATGGTAATTAGCTGTAGAATTCCACTTAAAGTTGTTCGGCACGTAACTATTAAAGATTTAAAGCTGTTCTGGGCATCACAGGTTGGTAAGGCGGACAAACATATGGAAAGACGTAAGAAACTGTGTTGTTGCAGAGTGTTCAGAGGTCTCCAGCGTTGAGACTGATCCATCCAGTAGTGCGAGGAATGATGGTGAGTGATTTTGTTCTCATGTTTTGTTTTATCAATTTTTATTTTAACCATGAAAAGATCAAACATACATGCATCAACCCATACATAACACCATAAGAAACTAAAAATCTACACCTTTATATTCGTGCATCAAAAAAGAAAAACAAATCTGTTTATGTGGATGATTATGAAATTGTCTTTTAGATTTTGACATGAAATTTTGCATACAGTGGTACAAAATGAGCAAAAAATGTTATTCGCTCTTGAGAACAAAGGATGTATTCAATCGCAAGACTCCTGGAACTCTCATGCAGTATCGATACTTTCTTGTAAGGTAATTGTCTTATTATCATAGACGAAAAATTTCTTTAATTTCAAGAAAGTAATATACTTTTTCTTTACAGGAAAATGGATTCTTATCTTAACCCGACCACATTCTGACCTGTTACCCAACCGCTCCATCTCGCCACCTTAAGGTGCTTTTTATACCTGTTTTAATGAATACCAAAAAAGATATAGTATTACCTTGTTTTAAGTCTAATGATCACATCACCAGATGCCTCTATGATCTGTTTCCACCTCTTGTTGAATTGTACCATATCACGGAATGGTAAAAACCAAGATACTTTTGTAAGAAGGGAGAACGTAGCATAACCACATGTGGTATGGGAGTTGGCAAGGTACATGATACTACAAATCGCAGACTGATAGGTACAGACTGGGCCAAATAACTCCTTCCAGAGATATATAGCAAGAACCCAATGTACCTGCCATAGTTTCTTGAGAAACGATTCAAAGACTAAGTGTCAAATAGGTTGACACTTGAATGTAGCAAACTGTTTTTGGCCCGAATCAGACTGGATAGTGCCTTTACCCTTCACATTGAAGTTTTATTAGGTTTTTGTAAAAAAGGATTGTTGTTGATTGATTGTGACTTTTAATAACTGATCCTGCTTAATCTTTTGTAGGGTGTACTATTTAGTTGAAATTATGTTCTCTTATTTATTAACGCTGTCAATTCCCTTTGAAACAAAAATTGAACGATTTTTTGTTTTCTCATGATTCAGATGGATAACCAGAAATTTCAACAAGTAACTTTTTGGACGTCACAACAAAACACAGAAACTTTAGGTATCCCTTTTTAGCTATTAACTGTAAATATTTGTTTTTGTAGAATGACGGTATGTAGGATTAAGGATGGTGGTTGTGGGTATTTAAAATTTCAGGTCCTTCTTTGTTGGAGCATATGGTAGCTGTAATTTTGGATGATTTGAGAACCCTTGCATCTTTGATTTTTGAGGAGGATGGTGAAAAGAGGCCCCAGTTTATGTTTATTTTTGCTTTCCAGTTATCCTTTTTCATTGCTTTTTTTGGGGCCTTGACACGTGGACGCTTACTAATACAGCCACGTTATTTGTTGAATGTAAATGATTAGCGATGTAGTTTATAATAGCTCATGGAGTATACGGATCTATTAAATCAATTGTGTGAGACAGTTGGAATGTATAATAAACGGAGTTGGAGGGAGGAGCCGGTAAAGCTTCTTTAGAAGAGGTGAGTCATGAGTGTAACTTAAAATATAAGAACTTTCTTTAACTAACCAATGATTTGATTTTTTTTTTTTTACTGATATAGGTGGTAATGACAATAAAATGCAAAGGACAATTATTAAGAGGTCTTTACACAGGTAAACATAATATGTGATCTTGAACTTTTGGAATTTGTCCAATGTGCGACATCAGTAGAGGTTCAAGCCAATGAAGTCACCATGGTTATCTTTAAATTTGCATACGGTGTCCAGGTTGACGAGGTTGTTCTTTCACTCATATTTCAAGATAAGTGTCTGAGTCATGTCTATTAATAATTGAAATTGATGTTTATTATTTATTTTGAGCAGGTAAGAATGATGCTTATGCACCTTACTGTTCTGATTGTTTATATGACCAGTGGGTCTCTCACAAACTCTCACAGAGTACACCAGAAGCATCATACTTTGACATCTTCTCTTGTCCCTTCAATGAACTGCGAAGCGTACCTGTATAAGAAGATTATGGAATGACAATTTAACCACTTCACACAGACTTCTAAATGGTGTCAGCTTCTTATTACAATTAGTCTTGCTAAATAAACAAACGCTGGAAGTACCTAATG
This sequence comes from Glebionis coronaria, assembly GCA_025667525.1. Taxonomy (NCBI): domain Eukaryota; kingdom Viridiplantae; phylum Streptophyta; class Magnoliopsida; order Asterales; family Asteraceae; genus Glebionis; species Glebionis coronaria. The sequence goes on along the minus strand of CM046874.1, from coordinate 135,023,504 downwards.
AGTTGGCGACACGGACAGGGGCAGACCTATTCATTAGGTACGGGGGCGGCGCCCCCTATAGTTAGACGAAAAAATCGAGATTATAGTGTAATTTTTGGTTAATTCTGAGTGTTTTTTGAAAATCCCCCCCACTCGAATCTCAAAATGCCCCCTACTCATACATTATAGTCCAACATTTAACACTCTAAAACTTAAAAATCCTCCCTCTTTAAGTTAAAATACTCGGTTTTTTATTTGGATTTTAGTTTTTTCGCTTTGCTATTTTCCAAAAAAAATTTTGCCCCCCCACAATTTAGTTTCCTTCGTCCGTCACTGGACACGGAAGAAAGTTTTCATAATTCCATGACGATCTTTCCATCGGTATCCCTCCGGTAAAGTCTTATTTAATGTGTGTTATAGTTAGCTCGCTGTTCGAGCCTTATTTTAAAACTTTTGGCTAATACTGTATAAGCTTATTTATTAGTGTGCAGATCTGTGGTGTGATTTAAAAAGATGGTTGATAGTTGATGGTTCATCCACACATGTTCTACGAAGCAGCCGAGCGGGTAAGAAGATAATTTTCCAGCTGGCGGTGTCAATTTTTATTTTGGTGCACCTCTTTGTCTTCACCGCCTTATTCCCTTTCCTATTTGTGGCAGGAGGTGTTGGGACTCATTTCCTCCGAGGTGCAAAAACCTATCTTCACAGATTTTGCTACTTTGTAAGGTCTTCATTTGTGAGAATTCACTTGGGCGTCAAAGAGAACAGCAGAACTCACGTCATATAAACTTGGTGCCACTGAAACAAAAGCACTTGGCACTAAGAAAGATCCAAACCAGTTTACCTGATGTCGGCTTCTGTTTTAAGTTGTCTCTGTATTTGTATGTATCTATTTAATAATTGTTTTTTTTCTTTGTTCATTGTAGATTACTTGCAGGAACGGTACAAGGGAAGTACTTTATATGGAGATCATATGGGATCATGAAGGTAATACTGATTTTTAACTTCAACAGTATCATCACCTGCTCATGGGGTTGCGCCACACCTGCAAAAACTTCTTCAAAGGTGTATCTATGATTGTAAAACCCGCATGCTTTTACCATGAATAGTACCCTTAAGATCGTACATACTAGATTAAAACTTTCCTAATATAGCATGATTACGATTACGTGTTAGGATTTTACGTATTACGTACGTGTTAGAACACGATAAGTATTTACTACGCACGAGCACGTAATAATTATTTGATAATAATTAATCATGAACATGCGATCATGAAATCATGAACGTAATTAAAACACGAACTATTATTAATTACGTATATATATTTATTACGAGCGTAAATAAATATATTAGATCACGATAATTACGTAACGAGAACACATAAAACGCGAACACAAATAATCATGAACAAATAACTAAACGTCGAGACACGCAAAAAGGTACGGGTACCCCATGTGGGGCCTCTACCCGCGGCTAGAAGGAGCAAATGGGCCAAGCCCATTTGTATTTTTACTAAAAGAGGGTTAAGGGATTTTACACTACTCATTTTTACATTTACAGAAGATTTTAACAAAAACCTAAAAACCCTCCTCCTTCTCTTCTTTTTGGCCGCTACCTACAAAACAGCACAAGGGGGTGTTTGTTGATCTTGGATCTTGGAATTCTAGTTGGTGTTCGTGTTTGTTCTTCATTCTTTTGACCACGTATTCGGTAAATCCTTTTTAAACCTTTTTCTTTTGATATGATCTTTTATTAATTAAGAACATGTTATGTTTTTATAAAAACCTAATTAAAATCATAGATCTAACATGAATTGGGATTTAATAAAATCAAAAGTAATGTTTTAAGGGGTGTTTGTTTTGGCCGCAGCCTACACCGAACCCAAGGGGGGTTTCGGTTTGGCCATCCGACCACCACCGAGACCATATGGTCCCGGTTGGTTGGTGTGGGTCCCACGGCATCATCAAGACAAAGGGTACCCCGATGTGGTTCGTGGTACGGTGTTGATTTCATCTCCGGTTCATGGTTTTTGGTCTAGATCCGGTTCATGCTGTATGTTTAGTTTTTTTTTTATTATGATCTTATGTTAAAAATTAAATTAATAAAATGACATGATTAATTTAATAACATGAATTAGGTTATTTTAATTATTATTAATCATGGAATTAATTAACCTAAGTAATTTTATATTTTAGACTTATAATTAATTAATTATTTAAAAACCACGGATATAATTAATTAATTAACATGACTTAGGTTATATTATTAATAAATAATAATACATGTATTAACCTAATTATTTAACTTTATTTAATTAAAAACATGTTATTTTAATTAAATATTTTAACCTATAGTTTAATTTAATTACATGAAATAATTATTAAACTATACATTATATCATATGGCTTAGAAAATAATCATGAAAACACTTAGGCTTATATACTTAGCTTATTTAACCAGCTTATTTCTAAATATGGAAACTTTCTATTTTTAGAAACTTAATTAAATAAGGCAGTTAATCTATTTATGGAAACCTTCCATTTTTAGAAACTTATTTATTTCAGGCAGCTAATCTATTTATGGAAAATTATTTAATTAAGGCAGCTGATCTATTTATGGAAACTTTCTATTTTTAGAAACTTATCTATTTTAAGCATTAATTCTATTTTTGGAAACTTTCTATTTTTGGAAACTTTCTATTTTTGGAAACTTCTATTTTTGGAAACTTTCTATTTTTGGAAAATTTCTAATTTTGGTAACTTTCTATTTTTGGAAATTTTCTATTTTTGGAAACTTTCTATTTTAGGAAACCTGCTATTTTTGGAAAGTTACTTATTATTACACAGTAAATATAATAATACATGGAATACCAGAAATACTTAATCAGATTAAACAGAATATAAGATAAATACGGTTTAAGGCTTTAAAATAGTAAAACATGGTAAGAACACATAAAATAAGCTAAGACATGACATAAAGCCAGCTACGAATTTAGTAAGCAGATACTTATTCATGTATGTATTTATGTAGCGCTAGTGATATGGAAGTAGGATTCCTCTTAGTTCATCTTCTTCGTTCACTGGACATAAGGTACGGATTCCCGTCCTTTCAGTATGGACATTCTTTTCTTATTAGGATTCCCCGTATGCAGCCAAATGTTTCCCGTAGTATAAGTTACGTGTTTGATTGCTTATGTTTATTAAGAATACATATAGCCATATACATGCATGACCAGTGTCACCTAGTTATGGAGGTACCATAACCATAACATTAGAGGCACTGATGTTATGACTTCACCACGGCGGAGTGATTGCTCGTGGCGTCCCTTCAGCTTTTGGCCATTTATATTATACTCATGTGGGGCGTATGGGTGCATCCTAGTTACATGTTTTTAGTCAGGATTTCATGGTGAATGTGGTGTGTGCCTTGCATCCTTCACAAGGAGCTGATCCCTCCTACCCAAAAACTAGTATATTAAATTAGAGGCAACCCCTCTAATTTGCATGATGAGGTCACCCCTCCAAGTATTCATGCACGGTGGATTTTCATGACCTATATTGGCTAATGGTAAAATATGATAAACAGTTTTTACAAGATAAACATAAGACTTTTCAAACTACAAAACCAGTTTTATCAAGACTTAACCAGGTTACTCGGGACTTAGTTTTCTTCCGCTGTTATATGTTATATGCTTATCCTATTCATGGTTTATTGTAAATCTGTGCACTGAGCGTAATTGCTCAGCCGTTTTGCTTTTCTATGTTCCCAAAACGGCAGGTACTCAGGGACGCTCGTAGACACTAAGAGTACGTGCATATGGACTGGAAGCTGTCTAGCCTTCTTTACTTTATGCATTTCTATTCTTATGATACATCTGTTATGGACATTGTTTAGTCCTTTCCTTTATTATACTAAGTTTGTGTGTGATGAGCTTTACTTTTGGACTACCGATGTTTGATTCCGGTATTTTCCTTTTATGGTCAAGTAATGTTTAGACATTTTTCCTTGTATGCTTTGATGACACGCCATAATTGCATGTGACATTTCCATTATCAAAATGGGGTGTTACAATTATGGTATCAGAGCCCAGGCTTCGACCTGTAGGCTCTCAAAAATGACCTGTGATTAGTGGGTAGTCACTACGGTCTTCCAAGAACTGACAGTTGTTTTCATGCATTCATCATTTTTAAGCATACATATACATGTCATTGTCGCAGATTTTTTACTAAGTAATGGTTGGTACAGGACTGGCCCTATTTAGTCGCATGTGTTTTATCGAAACTTTTAAATTTGGGACCGACCCATAGGCGTCCCCTCGCTATGTCGTTTGTTTTGGGTGAACTGACCAGAGGCGTTCACTCTCGAGCATACAAAAGTTTTCATAAAACTGCATCATGCATTCATACACAAAATTTTCTTGCATAAAATTTTTCTCGTGAAATTTTAGTATACATTTTTTTCATGTATATATATATTTTATGTTTTGATCTGTTTAATCATATGTTTTATGTTAAACTGTCAGATGGTTCTCACACGCGAACAGGAGCAGCTCAATGCTGCAATTCAGACTGCTATGCAAGCTTTGCTTCCTCAACTGAGGAATGACATCAGGGCTGAAGTTCAAGCTGCCAACAATCAGCAGCATAATCAGGCACCTCCTCCTTCTCCTCCTCCAGTGACATTAGCAGTATGGCTGGAGAGATTCAAGAAGCTCCGCCCTCGAGATTTTGAGAAGACAGATAGCCCCAGCGATGTTGAAAGCTGGTTGGCTCACATCAAGAAGATTTCAATGCTATGGGCTGTGACCCCGCATACAAGGCGAGGTTGGCATGCTATCGATTCAAAGGCGATGTGCTTAATTGGTGGTTAGCGTTGATGCAGTCTGAAGGTGGTGATGAGTGGGTTGTTGGTTTGACTTGGGCTCAGTTCAAGGACAGAGTGATGGAGCATTTCTTTCCCAAGGCTGAGCATGACAAGCTCAAGAGAGAGTACCATGGGATCCGACAGAGAGCTGGGGAGAATAGCAACGAGTTTATGTAGCGCTTTCTCCGCTTAGCTGGTTTCCTTGGTGCGGCAGCAGGTACTCCTGAAGAGCAGGCACATCACTTTAGATGGGCTCTTCGCACATCGGTCGCAAAAAATCTGGTGTGTGCTACGTTCAACACTGTAGCACAAGTGGCCGATGCGGCACGTAAGCTGGAGATGCTGCAGGAGAGAGATGAGTTCGGGGAAGCTGAAAGACCCGACAAGAGGTAAACCTTCGTATTCAAGCGGTGATCAATCCGTATACTTTCCATATATGTTAATTATTCATCTCTTTAAATGTATCTTCCAGGCAGAAAACTGGGGACCAGTCTCAGCCGGCTACTCAACAGCAGCCTCATCAGCCCAAGGGAAACGGTCAGACTAATGACCGTTCTGCTACGGATAGGCGTGGCGGTAATGATAATTACTGTAACAACGCTGGGCACTCCAACAGCAGCAGGTCCTAATACTTACGCAAATTCCTTATGATTTCAAGTTATAACTCATATTCTGACACTTTAGCAAAACTTCTACCAGGAACCATGGAAACGGTAGGGACCAGAACCAGAGAGGTTCGCAGCCTAGTCGTCCAGCTATCACTGGTATTCAATCTTACGATTATCCGCTTTGTCCTTTGTACCCAATTATCATGTCTTATGTAAAATGTTTCATCAGGTTCCCAGCCAGCCAGAGCACCTGCTGGAGGATTCACTCATCCTCTTTGCTCTACTTGCCATCGTAGGCACCCAGGACCATGTCGCCGTAATACTGACGCGTGCTTCAAGTGTGGTCTTCCTGGCCATATTATAAAGGATTGCCGTAAGGGCGAGATGGAGGGTACATCGGGACATGCTGATACCAAGCCGCCTCCTACTACCGGGCGTGTCTACACGACATCTCGAGACTAGGCCAACAAGTCTACAGGTACCATCACTGGAATCTTGTATATGTATGGTCAAGCTGCATGTGTTCTTTTCGATACGGGTGCTACTCACTCGGTTATTTCTACTGCTTATGCTAAGAACATTAGGATGCTCCCCATGCCACTAGAAATAGGCTTACTATTTCCACGCCTTTGAGGGACTCTGTATTAATCACCCATGTATACAAGAGTCTTCCCCTAGAATTTGACGATAAGGTTCGACCTGTTGACGCACTTCCGCTGGACATGAATGACTTCGACATGATTTTGGGCATGGATTGGCTATCTAAGCATCATGCTACCATAGACTGCCATTCATATCGAGTTATCTTCGGTGATGTTAATGCACCAGAGTACATTCATAATGGGTTCATACCCGGACGGTCTGTACAAATCATATCTACCCTGCAAGCGCGTGCTCTATTGTCACATGGCTGCGAGGGTTATCTAGCTACGGTTCACGACATGGATGCTGATTCCCCATCAATTCAGGATCAACCTATAGTGTCGGAATTCCAAGATGTTTTTCCAGCAGAACTTCCGGGCATACCACCTGCACGAGAAGTGGAATTCAGTATCGAGCTCATTCCAGGAGTTGAACCAATCTCCAAGGCTCCTTATCGCATGGCTCCCATAGAGCTGAAGGAGCTGAAGGATCAACTGTAAGAACTTCTTGAACGGGGTTTTATTTGACCGAGCGCATCTCCATGGGTCGCACCGGTCTTTTTCGTTAAGAAGAAGGACGGCAGTATGCGTCTTTGCATAGACTATCGCGAGCTCAACAAGATTACCATTCGGAATAGAGTGGCATTCTTAGGTCACATTGTATCAGCAGAAGGAATCACTATGGATCCAGCGAAGGTTGAGGTCATTACTAAGTGGCCAAGGCCGACATCAGTGACGGAAGTCCGTAGTTTCTTAGGCTTAGTTGGCTATTACCGTAGGTTCGTGGAGAACTTTTCCCGCCTAGAACTACCATTGACCAAACTGATGCGGAAAGGGGAGAAATCCGTCTGGACTGAAGATCAAGAGAAGAGCTTTGAAGACTTGAAGCAGAAGCTAGTATCTGCACCTATTCTTACTCTACCATCTGGTACGGGTGGATTTCAAATCTACAGCGACGCATCGGGGAAGGGACTTGGCTGTGTTCTCATGCAACATGGGAAAGTGATCGCGTATGCTTCACGGCAGCTTAAGCCTTATGAAGAAAATTACCCCGCGCATGACTTGGAACTTGCTGCAGTCGTGTTTGCATTGAAGATATGGAGGCACTACTTATATGGAGAATCATGTGACATTTTCACGGACCACAAGAGCTTGAAGTATATTTTCACTCAGCGTGAATTGAACATGAGGCAGAGGAGATGGTTAGAGCTGTTGAAGGATTATGACATTAATCTATAGTATCATCCCGGAAAGGCAAATGTAGTAGCAAATGATCTTAGCAGGAAGTCCGGAATGATCAACGACATTAAAATCGAAGAGGAAATCATAAGAGACTTGGAGCGACTAGACATCGAGATCATGGTACGTGGACAGCACGGTCACTGGGTTAATCTTAGAGTAGAACCCGAGTTACTCTCTAAGATCAAGGAAGCTCAGAAGGATGACGGAGAAATCTGGGCGATAGTACAGAATTTGGAGAAACAGACAAAATTCAGAGTAGATGCAGATGGTATTGTATGGCAGGGCACGAGACTTTGTGTTCCTGATAACCAAGAACTCCGGGAAGCTTTGTTAGCTGAAGCTCATAGCTCCCCATTCTCTATACATCCTGGTTCGACTTAGATGTACCATGACATCAAGCAGTACTTTTGGTGGAGTGGTATGAAACAGGATGTGGCCACTTACGTCTCCAAATGTCTTACCTGCCAGCAGGTTAAGATCGAGCATTAGCGATCTGGCAGTCTCCTTCAACCGTTAGATATTCTAGAGTGGAAGTGGGACAAAATCACCATGGATTTTGTTACTGGTCTTCCGCCTACCAAGAGGAAGCACGATGTAATTTGGGTTATCGTAGATCGACTTACCAAATCAGCTCATTTCTTACCGATCCGCAAGGAAGATCCGGTAAGTAAACTCGCAGATACGTACATAAGAGAGATCATAAGAATCCATGGTGCACCATCCAGCATCGTCTCAGACAGAGATCCTCGATTCACTTCGCGCTTTTGGAAGAGTCTGCAGAAAGCTTGGGGTACACAACTTAAGCTTAGCACGGCTTTTCATCCTCAGACGGACGGACAGTCGGAGCGAACCATTCAGACATTGGAGGATATGTTGAGGTCATGTGCGTTGGAATGGACGGGTGATTGGGACGATTAAATCTGTTTGGTGGAGTTTGCATACAACAACAGTTGGCACGAAGGCATCAAGTGTGCTCCTTTTAAGATGTTGTATGGCAGAAAGTGTCGCGCCCCAATCTGCTGGGATCAGGTTGGTGAGCGAACACTTGAAGGACCGGAAATCATAGAGATGACCAATGAGAAGATCGCAGTAGCTAAGCAGAAAATTCAGGAGGCACAGTCACGTCAGAAGAGTTACGCCGATAAGCATCGTAGGGACATACATTTTAACGTAGGAGATCACGTCTTCCTTAAGGTTTCACCGGCACGTGGTGTTAGACGCTTCGGGATTAAAGGGAAGCTCAGTCCTCGTTTCATCAGACCGTTTGATATCATTGAACGAGCCGGTGAAGTATCTTACCGATTGGCGTTACCTCCGCAGCTTCCGCATGTGCACAATGTGTTTCATGTGTCCTTACTCAGAGGGTACCAGTATCATCCCCTTCACATGGTTCAGTATCCACTGGAACAGATACGTGAAGATCTCACTTTTATAGAAGAACCCGAACGAGTTCTCGACAGACAAGAACGAGTCATGAGGAAGAAGACGATTCCATTCGTCAAAATCCTATGTAGGGATCATACCGAGCGGGAAGCCATTTAGGAAACAGAGGAGTCTATTCGGGCTTTTTACCCTCATTTCATATTTTGAATTCGGGTATGTTCTTCTTTTCCAGTTTACTTTATCTATAATTCGGGGACGAATTATTCTTTTTAGGGGGGAAGAGTTGTAAAACCCGCATGCTTTTACCATGAATAGTACCCTTAAGATCGTACATACTAGATTAAAACTTTCCTAATATAGCATGATTACGATTACGTGTTACGATTTTACGTATTACGTACGTGTTAGAACACGATAAGTATTTACTACGCATGAGCACGTAATAATTATTTGATAATAATTAATCACGAACATGCGATCATGAAATCATGAACGTAATTAAAACACAAACTATTATTAATTACGTATATATATTTATTACGAGCGTAAATAAATATATTAGATCACGATAATTACGTAACGAGAACACATAAAACGCGAACACAAATAATCATGAACAAATAACTAAACGTCGAGACACGGAAAAAGGTACGGGTACCCCATGTGGGGCCCCCTACCCGCGGCTACAAGGAGCAAATGGGCCAAGCCCATTTGTATTTTTACTAAAAGAGGGTTAAGGGATTTTACACTACTCATTTTTACATTTACAAAAGATTTTAACAAAAACCTAAAAACCCTCCTCCTTCTCTTCTTTTTGGCCGCCACCTACAAAACACCACAAGGGGGTGTTTGTTGATCTTGGATCTTGGAATTCTAGTTGGTGTTCGTGTTTGTTCTTCATTCTTTTGATCCACGTATTCGGTAAATCCTTTTTAAACCTTTTTCTTTTGATTTGATCATTTATTAATTAATAACATGTTATGTTTTTATAAAAACCTAATTAAAATCATAGATCTAACATGAATTGGGATTTAATAAAATCAAAAGTAATGTTTTAAGGGGTGTTTGTTTTGGCCGCAGCCTACACCGAACCTAAGGGGGGTTTCAGTTTGGCCATCCGACCACCACCGAGACCATATGGTCCCGGTTGGTTGGTGTGGGTCCCACGATAGCATCAAGACAAGGGGTACCCCGATTTGGTTCGGGGTACGGTGTTGATTTCATGTCCGGTTCATGGTTTTTGGTCTAGATCCGGTTCATGGTGTATGTTTAGTTTTTTTTATTATTATGATCTTATGTTAAAAATTAAATTAATAAAATGACATGATTAATTTAATAACATGACTTAGGTTATTTTAATTATTAATAATCATGGAATTAATTAACCTAAGTATTTTTATATTTTAGACTTATAATTAATTAATTATTTAAAAAGCATGGATATAATTAATTAAATAACATGACTTAGGTTATATTATTAATAAATAATAATACATGTATTAACCTAAGTATTTAACTTTATTTAATTAAAAACATGTTATACTTTAATTAAATATTTTAACCTATAGTTTAATTTAATTACATGAAATAATTATTAAACTATACATTATATCATATGGCTTAGAAAATAATCATGAAAACACTTAGGCTTATATAGTTAGCTTATTTAACCAGCTTATTTCTAATTATGGAAACTTTCTATTTTTTGAAACTTAATTAAATAAGGCAGCTAATCTATTTATAGAAACCTTCTATTTTTAGAAACTTATTTATTTTAGGCAGCTAATCTATTTATGGAAACTTATTTAATTAAGGCAGCTGATCTATTTATGGAAACTTTCTATTTTTAGAAACTTATCTATTTTAAGCAGTAATTCTATTTTTGGAAACTTTCTATTTTTGGAAACTTTCTATTTTTGGAAACTTTCTATTTTTGGAAACTTTCTATTTTTGGAAACTTCTATTTTTGGAAACTTCTATTTTTGGAAACTTTCTATTTTTGGAAACTTTCTATTTTTGGGAACTTTCTATTTTTGGAAACTTTCTATTTTTGGAAACTTTCTATTTTAGGAAACCTGCTTTTTTTGGAAAGTTACTTATTATTACACAGTAAGTATAATAATACATGGAATACCAGAAATACTTAATCAGATTAAACAGAATATAAGATAAATACGGTTTAAGGCTTTAAAACAGTAATACATGGTAAGAACACATAAAATAAGCTAAGACATGACATAAAACCAGCTACGTATTTAGTAAGCAGATACTTATTCATGTATGTATTTATGTAGCACTAGTGATACGGAAGTAGGATTCCTCTCAGTTCATCTTCTTCGTTCACTGGACATAAGGTACGGATTCCCGTCCTTTCAGTATGGACATTCTTTCCTTATTATGATTCCCCGTATGCAGCCAAATGTTTTCCCGTAGTATAAGTTACGTGTTTGGTTGCTTATGTTTATTAAGAATACCTATAGCCATATACATGCATGACCAGTTTCACCTAGTTATGGAGGTACCATAACCATAACATTAGAGGCACTGATGTTATGACTTCACCACGGCGGAGTGATTGCTCGTGGCGTCCCTTCAGCTTTTGGCCATTTATATTATATTTATCATGTGGGGCGTATGGGTGCATCCTAGTTACATGTTTTCAGTCAGGATTTCATGGTGAATGTGGTGTGTGCCTTGCATCCTTCACAAGGAGCTGATCCCTCCTACCCAAAAACCAGTATATTAAATTAGAGGTAGCCCCTCTAATTTGCATGATGATGTCACCCCTCCAAGTATTCATGCACGGTGGATTTTCTTGACCTATATTGGCTAATGGTAAAATATGATAAACAGTTTTTTCAAGATAAACATAAGACTTTTCAAACTATAAAACCAGTTTTATCAAGACTTAACCAGGTTACTCGGGACTTAGTTTTCTTCCGCTGTTATATGTTATATGCTTATCCTATTCATGCTTTATTGTACATCCGTGCACTGAGCGTAATTTCTCATCCGTTTTCTTTTTCTATGTTCCCAAAACGGCAGGTACTCAGGGACGCTCGTAGACACTAAGAGTACGTGCATATGGACTGGAAGCTGTCTAGCCTTCTTTACTTTATGCATTTCTATTCTTATGATACATTTGCTATGGACATTGTTTAGTCCTTTCCTTTATTATACTATGTTTGTGTGTGATGAGCTTTACTTTTGGACTACCGATGTTTGATTCCGGTATTTTCCTTTTATGGTCAAGTAATGTTTAGACATTTTTCCTTGTATGCTTTGATGACACGCCATAATTGCATGTGGCATCTTCATTATCAAAATAGGGTGTTAAACTGATCATATTGTCATGGCTCCTTTTATACCACTTTAACATGTGTGAATTTGGCGCTGCAGGTTACAAATAAGGTGAACAAGCAACCCTATGGTGGACATGCAGGGATATGATTATCATGCAATGTATCGGATATGATTATTGTGCGATTGTCTCTGTTGGTAACTACATTAGGGATACACGTCTTCAGCATTTATGAATACCCACTGATTAATAGGATCAGGGTCAAGTGGCATGGTCAGGTCACATGTTAAGCTCAAAACCATAGCATAGGTGTCAAGTAGGTTGAAACTCGCATAGGTATATTTGTAATGCATATATTTTTTTGTGTAGTTATTTATGTAAAAATGATACAGTACATTTATGTTTGTTAGAGTATCAGATTTAACCCATTTACAGAAACTTTTTGACCCTTTTTTGTTAGTGAGTGGTGGTATGTTATGTTTTGTATCCTTTTTTGGATTCTAGATGATTATTGTGCGATTGTCTCAGTTGCTAACTACATTAGGGATACACGTCTTCAGGACAAAAACACAGTAATATTACTGTATTATTTCTGTGGAAGTGGTACAATTTTTTTTAAATACATTATACAGATAATGAAGGCCGATGTACAAGGGATACACGTCTTCAGGTCAAAAAGAAAGTATTATGAGCCTATTATTTCTGTGGAAGTGGTACAACACGAGGAATGAAGCTCCTGATAAAGACAAAAGTTTTATTTTCCCTGATTGAGAAGATTAAATTGTAATTTTTAGCATATACATATTTAATTGTTATATTTGAACCCATTTTGTGCAACTTTTGTGAAATTTGAACTGGCAGTACTTTTGTTATAGCTGATACTTTTTTCTCATATTTTTCTATGTAGTTATTTGTGTAAAAATGATACAATAGTTACATTTATGGATAACCGGGGTTAATCTGGGTTATAATTTGTCTGATATCTATTTAGATATTGTGGCTTTGTAGTACTATATAAACTCACTGTTTTCTGCTTTTGTAGGTTTTCTAACAAGTTTTTGGTGACCGTTGTTTGGTTCTTTTTTCTCACCTTAGCCAATGAGCTGGGATGAACACATCATGGTAATTGGCCATGTTTTTTACTTATTTTTACACAACATACTTCCGGTTATATATCTTAAATGCCACAATATCTACCTAAACATCAGCTCACCATTTCTCCACATGTATTTCTTTCATTTTTGATCTACTTAAAAACACGTCAGACCCATTACCGACTATAAATATTTCTTTTGCGTGGTCAAAATCAAGTTACATAAAAGATGAATATTCATTCAGTTAAACAAGATTTTTAAACGGTCATATTTGTATATGATTGTTATGATTTAGGGGGTGTTTGGCATTGGGTATTTTAATCATATAAAAGTTTACGTAGCGTTGAAAAAGCTTCCTGAAACATCATATAAGCTTTTCAATTAAGATGGTCCAAAATAACTTCCTAAAACATGATATAAGCTGCAATTTTAATTTTGTTTTCCTTTTTAGTTTTTTATAAGTTACTGAAGTATGGTTTTTTCTTAGGTTCTTCCTCTTGTACCTCTATAACCGGTGCCTCATGTATTACATTTACAAACAAACTCTCCTCTGCCCATCATCGATATAGATCACTTCATCTTTTACTTTACGCTTCTTAGACCTTAAGTTGCATCCCAATAACCTTGCATCCACCATTTCCGGATGACCATAGCCAAAAGCTTGAATCATTTGACTTCTATTAGCAGAACCACATGATCTCCAACAAAATCGTTTATGTGCCTTGGCCTATGTTCCCCTTTCTGCTTCTTCCCAGTAGGATATACTTTTCTTATGGGTAACTGAAACATACTTTCCATATGACCACTACCATTAGACATGCCTTACCGTTCTTTCTCAAATTTTGTAAAGATCCATCAAGATCTTTAACGCTCTTATTATTGTTCTGTGCCCTATGCACATCTCAAATCTTTTTGTATATAAGGAATGATATTGTCATTTTTATCATTGTTTAATCAATCATATTTAATACTCCGTACTACTATTTACAAGAACTAATAAAATGACACAGCAGGCAAGTAGTTTAACATTTTTTACATATTGCTAATCTGATTGCTTGAGATTGAAATAATATTTTTTTAGTGGCTTATCTCATAAGCAATAATTAGTCCAATAAGTAATCCTAAACACGCTTTGATTCTTATAATCTGTTAACTTACGAGTCATTCTACATGAAATCTCTAAAAAAACAGAACTTTTCGAATGCTGAAACAGAAGTTTATTAATCACATCCAAATGAATATTGTGCCAAATCAGTTAATATCCCGTAGCGTCTAAACTTCATTTCTGCTTACTGTTGCAGGTGGCCAAGGAAAATGGATTTACTCTGCCTGAAGCAAGCAGGATTATTTATTATTCGTTATCATCTATTTGCTTCCAAACGAGATTCATTTTTTAAAGCAACTCTATGAGATTGCAAATCTAGCAGCCAAAATTTTGCTAATAAAGCCCCTTATAAAGTCGGCTCCATTAAAAACAATGCCCCTAAAGTATATAGTTTTGGCAAACTTGATTGATAATTTTAGCTCCCATTGATATATGTCGTGAAATGTTGCTTTCGAAGGAAGTACCAATTAAATAAAAGGATCGAAATGTATTTATAACTGTACGCATCTCTAGACTTGAGATATAGTTTTTGACATAGTTTTGGTTGCTTCTCTTGTTATGTTTAGTCTTTATTTTACCTAATTCGTATCTAGGGGTCAAGAGTCGAGTAAGCCTATACTAGCTAAGAATAAAGGTTGGTTGGCATTGTCTAAGCCTAACCCGACCGGGAGTCATTGTAAGGGGGAACAAACCAAATACGTCATTCTTTAAATAACTAATCGGAGTCGATTAGGGATATTACCTTGTGTGGCCGTTGCTTTTCTTTTCTGTCGATTGCTGTGTGTGTTGCGATCGAATATTCCGCATCTAGTAATCAGGGTTGTTGGTATTGAACCCTACAAGTGGTATCAAGAGCTTGGTTCTTCGAGCGCTGGTTATCTAGGATCGATCGAATGTTCTTGGTGTTCGGGTTATCGTGGACATCATCGAAGTGCAGTGGAGATAGACCGAAAAGGGGTTCTTCTTCTGAGTTCGATTGTTGAAGATCGAAGGTTTAGTGTTGTGGTGTTCTTGCCGCCATTGATACACAGGAAAGAAGAAGAAGATATTGTTGGTTTTTTGTTTTATCTCAAAGTCAACAACAGAAAGCAATAATATACTACGATGGTTGTTAAACTGGTTTCTGGGCTTAGTAATTATTGGGCCAAAAACTAAATTGGGTCAAATTTTTTATATATTGATAGAAGTCTTTTATCAGTTTGATTAGAAAAGATTTGACCAAGGTTATTTATATTTATTTTTGTTTTGTTTTTAATAAAACAAAAGGATTTACTTTGTAGTATTTTTTACACAAGGGACTTCGTAATTCGTGATTGTGAGGTTTAACGTATCACAAGGTTTAGCGAGTTACCGAAGGGATTTTGTCGGTTTGTGATTGTGAGGTTTTCACAAGGTTTATCAAATCAACAAAAGGATAAAGAATGACGGGAGCCAAGTTTGACATCGAGAAATTCGATGGAACTGGTGATTTCGGGTTATGGAGAATCAAGATGCGTGCTTTATTAATCCATGATAGGTGTGTAAACACCCAACCTTTTTACCACTTAATTACAATAATAACCGAGCCAAAACGTGTATTTTATGTATTTTATGTCGGAATTATGCGTGGTTTGTGTTTTTGTTGTGATTTAGGACGAAATTGTGAAAAGTGGAGAAAACACGGCATTTACGGGCTTTTATTGAAGAAAAAGATGAAAGATGAAGTCGAGAAGTCAAGAGTGCAAAAAGAAAGTCCAAGACCCATTCTGAAGATTTATCGAAGAAAAAGTCGAAAGACGGAAGTTTACTTAAAGCCGAAGAACTCAAGTCTATTTTATTGAAGAATTAAAAGACGAGTTCAAATAAATCCCAAAACAAGTCCAAGTATTAAGAAGATTTAAGAAGATTAAAGAAGCTTAAGGACTTGATCATGCAATTAAGAAGAAAGGAAGGAGGGGAGGAAGCTTCCTTTAAACACTTCCCTAATCTCCTATAAATAGTCATTAGATAGTTCATTTTCATTTTGTTGGCTAAGGTGACAATTAGTCTTCCACTTTTATTTACCTTGCACCTTTAATTACTTGCACCTTTAATTACCTTGTCTTGCACTTTTAATACATTTAATTTTCAAGTAAGTGTTCTTTAATTATCTTGTTTTAAATCTCTCATTCTACCTTTCTTTCTTGCTTGATCTTTATGTTTACATGCTTATTGTCTTGTTTATTTGATTAAAGATTGTGTTTTTATACTTTTGATTGTTTTAGATCATTGATTTTCATAGCTTATTGTGTTTATCTTTAAGTTTATAAAGTTTTTATAAAAGTTGTTTTTATATAAAAGTTTGTTTTTCGTAAAGTTTATTCATTTCGTGTTGTAAAAATCCTTAAGTTTCAGTTTAGTAGCTTGTTTTTATACGGTTTGCCTTAGGAATTTCGTCTTGTGCTTATTAGAATTATAGCTTATTTGTTTAGTTTATTTTGTGCTTCATCTACTGTATTCCGATCTAGTAAATCGGAAAAGGGTTTCATATTCTGACCAGCTCTTTGGATTGGTCGGAAAAGGGTTTACACATTCCGACGAGGAGGGCTTTGGTATTCTGATCAGGGGAGGTTTGGGTATTCCGATCACGTAAGTGACAGTTATTCCGATTGGTGCTCCTTTCCAAATTCCGATCGAGGTGTTTGTTTGGACATTCCGATCAGGTAAGGTGACAAATTCCGATCAAAGGGTTCCGATCAGCATTCCGACCAAGTTCCACTCCACATTCCGACGGGATCAATTTTCCGACCATCAGGGTAAGTAAACATTCCGATCAAGAGTGACAGATATTCCGATCAGGGTGTTTTGGTTATTCCGATGGTGAGTTGATCGGAATATTTTCCGATTAGGATTGTTTTCTTTATACTTTGTCTTATTTAATTTTTACCTTTTCATTTTAATACTTTGTCAATTTTAAATTTCCGTCACGCTTTTAATTTTTGTCATTTTATTATTTTACTTTTCAAAGTTTTTAATATTGCACGATATAATTTTAATTAGACTTAGATTTAATTTCTCGCCATTTACTTTAACGACATTTACTTTTAAGTCTTTGCACTTTTAATTTAAAAACAACCAAAAATATTTGTTTACCAAAATCAATAGAGTCACACATAGAACCTAGATCAATTCGATTAGACACACATCAAAGAACTTTTTACCTGGCCAAAAGCCATGTATTAAATGGCGCCGTTGCCGGCTCTTTTTGTAAAGATTAACGGTTTTCTGTGAAAGACGCGTTGCTTTTTGGGATCCGTTCACTTGTGGGCGTTATTTTTCTTGCTTAAAAAATTCAAAAAAAACCATAAAAATTAAAAATTGTTAAAAATCATAAAAATTAAAAATTTCAAAAATCCAAAAAGATTTTATCTTTATTGTGTATATATATTGTCTTTGTGTTTGGTTTCTTTTTCTTTTGCATTTTCAGATGTATGCGTACTAGATCTTCTAATTATCAAGAGCCCGAGACTCGAGAAGATTTAAGTATGTCAGGTGTCAACCACAATAATCCACCGCACCTCAACAATAACAACAATGTTCTTCCACAGCCCGATCTTCGGACAATGGAGGAGCTTTGTCAACCTACCATGTTTGGACGAGGAGGACCAATTGCGCCGATGCAAATCAACGCTCCTGAGTTTTCGTTGAAGCACCACATGATTCAGCAAGTGCAAACTAATCCATTCGCCGGAATGCTTGATGATGATGCCAACAAACACCTCGACAAGTTCATTACAATCACCCAAAGAATGAAGTTGCCTGGTGCCACAATGGATGTTCTTCGCCTACAACTCTTTCCACATACTTTATCACATCATGCCGAGAAATTGTTTGATCGTCTCCCGAAGAATTCTATTCACACTTGGGATGACATGACTCAACGCTTTTTGTCGCGCTACTTTCCACCATCCATGGTCACAAGCCTTCACAATCAAATCAGCGGTTTCATGCAAGACCCTGATGAATCTCTTTTTGATGCTTGGGAACGATATAATGTCTTGATTGATCGTTGTCCAAACCACAACATGCTCCCTGTGACATTAATTGATACTTTCTACAACGGATTAACTTTTCGTGATCGTGATACGATTAATGCTGCCGCCGATGGCACATTTATGAAAAGAAGACCCGAGGAGTGTAGAGAGCTAATTGAGAACATGACTACTCATCATAAAAACTGGGATTCCTCTGCTTCTTCAAGGAACAACCCGAGAGTCAATGTTTCTTCCACCTCAGCAAACCCTGATATGACCGAACTCACACGCATGATGACTGAAATGAGCAAAAGTATCACGCTTCTCGCTTCACATCAACAACAACAACAAGTTAAAGCGGTTGCTAATCCTTGTGAAACATGCGGTGGTCCTCACTCATACATCGATTGTCCTTCGACACAAGGAAATCCGGAAAATGTGTATGCAGCTTATGGTAATTATTCACCGGAAAATTACCAAGCTCGACAACAAGGGGATAGAAATTTGTTGAGTTACCGATCAAACAACTACCTTTCACCCGGTTTTTCTCCTCAAAACCAAAACCCCGCCAACAACTACAATAGAAGCAACCAAATCCCACCAAGAGCTTCTAATCCTTATCACCCACCCGCCCAACAAACCCCACCCATTAACCCGGATGTTGAAGCCATAATGAGAACCCACAGTGAGCAAATCAAGAATCTGCATAGCCAAATTATCAATCTTAAAGGAGATATTACCAAGCAAGGAAATGAGATAAGATCCAAGCTTCGAGATAATATTCAATCCTCCTTCAGCAATCAAACCAATGATTTGAAGAATATGCTTGCTAGTTTCTTGCCCGCAGCTCAACCTTCTTCTTCGAGTTCTCTACCTTCAAACACCGTCACCAATCCGAGAGCAAATGTGAGTGCTATTACTACGCGTAGTGGAATTACCATTGTCGATCCACCAATCCCACCCCCATCATAATCTACACCTCCTCCACCACCATTTATTCCTACTCCTCCTACACCTAGTATTAGTGCACCATTACCGTCTCCGCCTCGTCATGACGATGTTCCTAGGAAGGACCCTTCAACATCTCAACCTTTACCTACTACACCTGCACCTTCACCACCCAAACCCAATATCCCTTATCCCTCTCGTTTAGGCAAGACCAAAATGCTAACCAAGGACGGCTCTGAAGTGTCACGCTATGTGAAGATGATCTCTCAGATGACCTTCAACATTAGATTTCTTGAAGCACTTGTCCACATGCCCAAATTTGTCAAAGCATTTAAGGAATTGCTTAACAAGAAGGAGAAGTTGATTGAGCTCGCCAACACACGCTTAAATGAAAACTGCTCTGCAGTTATTCTTAAAGAACTTCTGGAAAAGCTTGGAGATCCCGGTCGTTTTGTGTTGCCTTGCGTGTTCAACAAAACTGAAGAATTTACAGCCCTTGCTGATCTCGGGGCCAGTATTAATTTGATGCCTTTGAGTGTTTGGAAAACACTATCATTGCCCGACCTCACTCCAACAAAGATGACTCTTGAACTTGCAAATCACACTCTCGCTTACCCCGTTGGTATTGCCGAAGATGTGTTCATCAAAGTAGGCACATTTACTTTCCCGGTCGACTTTGTCGTTGTTGATTATGAAATGGACCCTCGTATTCCTTTAATACTTGGTCGGCCATTCTTGAGAACCGGACGAGCTTTAGTGGATGTGGCCGAAGGTGAGTTAATCTTAAGAGTCGGGGATGATTCACAAGTTTTCAAAATGGGGAAGCTTACAAGTAAATCCTTTGGAGGCCGAGAATCAGTGAATATGATTAATGTGCTTGATGAGTTTGTCGTCTACAACAATCCTTAATTCGATTCTTCTATTGATAATCCACTTTTTCAAGATGATGTGGATGATTCTCGCTCCAATTTGGAACCTTCTCCCATTTATGATTCTCCACTGGTCTTTGATGCTTATGATGATGATTCTAGCTCAGATTCGGATGAATATGATGACCTTACTTCTGAGTATCCCGACCTGCCCACATATGATGATTTTGATGAGGCCGATACTCTTTCGAGCGATTCTTCACATGATGAAGATCCTCCGCCATCACTCGATCCTACTTTGGATGATTACTCATTTGAGGAATACTTCTCTATGTTTCTCAACACTTACTTCCCTCATGAGAGTGATGCTCCTCCTTTGGACTTTAAAGATTATCGTCTTGATCCTACTTTGGATTTGAAGAACATTCTTTCAAAGGAGAAGAAACCGGTCGACACCGATATCCACAGCACATATGATTTAACACCTCTTTGTCCATCATCTGAGGACGAGGTTGTGCTTCTTCGCGGATCTTCTTCACACTCTGCTAAGCCTAAGTGCTATTTTCCCCTAAAGGAAAAGGTGTTCGACCCCGGTATTGAAATCTTTAAGCCATCTCAGTATCCACCTGATGAAATAAAAGGAAAAATCTTTGGAATTATTGAAGACATGCTTGCATTACTTCACCCTTGCTTCCACCGTGCTCCATCGCTGCTTAAGGGAACCTTGCCTACTCTTCCTTGGCTTGCCTTGTTCGCCTTAAGCCTGTGCTATTTGATGGATGAAAACTATGTCTTTGATCCCGGTGGATATGTTTCATGCTTCTTCCTATGATGATCAAGGTCGAGTCAGGCTCACAACTCGGTAATCAAAAACCAAGCACTTCTTGGGAGGCAACCCATGCATCTATCTTTTCGCTTTCTTTATCATAAGTGTAGGGGGGAGACCCTTTGGTTTGCTTTCCTCTCCTCTCTTAATCAGGGATTCGAGCTTCAATGATCCACTCTTGATGATTCTTGACGACCCGTGATTCCGTGTCCACTTCTTCCCGGTTCTATCCTAAACTCTTTTCGATTCTCTATTTTATATTTTCTCAATATTAAAATAGGAATCTCTTTAGTTGTCTTTTCGTTGGCGAGATTTAAACAACGTGCACAATGTCCTAAGTGTAGGGGAGTTTACTCCCACGTGCTTAAACATTGAGGACAATGTTTATCTTAAGTGTAGGGGGGACTTCTATCGAAGTTAAGTGGCCTTTTCCTTGTATTTGCCCTCATTTTAACCGGAAAATCAATTTTTCGACATTTTTCAAAGTTTTTGATCTATTTTGGCCTATTAGTTTTTCCCTTTGTATAGTTATTTTCTTTCCTTGCTAGAATAAATCTTTAATAAAGTGGTTTTAATTTTCAAACATTGTGAATCTTTTGACTCAACCCGAGTTTACTTATCTTAGTTTATTCTAGCTAGTATCCTTAACGTGTTTAAGTCAAGTTTTGCTAGGCTTTTATATAGGGAGCTATAAAACGCGAAAGTCTTAACTCTCACGGGTTAAGAACAAGAACTTTTCGCAAGTTCCTATAATTTATCCTAGAGATTCGTTTATCAAGGGAACTTTAAAATGTGATTTCTAAACTTGTAAAAGTCTAAGAGTTTGCAAGATCCTATAGGCGACTCGAAAACCCAAAACTTTGATTTAATAAGGCTAAGTATCCACGAGTCTCATTACTTGAGATTTTAAACTATGGAGAACGAGAGATGATAGAGCCAATTATAAGTTCGGTATTCTTTCGTGAATTTATGTGAGTTAATTATGAGCCTATTCTCCCATCGCTTGCTAATAAATTTATCTACAATAAATAAGGTTGTACGATTTGAAAAGTTACTTAGCTTCTAGCCCAAGATCGTTTAAAAGTTGCTCGGTATGGATTAGAGTTCATAGCCAAGGCATAACTTATTGAAGCGGGATGCGAAGATTGGCGAGTCCGAAAAGGCCCTAACAAGGCATGAGGGCTATATTTTGTTGCTAAAGATCCAAAAGTGATGTGAAGAATCATTTATCAAAAATCAATATGAAGGATCGAGACACACGACGAAAAGCAAAAACTCCCCAAAAGTCATGGAGAAGTGTATCCGAAAAGACCCTAGCAAGGTATGAGGATAAATAGATCCAAGTCAAAAAGGAGGCGGATCGTTGTATATCAAAGTCCAAAATAAAGATTGGAGAAAAATGAAGAAGTCGTGGTCCAAGTATGAATCTCTCAAAACTTCAAGTGAAGAAATTCCTATATGAAGAGAAGACCATTATTTCATGAACGTCTCTCAAGGTTTGAAGTATGAAGTCGCTGCCAAATATCGGTCCGAGAAAGGTCTCAAATCGCGAAACGAGTTATGCCAAGATATGAACTTTATGAGGTCCCGAGAAGCAGTTTTAAAAGATTTTATCCTTTAGCTAACTATTGATTAAATCGTACACTTTATTTTCGGACTAAATAAACTATCGAAATAAGTCAACAATGCATCCTCGTGATCATTCAAGAAAACAATAAAATATAAGAGATACCCCTAGGAACAAGGGAGTCTAAGTGAATAATTGGCCCACATGAGTTCGTGATAGTTTGCTAACTTATAATAACAATGATCTCGTTTTTAAGCTTGGTTTGGAGAAAGTGAAAACTTGAGGATGATGATTATTCATGACATTTCCAAAACCCAAGGTATGCTTTTTGATTTCTTTACTTTGAATGTTTATAGTTTTATATCTCTTTAATAAAGGCCACTATGGATTGATTATGATGAAAAGTGTAAACGTGCTTTGTAACTAATGCATTGCATGAGGACATTGCAATGGTCAAGTGTAGGGGATTTGAAAGGTGTGTAAACACCCATCCTTTTTACCACTTAATTACAATAATAATCGAGCCAAAACGTGTATTTTATGTCTTTTATGTCGGAATTATGCGTGGTTTGTGTTTTTGTTGTGATTTAGGACGAAATTGTGAAAAGTGGAGAAAACACGGCATTTACGGGCTTTTATTGAATAAAAAGATGAAAGATGAAGTCGAGAAGTCAAGAGTGCAAAAAGAACGGAAGTCCAAGACCCATTCTAAAGATTTATCGAAGAAAAAGTCGAAAGACGGAAGTTTACTTAAAGCCGAAGAACTCAAGTCTATTTTATTGAAGAATTAAAAGACGAGTTTGAATAAATCCCAAAACAAGTCCAAGTATTAAGAAGATTTAAGAAGATTAAAGAAGCTTAAGGACTTGATCATGCAATTAAGAAGAAAGGAAGGAGGGGAGGAAGCTTCCTCTAAACACTTCCCTAATCTCCTATAAATAGTCATTAGATAGTTCATTTTCATTTTGTTGGCTAAGGTGACAATTAGTCTTCCACTTTTATTTACCTTGCACCTTTAATTACTTGCACCTTTAATTACCTTGTCTTGCACTTTTAATACATTTAATTTTCAAGTAAGTGTTCTTTAATTATCTTGTTTTAAATCTCTCATTCTACCTTTCTTTCTTGCTTGATCTTTATGTTTACATGCTTATTGTCTTGTTTATTTGATTAAAGATTGTGTTTTTATACTTTTGATTGTTTTAGATCATTGATTTTCATAGCTTATTGTGTTTATCTTTAAGTTTATAAAGTTTTTATAAAAGTTGTTTTTATATAAAAGTTTGTTTTTTGTAAAGTTTATTCATTTCGTGTTTTAAAAATCCTTAAGTTTCAGTTTAGTAGCTTGTTTTTATACGGTTTGCCTTAGGAATTTCGTCTTGTGCTTATTAGAATTATAGCTTATTTGTTTAGTTTATTTTGTGCTTCATCTACTGTATTCCGATCTAGTAAATCGGAAAAGGGTTTCATATTCCGACCAGCTCTTTGGCTTGGTCGGAAAAGGGTTTACACATTCCGACGAGGAGGGCTTTGGTATTCCGATCAGGGGAGGTTTGGGTATTCCGATCAGGTAAGTGAGAGTTATTTCGATTGGTGCTCCTTTCCAAATTCCGATCGAGGTGTTTGTTTGGACATTCCGATCAGGTAAGGTGACATATTCCCATCAAAGGGTTCCGATCAGCATTCCGACCAAGTTCCACTCCACATTCCGACGGGATCAATTTTCCGACCAGCAGGGTAAGTAAACATTCCGATCAAGAGTGACAGATATTCCGATCAGGGTGTTTTGGTTATTCCGATGGTGAGTTGATCGGAATATTTTCCGATTAGGATTGTTTTCTTTATACTTTGTCTTATTTAATTTTTACCTTTTCATTTTAATACTTTGTCAATTTTAAATTTCCGTCACGCTTTTAATTTTTGTCATTTTATTATTTTACTTTTCAAAGTTTTTAATATTGCACCATTTAATTTTAATTAGACTTAGATTTAATTTCTCGCCGTTTACTTTAACGACATTTACTTTTAAGTCTTTGCACTTTTAATTTAAAAACAACCAAAAATATTTGTTTACCAAAATCAATAGTGTCACACATAGAACCTAGATCAATTCGATTAGACACACATCAAAGAACTTTTTACCTGGCCAAAAATTTTTGTCATTTTATTATTTTACTTTTCAAAGTTTTTAATATTGCACCATTTAATTTTAATTAGACTTAGATTTAATTTCTCGCCATTTACTTTAACGAAATTTACTTTTAAGTCTTTGCACTTTTAATTTAAAAACAACCAAAAATATTTGTTTACCAAAATCAATAGAGTCACACACATAGAACCTAGATCAATTCGATTAGACACACATCAAAGAACTTTTTACCTGGCCAAAAGCCATGTATTAATCCAAAACGGATGTGAAGCAGTTTTGGAGGTTTTACCCGCAAATATGGAAGCTGAAGAGAAATCTAAGCTTGACAAGAAAGCTCACAGTGCCATGATTTTGTGTTTAGGTAACAAGGTCCTGAGAGAGGTTACCGGGGAGACGACTACAGCGGAGGTTTGGTCAAAGCTCGAGTCTTTTTACATGACAAAGTCATTGGCTAACAAGTTGTACCTGAAGAAGAAGTTGTATACATTCTACATGCCGACTGGACGAAAGATTTCCGAGCATATAGATGAGTTCAAAAAAACCGTTCTTGATCTAGCAAATATTGAGGTAAAATTCGAGGATGAAGATCTTGCTTTATTGTTACTCACGTCTTTACCAGCATCATACGAAAACTTTGTGGATACCTTGCTTTATGGACGGGAATATTTGACTTTGGAGGACGTGATGGCCACACTAAATTCAAAGGAAATCAAAGAAAGGTTCAAGGCGAAGGGGGATGATGGTGAAGGGTTATATGTGAGGGGAAGAACTGATCGCAGGAATTCACATCAGTCAAAGGGAAAGTCAAGATCAAAATCTCGAGGTAGAAGAATCAAATGCTTTATTTGCCAATCTGAGGAGCACTTGAGAAGAGACTGTCCGAAGAATAATCGCAAGAAGTCAAAAGGTTACGTCAAGAAAGATGATCAACCAAGCTCCAGTGGTTCGATTTATGACGATTCTGAGGTGATGATGGTAATGAGTGCAGAAAGACTGCAAGATTGGATCATGGATTCAGGAGGTTCATATCACATGTCACCCAGGTTAGATGTATTTTTTGATTTTCTGGAATGCGATGGGGGCAGCGTACTGTTAGGCGACAACAGGGAGTGCAAGATCAGGGGTATTGGGAAGGTAAAGGTACAACTGAAAGATGGGTCAAGTTTTGTGTTACACAATGTCAGGTACATTCCTGAATTGAAAAGAAACTTGATATCGCTGGGAACTCTTGGAAAAGAGGGATATACCGTAAAATTGCAGTCGGGCAAAATCAAGGCGATTAATGGTTCTAGGGTTATTATATCTGGAACTAGAAGGGAGAACTGTGTGTACTCTTTGGATGGCCATGCATTGGCCGGTGAGCTTAATGCTAGTGTTGAAGAAAAAGACAGTCTTGTGCAAGTTTGGCATAAAAGACTAGGACATATCAGTGAGGCGGGTCTACACGTGCTGGAAAAGCAGGATTTTTTTGGAAAGAAGAGTCTAGGTAAGCTCGATTTTTGTGACAACTGTGTTCTGGGAAAGGCACATCGAGTCCGTTTCGATGTAGGAAGGCACACTACTCAGGGAGTGATAGACTATGTTCATTCAGACTTATGGGGTCCGTCTCAGGTGGAATCATTAGGAGGTAAGAGGTATTTCTTATCTATAGTTGATGATTATTCCAGAAGGGTATGGGTTTATGTTCTCAGGTTCAAACACGAAGCATTTGAAAAGTTCAAAGAGTGGAAGCAGTTAGTAGAAAATCAGACTGGGAGGACGGTTAAGAAGCTTAGGACGGATAATGGTCTTGAGTTCTGTAACCGGGAGTTTAATCAACTATGCACTGAGAGTGGGATTGCTAGACACTTGACGGTTGCCGGGACGCCGCAGCAAAATGGGTTAGCAGAACGGATGAACAGAACTCTCATGGACAAGGTACGCTGTTTATTAGTACAGTCTGGATTGCACAAGACCTTCTGGGCGGAAGCGACATGTACGGCCGCATATCTTATAAATAGGTCACCATCGACAGCGATTGAGAAGAAGACACCTATGGAGATGTGGTCGGTACATCCTAGTGATTATGGGATGTTGATGGGTTTTGGCTGTGTCGCGTATTCATACGTTAAACAAGGTAAGCTCGAGCCGAGAGCGGTAAAATGCGTTCTTTTGGGGTATCCTGAATGTGTGAAGGGGTACAGACTATATAGGCTTGATAATGAATCGCCTAAAATAGTCACAAGTAGGAACGTAGTATTCAATGAAAGTGTCATGTACAAAGACACGTTGAAGGATACTGGTGCAGGTAAAGATAAGTCTGTTGAGGAATTACAGGTTGAGGTGGAACTGTAGAGGTTAAATAATCATACGCCTGAGGAAGACCATAATGGTCAGGAAGATCAAACAGGTCAGGAAGATCAGACAGATCAGGAAGACCAAACGGATCAGGAAGATGGCTATGATGAAGGTGCAAGGGTTCAAGAAATTGATCATCCACCGGATCTCACTGATTATCAATTGGTTCGAGATAGAGAGCCAAGTACAAGAACGAAACCGGAAAGGTTTTGGGATGAGAGTAATATGGTTGCTTATGCGTTTGCTGCAGCAAAGGAAGAATATACTCATGAACCATTGACATACCAAGAATCAGTTTCTTGTGAAGACAGTTCTAAGTGGAAAGCTGCTATGAAAGAAGAGATGGATTCTCTGAGGAAGAACAAGACCTGGGTGTTAGTAGATCATCCAGCTGGGCAAAAGCTGGTGAGCTGCAAATGGCTGTACAAAATAAAGGAAGGGATTGAAGGTGTTCAAAAGCCTAGGTACAAGGCAAGGTTGGTAGCTCGTGGATTCACACAAAGGGCGGATATTGATTACAATGAAGTATTTTCGTCGGTAGTTCGACACACATCTATTCGGGTTATACTTGCATTGACTGCGTGTAAAGATTATGAGTTGGAGCAGCTTGATGTAAAAACGGCGTTTTTACATGGAAATCTTGAAGAAGTGATCTACATGAGGCAGCCACCGGGATTTAAACAAGGTAACAAGGTATGTTTGTTAAAGAAATCTCTTTATGGTTTGAAGTAGTCACCTAGGCAATGGTACAAGAGGTTCGATGAGTATATGCTGAGCAACGGGTTTAAGCGTAGCAGTTACGACAGCTGCGTATATTACATGAGTTATGCACCAGGGGAGTATATCTATCTATTGTTATATGTAGACAATATGCTGATTGCTTGTAAAAGCAAGGCTGAGATCGTGGCTACCAAGTCTTTGCTTAAAAGGGAGTTCGACATGAAAGAGCTCGGGGAAGCAAAGAAGATTCTTGGTATGGAGATCGTCAGGGATCGGAGTCGCAAGATTCTGAGGGTGTCACAATCTGGGTACGTTTCTAAAGTTTTAAACAGGTTTAGAATGGACAATGGGGAGTCGGTTCAGACACCATTGGATGGGCACTTCAAGCTTTCGTTGAAGGATTGTCCGGTTAGGGATTGTGATGTTGAAAGAATGAGTAGGGTGCCGTATGCGAATGCGGTTGGGAACTTGATGTACTTGATGGTATGCACGAGGCCAGACATAGCGTATGCAGTAAGTGTAGTTAGCAGATATTTGGCGAATCCGGGTAAACTCCATTGGGAAGTAGTGAAGTGGATTATGAAGTATTTGCAGGGCACTGTAAACGTGGGTTTGGTGTATGGGACAAATCGTGGCAACCATGTGGACGTAACAGGTTTTGTTGATTCAGACTACGCTAAAGATCCGGATAAAGGTAGGTCTCTCACTGGTTACGCATTTTTAGTACAAGGATGTGTTGTAAGCTGGAAGGCAACGCTACAACACGTGGTGGCTCTTTCAACTACAGAGGCAGAGTATATGGCCCTTACGGAGGCTATGAAGGAAGCTATTTGGCTTAGGGGACTCTTGGAAGAGTTGGGAGTGAAGATCAACACTGTTGCAGTTAATTGTGATAATCAGGGCGCGATTCACTTATCGCGGAATTATGTTTTTCATGAAAGGACTAAGCACATTAATGTGCGTTATCACTTTATCAGAGAAGTCTTGGAAGCAAAGACGGTTGAAGTTCTGAAGGTGGGTACTGAACACAATGCTATGGATGCCTTGACGAAGGTGGTACCTGGACGTAAGTTACAACACTGCCTGGAATTGCTGAGTGTTGGGATAGGCTAATATAAATTCTAAGGTGGAAATTTTTATGTTTAGTCTTTATTTTACCTAATTCGTATCTAGGGGTCAAGAGTCGAGTAAGCCTATACTAGCTAAGCATAAAGGTCGGTTGGCATTGTCTAAGCCCAACCCGACCGGGAGTCATTGTAAGTGTCGGTTCCCCCTCATCTCTATAAAAGGAGGTGAGGGGGAACAAACCAAATACGTCATTCTTTCAATAACTAATCAGAGTCGATTAGGGATATTACCTTATGTTGGCGTCGCTTTTCTTTTCTGTCGATTGCTGTGTGTGTTACGATCGAATATTCCGCATCTAGTAATCAGGGTTGTAGGTATTAAACCCTACATCTCTTGAAACCAATGTTGTGTATGTGCATCCGAAGTGGTTTTGTTGATCTTTCCGCCTCAAAACCAACGCTAATTGTTTTTAGAACACACGGTTTTGTGCCAAAGGGCGCGTTATAGCCCCTGTGGCGCTACATTGTTTTGCAATACGACGTCCCTCGCTATCCACCCGTGTTTGAACAACACATATTATAGGAGTTTCTCTATGTCAAGCTTATATTAATTTACAGCAGATGTTCAGTGATGATCAGTGATGCTGGTCATCACTACTCTGCATCTCTTCAGCATCCTCAAACCGTTGGTCATTGATTTGAAGCTATAACGAGATTAAAACAGAAAGAGATTATATAAGCATAAGCAATAAACAATGGAGTTCCGCTTTCCCTTAACAATTCAAGAGAGCACAAAATCAGTAATTTTTGAAATAATATAAAAGTTGCAAACAAAAAACACAAACTTTGAAGAACAGGTGTATATCACTCTATCATCCACCTTTGAGATGAGTTCATTGTATATTATTCGACTTATTTCTATTTTCACTGGTGTATCTGTTTACTTTGATTGTACAAGCTAAAATGGGCTTCGAACTAAGTTTATTGGATTTAAATACCAACTAACTTTTTAAAATTTATTACTTAAATTTTTTTATTACTAATATCATCGATATATTTTCAAATATCTTTTTAACTTGAATCATCGTTAGTTAAAATGTATCATCGTTAGTCTACTTACTCAACGATAGTTCGCAATGTTAATCCTTTTCTATTAACAGGCATTTAATTATTCTCCTAGGAACTTGTTTTAGAATTTTTTTTCTTATATATTTTCCAAAGAAAACATTTCAAAAAAAAACTAAAAAAAGCGAAACAGAAAATAAAAAAAAAAATTTAGTTTTCTTTACCAGGTAAAAGAAATTTGAAAGAAAACAATTATTTCGGATTTTATTTATTTTTTTCATTAATTTCTTTTTTTGAAATCGGGTCATTTAAATTTAGAAAAAAATTAGTTAATGTTTTTTTATCTTTTCAAATTAATTTTAGTTTTTATGATTTTTCCGAAATTTCGGAAAAAAATACTCAAATTTTTTTTTAGTTTGTTTGTCAAATTGCGATAGAAAATGTATACAAACTTCGAAAAAAATGTGTAAAAATTACTTCCTTTCATCACAGTTTGGAAAAAATCTGGGAAAAAATCAGTAACTTCTTTTTTCAGAATTTTGAAAAAATTATGAAAATTAAAATTAATTTTAAAAGATAAAAAAAATTCGAATTTCTTTTTCAAATTTAAGTGACCCGAAAAATGTTTTCTTAAAAAATAAAATGCAAAAAAAAGAGAATATCGAAAAAAAGAAAACTAAAAAATTACATTTTTATTTTTTCTTTCGATTTTTTTATTTTTGATTTTTTTTTTCTTTCGAAGGATATAAGAAAACATTCGACTTTAAAATTCGTAACAGAAAGATCAAATGACTGTTAATAGAAAAGGTTTAGCGTTGCAAATGATCGTTGGCTAAATGGACCAACGATGATATATTTTAACTAACGATGGTTCAAGTTAAAAAGATATTTGGAATATATTGGTGGTATTAGTAATAAAAAAGTAAGTGTTTTAAAGTGGTAAATTTTAAAAAGTTCATTGGTATTCTATATATTTTACCCTCTAATGAATAGTGTGATTTAATTTTTACCGCAATAAATTCCAACCCTTTACCGTGTGATTAATCTTTGAATATTTGAAGTCATCGATATTTTCACTTTACTATGTCTCTACCCGTCCGATGGACGATTTTCTGAATAATCTGAGTAAATTACTAAACGTTGTGTTAGTGTCATTTCAAATTGCATAAAATTTGCGAGAGATTTATTAAAAAAGTTATTTGATCAGAATTTTTAGGTTTTTTGTATGTCGATTGAATAGTTGCAGAAAGAAAATAAGAAAAATATACTCTTGCTTACTAACATAAAAAGGTTGTAAAATATTTTTGGAGTTAGGCCATGTGCATATATATAAACAATCTCAATTTGTACATATGGTTAAGATTATCTTTTAAACATCTTAGTTTTCATAAAGTCCTTAATATAACCTTTTTTGACCCAATAAGTTTGACAAATGATCAATTGAACAACAGACTCAACACCGACCATATGAAGCCCGACCGAAGACATACCAAACAAATGGGTTACACTGAGTAGTTGTTTTGATCTTGTCACAAAAATTTTGATATATACATGTGATAAATTATTTTACATAATGAGATAAATTCAGCTTAAGCATTCGAAACACACATCACAAATACACCCACAATAAAAGTTTAAAATACTGGAAGTTGATCGTCAAATACATAATAAAACAACTGAACTATACAACATACTACATCCATCCCATATTAATTGTCCTATATGTCAAATTGCCAACTAATATAATGGATCGACATTTATTTATATACGTCAAAAGATTAAAACGAGACAAAATCCGTCAGTTGTGTGTGCCAAAACCAAACACAATCAAATGTTAGATTCCTTTAAAAAAAGTCTGATCACACAAACAACTATATACCCAACTCCTACAATTCTTGTAAGTTTTCATTTAACAATAACAAGTTTAATTGCAAAAAAATAAAATAATACACAAACGTATTTTGAGAAAAATAACAAAACAAAGTCATGCATATTAATACAACGAGTGGCATAGGACAAAATAAGTCCGTTAGGTCGACCAAACTCTAAAAATAACAAAAAATAGTTTCCTTTTAATAAAAACGAGTCACACTGTCAACAGATATAACTAATACACAAACATAGTTTCAGGAAAAAAATTACGAAACGACCCCGCCCGTTGGGCGGGTTACGACACTAGTATATATATATATATATATATATATATATATATATATATATATATATATATATATATATATATATATATATATATATATATATATATATATATATATATATATATATATATATATATATATATATATATATATATATATATATATATATATATATATATATATATATATATAACTTACTTTTAAGAAAAAGCAAGTATACTCGGTAAGTATTAAATCTCACGTTTAGGAAAACGTGAAACTCGATATGTGAAGTTCGTTCTTGGCGGAGGTGTAGTTGTGTAGCCAATATTAAAAATCAAATTTGGATTAGTAACATTTTTGGATGTGAGAAAGATTGGAAATTAAAGACGAGTTACGCTAAAATTAAACTACGCCGAAGAAAATGTAAAATCGTAAAACGTGTCGAATTAAAATTTTTAACTAAAAAATTATAAAAAATCACAATTAAATCCTAAATAATATAAAAAAGGATTAAAAATCAACAAAACTTTTTTAAAACTTTTTATTAAATTATTATTTAATTTTAAATGCTATTTAAAGCCCTAAAATTAAATAAAATCAACAAAAAGTCCAAATAAATATTTTATCATCTGTAAATCTCATTTATATTATTCTATTACTAAAATTGTTTTTCAAAAAATTTTAAAACTAATTTTTTATTTATAAATGGCTAAAACTAATTTTTAAATTAAAATAATCATGAAAATTAAAATAATAATGGGAAAAATACAAAACCTTTTTCTAAAATTCAAATTTACTTAAAAGTATTTAGGAAAAATGATAAAGACGAAAAAAGTTGAAAATAAGCTAGATAAGACAAAAACAATAAGTTGTTGATCCAAAATGTATTAACAGTGGGAAGATTGTGAAGTCAGTGGGAACTGGGCTTCCGACTGACAGTGTAAATTTGAACAGGGGTTTATGGGAGCCTGTTTTTGGTATGGTTGATGGTTTTGCTCGGCACGAAGGGAACCCCAACAAGCATGGACTTGTGGGGAGTCAATACAAACAGAAATCACACAAATACCAACACAGATTTAAGCACAAAGACACACAAATCAGTCAACAAAAAACTGCAAACATAAATACTCTAAGTTTTTGAAGTACTTGGCAGAAAGGTGAGATTTAAGCTACAAGAACATGAATGAAAGCTATCCAAACTACAAGATAATGGCTAACAGCCCTAGGCAAACCTAAGATCTAGCTATGCTCCAAGAATCAAGTCTCAAAACACAACAACACAGGCACACAGACCAACTAATTAAATATGTAGGTTTGAAAAGAAAATCTTGCAATTGTTACTATAACTGCAACTAGACCTAAATAACTTTGAGAACCAACTAAACCAACCAAACTAAAGATGTTTAACCTATATGCAAGACACTAGTTATCACCCTGCCCCTTGAGCATACATGAACCAAACACCCCTTACTTTGACAGTTATGAAGTTTTTTCAAAGAAACTATCGGTTAACACCTAAACAAAATGATCCAAACTCACTAGTAAACCAATAAACCTATACTAGAAAGAGTTACACATAAAAATTCCACAAATAAAAAACCATCCACAAATTCACATAGAAATCAATTCAAGATAGAAAGGAGAAAAAACGGTTACTAATTATTGGCTTGTTCAGCCCATAAGCACACCAACCTTCACACCTACTATCTAGCTTGATAAAGGTGGATTTGAGAGACGAGTAGCAAGACAATCGCCTGGTTTTGTTGGTAAGCTACAACAACTTAAAAACCAGTAGATGAAGAAGAAAGAGTATGTCTTGAATACATGCGCACTAACAAACACAAAATAAGAAGGATAGAGTAATCAAAGGAAACAACAAGCTTAGTGTCAACAAGCTTGTTGTAACTTTTTGTACAATGGTCTTTGAGTAATAAAAAAATGACACAAAAGACTTTTTCACCAAAAATCATTGGAAGAAAAGTTTTTGCAAGTAAAAGATAGTTGTTACCAACAATGAAATAAACAAACGTGTATAAGCTTGTAAGCTCTCAGCTTGTCAGACTACAAGCTTATACACAGCTTATACAACATTGGGTCTCAAAAAAATATTTTCCAAAATAAACTGGAACAAAATATTTTTTATAAACAATATAACTAAATTTGCAGATAAGTAAAGAATTACACTGCAAAAACATTAAAGGGAACTCAGCAAAATTTTTATAAAGTTAAAACTTAATTTTCATTAAACTTAAATTTTACAAAAAATGCTCGAACGAAAAGTATAGGCCACAAACCGGCTCTATATTTATACTAACTATAGAATATACTAGAACTATTAAACCCTAGATATTACAATTCCATAATTTCCCTTGATATTCTTGTTTGAAAATGTTAATCCCACTTAATCCATAACACAAGATTCTAGAGAGAGAAAGAGAAGAAAAGTAGAGAGAGAAACAAGAGAGATGGTGGAAGGTTTATGTTTACTAGAGAGAGAAAGTAAAATGAACCAACACCCTCTTCCACACATGGAAGAGGGTTTATATACCCATGAGCTTGGTGGGCTCATGGGCTTGTTTCTTGGGTCGGGCTTGGCTTGCACTTGGGCTTACGCCCCTAACCTATACAATATTAGCTTAAAGTCCAAGCCCGGTTAACCCGACTAACCTATTACAATACAACACCATTAACGACTAAGATGACCTATTACATTCTTGTTCGACTATATGAAATATACAGCTAACAATCTCCCCCAATGTATCAGTCATCTTTAAAATGCATAAGATGATTGAGTGAATATATTCTTGTGGAGGTGATCTTCCTTCTTAGGTCTTGTATCTTGGTCTTGATCTTGTTTGTAACGGTTTTGTTCCTTCATGCCTTTGTGATCTTTATCTTGAGCCTTTGTCATTTGACTTTGAGTGCTTGTGATCTTCAATCTATTCTTGAAAGTGTTCATCTTGAGCTCTTGTGACAAGATGACCTATTACATTCTTACATTCTTAAGTATCTTGATTATCGCCATCTTGTGCTCTTGTGACTTCTGAATCGACATCGGTTAGTACACAGCTACGCCACCTTCTTGATATGCAGCAACATATATAGACACGGATAAAATAGCTTTGAACATTTCATCCTAACTCGGTAGCGTTTTACCTCCGGTCGGTGAAGACCGTTAGACGGTATTAGATACCGTACCTGTGATAGGGTAGATTTGATTAAGAACCTCCTTGACAGGTTTTCCAGGTGGTAGTAGCCAGTTCTCTCTACTCAATCATCTCAAAGCAGACTACGAACATAAAGAGTGAATCATAAGGATAAATTATCCGTCTGATTAGAGTCGTCAATTCAGAATTCCTGGAACAAGTTTGATTCTATAAGAATCACACCGTTGTTGCTTTCCAGTTTGTCACAAGCTTGATTCATAAGGAATCTTGCGAGTTACCTACCGTAGTGCTGTTTGATGTTGACACTGGAAGGATTTCCATTCGTCATTATGAACTCTAATGAGTGTCACTCTGAATGTTCTAGCAAGATCACATGGATTTTGCAAAGAAACCTGGAATCAAGTTTGAATCAATTAAGAATCCAAACTTAGTTGCTTTCCAGTTCTCACAAGTTTGATTCGTGTAGAATCACACAAGTTACCTACCATGAGCTTGTTTGATGCTGGCTCAAGCAGGATTTCCATCTTCATTATGAATCGTATCACTCAGATGTTCTGGCAATATCACAAGGATAATACGTAGGACTCGATTGTGTCCTAATGAGATGATAGATTGATCTCTTTTTGGCTCTAGACTCGATAAGCGTATTTTGGTAATCGGAGGCTAGAGCAGACTGTCACCTTTTTAATATTAACTAACTCTGAGTGAGAAAGTTAATAGATATGTGTTGATCTCCGTGAAAATGAGACAAGTTTCTTTTGAGAGAAACTCGAATGGCTGGGGAAGGGTTGTGCATCGCATCACTGGGATTATGACACTTGTCTTCAAAAGATGTGTTAACCCGGTTTCTGCCTAAGTTGCATAGAATATTTAACTCCTTCAATGCTTACCAATACGTCATCACTAGCACCTTGTTTTGATTGTTCCAGTGCTAACTTAAGTAATTGGTCCTTATTCAGCTTCATTCAGCTCCATCTTTCCTAAGGACAACTATTTCTAGCTATGGAATGTCCTTGGGTAGATCCCTCCTGTTCTGGTTGGATCATAGGACTTAGTTTCCTATCCTAAACCACCTTTTGACTCCAACGTTCCGTCGTGGATAGTAGGTTGTTTTGGGTATAGATCGTAACCATAAAACCATTGAAAACCATTCAAAGTGTTTGATAAAAGTCAAAACTTTTAACACTTTGAAAGTTTTACATTTCCGAAAAGCTCCCCCTACACACATGCGTCAATATACGAACATAGTTTAGCATGTGAAGGAAAGAGTTGCACTTGAGTCTTTAAGATCACATGTTTCTATATATTACATTTTAATCACATTTTCTCCCCTATCTCTAATATAAAAATATAATATTAGAGATACCAATGGATTAAAATATGACAATTTCTGAAAATCGACCGGAGAGAAAAATGTGTGCACTCATGAATCATGGAACATTTGTAGTCGGGTAGCTCCCCCTCAACAATATATGTGTGTCTTGAAGCAAAAATTAAACAAAATTTTGGAAAAACGACACCATAAAATATGTTGAGGTATTAAGATGAGATACCTTATCTGATATAGTATTTTACATATGACAGTTTTAAACCATTTTCGGAATGTGTTGGATACATAAAATATGACAATTTCAGAAATGTACCCAACATCATTAAAGGCTTGAAAACGCTCCCCCTAAAAAATTGATCAAAATAACATATGACACTTTTGAGGTATAAAACCACATTATGAGGAAGGGAGTGTTGAACAAACAATTTTGAAAGATTTAGAAAAACCTTTTGAGAAATTCTTGAAAAATTGTGTTCAACGGTTTTAAAATAATCAGGGTAGAAGAGTTCTCTTCTATTGCTTAGGGAGAGCGCACTGAAACGTACACTACCCTTTCGGGTCCGTTTTTCATGAGTTCAAAACTTTGATTGTTTTGTGACTAGCTCATAACCGAGAAAAATAAATTTCCCGTTGTGAAGGATAAGTTCATCCGTGATAAACTTTCTTTAAGTTAAAGTTCGAGTTCTCAGCTGACATTTACTTAGAAGTCGTTTTTCATGAACTTAAAAACTTTGAATGTTTTTATGAGAAGCTCATGACCGAGGAATATGAATTTCTCGTTGAGAAGGATAAGTTATCGTCCGTGATAAACTTTCCTTATTTGAGGTCCGAGTTCTAAGCTGTGATGCGCTTAGAAGTCATCATGAGAGAATATCAAGCAACTTCATTTGCCAAAACCTCCAAGTCTTCTGGAGTCATATACTTCATACCAAGACGGCCAACGAGATACGTAAACCTATCTTTCGAGAGAGCTTTTGTAAACAAGTCTGCCAGCTGGTACTCAGTTCTGACAAAGTATAATTCCACGATGCCGCGTTCTACTTGTTCCTTGATAAAGTGATATCTGACATCGATGTGCTTGGTGCGGGAGTGCTGAACCGGATTGAAAGATATGGCTATGGCCGACTTTGAGTCACAATACATAGGTATTTTATCAAAGTGGAAGCCATAATCAGTGTGTTGAGTTCTCATCCAGAAGACTTGAGCACAGCACGCGGATAGAGCCACATATTCTGCTTCAGCTGATGAGAGCGAAGTGCAATCCTGCTTCTTTGACGACCAGCTGACAAGCTTGTCTTTCCCTAGAAATTTTATGCTACCAGAAGTGCTTTTTCGACTATTAAGACAACCTGCGTGATCAAAATCTGAAAAAGCTGTTAGATGAAAACCGGTTTCCCTCAGATACCGGAGTCCCATGTGAATGGTATGTTTGAGATACCGAAAGATCCGTTTAACCTCTTTGAGGTGATTTTGAGTAGGTCTGGCTTGATATCGTGCACAATAGCATGTGGCATGATGAATATCAGGCCTGCTGGCTGTAAGGTAAATAAGTGACCCGATCATACTACGATATCGTGTTTGGTCTACGGGATACGAGTACAAGTCAGCGTCTAGGGATGTGGTCGACAATGGTGTACCAACGCGAGCACATGAGGTCATATCATGCTTTTTAAGTATCTCTTGAGCATACTTAGCTTGGTTAATGAAGATACCATGTGGGGATTGATGAATCTGGAGGCTTAAAAAGAATTTTAGCTCCCCCATCATTGACATTTCAAATCTGTTGTGCATTAATTTTTCAAAACTTTTTGAAAGTTTTGGGTTCGTATAACCAAAAATAATGTCATAAACATAAACTTGCACTAGCAGTATGTCATCCCCATATTTATTAGTAAAGAGAGTAGGATCAATAGAACCTTTGGAAAATCCTTTGGAAACCAAGAAGTTTGATAGTTCTTCGTACCATGCCCTTGGAGCTTGTTTAAGTCCATATACAGCCTTCTTGAGACGATAGACTTTTTCAGGATGATGAGGATCGATGAATCCTTTCGGCTGATTCACATACACTTCTTCCTTCAAATGACGTTGAGAAAATCAGTCTTAGCGTCCATCTGAAAAACCGTGAAGCTCGTATGTGCAGCATAATCAAGGAATATCCTGACAGCTTCCAAACGAGCAACTGGAGCGAATGATTCATCGTAGTCTATGCCTTCTTGTTGACGGTATCCTTAAACACAAGACGAGAATTGTTTTTGATGATGGTTTGTTCTTCATCCAGTTTGTTTTTCCAGATCCACTTGAAATCTAAAATTGACATTCCATAGGGTCTGTCAACAAGTTCCCAAACATTTAGTCGTTCAAACTGATGAATTTTGTCTTGCATTGATTCAGTCCACGCATGATCAATGATGGCTTGCTTGATGTTTGTAGGTACTGTTGAACTCACGGTGAGTGCATACATACACACATCGCCATCGGTTTCGAGTTGTCTTTGTGTTCGAACCGGTTGTGAAGGATTTCCAATGACATGATCCAATGGATGATCACGTGTCTAACGGTGAGTGGATGGATATCGTTGGTAGAATGTATGCATGTTGGACGGATCAACATGTTGAGTAGAAGACTCTCCCACTTCGCGTACCGGTGTACCAAACGGGTTGATAAATTCATCTTCGTCAGGTTGTGCATCGACTGCTTGATTGTTGTTTCCTCCTTCAGCATTGACGGTTGGTGATGTTGGTTGTATGGCAATTTCTTAAGTTTGTTGAGTATCTAATGGAATTGTCTCTTGAGCAACGGTTGCTGAAGTAGATGCAGCTGTGTCTTGTTGACATTGTGTGGGTGCATCAGCAGTATTGACAGCGGAAGGCTTTGACACAAGTTGATTGTTTCCATAGTAATATTCTTCAAACATTGGATCATATAAATCAACCAACTCATTCATTTGTGTTGTATCTGTCGAGTCTGCTGTAGGAGTACTTTCGTGACATTCTTGCACGGGACGTACACTGTTTTGTGTAGGTGCCATTATTGGACATTGAGGTGCGGGACTTGAGCTGTTGTGTTCAAGTACCATTTATGGTAATTCGTCAAAGTTGACATGAATTGTTTCAACAATAATCTTTGTTCTCTTGTTGTAAACTAGATATCCTTTCGACAAGGTAGCATACCCCACAAAGATACATGCATCACCTTTTTCTTTCATCTTGTCGAGATTCTCACCGTCTTTAAGAATGTAGCATAAAGATCCAAATACGTGAAAGAATTTAACAATAGTTTTCCTGCCATTGATGATGTGGTAAGGTGTCCTTTCATGTCTAGGGATTACGAGAGAACGATTTTGAGTATAATAGGCAGTTGCAATTACTTCATCCCAGAAGAATAGTGGTAACTTTGATGCAGAAAGCATTGTTCGAGCTGCCTCAACCAAAGTATGGTTCCGTCTTTCGACAACGACGTTTTGTTCAGGAGTTCGAGCAATAGACGTTTGATGTTCGATGCCTTCTTCTTGAAAATAAGATTGCAAAGTCTTGTTCAAAAATTCAGTACCCCTATCCGTTCTTACCGTTAAGACCTGAGCTTGAAGATTGCGTTGTATCATCTTGAGAAAGTTTTTGAGAACCTCTGGTGTTTCATCTTTGGACCTTAAGAAGAAAGTCCAAGTGTATCTAGAGTAATCATCCACAATCACGAGAATATACTTTTTCCCGTTAATACTCTCTACACGGATGGGACCACATAAATCCATGTGTAGATGTTCCAGTCGTCCTTTTGATCTTGGGGTAGTCTTTGTTTTGAAAGACTTTCGTTTTGCTTTCCCCAACTCACAAGATGAACAAAGATGGTCTTTGACGAATTTTAACTTAGGAAGACCGGTAACAATATCATTCTTCGAAAGCAAGTTGATGGTGTCAAAGTTGAGATGTGACAATCGTTGATGCCATAACCATGCTTGAGAGGATGAAGCTTTCGCCATTAAGAAAATTGGATTTTTTTGAAGATGTGTCTTGAAGAGTTACTGTGTAGAGATCAGAACCACGAGAACCTGTAAGAAGGTCATTCCCATCGTAGTCTCTAACATAGAAAGTAGTTTTCCGAAACGCCACTTCCAAATCCGCATCACAAAATTGACCACGGAGAATAAATTGTGATTCAGTCCTTCGACGTAATAAACCCGTTTTATAGTGATGTTCCCTTGAACCAAATCTCCATATCCGAGTATCGGTGCAAACTGATCATTTCCAAACCGTACCGTACCAAGAAACTTCTCCACGAAGTTAATTAGAAGCTTGAGATTTCCCGTCATGTGCATGGTGCACCCACAGTCCATTATGAAGAGAATGATCTCGACGAGCTGCATAAGAATTAGGAGACAATGTAGATTTTGACAAATGGGAGCCCTTGATAGCAGTGGGTTCCAAAATATTAGTAGGCCTAGATTCTAAAGGCAAGCTAACATTCATAGACCCAATTAGAATAGTGGTTGTCTTAGGTACCCATTTGTATCCAGGTGGTGTAAATCTTGAGTACCCTTCTTTACATGTCCTAATCATGTTCTCATAAAGCTTCTTTAACATGTTTTGTTTATGCAGAGTAGTAGATTCTATACGCACTTATTTTCTTAAGTGGTTGAGCAGTGGATTGGTTCAAAGTTCTTGTGGGTTTTCTAGTACTAGTGGGCACAAGAATAGGCTTCCTAGTTCTAGCATTCACGCCATTATGATTAAAAGCACAAGCATCATGATTGAAATTACGAACACATTTTCCACATTTAACACAAACAAATTCATCATTCAAAGTCTTAACATTCAAACTGTCATTACATGCAGTTACAGACGTTTTATTCTTAGAAAGCTTAAAATTCCTACGGTGATCTTATACTTCCTTCTTCTTCCCTTGACTATTGTTACGCATGACTCTATCTTCAGTTCTAGTGCTCTTAAGTTGTGGTCCGCTAACGCTAGTAGTGGGAGTTAC
The DNA here is from genome assembly GCA_025667525.1 of Glebionis coronaria. NCBI lineage: Eukaryota > Viridiplantae > Streptophyta > Magnoliopsida > Asterales > Asteraceae > Glebionis > Glebionis coronaria. The sequence goes on along the minus strand of CM046874.1, from coordinate 134,982,130 downwards.
TCCTGTAGAAGAATACACATGTTGATTAGTTTTCCTAGTATTCTGAGGTAACCGCGATGTTCCAGTTTGAGTGGACCTAGTGTTCATCTTATACATTCCAGGTGCTATCACATTTGTGCTCTTATCAGTTCCTAGCTTAGGCAAAGTCTTTGGGGGTTTGCCCAAAATAGACGATTTAGGGCATTTAACTGCATTCGGTTGACGAACGATGGATGGTTTACCCAATTCAGAATTTCCTTTCATTTTTTCAATGAGTTTTTGTAACTCACTGATGGCTATGTCCCTTTCTTGTACCTGAGCTTTCAAATCATTTATTTCGGAACCTTTTTCATTTAATTGTCGAAACGAAGAAGCTGTCATTTCTTGACACTTTTTATGATTATGAGATTTATCACCTTTTTGTAAAGCAAGTTCAAGAGAAATGGAGTGTTTCTCAAGTTGGGAAAAAAATTTCGAAAGTTTGTTATATGACTGAATTTGTTTCGAAAGCTCTACTTCAAGATTGCGACATTTCTCGTCCGATTCTGACACTAGACATGCTACATGACAATATTGATCAAGATCGGTATACACACCAAGTATAGCATTCATATGGTCAGCATAAAAGTATTCCTTAGAAAGTCGATCAATTTCGTTAGAAAGTTGGTGTTCTTGTGTCTTTAATTTAATTGGAATAAAATCAACTTCATCTTCAAGAGATTTGACATAGCTTAAATCAGTTAACATTTCCTCAGTGAGTGCATTATAAAACATTTCAACATTTTTTGAAAGATCGTCAATGGTTGGAACAATGCATTGTTGAATGACGACTTCTACATGTGGGTTAAGTTTAATATTCCAAATGGTATCTCTAGAAACTTTTTCATAATCGGCGACACCTTTGTGCAAATTTAAAACCCCTGTTTTATAAACTCAAATTGTTGAACACTTTTACTTTTCTCATCCCAATTTCTTTTTTCTTCCGAAATTTGTTTTTCTAACAAAACTGATTGCTTTTTGAAACTCCTTTTTAAAGAAACTTTCTTTTGGGGTTCATCACTTGGTGGTGGAACTCTATTATACATCTTTTGTTCTTTGGAAAGTTCTTTTTGAGGAACAAACTTAATATAATGATCAAAATCAGAAAGGTTTATTAGGTCACTTAAGTTCTATCGACTTTCTTCTTGTTGACGAATGATTTCATCGCAGTCAGGGGAAAGCATAAGAGCAAGATTATCAACATAACAACCGATATCATAAAGAGCAGGCTTGGTACTTTGAACTTTCGATATTCAGGCTTGACAAAACTCGTTTTCATATTTCTATTGAGCATATTCATGGTTTGAATAGACTGGCCCGTTTTGTAAACAATGTTGTTTAACGTTTTGACACTCTTTTCCAAAGCAAGAATTTTTTTCTAACACCCCACCAAATGCTATGCGCAGCGGAACTACAACATTCGGGTGCTAGGCAGTTATCATCGCACACAAGATATATCAAACGACTCCAAAGAGACGTAAAAGTTTGAACTTAAATTAAAAATTGTTAAAAATGTACATGTCTACGGTTTTCCAAACCCAAATGATACAGCACAGAGTTATCGTTTCGGTCCCCATGGATCTCAACCCTAAAAGATACAGTTTTCACAACAACATGACATAAAGTTTAAAATATTCAAGTAAGAATGGGTGGAAAAACAAGTAGACGCCAAGCCACACACACAACTCCCATCCAATGCATGCTCCATGCTACACTTCATCGGTTACCTGAAACACATGCTAAATTTGGTCAACAAATAATGTTGAGTGGAATTCATAGGTTTTACAATTTCATTTTGAACATATGTGTTATAAAAATCATTCACGATCATTCATAGACTTGTCGATCAAACAATCTATTTTCAAGGTTATGACAATTGTGTTTAAGCTCATGACACTAATCCGTTAACTCAATCACCCGCGTAATAATTACCGGCGTGATTCAGATGAAACCAGTGCCCCTTCTAAAGGCATCAGTTGCAATTATACCTTATCTCTTATCACAAATTATCCATCCGCAGGGGGTACCCAACGTACTAGCCCTCGTCTCGGATAGGGTCGTCAACCCCATAGTACTATGACTTTGTATAAGCGGCTATTTTCAATCCACGCTAGGATTAAACAATAGTTAATAGTTCATGAAATTAGGGCCTTTTGCAACTAGGTACTCAACACAATTTCTAAGGCAACATTCGGGTCCAACAATCATTCATGACATATGTTCATTTTGGAAAACTAGCATGCATTTCCCTCGTGGGTAAAACAATAGTAAGCGAGGCTATAAATTCACACCTTATATATAAAGTAGTCGACGATTCGAGTGACGATCACTGACGATGATGAGGATGCCCGGGAAAATCAACACCTATCAAACCAATAACGCGTAATGAGTAATCTCATTTATAACCCTTAAGTACTGTATATAATACATACATATTAGTCAATTGTGATAATTACAACTCACACCAAAACCAAACAAATAAGTGTTACTCGTTTTATACTATTCGTCCATGTTATTAACGTTATTCCCTTTTGGTACTTACCAAAAGTACGGACTGTTTTACTAGACTTAACCCTTTTTATAAAAATTGGCAAAATTATCAAAAATACCTTAAGACCTGTAGAAAACCCATATTTAATCCCATTAAAAGTTTCCTCTTTTACGACCCGTTACTCAACACTTTACCAAACCTACGTTTTTCGGACTGAATTTGCACTTTGACCAAGTCGGACTCATTTGACCCATTTAAAATATACCATTGACCCATTTGACACCTAAGTATAATAATAGACTCACATATGCAGGTTTGAGACCAAAAATCAACCTTTGACCATTTACCAAATTATACCTATGGTCCCCGGGATTTGACCTAAAACCAAGCATAATTTCGGATTATGAAGGTTCTCATCTCCCGGTACACGATTTTCAAAACATCATAACTTTTGACTCGTTAGGAGTCGTAAGCTCTATCTTATACCAAATCGAAGCTAAGAAGACGCTCTACAACTATATCCTAGTCACATGACCTGTTTACAAAATAATTTTTAGGAAAACATCCCAAACTTTCTGCCTAAAATTACCTATCCCAAAATCAATCCAACACTCGTTTCCAAACCCATTTATCGACACTAGACCTCAACCTAAACACTCTTAATCATACCTAACCATACTAATCAGTCCTAAACACCCTAATTATCAAATCCATTTCAAAACCCAAACACAAAATCAAACATGCAATGGGTTTTACCCATTCAAAAACATCTAAAAACAAGAATAAATACATAATTCATAAACAAAATAACAATCACAATGATCCACCAAACACCCCCTTTGTGCCGTGGGGTGTGGGTGATCAAAACCCCCCAACCAAATTGATTTTGGTTGGTTGGTTGAGTGATTAAACATCCTATACACATGAATTAAACATGCATACATCCAATTTAACATCAAAACCACTTTGAAAAATCCATTGATTCTTGGAAAAAAATTTGTGGATGCATGTATGATTAAAGTACATGAAAAGGAAGGGAAAGAAGTAATTAAAGGTTGTCTAATCTTACTTTTGATCAAAACAAGCTAGAAAAAAAATGGTGGTGGTGGTTTGGGTGGTTTTGGCCGTCGGCCTAAAGAGAGAAAAGGGAGGGGTTGAAAAAAAATTTAAGTGAAATGTGTTTAGTGTGTGTTTGTTTCTCCATTTTGTAAAATTAGGAGGGACTTGTGGTGCAATATTAGCTTTCTTTGGTCCTTAAGTGAAAATGACCTCACAAGTTTACGGGAATGACTCACTAGTCATTTTGGAAAATTTTACGGGAGTCGGGGATCATCCCGAACACTCCAAAATACTTTTAGGACACTTTAAATGTACCCGGAAAGCAATAAAACTCACCTGACTCGACTTAACACGAACGAAAGTAAAATTCTCGAAAAATTATAACATCGATAAAACGACAATAAACATAGAAATTTGGCCATCCATCGGGATCGTAGTCGTCATCGTTCTTCTTAAATCGTCAATCGTCAAAATTATGACCTCGAATATCGGTTTCAACCAAAATGATAAAATATATAGAAAATAAAATTTATTAAAAATTTCAAAAATAAGCGTAATTTAGGGTATGGTAAGTGACCTCGGTTCTAGGTATTACATCCACCCCTCCTTAAAGAGAGCGACGTCCAGGCGCTCGCTCTTCTTATACTCACATTTCGTGCCGCTGGAACAGATGAGGATACCTTTCCTTGAAAAAGTCCTCACGTTCCCAAGTGTATTCCGGTCCACGCCTAGAATTCCATCGAACCTTCACAATGGTAATTCTACTATGCTTTAGCCTCTTGACCTCTCGGTCCATAATTTCCACGGGTTCTTCCACAAAATGCATTTTGTCGTCCAATTGAATCTCGTCCAAAGGAATCACCAATTCCTTATCCGCCAAACTCTTCTTCAGATTTGATACGTGAAACGTGTCGTGAATAGCACTAAGCTCGTTCGGCAACTCTAACTTATACGCTACTGGTCCAATTCGTTTAACGATCTTAAATGGTCCAATATACCTCGGACTCAACTTTCCTTTCTTCCCAAAACGAATCACACCCTTCCACGGCGAAACCTTAAGCATAACCATATCTCCGACTTCAAATTCCAACGGTTTTCTTCTGTTATCGGCATAACTCTTCTGTCGGCTTCTTGCAGCAAGTAATCGGTTCTTGATTTGCACAATCTTCTCTGTCGTCTCCAATACCATTTCGGGTCCAGTTAACTGACTTTCCCCTACTTCGCTCCAACACACAGGTGATCTACACTTCCTTCCATACAACGCTTCGAATGGTGCAGCCTTGATGCTCGAATGGTAACTATTATTATACGAAAACTCCACTAAAGGCAAGTGGCGTTCCCAACTTCCTCCAAAATCAATCACGCATGCTCGGAGCATGTCCTCCATCGTCTGAATAGTTCGTTCACTCTGGCCATCAGTTTCCGGGTGATAAGCCGTGCTCAAACTCAATTCAGTGCCCATCGCACGTTGAAGTGATTTCCAAAATTCCGAAGTAAACCTACTATCGCGATCCGAAATGATCGATAAAGGTACTCCATGTCTGCAAACAATCTCCTTCACGTACACACTGGCCAGCTTCTCCATACTGTCCGTCTTCTTCATATGTAAGAAGTGAGCAGATTTTGTCAATCTATCCACTATTACCCAAATCATATCACATCCACTAGGAGTTCTGGGTAAACCCGTCACGAAATCCATAGCGATTCTCTCCCATTTCCATTCTGGGATCTCTGGTTGCACCAACAGCCCAGACGGCTTCTTATGTTCGGCTTTAACCTTCGCACAAGTCAAACACCTACTAACGTAACGAGCAATATCCGCCTTCATATTCGGCCACCAATAGACTTTCTTCAGATCATGATACATTTTATCCGATCCAGGATGTATCGAGTACTTCGACTTATGAGACTCGTTCATAACCAAATCTCGTACTCCAGGCTTTCCTTCCTCGGATGGACACAACGGTAACCAAATCCGATTCTCGAAATATCTCAGCTCGTCTGACCTAACCACAAAAAGAGGTTTCAACATTCTTCCCAAGTTCTTAGCATCAACATTCTCTTTCATTAATCCCTTCTCTTGAGCCTTCAGTATTGTTTCAGTTAAATCAACACCCTCGGTCATCACTAAAGCTCTGACTCTCAAAGGTTTCTCTCGATACTTCCTACTAAGTGCATCTGCTACGACATTCGCCTTGCCAGGATGGTAGCGAATCTCACAGTCATAGTCGCTCAGTAATTCTACCCATCGCCTCTGTCTCATGTTCAACTCCTTTTGGTCCAAAATGTGCTGCAAACTCTTGTGGTCAGTGAATACAACACACTTCGTCCCATACAAATAATGTCTCCACAATTTCAGCGCAAAAACCACAGCTCCTAATTCCAAATCATGCGTCGTGTAGTTTTCTTCATTCTTCCTCAGTTTTCTCGATGCGTAAGCAATCACCTTCTCACGTTGCATCAACACAGCTCCATAACCCTTATGAGATGCGTCACAATACACTACAAAGTCTTCGGTTCCTTCTGGTAATGACAATATCGGTGCAGAACATAACTTGTCCTTGAGTGTTTTGAAAGCGAATTCTTCCTCATCTCCCCATTCATCCACCCTATTCTTCTCGGTAAGCTTTGTCAATGGCTTCGCAATCAACGAAAATCCTTGAATGAATCTCCGATAATACCCAGCCAAACCAAGGAATCGTCGAACTTCAGTCGGCGTTGTCGGTGCCGACCATTCCCTGATCGCTTCGACTTTGGAAGGATCCACGCGAACTCCTTTGCTATCAATTACGTGACCAAGGAATTGCACAGACTCTAACCAAAACTCACACTTCGAGAACTTCGCATACAGCTTCCCCTTCTTCAGCAGATCCAATATCTTTCTCAGGTGCTTCTCGTGCTCTTCCTTACTCTTAGAGTAAATAAGAATATCATCAATAAAAAAATGACAAACTTATCTAGGTAGGGCTTGCATACTCGATTCATAAGGTCCATGAATACTGCAGGCGCGTTTGTCAACCCAAAAGGTATCACTCGAAATTCGAAGTGTCCATACCGCGTACGAAAGGCAGTTATAGGGATATCCTCCTCTCTCACACGCAGTTGATGATACCCTGACCTCAAGTCGATCTTTGAGTATACACAGGAACCTTGTAATTGATCAAACAAATCGTCAATCCTCGGCAATGGATACCGATTCTTAACCGTCAGCTTGTTGAGCTCTCTATAGTCAATACACATCCGAAATGACCCATCTTTCTTCTTTACAAACAACACTGGCGCTCCCCATGGTGACGAGCTCGGTCGAATAAATCCCTTATCCATCAAATCCTTCAGTTGATCTGATAATTCTTTTAACTCTGATGGTGCTAATCGATAGGGTGCACGAGCAACTGGTGCAGCTCCCGGCATCAAATCGATTCGAAATTCTACTTCACGGGTGGGTGGTAAACCCGACAACTCGTCTGGAAAAACTTCCGGATATTCGCGAATTACAGGTACCTCTTCTAACTTCATCTCTAAGTCGCCATCACTAGAAACTTGTGCCAAAAACACATCACATCCATCTTCTACATACCGCATCATTTTCAAACAAGAGATCACTTTCAAACGAGAAGTGCATTCATCTCCCTTCACAGTCAAGACTCTATTCCTTAACGGAATCTGAACCAATCTTTCTCCACAGACGATCACAGCACTATGCGCCATCATCCAATCCATTCCAACGATCACATCGAACGATCCTAGCTCTATGGGCATTAAGTCGATTTCAAAAGCGTAATTTCCTAACTTCAAGGTACACCCTTTCAGTATAGAATTTGTACTAACAATTTTCCCATCGGCTAATTCCACGTTATAACTAGTCGTTAACAATACCGGTTCTCTATCGATATGACGACTAAATTTAACATCTAAGAAGATCTTGTCGGAACCAGAATCAAACAATATACTAGAATAACAAGCGTCTAGCAGAAACGTACCGGTAACCACGTTAGGGCCTTGTGGTTTATCAGCCGTCCCTACTTGATACACAGCAGCAACATTATTTCCTCCTTGCCTGTTTCCAGCCTTCGGGCAATTCCCTTGCTTATGTCCTCTTTCTCCACATCCGAAGCAAACCATCACTCTCGTAGCATTTGCCCCAGTAGCTACTCCTTTAGCTCGGCAATCTGACATCCTATGACCCGCTTTTCTGCACTTTCCACACGCAGGTGGGCAACTGTCACACCCCACCATGGCGGAATATGGGGCGCGACGTATGGATATCATCACAACAACAACGTGTCTATAGAGAGAACTAAATGAAATTGAAATATCATAGATGGCGACACAAATGTCGTGACAATATCTCAACAATGCAGGCATCTAGGTAAGTAGGTAACAGGCCTACCTCTTACCAAAGACATACAAATAAACAAACATCAAACATATAGGTACCACAAAGTTCACTTAATCAAAACACAAAGTAAAATCTAAGAGGAAAAGGGGATTCCTCCGAATGCAATCCTAGCAGCCTCTATACTCTAGCCACTTCTAACATCATCTTGCACAACTACCTCACCTGAAAATGACACTAAAATCTGTCAACATAAAGTTGGTGAGAACATAGGTTTAAGTTATCTAGAACATCATAAGAAACCTTGACATCCGCTGTAAATAAGTTGAAGAAAAACAATTTATAGTAATGGACCATAATGTGATAATCATGCTACATGCATCCACAACAAAACTCAAGCCAAGTACCAACCACATCTACAATTCACAAAGCACATTATAACAATCAAGAAGTATCCCGTCACACGCACAAGAACACACACCACACTATCCGGATCTTTCCCACACCACCTGTGGAAGATGAACTATATCCCCGTCGAGATATCTTGCCTCCGAAGAGACGATGCACAAGTACTCAGGACGGATCGTGCCCCACGCTCCACACACATCACAACTGGTCCCATAGACGCCCATACATCTATGTACCAAAGCCAATCACAATCCAAACAAGATTCACATAGCAGAACACGTACCAAAGCACATATGAGAACACATAAGCACGCAAGTCACACAATAACACATTTATGTCCACACATTTTATAACATAGTACTAAATCATGTTAAAGAACATTACAAGTGTCATCTCCATCCCATACTGGAAAAAAAACATTTAAAAACGTAGTAAAATGGGACTATGAACTCACCTGATTGCTTCTCCAAAGTCCTTGCTCTAGCCCCAAGCTAATAATCCAAAAACACATAAATCAATACATGAACCAACCTCTAAAATGGTTCATCAACCTATGATGGACATCTAACCTCCTCTCATATAAATACCCCATTTATAACTCTAAACACCCCATTACCCTTCCCTAACAAGTCCTTAACTTGGTTAAGTTTAATAGCTATCCCGTTCATAATTTTACACAAAACAGTCCCAGTTTTAGGTCTCAAAACTTTAAGTCAAACGTCCACTTAAACATACCCATGGTTTCTGTAAAAGGAATATTCATACCCTTACATATGTTGGCTAACACCTCCCACTTGCCCTAACCTTAAAGCTACTGTTAAGGCCCTGATATATATATATATATATATACTTTTGTCATTCCAGTTTTCCTGATTTTAAACGTATGAAAAGTTCATTACCATTAGAGGGTCTTACCCTAAACCACAATCTTAGCCCAAGTGCAGATCCTTCTTACAATATATAAACCATCTCTCATGTTCGTGAGAAGATCCCAATGCAACCCTAAGTACCCCAAACAACCCAAAACTTAAAAAGAAAACAGGCTGAATTCAAAACTGTTTTGACCTCCGACTGTTGTAACCTGTTTTTGACCCACTTCCCGACCTCCAATTTAGTTCTAGTTTCTTGCATTGGAAATCCACTTCAAATACCTTTTCAGGGGTATGTGGATCGCAAAATAAGAGTTTGTAGAACTTCCATATGATCAAAACAATTGACCCAAAATTCTGCCCAGTTTATAAAAACGGGTTTAACAAAATCAACATCATTAATTAACCCTAATCCCTCTAATTACAAGCCCTAAACCATGTAATCATTATATTATGATTATTACAACATTAATTTACTGTTTTTATATTAAACCCTAACCTAAATCCATCATAAGATTATTAAAGAAAACATAAAAACAATTTAATTAAAAAGAGTATTAAAGATTTTACCTTAGAATTTTTGAAAGAAGAAAAATTAATGAAGAACCCTAAAACCACCATCTATGCCGACTAAACCTTGATCTCCAGGGATTTTATGAGTGTTTTGATTAATAAAAATACTTTATATACTTTCCTAACATGTCCTTGGCCCATATACAAAAGCCCGGTTCCCTTTTTCCCTTTTTTCCCCTTTTCTTTTCTTTTTTTTCACATAACCGACCTATACCCATCAAAATTCGTTTTTTATTTCTTTTTATTATTAATATATGTATTATTAATATTACCTTAATTTACCTTAATTTATTTCAGCTCCTAAAGCTCCCAAAACCTCAAAACCGTAAAACTAGTCAAATTTACGCGTTTTACCGTAAAAGACGTAAAATATACACTTTTAAAAAAAATCTCAAATTTTGAAATAAACTTTATAACTAAGTCCTAAATGACTTAAAACCATCCCGAAAAATATTCATATGGATAATTACCTCACCCGAGACCTCTAAAGGCTAAACCGTAAATCCTAAAAAAAATACTACTACTATAATACTTATACGTATACGTAAACACCACAATATCACCATTTTCATTTCATAGTCACCACTTGTGAGCTCATGAACATGAAATAACCGTTCCTCGATTTACTTATGAGTACTCTATACTCATAAACGATAACCACACCAACCTCGTTCACACAAAATAAACACGTAAACACACAATTCAAGTAAGCACACATAAAATAACCTAAAAGTAAGACCAAGTGACAAACCCAAAACCTAGGGTTGTCACATCACTCCCTCCTAATAGAAATCTTGTCCCGATATTTACTCCCAAACTCAAACTTATTCTCAGCAAACAAACGAGGATACATATCCTTGATAAAACCTTCACGTTCAAACGTGAACTCAGTTTACACGAAAATAATCTCAACCAACAACACATGAGCCTTAACCGTCCGCGAGGAAACTTATCAAAATCATAAATCAAAACTCATCAAAATATAACCACGTATAATAAGGCCTAAAGAACTCTCAAATTCCTTCCCAACTCATCTCTATGTTAACCCTCCAAGTGTTCATTACCGCAAAATACCCAAAACACGAGTTTAAACCATATTGTCCTAAAATTAACCTTGAACTCAACACTTGTACAATTAATTCGACCAAGCTACTGACTTCCAATTACGAAACTTTCTGAATATTTGAAAAGTATGTTCCGAGTACATAATTTTAGGCTTTTGAATCACCCAAAAACCTTTAAAAACGAATAAGTTATGACCAAAACGATTTTTCTCAAAATCTGCCTAGGCATTAGCGACAGTTTATGACAGTTAGCGACATATTTTGACAGTTTAGCGACAGTTTTTGCCTACTCCGATTTATACCAAATTAAAAAAAAATGATTTTTAAACCCTAAAAAAAAACCGTTATTAATTACAAAATTCAAGGTCTAATTTATTTTAATTCTAGAAAATTTAAACTCTCACCCATCATATGATTAATACATGATTTAACATATTTAAGTTAATAAGAACAAGAATTCTAACTAAAGAACAATAACTTTAGGTGATCAAAACCAAAATATTTTAAAATAATCGAGTCATGCTTATATGTTAAAGAATTTATATTCCACCTTATTTGAAACATGATCCCGACACTTCCTTATTTCATCGACTACCAACAACTATTTTTTTTTCAATTTGCAAGTTCTATTTTTTTTTACCATGTATAACTCGAAACAAAAGGCATCGTTACCCCAAAAAGAAATCTCCACCATCTCAAAATCCTTCACGCCAAAAGTACCGTACAAACAAACATGTGAAATGAGGACCCGAGCAATGCGCTACTACAGAAGTTGAACTTCTCAAAGAGAAACGAGCTAGCAACCATCCCAAGAATACAACCGATAAGTAGAAGGGAATTATACATATATAGGCTTATGCATACATACACTCAAATCCATCCAACATATACTATACAAGCATGTATTAACTCTCTTTCATGCAATCATACTTGAAAGTCCAGTGGTGTTGTGGCACATATATAATTATGTAGGCCTCCATAATTATACATGTTCCCTTTCACCAACGTACTCCCTCCTATGATGACATTTATAAGAAATTAATACTACACATAACACATAATCCATCAACTCACAAGCACATAAACACGCAAGATAAGATCCAAAACCCCATGTATTAAAATAACATAGCCAATGCACGTAACACATAAACTCGTAGTCCAGCTGAACCAGCGTAGACAAAATTCAAAATGTATAAAGAACATGAAAACATAATTAAGCGAAATCCAACAATGACTAGCCTATACGACCATGGTTCCACCCGCACTAATCAAAACTCGTAAAGAAAATAACATGTAGTTAAGTATGAACCATAGTAGTTCATAACCTAACAAATACTGCAAAAATAATATTCTAACACATCAATTACTATAAAATGCACACTATCTCCTATGACGCCTATATGCAGGGACCCTTAAGCTATAGACTAGGCTACACGACTAGGCAACCTAATTCTCTATAACTATTGTCTCTGATACCATTCTGTCACACCCCACCATGGCGGAATATGGGGCGCGACGTATGGATATCATCACAACAACAGCGTGTCTATAGAGAGAACTAAATGAAATTGAAATATCATAGATGGCGACACAAATGTCGTGACAATATCTCAACAATGCAGGCGTCTAGGTAAGTAGGTAACAGGCCTACCTCTTACCAAAGACATACAAATAAACTAATATCAAACATATAGGTACCACAAAGTTCACTTAATCAAAACACAAAGTAAAATCTAAGAGGAAAAGGGGATTCCTCCGAATGCAATCCTAGCAGCCTCTATACTCTAGCCACTTCTAACATCATCTTGCACAACTACCTCACCTGAAAATGACACTAAAATCTGTCAACATAAAGTTGGTGAGAACATAGGTTTAAGTTATCTAGAACATCATAAGAAACCTTGACATCCGCTGTAAATAAGTTGAAGAAAAACAATTTATAGTAATGGACCATAATGTGATAATCATGCTACATGCATCCACAACAAAACTCAAGCCAAGTACCAACCACATCTACAATTCACAAAGCACATTATAACAATCAAGAAGTATCGCGTCACACGCACAAGAACACACACCATACTATCCGGATCTTTCCCACACCACCTGTGGAAGATGAACTATATCCCCGTCGAGATATCTTGCCTCCGAAGAGACGATGCACAAGTACTCAGGACGGATCGTGCCCCACGCTCCACACACATCACAACTGGTCCCATAGATGCCCATACATCTATGTACCAAAGCCAATCACAATCCAAACAAGATTCACATAGCAGAACACGTACCAAAGCACATATGAGAACACATAAGCACGCAAGTCACACAATAACACATTTATGTCCACACATTTTATAACATAGTACTAAATCATGTTAAAGAACATTACAAGTGTCATCTCCATCCCATACTTGAAAAAAAACATTTAAAAACGTAGTAAAATGGGACTATGAACTCACCTGATTGCTTCTCCAAAGTCCTTGCTCTAGCCCCAAGCTAATAATCCAAAAACACATAAATCAATACATGAACCAACCTCTAAAATGGTTCATCAACCTATGATGGACATCTAACCTCCTCTCATATAAATACCCCATTTATAACTCTAAACACCCCATTACCCTTCCCTAACAAGTCCTTAACTTGGTTAAGTTTAATAGCTATCCCGTTCACAATTTTACACAAAACAGTCCCAGTTTTAGGTCTCAAAACTTTAAGTCAAACGTCCACTTAAACATACCCATGGTTTCTGTAAAAAGAATATTCATACCCTTACATATGTTGGCTAACACCTCCCACTTGCCCTAACCTTAAAGCTACTGTTAAGGCCCTGATATATATATATATATACTTTTGTCATTCCAGTTTTCCTGATTTTAAACGTATGAAAAGTTCATTACCATTAGAGGGTCTTACCCTAAACCACAATCTTATCCCAAGTGCAGATCCTTATTACAATATATAAACCATCTCTCATGTTCGTGAGAAGATCCCAATGCAACCCTAAGTACCCCAAACAACCCAAAACTTAAAAAGAAAACAGGCTGAATTCAAAACTGTTTTGACCTCCGACTGTTGTAACCTGTTTTTGACCCACTTCCCGACCTCCAATTTAGTTCTAGTTTCTTGCATTGGAAATCCACTTCAAATACCTTTTCAGTGGTATGTGGATCGCAAAATAAGAGTTTGTAGAACTTCCGATATGATCAAAACAATTGACCCAAAATTCTGCCCAGTTTATAAAAACGGGTTTAACAAAATCAACATCATTAATTAACCCTAATCCCTCTAATTACAAGCCCTAAACCATGTAATCATTATATTATGATTATTACAACATTAATTTACTGTTTTTATATTAAACCCTAACCTAAATCCATCATAAGATTATTAAAGAAAACATAAAAACAATTTAATTAAAAAGAGTATTAAAGATTTTACCTTAGAATTTTTGAAAGAAGAAAAATTAATGAAGAACCCTAAAACCACCATCTATGCCGACTAAACCTTGATCTCCAGGGATTTTATGAGTGTTTTGATTAATAAAAATACTTTATATACTTTCCTAACATGTCCTTGGCCCATATACAAAAGCCCGGTTCCCTTTTTCCCTTTTTTCCCCTTTTCTTTTCTTTTTTTTCACATAACCGACCTATACCCATCAAAATTCGTTTTTTATTTCTTTTTATTATTAATATATGTATTATTAATATTACCTTAATTTACCTTAATTTATTTCAGCTCCTAAAGCTCCCAAAACCTCAAAACCGTAAAACTAGTCAAATTTACGCGTTTTACCGTAAAAGACGTAAAATATACACTGTTAAAAAAAATCTCAAATTTTGAAATAAACTTTATAACTAAGTCCTAAATGACTTAAAACCATCCCGAAAAATATTCATATGGATAATTACCTCACCCGAGACCTCTAAAGGCTAAACCGTAAATCCTAAAAAAAATACTACTACTATAATACTTATACGTACACGTAAACACCACAATATCACCATTTTCATTTCATAGTCACCACTTGTGAGCTCATGAACATGAAATAACCGTTCCTCGATTTACTTATGAGTACTCTATACTCATAAACGATAACCACACCAACCTCGTTCACACAAAATAAACACGTAAACACACAATTCAAGTAAGCACACATAAAATAACCTAAAAGTAAGACCAAGTGACAAACCCAAAACCTAGGGTTGTCACAGCAACTCCCTACATGGTACAAATTACATCGACCACAGTGGGGATTCACCTTCGTTCCTCTAGGGTTAGTGACAGCCCTCATCCCATCATTTCTTCTCTGGTTGAACTGCTGATTGCGGTTCTGACCTTGGTTGTTACGGTTTCCTCCATGGTTTTGACCTTGGGATTGATTACTCTGAGCTGCCTCCCACTTTCTCTTGTTTCCTTCAGTAGTGAAGTTCTTCTTATCTTGTAGTTTGACATCCATTAACGCGTGAGCCATTTGGACTGCTTCATCGAATGATCCAGGCTTAGATGAAGTCGTCTCACCCTTGATATTACTTGACAGACCCTTGATGTACTGCTTCATCTTCTTGCTATCATCGGCAAAGGCATCGGGACACAAAAGGCTCAATTCATTAAACCTCCTTGTATACGCAGTAATATCATTGTTCTTCAAAGTCAAATGCCTTAACTCATCTTCCAATTGACCCAGTTCCTCTTCGGGACAGAACTTTTTGGTCAAAAGAGCCTTAGTAGCAGTCCAAGTCCTCGCATTTGCTACTGCTAATCCAACAGTGGCTACTTGGTTGTTCCACCAACTCAATGCGTCATCAAGAAAAGTGGCAGCTGCAAACTTGACCTTATTTGCCTCTGAACATCCGCTAATCTCAAAAGTACTCTCGATCTTCTCTAACCACCTTCGGAGTTCTAGGGCTCCGCCAGTTCCACGAAACTGCGTGGGATCGCATTTCATAAAACCAGCATAAGTACACTCCCTCGGGGCTTGCTGTCTCCCTGCATTTCCACCTTGATCTGGGTTTCGGTTTGCACGATCCGCTTCGAGTGCATTTGCAATTGCTTCCTGAATCATTGTGTTCACACGGGTTGTTGTTAGCTTTGGAGGCATGGTGAGTTCTCAAGTACACCTCTCTGCAAAGACAGGGAAAATAGAAAAACAATGTAAGTATACACATCAAGATTAAGATGGATTTCTCTTTCAAGACATAATATAAATACAACGACACATCACTACAAGGTTACTAATATTCATCCATTCACATCACAAAAGAGCAAATTAAAGACATATCACAGATCATGAAAGGTAAACATGCATTGTATTGATAAATCAACTAAAATTGTGACAAGTACTGCCACTACAACCATTCACCATAAAACTTAAGGCATCAAGTTTTTCGTCACAATACCATCATACAAAAGTCTAAAATAGTTCGATTACAACGATCAAAGATAAAGTACAATACAAGCAACTAGTCATGTGGTGATCCACACGACCTCTTGGATGGCGGTTCATCTTCATCCTCCTCGGGCTCTTCGTCACTGTCTTCCTCGTCCTCTTCGTCCATCTTCCTCTTTCCTTTGTCATTCGGCCCACATTCAGTCGCCTTCTTCGTCCCAGAAGTAGATCCACACTCAACTGCTACCTGATTTCCTACAGTGATACATACACCTTTGGCAGGTGGCTGGACCATAAAATCATTAGCCTCCATTTCCAAGTCATCTACAAATCTCCAATCTGGGGGAAAGGATGCTCTCACTCGATGCTCCCAACTTTTCATCCTAGTCAAACTCGCTTGATCCTCCCTAACTTGCTCAAGACTAGCGCTCAGGTTCGCTATCATCGATCTCAGACTGTTGATATCACTCTTGTTTGCCACTCCATCAAATTCAATCCTTGGAGTTCTTGCCAACAACCTCTGGTGTGCCCTCTCATTCTTATCGAACCTCTTGATTACCCTGGTTTCCACCATGTACCGCTCGTACATCAACCTATCCATTCTCCTCAATCGATCCTCGGGATCCCAATAGTCTCTCGGCCTTGGAAAATAGACCTTCGCGATATTCTCATGAATAGATTGCGATCTCGACGCATTGCTGGATTCTGCACCACTCCCATTACTTACTCGAATAAACCCTGGCACCGTCCTCAGGTAGTCCTTACAATTGTCCATCGGGGGACGAACGGGTTGCTGATCATATCGGCCGGTCGGAGGCACTTCATAACCCTTCGGCGAATTTGGAGATTGAAATAATTCAGGTTCGGTCTGACCGACAGCATTCTCGGGAATTCCATCATCCACCGGTTCCTCTTCCTTGGAATCCTCACTACCATCATTACTAATACTGAAGTTGTCCACGTCACTTTCGTCACTGTCATTTTCTGGCTCTATCGCTTCTTCTGGAGCGATCCATCCATTGTCATTATTCGGCGGGTTCGGAGGAAACGGTCCCCCTTCGTGTCCTATGACGTAATCGTCTCCATTTCCGTTAGGCGGTACCTCGGCCATTCCTGCAATAACAGAGAATTTTGGAGGGTACGTAAGATTACTATTCAATATTTATAAATACATGCATGCAAATGCAATGCAAAGGTGGTACACATGCCCAAAATGCGATAATATGATGCTCATGCATATGTAATACAAGAATTACGGTATCGGGTACTCCACGTATAATTCCAACGTTTACATATAGTAGTTCAATATCTACGTAATAAATACCCACATATATACTTCAACTCAAAAGTATACATCGATACAATGAATACAAAAATAAACCTTACCGGAGCCATGCAGGATAGTTGTGTGCTTGGACAATTTCTTACGACACCAAAAGTTATAGTTTAGGAATTTTCAAAACGACCTAGTTCTCTATAACTCATGGCTCTGATTACCAATCTCTAACACCCCACCAAATGCTATGCGCAGTGGAACTACAACATTCAGGTGCTAGGCAGTTATCATCGCACACAAGATATATCAAACGACTCCAAAGAGACGTAAAAGTTTGAACTTAAATTAAAAATAGTTAAAAATGTACATGTCTACGGTTTTCCAAACCCAAATGATACAGCACAGAGTTAGCGTTTCGGTCCCCATGGATCTCAACCCCAAAAGATAAAGTTTTCACAACAACATGACATAAAGTTTAAAATATTCAAGTAAGAATGGGTGGAAAAACAAGTAGACGCCAAGCCACACACACAACTCCCATCCAATGCATGCTCCATGCTACACTTTATCGGTTACCTGAAAAACATGCTAAATTTGGTCAACAAATAATGTTGAGTGGAATTCATAGGTTTTACAATTTCATTTTGAACATATGTGTTATAAAAATCATTCACGATCATTCATAGACTTGTCGATCAAACAATCTATTTTCAAGGTTATGACAATTGTGTTTAAGCTCATGACACTAATCCGTTAACTCAATCACCCGCGTAATAATTACCGGCGTGATTCAGATGAAACCAGTGCCCCTTCTAAAGGCATCAGTTGCAATTATACCTTATCTCTTATCACAAATTATCCGTCCGCAGGGGGTACCCAACGTACTAGCCCTCGTCTCGGATAGGGTCGTCAACCCCATAGTACTATCACTTTGTATAAGCGGCTATTTTCAATCCACGCTAGGATTAAACAATAGTTAATAGTTCATGAAATTAGGGCCTTTTGCAACTAGGTACTCAACATAATTTCTAAGGCAACATTCGGGTCCAACAATCATTCATGACATATGTTCATTTTGGAAAACCGTAGACATGTACATTTTTAACAATTTTTAAGTTAAGTTCAAAATTTTACGTCTCTTTGGAGTCGTTTGATATATCTTGTGTGCGATGATAACTGCCTAGCACCCAAATGTTGTAGTTCCGCTGCGCATAGCATTTGGTGGGGTGTTAGATTTTTCAATATCCTTTTCTTCACGAGTTTTATAAAGCTCAGTTTGTTCTTTGTTAACCAACTCTAACTCAGTAATTTGAAGTTTATGTAGCAGCAGTTGTTCTTCAAGTTCCGATATCTTTTGTTTTCACATATGAATTTCATGTGTTACTTGAGGACAATATTGTTCGTTGAGCACCTTACGTTCATATACCAAACCATTAGCTATTGCAACTTGTCGTGTTGGGAATAAATTATAGCCAGTCTACTTGAGCGCTGACAAGAGTAAAACAAGCGTTGACAGGAGTAAAACAAACGCTGACAGATCAAACGTTGACAAGAAGAAGCCAAGCGTTGACACATTGAAGACAAGCACTGATGGAAGGATATGATCTACACGTTTATTATATTCTAGATTACTTCTAGTAAAGATAGGAACAACAATGTATTTTCTATATTTATCTTTACCTAGAATAGTTGATACGTAGATTATTGTACAAGGCTTCTTATGTCTATGAAAGAAGACCTTTAGGTTAATGTTCAATATAAGTTTTCATACGTTAAACACTTTCATTGTAAACAAGTTTGATATCATTAATCAAAGTGAAAGTTTGTTTACATCTTGTGTGTTCTTGTTTAAGTGTTAATTCCGCATAACACTTAGATTGTCATATACATATACAAAGGTTTCTCTAAGTGTATTACTTGATCTAATCTCGTATACATAAAGCTAAATCGATCTAAGTTTGGGATCAACAAGTGGTATCAGAGCTTGTTGAGGAACTTTTGATCTTAAAGAACACAAGAACCCTAAAATCACCAAATCCCTAATTTTCACAAAAAATCTAAAAACATCATGTCAAATCCAGAAGTACCAACCTCCTCCTCACCTTTATCAAACATCAAGATTCCCATGCTTGATGCTATCAACTTTGAATTGTGGAAATTCAACTTTGAGCAATATCTGGGGATCTATGACTACACACTCTGGGAAATTATTGAATATGGAAACACATTCAATAAAGCCCAAAAGATTGCTAATACTATTGCTGGAAGAGCAGCTGTTGCTGGATGTTCAGAAGCAGATAAGAGAGAAAAGCCAGAGGATGGTAGAGCTGTGGCTGCTGAAGACATAGCAAAGAAAAGGGTTGATTTGAAAACCCTAAATATTCTGAAACTCTCTTTGGGACAAGAGAATCAGCATAAATACAGAGGTTATGAATCTGCGAAGGACCTTTGGGCAGCTCTTGAAGTTGCATATGGTGTCAATGAAGATACTAAGGAAGAGAAGAAGAAGCAACTCATGCATGATTATGCTATCTTCAAGGCTCAACCTAATGAAACGCTTAGCAGTGTGAGAAGTAGATTGCTTGACATTACAAGCAAATTGTCCTTCATGGGGACACAACTTGGTGATGTTGACATTAATGCCACTTTTCTTAAAAGTCTTGGTGAGGCGTGGAAGATTGAGGCAAGATCTATACTTGCCAACAACACTCACAAAAGTTCTACTTTTGATGATATCTACAACAAACTGAGGCTGTTGGAAGATGAAACTCTTTTGGAGCATGGAAGCAAGTCTACCAACAGTAACATGGCCTTCTTTTCTCATAGTGAAGGTCAATTCAATCAGAAGGACTCTTACATGCATCCAGTTACTGGATCATCATGTGTCAACGCTGGAACATGTCCTGTCAATGCCTCATACTCAGACGCTGACACATACAAAAATGACTCACCAAGAGTTAAGCCTGCTGGTCTGGATCTGGATACTGTATGTGCTTATATTGCTTCTTTGCCCAATGGTTCAGTGATTACATATGAGGACCTTGAGCAGATAAGTGATGACCACTTGGAAGAGATGGATACTAAGTGGAACATGGCTCTTGCTAGTATAAGAGCAAACAGGTGGAATAGAAGGTTTAAGAAGAAGATGACCTTCAATGCAAAGGACACAGCTGGATTTGATAAATCCAAAGTTGAGTGCTACAACTGTCATCGTATGGGGCACTTCATGAGGGAATGCAGATCTCCTGGAAGATCTGATGCTGGCAAACCCTCAAGCCAAATTGTTAAGGCTCAGGATCCTAAGGCCATGGTTGCAGTTCAAGGAATTGATGGTATGGGATGGGATTGGAGCTATTTGGCTAAAGATTTGGAAGAGGATAAAGCTTTGGTTGCTGAGATTGAAGAAGAAGAGCATGTTCAATATGCTCTCATGGCACACTCCTCCTCTTCATCAGATAATGAGGTATACGATGATGCTTTTTGTAGCAAGGGTTGTAGGTTAAATACTAAGAAACTTAACAAAGAGGTGTTAAGATTATTAGATGATGTGAGTACTGAAAGATGCAAACTGTCTAATTACCAACTAGCTCTCACTCAAACTGAGAAGACAGTTTTTGAATACAAGAAAATGGAATTTGACTTAAAAGATAAAATAAATATCTTAAAACATGAGTTAAATGCTAGTAATGATATTAGGAGCATCATGGAAAGGGTTAATGGTGAGCTACAGGCTAAGTTAGATGAGGCCATTAAGAATAAAGATAATGTTGGCCTTAAAATTCAGAGATTTGATAAGGCCACACAAACCCTAGGAGAATGTGTGAATAAACAAAAGGATCCTAAGGATATGACTGGGATTGGGATGAAATACTACTCTGTGGTTCCACCACCAGCTGGTGACTTCTATGGTGTCCAACAAAAGGACCTATCTTGGACTGGTTAACCAGAACTCCAAGAGGAGGAATTCATTCCTCCACCAAGAGTCATTACCCCAGTTGAAGAGTATCAACAGAAGATGACTGACTTGAATGAATGGAAGAAAGCCAATCCTACCTTATTTGTTAAGGGTGGATTATTATGTGAAAGTCCTAATGAGTCAACCCCTATTAAGGTAACAAACCCAATCACTGGTAAGGCTGTTGACCTTGGCTTAAACACTGTAAGAAAACCTAGTGTCAAGTATGCAGAAATGTATAGGAATACTAGGTCACCTAAGAGCCAAGTTAGCAATGATGGAACAGGCTTCTTCTTTTCTAGACCTAGGGTTGTGTCTAGAAAAGCCTGTTACACTTGTGGTAGCTTTTCACATTTAGCATATAAGTGTGTCAACGCTTCCAAAGTCAACGTTGTTAGAAAGTCAAACGTTGTCAGACCCAAACCTTGTGTGCAGCAAAGTCCACAAGTTGTTAGACCTGCCCCATTATTCACTAGAGGGTCTAACACTCATGGACAAAGACCATTTCAAAAGTCAAATACTTGGTCTAACAGGCAATGGGTTTCTGTAGCAAACCCTAGGTTCAACGCTGACAAGGGTAATTTCAGCGTTGACAAGACCAAATCCAACGCTGACAGAAACGTGACCAAACCTAAATATTTGTAACCACATGGTAAGGGGTCAAAGGCTTCTTCAAGCTTGACATGGAGACCAACGAAAGATCAAAACCCTAATGATAATGGGATTTCAATGACCTGCAACAGATTTAATTACATTTCAAAGGTAATTACAAAACTTATTGGGGTTAACTGGGTATTTCATCCAAAGAGGGATGAACAAGGGGTTGTTATGAGAACTAAATCTGTTCTTGTTGAACAACCAGATAAATCCAAGTCTGCTAAGGCTTGGGTTCCCAAAGAAAACTAACTTGTTTTCTTTATGTGCAGGGCATTCAAAAACAGGTCAATGATTATGGATATTGGGACAGTGGATGCTCAAGGCACATGACAGGGAAGGAAGATTATCTTACTAACTTCACTCCCATTAAGGATGGTGATAAGGTTTACTTTGGAGGCGGATATGGTACTATCACAGGCAAAGGAACTCTTCTCACCAAGAACTTGCGTTTTGAAAACGTACTTTTGGTAAAGGAACTTGATTACAATCTTTTTAGTGTATCACAAGTTTGTGATAACAAAAATAAAGTTCTGTTTACTGATACTGAATGTTTGGTGTTAAGCAAGGATTATAAGATCCCTGATGAGAAATATATTGACTATAGAACACCTAGACATAAAGACATATATAATGTGAATCTGAATAGGATTAGAATGAATAACAATATGTCATGTTTTTATGCTAAAGCTTCAGTAGATGAGAGTAATCTATGGCACAGGAGACTAGGGCACATAAACTTTAAAAATATAAACAGGCTTGTGAGACTTGGTTTGGTTGATGGCTTGCCTGAAAAGGCTTTCCACAATGACCACTCTTGTGTTGCATGTCTTAAAGGCAAGCAGCACAAGGTCTCATTCAAGTCTAAACAGGTGCACTCTAGTACTAGACCACTTCACTTGCTTCATATGGACCTATTTGGTCCAACCAATATAGAATGTTTGAATGGTAAATCATATTGCTTTGTCATCACAGATGACTTTTCTAGGTTTACTTGGACTTTCTTTTTAGCTATGAAGAGTGATACAGCTGACACTTTAATTGACTTTATCACTTAGATTGAGAAGAAGACTTGTGATGAAGTTAAAATGCTTAGGAGTGATAATGGTGGTGAATTTAGGAATAAAGTGTTAGAGGAGTTTTGTGCTAGGAAAGGGATTACTAGGCAGTTTAGTGTTTCCAGAACCCCTCAGCAAAATGGGGTTGCAGAAAGAAAGAATAGAACCCTAATTGAAGCAGCCAGAACCATGTTGGCTGATGCTCATTTCCCTATAGCTTTTTGGGCTGAGGCTGTTAATACAGCTTGCTATGTTCAAAATAGAGCATTGGTCAACAAGATACAGAACAAAACACCTTATGAGTTACTTTGGGGAAGAAAACCCAAAATTGGTTTTCTCAGACCTTTTGGTTGTCATGTAGTTGTTCTAGATACGAGTGATGCCTTAGGTAAATTTAGTGCAAAAGGTGATGAAGGCTATTTCATGGGGTATTCAGTGCAGAGCAAGGGATATAGGATTTATCTTAAAAAGGAAAAACGTATACTTGAAAGAGTACATGTTAGGTTTTTAGAGAGTAAACCTAGTGATCCTGAAAGTGGTCCAAATTGGTTGTTTGACTTGGAACCTTTATCTAGGACTTTAAATTATATGTCTATCACTAATCCAGACATTGTGAAGGTAACTTCAAATGTTGTGGAAGAACAAGTTGTTGATGTTTCAGGTACACAGGTTAATGAAAAGGTTGGATCACAAGCAGAAAAGTCATCTCCTATACTAGAATATGTCACAATTCCCATATGGACATATGCTTTTGTTGCTGCTGCTGCTGCTGGAAAAGATAATGGTGGTCCCCAAGTACCACCAGATAACAACATGCATGGTCCTTCAGGCGCTGACAAAGACAAATCTAGCGCTGACAGGACCAATTCAGAAGTTGATGGCTCAAACGTTGACAAAAACAGTTCAAGCGTTGTTAGCCCAAACGCTGACAACCAAGGTTCAGGCGTTGACAACACTTTTGCGCATCTTTTCTCTTATACTTTTGTACAGGGTGAACCTTCCAATTTATATGAAGAGGTTCATCCTCATGTTGATGAAAGAGATTCTGAAAAAGAAGATATTGGCAACTTGGAGGAGGAGATTGAGGACAACATACTTTTTGAAGGAGGAGTTCTCACTTCTACTATGAAGAATCACACTACTTCTCAAATCATTGGTGATATTATGACTCCTGTTCAGACTAGAAGATCTCATCAAGGTCTTGGTGGATTTATTTCCAATATTCACAAGAAGGTTGATACCCCTCTTATGCAAGCATGTTTGTTTGCCTGTTTTCTATCACAACAGGAACCCAAGAAGATATTTGATGCTCTCAAAGAACCAAGTTGGGTGGAAGCAATGCAGGATGAGCTTCACCAATTTGCAATTCAGGATGTTTGGGAGCTGGTTGATTGTCCTAGATATGTCAGACCTATAGGGACAATATGGGTTTTAAGAAACAAGAGAGATGAAAGAGGTATTGTGGTCAGAAACAAGGCAAGATTAGTGGCTCAGGGATATACACAAGAGGAGGGGATAGACTATGAGGAGGTCTTTGCACCAGTTGCAAGGATTGAAGCTATAAGGATCTTTCTAGCCTATGCATCCTACATGGGCTTCACTATCTATCAAATGGATGTCAAAAGTGCCTTCCTCTATGGAACTATTGTTGAGGAGGTATATGTGATGCAGCCTCCTGGTTTTGAGTATTCAGAGAATCCAGACAAGGTGTATAGAGTCAAGAAGGCTATGTATGGACTTCATCAAGCCCCAAGAGCATGGTATGGTACTTTGTCTACTTATTTGGTAGATAATGGATTCAAGAGGGGTACCATAGATCAGACATTGTTTACAAACAAGAAGGGTAAGGATGTTTTACTTGTTCAGGTCTATGTTGATGACATCATCTTTGGATCCACAAATCCAAAGATGAGTGAGGATTTCTCCAAGCTTATTACAGACAAATTCAAGATGAGTGCAATGGGGGAGATGAACTTCTTTCTTGGGTTACAAGTTCAGCAGAAAGAAGATGGTATCTTCATCTCCCAGGATAAATATGTGGCAGAGATCTTGAAGAAGTTTGGCTTTTCTCCACATGAGAAGAGGGCTACTACTCGTATGGATAGAGAACACCCTTGGGGAAAGATTGGAGATGGAAAGGACGTGGATTTCAGGCACTATAGATCAATGATTGGTTCATTGATGTATCTCACAGCCTCTAGACCTGACATCATGTTTGCTGTGTGTGCTTGTGCACGCCATCAAGTGACTCCCAAAGAATGTCACCTTTATGTTGTCAAGAGAATCTTTAGGTACCTAAGATGTTATCCTAGTCTTGGCTTGTGGTACCCAAAGGATTCACCATTAGAGCTGATTGCATATTCAGACAGTGACTATGGATGTGATAAGTTTGATAGAAAATCCACAACTGGTGGATGTCAGTTTCTTGGGAGCAGGTTGATATCTTGGCAATGCAAGAAACAAACAGTGGTGGCTAATTCTACAACTGAAGCAGAGTATGTGGCTTCAGCTTCTTGTTGTGGACAAGTTTTGTGGATTCAGAACCAGCTGTTGGACTATGGGTATAATTTCATGCATACCAAGATATTTGTTGACAATAACAGCACCTTATGCATTATTAAGAATCCTGTACATCATTCTAAAACTAAACACATAGAAATTAGACACCATTTTATAAGAGATTGTTTTGAAAAAGGTTTAATACAACCAGATAGGGTTGACACAGAAGAAAATGTGTCAGATTTACTAACTAAACCTTTTGATGCTGGAAGGTTTCAATACTTGGTAACAAGTATTGGAATGATCAATCTCACATAATATGTGTTTTGGAGTCTTTTTGTAAAAAGTATGTACAGGATAATGCATTGTTATTGGTCTTATTGAGGATTTAGATTTTCTACTATATTTTTCTAACACTGACAAAGGTTACTTTGACGCTGATAAGTGTTATTGTGACGTTGTCAGCAATACATTTGTCTAACGCTGACAAATGTTTCTTTAACGCTGACAAGTGTTATCGAGGCGTTGTCAGCAACATTGTTAGTTTTGTGGTTTTCAATCTAAATGTGTAGGTGGTGGTAGCAGTATACCATTGGATACAGAGTTGCTTATGGATCATTGGAGAAGCATTTGGACATGTTTTTATTTATGGATGATGGTTGGAATTTTCAATTCCTATCTTGACATAAAAATTTTATGTTCATGCATATTTTTGGCAACATTTGTATCACAGTTTAAGGGGAGGTTTTAGGAACCTTTAGGACTTTTGGGTATCCTTATGATACTCTTATCACAATTCTAGATTGTGTCCACAGGTGAGTGTGAGTTAGTTTTACTAAATCATGAGGCACTGTAGCATGCAAAGTTGATATACTATGCATGCTGCCAAGACATTTTTGGCCTATAATTGGTTGTGGTCTGTTGGGAGACTTGGGAATGATTTTTTCATGGGTTTTACCTGGGAGTAACAAGGAGTTTTATGAGGTAACTTAGTTGTTAAGACTTTTGGTTAGCAAGGGACACTAGAGGATTGTTATGTCTATCTTGCATAAGCAAGTGTGCATAACTGGACCGTGCTTACCGCCCTATAATAATTATCAACTTTTTGGTTATCTTCTCTAGGATAAGTTACTTTGTTAAGGTCATTTTTCATTTTTAAATATTTTATTTTTGGACGCTGACAAGTATTTTTCCAAGCGTTGTTGTGACCAATTTAGACGCTGACATGGCTTTGGCAAACGTTGACAAGAACATAGTCGTTGGGCGTTGATAGGTTATTTTTGACCGTTGACACTCAATAGGACCTACCAGTTGTTACTTTTTGACATATTTTTAGGCCGTAAATTTGGGAGCTGATAACTTTGATTTAATGCATGAGATAAACTTATTCTTTTTCAATATTTTCATGATTGCATTTTGAAAATACTTGCCTATTTTTGGGCCAATCACATGCATTTTCTTCTCCTATATATTTGGATCCTATTTTTAAACAGAGTACCTATCATTCTTGTCTAAGACAATTTTCTCCTATAACTTCATCTTTATCAATCATTCAAAACAGCTTTCAACAATGGCACCAAAGTTTAAACCAAGTGATTTGGAATTGGGGTTCAGAAGTCAACACAACATGGTAGCATATCTTGAAGCTGATGATACTCTGTTTCCCCAATACACACAAATGGTGGCGTATTTGAACGCATCCCCTTTTAGGTAAGCTCTTTCTCATGCTCCACTCATTCCTGTCACACATATTAAACAGTTTTGGAACAATGTCAGTTCCTCAACAGTTAATAGAGTGACTACATTATCTTCTATTGTTCATGGGCGCACATGGGTGGTTACTGAAGCTTTGGTACGCCAAGCTTTGCATCTTGATGATGCTGATGGTATAACCACCCTCCCCATTAGTGAAATAGAACAAGGACTAAGGGCTTTGGGTTATCCTTTTCCTGCTGAAGGCACTTTAATTAAATATCATAAATAGAAGTTTCCCCCAGCCTGAAAGTACCTAATACATGTCCTCTTGCAATGTTTGAGTCCCAAGTGCACTGCACACAATGAGATCAATAGATCTATTGCTAGTGCTATTGTGTGCATTGCTACTGGGCAAAAGTTTAATTATTCCAAAATGATTTTTGAGGGCATGTGTAAAAATAAAGGGAACAAAATGACTTTAGCTTATCCCGGATTTTTACAAATGGTTTTTGATGTCCAAGGTTACTGCACAAGGGATCATGATGATTTTTATGAGATCCCTGTGCAAAAGAAAGCAATTTTTATGAAGATGAACTCACCCCCACATCGTGACCTACCTCTAACCCCAGCTATCCTTGCTGTCATTGAAGCAGCTCAACCACAACCAGACCCCCAACCCCAAATTGACCCAATACATGAACCTTTACCTTCACCACAACATATGCAAATTGACCAAGAACCCTTCGACGTTGACACGTTAAATGTTGGCGTTGATGTGTCTATTTTAAACGTTGACACAAATCCTTTACAGTCCCAAACACCCCTTAACCAACCCACATCCACCCAATACACATCATCATCTCCACCAACACAATATAGGTTTCAAAAACGCCAAAGGACTACTGGAGTGTTCTCCTCTAGTGGTCCTAGCCATGTAGCAGAGAGAACCACCACCACAAGTGTGGTTGGTGCTATGGATGAGGCTGGGACTATTGGTTATGGCTTAGAAGCTAGCCAAGACAGTCCTACCATCATTAAGACCTCATCCATGCCCAATGAATCTAACTTTGGAGGTCAAATACCCATTTTAGAAGAGGGCAGATTGGAACCAATGACTTTGATGGAATTGACGGCAGTCTGCATAAGCTTGCAAAAGCAAAATGCAGACTTGGTACAAGTTATCAGCACACAAGGCCTTGAACTCAAGCAATTGAAGGAGAGGATTGTTATCTTGGAGAATGCTAGCACAAGGAGAGGGATGGAGGAATCTTCTAAAGGGGAGGATGAACAAATAAATGTGAGTGATAAGGGCTCTAATGATGGTCAATCTTTGGATGTTGCTGAGGCCCTAACAAGTTTGAAGAAACAGATAGGTTTTGATACGTCCATAGTCTCTCCTACAAACTTAAATTTGTCATTTACAGCCATGTTGGAGGAAATTGCAAGAGGCGCTGAGACAGGTAATTTGAGTGTTGATAAGACAGATTTGAACGCTGACATGAGTATCTTGGGCGCTGACAAAGCAAAATTGAGCGTTGACAGACCTGCAAATGAGGTTGATGTATTCCAGTCATCATCCATCATCAAAGAGGTTTCTTCACATGTATTACCATCTACCTTACCAACAGCTGATCTATTAGATAAGGGTAAAGGTATTATGGTAGAAGAAGTTGTTCCAAAGAATGCAGCACAAATTGAGTTTGATAGAAGGTTGGCTGCACAAATTGTGGAACAAGAAAGAAAGAAGGTGGGTGAATCACCTTTTGTTGTCACTTCAGAAGAGCAAGAAGGAAGTGATGAAGCCAGTTCAGACTCAAGTGTAATGATCATAGAGCAACCAGAAATACTTGAGTATGGTGATGAGTTGACCAAAGAGAAGTTGAATGAGTTGAAATTGCAAGTTGATTTTGATATGCCAGAGGTTGTTCAGATATACCATGCTTGGGAAGATAGGTGTATGGAGAACCCACATTTGACCATTTCAGATCAGATATGGGGTTTGGAGATTCTTCTCAGAGTACAAAAGGATTGCAAGGTCATTCTGGTACACAAAGCAAGCAATGTTCTCTTAAATTTGAAAAGGGATAGAAGGGAGTTGTACTGCATGCTGCTCAGATGTCATGGAACAGGGTGGACTTATAAGAAATTGATTGGATTGACATTTGAAGAGTTGGAGTGCAGAGCTTATCCCATTTGGGTTAGAGTGCAGGAAGAAAACACTCTAAGACTTCTTTCTGATGAAAGAAAAGAAGAAGTTGCAGAGGAAATGGAGCTTAAGAAGGCAGTGTTTGTTCCCAGTCCTGTGAAAAATGGAGTTCCTCTTGAGTTTCCCAAAGATATGCATCCATTAAATCCAAGTGAAGCTGTTATAAGAAGGAGCCTCAAGCTCTCACCATTAGAAGCTTCAGATATGGTACAAGTGTTACCACTTGATTCTAGAAACCCTATTATAAGTTATGAAGAAGACGAATGTGGGTTTTGGAAGATTGGCAGGTATGGAAAAGAGGTTCACACTTTTACCACCCTTATATCTTTGTTTGCAAGTTTTGATAGAGAAGACTTGGTAGACCTATGGAGGTTGTTAGAGGCCAAGTATGAGACTGAAGCTCCCACTTCAGTCAATGGAATAAAATTATGGTCAACATTCAAGAGAATGTCTGGACCAAAAGATGAAGATCCTGCTATTTGGAAGGATCTTGAAGATGACCTCAGTGGTCTTCAATGGAGATTGTATTCAGCTGCTGGTGTTTATTATTTGAGTTCTACAAAGTTTGCTGAGTATCTACTTGTAGATGGTCAATATTTCATGTCCAAGGAAGTCTTGGAGAAGATGAAGAATACACAGCTGGAAATTGATTATTCAAGTGACGTGGCCAAAGATTTGATCAGATTTATTTATTACCAATATGAGAAGGTTTGTAAGATTCCTCCTAGTTCTTAATGTTTATTCAGAAACTTGATTACTAGAGTAGATATCAAGTTTAGGGGAGGATTGTTGGGAATAAATTATAGCCAGTCTACTTGAGCGCTGACAAGAGTAACACAAGCGTTGACAGGAGTAAAACAAACGCTGACAGATCAAGCGTTGACAAGAAGAAGTCAAGCGTTGACACATTGAAGACAAGCACTGATGGAAGGATATGATCTACACGTTTATTATATTCTAGATTACTTCTAGTAAAGATAGGAACAACAATGTATTTTCTATATTTATCTTTACCTAGAATAGTTGATACGTAGATTATTGTACAAGGCTTCTTATGTCTATAAAAGAAGACCTTTAGGTTAATGCTCAATATAAGTTTTCATAGGTTAAACACTTTCATTGTAAACAAGTTTGATATCATTAATCAAAGTGAAAGTTTGTTTACATCTTGTGTGTTCTTGTTTAAGTGTTAATTCCGCATAACACTTAGATTGTCATATACATATACAAAGGTTTCTCTAAGTGTATTACTTGATCTAATCTCGTATACATAAAGCTAAATAGATCTAAGTTTGGGATCAACACGTCGATCATCTTCTTTTACATAATCACACTCTTTAAGCTTGTCTATCTCCTCAGCTAAGGATGTGTTTGCTTGCTTCAAACGTTTATTAGCCTCTTTGTTTTCCTCAATTTCATGTTTTAAAGAATCAATAATAGACGCAAGCAAATCACGGTCCTCATCCGAGTCAGTATCCTGAGCAGCATTACCATCATCATTACACATATGCTGTGAATCCGTAGAGATATTGCTATCCTCCGTGTCCATTACATATGTGTCATTGATGCTTTCGGGTTGCTCGGGATGCCTTCGTTCATTAGCAAACACATTATAGTTATCATATGATGGTACCTTTTCAATTGGCTCAGTATCAAAGATAGGTCCAGAAGTATCATCAGTCTCTGGAATCACTTCTTGAATCTTTGCCATGTACACGTAATGTGCCTCTAACTCTTGATCATCGGCTTTATCATCAGTGTCATCACACCAGTCAACTTCATCTGCTGTGAGTGGAATTCCTGCTTCTTCTTTCTTACACAACAACATCTTTTCCTTGTGATATCTCGAAACCTTAACCCGTTTTGGCTTCTTACATTCCCTAGCCATGTGCCCAAATCCCTTTCAGTTGAAGCATTAAATCCCAGTCTTCTGCATCACCGGAGTGCCTACAGTATCTCTAGCCCCAACTTGATTCAGCATCCTCTGATTATCATACCTAGCATCACGATCATACCTAGGTGCATGATCAACATCCTTATATCTAGCATTGGATGATGATCTGAGGTTGTTGTTGGTAGGTTTGTAGATCTTCTTATAAGTTGTGATGAGTAAAGACATGAGTTCCTCAATCTTCTTGTCCCTTGAAGTTTGTTCATCATCACTGTCTCCATCTGACTCGGTATCATACTTTGGAGGTGGAATGGGAACAATTGCTTTTGGTTTATGTTTAGCAATAGCTAGAGGTTTGGTGGATGAGCTTGATGACTTTGAGGAATGAGTAGGTGGTTGTTGACGGGGAACGGGTTTTGTTGAAGTAGCAGCCACAAAAGCAATAGAATTAGCAGACCGTTCTGCCTTTTCAGCCCTTAGTTTATTCACTTCATTCTGATGTCGTTTCAAGATATCATAAAGTTTGTGATAGGAGATGGTCTTGATATCTTCCCTTTGTTTAACCAAAGTCGCAAACCTTTGCCATTCCGGTTTAAGTTGAAGTAGAAATTGAACATTGGCATGATGATTGGAGATGGTGCACTGATTTCTGACAAGCTCATTCATCATTTTGTAGAATCTTGAGTAATATGAGTCAATGGATTCACCATCTTCAGATGTGAATTTTCCAAACTCCCAAAGTAGATTAGTCTCGAGATCTTGAACAATGATCGACTCACCTTGCTTCAATCGATGAATTGCATTCCACATTTCTATAGCATTAGGACATGCATCAACTGTGGAATAGATATCGTTATCAATTCCAGTGACTATGAAGTTTACATCATCAGCTTCAGCTTGGTGGAGTTTCTTTTTCTCAGCAGAACATGTGTCGAAATCCTCCATAGCTCGTATAGTTGATGAAGTACCATCCTCTGCTTGTGTGGTAATTGGTCTGAATTCAAAAACTGGAGGTGGATTCTCAAGGCAGTGACGAAGAGCAGTTCGCTTCTCTTTTTCGTCGAGAAATCTGAGAAAACGAGATCTCCATTGAACGTAGCAACCGGCAGTGAGCACATGTGGATTACCGTTGCCACCTTGTTCCAAACGAATTTGATTAGTAGTTGCAATGTTGATGTTGTTGTTAGACATGGTGAATACTTGTGAATGAATTATAGATCTTAGTAGATTTGTTGTGATGAGGTGTGGTTAAAATTTCGTAGTGTTCCGAGAATCTTCAGTCCGACAATAAATTCCTCAGTCCGACAAAACGGTAAGCCAAAAAATTTTGTATCGCCAAATTTTTAAATTAAGTTAGAAAAAACTAGTGGGAAAAAAATTTGAATTTACTTGACCTAATAATTTTTAACTCTTTTTTTTAATCTTCGTGTAAACTATGTTCCGGGACTAGTCTAGATAGTGGCTAAGTCTAGAAATTGGTCAAACAAAAATTGGCTAAGATTCCGCAATGTTTGTATGCAATAATTCCGCAATTAGACAATGATTCCGCAATTGGACAATGATTTCGCAATTGGACAGTAATTTCACAATTGGACAAGATTTCGCAATTGGACAAGATTTCGCAATTGGACAAGATTTCGCAATTGGACAGCAATTTCACAACTTTTTGGAAGATTCCGCAATTCCTTAAGATCAATTGCGAAATACCCAAGAATGAACAATTCCGTAATGACCAAATTGTAAGATTCCGCAATGCCAAAAGATCAATTCCGCAATACCCAAGAATGAACAATTCCGCAATTGTTCAAAAAGTTCAATTCCGCAATGTAACCTTGGATTCAATTTCGTAATGATTGCAAAATTATGCACAATGTTGCGGAATTATACACAATATTGTGAAATTATGCAATATATTGCGGAATTTTCCTAAAAATGAGGATCTCGGATGAACTTGAAAATTTTCGAGATTTCAAGCCAAAAATGAAGCCAAACACCACAAAATTTCGCGTTTTTGACCAATCTAAGTAACCCAAATCACTACCACGCCTATGTAGATGATTTGTCTACTCACTAACACCACGAAAACGCAAAAAATTTTGGTGATTCTAGCTAAAAATTGAAGAAACCACACGAACTCTATAAGAACAAACCACACGAACTTCAATCGCCTATCTACTATAGGCTCTTGATACCAAATGTTAATCCCACTTAATCCATAACACAAGATTCTAGAGAGAGAAAGAGAAGAAAAGTAGAGAGAGAAACAAGAGAGATGGTGGAAGGTTTATGTTTTCTAGAGAGAGAAAGTAAAATGAACCCATACCCTCTTCCACACATGGAAGAGGGTTTATATACCCATGATCTTGGTGGGCTCATGGGCTTGTTTCTTAGGTCGGGCTTGGCTTACACTTGGGCTTACACCCCTAACTTATATAATATTAGCTTAAAGTCCAATCCCGGTTAACCCGACTAACCTATTACAATACAAGACCATTAACGACTAAGATGACCTATTACATTCTTGTTCGACTATATGAAATATACGGCTAACAGAAAATTTTAGTCAAAGAAGTGCCCATGTGATTGATTATGATATGCCAGCTATGTTGTTGTGATCTTGAACGTTGGTGGGTTCCTTTGGAAAGAAGAAAAACCTTGGAGCCATGGATTTTCTGTGATGATTCCTTCTTTACTATCTTTGGGGTGACAGGGGAGGACGTGGTGGGTCCTACAGTAGGGATGATGACAACGTGAACATGTGGGTTGGTTTTTCATGATATTAATTAGTGATCTAGAAAGTTTTGGGTCATCCCATTGATTTGAATGTTAAGTGAGATTAAGGTTCTAATGGTTATGAATGATGAAAATTTTAAGAGATTGATCCGGTTTTGGGTTAAAAAGTATGTTTGGCGCGTCCTTAATTATTAAACAAAGCCTTTAAAAAAAGTTGTTTAATAATAAACTGATGGTGGATGATGACGTGGAGTGGTAGGTGGACCGGGTATTGGGATATGGTGAGTTGTGGGTTGGGTTCAAATGGGTGTCAGGTGGGTATGGGTTAGGATAGTTATCAAAAGTAGTCCCCAGGCTTTCCAAAAGTTGGCATTTCAGTTTCTGAACAACATTTATCCCATCCCTTTGTTAAATAGTTTAATCAAATGTCCAATTGGCCCTCCAAACTTTGTATAACTTTAAACAAGGACCATTTATGCAATTTAACATGTCTTCAAGGGCTATTAATGTCCAATCTTGAAACTTAAGGACCACACTTGCAATTTTTTAGTTTTACAAGGTCCAGAAGTGACAAGTCTTCAAAAGTTGAGGGACCAATCTTTACAAATCTTCAAATTTCAAGGAATTCTTTGGAAATTCATGGCTCGGGTCCGGTTCTTTGTGCGGCTTCGTTTCACGTGTTCGTTTTTTGCTTGATTTTTGTTAACTTTTGGTGAATTCATGATATCCGTACCTAAAATACACAATGAACAGATACAAACATATTTTCCGGTATTTTATGACATTTTAACTCGTTTTAAGCCCGATTTGGATAATGAGACCATGGATAATTACGGTCTCATCAGTCTCTCAGGGGTAGAGGAAAAATCCATTGGAACATAGGGTCCATCTTCTAAGATTTGTATCAAGAAAGGTTCTAGACCATCTAGATATATGAGAAATTTACTTTTACAACTAGATAAGTCCTCTCCATCAAATGCTGGAACGTTGGACACGTGAGACTCCCCCTCTAAAATCAAGAAGTTAAGGAAGGTCGTCATCATTATTACCAACACTTACAACTGGTATAGGTGTGGTGTTATTTGATGTTATACCGGTTTTGTTGCCAGTATTTGGTTGGCTAGTTTGGCCCAAAGGTGGAGGCATAGGAGGTATAGTATCAGTCATACTCGGATCTTGATTTTAAAAACATGAACTGTTTATAAAGAGTTTTATAAATCAAACCGCTCTGATACCAATTAAAAGTCCTTAAATATGACTATTGTTGATACTATAACTCGAATACGAATATAACACTTAGTGAATTACTTTTCAAATACGTAATGCTTTATTAACTTTTAAACAAAGTATTACAAAGTGTTATGGATACACCCATTGAATGACAATAATGAAAGAACCATTTGAACGAGTAAACTTGATTCGAGACCCAAGTTTACAAGTGAACCAGAGAGTCGCTGGTTAACAGATGAGGGAATTCAGAGGTTCAATGGCAGAAAGAACAAAGATAATAAAGTTAAGCACAAGGGTTGTTTTTCTCCAGATTCTTAACTCCTATTTATAGTGGTACGAGGATGCTACCTTAGTGGGGGTAGTTGGGACGTGTCAACTTCTGAGTGGAAGTAGTACACTTCATTAAATCCATGTCTATATCCATACATACCTTTAACTAACTTTCAGTGAATTGTTCTGACAACTGTTTAATTTATCCCACTAGGTCGTACTAGGCTTCTTTATCTTGAATCTATACTTTGTCCCGCCCAAAGTACTTTAGAGATTCTTCCGCCTAAACTATAAGGATAAGGCAAGTCTCTGCTTGCATATTCTTCAAAGGGTGTAAGTGATCTTTGAGTATTGTCATCTTAGAGATCCTTGAACACCATCACATTCCTTCTACATCCCAGCTTGTCCATAACTACTGGTGAGTGTGACTTCATATAATCTTCGACTTCTCTGAAGTTGTCTTTAACTTGAATGTTTCTGGTGTGCTAGCTAAGGCTTTTCCTTTAGCTGGTCTAGTCTCTGTCACTTGTCTTCATCAGCGACTCACAACACTTAGTCTAATTTAAATCAAATCTAGACTGGGCCATAGTTAGAACTTTCATTGGCCCAACAAGGGAAGAACACAATAGAGCACATTGGCATAAAGCTTGAAGATGATGACGAGGATGCATTCAAAGAGGACAAGGCAAACATACAATACTACAGATTTCACATATATAAGCACTTTGCTTATGAATGCCCAACAAAACTAACCAAGAGTGATCAGAAAGCAAGCACATCAAACATAGCCTCAACTTAAAAACAACCAAAGATGGAATATGTGACAATCCGTCAATTTATGGTTGATATTTTTATTCTCAATATTTATTTGAAAACATTATTTTAATGTTACAATATGAACTCACTTATTTTTGGGAAGTAAATTGAGTTTACGTCTTGAAGTAGCGTCGACTACGTCTAAACCGGAGGATTCTACGTTACGTGCTTACGTTTACATACACCGTCTTTGGTGACAGTCCGACATTTCAGAAAATAAATTTATCCGTGAATATTATTTTGGAGTTTTAAATTTGTGTTGGTTCATAAACTCACAAATTTACGAGAAGAGATTAGGACTTATGATTTTATTTTAACGTCCTTTACGACTAAACCGGAAACCTTAGGATTACGTATTTACGTTTTCGAACTCCGTTTTTGATGAGACAATTTTTATTGGATTCGTTTTGTGACGTTGATTCATAATTTATAAAAACGTTTTTCGTAAAACGACCCGAGGGCACGCAAATCGAGGAAACTAGAATCGAGGAATACCCGTAAATTAGTGGGATGAGACAAGTATACACTTGTCCCACCCCACTATATGGGAAGGCTACACAAGTGACACGACACTTGTGATGTGTCAAGCTTGTAACAACAAGCTTACACTTGTTGCTTAAGGCTTACAAAGTAAGCTACATTTCCCACTAACCTAACAAAAACCACCTCAAACTTCCCATTAGCTTCCATTCTTACATGCAAAAACCACACAACACTCCTCCCTCTCTCTAAAATTCGTCCCATCTCCACCAAGAACACCCTCATTTGATCAATTTTAACCACAAATATTTGTTATAATTAACATATGTTAATCTCCATTCAAAGAGATGAAGATTGGTGCAAGTTTTAACATCCAAGGAGAAGTTTTGTTGGTGTCTTGGGGCTGATTTCTCAAGGAGTTTTCATGAAGAACAAGGGCTGATTTTTGGAGGAATCTACAAATACTTGGTGATCCTAGAAGTGGTGTTGATATCTCATAAGATTGATTACCCAAAACCATGTCTTGTTCATCCAAAAGCTCATCATTTCATCACTTTGGTGGTATAAAGATTGTCCTCCTCATCCTCTTGATATTTTTGATTATGTAATCTTGTATTTCTTTTACTTATGTATATGTATATGATGATGAATGATGATTAAAAATATTGTGTGGGGATTTGGTGTTGATAAACATGCTTAAAAAGATGAGAAACTATAAGAAAGAAGGTTAAAATCTTGCTTAATTTAGATGGCTGTATGAAACAGTAAAGAATCATATGGTAAACTGGTAAAATGACTTGAATAGATTGATATACAGTAAGCTATGGGTCTTGTACACATGTGAGAGTTGGCCATGCAATGGAATCATTGTAATGAGTAAGATATGATCAAAACAAGTTTAAGATACAAATCTGAGTTCACTGTTTTGGACGATTTTTAGAAAATACTTAGAAGATGATTCAACAGTAGCTATAGAAGAGTTAAATGAAGCATATATCATTTAGTTTATGTGATAAAAATTTGAGCTTCTATCTCCATATAGAACTCTAGATATGGCAGTTTTGGTGAAAGTGAAGATAAAAATCAGATTATGGAAATTAAAGAATAATACTATTATATAAGCACTCAAAATTTAATAGTATAAAATATAAATTAAAATCCACTAACTAATGAATTTTATTTATATAAATATGTACAATGATAAATAAGTGGACATTTTATAAAAATGGTAACTTGTTATGTTTTATAAGATATAAAACTATAAACATGATTTTTACGACTTTTTCGGCTATTGCCGTAAAATTAACGTTTTTGTTAAATAAAACTTAGATGGTTGGACCCGTCTAATGAAAACTTTATAAAACTTATATACTGATATATAGACATGTATAACAAGTAAAAACCGATAAAACACGAACTATAGGGCATACGGACATTAACGAGCTAAGTAAACATATTGGACTAATACTTGGGCTAATAATTGGACTAAATAAGATAAACACTCATAAAAAGAACTTATTGGGCTTAACCCATTTGGGCCCAACTTGAAAGTTTAAATACTGATAATATAAGTATGAAATGGATTAATACAAGTTAATAAACTTATAATAGGCTTATTGGACCTAAAACACGTAAAAAGGTAAAACTAGTAAACTAGTATAAAAGTTATCGACATATAACACTAAAATGAGTAAACGAGAATATGTAAACCCACTTGATCATCATATGTATATAATCATAATATGTATACATAATTGTTATTTTTATAAAGTCATTGGACAAAAGTCTAAGACGAGTATTATTTGTCTAGGTTTCCGTGATTGAAGCACGTACCGTACACCCGAATTGCCGATAAACCGCCTTCCCACATCAACGTGAGTTCATAGCCTCGCACTCTTTTAAATGTTTTTATGAAATGTTTTATAAACCCGCGAGGGAAATAACATGTTAGTTTTATAAAATAGGACACCATTTGTCCCGATTGTTTGTTTATTGATTTGGACCCGAATGATTGAATGACCCGATTGTATGACCCGATAAATGATTAAAGGACCCGATAGATGAAATTAAATGGATTATTAAAGTTAGGTTATGACACTAAAAGTCCCATTAGCATGAATTGTGAACTACCGGGATTTGGTAGACGCTTATGCATTTAATAGTACTATTTGGGGACGATCACCCCAGTTCGCGCCTTGACGGTTGATCCCCGTCGTGCCACATTGATTGGTAAGCGAATTTATGTATGAGAAGATTTCCATAGCGTGACCTTTGTGACGACACGCTACTTTAGATGGGCAAATTGAGTATTGGGTTAGGTACCCGTTGTTGGTTTAGTAAGGTAACAATGTCATGCGGCTTACAATAATCCAAAACTAACGAAATACTACTAGACGCTCAGAATTACGACGTATTGCCTGACTAGCAATACATGGTCATACTATTGATATTATGTTCGTGTTTTGGTTTTTATAACCACATTCATATAACGGTTTTTATTTTTCATACAACGTTATAAGACGTATTGTATGATTGTTTTTACGACATTGGCTCGTATAATAATTTTTAAGGCAAATGCCTATATTATGATTTCGATAAAGATTTGTATAAAATGACTTTGGCTATTTTATGGCCTATTAAAAATGATTTGTACAAAATGATTTTCAGTAATAATTTTATACTGATATTATATTGAAGGAATTTATTAAACTCTATGAATTTACTCGGCGTTATCGCTGACCTTTTCTTTTAACATGTTTTGTCTCAGGTACTTGAAGGTAATTCTCGGGAAGACATCAAGAATTCATGGCCCACACCTAAATACTTATTTCCATTCAAATGCTTTGTAAAACCTGTATTAAATATAATGACTTGGGACCGATGTAACTTGATATTTATGAATGGAAATGATTTATTATTAAACGACGCGATTTTTATGCGTTGTCTATGATGTGAGTAATGTGCTATCCCATAACACCAACTAGTCTTCCGCTGTACTGTGTTGTATAAATTTGGGGGTGTTACAGTTTGGCATCAGAGCTCTCGTTATAGAGAACGAAAGATTTTTAAAACCAAGGTTTTGAATAAAACATTTCAAAATCTTTTAACTATAAACATTTTTCTAAAAATGTCTAAAAATCTTTTGACTATAACGGTGCCGAAGAATTCCCGAGTTACCGACAAGGCCAGACTGAGAAGTGTTATTTTAATATATATATATATATATATAACTTGGATTATATATATATATATATATATATATATATATATATATATATATATATATATATATATATATATATATATATATATATATATATATATATATATATATATATATATATATATATATGATGTAATTTTATTACATGATTGTTTGATGATTATTTTGATTTTTATACGAGGTATTTATACGACGTAGATTGTCACAAGTAACCCTAAATCCCCTAGTAAACTAATCGAAGCAATTCTCGTAGGAATTCTAGCTATCCTAGATCTAAACCAAGTTGTGGATATTTATGATCCTAAGAAATGGTTGATATTCTTAGAAATGTAGATATTAGTTGATTGTGATATTGAAGAAGAATTGGCGAGATTAAGACTGATATCGATGTCATGACGATCTTTCCTTATAGAGTGGAGTTTGACAAAACGTTATCACCTAGAAAGATGTCATCTGATTCGTTGTCATCCAATTCTTAAATTGAAATCGAAAGGGTGAATGTTGCACTTGAGGCTGTCATTGGAACCAGTACCCAAAAGCCTCATGCCACTAATACCTTTCTGAGAAGTCTAGTTGAATGATCAAGTCATTTCATACTAATGACTCATTTGATAATTGTTGTTGTAAGAGTTATAGGATTGGAAATTAAGTGTTGATTCATATCGAGTTTATATTGCCCTTTTAAGGTGTAAGAATAAGGTTGAAAGTATTGGAGAATGAGGTAGGATATCGAATTGAGTATAAAATTGGTTGAAACTTGAATAAAGTAAAATTTAACTTGAATGGAATATGAGATTGTTAAGAGGAAGTCGTTAAGTTCTGTGATTGAATTATAAGGTTTTAATTGATTGTTGATTCGTGTTAAGTATTGTTCCTAAGCCATTGTCCAATGACGAGGATGCCCAGTGTCCAAGAAATAAATTGAAGAAATCTTCTTCTGAATTGAGACCGATGGATCTTCTGGGACATGTGGAACACCTAATGACTCCTGTAGATTTGTATTCATTGTGGTATCTTTTAAAATCCCTAACTTAACTGAGATATCAGTTGGTAGGATGAGTTTTGGAAATTGTATGACATAGTGACACGTAATGTGTTACGGTGCAATTTTGACTTGTTTGTGATTAATGAAAAAGACTACCTTTGATTGCTAAATTCTACATGTATCGATGTTATCTATCTTTTATTGCTTCATCCTAATGTTCGCATTAGTGATGCAACCATTGAACAAGTACTCATCTCGAATTGAGTTTACGTTATGAATTATTCTTTTAGAGTGCCATCGAGATCATGAACCTCATGATTATTTGGCTAAGCTCATTTCCTATCATATCGTAGTTAATTCTTGGCGAACAAGCTTTCATCACTCTTTTGCAGATCACACATTGTTTTCATAAAGTTAAAACGGTATCCTTTGAGAAAATTTAATTTTCATCACAATAAGGATTATTCAAAGTGAGATTTATAAGTGTTTGATATCAAAATGAAGTTGTTTATAAGACACTTTGGAAACTTAATTGTTTTCATAACAAATAAATTCTTTGTAAATTTATTTTTGATTCTTATTTAAGAATTAGGAATGAAAATGTTTTTATTATAAACATGATGATAAAAATTTTGACGAACTGAGTATTGCATCGTTAATCTTGAAATTGTATATAGTTGCGCGCCTACATACAATTTGGAATGGACCATGCAAGGCTGATTAGTAGTCACCATAAAACTAATGAATAAACACTACATTTTCTTTGAAGATTGTGAAAGATTAAATTTTATGAGATCTGCAAGAAGTGAAAAATAAGGACATAATGTTAGGGACACCTACATATGTGCCTGTAGCATCTATTCTTCTGAGTCGAATTTACTCATCTGTGGAAATTGTCTTATTTGACAATTGACAATTCTTTCTTGTCCAATTCTCTCGTAGTGAGATTCTTAGGAAAAGTATCTGATTACCGAGTGTTGATACCCGACTGGACGTATCGACATTCCTATCGTTTCTTTTGATTTGATTTCATTTGAATGACCTGGGTAACGATACGAGGAGCTTTC
The DNA here is from genome assembly GCA_025667525.1 of Glebionis coronaria. Taxonomy (NCBI): domain Eukaryota; kingdom Viridiplantae; phylum Streptophyta; class Magnoliopsida; order Asterales; family Asteraceae; genus Glebionis; species Glebionis coronaria. The sequence continues at coordinate 134,939,882 of CM046874.1, read as the reverse complement.
GAATGCGTACTCAAATTATGAAAACATGGGATATATTCATATTTGTTAAATGTTTTCGTCTATATCTGATTTGAAATTCTCTCGCATAGATTATGCGTTGACCTTACTCTTTTAATAGTAGTTGTGTCTCCATATATCCCTGAATTTGTGAAGGATTATGAGTTATTATTAGTCTTTTGAGAAGATCACATCTTATCGACGGCAATGCAACTGGAAAGTTGATAGTGCCCGTAGAATGGATTGATTGATTATGACATGACGACATTGTCTTAATTGATGGGAACTCGAGTAGAATTCCCCTAAATGATAAGATGTTGATTATCAAAAGTGATCTAAATAATTCTTGATGGATGACGATATCCTGCATTTAGACTTGAATTTATACCGTGAATGATTGTGAATTAGTCATAGATATTGTAATCTAGAAGAACTTAATATGAATTTATTAAAAGATGTTTATGTTATCTAAACTATAGGAGGTATTTGTTAATAAATTACCTAGACTTTCGCCATTAAGGCAAGTTGAAATTGGTATTGATTATGTTTCCGGTGCTGCACTTGTGGCTTGTGCACTGTACGTCAGCACCATCTGAATTTAAGGAATTACCATACAACTGAGAGAGTTGTCGGAGAAAGATTTTATTCTACCAAGCTTTTCGTCATGAAGAGCTATGGTGTTATCATTCCTTATATTTATAAATTACTGTGAACTGAGTAAATTGACAATCGAAAACGATATCCATAACTCGAAATGGAAGATTTGTTCGATCATTTGCAAGGTTCTAGCGTATGTTTTAAAGATTTGATCCACGGCATGGTTATCATCAACTTCGCATCTGCGAAGAAGATTATCTATTCCAATCACTACATCCGGTACTTGTAATGAACATTATGAGTTTCACGTGATGTCGTTTGGATTAACTATACACATGTAGCATTCATAAATTTGGTGAATCACGTGTGTAGGCTGTAAATTGATAAATTCATGCTTGAGATCATTAAGGACCAATTGTTTGTATATAAGAATAATAATGAGTTAATAATTAGTTATAAATTCCCCTGAATTGGCTAAACAATGAAAACCTATACCTTAAATATTTAACATGTGATTAAGGACTTAATCCTTTATATGATTTAACCGTGTGATTAATAGATAATTGAAGCTATATTAACTTTTCAAAGATTAGAACCATTAACGCTTAGGGATTAAAAACTTAATCCTTTACATAAAATGACCGTTGGATTAATAATGGTAAGATGTATGCATATAGACTCTTCAAAAATTAAGAGCCCTTTTAAGACTTTGGATTTTACCAAAAATAAATGGAAATATGTTTTGACAAATGTTTTGACAAAGGATTTTTAAAAGGATTATTCCCTTATACACTAAACATTTAACTAAACTTCTGTTTAGGGGTAAATGTTTGTGTATACCTCAAGATAACTTAAGAAGGATTGAGTAAACCATTTATACCATAACTTGAAATTTGAAACGACACTTTTTGCTTTTCAACTAAGAAAATTTTGACCAAAGTATAAACCAAAGATTTTTCGAACAATTACGGATCTTATTAAATATTTTGGATAAATCAACAAAAATCTTGTTAATTAAATTCAAATTTATTTTGGAACATTTTATATAATTGGTCGAACTAAGAAATTTAAAATCTTTACGTTTACATTTCATAAAAATTGAATAATAATTATTTAATTAATTATAATAATTATCGACGCTTTAGACGACGGATTGAGTAAAACGGATAAAAATGATAGTAAAGACGAAACTAAAACATAGAAGATAGGAAGAAAGAATTTTGAATAAATACGGTTGTGATATTTATTTCATCAGGAAAGTGAACGTAATTACTGACGCATAATGTAGAAAGAATATCTAAGTGAATTGTGGACATAATAATTATATCATCATGAGAAGTGAATATAGATACCGACGCATTATGTAGAAAAGATAAAGAACCAGTTAGGACATGTTCCTTAACAATGAACGTGCAAAATAAATTTCCAAACAATTTAAAATATAACCGATGATTGTAAAAAGGATAATATAGATAATAAAAAGGGATTCGTGACTAATATGAATCATTAAGATTGAGAAGCCGATAGCGCTAAAAGATTAAAAGTCCATTTGTGATTGTCTAAATATGGAGATTGTGAGATATAGTTATTTTGGAATTTGTAAGTATAAGTATTCTATGTATGTCATTTTTGACTAAAAATATCTTTGTCTGAAGAAGTTGTACTGATGGCAATTTATGAAGGCAGACATCGCCTCATACATTAGTAAACGTCTAGCTATTGCAAAGGTCATCATCTGAATTTGATTCGATTTGGGTCATCGTCGACAGACTGACCAAATCTGCTAATATCATTACCGTTAATGATAAATGCAAAAGAGTTATGCAAACATGGTATGCCTGTATCGAACATCTATATCAAGATCCTCGCTTCGCAACGAATTTCTAGAGATGTGCTCAGAAATCATTGAGAACGAACCTTGATGAGAGTACTATGTACCACCCCAATCGAAGGGACGAGGAAAAGTAATGATACAAAGTAATACAAGTGCTATTTTTGTTTGAATGAATGACCTTTGGTAATAAATCATAAAATCGCTTTCCTTTGGAAGGATTACCATTGATAATCGTCGTATTAGGATCGAGATCTAATCTTGTTAGGATCTAAATATTAGAGCATCTGTAAGCAGGAGTTGAGATAAAGACACCCGACATACACCCACTGTGAGTTGGACATGTCTTTTAGGCTTAAGGTTTCCTATGATGGCGAACCTATCCTTGCAAAATACTCGACCCGCGAGACCTGAAATGATTGTTGAAATTAGGATATGATTATTGACAGCCGGTAGTGGGCAAGAGGTTATGTGAATGTGAAATGTAGATCTTGAAGTGCCAAATGGGTAGCGAAGTTATGCCACAATTTTTTTACTTGGAAAAATGAATTCATGATCTGACAAATCATGGGATATAAGTCCTCGTTGTATGGGACCATTGAGATGATGTAAAAGTTGGGATTGAAAGGCATATAAATTGGATCTACCCTAGGACTTCAAGAACTGCGTGAATTATGTTTCGTAAATCGAACTTGATGGAATATCTATCAAGTTAAAATCTGATTGTTCCTTAGTAAAGCTTAGATCGGCGAAAAGTTGCATTCATCAGAAACCCGTGAACATCATGGATAGAGAAAGTAAGTCAACAATTAGCCTGATCTTATTCCCGTAGTTATGTTTGATGAAACTCGCGTATTGTAATAAATGGCACTTGTGAGAAAAGACCGAATGTGGAGGAAATACCCACATGGCTTTAACTCTATAAGAAGCGAGTAGTAAGGTAAGATGATCTTTGAGGACAAAGATCCTGTTTAGGGGTAAATGCTGTGACAATCCGTCAATTTATGGTTGATATTTTTATTCTCAATATTTATTTGAAAACATTATTTTAATGTTACAATATGAACTCACTTATTTTTGGGAAGTAAATTGAATTTACGTCTTGAAGTAGCGTCGACTACGTCTATACCGGAGGATTCTACGTTACGTGCTTACGTTTACATACACCGTCTTTGGTGACAGTCCGACATTTCAGAAAATAAATTTATTCGTGAATATTATTTTGGAGTTTTAGATTTGTGTTGGTTCATAAACTCACAAATTTACGAGAAGAGATTAGGACTTACAATTTTATTTTAACGTCCTTTACGACTAAACCGGAAACCTTAGGATTACGTATTTACGTTTTCGAACTCCGTTTTTGATGAGACAATTTTTATTGGATTCGTTTTGTGACGTTGCTTCATAATTTATAAAAACGTTTTTCGTAAAACGACCCGAGGGCACGCAAATCGAGGAAACTAGAATCGAGGAATACCCGTAAATTAGTGGGATGAGACAAGTATACACTTGTCCCACCCCACTATATGGGAAGGCTACACAAGTGACACCACACTTGTGATGTGTCAAGCTTGTAGCAACAAGCTTACACTTGTTGCTTAAGGCTTACAAAGTAAGCTACATTTCCCATTAACCTAACAAAAACCACCTCAAACTTCCCATTAGCTTCCATTCTTACATGCAAAAACCACACAACACTCCTCCCTCTGTCTAAAATTCTTCCCATCTCCACCAAGAACACCCTCATTTGATCAATTTTAACCACAAATATTTGTTATAATTAACATATGTTAATCTCCATTCAAAGAGATGAAGATTGGTGCAAGTTTTAACATCCAAGGAGAAGTTTTGTTGGTGTCTTGGGGCTGATTTCTCAAGGAGTTTTCATGAAGAAAAAGGGCTGATTTTTGGAGGAATCTACAAATACTTGGTGATCCTAGAAGTGGTGTTGATATCTCATAAGATTGGTTACCCAAAACCATGTCTTGTTCATCCAAAAGCTCATCATTTCATCACTTTGGTGGTATAAAGATTGTCCTCCTCATCCTCTTGATATTTTTGATTATGTAATCTTGTATTTCTTTCACTTATGTATATGTATATGATGATGAATGATGATTAAAAATATTGTGTGGGGATTTGGTGTTGATAAACATGCTTAAAAAGATGAAAAACTATAAGAAACAAGGTTAAAATCTTGCTTAATTTAGATGGCTGTATGAAACAGTAAAGAATCATATGGTAAACTGGTAAAATGACTTGAATAGATTGATATACAGTAAGCTATGGGTCTTGTACACATGTGAGAGTTGGCCATGCAATGGAATCATTGTAATGAGTAAGATATAATCAAAACAAGTTTAAGATACAAATCTGAGTTCACTGTTTTGGACGATTTTTAGAAAATACTTAGAAGATGATTCAACAGTAGCTATAGAAGAGTTAAATGAAGCATATATCATTTAGTTTATGTGATAAAAATTTGAGCTTCTATCTCCATATAGAACTCTAGATATGGCAGTTTTGGTGAAAGTGAAGATAAAAATCAGATTATGGAAATTAAAGAATAATACTATTATATAAGCACTCAAAATTTAATAGTATAAAATATAAATTAAAACCCACTAACTAATGAATTTTATTTATATAAATATGTACAATGATAAATAAGTGGAAATTTTATAAAAATGGTAACTTGTTATGTTTTATAAGATATAAAACTATAAACATGATTTTTACGACTTTTTCGGCTATTGCCGTAAAATTAACGTGTTTGTTAAATAAAACTTAGATGGTTGGACCCGTCTAATGAAAACTTTATAAAACTTATATACTGATATATACACATGTATAACAAGTAAAAACCGATAAAACACGAACTATAGGGCATACGGACATTAACGAGCTAAGTAAACATATTGGACTAATACTTGGGCTAATAATTGGACTAAATAAGATAAACACTCATAAAAAGAACTTATTGGGCTTAACCCATTTGGGCCCAACTTGAAAGTTTAAATACTGATAATATAAGTATGAAATGGATTAATACAAGTTAATAAACTTATAATAGGCTTATTGGACCTAAAACATGTAAAAAGGTAAAACTAGTAAACTAGTATAAAAGTTATCGACATATAACACTAAAATGAGTAAACGAGAATATGTAAACCCACTTGATCATCATATGTATATAATCATCATATGTATACATAATTGTTATTTTTATAAAGTCATTGGAAAAAAGTCTAAGACGAGTATTATTTGTCTAGGTTTCCGTGATTGAAGCACGTACCGTACATCCGAATTGCCGATAAACCGCCTTCCCACATCAACGTGAGTTCATAGCCTCGCACTATTTTAAATGTTTTTATGAAATGTTTTATAAACCCGCGAGGGAGATAACATGTTAGTTTTATAAAATAGGATACCATTTGTCCCGATTGTTTGTTTATTGATTTGGACCCGAATGATTGAATGACCCGATTGTATGACCCGATAAATGATTAAAGGACCCGATAGATGAAATTAAATGGATTATTAAAGTTAGGTTATGTCACTAAAAGTCCCATTAGCATGAATTTTGAACTACCGGGATTTGGTAGACGCTTATGCATTTAATAGTACTATTTGGGGACGATCACCCCAGTTCGCGCCTTGACGGTTGATCCCCGTCGTGCCACATTGATTGGTAAGCGAATTTATGTATGAGAAGATTTCCATAGCGTGACCTTTGTGACGACACGCTACTTTAGATGGGCAAATTGAGTATCGGGTTAGCTACCCGTTGTTGGTTTAGTAAGGTAACAATGTCATGCGGCTAACAATAATCCAAAACTAACGAAATACTACTAGACGCTCAGAATTACGACGTATTGCCTGACTAGCAATACAGGGTCATACTATTGATATTATGTTCGTGTTTTGGTTTTTATAACCACATTCATATAACGGTTTTTATTTTTCATACAACGTTATAAGACGTATTGTATGATTGTTTTTACGACATTGGCTCGTATAATAATTTTTAAGGCAAATGCCTATATTATAATTTCGATAAAGATTTGTATAAAATGACTTTGGCTATTTTATGGCCTATTAAAAATGATTTGTACAAAATGATTTTCAGTAATAATTTTATACTGATATTATATTGAAGGAATTTATTAAACTCTATGAATTCACTCGGCGTTATCGCTGACCTTTTCTTTTAACATGTTTTGTCTCAGGTACTTGAAGGTAATTCTCGGGAAGACATCAAGAATTCATGGCCCGCACCTAAATACTTATTTCCATTCAAATGCTTTGTAAAACCTGTATTAAATATAATGACTTGGGACCGATGTAACTTGATATTTATGAATGGAAATGATTTATTATTAAACGACGCGATTTTTCTGCGTTGTCTATGATGTGAGTAATGTGCTATCCCGTAACACCAACTAGTCTTCCGCTGTACTGTGTTGTATAAATTTGGGGTTGTTACAGAATATGATTATAGCATAACCAGTAGATCAAGAACATTCAAACTTCAAGCCCTTTCACCTTATGGGGGAGTGTTGGATATAAGCCACAAGGCCTTGCTGTTTTACTTTTATGCATAGAAAAGTAGAACACAACTTTATATTTATTTGTGTAATACTTAGAACATGACAGACCCATGAACTGATATACAGGCTTGTTAGACATATGGATATGTCTCATAACTTTATCCGATATATAGTGGCAGTTATGACCGTTACCAGATGAAACGGTATAACTTTACAAAAGTCAACTTAAGCCTTTTCATCACAACGTGTCACTGCATATATATAGGACTTATGTACAGAATTATTAATCAATCAATATACTTACGTTCACATATCTATTCTTGTTCCTTACATTACTATATCATACTCCCTTCGTCCCAAAATTATTGTTCATCTTTCCTTTTTAGGTTGTCCCAAAATTATTGTCCACTTCTATATATAGTTGGTGGAATTGTTTACATGTACTATATTATCCTTAATCAGTAGTTTTATTAACAAAACTTTATGAAGATATTAAATAAATGTCAAGGTAAAATTGTCTTTTTACATTTTCAAAATTCAAAGCAGTAATTAATACACTTTTTTAAAGTATGAATAAGTTTGGGATGGAGGGAGCACTATTATATCTTAATGTCATTAAATCCGACATACAAACGCCTATGCACACAATCTCTGCATATTTATTAACTGGGAGACATGGAAAATAAGTACCCCTTGCAAACATAAAAATCTATGGGTGTTCGTGAATCATGGGATCCACCTTTGTTCCGTCCCTTATTAAATCTTAGGTGTATGATAGACTGCGAATGTACCTATATACGAGCTGTTAATTATGGAGTGGTATATTTTGACTTGATCATGGATGCACATGTGACTAGATCAAATGATTTTTTATTAGTGCAAGGAGTAACAAACCAGATGAGGATTTGCATGTTATGTGTTTGAAAGACTTATATGAGACGGGGATTGAATTTTAGTTTTGATTAAGCTATTGATACACGTCTTTAAATTTAATAGAAGCACGTAGTAGGCTCAAACCAACTCATATTACTTGTACCCTTTTTGTCGTGCTTGGCTTCCAAACTCTACATGGTTTTCGGTCGACAACTATGAGTTTGAAAATGATTTGGGTATTGTCTTATACAATGCTCCTGCACCTTTAATGCTTCACTAAATTTTTTTCATTTATTCAAATTCAGCATACCATCATTGATTTTGAGCCTTCCTTTTATGCGGAAGAAAAACTTCTAATGGCGTGTCCATGTTTTGTAAGGACATATTTTGACTAATCTGGTTGATTGTTCATTTGACTTGATATCTGCAGTGGCGGGGGCCTTGTTGCTTACTCTGAATTCAAATCAACCAGTGCTACAAACAACACGGATGTTGAGCCGTTAAGAAAGAAGAAGAAGGTGGTTGTCATTGGAACAGGATGGGCGAGTACCAGTTTCCTAAACTATTTAGATATTTCTTCTTATGATGTTCAAGTGGTTTCTCCTTGAAATTACTTTGCTTTTACACCGTTGTTACCTGGTGTTACTTGTGGAACAGTTGAGGCACCACCGGATTTGAATTTGCAGTAGAGCTACATGATTTTGTTCATGAAGATATAGTCAAGTTATATCCAATGGTCAGAGAAATGGTTAAAATAATACTCATGGAATCTGGTGATCATATTTTAAACTCGTGAATATAGAATAAATCTTTTATCTCATTTAAGTTTATACGTGTTCGTTTTTCTCATCTCTTCTCACTCGCGTAAATAGTGTATTCAAAAACCTTCATCTTTTTAATACTTTTATTTAATTAATGATTCTTATGATTTGATTGTTAAAAACAAATGATAACATGTTTTGGGAATTAATAAAACAAGAAGAAGGGTGTGTTTGGTTTGTTTGTGGTTCGGCAGGCCCAACCGAGAGTCCTAAGACTCTTGGTGTCCCATTTTGTCCATAGCCAAGACCCTTTAGGGCTCGTGTGTGTTTGTATCACGCGGTTGGAACCACCGGCTTATGCCAGCGGCTATGTTGTTCAGATAGGGGGAACGCGAGGCAAAGCATGGGAAACCACCGGCTACATGCCGATGGGAATTTTGGCTAAACAGGGGGAACCACCGGCGCAGCCGGTGTGAACTGTGGCCACAGCAGCGGCAACCGACGGCAACAGCCGCCGGCTGTGTGGTTGGTTGGTGCTCGGTTGTTTTCGTCTCGGGTTTCGGGATCGAGATATTTTGTTAATTATTTTTACAAGTTAATTAAATTAATTTCATGACTTAATAATTAATTTAATTAAAACATGACTTAGGTTAATTTATTAAATGATTAATACATGTTTTAGCCTAAGTACATTTTATTATTTATTTTAGACTATAATTTTAATAATTAATTATTTTAATACATGAATTTATAATTATTAATAATCCATGACTTAGGTTATTTTATTTATATTAATAAAACATGTATAACCTAAGTATTCTACTAGACTTAATTAAATTAAACATGATATAATTTAAGGTAAAGTTTATTAATGTAACATGACATATTATTAATTATTAAAACCATGCATTTACTTAACAATTAATAATTACCTTAACCTATAGTATTATTTAATAGACTTTATTAATAATCATCATGACTTATAAATAAGCACTAGCTTATATTTTTAACTTAATCATTCAGCTTATTTCTATTTATGGAAAATTTCTATTTCAGGAAACTTAATATTTTTAGAAACTTTCTATTTTTAGAAACTTACTATTTTTGGAAACTTTCTATTTTTAGAAACCTGCTATTTTTATAAAGTACTTATTATTACACTACAAGTATAATAATACAATTATAATAATACAAGAAATACATGAATTATATAATCAGATTACACTTAAACCATGAATAATACAATATAACATGTAAAACAGTAAAACATGACAATGACAAGAACATACAAAATACGTTAAGATCGTACAAGAACAAGTAACACACTCAGTAATCAGACAACTCATACATGTTCTCTATTTATGTAGCATTAGTGAAGTTGGCGTATGACTTTGCGTTCTTTCATCTTTTCATCGTTCACTGGACATAAGGTACGGATATCCCGTCCTTCAGTATGGAAATTCCCTTCCTTTATTAGGATTCCCCGTTTGCAGCCAACTGTTTTCCCCAAGTATTTGTTTTATATGTTTTGATTAGCTTATGTTTAGTTTTAAATGCCTAAGCCATATACATGCATGACCAGTTTTACCTAGTTATGGAGGTACCATAACCATAACACTGGAGGCACCAGTGTTATGACTTCCCCACGGCGGAGTGATTGCTCGTGGCGTCCCTTTCAGTTTTGGCCATATTATTATATTATCATGTGGGGCGTATGGGTGTATCCTAGTTACATGTATTACAAGTATTTTCATGGTGAATGTGGTGTGTGCCTTGCATCCTTCACAAGGAGTTGATCCCTCCTACCAAGACTTAAATAATTATAGGCAACCCCTCTAATTGCATGATAAGGTCACCCATCTAAGTATTCATGCACGTTGATACTTCATGACCTATATGGGCTTTGGCTAATATAAATACAGTTTTCATATTTATAAACATAAGGTTTTTTAAACTATAAAACCAGTTTCATGAACTTGTACCAGGTTTTCCAGGACTTATACATTTCTGTTGTTTTTCAGTCTTGTTTATGTTTTAGTCATTCATACTATATCATATATCCGTTCACTGAGCAGCTGTTACTTTCTTTTCCATGTCCCAAAACGGCAGGTACCCATGGACAGACTTGAGCATTTGAAGGACGTGCATAGGATGGAAGCTGCCTTAGACTTATTCTCTTTTTGCCTTCTTTTATTTATGCTTAATTAGACACTTGTTTTGTCTTTCTCATTTCATTTATTTATTTATGTTTTTGGCTTATGTTTGGGAACCGATGTTTGATTCCGGTATTCTCTTTTGGTCATGTATGTTTTAAGACATACTACCTTGCATGCTTTGATGACACGCCATATTCTATTTATCAAAATGGGGTGTTACATGTGTGGTCGGTAGAAGTCACCATTTGTGTTCTCTAGAGGCTTTTTACGATCACATGTAGTCGTAACAAAGGAAGTCGTGAAAGTTCAGTCTTTAGAAGTTCTTACGACCACATTAGGACACTTCTAACGACCACTTCTTAGCGTTGATTTTGACTTATTGACTTTGTTGGCCAACGACTAAGAATTTTGTTAAGAGCCTATAGCGACCACATGTAGCCACAAGAGTTCGATTCAAACGAATACCTATAACGACCACATCTGGCCACAACAGCTCGGGTTACTTGACTACTTGAACCGACCACATGTGGTCACTATAGACTCGGTCTAGGTATTTTGAATAGGAAGTTGTAACGACCACATGTGGCCACTACATGTTTGGAAAGTGGTTTGTTCCTTGAACTTCTACCGACCACATTTGGTCGTTAGAGGTGTATGGCCCGGGTTGGCCAACGAGCTGCACACGACCACATTCCTAGGTGTCTAATCCATTTCCGCACCAGAATTTTAATGCAAACCAATTAAAAATAATTCCTTAAACGTACACATCACATTCAATACACAATTCAACTACTACATTCACTACATGGTAGAAGTGTTCAACTACTACATTGTTCAATTACACGAACATAAACATCGTTCATAAGCATGAGATGTTCAAAAATAAGAAAATAAACATATCAAAAATAGTTCAAAAGGATAAGATGTTCAACAAACCAACAGAGCAAGCCTTACTCATCTCAAGGATAAAATCATATCTAAAGGCAACATCGTCTTCGGGGGCTTCTTGGACAACATTCTATAATGAGACAGGTTAAGTACAGCGAACGCCGAAACCTGCATGTTATTATTGAAAAACTTTTTTGGTGCATTTGGAATAACTGAGCATGGCTGCCAAAGTTCTCTAGCCCATGCCTCTTGTGTCATCATCAATGTATCTGGTGTGTGGGAATCAACACAACGTTAGGACGAAACAGAGGTACTATCAGGCAACACCCTTCCCTATCCTGGTAAAAAGCCCATGACCGCACCCAAGACGTGGCTCAGTATGCCATTAACAGAAAAAGGAGTATGTCTCCCTTCTTGAGCCTTCCTCAGCTCGATCATCTTGTTCTATAAAGTAAAAAAACAAGTTAATTAACTTCACAATAAAAATAAAAAATGATTTATTTAAGCAATGTTTGGATATAGAGTAAAAAACATCACATCTTTAGATTCAGAAATTTCATCTTATAATATTTATTTATACAAACTCGAGTTCACAAAAGAATGAGTCGTATCTGAAAATAGCTATCAGATTTCACGCTTTTGTTACTAATCTAAAGTTTTCACATTACTAAGACTTCTACTATTAACAAGAAACATGCTGATCTTAAGTCTATAACTAGCTACAAAACTTGTCAACGACATCAAACTAACCAAACTATTAACAAAGAATGACTATTCTGCCAATATCATCAAGCTATATGATTGTAGTGTTTTACTACTCTTTAGGAAAAGAGAGTAAATAGGGAAAGTATCGAGTGATGATTTAGAAAAATCAAGCACTAATGACCCAATGAAGTTCGTTTCCCAACGAGGTATATGTGTGTGAAAAACTTGTTAAATGTTTGTGATTAATGATTGGTTTAGAAGGGGATGAGAAAAGAAGATGACGAAGACATGAAATTAATTACTACAACAACTAAACGTAAAATCGTAAAAATAGCAAAAATAAAAATAAATTTTAAAAATTCCCAAAAATTTACCAAAAATCAAAATAAATAAACTAAGAGTTTACCAATGATCAAAACTTTTTCAAACCTTTTAATTGATTAAATATTCAATTTTTAAATGCTAATTAAAGCCCTAAAAATCAAATAAATTATCAAAAAGCCCAAATAAATATTTTTCAATTGGTAAACCTCTAAAATGACCTAAAAAGATTAAAAACTATTTTTAGAAATTTTTAAACTAATAAAAACTATTTAAAATGATTTAAAAACTATTAAAACTTAAAATAATTATAAAAATTAATCTAAAAGTGATAAAATTATTCTAAAAGTTGCTAAATTCCTATTTTAATGTATTAAAGCTAAGAAAAATGTAAAAAGTTGGAAAATGTGAAATTTGAAAAATAATAATAAAATAATATTAAAATAATATTAAAAATCCAAAAATTATAAAAAATTCTAAAAACTTGCAAACTAGTTTATAATAACCTAAATAACAGAAAATCAAAGTGAAATGACCAGAATACCCCTATTGGGCCCTCAAATGGGCCAAAACCAAAAATAGTCAACCTTAATGGGCTTTTTGGCCCAAAAAGTCAAACTTGGCCCAATTGACTTGGAAAAGCCCTATCTGACTCAAAATTTGATTCTTAACACAAAACTCTAAAGGCCCAAAAGCTGAATATGAGCTTATCACAGCTTAATAAGCAAGCAACTTATTCTTATTGGGCTTTTCAGCCCATTAAGTAATAAGCCAATGCCATAAGCTCTAATTTGACACACAACCTTCTTTTGGGATGCTTATGAGATCTGTAAAAAGATATTTTGAAAAAGCACACTCAATAAGCCAGAAATAAGCAAAGTATTATTTCACTAAAAGACAAAATAGTCGTTTTTGAGAAATAAGGCACCTCAGGACTTGATTCAACTTGCAAAAGATCACAAATGGACTCAATAAGCCAAATCAATCAACAAAATTCCAATAAGCAAAACCAATAAGCCAGAATAAGCACTTAAGCACTTATGAAAAAGTCAATCAAGTTGGTTTTCTAGTCAAACCCTAAAGTCAACCCACCAAATGCTCCAGTATGAACAAATGGGTCAAATAATGAGCACCTATTACAAAATCCAAGTTGTTTCTAGTTAAAATAAGCTATTATAGCTTATTGATAAGTTGACACCAAATTAACACTAGCAGTGGTAACCAGCAGGGGAAAGGAGTTCCCACTGCTTTGACTATTTGACTGAGCTTTTTAGAGAGTTTCAGTTGGATTCAATTGGAAACAAGCGCACCCTTGTGATCAGTGAATCACAAGGAGTCAATAGCAACAAGAAAATCCAAATTTGGTTCACACAATAAGCCACAAATGATCAAACAATCACCAGATACACCACAGACATGAAAATAAGCAGTTATGCACTTAATAAGCAGATTTAGACTGAATAAGCCAACCAAACTCAACAAGATGCATACACAAGCTATATTAACTATGAATAAGCACAAATCAACTTATAACAAACACTGAATCAAAGTAAACAACAAGATCAAAGCACAAAAAGTTACTGATGAACAAGGTGCATATGCAGAAACTATTTTGCTGATCTATTTGACACTAGATCCTATTTCGGGCACTCAAATCTACTTCCCTGGTGTTGTTAACCTAGATTTAACACTTGTTAACCCTATTCTATGAATAGATCTAGGTGTCCCCTAAATTTCAGTCAAATTCACCAAGTAAACAAGATTTTATACCCATCCTATGAATCTATGTGTTTCAAACCACAAAATGAGCAACAAAGCAACCAAGTATATCAGATAAACAAGTTCTAGCAGATAGCACAAACAAACATCAACTCAAAACACCACAAATCCAAATCAAGCAGTTGACCCAAACACCCCTTAATCAACTACTTAACAAAGCAACTTGTGATTTCTTCTAATAACCTACTGATTTTAATGATCAAAAACACTTACTAGGTAGCAACTAACAAAATCAAACTCAAATCACCAGCACAAACACAAGAACACAAATTCAAAGCACCAAATCCAAAACAGGCAGTAACATGAAATTTTTTTAGAGGAAACTTAATCAAGAGATTATACCTGCCCTCCACAACATCCTAGGAGGGCCAGCTATGCTCCTTGGACCTTGTTCAACAACTAGAACAAGACAAAGGTACTTCAAAGAAGAAGATCAAAGTCTGCTGATGTTCAAAGTAGAACAAGGCTTTGATTATGATATGTCTTCAACACAAGCAGCAAACAACTCAACCAAAGGCTTAGAACTCTTCCCAGGCTTGGTGTCAACAAGCTTGAAGGAGCTCAAGGCTTATGGATAAGGGTTAGTACACAATGATAACCAAAAATCAGAAACTAGGATTTCAAGGATTTTGAACCTTGAAAACCTTATAAACCAATATGTGCCTTAACCACAAGATTAAGGAAGGTCTTAACAATCAAATGGAACTCAGATTTAGGTTAGTATAACACCAACTTTTAATCAATCACAAAAGAGAATTCAAAATTTTAAGAAATTCAAATTTTATTAACTTAAAAAGGAATTACAAAGATTGATAGCCTAAAACTAGAACAAAGGGACTCTCACATGTTGAGGTATCCTTTTATAGGCAAATTCCTGGCTAACACTATTCACAAACCCTAGCACTGATTTCCCTAAAATGCCCTTGAGTCTTCTAGACGTTTTGATGGAATGATCTGTCCAAATGCATCCAAACCGTTTAAAATAGCTTTGATATGAAGCAAGGATCCTAGGCTGTTGATTTGGACACGTCAGATTACTTGGAGAGTAAGTTGCATTTTCATTGGTTGAGGAGGTTGAGTGTGGGGTCCTTTGGGTAATGGGATTGAGGGTTTTTGGTGTGGGATAGGTTTTTGCACATGTGAATCACACAAGTGCCTGGGTAATTTGTTTTTACCCTTTGTTTTAAGTGAAGTGGTAACTGGGTTCTTGGGGTGAATAGTAAACCCTTTGATCCGTTTTTGTAGGAATGGAAATTTGTTTGGCGCATTTCCTTTTCAAATGTTTCATTTGCCCAGCTTTGCCCCTTGTGTTTTGTAAAAACTTGTAAAACGTGTATTTCAGCCAACATAATCTATTTCCTTTGTAAATAACTTTCATGACTTGGCAGTTTTGGCACAAAACTTTGGAAAAGGGTTTCAAAGGGTTGTTTTTGCCATTTTGAGATAATTCAAGGGCTGATCTTGGACAATGTTGATCTTCAAAGGTCTTCAATGTGTCTTTGGCTTCATGAGGGACCATAATTGGCAATTTGGAATTGTTGAGGGACTAAACTTGCCATTTCTTCAAAGTTGGAAGACCATTTATGTAATTTTGACAAACTTAAGGGACCAAACTTGTAATTATCAATATACAAGGGTTTTAAGTGTCATTTCTTCACTAAATGAGGATCAATCTTGCATGTCTTCAAGTCTTCAAAGGTATTTGTTGAATATTTCATGAATTAGGGCCCGGTTCTTTGTACGGCTTCGTTTCTCGTGTCCGTGTTTTCCTTGTATCTTGTGATCTTTTGTCTTTTTCACGATATCCATACCTAAAATACACAAGTAAACAAACACAAGCATATATATGGTATTTAATGACATTTTTATGCATTTAAAGCCCGAAAAGAACGATGAGATCAAGTATAAATGCCATCTCATCACTCCCCCATATTAAGCCATTGCCGTGCCCTCACACAATGCTAGAATAAAGTATCTAAGCATCACCAAAGTTCAATTTTATTAACCTTTACTGAAGAGTAAAAGACTTGCAACATACTACGAACATGTGTAAAGACATAATGTATGATTTTCATCACGAAAGTGACTTTTAAGGTCAAAGAATAGAAACAAGCAAATGTCCCTTAGAGTAAACTTCGTCATCCTTGATTGTCATACATTCCATGCTAAGTGCAAAAACGAGATCATTGTTGGTACAAGTCACAATGCTAACACTACTCATACGTCCAAATTGTGTAATACTTTTTCTCCTCGCAATCCTAGTTATTATAAAAAGAAATGGGTTACTAGCATTTTTTAACTATTTGTCATGGATCACAAGTGATTCATATTGACTTATTTGAGTAGTTATTAGTCCGAAAGCAAAGTAGCACGATTTAATCGATACTTAGCCGAAGGACAAAATCTTTTAAAACGGCTTCTCCTGTATCTCCTTACGTTCATATCTTGGCATAAATCGTTTCACGATTTGAGACCTTTCTCGGACCGATATTTGGCATGTACTTCATACTTCAAATCTTGGGAAGAAGTTCTTGAAATTATGGTCTTCTCTTCTCATATTTGGAATTTCTTCACTTGACGTTTTTGAGAGATTCTTCATATTTGGACCACGACTTCATCATTTTTCTTCAATCTTTACTTTGGATTTTGATATACAACGATCCGCCTCCTTTTCGGACTTGGATATATTTATCCTCATACCTTGTAAGGGTCTTTTTGGATAAACTTTCTCCATGATCTTTAGGGGAGTAATTGCTTTTCGTCGTGTGTCTCGATCCTTCATATTGATTTTGGAATAATGATACTTCACATCATCTTGGATCTTTAGCAAAAATAGAGCTCATCATGCCTTGTTAGGGCCTTTTTGGATGATCGCCAATCTTCGCGTCCCGCTTCAATAAGTTATGCCTTGGCTATGAACTCTATTCAACCCCGAGCAACTTTTAAACGATCTTGCGCTAGAGGCTAAGTAACCTTTCAAATCGTACGACCTTACTTATTGCAATTATGATTTAATCCTAATGCATTGATCTTATGGGAAGAAAAAGCCACAATTAAAAACATATGAGTTTTTGAAAGAACATTTTCATGTTCTACGTTTAGCATGATCACTTGTCTAACTCTATCATCTCTCGTTCTTCACTATATAAAGACCTCTAATTAAAGAGACTCGTGAATACTTAGCCATGCAAGTCAAAATTAAGCCAAATTTGGATTAGCTTTCATTAAGACTATATCAAATAAAAGTTTTGGGTTTTCAAGCCACCTATAGGATCTTGCACTTTCTTGGACTTTTCAAGTTTAGAGAATGCATTTTATAGTTCCCTTGATAAGTGACTTTCTAGGATCAATTATAGGAACTTGCGAAAAGTTCTTGTTCTTAACCTGTAAGAGTTAAGACTTTCGCGTTTTAAAGCTCCCTATATAAAAGTCTAGCAAAACTTGAATTGAGCGGGTTAAGGAATGTAAGTGGCTCCAAAAGCCCATCAAGTCAAAAATTAGCTCTTATTCTACCCAACGGAAAATATACATTCGTGTCTTAAAAACACTTATGAAAACTAAGAAAATTTTTAAAATTTGGCCATTTTTAGCCTTATTAGCAACAAAACATTGAAAGTTGGAAAGCGTGAGGGCGTAGCAAAGCAAGTATCTATTCACCCCCCATACTAAAAGTAAACATTGTCCTCAATGTTTCGAGTCTAAAGGTGGAGCACCCCCATACTAGAGACGAAGAGTCGAATGCTTAGGATCTAGCATGGAAAGGGTGATCAACAATATATCTAAAGCCGTTTATTAAGTATGCTAAAATATAATTGTTAGAACAATAAAGGATATGTCAATGGATTCGTGAAAAACTTCTTCAAGCAAACGATTGAGGCTCACGTAAACGAACATGAGAGTCTTCAATCGTAGATGATGATGATGATCTAGATTACACAATCACAAACAACCACGAGACAACGAGTTGAAAGGGTACAAGTCCCCTTATTAGTGAATAGTAAGCATAAAGGATAAGCATGGGATCTCCCCTACGAGGCACCTCGTTTTTGATTACCGAGTCATGAGCTCGACTCGATCCCCTCAATGCTAATTATCATTGGGGAAGGTGACTTGGTCGAGGGCAACCATTGAAGGAATTTCCCCACCAAAGTAGTGCTTAAGCCTATGTCCTTCACCTTGAAATTAGGACCATCATCTTGAGCTAGCTCGATGGTCCCATACGGAAACACTTGTGTAATGGTGAACGGACCCGACCAACGAGATTTCAATTTCCCGGAAAATATCTTAAGTCGAGAGTTAAAAAGTAACACTTGATCACCAACGTTAAAAACCCGGTTTTTAATCTTTGAATCATGAAACTTTTTAGTCTTTTCTTTAAAAATTAATGAATTTTCATAAGCATTATCTCTTAATTCATCCAATTCATTCAATTGTATTTTCCGGTGATCTCTCGCGGTCTTCAAGTCAAAGTTTGCATGCTTAAGGGCCCAATATGCCTTGTGCTCCAACTCAATGGGCAAATGACAATTCTTCCCATAGACTAACTTATAAGGAGTGCAACCGATAGGTGTCTTATAAGCGGTCCTAAAGGCCCATAAAGCGTCATCGAGTTTGTCGGACCATGAAACACGGTTTTCTCCAATTGACCTCTCTAAAATCCTCTTCAAAGCTCGGTTCGAAACCGCGACTTGCCCACTCGTTTGCTGGTGATAAGCCGTAGAAAGACGATGAGTAACTCCATATTTCTTTAAAACCTTTTCGAATTGGTCATTACAAAAATGGGTTCCACGATCGCTTATTATAGCACGAGGGGTTCCGAACCGAGAGAATAGTTGCTTCAAAAACTTCACTACCACACGAGCATCATTAGTAGGCAAAGCCTTAGCTTCCACCCACTTAGAAAGGTAGTCCACCGCGACGAGGATATATTTGTTGCCATGAGACGATGGGAACGGCCCCATAAAGTCTATTCCCCATATGTCGAAAATCTCACACACTTGAATTATGTTTTACGGCATTTCATCATGTTGAGACGATTTTCCTTGACGTTGGCACGAATCACACGACTTCACAAGTGCGTGTGCATCACGATAGATAGAAGGCCAAAAGAAGCCGGCATCGAACACTTTCTTAGCCGTGAGATTAGCACCGTGGTGACCACCCGTAGGCCCCTCGTGACAAGCTCTAAGGATATTAGAAGCTTCGGCACCAAACACACAACGTCGAACGAGTTGATCCGCATAAACCCGAAAGAGATAAGGGTCGTCCCAAAAATAGAACTTGACGTCACGAAAGAATTTTCGCTTTTGTTGTGTCGTCATACCCTTGATTATGAAATTGCCCGCATTGTAATTTGCAATGTCGGCAAACCATGGGGTGGTTTCTTTAGAATTCACTACACCGAGAGTCTCGAGAGGAAATGTTTCGGTGATTTCCTTGTTCTCGAAAACATCTTTGTGAGGATCTTCTAGACGAGAGAGATGATCGGCCTCTAGATTCTCGCCTCCTTTTTTGTCAAGCACGGTGACATCAAATTCTTGGAGGAAGAGCATCCAACGAAGCAATCTTGGCTTAGCATCTTGCTTAGCTAAGAGATACTTGATAGCCGAATGGTCGGTATACACGATGCTTTTAGTCAAGACGAGATAAGGTCGGAATTTCTCAAAAGCATAGACCACGGCCAGGAATTCCTTTTCCGTTGTGGTGTACTTTAATTGAGCTTCGGTCATCGTCTTACTAGCATAATGGATAGGACGGAAATGCTTGTCATAACGTTGCCCTAAGACGGCCCCTATAGCATAATCACTTGCATCGCACATGATTTCAAAGGGTAATTCCCAATTAGGAGCAACAAGAATGGTAGCTTCGGTAAGTTTCCTTTTGAGAGTTTCGAAAGCTCTAACACAATCCTCATTGAAGTTAAAAGGAGCATCCTTCTCGAGAAGGTGTGTCATAGGTCGAGAGATTTTCGATAAGTCCTTGATGAAACGACGATAAAAGCCCGCGTGGCCTAGGAAACTCCTAACTCCCTTAACGGTTTTGGGATGAGGTAACTTGGCGATGACGTCTACCTTAGCTTTATCGACCTCAATCCCCGCCTTCGACACCTTATGTCCTAAGACGATTCCTTGTTTACACATAAAATGACATTTTTCCCAATTAAGCACAAGATTGGTTTCTTCACAACGTTTTAAAATTTGCTCGAGATTAGATAAACATGACGTGAACGAATTGCCAAACACCGAGAAGTCATCCATAAATACTTCCATCGACTTCTCGATCATATCATGAAAAATCGCCATCATACACCGTTGAAACGTACCCGGTACATTACAAAGTCCGAAAGGCATCCTACGATAAGCAAACGATCCATAAGGACACGTAAACGTAGTCTTCTCTTGATCACGAGGGTCGATAGGGATTTGAAAGTAACCGGAAAAACCATCTAAAAAGCAATAGAATTCATTTCCCGCGAGTCGCTCCAACATTTGATCCATGAAGGGCAAAGGAAAGTGGTCTTTACGAGTGGCGTCATTTAACTTTCGGTAGTCAATACACACCCTCCAACCGGTCACAACACGAGTGGGAATTAACTCGTTGTTCTCATTAGGCACAACGGTCATTCCTCCCTTTTTAGGGACACAATGGATTGGGCTCACCCATGGGCTATCAGATATAGGATAAATCATTCCCGCGTCAAGGAGTTTAAGGACCTCCTTTTTAATGACATCGTGAATTTTGGGATTCACCCTTCTTTGACTTTAAATTGCGGGTTTGTAGTCCTCCTCCATTAAAATCTTATGAGTACAAAATTTTGGGTCAATACCCTTAATGTCGGATATTTTCCACGCAATTGCCCCTTTATGAGCCTTAAGAACTTTCAAGAGCTTGGTTTTTTCATCATTGGCAAGACCTTTTGCAATAATAACCGGCAACTTGTCATCACCTTCCAAAAATGTGTATTCAAGGTGAGAAGGAAGATCTTTCAATTCAAGGATAGGTGGTTCCTCGATTGAAGATTTTGGTTCAACACTCATAACTTCCATCGGCGGAAGAAATGGTGGAATAGAAGTATCATCACTAATCAACACCTCATCTTCATTGTCGATTTCATTTGAAGTGAGATCGCCTCCTTGGAATGGAGTGAGATTTGGTGTGGAATTAGCAAGAATCGGATCCAAAATAGTGGGATTGCCACTTGACGAGTTATCGGAAAAACCTAACACTTCTTGTGAAAACTCATCCCAAACCACATCAACGATGTCAATGTGATTGATGGTAGCGATTGCATAAACATGAGAAGGTTTTGAGTTTTGAGTAGCGTTTATAACAAGTTCCTCTTCGTTGAATCTCAAAGTGATAGTTCTTGCATGAACATCGATAAGCGATCTCGAAGTGTCTAAAAATGAACGACCTAAAATTAGAGGAACTTGAGGATCCGCGGGGATGTCAACTACTATAAAATCAACAGGATAGTAGAACTTCCCCACTTTCACGAAAACATCTTCGGCTACTCCACATGCTAAAATCGTAGAATGATCGGCCATCTCGATAGACATGTTCGAAGGAATAAGAGCCGGAAGCGAAAGCGATTTCCAAATGGAAAATGGCATCAAATTAATGCTCGCACCAAGATCGGCCAAGGCGAGGCATTCTTTCATATCTTGTATGTCACAAGGAATGAGAAACTTTCCGGGGTCACCAGCTTTTTCCGGTATGCGGTTAAGATAAACCGAAGAACAATTAGCAAGCTTTGAAAGCTTTTCCTTATCGCTCATCATACTTTTAAAAGTGGAAGCGAAACGAGGCATATACAACAACGCATCGGCTAAACTCACATCAAAATGCACTTGTTGAAACATTTTTATAAAAAGCTCGATTTGTTGATTGTTACGTTCTTGCAATTTCTCTTTGTTTCGTCTTGAAGGGTAAGGTAAAGGTGGTGTGGGTTGGACATTAGGCAACGGCCTTGGAATCTCGGGTTCCACAATTGGTATTGGTTCAGCCGTAGGTGTGGTTTTAGCGGTACTTCGTGGGATTGTAATGTGCTCCTTTTCGACCATCACCTCAGGTTCTTTCTCGATTTCCTTCTCCGTAGAAGTACTTGGACGAGAGATTGGTTCCTTGAAAGTTTTACCACTTCGTGTAGTAATAACCTTCATTTCTCCCTTCGGGTTTGCAATGGTATCACTAGGAAGACCACCCGAGGAAGAGGGTTTACACATGATTGCTTCAAACATCTTAGCCATTCGATCCTCAAATTTTGATTGCCTAGCATCCGCTTTTAATAACTCTTGCTTAATCTCATGTTGTCCTAATTCCATCTTTTGTTGGTTTTTTTGAAGACGTTGGACATTTCCTTCCATTTTATTTGCATGAGTTTTAAGTTCATTAGCAAGTTCATTTTTTAGCTCGTTTTTCAACTCGGATCTTAAGCTAATCATCTCACGTTGCATGTTATCAAATTTAGCATCATTTGCTTTAGCATAATCTAAAAATTCTCCTTGAAGATTTTTAGTGTGAGCATTTTGAAAACCTTGTGTAGTGTTTTGAAAATCACGGTTTTGGTTTTGATTAGTGACTTGTCCATTCCCACTTTGATAATTCCCCTTGTTGTAGTTACGTGAATTTCCTTGGTAATTACCCCCTTGGTTGTTGTTTCGATAGTTATTAGCATTTTGATTTGGTGGAGCTTGATTTGGGCGGGAACCTTGATCGTTTTGGTTGTAAGTTCCCGTTGCTACATAAGCACTCGAAGTGTTACCATCCGCGGTAATGCACTCGGAAAGATCATGAGCTCCACCACAAGACAAACAACTCTTAGCAACCGCTTTAACCGAAGCGGAATTTGAAGCTTCTTGAGCTTTCCAATGGGACATAAGATTAGCAAATCTATCAAAAAACCGATTTTCCTCATTAGCTTCATCATGTAAGGCATTAATGCTACGAGACGATGACGACGATGACGAACCCAAATTGGCAACACTCGGTGTGTTACGAGGGCTATAAACCTTAGATCTATTCTCGATGATTTTCAAAGCCTCATTTGTCGTCTTACACAAAAAATTACCACCTGCGGCGGCATTCAAATAATCTCGTTCATGATCATTAAGCCCATTATAAAAAGTATCAATTTGGTGCAATTCCGAAAAATCATGGTGTGGACATTCATGTAACATTTCTTTAAAGCGTTCCCATGCCATTGAAAAACTTTCA
Organism: Glebionis coronaria; assembly: GCA_025667525.1. Classification (NCBI taxonomy): domain Eukaryota; kingdom Viridiplantae; phylum Streptophyta; class Magnoliopsida; order Asterales; family Asteraceae; genus Glebionis; species Glebionis coronaria. The sequence continues at coordinate 134,916,208 of CM046874.1, read as the reverse complement.
TTATTTCTTTGCACAAATCGTGAAATCTCATTTTTCAAATGTGTTGTTTTAGATGGTGGAAAAAACTTGTTCACAAACTTAGAAACGAGATCACCCCATGTCAAAATCGAATTTGGCGGTTCTTTCTCAAGCCAAATTTTAGCGGGTCCATCTAACGAGTATGGAAACAACATCATCTTAATGGCGTCATGTGGAACATCCTTAAACTTGCTAGTAGCGGTGAGACGGTTAAAATTCATAATGTGATAGTGCGGGTTATCTTTCTCATGACCTCTAAACTTATTTGCTTGCAACATCGACATTAAACCCGTCTTAATCTCGAAATTCTCCGCAAGGATGGCGGGAATCACAATAGCCTCTCCAAAACCCTCGGTGGGTGCTTGTAGCAACTCCATCATAGTACGATTAGCCATGACGACTTCTTGTTCTACAATACGTTCAACAATTGGAGGTTGTTCTTCAATCAACGTCTCTTGATTGGCTTGCTTTTGAAGACGTTTACGAGCTTGTTTTGCTTGATTACGAGTGATCATAAACTTCACAAAGAATGGGAGGTGAGCAAAGAAGATTCTTTTTGGGTGTTTTGTGAATTTTCAATTTTTTTGTGTTTTTGATTGTATTTAATTTTTTTGGATTTTGGTGTATCTTCGTAGACAACAATCTACAAAATCTCTCCTCCAATCAAACTCTTGATTAAAGAAGCCTCAAAGGAATGAAAATGATCACGTGGAGTGAACGCCTTCGAATGACTTTAGAACTTTGGTGAAAACCAAATTGTTCAAGAGGGTTTAATTACAAAGAAACCAAGCAAATATATTATACGTAATAATACTTTGGGCGGCAAAACCCTCGATTAGCCTTTAATTTCAAAATACTCACAAGCAAGCGGGGAAACGAGGCGGCGCGAAGCACTTAAGAGCCTTTTTCCTTAGGGTATATTTTATAATACCCGCCTTATACCCACCTTATAGTTTGTATTTTTCAAAATCGAGCTTCACGAAAGTATTTATCTATTTTTGCCTTTTTCTTTTTGTTTGAGATTCGAATACAATAATTAGGAGATCAAATCCCAATTAAGGTTGTGTTTTCACACTTTTGGAGATATTGTTTATTGATTGTGATACTTAATACAATATAGTAATAATATTTTCACAAGAAAAACCAAGAAAACCGATAATAAGTATTAGTAGAGTTCTACTAATACAAATACTATTTTGTTAATATTAAAAACAACAATGCAAATTAATCACGACACACCTCCCCGGCAGCGGCGCCAAAATGATTGTAGTGTTTTACTACTTTTTAGGAAAAGAGAGTAAATAGGGAAAGTATCGAGTGATGATTTAGGAAAATCAAGCACTAATGACCCAATGAAGTTCGTTTCCCAAGGAGGTATATGTGTGTGAAAAACTTGTTAAATGTTTGTGATTAATGATTGGTTTAGAAGGGGATGAGAAAAGAAGATGACGAAGACGTGAAAATTACTACTACGACGACAAAACGTAAAACCGTAAAAACTACAAAAATAAAAATTAATTCTAAAAAATACCAAAACTTCACCAAAAATCAAAATAAATAAACTAAGAGTTTACCAATGATCAAAACTTTTTCAAACCTTTTAAATAATTAAATATTCAATTTTTAAATGCAAATTAAAGCCCTAAAAATCAAATAAATTATCAAAAAGCCCAAATAAAGATTTTTCAATTGGTAAACCTCTAAAATGACCTAAAAAGATTAAAAACTATTTTTAGAAATTTTTAAACTAATAAAAACTATTTAAAATGATTTAAAAACTATTAAAACTTAAAATAATTATAAAAATTAATCTAAAAGTGATAAAATTATTCTAAAAGTTGCTAAATTCCTATTTTAATGTATTAAAGCTAAGAAAAATGTAAAAAGTTGGAAAATGTGAAATTTGAAAAATAATAATAAAATAATATTAAAATAATATTAAAAATCCAAAAATTATAAAAAATTCTAAAAACTTGCAAACTAGTTTATTTTAACCTAAATAACAGAAAATCAAAGTAAAATGACCAGAATACCCCTATTGGGCCCTCAAATGGGCCAAAACCAAAAACAGTCAACCTTAATGGGCTTTTTGGCCCAAAAAGTCAAACTTGGCCGAATTGACTTGGAAAAGCCCTATCTGACTCAAAATTTGATTCTTAAAACAAAACTCTAAAGGCCCAAAAGCTGAATATGAGCTTATCACAGCTTAATAAGCAAGCAGCTTATTCTTATTGGGCTTTTCAGCCCATTAAGCAATAAGCCAATGCCATAAGCTCTAATTTGACACACAACCTTATTTTGGGATGCTTATGAGATCTGTAAAAATAAATTTTGAAAAAGCACACTCAATAAGCCAGAAATAAGCAAAGTATTATTTCACTAAAAGACAAAATAGTTGTTTTTGAGAAATGAGGCACCTCAGGACTTGATTCAACTTGCAAAAGATCACAAATAGACTCAATAAGCCAAATCAATCAACAAAATTCCAATAAGCAAAACCAATAAGCCAGAATAAGCACTTAAGCACTTATGAAAAAGTCAATCAAGTTGGTTTTCTAGTCAAACCCTAAAGTCAACCCACCAAATGCTCTAGTATGAACAAATGGGTCACATAATAAGCACCTATTACAAAATCAAAGTTGTTGCTGGTTAAAATAAGCTATTATAGCTTATTGATAAGCTGACACCAAATTAACACTAGCAGTGGTAACCAGCATGGGAAAGGAGTTCCCACTGCTTTGACTATTTGACTGAGCTTTTCAGAGAGTTTCAGTTGGATTCAATTGGAAACAAGGGCACCCTTGTGATCAGTGAATCACAAGGAGTCAATAGCAACAAGAAAATCCAAATTTGGTTCACACAATAAGCCACAAATGATCAAACAGTCACCAGATACACCACAGACATGAAAATAAGCAGTTATGCACTTAATAAGCAGATTTAGACTGAATAAGCCAACCAAACTCAACAAGATGCATACATAAGCTATATTAACTATGAATAAGCACAAATCAACTTATAACAAACACTGAATCAAAGTAAACAACAAGATCAAAGCACAAAAAGTTACAGATGAACAAGGTGCATATGCAGAAACTATTTTGCTGATCTATTTGACACTAGATCCAATTTAAGGCACTCAAATCTACTTCCCTGGTGTTGTTAACCTAGATTTAACACTTGTTAACCCTAGTCTATGATTATATCTAGGTGTCCCCTAAATTTCAGTCAAATTCACCAAGTAAACAAGATTTTATACCCATTCTATGAATCTATGTGTTTCAAACCACAAAATGAGCAACAAAGCAACCAAGTATATCAAATAAACAAGTTCTAGCAGATAGCACAAAAAAACATCAACTCAAAACACCACAAATCCAAATCAAGCAGTTGACCCAAACACCCCTTAATCAACTACTTAACAAAGCAACTTGTGATTTCTTCTAATAACCTACTGATTTTAATGATCAAAAACACTTACTAGGTAGCAACTAACAGAATCAAACTCAAAAATCACCAGCACAAACACAAGAATACAAATTCAAAGCACCAAATCCAAAACAGGCAGTAACATGAAATTTTTTTAGAGGAAACTTAATCAAGAGATTATACATGCCCTCCACAACATCCTAGGAGGGCCAGATATGCTCCTTGGACCTTGTTCAACAACTAGAACAAGACCAAGGTACTTCAAAGAAGAAGATCAAAGCATGCTGATGTTCAAAGTAGAACAAGGCTTTGATTATGATATGTCTTCAACACAAGCAGCAAACAACTCAACCAAAGGCTTAGAACTCTTCCCAGGCTTGGTGTCAACAAGCTTGAAGGAGCTCAAGGCTTATGGCTAAGGGTTAGTACACAATGATAACCAAAAATCAGAAACTAGGATTTCAAGGATTTTGAACCTTGAAAACCTTATAAACCAAGACGTTCCTTAACCACAAGATTAAGGAAGGTCTTAACAATCAAATGGAACTCATATTTAGGCTATTCTAACACCAACTTTTAATCAATCACAAAATAGAATTCAAAATTTTAAGAAATTTAAATTTTATTAACTTAAAAAGGAATTACAAAGATTGATAGCCTAAAACTGGAACAAAGGGACTCTCACATGTTGAGGTCTCCTTTTATAGGCAAATGCCTGGCTAACACTATTCACAAACCCTAGCACTGATTTCCCTAAAATGCCCTTGAGTCTTTTAGACGTTTTGATGGAATGAGCTGTCCAAATGCATCCAAACTGTTTAAAATAGCTTTGATATGAAGCAAGGATCCTAGGCTGTTGATTAGGACACGTCAGATTACTTGGAGAGTAAGTTGCATTTTCATTGGTTGAGGAGGTTGAGTGTGGGGTCCTTTGGGTAATGGGATTGAGGGTTTTTGGTGTGGGATAGGTTTCTGCACATGTAAATCACACAAGTGCCTGGGTAATTTGTTTTTACCCTTTGTTTTAAGTGAAGTGGTAACTAGGTTCTTGGGGTGAATAGTAAACCCTTTGATCCGTTTTTGTAGGAATGGAAATGTGTTTGGCGCATTTCCTTTTCAAATGTTTCATTTGCCCAGCTTTGCCCCTTGTGTTTTGTAAAAACTTGTAAAACGTGTATTTCAGCCAACACAATCTATTTCCTTTGTAAATAACTTTTATGACTTGGCAGTTTTGGCACAAAACTTTGGAAAAGGGTTTCAAAGGGTTGTTTTTGCCATTTTGAGATAATTCAAGGGCTGATCTTGGACAATGTTGATCTTCAAAGGTCTTCAATGTGTCTTTGGCTTCATGAGGGACCATAAATGGCAATTTGGAATTGTTGAGGGACTAAACTTGCCATTTCTTCAAAGTTGGAGGACCATTTGTGTAATTTTGACAAACTTAAGGGACCAAACATGTAATTATCATTATACAAGGGTTTTAAGTGTCATTTCTTCATTAAATGAGGATCAATCTTGCATGTATTCAAGTCTTCAAAGGTATTTGTTGAATATTTCATGAATTAGGGCCCGGTTCTTTGTACGGCTTCGTTTCTCGTGTCCGTTTTTTCCTTGTATCTTGTGATCTTTTGTCTTTTTCACGATATCTATACCTAAAATACACAAGTAAACAAACAGAAGCATATATATGGTATTTAATGACATTTTTATGCATTTAAAGCCCGAAAAGAACGATGACATCATGTATAAATGCCATCTCATCACTATACATTGGTAAGGATGAGAATGCACCTGGCAAAGATGGTGCATCACAATACCGTCCATGATCTCCGCCACCTGATTTTGGAAGTTACCCTTTTGCTTCTGAAACTGACCTGTAAACATAGTGTGGATAACCAATTTCAAATTTCATCTAATACTATCATTTATACAAAGTGGAACAGAAGCAAACATGGTGATAACATAAAACTTTTGTTACTTTTTTAGAAAGGCGACTTTAATTAAGTAAACATAAAAAGGCAAAATATATACGCCGCTCTAAGAGGATTGCGCGTTGATGTTACCATATACTTCGAATATACCATACATGAAGATCAAAATAACAGAAAGGGAGGCGTGATATGCTTTGTATGTGTCATTTTAGGCAGGCCTTACAGACTAATGGTCTATGGTGAGTAGTAACAGTGAGTAACTTTACCCAACCCTTTTTCCCCTCTTCTTTGCTTATCTAAACAATCATTCTAGCCACTCTTTAAGACTTCCGGTTAAAGGTATATGTTAGTTTGAACATCAATTTAACAATTCAAGGCATATAATCAACAGCCTTATAAAATATAACATAAATTACAGTACAGTAACTTTGCCGTTTATAATAGAATGAATTACTTACGTATCTCTTTTCGGCCACTCGGTTGTTCTATTTTCCCTTTCAAATTCTTTGCGCAAAACAGTAACTTACAACACGATGATTATCATGATCTTTCTCACAACTCAGATAGGGGAAAATTAGTTTTGATCATTTAAGTGTCGTTTACACATCTCGATGAAGGTATTATGACCAACTTTAAACTCGGTGGTATTACGATTTAGATCAGGCCTAGTCCAAGTTTTATCAATCGATCTAACTGCTCAAGTATGACATTCAAATAACTCATGTATCACGATTTAGAGAAACCCATTCAAATAGCACGAGTTTATCGATTTACACAAACACATTCAAGAATAATTTGTATGATTAAGTATGCAAGTAGATTTTTTATGCAAGTAAACACATTAACATATGCATAAGAACAATTAGTTCCATAAAACATTAGCATAAGAGGAGTTCCATAAAATACATTATTATGTGCAAATACATTTTTATATGATTATCTACCATTCCTAGCATATTTTGTAACAAGAATATTTTGTATATAAAATCGATATGAAAACGCATTACCTGCCTAGTTAAGTTAAGAAAAATCATATACACAATCAAAACTTATATAAAATCAAATACATAATCATAAATTATATTTATTGAGTCCATCATCGCATCATTAGCGTAGGAATTGTAGGTATCCCAAATCATAAACGACTTCTTATTGTTCTTTATCAAACTCTTTATGACAATGATTTTGTTATGTTTTTATTGAATCAAAGAGCAAATAATGTTTACCTGAAATTCATATGCTCGGGTGAAGTGGGTTTATGTGTTATACACAAGGGAGATAAGCAAATGAGATAAGAAAAAATGGTAAAGTGTTTTTTGTGGTTGGCAGTATTCTCAATCTACATCGACCACATGTGGTCGTAATAGTCTAGTCTAGGCGGCACAATAAAAATTATAGAGGCCTATGGTTCCCATACCATTTGACCTTTTCCCGTACCATGACTGACTTTTTTTGAAAACATAAAAAACATTATTCATGTTAGTATGTTTATTTTTTTCTCTTACACATACATCACCCTCTCTCACACACACTCATTCACATTTATTTATTCTCTCTCCATTTTCACAAATGACAGATCTGTTAACATCACCATCTTCATAAACATCAAGATCTGGCAATTAACACATCAAGATCCGGTCACAAATACATCAAGATCTGACCACTTACACCATCAAATCCGACCACTAACACATCAAGATCTGGCCACTAACACATCAAGATCCAACCACTGACACCTTCAGGATCCGATTTTCTCTTACTCCCTCACTGATAATATCTTAACTTTAGAATTGGTGCACCACCAGATTCTTTAATTTGAATACTCAAATGGTTTTTACATATGAAGATGTTCATATATTAAATAAAAAGAATATGAGGGTTAAGAGGACGGTGGAATGGTGGTCACTACACATTAGATTTATATGTGAAAACTAAAATTCCTAATCTATTATTTATGAATGTCTAAGGTGATAAACAGTAAGGTGATAAGAAGAGTGAATTTTAAATTTTGATATGGGATGAGTTTAAAGAGAGAGAAAAGGAGTCTGATATGTATGCTAAAGAAGATGAATATGAAAAAGTAAAAATATGTAAGGATATATATGTCATTTCCATCCAAATTTGTGAAAGAGAACTGAAGATAAGTCCTAGTCTTAATGATTAACGGTGTGGGAATACAAGATTACTGGTGTGTTAACCCACCATGCCAAATTCTAAGACGGTAAGTTTGATTTTCCGCGAAATATTTGTGCAAAAACTGTAGCGACTACTTCTCAACTTGTACCGACCACATGTGTTGGTACAAAATATCTAGTTTTTTGAAGTTGAATTGAAAAAGTTGCGAGACGATTCATTTTTACCTTTTTTCTTATAATAAATTTAGTTTAAATAAACTAAAAAATACACAATGTTTTTTTACCTATAGTTTTTGACAAATTAATCGACTTATCCTTATCTAGGGGTTTGTACACACTGCCACGTAGATTTAGATAAGGTAAAACCAGTGGCGAAACAAGGATATTACATACTGGGGGCAAAAAATAAGATTTAAAAAAATGTAGGATCAAAATAATAAATCGAGAATTATTACGTAAATTATAAATGATTTATAAGGCTTTAGAGTGTTGAATGTTGAGTTTTAGTGTGTTAGTGAGGGGCAATTTTATTTTTCGATGGTGGGCATTTAAAAAACACTCTCAAAATTTTATAACAAACTACACTAAAATCTTATCGTTACCAAAGGTCTCTTGGTCTAGCGGTATGTGAGTGACCCTCTAACCTAAAGGTTGTGGGTTCAAGTCTCGGTGGAGACATGTGAGATAGAATTTGTGAGAGATAGTTGTGTGAGTTGTAAAAATTACCGTTCTAAAAATAAAAAAATAAAAACAAAATCTTATCGTTTTTTGTCTTGACATGGGGCATATTGCCACCCCATACTTTGTGAATGGATCTGCCCTTGGGTAAAACCTTACTTTTCCACGAGGTTAGTGTGGTCACTTTAAATTTGTTTGCACATATTGGGAATTGAACTTGATACCGCACACAACTCTTTGTACATGATGTTGAACAGAGGAGTCGATATGGTATCGTTGTACATAGGTCGTTCAACAAGGGAGTCAAGAGGCAGTCGTTATACATGAGATGTTCAACAAGAGAGTCGTGATGGTATTGGTGTACATTAGATATTAACGGGAGAGTCAAGATAATATTATTATACATGAGTTTTTCAATAGAGGATTCAATGGATGTTCAACTGAGGAGTCGAGATGGTATAGTCATACGAGACATGTTAAATAGGGGAGTCGAGATGGTATCCTTTTTAAATGACTCGTTCAACCAAGGAGAGTCGAGATGGTATCATTGTAAATGAGATGTTCAACGGAGTAGTAGAGGTGGTGTCATAGTACATGAGATGTTAAACTTAGGTGTCAAGATGGTGTCGTTGTACATGAGATGTCAAACGGAGGTGTCGTGGTGATATCATTATACAAGACATAATAAACGGAAGAGTCGAGATGACATCGGTATACAAGACATGTTACACGGAAGATTCGATTTGATATCATTATACACAAGATGTTGAAAGGAGTATCCAAGATACTATCGTTGTACATGTGACGTTTAATAGAGGAGTCGTATAGGTATCTTGCACATGAGATATTCAACGAAGTGGTCGAGATGCTATCTTTGTACATGTGATGTTCAACGGATGAGTCGTTTAGTTATCGTTGTACATGAGATGTTACCGAAGGATTCGAGATATTATATGTTGGGAATAAAATTAGCTAAGTCATCTAGCCGCTGACAAATGAAATCAAGCCACTGGCAAGGTGTTATTAAGCCGCTGACAGACTAGGCGCAGACATGAATAATTAAGCCACTGTCAAGACTTGTTAGCTGTCAAAGTCAACATGTTTGTTTAGTTAGGAAAGAAATATATTAATATTGTAATATGTTATGTTTATCTTTAGATATCTTCCAAAAATAGTTGATACGATAGCTTAATGTACAAGGCTCCTTATTTGTATAAAATGAGGCCTTAGGGTAGGTTAGTATTATGATTTCCATCACATTGTTCATCGTTATTATTATTAATCGAAGTTGAAAGTTTGGTATACGCGCTTTGTTATTTGTTCTTTGTTCAAAGTATTAATTCCGCATAATACTTAGATTGTTGAATACACAAAGTTTCTCTACGTATTATACTTGAACTAATCTCGATATAAAAAAGCTTAATCGATCTAAGTTTAGGATCAACAAGTGGTATCAGAGCTTGTTGAGGAACTTTTGATCTAAAGAACACGAAAACCTTAAATCGCACGAAACCCTAAATCGCAGAAAACCCTAAAAACATCTAAACACTATGTCTACCTCAACTAAAACTCCACATTCATCCTCAAATCACAATCTCAAAATTCCTATACTTGATCCTGATAAATTTGAACTTTGGAAGTTAAACTTTGAGCAATATCTCCAAGTTGATAACTATGTTCTTTGGGAAGTTATTGAGTTTGGTAACTAATTCAATAAGGAAGAAAAGATTGATGGCGCTATAGAAGCACGAATAGCGGCTCAAAAGACTGGAGATGAGCTACTTCCAAAACCTAGAGATGGAAGGGCTGTCTCAGCTGCTGAGATAGCAGACAGAAGGAATGATATGAAGGCTTTGAGTACTCTAAAATTGGCTCTTGATATTAATCAGCAACATAAATTCAGAAAGTATTAATCTGCTAAGGAGCTTTGTGCAGCACTTGAAACTACTTATGTTGGTAACGAGGAAACACTCAAACAAAGGAGAAAGCAGCTGGTAATGGAATTTACTGTGTTTAAAGCTCATCCTCATGAGAAGCTAAGTGAGGTGAGAAGTCGTCTTCTAGATATCACTAGCAAGTTGGATTTCATGGGAACAGAATTTGAAGAAGAAAACATTAGTGATGCCTTTGTTGGAGCTCTTGGTGACGCTTAGGAGATTCATGCTAAGTCAATCATTACAACCAAGGCTCACAAGAAATCCTCATTTGATGACATATATAATCAATTGAAGGTTATGAAACCTGAAGCTATGCTCAAACAAGGAAGTAAATCAACATCAAGAAGCATGCCATTCATCTCTCATAATGATTCCTCAGCCACTAACAGTGTTTCACATGTCAGCGGATTGAATTCTCATGTCAGCGGCTCAACTTCATCAGCCACTGACACATACAATGTTAGCTCATCGAGTCTCAAACTAGCTAGAATTGACTTGGATATTGTGTGTTCATACATTGCTACTTTGCCCAATGGTTCTTTAGTTTCTTTTGAAGATCTTGAGAAAATCAGTCATTGACCTTGATGATATTGGCATCAAGTGGAATATGGCACTTAGCAGTATAAGAGCCAATAGGTGGAACAAGAGATTTGGAAGGAAGATGACATTTAAGAGCAAACAAACTGTTGGGTTTGATAAATCCAAAGTTGAATGCTATAATTGTCATATAATGGGGCACTTTACGAGGGAATGCAGATCTCAACTTAGGAACGACGCTGGAAAGAGCAAGAGTCAAATCATTATGTTTGAAGATGTTGAACGAAAAGCTATGGTTGCTATGCAAGGGATTGATGGCCTTGGATGGGATTGGAGCTTTATGGAAAATGATGTGAAGCAGAATCAAGCATTAATAGCTGTGAAGGAAGAAGAGCATGTTCAATATGCTCCTATGGCGAAATCTTCCTCTTCATCAGATAATGACGTATATGATGATGCTTTTTGTAGTAAAGGTTGCAGGCAAAACACTAAAAAACTTAATAAAGAAGTTTCAAAATTAAAATCAGATGTTTTTGACATAGAAATCAAGATAGCAAACTATAAAAGGGGACTTACACAATCAGATGGGATGGTGGAAGAATATAAGAAAATGGAATTTAATCTTAAGGATCAAATCACTGTTTTGACTAGAGATCTAAAAGTTAGTAATGAGGCCAAGGATTCTCTTATTCTAAGTTTTTAACCCCTTGAGATGATATCTTCAAATTCTTGGATGTTTCTTTTCTACCTCTACTCCAACAATTTTGAATTGATTTCCTCAAAATCATCTCCTTGTTTTTTTTAGAGTTGAGGGTTAAATCTTGAATTTTCTTGGGTGATTCTAAAAATTCTAAGCTTTTTACCCTTTGACATATTATCATTACAATTGGTATGGATGTTTCTTTTCTATCTCTATTCCAACAATTGTGAATTGATCTTGTCAAGATCCTCTCCTTTGATTTGTTTTTGGATTGATAGCATCGCATGCACACTTCTTTGCTTGTCATTGTTTGTGCAAACGACTTGTGTATCATCCCCGTTTGGGTGACATCTCTTTTTATATATGCTCTTGTCTACTAACCTTGTTTTGTAGGACACTTCTAACCCATTTTTGTAGCTCGTCACTATTCTTGCTTTGTTGGTGCCTCAAGCAAGGGGGAGCTCATATCATGGGGGAGAATTTTCAAGAGTTCAACTCATTACATTTGCGATCGTTCACTCACTTAAATTGCATTCATTGAACATCTTACAAGTAATGAATTTAGGGATCTCGAAGACATGGAGGTGGTTAACCTACGGTGATTGAAGACTTCACTAGGATGACGCAAGCTCAATATCTTTGGATGATAGGATTACGGTTCGGATTCTCGCCTCTCAACCGAATATCTTTTGGATGCAAGCTATCTCAAAGTTGATTCTTCTCTTCTACAAACGACGACTACCTTTGGATGCGTGATCTTCCTCAAATGATATGGATTCTACTCTTCCTTAAATGACGACTACCTTTTTGATTCGACAAAAGGGGGAGAAGGAAGTGTAAACGAGTACGTTTCACATTTTACTATGCGTTACGGTTTACTTGTTTGTCATCATCAAAAAGGGGGAGATTGTTAGTGCAAACATTACGATGTTTAATCAAGATGATCCCTTCATATTTTGGTGATGACAAACGTATAACTCGCAATACATAATATAAAATGTGTAAGGTACTCGTAATCACTCAAGCATACTTATGTATACTTCTCTCGACACCTTGAAGATTACATTCGTCATGAAAGAAAAGAAGGACGCGCGGTTCTCTTATAGAACACGCGGTTCCTTAATGATATCGAACCGCGGGAAGATATAGAACCGCGGGCAGTCAAGCCGGTTTAGGCTTACTCAAGATTTCTGAAAGCTTCTAGAAGATGGAGGGAAGAAAATAAATTCAAAATTCAAATTTTGAATTTGGGCTCCAAGAATATAAGGTGCATCCTTTTATCCAATAGGTAGTCCACTCTTTTATCCAATGGGTAGTCCACTCTTTTATCCATTGGGTAAAAAGGTGCTCTCCAAGGCAAGATTTGGCTATAAATAGAAGAATATTCTCTTCCATTTTACTTGCACAAAAACACACAAAAACCTTCAAATATCCCATTCCTCATTTGCCTCATCAAGAGAAATGAGAAGAACACTTTCACCCTTGTGAAGTGTTAGTGTCTAGAGTCATAACATGATGAAGATCTCTCTAGATCAAGTCATGATTATTGTCTTCCTACTATGTATATATAGAAGATCCAAGTTGTGGGTACACTTGGATGTGTTTGTAAGGGTAGAATATCCAAGTGATGGGTATCCTTGGATTAGGTGTTAGTTGTATAGATCCAAGTCTTGTTAGTACTTGGATACAGTGTTAGAGTTATAGATCTAAGTGTTGTGTGCTTAGATCTATATGGTTTATGTGTTTAGGCCATAAAACATAAGGTTTGTTATGTTAGGCCATAAAACATAACTAGTGGGTAGATTAGGTTGTGTCTTGGTAGTTCTCACTAAACTTTAAAGTGATGTGGTTGTGTCTTGTGAGTTCTCACTAAACTTTAAAGTGATTAGTAGTTATGTTGTGTGAAGTTCTCACTTAGCTTCAAAGTGAAGAGTCGTGAAGATTGGTTCTAGCTTTCGATTAGAACTCGACATCTAGCCTTGTCTCGTTAAATGGTGAAGTGGGCAACGTTGTGTAGATTGGTCCTACCTAAGATTAGGACTAGACATCTAGCTTAGTGTCGGAAATGTGTAAGCGACGTGTATGGTTTTCTCCGCCTTGAAAGGAGTTTTGTTGACTAGTGAAGTAACTCTCGAGTAAGGTGTACTCGAGGAGTGGAGTAGGGCGAAGAGGAGCTTCGTGACCGAACCACTATAAATCATCGTGTCGGTACTTTCCTTTACATTTATGTCTTTACTATTATAGATGTATTTATATGTTGTGTGTTGTGTGCATCTCATAATCTAAACATCTAAGTTGCGGAAAAGCCGAGGCTTAGTACGTGTGTGCTTCGTGTTTAGATTATGGTCAAGTGTACGTCACTTAGTCTAAACATCCTAGTTGCGGAAAAGCTTATGCTTAGTACGTGTGTGCTTAGTGTTTAGACCATTGCTAGATGTACTCTTAATTTGATGTGTTTGTGTGTTTACTTACTTGTAGTATTTATCTTTCAATCAAACACATCTCATATCTAGTCAAGCTTGATCGAGAATTTGATACAAAGTATTGTCAAAGTTTAACATGTAACAAAAGGTTAAATTCACTGTCGACGGTTCTCTAAATGGACCGACGGTTCTTTAATGATAAAGAACCGCGGGTACACATAAGGAACCGCACACAGTGGATTTAACCGAAATGTTTTGAAAACTAACTAGAAACTATTCAACACCCCCTTCTAGTTTCTACACAATGGAAAGCATCCAACCCTTTTCTTTTTGTTAAGGGTGGACTGCTTAGTGAGGGTTCTGTTGCTCTTAAACCCATTGTTGTAAATGACCCCACCATTGGTAAACCTGTTAATCTTGGCTCACCAACTAAAAACAAACCTAGTGTTAAATATACAAAGATGTATAGGAAACCTAGGTCACCTAAAAGTCAAGCTAGTGTGAATGGGACAAGTTTTTATCAGTCTAAGCCTAGATTTGTGTCTAAAAAGGCTTGTTATACATGTGGGAGCTTCTCTCATTTGGCCTATAACTGTGTCAGCGGATACACCCCATCCGTTGACAATAGGTCAACTATGGTCAAACCTAGAACTTTTGTCCACACAAGTCCACAGACCACTAGACCAGCTCCTTTCTTCTCTAAGGGAGCTAATGCCCATGGACAAAGGCCCTTTCAAAAGACCAACACTTGGTCTAATAGACTGTGGGTTCTTGTAGCAAACCCTAATTTAGCCGCTGACAGGATCAATCTATTCGCTGACAAGGCAAGACAAGCCGCTGACAACTCTAGGTTTGGTGTGAAAATGCCACAAATAGCTGCTGTCAGACCATATGTTAGACCAAATAATAATAGGTATTTGAAACCTAAGGGACGGGTGTCTAATGTAACACCCCCAAATTTATACAACTCAATACAGCGGAAGACTAGTTGGTGTTACGGGATAGCACATTACTCACATCATAGACAACGCTTAAAAATCACGTCGTTAATTAATAAATCATTTCCATTTATAATTATCAAAGTTACATCGGTCCCAAGTCATTATATTTCATACAAAGTTTTACAAAGTATTTGAATGGAAAATATTGTTTAAGTGCGGGCCATGAATTCTTGTCGTCTTCCCGAGAATTACCTTCAAGTACCTGAGATAAAACATGTTAAAAGAAAAGGTCAGCGATAACGCTGAGTGAATTCATAGAGTTTAATAAATTCCATCAATATAACTTTGGTATAAAATTATTACCAAAAATCATTTTGTACAAATCATTGTAATAGGCCATAAAATAGCCAAAATCATTTTATACAAATCTTTATCAAAATCAAAATATAGGCATTTGCCTTAAAAATCATTATACGAGCCAATGTCGTAAAAACAATCATACAATACGTCTCATAACGTTGTATGAAAAAAAAAACCGTTATATGAATATGGTTATGAAAACCAATACACAAATATAATATCAATAGTATGACCCAGTATTGCTAGTCAGGCAATTCATCGTAATTCGGAGCGTCTAGTAGTATTTTGTTAGTTTTGGATTATTATAAGCCGCATGACATTGTTACCTTACTAAACCAACAACGGGTAGCTAACCCGATACCAATTTTGCCCATCTAAAGTAGCGTGTCGTCACAATGGTCACGCTATGGAAATCTTCTCATACATAAATTCGCTTACCAATCAATGTGGCACGACGGGGATCAACCGTCAAGGCGCGAACTGGGGTGATCGTCCCCAAATAGTACTATTAAATGCATAAGCGTCTACCAAATCCCGCTAGTTCACAATTCATGCTAATGGGACTTTTAGTGACATAACCTAACTTTAATAATCCATTTGATTTCATCTATCGGGTCCTTTAATCATTTATCGGGTCATACAATCGGGTCATTCAATCATTCGGGTCCAAAATCAATAAACAAACAATCGGGACAAATGGCGTCCTATTTTATAAAAACTAACATGTTATCTCCCTCGCGGGTTTATAAAACATTTCATAAAAATATTTAAAAGAGTGTGAGGCTATGAACTCACGTTGATGTGGGAAGACGATTATCGGCAACTCGGACGTACGGTACGTGCTTCAATCACGGAAACCTATATAAATAATAATCGGTCTTAGACGTTTGTCCAATGACTTTATAAAAATAACAATTATGTATACATATGATGATTATATACATATGATGATCAAGTGGGTTTACATATTCTCGTTTACTCATTTTAGTGTTATATGTCGATAACTTTTTATACTAGCTTACTAGTTTTACCTATTTACACGTTTTAAGTCCAATAAACTTATTATAAGTTCTTTAACTTGTTTTAATCCATTTTACACTTATATTATCAGTATTTAAACTTTTCAAGTTGGGCCCAAATGGGTTAAGCCCAATAAGTTCTTTTTATAAGTGTTTAACTTATTTAGTCCAATTATTAGTCCAATATGTTTACTTAGTCCATTAAGGTCCGTATGTTATATAGTTCGGGTTTTATCGGTTTTTACTTGTTATTTATGTTTATATATCAGTATATGAGTTTTATAAAGTTTACATTAGACGGGTCCAACCGTCTAAGTTTTATTTAACAAAAACGTTAATTTTACGGTAATAGCCGAAAAAGTCGTAAAAATCATATTTATACTTTTATAACTTATAAAACTTAACAAGTTACCATTTTTATAAAATGTCCACTTATTTACCATTGTACATATTTATATAAATTCATTATATAAGTTAGTGGGTTTTAATTTATATTTTATACTATTAAATTTTGAGTGCTTATATAATAGTATTATTCTTTAATTTCCAACATCTGATTTTTATCTTCACTTTCACCAAAACTGCCATATCTAGAGTTCTATATGGAGATAGAAGCTCAAATTTTTATCACATAAACTAAATGATATGTTCTACATTTAACTCTTCTATAGCTACTGTTGAATCATCTTCTAAGTATTTTCTAAAAATCGTTCAAAACAGTGAACTCAGATTTGTATCTTAAACTTGTTTTGATCATATCTTACTCATTACAATGATTCCATTGCATGGCCAACTCTCACATGTGTACAAGACATATAGCTTACTGTAAATGGATTCTACTTCATCATTTTATCAGTCCATGACCTGTTTCTTTACTGTTTTATACAGCCATCACTTTTAAGCAAGATTTTAGCCTTGTTCTTTATAGTTTTTCACCTTTTTAATCATGTTTATCAACAACAAATCCCCACTTAACATTTTTATCATCATATAATCATCATATACATATACAATAGGAAATAAAATACATGATTACATAATAAAAATAACAAGAGGATGAGGAGGACAATCTTTATACCACCAAGTTGATGTAGGTTATGATTTGGACATGGTTTTTGATGGAGAAACTTGTGAATAACCATGACCATCTTCAAGACCACCATTCTTCATAAACTCTTTGTGGAAAATCAGCCCTACTACTCCATGAAAACTCCTCCTTGGATGTTATAAGGACCACCAATCAATAGGGTTTCAAAAGGGCTTCAACATATGTGTATATAACATAAGATTTCATGGTTGATTTTGATCAAATTTGGTGTTTAAGGGGAGAAATGGGATGGCACACTAGAGAGGAGAAGAGAGTGTTTTTGTGGTTTGCATGAGTGGGAAATGAGCTAGTAGTTTGTGTTGGATGGTTTTTGGTGTAGGTTAGCTTACAAAGTAAGCATAACATATGTGTAAGCAACCAAAGTAAAAACTTGACACCAAGTTGCTTTGGTGGAGTGTAGTGGCCGGTTTTGATGGGGGTGGGGCAAGTGTCCCACTTGTCTCATCCCCATTTATTTACGGGTACTACTCGATTCTAGTTTTCATCGATTTGCGTGCCCTCGGGTCGTTTTACGAAAAACGTTTTTATAAATTATGAATCAACGGCTCAAAACGAATCCAATAAAAATTGTCTCATCAAAAACTGAGTTCGAAAACGTAAATACGTAATCCTAAGGTTTCCGGTTTAGTCGTAAAGGACGTTAAAATAAAATCGTAAGTCCTAATCTCTTCTCGTAAATTTGTGAGTTTATGAACCAACAAAAATTTAAAACTCCAAAATAATATTCACGGATAAATTTATTTTCTGAAATGTCGGACTGTCACAAAAGACGGTGTATGTAAACGTAAGCACGTAACGTTGAATCCTCCGGTTTAGACGTAGTCGATGCTACTCCAAGACGTAAATCCAAATTTCTTCCCAAAAATAAGTGAGTTCATATTGTAACATTAAAATAATGTTTTCAAATAAATATTGAGAATAAAATATCAACCATAAATTGACGGATTGTCACAGCATTTACCCCTAAACAGGATCTTTGTCCTCAAAGATCATCTTACCTTACTACTCGCTTCTTATAGAGTTAAAGCCATGTGGGTATTTCCTTCACATCCTATCTTTTCTCATAAGTGTAATCCATTATAATACGCGAGTTTCATCAAACATAACTACGGGAATAAGATCAGGCTAAATGTTGACTTACTTTCTCTATCCATGATGTTCACGGGTTTCTGATGAATGCAACTTTTCGCCGATCTAAGCTTTACTAAGAACAATCAGATTTTCACTTGATAGATATTCCATCAAGTTCGATTTACGAAACATAATTCACGCGGTTCTTGAAGTCCTAGGGTAGATCCAGCTTATATGCCTTTCAATCCCAACTTTTACATTATCTAAATGGTCCCATACAACGGGGACTTATATCCCATGATTTGTCAGATCATGAATTCATTTTTCCAAGGTTAAAAATTGTGGCATAACTTCGCTACCCATTTGGCACTTCAAGATCTACATTTCATATTCACATAACCTCTTGCCCACTATCGGCAGTTAATAATCAAATCCTAATTTCAACAATCATTTCAGATCTCGCGGGTCAGGTATTTTGCAAGGTTAGGTTCGCCATCATAGGAAACCTTAAACCTAAAAGACATGTCCAACTCACAATGGGTGTATGTCGGGTGTCTTTATCTCAACTCCTGCTTACAAATGCTCTAAGATTTAGATCTTAACAAGATTTGATCTCGATCCTAATACGATAGTTATCAATGATAATATCTCCAAAGGAAAACGATTATACGGTTTATTACCAAAGGTCATTCATTCAAACATAAAATAGCACTTATATTACTTTGTATCGTTACTTTACCTCGTCCCTTCGATTGGGGTGGTACATAGTACTCTCATCAAGGTTCGTTCTTAATGATTTCTGAGCAAATCTCTAGAAATTCGATGCGAAGCGAGGATCTTGATATAGATGTTCGATACAGGCACATTAGGTTTACATAACTCCTTTGCAATTATCATTAACGAGAATGATATTGGCAGATTTGGTCAGTCTGTCGACGATGACCCAAATTGAATCAAATTCAGATGATGACCTTTGCAATAGCTAGACGTTTACTAATGTATGAGGCGATCTCTGCCTTCATAATTGCCATCCGTACAACTTCTTCAGACCAAGATACTTTTAGTCAGAAATGACATAAATAGAATACTTATACTTACAAATTCCAACATAACTATATCTCACAATCCTCCATATTTAGACAATCACAAATGGACTTTTAAATCATTTAACGCCATCGGCTTCTAAATTTTAGTGGTTCACATTACCCTTGAAACCTCTTTTTATTATCTATATTATCCTTTTTTACAAACATTGTTTATTTTTATATTGTTCGGCAAATTATTTTGCACCTTCATTATTAAGGAACACATCCTAATTGGTTCTTTATTCTTTTCTACATAATGCGTCGGTATCTATATTCACCTCTCATGATGATATAATTAACATGTCCACAATTCACTCAGATATTCTTTCTATATTATGCGTCAGTAATTACGTTCACCTTTCTTCATATTTTCTAAGTTTCAGTTTCGTCTTATCTATCATTTTTATCAGTTTTTCTCAATCCAGGTTTAAAGCGTCGATAATCATTACATGTAAATTAACAATAATTATTAAATTTTTATGAAACGTAAGCGTATAAATTTTAAATTTCTTAGTTCGACCAATCATATAAAATGTTCAAAATAAATTTTAAATTTAATTAACAAGATTTTTGTTGATTTATCGAAAATATTTAATAAGATTCGTAAATGTTCGAAAAACCTTTGTTTATACTTTGGTCAAAGTTTTCTTAGTTTAAAAAGTAAAAATTATCGTTTCAAATTTCAAGTTATGGTTTAAATGGGTTTCCTCAATCCTTCTTAGGTTGTCTTAAGGTATGCAAAAACATTTACCCCTAAACAGAAGTTTAGTTAAATGTTTTGGTTATAAGGGAATAATCCCTAAAAATCCTTTGTTAAAACATTTGTCAAATTATATCTGCACTTTTTTTTTGGTAAAAATCCAAAGTCTTAAAAGGGCTCTTAATTTTTAAAGAGTCAATGTATTCCATTATCTTATTAATCACATAGTCAAATAATGTGAAGGTTTAAGTCTTTAATCATATGTTAAATATTTAAGGTACAGGTTTTTATTGTTCAGCCAATTCAGGGCGATCTATAAATAATTATTAACTCATTATTATTCTTATATACAAACAAATGGTCCTTAATGATCTCAAGCATGAATTTATCAAATTACAGTCTACACACGTGATTCACCCATTATGAATACTACATGTGTATTAGTCAGTCCAAACGACATCACGTGAAACTCATATTGTTCATTACAAGTTTTGGATGTAATGATTGGAATAGATAATCTTTTTCGCAGATGCGAAGTTGATGATAACCATGCCGTGGATCAAGTCTTTAAAACATACGCTAGAACCTTGTAAATGATCGAACAAATCTTCCATTTCGAGTTATGGATATCGCTTTCGATTGTCAATTTACTCAGTCAGAATAATCTATAAATATAAGGAATGATAACACCATAGCTCTTCATGATGACAGGCTTGGTATAATAAAATCTTTCTCCGACAACTCTCTCAGTTGTACGGAAATTCCTTTAATTTAGATGGTGCTGACGTACAGTGCACAAGCCACAGGTGCAACACCGAGAATATAATCAATACCAATTTCAACTTGCTTTAATGGCAAAAGTCTATGTAATTCACCAGCAAATACTTACTAAAGTTTCAGATAACAAAAACATCTTTTAATAATTTCATATTAGGTTCTTTCTAGTTTATAATATCTATAACTAGTTCACAACCATTCACGGTATAATTTCAAGTCTAAATGCAGGATATGGTCATCCATCAAGAGTTATTTAGATCACTTTTGATAATCAACATCTTATCATTTAGGGGAATTCTACTCGAGTTCCCATCAATTAAGACAATGTCGTCATGTCATAATCAATCAATCCATTCTTCTGGCATTACCAACCTTTCAGTTTTATTGCCGTCGATAAGATGTGAACTTCTCAAAAGACTAATAATAACTCATAATCCTTCACAAGTTCAAGGATATCAGGAGACATAACTACCTTAAAAGAGTAAGGTCAACGCATAATCTATGCGAGAGAATTTCAAATCAGATAAAGACTAAAACATTTAACGAATATGAATATATCCCATGTTTTCATAATTTGAGTACGCATTCGAAACCTCCTCGGATAGTTACCCAGGTCATTCAAATGAAATCAAATCATAAGAAATGATAAGAATGTCAATACATCCAGTCGGGCATCAACACTCGGTAATCGGATACTTTTCCTAAGAATCTCACTATGGGAGAATTGGATACGAAAGAATTGTCAATTGTCAAATAAGACAATTTCCACAGAAGAGTAAATTCGACTCAGAAGAATAGATAGTACGGGCACATATGTAGGTGTCCCTAACACTATGTCCCTATTTTTCACTTCTTGCAGATCTCATAAATTTTAATCTTTCATAATCTTCAAAGAAAATTTAGTGTTTATTAATCAGTTTTATGGTGACTACTAATCAGCCTTGCATGGTCCATTCTAAATTGTATGTAGGCGCGCAACTATATACAATTTCAAGATTAACGATGCAATACTCAGTTCGTCAAAATTTTATCATCATGTCTATAATAAAAACATTTTCATGCTTAATTCTTAAATAAGAATCAAAAATAAATTTACAAAGATTTTCTTTGTCATGAAAACAATTAAGTTTCTAAAGTGTTTCATAAACAACTTCATTTCGATAACAATCACTTATAAATCTCACTTTGAATAATCCTTATAGTGATGAAAATTAATCTTTCTCAAAGGATACCGTTTTAACTTTATAAAAACAATGAGTGATCTGCAAAAGAGTGATGAAAGCTTGTTCACCAAGAATTAACTACGATATGATAGGAAATGAGCTTAGCCAATTAATCATGAGGTTCATGACTTCGATGGAACTCAGGAAGAATGATTCACAATGTAACTCAAATCAAGATGAGTACTTGTTCAATGGTTGCATCACTAATGCGAACATTAGGATGAAGCAAGAAAAGATAGATAACATCGATACATGTAGGATTTAGCAATCAAAGGTAGTCTTTTTCATTAATCACAAACAAGTCAAAATTGTACCATAACACATTACGTGTCACTATGTCATACAATTCTCAGAACTCATCCTACCAACTGATATCTCAGTTAAGTTAGGGATTATTTTTAAAAGATATCACAATGAATACTAATCTACAAGAGTCATTAGGTGTTCCACATGTCCCGAAAGATCCATCGGTCTCAATTCAGAAGAAGATTTCTTCAATTTATTTATTGGACACTGGGCATCCTCGTCAGTGGACAATGGCCTAGGAACAACCCTTAACACGAATCAACAATCAATTAAAACCTTATAATTCAATCATAAAACTTAACGACTTTATTAATAATCTCATATTCCATACAGGTTAAATTTTACTTTATTCAAGTTTCAATCAACTTATACTCAATTCAACATCCTACCTCATTTTCCAATACTTTCAACCTTAATTATAAACCTTACTAGGGTAATAAAAGCTCGATATGAACAACACTTAATTTCCAATCCTATATCTCTTACAACAACAATTATCAAATGAGTCACTAGTACGAAATGACTTGATCATTCAACTAGACTTCTCGGAAAGGTATTAGTGGCATGAGGCTTTTGGGTAATGGTTCCAATGACAGCCTCAAGTGCAACATTCACCCTTTCGATTTCAAATTTAAGAATTGGATGACAACGAATCAGATGACATCTTTCTAGGTGGTAAAGTTTTGTCAAACTCCACTCTATAAGGAAAGATCGTCATGACATCGATATCAGTTTTAATCTCGCCAATTCTTTTTCAATATCACAATCAACTAATATCTACATTCCTACGAGTATCAACCATTTGTTGGGATCATAAATGTCCACAACTTGGTTTAGATCTAGGATAGCTAGAATTCCTACGAGAATAGCTTCGATTAATTTACTAGGGGATTGAGGGTTACTTGTGACAATCTACGTCGTATAAATACCTCGTATAAAAATCAAAATAAACATCAAACAATCATGTAATAAAATTACATCATATGTATATATATAAACCAAGTTATATATATATATTAAAATAACACTTCTCAGTCTGGCCTTGTCGGTAACTCGGGAATTCTTCTGCACCGTTATAGTCAAAAGATTTTTAGACATTTTTAGAAAAATGTTTATAGTTAAAAGATTTTGAAATGTTTTATTCAAAACTTTGTTTTAAAAATCTTTCGTTCTCTATAACGAGAGCTCTGGTACCAAACTGTAACACCCCCAAATTTATAGAACTCAATACAGCGGAAGACTAGTTGGTGTTACGGGATAGCACATTACTCACATCATAGACAACGCTTAAAAATCGCGTCGTTAATTAATAAATCATTTCCATTCATAATTATCAAAGTTACATCGGTCCCAAGTCATTATATTTCATACAAAGTTTTACAAAGTATTTGAATGGAAAATATTGTTTAAGTGCGGGCCATGAATTCTTGTCGTCTTCCCGAGAATTACCTTCAAGTACCTGAGATAAAACATGTTAAAAGAAAAGGTCAGCGATAACGCCGAGTGAATTCATAGAGTTTAATAAATTCCATCAATATAACTTTGATATAAAATTATTACCAAAAATCATTTTGTACAAATCATTGTAATAGGCCATAAAATAGCCAAAATCATTTTATACAAATCTTTATCAAAATCAAAATATAGGCATTTGCCTTAAAAATCATTATACGAGCCAATGTCGTAAAAACAATCATACAATACGTCTCATAACGTTGTATGAAAATAAAAACCGTTATATGAATATAGTTATGAAAACCAAAACACAAATATAATATCAATAGTATGACTCAGTATTGCTAGTCAGGCAATACATCGTAATTCGGAGCGTCTAGTAGTATTTCGTTAGTTTTGGATTATTATAAGCCGCATGACATTGTTACCTTACTAAACCAACAACGGGTAGCTAACCCGATACCAATTTTGCCCATCTAAAGTAGCGTGTCATCACAAAGGTCACGCTATGGAAATCTTCTCATACATAAATTTGCTTACCAATCAATGTGGCACGACGGGGATCAACCGTCAAGGCGCGAACTGGGGTGATCGTCCCCAAATAGTACTATTAAATGCATAAGCGTCTACCAAATCCCGGTAGTTCACAATTCATGCTAATGGGACTTTTAGTGACATAACCTAACTTTAATAATCCATTTGATTTCATCTATCGGGTCCTTTAATCATTTATCGGGTCATACAATCGGGTCATTCAATCATTCGGGTCCAAAATCAATAAACAAACAATCGGGATAAATGGCGTCCTATTTTATAAAAACTAACATGTTATCTCCCTCGCGGGTTTATAAAACATTTCATAAAAACATTTAAAAGAGGCTATGAACTCACGTTGATGTGGAAAGACGATTATCGGCAACTCGGACGTACGGTACGTGCTTCAATCATGGAAACCTATATAAATAATAATCGGTCTTAGACGTTTGTCCAATGACTTTATAAAAATAACAATTATGTATACATATGATGATTATATACATATTATGATCAAGTGGGTTTACATATTCTCGTTTACTCATTTTAGTGTTATATGTCGATAACTTTTTATACTAGCTTACTAGTTTTACCTATTTACACGTTTTAAGTCCAATAAACTTATTATAAGTTCTATAACTTGTTTTAATCCATTTTACACTTATATTATCAGTATTTAAACTTTTCAAGTTGGGCCCAAATGGGTTAAGCCCAATAAGTTCTTTTTATAAGTGTTTAACTTATTTAGTCCAATTATTAGTCCAATATGTTTGCTTAGTCCGTTAAGGTCTGTATGTTATATAGTTCGGGTTTTATCGGTTTTTACTTGTTATTTATGTTTATATATCAGTATATGAGTTTTATAAAGTTTACATTAGACGGGTCCAACCGTCTAAGTTTTATTTAACAAAAACGTTAATTTTACGGTAATAGCCGAAAAAGTCGTAAAAATCATATTTATAGTTTTATAACTTATAAAACTTAACAAGTTACCATTTTTATAAAATGTCCACTTATTTACCATTGTACATATTTATATAAATGCATTATATAAGTTAGTGGGTTTTAATGTATATTTTATACTATTAAATTTCGAGTGCTTATATAATAGTATTATTCTTTAATTTCCAAAATCTGATTTTTATCTTCACTTTTACCAAACCTGCCATATATAGAGTTCTATATGGAGATAGAAGCTCAAATTTTTATCACATAAACTACATGATATGTGCTACATTTAACTCTTCTATAGATACTGTTGAATCATCTTCTAAGTATTTTCTAAAAATCGTCCAAAACAGTGAACTCAGATTTGTATCTTAAACTTGTTTTGATCATATCTTACTCATTACAATGATTCCATTGCATGGCCAACTCTCACATGTGTACAAGACATATAGCTTACTGTAAATGGATTCTACTTCATCATTTTATCAGTCCATGACCTGTTTCTTTACTGTTTTATACAGCCATCACTTTTAAGCAAGATTTTAGCCTTGTTTTTTATAGTTTTTCACCTTTTTAATCATGTTTATCAACAACAAATCCCCACATAACATTTTTATCATCATATAATCATCATCTACATATACAATAGGAAATAAAATACATGATTACATAAAAAAATAACAAGAGGATGAGGAGGACAATCTTTATACCACCAAGTTGATGTAGGTTATGATTTGGACATGGTTTTTGATGGAGAAACTTGTGAATAACCATGACCATCTTCAAGACCACCATTCTTCATAAACTCTTTGTGGAAAATCAGCCCTACTACTCCATGAAAACTCCTCCTTGGATGTTATAAGGACCACCAATCAATAGGGTTTCAAAAGGGCTTCAACATATGTGTATATAACATAAGATTTCATGGTTGATTTTGATCAAATTTGGTGTTTAAGGGGAGAAATGGGACGGCACACTAGAGAGGAGAAGAGAGTGTTTGTGTGGTTTGCATGAGTGGGAAATGAGCTAGTAGTTTGTGTTGGATGGTTTTTGGTGTAGGTTAGCTTACAAAGTAAGCATAAGACATGTGTAAGCAACCAAAGTAAAAACTTGACACCAAGTTGATTTGGTGGAGTGTAGTGGCCGGTTTTGATAGGGGTGGCTCAAGTGTCCCACTTGTCTCATCCCCATTTATTTACGGGTACTCCTCGATTTTAGTTTCCTCGATTTGCGTGCCCTCGAGTCGTTTTACGAAAAACGTTTTTATAAATTATGAATCAACGGCACAAAACGAATCCAATAAAAATTGTCTCATCAAAAACGGAGTTCGAAAACGTAAATACGTAATCCTAAGGTTTCCGGTTTAGTCGTAAAGGACGTTAAAATAAAATCGTAAGTCCTAATCTCTTCTCGTAAATTTGTGAGTTTATGAACCAACACAAATTTAAAACTCCAAAATAATATTCACGGATAAATTTATTTTCTGAAATGTCGGACTGTCACCAAAGACGGTGTATGTAAACGTAAGCACGTAACGTTGAATCCTCCGGTTTAGACGTAGTCGATGCTACTCCAAGACGTAAATCCAAATTTCTTCCCAAAAAAAAGTGAGTTCATATTGTAACATTAAAATAATGTTTTCAAATAAATATTGAGAATAAAATATCAACCATAAATTGACGGATTGTCACATCTAAGGCATCATCTAGTTTGTCATGGAGACCTAAACAAGAACAAAACCCTAATTTTAATGGTGTTTCAATGACCTGTAACAGATTTAAATATCTTGAAAAGGTCATTACCAAACCTATTGGAACAAATTGGTTGTTTAGGGCACAAAAGGATGAACAGGGGTTGTTACAAGGAATAAGTCAATTCTTGTTGAACAACCACATGAATCCAAGTCTGCAAAGGCTTGGGTTGCCAAAGAAAATGAATTTGTTTTCTTTATGTGTGCAGGGGATTCAAAAGCATGTCAATGATCATAGATATTAGGACAGTGGATGCTCTAGGCACATGACTGGGAAAGAGGATTACTTAACAGATTTCACTCCTATTGCTGATGATGATAAGGTGTACTTTGGAGGAGGTTTTGGGACCATATCTGGTAAAGGTGCACTTATCACTAATAATTTGAGATTTAGAGAAGTTTTTCTGGTAAAAGAACTTGATTATAATCTATTTAGTGTGTCACAAGTGTGTGACAACAAGAATAAAGTTCTGTTTACTGACACAAAATGTTTGGTGTTAAGTAAGGATTTTGAGATTCCTGCTGATAAGTTCATTGAGTTTAGAACACCTAGACATAAAGCCGTTTATAATGTTAATCTTAATGGAATTAAAATGAATAACAATCTGTCATGTCTTTATGTTAAGGCTTCAGTAGATGAAAGTAACTTATGACACAGAAGGTTAGGACATATAAACTTTAAGAAACAGAATAGACTTGTGAGACATGATCTTGTAAGAGGATTTCCCTTAAATTCATTCCACAATGATCATAATTGTGTTGCATGTCTTAAAAGCAAGCAACACAGGGCCTCATTTAAGCCTAAAAGTGTGTATTCTAGTTCTAAACCACTTCACTTACTTAATATGGATTTGTTTCGCCCCACTAATATAGAAAGTCTGTTAGCCCTAAAATGTGAGCGCCATTTACAGAATTACATTAGTTTAAATATAGCCACACACACAGGGACTAGTTTTGTTAATTTATAATAGTTCATGTGTGTCTAGGCTATATATACCCCTCCATACTTCCATGGAGGGGTGATGATTCTCATTTGTTTATTTTCAATTCTGTCTCTAAAATAAACACACTCCTTTCACCTTGTTATCTTTCTCTCTCTAAAATGTCTAAACACTTATTTTATCCTCCTCGACCTTCGGATCACCTCTTGTTAGCTTGAATCTTATGATGTTAACAATTGGTATCAGAGCTAACCGGGGGTGTTTTGTGTTTGTTTGCTTATTCTCGTTGCTTATTCACTGCTTATTTATAAGTTGATGTCACGTGATTTGTTTTTTTGTGTTATGTTTATCAGTCAGTCCAAAAGTCCATTTCTTTCATTAAAAAGATGCTCTGCTCCTGGTCAAAGGTCCAACAGTCCAATCTGTTATGTCCAAAATTCCTCATCTCAGCTTATTCTGGCTATTACCATAATTTTTTAAGCTTATTTTAAAGGTGAGTTTTCTGTTTCAGGAATTTTTGGTATCTTTGTGATGATTTTGACTTTTTTTTAAGATGAAGATATGAAAAAAAGGACAGATCTAAAAAACACCAGATCCACTTTTTTCGGGAAAAAATCACGAAAATTGGTCAAAACCCTTTTCCGATGATGCTGATTTCGATGCTTTTCCGATGCTTATTCGGATGGCTATTCCGATGGCTATTCGGATGGCTATTCCGATAGCTATTCAGATGGCTATTCGGATGGTTATTCTGATGGCTATTCGGATGGTTATTCAGATGGAGTGTTTGATTTATTCCGATGGAGTGTGTTATAAACATTCTGATGACTCATCTAAACATTACGAGATCATGCTTCTTTATCAGAAAATACCAAGACCATGACTTAAAGAACCATAACAACATCAACAAACTCCGACTCTACCAAAACCCATCGCCTCAAATCTCCACACCAATTTAATCCATATCTAACCTGACTCGAAATTAAACCATCATCTTCTTACACCGACACAACAAATTAATTATCTCAGATGTGATTCGTGTTGTGAAATTAATCAAAGACCTCGAAAGATATATTCACGAACTATCTATCTTCATAGATCTTTGTGATGGATTCACCATCTAATTGATATTCGAACATAAACATGATTAATAACAATTATGTTATAATCGTATTGTTTATTTCGTCAATTTATACACAAAGCATAAAACAAATCCAAGAGTAACCTACCTGAGACCACGTTTGATCTTGAACCCCTTTTTTGTCTCGAACATACACTCGTTTTTATATCTGAGAAGGTCGAATTGACTTGGTAATAATGGTTATATGTTGGTTATGCATTGATTTGTGGTGATTCGATATCAATGAGATGGATAGTAATTTGTTTAGATTCGTTCTTGACGGGTGATTCATACTAATCAAGAATAGATTCGTGGGCTTGATTATCACTTGTGTGAGATTTGGTAATGAGATGAAGTTCTGAGATTGGGATTAGATGAGAAAAAAAGGGGCGGAGAAGTTTATGTGAGAGAGATTAGGTGAAAATGGTGGCTGCGTTGGTTTGACCTAAAGATTAAGGTTGTGGTGCATTAATATAACTAAGTCACTAGATCGGGTATACTCAGTTAATGGGATAAGTAATTTGTTTGTGGTATAACATTGGGCCATGAAATGAAGTTGCAAGATGGGCCTTAATATGTTTTATCAGTATACACCAATATTCGTCCTATGACTTGTTTAAATTAGGAATGGTGTATATGTATAATGAATGGGCCACGTGTTTTGTCTTCAAATGCTCTCAAAGTGATAATTTTATTTTTATGGGGCGCATATGATGATATTATTTTCGATGCCGGGTATGGTTATGTTTCGATCGAAAGTGCTTAAATGATAAAGAAAATTCTAGGTTTTAAACCTAATATTTTCGAAAAATTTACAACGACCGCGGTCGATCCGCGCATCAGTTGGGCATATGACTGACGTTGGGGCTTAAACGACAAGTTATCTAGACAAATTTTTTCCCTCAATGACAATTCATTTCATAATTTGTTCTAGATAGCAACATTCACAAACACAACACCAAAGCAAACAAAACACTTAACGCTAAAACGATCCGATATAAGATTCACTTTAACGACAACGGCTAGTTTTGATTCTACAAAGACAAGTGATCACGAAGTGGATTTGGTATTCTTTATTTGAAGTTGAAGTGGGATTTC
Organism: Glebionis coronaria; assembly: GCA_025667525.1. NCBI lineage: Eukaryota > Viridiplantae > Streptophyta > Magnoliopsida > Asterales > Asteraceae > Glebionis > Glebionis coronaria. The sequence continues at coordinate 134,885,984 of CM046874.1, read as the reverse complement.
ATGAAGGCGTCTGCTTATTTCATCATCGAGCCTTCCTTCTATTTTTCTACCCCTTTTCTTCAAACCCAATCTATCGATTGATGACTTGCTTGGGCGATAAAATTTATGATTGAGACTTGAATTATCTAGTTTTCATTGTCAAGGGGTGGATGGTCGACGACATGGATAACTATCATTTTTGGGTGTCACACGCAGTTGCTCGTGTGGATAACTTCAAGAGGTATAAGAGACTTGTTTCTGCACCATTCTTCAATCGACATAAGTGCAAGCTTAAGTAACAAATTTGGGGGATTGTACTTCAGTTTCAAGTTTGTAATATCGGGTTTACTTCACATGTGGTCACGACAAATAGCCGAATGAATTCGAGGTTGGTAAGTTAGACAAAGAGAGATGGACTCATCAATCAATTCTCAAGGGATATTTATGAGCTTCATAACGACAATGGTACTTCATAGTCTAAGAAAAATTTTTCAAAGTTTCTCAATGACTTTCAAAACTTTTCAAGACATTTTCTTAAGACTAAGAGCTTCTCGAGTAGATGGACGTCCATGATAATGATGCTTCTGAGAGTTCGAGATCATCATGGGGGAAGATCGTGTACTTTGAAGTAATCAGATCAACTTCCAGGGGGAAGTAGTGTACATGGAATGGTATCTACTTCACTTTATATGATTTTTATGAAGTATTCTACAGGCGTGAGAAGAATTGTTGTTGATTTCCTGCATGTTACCCCAAACAGATTATCACCAAAAACCAAACGACATGAGACAGTATAGAAGCAGTATTATCTGGTGTGGTTCTTCTACAACTTTCTGTTGTGCACTTAAACCGATGAGCTAGAAGATTGTTCAAACTACATCAAAGTGTCAGAATTTGCTTAAGATACAGATATTGGTTTGGGGGAAGTTGATTCAGAAACTTCGTCAAAAAGAAGTCTATGAAGAAAGTTTTTTAATACATGCTACATGAATTGGGGGGAAGTTAATCCAAATCATGCATATTACAATTGTTCCACAACAAGTAAAGACAAAGAGGATTCAAGCTGAGGTACAAGTTATGAAGACAAGAAGAGTTAGAAGACATCCTCAACATTGGAAGCGCCTTGGAAGACTTTATTTTGTTGTATTTGTACTTGTTAGGAAGATTGTAAGTAATTCTGTATGTCTCCACATTGGGGGAAAATTGTTAGCCCTAAAATGTGAGCGTCATTTATGGAATTACATTAGTTTAAATATAGCCACACACGCAGGGACTAGTTTTGTTAAGTTAGAATAGTTCATGTGTGTCTAGGCTATATATACCCCTCCATACTTCCATGGAGGGGTGAGGATTCTCATTTGTTTATTTTCACTTCTCTCTCTAAAATAAACACACTCCTTTCACCTTGTAATCTTTCTCTCTCTAAAATGTCTAAACACTTATTTTATCCTCCCCGACCTCTGGATCACCTCTTGTTAGCTTGAATCTTATGATGTTAACAAAGTCTCAATGGTAAATCTTATTGCTTTGTCATTACTGATGATTATTCTAGGTTTACTTGGACCTTCTTTTTGGCATAGAAAAGTGACACTGCTAAGACTTTAATTAATTTCATTACCCAAATGGAAAAGAAAGCAGGCTATGAAGTTAATATTCTTAGAAGTGATAATGGTGGTGAGTTTAGAAACAACCTCTTAGATGCCTTCTGTGTCAATAAAGGAATCTCTAGAGAGTTTAGTACAACAAGAACTCCACAGCAGAATGGTGTAGCTGAAAGAAGAAATAGAACACTAATAGAAGCAGCTAGAACCATGTTGGCAGAAGCTAGTTTACCCATTGCTTTTTGGGTTGAGGTTGTTAACACAACTTGCTATGTTCAGAATAGAGCCTTGGTCAATAAGTCCCACAGTAAGACTCATTATGAACTGTTTTGGAATAGGAAGCCTAATATAGACTTCTTTAGACCCTTTGGATGTCATGTAGTGATCTTGACTACTGGTGATAACCTAAGTAAGTTTAATTCAAAAGATGATGCATGTATTTCGTGGGATACTCTATGAATAGCAGGGGTATAGGGTTTATAACAAAAGGTCTAGGCTTATAACAGAAAATGTGCATGTTGATTTCTTGGAGAGTAAAACTAGTGATCCTGAGACTAGACCAAATTAGCTGTTTGATTTAGAGCCATTTTATAGGTCCATGAATTATATGTCTGTAACTAATCCGGATGTTTTGGAAGCACCTATTGTTGATAATGCAAGTATACAGGTCAATGAGATGATATGATCACATGAAGACGAACCCACTCCTACTTTTAACTTTATTAACATGCCTGTTTGGAGTGAATAGTTCTTTAAAGCATATGTTGATGAGAGAGATGAGGAGAGAAAGCAACAAGAAGAGCAAGTCGGTGAATCTATAGCCGCAGACAAGCAAATTCTATCCGCTGACAGCTCCATTCCAGTCGCTGACATACCAAGCTCAGCCGTTGACAACTTGTTTTCATCCGCTCATAAAGATGTTATTGAAATTGTTGATGAATCCATACCCAAGGAAGGTGTCACTGTTATCTATCCAGATGCTGACAACATGTTTCTTAGTTCAAGTGGGTCTGGAAGCAATGAAGATGGTGATTTTGGTAACTTAGAGTCCACAATTCAAGAAAACACAATATTTGGGGGATGAATTCTTACTAAGGTGGCTGAAACTCATCCTCCCACCCAAATTATTGGTGACATTAATACTCCAGTTCAAACAAGAAGGAAAAAGAAGCACCAGGGTGGATTCATTGCTAATATTCACAAGAAGGACGATACTCCGTTAATTCAAGAATATTTGTTTGCATGTTTTCTATCATAATCACAACCCAAGAAGATTTTTGATGATCTTAAAGAAGAAAGTTGAGTTGAAGCAATGCAGGATGAGCTTTATCACTTTGCAATACAAGATGTTTGGGAGCTTGTGGATTATCCCAGACATGTTAGACCTATTGGAGCACGTTGGGTTCTATGGAACAAGAAAGATGAGAGAGGCATTGTGATTAGAAACAAGGAAAGATTGGTTGCTCAGGGATATACATAGGAAGAAGGTATTGATTATGAAGAGGTTTTGCACTTGTTGCTAGGATAGAAGCAATAAGGATTTTCCTAGCCTATGCTTCCTGCATGGGTTTCAAAGTCTACCAAATGGATTTGCAGAGTGTATTATTGTATGGCACAATCAAAGAAGAAGTTAATGTTATGCATCCCCCTGGTTTTGAAGATCCTGAGCATCCAAAAAAGGTTTATAGAGTGAAAAAGGCTATGTATGGACTTCATCAAGCCCCTAGAGCATGGTATAGTACATTGTCTACTTATTTAGGGGAAAATAGTTTCAAAAGGGGTACCATTGATCAGACATTATTCACCAAGCAGAAAGGAAAAGATTTTCTACTTGCACGGGTCTATGTAGATGATATTATCTTTGGTTCCTCCAAACCAAAGATGAGTGAGGAGTTCTCCAAGCTAAAAACAGATAAATTTCATATGAGTGCTATGGGAGAGATGAATTTCTTTCTTGGTCTTCAAGTTCAATAGAAATAAGATGGTATATTTATCTCTCAAGACAAATATGTGGCTGAAATTTTAGAGAAATTTGGTTTCTCACCCCATGAGAAACGGGCTAGCACACCCATGGATAGAGAACACCCATGGGGAAATATTGGATATGGAAAGGAAGTTGATGTCAGATATTATAGATCAATGATTGGTTCATTGATGTATCTTATAGCTTCAAGGCCTGACATAATGTTTGAAGTGTGTGCATCTGTACAACATCAAGTGACTCCCAAGGGATGTCACCATCATGCTTTCAAGAGGATTTTTAGGTACCTAAGGTGATTTCCAAGCTTGGGATTATGGTACCATATAGATTCTCCATTGGAGCTTATTGGCTATTTAGACAGTGATTATGGTGGTGATAATGGGTACAGGAAATCCACAACTAGTGGATGTCAATTTCTTGGAAGCAGGCTTATATCTTGGCAATGCAAGAAACAGACAGTGGTAGCCAATTCAACAACTGAGGTTGAGTATGTAGCAGCTGTTGCATGTTGTGGGCAAGTGCTATAGATTCAAAATCAGCTATTGGACTATGGGTATGATTATATGCATACTAAGATTTTTGTAGATAATAACAGTACATTGTCCATAATTAAGAATCATGTACATCATTCTAAAACCAAACTCTTAGAAATCAGACATCACTTTATAAGGGATTATTTTGAAAAAGGTTTGATATATCCAAATAAAATAGACACAAAGGATAATGTGTGTGATCTTTTGAATGAACCTTTTGATGTTGGGAGATTCTAGTACTTGGTTTTAAGTATTGGAATGATCAATCCATACAATATGTGGTTTTTGAATTTAATGTAAAGTATGTACAGGATGTGCACTGTTATTAGTTTCTGTAAAAGTTAGATTTTTTGACTATATTTTTATATCCACTGACAAAGGCATTCTATCCGCTGACAAGTGGAAAGAAGCCGTTGACAGCTTTTGTGGTAGTTTTTGTGGTTTTTCATCTAATAATGCGGGCATGTAGGGCTATTGTACATATGGATACAGAGTTTCTTATGGACTAAATGAGTGTGGAAAAGGTCTATTTATGATGGTTGAAATATTTATATTTCTATCTTGAAATAAATATTTTTGTCATACATATATTTTAAAAGCATTCTCATCATAGTTTAAGGGGAGGTTTAAGACAACCTTTAGGCTCTTGGGTATTCTTAGAATGCTCTCATCACAATTTTAGATTGTGTCTACTAGTGAGTGGGGGTTAGAAGTTATGATGCCATATTTTTATAACTTTGATGGAATTTCTAAACCTCGAGGCACTGTAGCATGCACGTAATTTATTTTGCATGCATGCTGCCAAGACCTTTTGACCTAGATTTGGGATTGGTCGGAGGAGAGACTTGGGTATATATGTTGTTGGGCTTACCCGGGAGTTACAAAGATTTTATAAAAGATAACTTCACCCTTAAGAATCGTGTAAGCAAGGGACACATGAGGAAAATTATGTCTATCATGCTTAAGCAAGTGTGCATGATTGGACAGTGATTGTGATGCTCAGTTATTTAGGGTAAAGTTGATTTCCTTAGGATTAAAGTCTTTGCTAGGTCTTTTATTTTTATTTATTCTTTTTATTTTTTACCTCCTAACAAAAGAAATTTTATCCACGAAACATTTTAGCCCCAGACAAAGCAAATTCACCCGCTGACAAATATAGCCGTTGCCACTGACAAGATTTTTGACCGTTGAAAAACACTGGGTCCTATCTAGTTGTAACTTTTACGATATTTTGAGCCGTAGTTTTTGAGGAGTGGTTATTTTCTTTAATTGGTATGAGATAAGTTTTTTTTCAAAGATTTTCATTATTACTTTTGAGACTTTTTCTCATTTACCTATATTTTCAACCAATCACATTCCACATATTTCTACTATATATTTGGCTCACCATATTGTGTTCAGGGCAACTTGCATTATTTGTTTTACATACATCTTTTAGACACTAACCTCTACATTCATTCAAAGCTTTTCACTTTTATCAATGGCACAAAATTTTAAACATGCTGATGTTGTTTTGAAGTTCAAGGGTCAACACAATATGCTTGCATATTTAGCTGTTGATCGCGAGCAACCTCAATACACACAGATGATAGAGTATATGTTGGCTTCTCCTTTAAGGTATACACTTACTCATTCTTCTACCATCCCTTTCACACACATCAAACAGTTTTGGAACACTACTAGTTCCACAACAGTTGATGGAGTGACTAGAATAGAAGGCATCATCCATGGGATACAAAGGGTGGTTAATGAGGCTTTGGTTCGCCAAGCCTTGCATCTTAACAATGTTGGTGGTATAGTCACCCTTCCCATAGAGTTTCTACATGAAGGCCTTCAAGGATTGGGGTACAGACTCCCCCCAACTGGGAAAATAAATAAATATTCTAAGGATCAGTTTCTCCCAGCCTGGAAGTTTTTGATACATGTCCTTTTGCAATGCCTTAGTGCCAAATGCTCTTCATTCAATGAAATCAATCGTTCAATCAGGAGTGCTCTTGTTTGTTTGGCAAATGGGAAACTTTATAACTTTTCTAAAATGTTTTTTGAATGCATGTTGCACAACAAGGGAAGCAAGATGACTCTTGCTTACCCAAGGTTTTTACAAATGGTGTTTGACTTACAAAGAGACTTTGGGAGGGATCATGAAAACTTTTATGAGATCCCTGGCCAAAAGAAAAAGCTTTTCATTACCTTGAACTCAGAACCATATGAACCCTTGCCTTTGACACCTCCTATGCTTACTGTCATTGAAGCAGCCTTACACCCACAACCCCAACCAGATCCTGCACCTGAACCCCAACATGATCAACCACCGCCTTCCCCACAACCTCATCTTCAACCCATTCCTAAAGCCGCTGACATTCATATGTCAGCCGCTGACACTATCATTCTAGCCCCCGACACTACTCAAACAGACCCAAACACCTATTCTGACTCCCCACCACAACATTTCCATTTAGCCAAACGCCAAAGGACTGCTGGGGTGTTCTCCCTTAGTGGTCCTAGCCTTGATGCAGAGAGAACCACCACCACAAGTGTGGTTGGTGATATGGGGGTGGCTGGACCTATTGGCCTTATTGCAGGTCAAGACATGTCCATTGTAGATAAGCCCACCACCATGCCCCATGATTCCTCATTAGGGATTGAGTTCCTTCATGTGGATGAGGGCAGCATGCAACCTATGAAAATTTTGGAATTGACGGTGCTCTACATAAGCTTGCAAAAGAAAATGCAGAGTTTGTATAGAAATTGACAGCTCAAGACCTTAAACTCAACAATTTGAGGGAGAGGATTGTAAAGTTGGAATCCATGAGAAGGTTTGTTGTCGAGTCCTCTGGTGAAGCAAGGGAGGATTCTTACAAAGGGAAGGATGAACCAACAGATCCCTTTATTGCAAGTGACAAATGTTCAAAAGAGGGTTCTTTTGGTGAGAAGGAGATAGTTGCTGCTCTCACAGGAATGAAGGAATAAGGGCAGTCTGATTCCTCCAAGGTGTCACAGGTGACACCCAAGCAGCTTTTTTTGTGGAGTTAATGATACAGCGAGAAACAAAGTTAGCCGCTGACAATATTTTTTTTTTAAAGTTAAGTGCAAAAATCATCCCTGGGTTGTAAAATGACTAAAATACCTTTGAAGTGAGAAACAGTTTTACCCTTTAACTAAATACTATTTGCACCATCCGTCCTCAGGGATGTATTGTGCACAATTTTACAACCACTAGAATGTATATTGCGCGAAGTATTAACGAGGGATGTATGTAATTCAAATTTTTGACAAACCACAGGGATGATTTTTGCACTTTACTCTTATATTAATGAGATGATCAATAACAATTGCTTTAGTCAATTAAAACACATGAATTTGACGTTAAGTGTTTTGGTCGTAAAAACGTATAAGAATGGAACTAGTCAATAACAATTGCTTTATAAACCCATTCATGAGGGAGATTATGTAGTAGCTAGACATCAAATATTTATTTTATGCATGCATAATGTGGCGAAATACAAGTAAGATAATAATATGATAATCATTTAATGTCATTATGGCAAATGTTGAAGTGTTGAGAATTTATACGAATGAGAAAACTTTATCATACTTAAAGAGGTTTAATTAAATTAATACAAGACTTAATTGTAAATTAAATGGTTAGTAATTATAACTTTATGTAGATCTTTTGACAAGAATATGAATTCGGACGTTTATTAGAGTCAGGATTTGGTCAAGGTACGGATATTATGTCTTTAGTATGGACTTTTCCTTTGTATGTATGATTAGGATTCTCTGTTTGCAGCCATCTGTTTTCCCCTGTTATATGTTATAAAACTTTACATGTTTTGCCATGATTACAATGTTTAATTGCCTAAGCTTTATATACACGCATGACCAGTTTCACCTAGTTACGGAGGTACCGTAACCATGACACTTGAGGCACCGGTGTCATGACTCCTCTGCGAGGGAGTGATTTCTCGTGGCGTCCCTTTCAGTTTCAATTGGCCATTTCTCAGTATTTATCAGTGGGATGTATGGGTGCATCCTAGTTTATCAGGTGAATGTGGTGTGTGCTCTACATCCTTCACATTGCAGATGATCCCTCCGCCCAGATTATTATTCAGAGGTCACCCCTCTAACAGCATGAAGAGGTCACCCCTCTATGTATTCATGTACACGTTGATATATTACATGATCTATATAAGCTCTTGAATTTAAAATACATTGCATGCATGATTTCAGACTTATCAGTTATCAGTTCAGTTTTATAAATTATAAACCAGGTTTTCTAGGACATACACAGTTTCCGCTGCATTGTTACATATCAGTTTACCAGCTTCAGTACTTTTATTCTTTTCATCTTAGTATTTCAGATCTTTAATTTATATTCCAAATATTCTTATCATGTCATTATATACGTTCACTAAGCGTATTGCCCAACCGTATTTTTCTTTTCTTGACTCATACGGCGTGTACCCAAGGACGGACTTGAGCTTTTAGCGGACGTGCATAGGATGGAGCTACCTTATAATTCTATTCCTTTTGCATTTCATTTACTTTATGCAGATTTTTAGGTTTATGTTTGGGAGCCGATGTTTGATTCTGGTTTTCCTTTATAGTCATGTATGTTTTTAAATACATATTACCTTGCATGCTTTGATGACACGCCATAATTATCATGTGACGGCCTACTTATCAAGTGGGTGTTAGAGAAAAGGAGTTGAAGATGAAGACGACATCAATTACTCCTAGACATGTGAAGAATGGAGCAAAATTTTGGTTTCCAGCTTTTAATCCCTATGATGCAACGTTTAATGAAGTAGTTTTGAAAAAGAACATGGAGCTTTCACCCTTGGAAGCCTCTGACATGGCTGTTGTTGTACCTCTTGATTTCAGAAACCCAATTGTGAAGATTGAAGAAGATTCTGTAGGTTTTTGGAAGATCACCAAGTATGGTGATAAGGTACATGTCTTCACTTCTTTGGTTTCTTTGTTTGTAAGTATGGACAGAGAAAATTTAGAGACTCAATGGGGAATGATGAAAGAGAAATATGATGCTGAGGATCCTTCTTCATTTGGTGGTAATAAAATATGGACAACATTCAAAAGAATGTTTGCCCATGATGAAGCTGATCCAATTTGGTTTGATCTTGATGATTTGAGTGGCTTAGAGTTGCGTTTGTATTCGGCTGTTGGTGTGTTCTATCTCTCCACTTCAAAGTTTGCTGAGTATTTGTTGATAGACAGGGTTTATCCACTATCACAAGACTTATTGAAGAAGATGGTATGTACTAAGCTCAAGGTTGACTACACAAGTGACGTTAGCATTGACCTTTTGAAGTTTATTCATTCTCAAATTAGGGAATAGTTTTTATTTATCAGAATCCTCTCTAAGTATTTTATTTTATTCAGAAACTTGATCATTAGAGTAGATATCAATTTTAGGGGAGGATTGTTGGGAATAAAATTAGTTAAGTCATCTAGCCGCTGACAAATGGAATCAAGCCACCGACAAGGTGTTATCAAGCCGCTGACAGACTACGCGCATACTTGAAGAATCAAGCCACTGTCAAGACTTGTTAGTTGTCAAAGTCAACACGTTTGTTTAGTTAGGAAAGATATATATGAATATTGTAATATGTTATGTTTATCTTTAGATATCTTCCTAAAATAGTTGATACGATAGCTTAATGTACAAGCCTCCTTATGTGTATAAAAGGAGGCCTTAGGGTTGGTTAGTATTACGCTTTCAGTCACATTATTCATCGTTATTATTATTAATCGAAGTTGAAAGTTTGGTATACGTGCTTTGTATTTGTTATTTGTTCTAAGTATTAATTCTGCATAATACTTAGATTGTTGAATACACAAAGTTTCTCTGCGTATTATACTTGAACTAATCTCAATAATACAAAAGCTTAATCGATCTAAGTTTGGGATCAACATTATCATTATACATGAGATGTTCAACAGAGGAGTTGAGATGGTATCGTTGCACACGAGATGTTTAACGGATGAGTCGAGACGGTATAGTTTTACGAGACATGTTGAATAAACGAGTTAAGATGGTATCTTTGTACATGAGACCTTCAACAGAGGAGTCGAGATGGTATCGTTGTCAATCAAATGTTCAACGCAGGAGTCGATATGGTATCGTCGTACATGAGATGTCAACGAAGGTTTCAATATGATATCATTATACAAGACATGTTAAACGGACGAGACAAGATAATATCGTTTTAAAATACATGGTAAACATACGACTCGAGATGATATCCTTATACAAGACATGTTAAACGAACGAGTCGGGATGATATCGTTATACAAGACATGTTAAGCGGACGAGTCGAGATGATATCATTATACACGAGATGTAGAGTAGTCGAGATGCTATCGTTGTACATGTGATGTTCAACAGAACATTCGTTTAGGTATCGTTATACATGAGATGTTCAACAAAATAGTCCATATGATATCGTGTTCGTGTGATGTTCAACAGACGAGTGTTAACTAATCGCTATGAATGTTAACTAATCGTTATGAGTGTTAACTAATCGTTATGAATGTTAACTAATCGTTATGAATGTTAACTAATCGTTTTATGGATGTTAACTAATCGTGATGAGTGTTAACTAATCGTGATGAATGTTAACTAATCGTGATAAGTGCTAACTAATCGTTATGAATGGTAACTAATAGTGATGAGTGTTAACTAATCGTTATGGATGTTAACTAATATTGATGAATGTTAACTAATCGTGATGAATGTTAACTAATCATGATGAATGTAACTAATCGTTATGGATGATAACTAATCGTGATGATTGATAACTAATCTTGATGAATGTTAACTAATATTGATGAATGTTAGTTAATCGCGATGAATGTTATCTAATCATTATGAATGTTAACTAATCATGGTAAGTATTAACTAAAAGTGATGAGTGTTAACTAATAGTTATGAATGTTAACTAACCGTAATGAGTGTTAACTAATCGTTATGAATGTTAACTAATCATGATGAGTGTTAACTAATCGTTATGGATGTTAACTAACCATTATGAATGTTAACTAATCGTTATGAATGTTAACTAGTTGTTGGCGGGAAAACGTTTGCAAGCAAACGTTGGCGGGAAAATGTTGGCGGGAAAATGATAACCATTATCCTCAAATTTTTTTACCATAAAAGCACATGTTATCTTTATAACTACAGATATTCATACCTACACAACCACCAACATATCAGACACATACTTGTTATTATGAAGATTTTGGAGCATGAAGATTTTTTGTGTCGTTGTGGAGCTGGAGATGTAGTTCTACGAGAGTCGTGGCAAGCTAACACCCTTGGTAGACCATACAATGCATGTCCACGTTCACAAGTGAAACCTTACATGTTTTTCATTTGTGTTATATAAAAAAAATTACGATAGTTGTTAAACATTAGTTGTTTTACTCTTTAACAGCCTCGAGTAAAATTTAATGGATCTGATTTTTTAATGGAAAGACGAACAAGTCAGACTACTAGTCAATTCTCTTAGAGCTTCAATGACTCCAAGTTCTTCTCCAACTCTTCTCCGAGACCTTTAAAGACTCAATTTTCTTCTCAAAGCTCTTCTTCGAGACCTTAAACGACTCCAATTTTGTCTCCAATCTCTTCAGCGTGTGCAAACTGCGTGCTCTTGATTGGAAAGCTAAAGGTACTTTAGAAAACAATAGAACTTTATAGGCATCCTGAGATGTACACAATGAAATCAGTACATTAACTTGAACTAGTTTGTGATGTGTCTGTTTTCGTGTGTATGGGTCTACTATCGTTGTAATATGCATGATTAAGCACATGTTTAAGTGTCCGTGACGAATAAAACTATGTTTAGGCGTATATGTTTGTAAGTCTCCCATGTGGTTCCACAAGGGGTATGTATAATATTTTGAAAATAAATGTTTATTTGTACCAGAGTCTCATTTTGTAGTATATAAACGTCGAGAGAGTAAAGAGAAAATAAAATGACACGTCATTTGCCGAGTTAACATTCATCACGATAGTGTATAAACACTGTTCAGTTTATATAACAATTGGCTTGAGATTTTGGTTTGAAACCCCGTTTAGTAACTTTCGTAAAAAAAGATACCTTTTTTCTTGACAAAACTTTCTTCGACGGTTCTCATTTTTCTTGTAGTGACAAACCGTAACAAGTTAAAGCATTATTTAACTTACAAAATCATTTTTATGATTTTAAAACTTTTAATGACCACATTAGCGACCACATGTGGTCACTAAAAAATAGCACAAAAACTTCCCGCTAAGCATGACTTTTAACGACCACATGTGGTCGCTAAAGAGGTGGCGCCAAAACTTCCTGCCGTTAGAGAGAAAAAATTTATTCCCAAAATATTTTACGTTTGGCTTTCTGACTTGTAACGACCACATGTGGTCGCTAGAAAATATAAAAAAAATTGGACCATGTGTTAATCATGTTTTGACTTTTTCTATTGTTGGTCGTCTAACCTATAACAACCACATGTGGCCACTACAGGTCTTGGTCAAAGGTTGAATTTTTGCCGTCCGTTGTTGGTCTAGTGTACCTCTAGTGGCCACATTTGGTCGTTATAGAACTCAATTGTGGTCATTAGAAGTTTTAGTCAAAGATGAGATGCAAAGTTGAAAGTTTTGTCGTTTTGGTGAACTTGTAATGATCATTTTTTATGGTCGCCAGAGATTTTGGCCACCACAAGCCATTTTTGGTGTAGTGTAGGCGATTGTGCCACCATTGATCAGCGTAAATTCATGGTATTTCTCTACATTATATAATATTGCTTTTGTTATTGTTGTTTTCATGTCCCGTGCGTCATCCCTTGTAGGAGGAGATTTCTGCTATATTCAAAGCAGCTGACAAGGATAACTCCGGGACCTTAACTGTTGAAGAATTTCAAGATATTATTGACGACATGCTCATTCATTATCCCCAAATGAAACTCCATCTGAGAAATAAACATCTTGAAGGATCCAGAAGTAAATGCTAGAATGGAAGTCGACATTGAGGAATTCAAATCAGCTCTTTCTCATGTAGATTTACAGTTGAAGAATCTCCCTGCAACAGCTCAGGTACTTTTACAATATCTTTTTTTCTAGCATATATATCACTTGCATACCATAAATGTTTGGTGAATCACTTTTCTTGTTTGGTCTTTAGTTTAGCGGATTCTAAAACGATGGGTTGATTCTTATCTAAGGTTGCTGCGCAACAAGGAACATATCAATCAAGCTGCTTTAATAAGAGAGAGTTGGCCAAAACTACACCAGAAGGCCCTCGCAAGTTCAAGAATTCTGGGCGTCATGATTTCCTTCCATTTAGGTATCCTTTGGCCCTAATTTTTTGTTACATTTAGCTGAGCATTTGTTTGTCAGACTATAGCTGATACAGGTCATCCGTTGTTTAATTTATATGACCTTATTTATTTTCCAAACCACGAAAGTTATATGCATTTCGGGCAGTTTGCAACTTTAGGTGGGGAGCAGGCAGCGGCTGAGCTGCCAGGAGGGTTTCTGTGGGTCGCAGCACACAATGGCCTTGGTATTCTGTTTATGCAAGGTGATCAAATTTCTGTTATCTTAATCTATGTTTGGTTATAGCAGATTCTTTTTCTGATACATGGATTTATATCTTATATGTAGCAAGCAAGTGAGCTGGCGGACAAGGGTGCTAGTTGTATCCGACTGGACGCGGAGATTTATTTTTGGCAGAGACTCGAGTCGAATTTAAATCATGTTGTGTCTACGTCGTTTGCGTATTGTTCGATTCGAAGTAGGATTGGAAGTGCCTATGTATTGCGACTTTTGTAGTGACTTTGCGTGTGAGTTTAGTCCTGTGTTCTTAATTTCACCGATTAACTAAAAAAACTTGAGAAAAATTAACGAGTCCGAGAGTTAGTCAGGGTAACGCTCATATGTACCAAGGGTATGTCATTGTTGAGCCACACTAGTGTCCATGTGCGGAGCTAGTAAGGTGACCAGTGGCCACCTGAAATCAGCTCACTATTCAGTTTGTATGATGTTTGAATTACTATCACGCTAGTTAACAAACTTACTCAGGTTATTAGTGACAATATATAGTTGAACTAATGGGTGGCTAAGTGATGTTGCTTAGGAATTTGAATGACTTGAACTGGGTGTGGGATGTTGTTTGGATCGTGATAGTTGTGCCCATGCCTAAAAACAAGCAAATCAAAAACTATAAAGTGTGATATTTGGCAGTTTGAAGGAGGAAACGGAAGTCACCAACAACAAATTTTGAGGGTTTAATCATTTACACCGAGTTGTTATAACATTTTTTACCAACAAAGGAAACAGTCCCCATCTCGAATCTTATTTATGTATCTCATCGTGCTTGTTCTATGCGAATCCGCCAATGCCATACAATCCACATACCAGCCTGACAAACCACTTGCAAGGTTACTAAAGCTATTAAAAGCCCCCATTCAGTGACCATTAGGCTGACAGAAATCTGAAGATTTAACCGGAAAGAAACTTATGCCCAAGTTCCTCACCTTCGAATATAGAACCAGAACCTGATCTGCAATTCCACCTTAGATTCTCATAACAAACATAAGCGAACATCCAACGCCCTTTTGAGAATCCGTTGATTACATGTATGATATCACTCTACCTAACCATTTCTCAGCAAGAGGCTTATTATATCTGCAGGTTTAACATGGAAACATCTAAACATTAAAACATCCGATTGAAGAAAGACCCTGATTCCACCCATCTGACACCGATTTCTAAGAAAATCCTGTTAATAGACGACCTTAACCTGGACAGCTCATCACGGAACGACCTCTGGGTAAAGAATAAAAAGTAAAAATAAACCAGAAACCAATGACTCATTGTCTTGCTACACACAGTAGGTTGACAAGTATTTTCGACACACCAACTTATGTGATGATCTTCAGCCTCCAATTAGTCATCTCCGAAATTGCATTGCAGAAAAAACACACTACTACTGTGAATTTTTCTAGTAAGCCAATGTTTGTATCTAAAGATAACACAAGAAAATGAAACCACAACAAGACAAAACAATAAGAACAGTGAGGGCACTTGAGTAGAGTAACAACTGAAATAGGGAACAGCATCAAAATACATAAAACGTTACAAGAGTCTAGTTTAATAAACGCACACATTAGAGTCAATAACAAGATACCAGAGGACGATGAGATACAAGAGTTTCTGGAAAAGAAAAAAATTAATTTTTTTTTTTTTTTTTTTTGAATGGCTGAGATTAAGTAGTTTATTTTAGTGTAGCCATGACAGTAGCTACTATGGAGCTCCTCAAGAAAGGAGGTGAGATCCTCATAAAAAAGGTATCCAAAAAAGAAGGAAGGAACGAATCTGGGCCCTCCATTTTTCTATCATCCAACCATTCATATTAAACACACAAATCATATATAAACAATAAAAAATAAAAAAAAAACACACAACCCACCCACTTTCTCTCTCTAACAACCCCTGATCTCACCTCCCGATATAACAGACACTCAGATCCAAAATCAATCTCGCCGGAATGATATGTAAATAACAAAACCCTCGCCGGAAACCATTACTATCACGAATCTATAACCTATATATTCATAAAACCTTATTCATAAAAGATTGTAACCCTCGCCGGAAACCATAACCCTCGCCGGAAAATAAAAAAACTCGCCGGAACCCTAATCAATCAGAAAAATGGATGAACCTGATTTAGATGACGTTATGGTAGTGGTTTCTCAGCTTGATTTGAATAAAAGTGATGCATCAGAACAGTGTTCTTCTTCAGAAAAAGTAAAAGATGGTTTTCCAAGTAAATTATCGTTCTGAGGTTGTTTTGTTAGTGTTAAATGAAAATTACATGTAATTCTGGGTGAATTACATGTAATTTTTGAAAAAAGGTGTTTTGTTAGTGCTGAATGGAAATTACATGTAATTATGTGTGAATTACATGTAATTTTTGTATTAAGGTGGTTTGTTAGTGCTGAATGGAAATTACATGTAATTCTGTGTGAATTACATGTAATTTTTGTATTAAAATGGTTTGTTAGTGCTGAATAGAAATTACATGTAATTCTTTGTGAATTACATGTAATTTTTGTATTAAAATGGTTTGTTAGTGCTGAATAGAAATTACATGTAATTCTTTGTGAATTACATGTAATTTTTGTAATAAAATGGTTTGTTAGCGTTGAATGGAAATTACATGTAGTTCTGTGTGAATTACATGTAATTTTTATATTAAGGTGGTTTGTTAGTGCTGAATGGAAATTACATGTAATTATGTGTGTATTACATGTAATTTTTGTATTAAAATGGTTTGTTAGTGTTGAATGGAAATTACATGTAATTCTGTGTGTATTACATGTAATTTTTGTATTAAAATGGTTTGTTAGTGTTGAATGGAAATTACATGTAATTCTGTGTGAATTACATGTAATTTTTGTATTAAAATGGTTTGTTAGTGTTGAATGGAAATTACATGTAATTCTGTTTTTTAAATACAGGTATGAAAACCCCAAGAGCAACAGTTTTTGCGCAAGATGAAACACCCGGTGGATCAGTAAATTGGGAGCCTCGTGTACATGGAATTCGTATACCAGAAGTGGGAGATATTTATGATATATTGGAAGAAGCTTTTGATATGTATTCAAATTATGCTGAAAAGGGAGGCTTTGAAGTTAAAAAATCGGGACAAAGTAAAACAAAATCAGGAATGGTAAAACACAAGTACATTACTTGTAACAAAGGAGGAAAACCAATACGTGTTGATTTTGACACATTGGATCCAAAAAATGAAGGTAAACAAATCAGAAACACAACACACCATGTGACTGGTTGTAAAGCTCAGATAAAGTTACAGTTGAATATTGTTACCATAAAATACAAGTTGGTACAATTTATAGCAAAACACAACCACCGTCTTCTACCAGAGGTTTACCAACACTATACAAAGAAACAACGAAAAATGCCTCAAGCCGAAAAGATGTTTGTTGTAAAATCTGCAGCAAATAAACTTGGTGCAACGCGTGCTCACAACTTCTTAAGTAGTATCAAAGGTGGTGATGAATATGTTCATGGGACGACCGCTGATTTTAAGAATGCTCAGAGGGATGTTACTGAATTTATTGGGGAAAATGATGCACAAATGCTAATAAACAAAATGGAAAACAGAAAGTTGTATGTGCCGAACTTTACATTTGAATATAAGGTAGAAAATGATGAACTCGTTGCGATGTTTTGGGCGGATGAAGTTGCAAAGTGCTATTACAAAGAGTTTGGAGACATAGTATCTTTTGATGCAACCTTCAATAGCAACAGGTAAGTTAATTGTTTGTAATTCTTGTATGTTTATACTTTTTATTAGTGAATTACATGTAATTCTGTGTGAATTACATGTAATTCTGTGTGAATTACATGTAATTCTGTGTGAATTACATGTAATTCTGTGTGAATTACATGTAATTCTGTGTGAATTACATGTAATACTAATCAAATGTATTTCTATTAGAATTACAAAGACAATATTTAAATTACATGTAATTCACACAGAATTACATGTAATTCTTGGTAGAATTACATGTGATTCAGGAATGTAGATTTTAATACATTGCTATGTTATATAGGTACAACATGAAGTTTGTACCATTCACTGGCATCGACAATCACAGAAAGTGTGTGACACTTGGTTCGGGAATGATTTTACATGAAGATACCGAATCATATACGTGGTTGCTAACAGCATTTTTGTCCGCCGTTGGAAAAGAGCCGACAATGATTGTAACCGATCAGGATGGAGCCATGAAGAGAGCTATTGAAGCCGTTTTTAAAACAACAAAACACAGACTATGCATGTGGCACATTTCCCAAAAGATCCCATCTAAGGTATTTTTGTTCAAGTTAGAAATTGTTTTTCATGATAGAATCACATGTAATTCTGTGTGAATTACATGTAATTCATATTAGAATCACATGTGATTCTACTTTATTTCTGTGTGAATGATTTGTTAGTTTTGAATGCAAATCACATGTAATTCTGTGTAAATTACATGTGATTTTTTGAATAAAAATACCTTGTTAGTGAATGTATGCTAATCACATGTAATTCTGTGTGAATTACATGTGATTTTTGGAAAAAAAAAATATTTTTTTAGTGCTAATTACTTTATATCTTCAAAACAGATTTGTGAAGAAATATACAAAGGGGCTTTCAAAGAACGATTTGATAGGCTCATTTGGAATATGTTCATATAACCAAAGCAGTTTGAAGAGAGATGGGGGTTATTGATAGATGAATTTGAGTTGAAAGAAAACAAGTGGATGAAAAAAATGTATGATCTTAGAAAAATGTGGATTCCCGCTTATTTTATCGACTCTCCTTTGTTTGGCTTGATGAGGACGACTTCCAGGTCCGAAAGTGAAAATTCTTTCTTTAAAAGTTTCACAAGCCAAGGGTCAACACTTGTTGGTTTCATGATGTCATACGAATCAGCAATGGAAAGGAAAAGACATAGGCAAGAGAATTTGGACTTCCAAACGCTTGATGCGGCTCCAACATATAAAACAATGTTGGACATTGAACGTCATGCTGCAAGAATATATACAAAGACAATATTTGAATTTGTTCAACATGAAATTGATGCTGCTTGCTGGAATTGTACAATACAAGGTTTACAAAATAGTGAAGGATGTGAGACTTTCATAATTAGAGACAAAGCGGCAAATTCTTACAGAACTATTTACACCAAAAGTAGAAAAGAACAAGACAAGGAAATCGCAGCAGAGAAAGCGACAGAAATAGACTACAAGGTATAATTTACATGAGGTTTTAAAAATAAATAAATAGGCTCTTAAAGGAATTACATGTAATTCTGTGTGAATTACATGTAATTCTGTGTGAATTACATGTAATTATTAAATAATTACATGTAATTCTAAACAAAATAATAAATAATGAAATTACATGTGATTCTAATGTAAATTCCTTGTGTTTTGGAAAAAGGTACTAAGAGTTATAGAAGACGGGTCAGTTGTTTGTTCTTGTAGACATTTTCTACGGTATGGTTTTCTATGTCGACACATATTTTGTGTGTTCAAGAACCGTGATGTCAATGTTATTCCCAAGGAATACATTTTGAGGAGATGGACAAGAGAGATAATACCACCTGAGCTTCGAAGACAAATAAACAGATATGGGGAAAAGAATGTAACCGTTGAAAGGATTTCAAACGAGGTGAATTTTGTTGTGGATGATTGTTTATTCTTATTGAGCAAAGATGAAGAGAGGTTGGCAGCTTATCTTGAAAAGTTGAAAGTGATATATGAAGAAATAAAAGCTGATATGCCTAATCCTCCTTCAAGAAAAACGGCAGATGTTATGATGGAAAAAAACTAAAAAAAGGAGAACGATTGAAAAGTGGAAGAGAAAAGGCGCTTAAAGTTCGAAAGAAACCATTGAAGGTTTGTGGATATTGTAAGGTGAAGACGCGTGAGCATACAAAAAGAACTTGCCCAAAGAACCCAAACGCAAAGAAAAAGAAGGCCTCACCAATTATTGATGTTTGAACACTTTTCATTTACTTCATTTTTTTTTTCATTTCCCAAAACATTTGTTTAAGATTCCAGAACCTATGTTTACGTTTTAAAATTACATGTAATTTACGTTTTAGGTCAACATCAATATGATTTCCATTGATTTACATGTGACAGAGTTGAGGTACTTATGTTTTTTGGGGAAGATAAAAATGAATTACATGTAATTCTGTGTAAATTACATGTAATTCTGTGTGAATTACATGTAATTCTGTGTGAATTACATGTAATTCTGTGTGAATTACATGTAATTATGTGTGAATAAGGTAAGTGGCAAGGGATTTCAGTGAGTGATTCTGTATGAATTTAATATAATTTTAAGTAAATCCAATGTCACAAAACACTTGACCATAATCTGATCTAACTTCATTAAACATAGCCATGACACTAAGTTATACTCAATTGAAATAATGTGTGAATTACAAGTAATTCTGTGTGAATTACATGTAATTGAAGTGTTCAATTACATGTAATTGAAGTGTTCAATAATGCATAACACAAAGACACTGAAAATATAACATACAGGTAATCTGAAATATAACAACCTGGAACAACTGTCTGAAACAACTTAACATAGCCATGACACACCAAGTTATGTTCGATTAAGCATGTCACAAAACACATAACCTAAAAATATCCAGACAAAGCCATTACATAATAACATAATATATCCATACAGCACACTTCACAGAACTTTTGATGACCTAATCTCTTTCTCGCTCCTGCCTATTCTTTAGTGCATGACAGAGTATCTCGAGCTTATGATTAATCTCATTCTTATCAAACTCCATGGCTAGTTGACGCATCTTATCAGCATGACAATTTTGCTCATGTAGAAGCATCTTAGAAAGAAATTTGAAACGTAAAAGTCTCAACATGTCACGTTGCATTCTGGACTCCGGGACAAGCCCACAATCCCAATCCACAACTGCTCCGCCAACATATGTCTCCATGTGAAGCATTGCGAAGACTCCACAATCCCGAGAATTCTCTTTTGTCATCCACTTTAATTTTGGCGTTTTTGCTCTCTTCAACTTTCTGATGGAATTATGCTTCTTGTGATTATACAACTTTAAGTGTCTCGCAAACAAATCTCTCTACAAAAAAAGACAAATAAATATTTTGTAATCCAACATGAATCACATGTAATTAACACGAATCACATGTAATTGTGTGTGAATCACATGTAATTAACAGAAAAATCACAAATAATTAACAGAAACTTACAAGAAGATCACAGACATCCTTGTACTTTCCATCATAAGGTGCTCCCGACCCGCTGTTATCTAGAACAGTCATTGATGCTACTTTTAGGTTGAAGACAACCACATAAAAATGCCCAGACATGCAGATCGGGAAGAAAGCCTGTTTTTAATAAACCAAAAATTAGAATGAAAAAAAAATAATAACCAAACAAAAAGAAAATAAAATTCTATTTACCAATTCAACGCCTTCCAAGGCCAGACCACCAACATCGTTTTCGAATTGAGCAGAAATTTCCTTTGAAAATCGGTCCCATATATCAGCATCCGTTTTCAAGGCTCCATTAATCATTTCTCGAGTCTGAATATAAAAAAAAACATTAATTTATGACAGAAATAATAAATTTATTTTGGGTGTAGAAAAATTAACTTACAACACATCCTGTTGGAAAGAAGTGCCTTATTGGCATTCGAGGATCTCGGAAACGCTCTTCGTAATTCAGAACAGAACCAAAGCAATCTAGCACGTTTGCATCAACCCAAAGGCCAGGAGATAGTGTTTCGAGATTCAAACGAACTCCATAAACTTTGTGGCCAGAAAATGTTTCAAAAACATATTCTCTGTTAAAGAAAAAAATAAAATACATAAAAAACATTGTCTTGTAGTTTACATGTAATTACATGTAATTATACCAGAATTACATGTAATTCTGCTATAATTACATGTAATTCTGCTATAATTACATGTAATTATACCAGAGTTGCATGTAATTCTGCTACAATTACATGTAATTATACCAGAATTGCATGTAATTATGGTATAATTACATGTAATTATAGCAGAATTACATGCAACTCTAAATTGAATAAATATTAATTTATATTTAATAAAAATGAAAATAACTCACTCCTTATCACCCTGCATTGCGAACACACTAGAGCCCAGAAGAAACTCATTTTGAGTAAGTTTGGGGAGAACTTTTGTCTTTTTATTCACATACGGAGATATCAAGAATACCGAAGGTTTCCCAACTCGCTTTCCAGGACTAGGACTAGGACTTTGGCTTAAAACACGAACCGATAGTTTTTCAGGAGTAGAAGGTGCTTCCTCATCAACAAGGGCATCATCCAGAGCATTCTCTGCTGGATCAACATGTCGACCATGTTGAGCCTGAAAAAAATAAAATACATAAAAAACATTGTCTTGTAGTTTACATGTAATTATACCAGAATTACATGTAATTCTGCTATAATTACATGTAATTCTGCTATAATTACATGTAATTATACCAGAGTTGCATGTAATAAAAAACATACTTAATATACATTAAAAATAATAAACTTTGGAACAACAAACTAATAAAAGTTTGAAACTTACAGAAAAATACTCGTCGGCAAGGCGATCAATCTCATTTCCAACCGCTTCTATGTTTTCATCTAACCACTGTGAAAAAGAGTCCGGTGTACTCATTATCTCAAAATCTTCATCAACTTGAACTTCAGCGGATTCTTTTTCAACATCTGTTTCTTTTTGAACAATGGTCTCTTCAATAGTAGGCACCTTATCGAAAACATTCCCAAACAAAGGAGGAATTTCCGAAATAATTGGATCATCTTCGCTAAGAATCTTTTCACCTTCACTAGGAATATTCTCATCGTCAATACGAATCTTCTCGTCATCACTTGGAATCTTCTCATCATCACTGGCAAGCTTCTCATTGTCATTCTGCACATTATCGTCACCACTACCAACATTTCCATCCTTATGCTTATCAACAGCACCACTACCAGTCTTATCATTTTCATCGTCCCCGTCACTACCCGTACTACCATCATCATCATTCGGATCATCATTATCATCCTTAGGATCATCACTCTCATCATCGCTCTCATTATCGCTCTCATCATCATCATCCTCTGGATATTCATATTCATTCGGATTTTGAAAAAATGTGTAATACTTTTTATGAAGCTCACGAAACTTAGGATCATCCGGATATTCTCTAGCACCTACCAACAAGTACTCTTCCAAAGCACATCTCTCTAGACAAATTACTTTAAAACTTTCTTCAGCTTGAAGATACAAATCCTATACATGTTTATGATTTATTAACAGTTAGTTAGATTGTAGATGTAATTACATGTAATTCTGTGTGAATTACATGTAATTTTTGTATTAATAGGTTGCTACTGATTTAGGAATTACATGTAATTCTGGTATAATTACATGTAATTATATCAGAATTACATGTAATTCTGTGTGAATTACATGTAATTATGTAAAAAGAAAAAATAAACCTTCTGGTATAAGTACCTCTTTAGAAGAATGATTGCGAGTAACAAAACCTTCTGTTCTTTCATTTTCATCTTTAGTCCATTCTTCATTCAGTTCTAAAAGACCCAAAACCTGTCCATCTAGCTCTAGTTGCTCTCTTTTTCTCATTAAAATTGAGCTCCAGCTTTTGATAGCCGGGCGATCTCGAAGAACATGGAACTTATCAAACTTCGTGGAATCTAAATACAAAAGCTGGAAAAAAAAGACATGTAAATAACAAGACTTTATTTAATTTAAAAAATTAAACAAAAACATTCAAAGAAAATTACATGTAATTCATCATGAAATTACATGTAATTCATCATGAAATTACATGTAATTCAACATAAATTCAAAGAAAGGTACAAACTTACAATTAAGAAGGTGAACGGGCCAAGGTAAGGATTTGTTGGTTTATCGGGAAGTTTACAGTCTAGTAAGCATTTGTATACATACTCACACCAGTTTATCTTAGAAGCATCTGTATCTTCTCGAATACGTCTAACAACATCCAAGCATACTTGACCATTCAAAGCATCAACTTTGCCCATTGTATTGGTAAACAGAGTAAGAAAGTTGACTCTAAAAAAGAAGTCATCTTTCTTAGACAAAACCAACTTGGCAGCTATATCAGGAACTCTTATATCCTTCCTATTTTTTGGGGAAAACTGCCCTAACCAAAGCTTAACAAACTTATCATCCAAAGGTCTCTCTTCTAAAGAAAACAAAGATTGTCCGTTCAAAGGAACACCTAACATTTCATGGACTTTCTCTTCATTTACCTTAATTGAGGCACCCGTTTCCAAATTGAAAGTAGATGTTTCTGCATCAAAGCGTTGAATACAATACCTTCCCATCCATCCTGGTAACTTATCAATTTGAACATCATAGAGTGAGATAAAACCCATATGTGCTAAAAAACGCTTCATATTAACTCCATGGCATCCATGAATAGCAGAAAAAAGTGAAGAAGCAGCCGCCTTTGGACGAATTGACGGATAAGAGTCAAGATACTTTTTGTGAGCAACTTCTTCAGGCAACAACTCTTTTTCCTTTTTTATTCTTTTGTTGACACCACTGCCTTCTCCTATTTCTTCAGTTTTAGCCAACTTCCAAATTTTCAATAAAGAAGGGATATCCTTTACATCCACAATTGCTTCATCATCCAACTCAACTTCCCTTTTACGTTTCACATCATGAACCTTAACATTAGCTGTTCGCTTACCAAGCCTATCATCTTCTGTGTGAACAACAGAGTCAACATCACGTTTGCGCTTAACCGGCGCCTTGGAAGCAGGATTTGTAGCAGGCTTCGAGGACTTCTTGGCAGCAGGCTTTGGAACGGGCTTGGAGGCCTTCTTACCAACAACCTTGGAAGGCGACTCAACAGCAACCTTTGAAGCCTTAGAAGCCGGCTTTTTAGCAGCCTTGGGAGCCGGCTCAGTAGCAACCTTTGAAGCCTCAAGAGCTGGCTTGGAGGCCTTCTTACCAACAACCTTGGAAGGCGACTCAACAGAAATCTTTGAAGACTTAGAAGCCGGCTTTTTAGCAGCCTTGGGAGGCGGCTCAGTAGAAACATTAGAAGCTTCAAAAACCGGTTTGTTAGCAGACTTGGTTGAAGACCTTAGAACAGGACTAGATTTTTTCTTCCCACCTAGCAAACGCGTCTTGGAAGCCAACTTAGGATCACTCCGTAGAACTGGAATCTCCGTGGGAACTTGAACATTCTGACCAACAGCCACATTATCTATAACATCCCTAGTATTCTCCATACTTAACTCAAGCAAATTCGAAGCAGAAATCACCGACACCCCCCCAACAGCATTCAAACTCACACGACCACCCGTATTCTCATCACCCAAATCCTTATCAATCATATCATCATCCCCTACAGCCTCTGACACAGTAGCTAACTTATCAAGACTACAAACACCATCAAATACATTTTTCGGACTCAAACCCCTACCCCTCGAATAAAAAATACTAGGAGAACAACTATCATTACCTATACCTCCACGACTACCTCGAAAGCCTCTACCCCTAGGAGAACCTCGAACCCTAGTACTTGTAGTTATACCTTGTCTCACGGTACCAAAATCAATAGAGCTAAAAGCACCTGAACCAAAAAAAAATAGCATCAGTAAACTTATAAAAAACAACATTTAACAAAATCCATAAAACACATTAGAATTACATGTAATTCATACATAATTACATGTAATTCTGGTATAATTACATGTAATTATGTGTGAATCACATGTAATTCCACACAAAAACAAACACACCCGTCAACAACATACAGCTATCATAAAATATTAATTTGTATCGGTTAGTTCTACATTACAAGTCAATGAACCGTTGACTCTTTATATTAATGAGCGTTTGCTCCAACTGAAGATAAATGGTATTGTGTTACTCATAACAACCAATGCAGCTGCAAAGGAGTTCTGCTGTAAGACGACACTAAGTACTCAAGATTAAAGGTAACTTCAGACCGTAGGATACAAGTGTAGACAGGCTAAAATAGACAGGCTAGCAAAGATGGAACACTTGATGCATAAATACAAAAGACGAGAATACGTTTTTCTGTATACAAAGACTTGATTGGTTGATTTAGGTCGTAGGATACAAGTGTAGAAAGAGTCGTGATGGCTAAAATTTTGGACGTAGGATACAGGTGTTACTTTTTAGTCATAATGGTTTTCTTAGGATGCTAGATTACTACGTAGTTGTTTGGTTCATGATAGTCACGAAGAAACCAAGCTAATGCTGATTTTAGATTTTAGTACTGTGCATATGCTTCGTTACGAGTAGGAACAAGGACGGAAGATAGTGAAGGCAAAAGAAAGTTGTGCCTTCATTTTTGGCTACTCATTTAGAATACAAAGACAATAATGTATTATCAATGCATTCTGCCACCATTTTCTAACAACCTGGAATTGGTAGATGTGTGCTAAGGTTCGGTGACAGCCACGTGTTACGCTGGCGGTGGAACCTCGGCTACATGCTCTTGCACTCAATTATCACAAATAATTATATTCACATATTTGGATTAAACCGCATCAAGTTTGACAACCAATGACTGCCTTATCGCTCATAACCTATCCTAAACTGCAGAAGTCACAAATTCACACTCTGCTAGCCTAATCTCCACCTGTTTTATAGGAAAAAGGTACAAGCAGAATGCACCAACAATCGTAAAATTGACACTCAAATCATAGAACCATTTGGTTTAACCATTTGGTTTAACACCAACTACATACCATGAGATTATACATAATTACACGTAATTATAACACATCAAAAACATATTCAAAAACAAAAAAATCATTCAATCAAATAAATCAAAAATAAAACAGACACATCTAAAAACTAAATAAGCAGCTAATAAGTCAAATAAGCAACATAAAAATAAGAAAAAAGAAAGAATAAGCAAAAAGCCCTAAAAAACTTACCAATCTGTTGATTCGGATAGGTGATTGCATCGGAAACACCAAACAAAGATGATTCAGGCACTGGATCGCCTTTAGAAGCACTGATTTCATCTCGAATATCCATAATCGAATGGTTAGATCATAAGATTTGGTGGTTAGGGTTACGATTTGGTGGTTAGGGTTACGGTTTGAAAGAGAAATGATATAGAAGATGTGAAATGAAATGACGAAGGAAAGGATTTGGGGGAAGCGGTTTGATAAATTTAATAAGGTTGAAATTACGAAAATGCCCTTCAAGATATGATCTCAGCCATCCAAAGTTTTTAAGAATGAACGGCTGAGATCAGTTCTTTCTTACTTTTTTGGAAGCACGTTCCCTCTGGAACTTTTGTCTATCATATAAAAAGTCACCAGCTGGTTTCTCGTCTTTTGTACAAGAAAGAAAACGTATAGGATTTAGTTAACAGAAAAACATATCGAAAAGAATAAGGCAAAGATGCATACTCTTGGGGACTGGAGGCACATCATTCAATGACAGGTTTTGGAGCTTCTCCTTTGATTTCTCTGAAAGTGAATATTAATCGCAAACAAATTATTAACGAAACAATAATAATATAGTAATAGATAATGAAAAATGAAAATAAAACAAACATACCAATATCATCAAAGTCAAAGTCAACAACATTCTCCTGCTTGTTGAATTGTTGGTGAATACGATCCACTGCAATTGCCATTCTCTACAATCCTCAAACAAAGCATTCATTCAAATAATTAATATAAGAATTTTACATCTACTAATTTCCAATTTAATCGAAAATAAATCACTAATTGACATCGTTTCCCAAATAGGAGAAAATATCAAAATAATTAACCAGACACATATAACAAAAGTGGAGTAATAATTAGGAATAGAAAAGAATACCCAAAAGAACAGTATAGATCGATTGATAATGGACGAAGAGGGTGTCGGCTAGGGTTTGAATGTTTGATGGATGGATGGATGGATGAAATGAAAGGAATGAGTGAATGAATGAATGAATGAAATTGACAAAAGGGATGTTATGTACGTGTCGAGGGTCGGTGGCTCCGGCCTTATCTGTTACAACCGACATGTATTGGGCTTGAGTATTCAACATCTTGGTCCGGGCTTATCTCTAGTTATCTAAGCCCAATTTTCAGAATTGTTTTTTTCTTCTTAATACTTCTTTTCTTTTTTCTCAAAACTATCTCTATTAGGATTGCTTTTCTTTTCAAAAACTTTTCTTGCAATTGCCATTCTCTACAATCCTCAATCAAAAAATTCATCCATAGACATACGGACACACGTGAGAAACTAATGCCGAGTATTCTAGACTGATTGGTTGCTTGATGTATGTCATGACTTGTACAAGGTTTGACATTGCGTTTGTTGTGGGTAAACTAAGTAGGTACACTAGTAATCCTAGTAGTCAACATTAGGGCTGAGCATCGGTCCGGGACCGGACCGGACCGGCCAAGACCGGACCGGACCGAGGACCGAAATGGTCCGAAACCCCGGACCGAAATGGTCCGGTCCGGTCCGGGTTGGTCCGGTCCGGTCCGGTCCTATTAGGCATAATCGACAAGATTTTGATAAGGCCGAACCGGACTGGACCGGACCGACCGGATCGAGAACCGAATTTGTTCAAAACCCCGGACCGAGGACCGGACCGAAATTGTTCGGTCTGAGGTTCGGTCCGGTCCGGTCCGGTTTTCCGGTCCAGATCGGTTTTGGATCTGCCGTGCTCAGCCCTAGTCAACATTGACAAGCAATTCAGAGAGTACTGAAGTATTTGAAAGGGACAATGGATTATTGTTTGTCATATACTATCCTTCAGTGTTTGAAGGATACACTAATGAAATTTTGAAAAGGTGCTTAAGAGGAGCATGAACTAAAGAGGAACCACCTATGTAAATGTTGAGGTTTCGCCGCCTCAGAGAGCATGGACTAGGCTCTTACAACATTTATGAATTTGGATATGGACACATGGCTAGTAGTGTCAGGAGTTGTTATGTATTTGAAAACTTGTGTGTATTTATATTCAGGTATTCAAAGAAGTTGAAGGGTTCAATTCTTAGAACACCCTGATTCTCGAATATTTGAAGTGCAAAATACTAATATGGAAATTCAATCCTCGTGATATTTTTATGTATCCACATGTTTGTTAAAGTTAATTTTCATGCAAAAAGAATTGTACTATATTTGGAAGGATTGTTGGAAAAATAGTTCGATTGAAGGTTCAGTTCATATTGGTGAATGGGGGTAATGAGGTACGGAGTGTACACCCATAAGTCCCTGAACACCTTGTCTCTTACAGTGGCTAATATGTTGGACAACATTGCTGATGATCTTCAGTGAGTTTAACTCTGGACTGAAGGTATTCATCAGGGAGTAACTCCACTAAAGACTTGTCTTCAGTGTTTACTCATCAGTAAGTCTTCTTCAGTACTGAAGGCTTCAGCAGGAACACCCTTCAGCGGCTTGCTGATGCTTCAGTGGGACTGAAGGATAGACAATACTCAAGCTGAACATGAATACTTGTGACGAGACTTGACCTATTCAAGTGGCAGTTTTACTGCATTGATGACCACGTTTAATTGGTCATGTAACCACTATTCCTGATATTATGGAGCACATTAAAAGGAGATTTTCCAAATAATTCTAATATAATATTTTAGGTGGGCCGTTAATTCCTCTTAATACCATTTACTATGGAAGAGTACTCCACCTATATATAGGTGATCACATCTGCATGAGAAGATATAGAAACATAAACACATAACAACGATAAGGTTAGAGATTTGTGCCAGAATCACTAACAAGCATTTGGTATTATCTCCCTAGGTATCCGTGATACCCAAGCATTAGGGTCAAATAGTTTACTTTAGAAAGTGATACACGATTCCAAATGATATACGGTAACCATTGTTTTGGTACGTAGCTAGAATTGATTATCTTACCCTGTTGGAACGAAGTAAACCCCAACAGTTTTCCCGGAGCATGTCAGCTGGCAAATACGGCGCCAAACCCGGAAGCACCAACCGAGGTATGACTCTTGTGTTGTGGGGTGCGTTTATGGAAAAACGTGAAGTCGTGGTGCACATTACCTTGCACTCTATGTTCGGTTATAAAAAAGCACACCGTGAAAAAAAAACCTAATCAAAACCGTAGATAGTCGGGGTAACGCTCATATATGTTAAGGCATATAAGAATGACACATGATACTCATTTGTATCGTAAATAAATCAGAATCTCTTTTAGGGCAGTCTCTGACGTGTTTGAGCCAACCTTGCTTTCAGGGCGGACGGAGTTAGTAGGATGACTAGTGCCTACCCGTAACCAACCCACTTTATTGTCTATATTCACGTATCCTTAGTTCTTACGTCTAGAACAAATGTATCCTCATTAAGGTTTATTCCAAGCAACCATGGTAAGAGGTCTCCTCCACCTGACGGAATGGTTCACCGGATACCCTATGTCGCTCGAAGGTTAGCTTAGTTTTGAAGGTATTGACGAGTGACGGAAGTAGCAATCTCTACCCGCCGGATGATAGTCGTTCTAGGATCATTCGAGCTATCCATGGCTCTCATTTAGAGTCACACTCTCGTAATTGTACTTCTCCTTGGGGTTCCATTCTTAGAGAAGTTCATGTTCTGGAATCGAAGGGGTTTGATTTTCTCTCCCATTGTAAAGTCCGTATTGGGGACGGGTTAAACACTAGATTCTGGTTCGATACTTGGGTGGCGGACTTACCGTTATATGCTCGGTTTCCTCGTATCTTTGCACTTGATAATGATCCGGAAGTGTGCGTTGGTACAAAGTTAAATGGTCGCTCGCTTGATTTTTCTTTCAGACGGCCTGCTAGGGATGGTGTGGAAAGACTTCAATGGGAACAGATGTTGGAGTTGGTGGATAGTTTTTCCACTTCCGAGAGTTCGGATAGATGGATTTACTATCTTAACGGAGAAGGTATGTTCCGTGTTAAAGATATTCGCATTTTTTTGGACGACCTTTTACTTCCATCCTCGCTAGTCGCTAGTGGCTACCAGATGGGTGAATTTAGTCCCGGTTAAAGTTAATATTCTTGCTTGGCGTGCTAGACTTGATCGTCTTCCTACCCGGGGTAATTTAATTTTGAGAGGTATTGGTGTGGACTCTTCTGCATGCCCGATTTGTGATTGGATGACCGAAGATTCTCACCACTTGTTTCTTAGTTGTGACTTGGAGAAATGCATCTCCCAAAAGTTGTGTCGTTGGTGGAATATTCAATGGAGTGACATATCGAATTTTGAAGATTGGTATTCCTGGTTCATTAACATTCGGTTACAACCTAAACTTAAGCTTATGTTAGAGAGTGTTTTTTACACGGCTTGGTGGCACATATGGTGGTTTCAAAATCGTTTACTTTTTGATGTTTCTCCTCCAAGGCGCTCGGTTATTTTTGACGATATTGTCTCATCTTCTTACAATTGGTGTGTTAATCGATGTAATTTTTCTTTTTCTTGGGAGTATTGGCTTAAAAACCCTGACTTGATCTCTTTGTAATATGTTTCTAGCGCCTTGCTAGCTGTCTAATAAAGTTGTCGTTCAAAAAAAAAGATAGTCGTTCTAGGAAACGACAAAGACACCTTACACATTGTACATTTTCATAATAGCCGCTTGTTGCATAGTAATGAAAGCGTAAGCCCCGAAAGGAAATGCTCGTGGGCATGAGCATAATAGAGTAAGAATGGAAACGAATTAAAAGTTGTAAATTGTGATATAAGGAGTTCAGAACTGATTTGTGATTTGTTTTGGTACCAACAACAAATTTGTTAAGGGTTTAATCATTTAAGCCTGAGTTGTTACAACATTTTTGACCAACAAAGGAAACAGACCTTAATCTCGAATCTTATTTCTATCCTCTTGTCTTGCATGAACAGTCCGATTCCGCCAGTGCCATACAATCCACTTGCCAACCCGACAAACCCCTTGCATCATGTGACGAACAACGTAATCACAGCCATTGAAAACCTATTCGGTGACCATTAGGCTCGACACAGAAATCTGAAGATTTAACCAGTCAATAAACTTTTGCTAAAGTACCTCACCTTCGAATGAGTCCGGTTATTAAACAACCTTCTTTTTTGGTGGAATCCAAGGGCTTAATCTGGGCCGTCCATAAGGAGGGATCAGATCAAATGATAAAAAACACGGAGGGACTAAAATTGCCAATTTATAAAAAGAAGACTGAGGGACCAAAACGAAAAATATGTTATAAATCTCAACTACCCTTCATTTCTGTAAAACAAAACACACATATCTCATAAACATTCTCTCTCTCTACATCAAACCCTCTTTCTACAACAAACTCTAACAAAAAAATCCATAAATCTACACAAATTAACCTTGCAAATCACGAAATAAACACACAAATGGAAGAAATAACCATTAAATCAACCGATCCCTGAAAAAAATCGATTAAAAACGAACCGATTCATAATGCTGATTGGTGATGATAAGGTGTTTGATTAAACGCATAAAAGAAGAATTGAAGTTGAAAGTGCTTTGAAATCTGATGAAGGTAGGTGGTCACAATAGCAGCAGCAGATGGGTCACCCTCAGCAGTTCAGACCAACCCCGCCTTACATCCCAAATACCAACCCCACCTTCCATCCCAATATCATTGGTTTATTACTAGTGATAAAACAACAAAAATATCACCGATGATAAAATATCACCGGTGATATTACACAGTAACGTGATATTTCATTGGTTTATTACTAGTGATACTTCACTAGTGATAAAACAATAAAATATCACCTGTGATATTACACAGTAACGTGATATTTTATTGGTTTATTGTGATAAAACAATAAAAATATCAACGGTGATATAGTAACGTGATATTTCATTGGTTTATTACTAGTGATAAAACAATAAAAATATCACCGGTGATAAAATATCACCGATAATATTACACAGTAACGTGATATTTCATTGGTTTATTACTAGTGATACTTCACTAGTGATAAAACAATAAAAATATCACCGGTGATAAATTATCACTGATGATATTACACAGTAACGTGATATTTCATTGGTTTATTACTAGTGATACTTCACTAGTGATAAAGCAATAAAAATATCACCGGTGATAAAATATCACTGATGATATTACACAGTAACGTGTAGCGACACTACATCCGGTGAACATCCGTCTACCTCATCAACTTTTCTCAACAACTCACGTGCTTCATAAACGTAACTGAAAGAAAAACACTCAAAACCCCTCATTCAATTAAACACCATGTCAGTTACCTCCTCCTTCTGATACAAAAGATCAATCAACAACACTTCATCATTAACATCTCCATTATCCATCTGGTCGGACGGTTGTGGTGGTTTGATGACGTGGCAGAGGCATTTGGTAGATGAGAATTACGATGATGATTATAGATGATTATGAGAAGCAAACAAGAGATCTTGAACAAAACAAGTAGAAAATCAATCACTTTTAGGGGTTTGCTACAGAGGTGATTGTGGTGGTTAGGGTTTCAGGATGGATCTGACGGTGGTGGTCAGTTGAAGAAAATGCGCAGGTGGCCGGCGGTGTGGTGATGGCGACTGGTGGCATGGTGGTAATGTAAATGAAGAGAGAGAATTCTGAAAACACATTTCACTGTGTGAAAAAAAAAAGTAAAATGAACGATTAAAAAAATACTTTATTTAATTAGACATAAAAATAGATTTTGACAAATTAAATCTTAGATTAATCCCTACCCTTAGATGAAAGCTAAATGAAGTGTGGAGATTTGACCCATGGTTTCCACCAAAAAACAAGGCTCCAAAATAACTTTTCTCCCTTCGAATATAGAACCAAAACATGATCAGCAATTCCACCTTAGATTCACATAACAAAACATCAACACCTTTTTGAGAATTTATTGATTACATGTATCTGTTTACTTAAGCATTTCTCAGCAAGAGAGGCTTATTATTAATTTTAAATGGAAGCATCAACAATAAAACATCCGTCTGGAAAAAGACCCTGATTCCACCCATCTGACCCCGATTTCTAAGGAAATTCTGTTAACCTTAATGTGCACAACTCATCACGAAACCGACCTCTGGGGACAGAATAAAAAGTAAAACTAAACCGAAGAGAAAGTAATCCATAAGGATTTTTAGGTGTAGACCAAATGACTCATTGTCTTGCTACACAAAGAGATGATCACAAGTATTTTCTACACACCAACGTATGTGATGATCTTCAGCCTCCAAGTAGTCATTACAGAAATTGCATTGCAGAAAAAACACACTACTACTGTGAAAAACAGATTACAAATAATCTGCACATCTCATCCCTTGTAAGAAATAGTGTAGTATTACTGGACAAACTTGAAATTCTTTAAAATAGGTCTAGTAGAGCAAGAGCAAAGGACGCTCAACAATACCATAGGACCTGAGCCGGGAAATGCTCATAAACAATTATTCAAAAAAACTGAATCCAAGTAGGTATTCCACAATTACAAACAGTTTTAACCGAAACATCAGAAAGAAACAAACTTCAGTTTTTTCAATGCTGCTCTGCTGCTCTTTTTGAATTTTTCTGATAAGCAAGTGTTGCATTCAAGGTAACACAACAAAATGGAGACAATCACAAGGCAAAATAAGCAGTCAGTGCACTTTAATATAGTAATAACTAAAATAAGGCCAACAGCAACTTGTGTCTTAGAGGATAGTAATAATATCATCCTTAATCACTCAAACATCGGCATGAAAGTTATACAAAAGCACATATTAGAATCAATAACAACAAACATACTAGAGGATGATGACATAAAAGTTTTTAGTTACTGGAAAACCTCGTCAGAAATAAATTTGGCCATGTAACAAGGTACTTGGGAGGTTTTTAAGCTAGCATATTCTTCATAAGTCTGGGGAAGTTCAAAGACACGTTTATTAGCCCAGCTAGGAGGATCCAAAGGTGACCAGGTGCAGGGTACGGGTGAGCTCTTCTTGGGCTTATCGTCAATAATCATTACAACCTGCACATAGAAGAAGAAGTATAACAAGTTTATTTGATTATTCCCTTTATACATAAGGCTTCTGTACTGTGTCTGTGGTTACAAATTTCCATAAAAAGATAAAAAAGATAGCCATACCTCTGGCTGGTTGTTAAGGAACAACAAGTACGGGCTAAAGGTTTCTGGTGCAAGACATTTGGTGATGTTATGATATAAAAAGTCACCAGCTGGTTTCCCGTCTTCTGTAAAAGAAAAGAAAACAAATAAATATTGCATGTACTAAGATTATTGGTGGCTTATTTGGAGACTTATGGGCTTATCTAAGTTTGTTATGATATAATAAACTTATATAAGTCCATAAGTCACAAATAAGCTTAAAAAGTTAGGGTTTATAAAATATAAGCCGAAATATGGCTTATTTTCGGCTTATATAACGTAAGCCCCAATTTTGTGGCCTCTTTTAAGAGTTAGGGGCTTATATAAGTTTATCATGATATAATAAACTTATATAAGTCCATAAGTCACAAACAAGCTTAAAAAGTTAGGGTTTATAAAATATAAGCCGAAATATGGCTTATTTTCGGCTTATATAACGTAAGCCCCAATTTTGTGGCCTGTTTTGAGAGTTAGGGGCTTATATAAGTTTATCATGATATAATAAACTTATATAAGCCCATAAACCTCCAAATAAGCCGCAAAATTGGGGCTTATGTTATATAAACCCAAATGGGTTTATATTATATAAGCCAAATCAAGCACCGCTAGTTAACAGAAAAACATTTATCAAAAAGAATGAGGCAAACATGCATACTCTCGGGGACTGGAGGCACATCATTCAATGACAGCTTTTCGAGCTTCTTAGTTTCCTCTGAAAGTGAATATTAATCGCAAACAAGTTATAAACGAAACAATAATAATATAGTAATAGATAATGAAAATAAAACAAACATACCAATATCATCAAAGTCAAAGTCAGAGTCAAAGTCAACAACATTCTCCTGCTTGTTGAATTGTTGGTGAATACGATCCACTGCAATTGCCATTCTCTACAATCCTCAAACAAAACATTCATTCATGGAATTAGTATAAATATAATTTCCAATTTCATCGAAAATAAATCACTAATTGACATCGTTTCCAAAATAGGATATAAACAATAGGAATAATTACCCAGACACATATAACAAAATTAGGAATAAAAAAGAATACCTAAAAAAACAGTACCGATCGATTGATGATTCACAGAGAGAGTGTAGGCTAGGGTTTGGATGGAATGAATGAAATTGACAAAAGGGACAAATAAAAGGGATGTTATGTACGTGTCGAGGTTGCTCCGGCTTTAGAGAGGAAGGTATCGGGTGAGAATGGTTCCGTTTAGTGCGGTTTTTGGCTAAAACCGAATCGCAACTGTACTGACAGTTTTTATCAAGATAAAAACCGAAATCATGCGGTTTTTGCGGTTTCGGTTTTACGGTTTATATATTCGGTTTTGCGGTTTTAACCCGAACTAAACCATATTTGATTTTTTTTGTAATTTTGGGCCTACCCAATAGTTATTTTGGGCTTGAAGTTATTAGTAAATTTTAGCCCAATATAAATAGACTACAACAATGAAGGTGACAATACAAACACCACTACGAAATTTTACTTAGTATTCATGAAATGATAAGTTTCATAGCTGATCATCAAAGGCTTAAATACTAAAAGCAAATGGTTACAAGTTTATAAGTTTCATGTAATGACATAACCCAAAATTACATACATTGTTACGTAATCAATATGATCAAAAGTTTGAAAACGTAACGTTTCACCACTTGCTTCGCTAGTTTGCTCGTTGCCTTCCTGGTCCTTGGTCCTTGCAGCCTTATGTCAAATCTTCATACATTGAAAACTCGTTATATGGTTTTTTTTCAGTTGAAAATATCTCTACAAAACATAGCACAATGATACATTACAATCAATAAATAATATGCAGAAATTTAAATAATATCATATAGTTGAATATATAAAATCTTACCAAGTTCAATCTTAGCCAAGTTTTCCATCAGAACTTCAAGCTGTTGCCCGTTAACTTGCATATCTTCCGCATCAGCAAGTGTGGACCATAACCAATCTTAAGTGCATATTAAACCTTCTGCAGTTCTTGGTGTAAGAAAACTTCTAAACTTATAACCCTACCACCGGTACTAAAAGCCGACTCCGAGGCAACTGTAGAGATTGGCATTGCTAACACGTGCCTAGCTACTTGAGATAGTATTGGAAACTTCTCTGAATTTTGTTTCCACCAACCCACTACATCAAATTTATCATCCGTTCTTTCAGGCTCATCACGTAAATAGATATCAACTTCAGTGTTCCTCATCCCTTCTCATTTTTCCATATACTTTCCAAAACCACTCTCAATGTCTGTTTTCAAGCGACTAGCAACACAATCAGGAGCAGAAGATGAAGCAATGGGTGTGTTCTGATTTTTTTCCTTGTCTGCTTTCATCTTGTAATGTTTATGCAACTCGTTAAAGGTACATTTCACACGTTTGACAACTTGCCCTCTCTTAGAGAGATCATCATCCTCAATTTCAAACAGTTCATTGTCGCTGTCTTCAGGTTCACCATAAATCAACCCTAGACAATATTCAAGATAATGCAACTTGTTTCGCGGATCTAAAACTAATGCAACATGCAACATGCAACAAAAAGTTCATATTATCCAAATTATCCTAATATTTATCGTACTTATCTTTCATCGACACATTTGTGATATTCTTGCGTGCATTGTGACAAGCTCACCAAAAAATAAATTGGCTGTAACATACTTAGAACCTGAAATCTTCTTTGTGACACTAAAAAAGATCCTCAAATATTCCATAATTGACCTATCTATTTAAAACAACTAGTTATATTATATTAACTTCTATATATAATATGTTACTTAAATACCATGCTTGAAACGAAAGTAATATAAGTAATATACCTTGCATACTCCCAATCAACCTCATCCGGAGCTCCTAAAACTCTATCATTCTTTTTTCGCTTTCTACTTCTAGTACTATCCTCGTCATCGTCCTCAACTTCACGAAAGTAAGATCGATAATTGTGATCGATAACTTGAAGCCTGCTTGAAATATTATATTAAATACTAGTATACAAGGCATTCTTGAAAGATTATATTTACTAGTATACAAGGCATCATTAAATCTCTACTACTTATAAAGGCTCTATGTTTTTTTTGAAAAATCTCTTCATTGCTATTAATAGTAGTTTTTCTCAACATTACCATACTTACATTCTCAACACATCCGAAAAAAGAAACCACCTACACTGTGGAATTTGTCAACCCAGAAGAAAAATAAATAGTATGTCATCTTATTTGGAATGTCAACTACACTTATATTTAGAATTGAAAAATATGGCAACTTAATAATGTGTTTCATTCTTGCATGGAATTGGAAAATATGGCAACTTAATTTGGGAAATGTTGAGCTAATATAACATACGAATGAGCTGAACATTGAAATATTTAAGAAACTAATTTTGGTAATGTTGAACTACCAACACAAATGAAGAATGTAAAGGCTCGACATTGACATATTTGCAAGTAAAAAGGCTGGACATTCTAATATAAAAAGTATATGTAGAATATTTTTCTCTTGTGGTATGTCAAATTCAACATTCAACATGTAGAATGAAAACTGAAATATGTAATACGCATGTACAGTTGATGAATGAAAAGTTCAAAACTGAGGTTAGGAATATCTATACTACATTTGGGTTTTTTTTCAACAATTATTTATGGTAGGAATCTTTTTTTCCTATGTTTCCTAAACTAATATTTGACAAAACACATATTAAATTCAAAATTATATTTCCATACTTATCAATTTACAAAATTCAAATGAGAGTAACGCGGACGATTTTCAGATTTTTGGAAAAACCCTAATTCCATCCTTATATAAACCACATCTCTACTGGAATTCCAACAAAACCCTAACCATACATAATTTAGCCTCCATCTTTCTCTCTTTCAAAGAATCCCATCCACCACCATAGTCGTCACTACAACCACCACATCCGCCCTTGCCGCCATCTTCGCCATCTTCGCCATTACTACCATATTTGGAAATTGCCACCACAGCCACCATCACTAATGGTGTTTTCTGCTGACGGTTTAGGTAGTTTTGATGAATTGGTGGTTTTGGTGGATGGTTTAGGTGATGTTGTCGGATGTTGAATGTGTTTGGTTTCGATGGATTGGTGGTTTTGGCGGATGGTTTTGATGTCATTGTTCTTTGATTGTGATTTTTGTATTCTGATTGAAATTAAGGGGTGGGTGGGTTACTGGGTTAGAATGGGTATAAAATGAGTCTGGGTAACTCTGAATGTAGTTAGTTTGGTGCTTTTTAATAGTTTTGATATTTTCGAATTGATTCAATAATTGCTAAATATTTCACGGATTTATGTTTGCTCTTCATATGTAACGAGTAATATGTTAAAGATTTAATCTTTTATGCAGCAAGAATTACCGAAAGTATTGTTCTTCTCGGAGCACCCACGGGTATAAAAAGGTTGGTATGTCAAAGGTTGAATGCAGTTGTTCGGTGGCTTTTAACATGGTAAATACTTTAGATAAAAGTATGTATGCACATTTGAGCATACGGTCGCATTTCACTCAGTTTAGTTGTCTGCCATGTTCTTAAAGGTATGCTACTTTTTATCCGTTTTAAATGTATTTGTTTAGTGTTCGGATTATTTGGTGATGGTTTTGTGGTTTGTGTGTTTCGCTTGATGAAGCGGGATGATGTTCAAATGGAAGATGCGCTTAATGAGTATAACGGACCTTAGTAGTAGATAAAGACACCATTAATGGTATTTCGATTGTTCTTGATCTATAA
Source organism: Glebionis coronaria (assembly GCA_025667525.1). Classification (NCBI taxonomy): domain Eukaryota; kingdom Viridiplantae; phylum Streptophyta; class Magnoliopsida; order Asterales; family Asteraceae; genus Glebionis; species Glebionis coronaria. The sequence goes on along the minus strand of CM046874.1, from coordinate 134,846,416 downwards.
TTTTGTAGTTTTGATTTTGATATGCAATGGGTTTTTAGAAAACAAACACCAATCTAATATGTCGTAGATGATTGATATGATCATGTCGGTTGAAACATGTAAATATCATATTTGGGTAGATAAAGGAATTTTTTTGGACTTAGCCAAATGCATTTTAAATTTGAGGAATGCATGCCAAGGGATGTTTCTTTAGGTTAGCATATTTGCTAGGTTTATCGGCTTATTGGGATGAATATAATTGTTCATATTCAAAGTTCATGTGAATATAACTGTTTGTATAAAATTATTTGTATATTGTCTTACTTTCTGTGGTGCATATTGAAGGGCAAATGATGGCATTACTAAGGTCGAATAGGACATCACAAGAAGGAAAATAAAAGCACATCAGGGAGCTACAACAGAAAATTATGTGGAAAAGAGTATGAACCACGTAAAAGCTGTGTAGCGAATAAATTTGTTTTCATATCATAATGAGTTGTAACAAAGATGGTTAACGTAGATGCTATACAAGTTTTGATTCAATCGCTAACTGAATTACTTATTTGTATATGCCTAATAAATTGTTATTATTGGTATTTTCGTATACGCTATTCATTCCTTTCTTTGGCCGAAAATTACCCAGTACACCAATATAACACTCCTAAATGTGCCCAATTCCTCACTTTCAGGTGTAGTTTGGCAGCTCTAATTGTGGCGTTGTACAACCTTTTATAGTTTTACTTTTGATAAATAAAGTTACTTGCAGATCTTGCATATTAAATCTGGTAGTGTCAATTGCTTTGTCTTCTATCTAGCGCGTAATAGTAAACAACTTTCATAATCGAGTGTATATATTCTATACATCTTCCATCAAATTTGTTTGTGGTTCATTATTAGCTGCAACTTTCCTTTAGGATTATAGTGATTTAAATTGTAAAAGATGCATCAATTTTGTATTTTGTTAATAGAGAATGGTTAAAAGAAGAGTTGTGTAAATTCATAGGTTGAAGAATGGTTTAATTAAGTTTGTATTGTGATTTGAATTTGTTGTAGTGCTTGAAAAATATGTTTATGAAGATATCACAACACACACAAACACAACATTCTTAAGTTAAGTTTATAAAGAAAAAAAATCATAGTTTCTTTTTACACAGACGTGGCAACTAGCAACAGCAAGTGGCAGTAGTTGCCATTTCGATAACAGATTGAAATGGGTCATTTTGTAAGTGCATTTCAAAACGATATGGGTCAATTTATAAGTACATTTTGCCATTTATATCATGGTTTTAGTGATGAAACCAAGAGAGCATGTTGAACGAAGCATTTTTAGTTGTTGGAAAGAGGTTATATTAAAAACAATTCATCAATGTTTATATTAGTCGAAACTTGATCTTTTAAGTAAGAACTAATTTTTATTATGCATTTATTTTTCAACGAAGTGTTCTGATATCAAGAGTTTATTGAGTAGTTTGTAATTTGTGTCACGTCCTTATGCTCAGTGTTTTCAGACCCGGGTTGACCCGGCTGGGTCGACCGGTTGATCTGGTTTCGGTCAAAAAAACGGGTCATATTAAACCGATTTTTATATTTTTGAAACCCGGCTAGACCCGCCGGGTTCGGAGTAACCCGGGTCAACTCGGTTCTCTAGACCCGACCAGGTTTCAGTTTTTTCGGGTTTTTTTTTAAATATGTACATTTTATGTATTTACGACGAAATATTAATTTTCCATATTATATTAGTTGATAAATAATTTATATGTTCAATATATAGAAGTTTTCATGATTTTATATATTACTTTTGTTAATTATTAAAAATATAAAAAGAATTAGAAAATCAGGTTGATCCGGACCCGGTGACTCAACTCGGTCGATTTAAAATTCGGTTTTCAAAACATTGCTTTTGCTTACTATAACATTTCCATTTTATTTATGCAATATGTGGATCATCTGTGTGATTTGTGTAGGTTGATGTGTAAGGTCCAAGCAAAATTACATATTTGAATCTAAGACTTCTCTTACTGAAGAGAATGGAAGGTTTTTGTTTAACCCCAAATAATCAAGTTGAAATATATACATCTTTCGCACAGTGTATTTTCCTTTTCTTCTTTTACTCTTTTAGTAATATTTGCTCAAATATAACGACATAATAATAAAAATGTTTGACACATGTGATTTTAGTATACTTATTACAAGCACTATTGTTTCACCTGTTACTAAAACAATAATGTTGAATATAATTATATCACGGAAGCTTGCAAACAACATTCTTAAAGCTATGAGATTGATTTACACGCAAATTCGATAGGCTATCTTTTTATAGGTGTGTTTGGGTGTGCGAAAAATAAGTAAGAAAGACAAAATGGATGGGTTTACAATAAAGTGGAACACGTTACCGATTATAAGCTTTGAAGCCACTTTAGACCAGACGCAACTTACTTTAGGTTTTGCCAAGAGGTCGAGAAACTATGCTTGGGCAAGCAGCAAAAAGAAGTCTGCAAATATGGTGAGCCAAACTCGAGTGTTGAGATGGAGCCAAAGAGATTGTCTAGATTTGATTAGATGGTAGAGAGGTATGGTAACAAATATAAATTTCTTAAAGCTCACCAGAGCTATTTTGTTACCTCATTTAGTTTAAAGTGAAGTTATACAAACCTTTCTCAACTAATAGTTTTGATCATCGGTAGTTGTTGATATTATAACAAATAAAGACCCTGCTGTAAATGAGTTCGAAAAAATGGTAACATATAAACTTTCTTAGATTTAGATAGTGAGAGTCGAAACATTTTAAGTATTATGTGTGCACTAAGTAGAAAGTATTAGGATGTGTGCACTAAGTAGAATGTATTAGGTCTGCAGTTTCGTTGTGATCTTTCCGTGTTCTATTTTGAACGTTACATGAAAAACTTATCACAACATCGAATATCGTTAATTATATGTCGCTAAGATTTTCCGCCGCTATGCGCGGGTACTCGCCTAGTATTATATAACATGTTAACATAGATATTTATCTTTCAAAAGCAGACTGAAAATTCAATGCTGTTTCAAGCATTAAAAATGTGGAATTCCATCGCGTATATACATCAAGACATGGTTTTCTTCCACAATCAATCTTTTCAAACTCGAGACTATCTTCAAAGCTAGCCAACCTACTAGGTGATGATCTCAAATACCTTACCGTATTTCTGATCTTGTCAACAGAAGTGATATGCTCTTCTAGACCATCTCTCACAACAAGATTTATAATATGAGCACAACACCTTAAATGCAAGTACTTACAATCCAACACTCAATTAGGTCCCTTAAGAATATTTTTTAAAAACTTAATTGCACCATCGTTAGAAGAAGTGTTGTCAACCGTTATTGTAAAAACTTGATCAATACCCCAATCTTGTAAACAACGATAAACCAGCTTTCCAATTGTCACACCCTTATGATTTGATATTTGACAAAAATTAAGAATTTTCTTCTTCAAGTCCCACTGTTCATCAATCCAATGAGCCGTATGACACACATAGTTATAATTTTGAACGGACGTCCACGTGTCGGTAGTAAGACACACTGTTTGACTTTTCAAAAGATGTTTAAGCTTAATTTTCTCTTCTTGAAACAAATACAAACAATCTCTAGCTACCGTCCACCTAGATGACATAACGAAATCAGGATTTAAATCACATACTAGTTCCCTAAACCCCTCATCGTCAACGATACTAAATGGCTGGTTATCTTTTATACGTATTCTAGCAATGGATTTCCTACATTTTTCTTGACTAAAAGAGTGAGTTACCAAATTACTCCCGGACACCCCCAATGTTGATCGCTTAAAACTGAGAATAGATTGTTTCTTCTTATCCGTCACTTTTACACGCACTGGTGACGTCGGGCAACGATATTTAAATGATTACCCATGGTACTAGTACCATGGGTTCTCGATCCATAAGCAAGCCATATTTTGCAATAAGGGCATTGATGTTTAGTAGCACCCTTTTCGTATGTGAAATGTTTCCATACAAAGGATTTCAATTTACCAACTTCTTGTTCATTACCTTCATCAACATCAATTACTGGTTCGTCAACATCTATCACAGGTTCCTCCATCGATGATAGGTTCATCAACATTGATCACTGGTACATCGTTGTCGTCAAAATTGACCCCAAAATCTTCGTTGCCTTTTTCCATCTGAAAACCCATAATAAATTAATCTCAATTGAAAAATGACAAATTTATTATACTATATCTACTCGCAGGTCATACTTTATAATTTTTTAGTAACATGAAGCACCAAACATATTGATTATTAAATATATGAACATAACTTACATTCTTGTAAAACAAATTTTTAATTCAATAATACATCCCAACAATGAATAATTAAGCAATTGTTTAATAAAAAATAACCATCTGTATATTACTTAATCCTTTTTTTAAGAATCTAAAACACACAATAAACAGCACACATCAATACAATCAATTATTTGCTTAAAGTATGAGTTAATTAACAGTCACATAATATAACTGCAAGTCCACCTTCTCCCACTAAAAACTATTCTCCATCTTCTCATTAAAAGTTTGCGCCGCCCAATTTTTTCAGCTTTTCCGACGGTCGGTTTCGGCCGACCGTTCGGACCTGTATCTGCTTTCTTTTATGTAATCTTATCTCCTATCTCCCATAATAACAACCCCTTGCCTACAGATCTACTCCTTTCTATCGTCGGCTGCCGTCTGTCACCGCCACATCATTATCTGATGGCTTGCTACTACGGTTCGTTTCACTTCTGCTCAGATCGGTTAGTGATTGATTTCTTCTACTCAGATCTGTTACGATCCACCGACGTCGCCGGTCGTCTGCTGTTGATGCCGCCGTGGGTTATGGATTTAGATTTGTTTGGTTTAGGTTTGGCGATTTTAGGTATGTTAGGTTTTATCTTTTATGTATGTTTTTATGTACTTTATGTAATTTTGCTCCAAGCATACACTATGTGGTTGTGGCTAGCTAAATCTCACATTGGTGATTCCCCCTACCCTTGTATTGTGTTGCTGTCCTTTGTCACAACCTTTTTGAGGTATGTCTTGGTTTGTCACAACTTGTTACCTCGTGTACTTTGTCTGGCAAATCGGTTTTGATTTTGCCTTTTCTAGTTCGATGTAACTTGTTTTGTACAAATTTCCTCCGTTTGTGAGGTGTGAAATGAAGTATCTGTTCAATAAATAAAAAAATAAAAATTAACAGTCACATAGGCACCAATCCAATTCTTTAATCTAAAGAACATGTGATATATTTTAAAAATTAAAGACATACCTGTTACAAAATTAGAATTGGTGAATTGTAGAAATTAAAGACCAAATTACTATTATGATTTGAAATTTCTAGTCTTCATCTTTAGGTCTTTAAACGGTAGATCTATATTTTATTGAATGTATAAAGTGAATGAATATGACAAGGAGATAAGGTTTTTACTCTTATCTTATACACGTGACCTTTTTATGTAGGTTTTATTTATTTTGGCTCACTGCTGCCACATCAGCGCCACATCACACCAACACGACTAACAAAAATACCCCCTCACTCACAAGTCACAACACATCCAACCCCTCTTCATTTGGGCCCCACCATTTTTTTGTCAATTTTCACACAAAATAAAATTTATTTCATTCAAATAAAACATTACAAATCAGGAAATAAAAATTACAAATACGGAAATAAAAAACAAGATACGAAAAAAAATGAAAAATTAAAAACACAAATAATTAAAATAAACTACTCGCGGGGAGGATATCGGGCCATGATTTCCTCTTGTTTTCGACGCAGTACGACCTCTTTGGTTCCGGCATTGATTCGTAATCAAGCGCGAGAAACTAGAAGTCGACCAACTCCATCTTCCTCTCTTCGAGTACCTGTTGGCTATCATACGGGTTTTAGCCGAGATAAATTTTTGATCCATTGCATTTGACAGTAGCTCCTTCGATGACCCCGCAGATCCTCCGGTGCCCTCACTTGACTCAGATCTTGATTTCTTAGCAGGTCGAGATTTTCTTTCGGGTCGAGGACGTTCATCAGGACTGAATACTTCGGTGTGATCATCCGCACGAATAGCTTTTGCACCGGCAAATTTAGGATGTTCTTTGAGGATCTTCCACGCGTGCGAGTAAACAAATTTTCTTCCTCTATACGCTGCTAAAAATTCATCTTTCGCAGCTTCGAAAACATCATCATCATTCATCCCACTCCTACGGTCTATTCCTTAGTACAGTGCTTGAAATTTTTGGCAATCGGGATGCATCCGACCCCATTTCCCGGTAATCATGTTTTTTGTATGCCGCATACCGGTTGTTTTATTGTTGAAATATCTAGCAATATTATTCAAAAAACAATCTTCATTTTGGTCGTTCCCAATGTCGACATTCTCCGACACACCAAACCAACATTTGGCTAGTAGTTCTTCTTCTTTACTCCAACGTACTGGTGCCTGACTCGGAGCTTCAACCAATTATATGTCATCATCATCGGAATCTAAATCAACAACTTGTGATTTTTTGCTTTGTTTTTTCTGCTTTTGCCTTTTTAGCTGATGATCGTGAGGCCAGAACTTTGAATTGGGTTTCTGATACATTTTGTTGGCTTGGGTAATTTTGAAATTGGCTTTGAAACTGTGCTTGTTGAAACAAGATTTGTTGTTGGTGGTAAATTTATTCGGGAGTCATTTGAGGGAAATAATTTGGAGGAATAGGAGGGTACGAGAATTAGGATCCAAATGTAAATTGGGAGCCAAAAGGTTAGCACAAATCTTTGTAGAAAAAAAGAAACAGTTTTTACTAGTAGCTCCCCCTTGGTGCTGACTCCCCCTAGCTTAGGGCACCAAGTGAAATAGCTAAGGTGACAAGCTTCATACAAAGGTTAGTAGAAAGAGAAGAAACACCAATGTATATATTATAGTCACTACTTACTAAGTAACTTGAGAGAGAGGAAGAAAAGAAATCTCAAATTAGAAGTAAGTATTTGCTAATTATGTCCAAAGAGGGAATTTAGACAAGATCAATTCACAACTAGTGGAATAAAGGTAGAAAAGAAACATCCATACCAATTGTAATTAAACAAAATATGTCAAAAGGGTTAAATTTTTAGAATTGTTGGAATCACCCAAGAGCAATTGTAAATTTAAACCATAATCAACTCTCAACAATATGTGTGATAAAGAATTAGCATGACAAGAGGAAACACACATAACATTCATATTACATAATATGAATATTAAAACAACAAAAATAAGAAAATAAAAAACATACGCATAACAACTATTCTAGTAGAGATAGTCTTCCAAGATTACTTAGGTTTTTATTTAAGACTCAAACAATTAGAACAGAAAGTGTGCTTTAATTGTAAAGGTATTATGTCAAAGGTTAAAAGCTTAGAATTGTTGGAATCACCAAAAAAAAATTGTAAATTTTAATTGTAATCAACTCTCAGTAATATGTGTGATAAAGACTTAGCAAGAAAAGAGATAACACACATAGCAATCATCTTACAAAAATATGAAAGAACACACAACGTAAATATTCATACACATAATATGAATATTAAACCAACAAATAAGAAACTAAACAACATAAGCATAACAACTATTCTAGTAGAGATACTCTTCCAAGATTGCTTAGGTTTTTATTTTAGACTCAAACAATTAGAATACAAAGTGTGCTTTAACTGGTAAAATAAGACTAAAGTGCATCATCTAACGATTTGCTCACGGGAAAAGGTATTTTGAGAGGAGGTCGAGTGAGAAGAAATTCAAGAAAATTTAGCTTGTCATACACATGGGCAAGTTCAATTTTTTGAAATCGACAACATGCACACGAGTTTCCATGATGCAAAACAAAATCGTTTGATGGGGAAGGACCATCAAAATGAGAAGGTGGTGGTGGAGAAGGAGAGAGTGGATAAGATAGGTTTTCACAATGCCTAGAAAGGTGAGGGAAAGAAGAAAGGTCATTTAGATAAGGTGTGTTGAAAGGTTTTGGTCGTGGTGGAAGAGCTTTCTTTTCTCATGTAATTAGATTGATGGAGTAATTCTCATTCCAATACTCAATAGGAGAGAAAGATGAAGTGTTGCAAGGTTTGAGAGAAGGGGAATCATGATAATCCTTGTTCTTCTTGATCCAAACAGGTCGAACCAATATTTTTGTTTTCTTAGAAAGCTTAGAAGAATAAGCTTTGGGTTTAGAAGATTGTGACAAAGAGATGTCAAGGTTAAGATTAGAAGAATTACATTGTGAGATATGAGAAGAAGAACTCCCAAAATAAAAAGATTTAAAGAAAGTAGACAAGACAAAGATTTGAAAGAAACAAAAGGTTTCGAGGAATGTTTAACCTAAATTGGCAAACAAAGAATCTTAAAAAAAGACTGAGGTCAAAGAAGAAAGACCAAAAGTGAGCCAAAAAGTGGCTATTGTCCGCGGTTTCTTAAAGGGATCTGCGGTTCAATATATATATTGAGCCGCACGACATTTATTGAACCGCCCACAGTGGAAAAAACTATGATTTTTGAATGTTTTGAGAAAAGACTAGAATTTAAGAAAATCTTGGATGTTTACCTTTTAATAACACTAGATTAGGCTATGGTTGCAAAGGAAAGCAACATAACCACAAAGAGTATCTTAACAAAGGGTGACAAAACATTTAGATATGTTGGGCCAATGAAAGTTCTAACTATGGCTCGGTCTAGATTTGTTTAAAATTAGACTAAGTGTTATTGAGTCGCTGATAAAGACCAACGATAGAGACTAGACCAGCTGAAGGTAAAGCCTTAGTTGGCACACCAGAAACATTCAAGTCAAAGACATCGTCAGAGAAGTCGAAGATTATCTGAAGTCATACTCACCAGCGGTTATGGACAAGCTGTGATGTAGAATGAATGTGATGGTGTTCAAGGATCTCTGAGATGACAATACTCAAAGGTTACTTACAACCCTTTGAAGATTATGTAAGCGGAGACTTGCCCTATCCTTTATAGTTTAAGCGCGAGAATCTCAAAAGTACTTTGGGCGGGAAAAAGTAGAGATTCAAGATAAATAAGCCTAGTACGACCTAGTGGGATAAAGTGAACAGTTGTTAGAAATGTTCACAGTAAGTTGGTTAAAGGTATGTCTGGACATAGACATGCATTTAATGAAGTGTACTACTTCCACTCAGAAGTTGACACGTGTCAACTACCCCCACTAAGGTAGCATCCACGTACCACTATAAATAGGAGTTAAGAATGTGGAGAAATACAACCCTCGTGCTTAACTTTATTATCCTTGTCTTTTCTCCCATTGAACCTTTGGAGTCCCTCTGCTGTTAACCAACGACTCTCTGGTTCACTTGTAAACTTGAGTCTCGAATCAAGTTTACTTGTTTAAAGGGTTCTTTCCTTATTGTCATTCAACGAGTGTATTCATAACACTTTGTAATACTTTGTTTATAAGTTAATAAAGCATTACGCGTTTGAAAAGTAATTCATTAAGTGTTATAATTGGTTTTGAGTTATTGTATCAACTATAGTCGTATTTTGGGACTTTCAGTTGGTATCAGAGCGGTTTGATTTAAAAAACCTTTATAAATCATTCTTATTTTTAAAATCAAGATCCAGATATGTCTGATACTATACCTCCTATACCACCACCTTTCGGCCAAACGAGCCAACCAAATACTGGAACTAAGCCTGCCATGACATCAATAAATCCCATACCTCCATTTGTTGCGAGTGTGGGAAATAATGATGATGATCTACCTCAACTTCTTGATAGTCGAGGTGGGTCGCACGTGTCAAATGTCCCGGCATTTGTTGAAGAAGATTTTTCGAGTTGGAAAAGCGAATTTCTTATATATCTAGAAGGCCTATAACCCTTTCTAATATAAATTTTAGAAGATGGACCCTATGTTCCAATGGCCGTTTCCTCTACCCCTGAGAGTCCCATTAAGAAGCCCGTTAAACAATGGTCTCTAGCGGATAGACGTCTGGCTAACCAGGACAAGAGACTTAAAAGTATCATCGTCTCTTGCCTAGCCAAAAACATAATGAAGTCCATCATTAAGTGCAACTCTGCTAAAGAGATGTGAACTGAATTAGTTCTTGGGTATGAAGGACCAGAGGAAACTAAGGAATCCAAAATCCAAGCCATTAGACTTAATTTCAATTCTTTTAAAGCTCTGGAATCTAAACCCGTTGCTCAAACCTACATCAGACTTGAGATTCTGCTCAATGATCTAGGAAATAATGGTGTTGTCCTACCAAAAGCTGAGGTTAATGCTACTTTTGTTAATAGTTTTGCTAGGAAATGACTTAGTTTAAACCAAACCCTAAGAGCCAACAATGGTATTAAGAATGAAAATCTAGCCCAACTGTTTGGTAGATACAACTATGAAGAAGGATTCATTGACTCTATCTATAAGTCTGAAACTGATAGGTTTACTACTTAGATCACTGGATCAAAAGATCTTGTTGCTAACCACTCTTTTCAGGACAACGACTATGATGTAGAAGAGGACACAAGAAGCAGTCAAGAATTCCTTGATGAGCTTAATGCTGAGTTTCATGACAGAGCTCTTCTTGCTGATCAAAATAGATATTACAAGAGATCTGGCAGTGTTGAAGCAACTAAAGCTGACAAATCCAAAGTGATATGCTTCACTTGTGGAGAGTCTGGTCATTTCCAGAAAGATTGCTCGTCTAATAGAACCTCTTCCCCAAGATTTCCCTTCTACAGCAATGATCATAGCAAGACAAAGTTTTCTCCATCTCCTTTCAAACAAGCCTCTCACTCTGAATCAGAAGGGAAGAAAGACTACAAAGTCAAATACAAAGCATTGGAAGCTGAGTTGATGAAGTTTAATCAAAAGGTTAATGAAGCAACCAAGAAAAAGGAAAGAAAAAAGACAGAGAAAGGTCTAACTGCTGCATCTTTTGACTAGGATGATGAACCTCTCTCCTCTGAAGATGAAACCACTACCACTATTAGAGCCTTCATGGCTGTTGCTGAAGATGAACCAGCAGTTGGTAAAAGTGAAGCTTAGATCTGGACAATGGGTTGACATCACTATGAAAAAGGTACAAAGATTGCTCACTATGTCTGAAGGTCAGGACAGAGACCATGTCCTTGACTATACTCAGTTTGACCTCCACTTTGTAGAAGAACAAAGAAAAAAATATGTTGAATAAATTTCATAATGTTAAACAGGATTTAAACATTTGTCAATAAAAAATAACCAATCTTAAACCTTTTGTTGGTCTTGCTAATCAACTTCAAAATGAAGTAAGTAGACTCTCTTCTGAAAATGAGTCTTTGATTGATGAAAATGTTGAACTCAAACGAACAATTGAGATATGGAACAAAGGTCAATATACTGTGGAAGATATTGTATCCTAAAGCATTCCAGGAAATGTTGTTTAGGTAATTGGGGGAAAGGGAAGGTATAAAAATTATATACATGTGTCCAAAGTCAAATTTGTCCCTTCAGATGAACTATCTCCTAAAACCACCTCTGTTGTTGATAATGACTCTAAAGAAGAGTCTAAGGATCTCAGCCCCATTCTTGCCCTACCAAAACTTGTTGGGGCTGATCCTTCTGACTCTACGCTTGGTCCCATACCAGCCACCAAAGCCTATGGTCTACCAAATAATGTCAAACTTGTAACCAGAGCTGTTGAAAAACCCCATAAAAAGGTTTGTGTGGCTAAGGAACCCAAAGTGACAAAACCAAATAATTCCTCTAAAGAGCTATCACCCACCAAGAAACTTCTTCTTACCCTAATGGAAGAAGTTAAAGGTTTGAAAGAACAAATCAAACCTCTGTCTAACAGTCTATCTATTAGTTCTCATGGTGAAGGAACCAGTAGTAGCTCAAAGGTAAGAACTATGCTCAGACATTGCAAACATTGTGGGTTCAAGAATTATTTGTTTGAAAATTGTCTAAAGAAACCCAAATGTATCACATGTGATTCTACTGAACATACCTCCAGAGAACATAAGGAGATCATTGTTTTCCAAATGGCCAGAGAAAGTCGATGTTTGATGGAATGAACGAAATTAACAAATAAAAGGGATGTTATGTACGTGTCGAGGGTCGGTTGCTCCGACCTTATCTGTTCCAACTAACATGTATTGGGCTTGATCATTCAACATCTTGGTCCGGGCTTATATCTAGTTATCTAAAAGCCCAATTTTCAGAATTGTTTTTCTTTCTAAAAAACTTTTCTTTTTTCTTAAGATTGTCTCTCTAAGACCAATTAAGGGTGTGTTTGGTAACATCGTTTTTAAGAGCGTTTTCGTCAATTAGCATTAGCATTTAGCATATTTGTTTAAAAAGCTTGTTTGGTTAGAGCAAAGAGCATTAGCATTTCTAATAAAAAATGTTATTTTTCATATACGCTTCCAAAGAGCATTTTTAGATGAGCATTATTAGTGAAAGAGCTTTAAAGATAATAAATTACTTAAATACCCTTATTAATATAAAATATTTAATTTAAAATAGCTTTCTATTTATATATGTATGTCCTTTTATATCTTTTCACATATGTAAAATACAACTGCTGCTAATTTACCAAACATTTTTATAAATTAACAGCTATTGCTAACTTCTACTACCAACTGCTATTACTAACTGCTACTGCTAACTATAACTCCTCTTTGACTGCTAGTTGTTGATCCCAAACTTAGATCGATTAAACTTGTGTATTATCGAGATTATTTCAAATATAATACGTTTGAGAAACTTTGTAAATTCAACAAACTAAGTATTATGCGGAATTAATACTTAGCACAAAGAACAAATTACAAAGAACGTATACCAAACTTTCAACTTTGATTGATATGTGATAACCTGAAACCAAGGTCATTGTCTAATCTTATTTTATGACTATTTTTGAAATTTTTGATGAGCTTGAATGATTTTTGTTTTTAAGGTTTAAGTTTAAACCGATGTTAGGAGACTTATATTTTATCTTTAATAAGTATAAGGAGTATTAGCAAGCGTGATGTCGATGGATGCCTAATATTTTACGTTTTATTGTCGATTGTTCGATGTTTGTCGTTTTCGATGTTTCCTTTTTAATGACGTGTTAAGTCGAGTCGGGAGACGATATTATTATACTTGAGATACGTTTAAACTTTTGAGAAGTATTTTTATGAAACCCGAGCCCCGTGAATATTTTCAAAATTGACTAATAGTCATTTCCCGCTTTTTAGCTAACTATTTTCATTTTGGACCACAACTATCCTAAATTGGCAAAAGAGGTCCCTCCACCACCATATAAAAGCTTATTTTCCACCTAATTTTCTCATAGTGAAAAGTTAACAAGAAAAATCATTATCCTTCCTCCTTTTTTTAGCCGTCACCCTAAACACCCCTAAACAAAATTTTCTTTTAAAATCTACTTTGATCTAAGCTAAAACAAATCAAGACCCTACCTTAGAATTCAAAGAGGATTCTATTGGTACTAGTTTTAGCAAGATGCATGAAGTTTGAATTTTTGTTATGAATTATGGTTGGTAGAGTTGTTAGATGATCATGCATATGATTATCTAGTGATAATCATGCATGGATCATGTTCTTTTGTTAAAAACATGTTTTTGATTTTTGGGTTTTTGATTTGAAGATTGATACAAGTTTTAGGAATAGGATATGTTGTTATTAGGGTATTAGGATGATGATAAAAATGGTTGATTTTGATTAAAAACATGGTTTCATGTAAGATTTTGAAGGGTGATTTAGATCAGTAGGTAGGGTATTTTTGGGTACCTTATGATTTTATTATTGCTTAACTAATAGCATAGGGTTGTAGAGAATTCGATTAGCTTAGATTTGATATAAAGTAGAGCTTCTAGCTCCAAACGAGCGAGAAGTTATGATAGTTTGATTATTCGTGAACCGGGAGACGAGTATCGGCACAATATGTAGTTGTTGTCGATATTTGGATCGAATCTCGGGGGACTATAGAATGAGTTTTGAAATAATTCAAGGACTGATATAAAAGTGTACACCCTAGATTGTAAGTCTATTTTCAAACCTAAGTGTCGGTTTTGTAAATAGAGTCATTTATAGAAGTTAAAATGGTTGTACGAGTCGATGACGTAAAACTGTCCGATTTTTGTAGTTCAAAGATGTGTCGAGCAGGGAGTCTTACAAGTAAAATCTTTTGATAAACTTTTTGTAGGACTTTCTATAGATATTAAGTGAGTACTCTGTGTAGTATCATAAAGTTTTGACATGTTTAAGTGTGGTAAATGAGCTAGTACATTTGGTATGTGCCGGCAGATTTTTATCGAAAGTATAGAGTAATAAAGTAAATGTGTAGAAGAGTATAATAGTTTCACTTGTATTGTTTTCTTTCGGGTTTGTCGTGATTTTATGATTTTAAGTTTGATATTATTATGTATTGTTATTTCTCGAGTCTATTATTAATGAACGCGCCTTATTTGATAGGTTGCGGTTCTCGTGTTTGAAGGGCATCATTTATCATCGACGATCATCTCGCTAGGTCTCTTATACTAAGGTGAGTCAGTAGCCTCGCTTTTCATGCTAGCTACTAAATGTTTTAATAACCACGAGGGGGATACATGCTATTTGAAAATAAACGAACACAAGTCATGATTAATTGTTTGGAACCGAATGTTTCCTATGTTGCCTTGAATTATATTGAGTAACTTGTTGCTAAAGACCCTAAACTCATGAACCGTTAACTATGTTCTGACATGATGTTGTGAGTTGGTAATAGCCGCTTATTCAAAGGGATAGTACTATTGGGTTGACCACCCTATCTGAGACCAGGACATTACGTTGAGTAACCTATAGGAAGGATAATTTACGAGAATGAGATTTGGGTATATATCTAGCAACTAATAACCTAGAGGGGCAATGGTTTTATCTAGTCATGCTGGCATTTGGCGTGGGTTACTAATTGGTTAAGGGGTCGGTGTCATGAGCTTAAATACAATGAGTTTCCTTGAAATAGATTATATGTACAACAATTCTATAAAATGATTATGATTGATTTTATTCTTGTGTTCATATGTGATTTGTTAAACCTATGGACTCGCTCAACATTATTGTTGACTCGTTTAAGCATGTGTTTCAGGTAATCGAAGGTGATTGAAGGCAGAGCATTGTTGTGGATGTTGTGGGTTGGATTTTGAAGTATTATGGTCTAAAACAATTTCTATCCTTTTACTGTTGAACAATTTGTCTAATGTTTATGTACTACACTGAAGCTTGTTGGTTTTATGGTCGAGATCCGTGGGGACTAAACGCTTTACTCTGGTTTTGTTTTAGTACATTATGGGATGAAAATTATGTTTTAGACAATGTGTGAAATCTTACTATCTTTTATGTGTAAATGTCTCTTTTGAGTCGTTCAAATACCTTGTGTGATGATACTTGTGTTTAGCACCCAATTGTGTATTTCCGCTGCGCAATATGAATTGGGGGTGTTAAAGATTGGTATCAGAGCTACAAGTTATAGAGATCTAGGTCGATTTTTAAAAATGTCCTAAACTAAAACTTTGGTGTCGAAAGTATTTATTTTTAAAAAGCACACAACTTCTCTGCAACGCTTCGGCAAGATCACTTTTAGTTTTGTTTTATATTATAGATGTATCCCTCAGAACTGAAATGATTTCCCAAGTATTTATTAAGTAAATACTACGATATTGTATCTATGTTATTGAAAGTGCGCTGAGTGCTTGTCATTATCATATTTTATTTTTGCGAGCATTGCATAAACATCATTTGCATTGCATTGCATATCATGGGTTACGTATAACATTTGCATGCTCATGCGTCGCATTTATAATTTTTAACAATGACCTTAAGTATCCTTGAACCCCTATAATTGTGGAAAATCGCTGATATACCACGTGAGGATGATTCGATTAAGATGAATGACATAGTAGGAGATGGGGAAGTAGATAACTTTGGTGTTAGTGACGATGAGGAGCCTTATGAATATCTGATGATGGGATATCTCCTGATGCAGTAGGACAGACTGAGCCTGAAGTGATTCAAGGTAGTTATGTGCCAAGAGCTAATGTTGTGCCACCGACTGTTCAGGATTGTCAACGACCTGTTGTACGTTCTTCTATGCCTACTTGTGATGTTTATTTGAGTGGTTTGCCTAGGGTTGCCCGTGTTAGAAATTATTTCTCTGCTGAGTCATGCAATACCGCTAGTGCCCGATCTATCCATGATGATATAGCTAAGGTGTACTGTCCAGGTCCTAGATCTTATGAAGATATTTACTGGTTTCTTAAAAAGTTTGATAGGTCTTTGTTTTAAAGGTATGTAGTTGAAACCCGAGTGATCAAAAGGTTTGAGCAGAATGAGAAGCAGTTTGACAGGTTTGTTTCTAGTGTGAGAAGGTCAGAGTATGTTAGAGCTAGGGAAATGGATGAAGTTGCTAGTCTGCGAGCGACGGTGTTGAATCTGAGTGCCCAATTTGAAAGGTTTCGCGAGGATCAAGAAAGGATGGCAAGAGTGAATGCATGGGATGTGCCAGTGAGGTATTTTATAAGTCAAGGTGTGGTAATCCGTGATGTGCCAAGTCGTGTTGAAGCTCAGATGTTGGTGAAGCCGTGTGAAGGAACAAGTCGAAAAGGAAAGGAGAAAGTGGAAGAAGACTCTGAGGAGTAAGACAACAGTAGTGATGACGAGCCGATGTACAAGAAGCCGCGGGGATTCGTGATTAGTTTCTTTATGTTATCTTTATTATTCTGGTTGTAATAGAACTTATGTAGACTAGTACTGTAGTTTGTGATAAAACTTAATGACTTTTTAAGTTTGACGTGATGAAGGGTTGTAGTGACATTACTTGTCACATTTTGTGGAAATTTTCTAATGCAATCCAAATTACCTTCATGATCTATGATTTTTCTTTTTAGTTCTTTTGTGATTTGGTTAATGAATCATTGTGGATTGTGTTGTTTGTGCATGTAGTATCCATGATACATCTTGATAGAGAAATCATTCTTTTTATCTTAGTATGAATACTTACTTGTTTTCTTTCATTTATAATGTCAGAAACATGCCACCGAAATTGAAAACTGCTACTGTGAGTAATATGATTGAGCAAGCTATTGCTAGAGCACTGGAAGCTGAACGTGCTGCGAGGAATCAAGAGACTGAGAATAGGAATGATGTTGATCCAGTTGGAGGTAATGCTGATGAGCCAGTTGGAGGAAATAATGTTGGTCAAGCTGGAGGTAATGCTGCTGTTCCGCAAGCTCAGAAAGAGTGTTCATATGCTAGTTTCATGAACTGTGTACCCAATTTCGTGGTACTGGTGGTGCTTTAGAGTTAAGAAGGTGGATTGAGAAAGTTGAAAGTACTTTTGAAATCAGTGGATGTTCAGAAGCCAATAAGGTAAAGTTTGTTGCATCTACTTTTCAAGATGATGCTTTAAGCTGGTGGAATAGTCAAGTAGCTACTGTAGGTTTAGTTGAAGCGAATGCAAGAACATGGACTGTGACCAAGCACTACAAGAAATCATGCTTTATATGACACCAAATAGTGTCCTATCATGTAACTTTATAGGACCTTTTGCATAATAGGACCAATGGCATAAGTGTCCCATATAAAGGCGTTGTATTAGATCTAAAAACTATTAGGACACTTACAATCATCCTAATAAGTGCCAATATAATGAAACTCAAAAACTAGTCCCATAAAGTGTTTTTTTAAGATACAACTTGTGTCATAGTAGAGGAGTTAATAGGATACTTTAAAGTGTTTCAAATTATGCTAAAATTCCATCACGTATTGGGACGTGCTTATGCGTCCTAAAATATGTTATCTTAGTACGATATTGTGCGTTGCAATAACTCTTTTTTGAGTGCAAGTAAATGGTCCTAATGCACATGTGCATGTAGGGCAAATTTAGTGTCTTGATACAGAGCATTATAGGAGGCTTTCTATTTCTATAATATGTTGCTTTCGGTACACTTTTGTAGCTTTAAATAAAAATTTTAATCGAACATTATATAGAACACAAAATATAATATATTTATGAGTAGCATCATCCAAAAGTCTTCAAAAAAAATTTACATGGAATTTGAACAATAAAAAAAGTCGATAATTAGTCATTGTGGATCATCTTCATGCATCATCTTCCAGCATCATCCTCACGTACCACCTACAATATACAACCCACAAACATAAGAAATTAAAATCTTATCATAATTCAATATGAAAACAAAGCCGTAGCATGTGTGAAATTAGCTAATAGTGGTGTTAAAATGGCTTATTGATTAATAGTGGTGTTAAAATGACTAAGTTGCACTTTTCTGTACATTCTAAAAGATGCAGTTGCTAACATTGGTACTTATTGTTAAAAATGATCCACATTTGGCCAAAATACTTCATACTACATATACATTAGGCCATTATCCTTAGGTTTACCCTAAAGTTAACCTACTTCACCCACTAAACATAAAGTATTAGATAAAAACTAGAAGAGAAAAAAATGAAACTTGGTTTAGACTGAGTACTACTACTAGGTGTCACATGTTTAATAAATTGGCATACCGAAATAAAAGGGCAATGTCATACGATGGTTGCTCCAATAGAATCACTAATTGTGACAAACAATCCATATCGTCTCAACAAGTGTTCGTCTCTTTTGATAGACACTTGAACTTTAACCTCGCACAAATTTCGTCCCAGCTATTCACCTCCAACAATTTCAATTAGATCTAAGCCTTTAATCATGGCTTTTGTTACAATCTCGGTAGCATTAAAATGCTTTTGATGTAAACCTCAGCTCCTACCTAAGATATATGTAGCATTAATAGATGTCACAATGTAATTGCTAAAAGGGTACATATATCAATTAAGATAGACACATACCTGTAAATAATTGCATTTATACCATAAAAAGCATTTTCACTCGTCCCTTGCCTTCTTTGAAATACTTATTCAACTTATTGGCTGTCATTTCTAGTTGTATTGGATCGCAAGCCCTCTTATTCTTTCTCGACGACGTCGTATTCCTCCTTGACGGCATCTTCTGAAAATAATCATTTACTGATCAAACCGTGACATATTTTCTTATTTCCCTAATTGGTGATAATAACACTTATGTGACCATACCAGAGTTGTTACTCTTTTAATTGGTGATAATCATCTAATTTAATCTATCATTGAACTTATGAATAACAAGATACATGGTGTACTCAGGACCAATTTTTTATCTACCATTAGTCATTGGCTCATAGCAAAAACAATTTAGTGATAACATATTTTCTTCTATTAGCCTCAATTACACAACTAAACTAATTGAACAGCAAATAATGTCAGATAATTAAACATTTAACTGACCTAATTATTATACCCACATCCCAAATAAATCAACAGATCACTAATTATGTATAACAAAAATAACTATCGATCTCTTTATATTATTATAATAACATCACATGTAATCATGATGAAATTATCAATTTGGAGGTGCACCAATGAACTACATCTTACACAATCGTAATAAATCAAACCAACTAAGATTAACATTCAACTTCTAATTCATATATCATC
This sequence comes from Glebionis coronaria, assembly GCA_025667525.1. Classification (NCBI taxonomy): domain Eukaryota; kingdom Viridiplantae; phylum Streptophyta; class Magnoliopsida; order Asterales; family Asteraceae; genus Glebionis; species Glebionis coronaria. The sequence continues at coordinate 134,826,887 of CM046874.1, read as the reverse complement.
AATTTAAGATTTCATCAGTAATAAAATAAAGTGAAAGATGGTTTACCTTTATTTTGTGAGAATGGATCTGGTGTTATGTGTCGAGAGATTAGAAAAGAAAAAAATGGAGCTGAGTGAAAAATAAAGAGTTGAAAAATACTTCTAATTATTGGGTTGGGCTTTATAAAAGGCGGGATCTATATGAAAATAAAAAGAAATAGGGGGAAAAGGGGGTATTATAAAAAGTTATAGCGGGATGTAAAAAAGTTATACTATCAAATAATGATCAAATTTCTAATAATCTAAATATTACTCAGTCTGTCTTATATTAAGTGTCCAATTTTGACCTTTTATGTTAATTTGACTATAAATATTTTTATTTGTAATATATAATATTTGATGAAAATTATATCAATGAAAATACATTTTAAAATCGAATTTATTCGTATAACTTTTATCAAGTATTATATAACACAAACACAAATATTTATGGTCAAAGTTGAATAACAAAAACTTAATATTCCATTGTGGACACTTAATATAAGACGGATGTAGTATACTATTAGTCATAACGAATTAAAATAAATTATGCTATTAGTCTATTAATGTGAGTTACAAATTTAATGTAAATTACATGTAAATTTCTTTATTAAATTTAGAATAGTTTACTACAATACGTGATTTTTTAAAACGTTTCACGGTGCCGCATATTTTGGTAAGTAGTTTGTGTAAATATTAGTTAAATCATCTCACAATCTCAAATTATATAAAAAAAATTTACAATTGGAGAATTTTGTGTAGAAGTTATATGTTTATATTCCTCAAACGTATTATGAACGGCTCGAGCTTGATTCTACTACATAAACTAGATGATCAAACCATCAACTGAGTTCAACAGAGCTGTTAGTTTCATGCTTGAAATTGATTTTACTCCGTAAAATGACAATCCAGACCTAATTTGTTTAAATAAGCCACGTTTTAAACATTTTTCTTATACTCGGATTGACCCGAAGCCGAATTGACCCGAACCCAAGTGACCCGAGTTCTAAATAGGCTCGGGTTCGGATATGATTTTTTTAGTCTCAGCCCAAGTTGACCCGACCCGAGTTGACTCGAACCGACCGTTAACCCGACCACACCCCTACATGCATATACACTAAGTGAATAGAATAAGACAGACGAACTAGTATTTGATAAAAAATGACATAATAGGACTTAAATATCAAGTGTCATATTATATTTCTTTCACGATAAAACACAAGTAATTAAGTGTCTTATAAAATTTACTTAATATGACCTATATACCAAGTGTCTTAATCTTATCTAATAGAACACATATTTATGTGTCATATTAGAGTATATATAATAAGACCTTTATGGCTTAGGGTCCTATAATACTTAAGATAATACGACCTAAATAGCAAGTGTTGTATTATGTTGTGTAGTAATGAGACTCATGTTGATCCCAAACTTAGATCGATTTAGCTTTATGTATACGAGATTAGATCAAGTAATACACTTAGAGAAACCTTTGTATATGTTTATGATAATCTAAGTGTTATGCGGAATTAACACTTAAACAAGAACACAATGATATAAACAAACTTTCACTTTGATTAATGATATCAAACTTGCTTACAATGAAAGTAGTTTACGAATGAAAACTTATAATGAACATTAACCTAAAGGTCTTCTTTTATAGACATAAGAAGCCTTGTACAATAATCTACGTATCAGCAATTCTAGGTAAAGATAAATATAGAAAATACATTGTTGTTCCTATCTTTACTAGAAGTAATCTAGAATACAATAAACGCGTAGAATATATCTTCCCATTAGTGCTTGTCTTCAATGTATCATCGCTTGACTTTATCTTGTCAACGCTTGAGCTGTCAGCGTTTGCTTGTTTTACTCTTGCCAGCGCTTCAAGTAGATTGGCTATAATTTATTCCCAACAATCCTCCCCTAAACTTGATATCTACTCCAGTGATCAAATTTCTGAATAAACATTAAGAACTAGGAGGAATCTTACAAACCTTATCATATTGGTAATAAATAAATCTGATCAAGTCTTTTGCCACATCATTTGAATAATCAATTTCTAGCTGAGTGTTCTTCATCTTCTCCAAGATATCCTTGGACATGAAATACTGACCATCCACAAGTAGATACTCAGCAAACTTTGTAGCACTCAAGTAATAAACACTAGCAGCTGAATATAATCTCCATTGAAGACCACTGAGATCATCTTCAAGATCCTTCCAAATAGCAGGATCCTCATCTTTTGGTCTACACATTCTCTTGAATGTGGACCACAGTTTTATTCCATTTGCTGAAGTTGGTGCTTCAGCCTCATACTTGGCCTCTAACAACCTCCATAGGTCTACCAAGTCTTCTCTGTCAAAACTTGTAAACAAAGATATAAGGGTGGTAAAAGTGTGCACTAAACAAAGATATAAGGGTGGTAAAAGTGTGCACCTCTTTTCCATACCTTCCAATCTTCCAAAATCCACATTCATCTTCTTCATAACTCACAATTGGATTTCTGGAATCTAGTGGTAACACTTGTACCATATCTGAAGCTTCTAATGGTGTGAGCTTGAGGCTCTTTCTTATGACAGCTTCACTTGGATGTAATGGATCCATATCTTTGGGAAACTCAAGAGAAACTCCCTTTTTCACTGGTCTGGGAACAAACATTGCTTTCTTGAGCTCCATTTCCTCTGCAAGTTCTTCTTTTCTTTCATCAGAAAGAAGTCTTAGAGTGTTTGCTTCCTGCACTCTAACCCAAATGGGATAAGCTCTACATTCCAGATCATCAAATGTCAATGCCTTCAATTTCTGATAAGTTCACCCTACTCCATGACATCTGAGCAACATGCAGTATAACTCCCTTCTATCCCTTTTCAACTCTGAGAGAATATTGCAGGCTTTGTGTTTCAAAATGATCTTGCAATCCTTTTGTACTATGAGAAGAATCTCCAATCCCCATATCTAATCTGAAATGGTCAAGTGTGGATTCTCCATACATCTATCTTCCCAAGAATGATACATTTGAACCACCTCTGGCATATCAAAATCAACCTGCAATTTCAACTCTTTCAATTTCTCCTTGGCCAACTCATCTCCATACTCAAGTCTTTCTGGCTGTTTTATGATCATAACGCTTGAGTCTGAGCTAGCTTCATCACTTCCTTCTTGTTCTTCTGAAGTGACAACAAATGGTGACTCTTTCACCTCCTTTCTGTCTTGTTCCATAATTTGTGCAGCCAACTTTCTATCAAACTCAATTTGAGTTGCATTCTTTGGAACAACCTCTTCTACCATAATACCCTTACCCTTATCTAATGGATCAATTGTTGGTAAGGTAGATGGTGATACCTGTGAAGAAACCTCCTTGATGATAGATGATGACTGGGATACATCACCCTCATTTGCAGGTCTGTCAACACTCACTTTTGCTCTATCAGCGCCCAAAATACTCATGTCAGTGTCCAAATTCTCCTTGTCAACGCTCAAATTTCCTGCCTCAGCGCCTTTTGCAATTTCCTCCAACATGGCTGTAAATGATAAATTTAAGTTTGTAGGAGAGACTAAAGACGTATCAAAACCTGTCTGTTTCTTCAAACTTGTTAGGGCCTCAGCAACATCCAAAGATTGACCATCATGGCTACCCTTATCACTCACATTTATTTGATCTTCTTCCCCTTTGGAAGATTCCTCCATCCCTCTCCTTGCACTAGCAGTCTCCAAAATAACAATCTGTTAGCCTTAAAATGTGTGCGACTAACGGAATTACATTAGTTTCATAGCCAGGACTTGCAGGGACTAATATTGTCATATGTAATAGTCCAAGTCCCGTGCTATATATACCCCTCCATACTTCCATGGAGGGGTGAGGTTGTTCATTTTCTTTCTTGTCTTTCTCTCTCTAATAAACACACATTTATTAGAGTATCTCTCTCTCTCACTACAATGGCTAAACACCTCTATCATCCTCCCCGACCTCCGAATCGAACCCATGTTATTAGTGAATCCAATTTAACAATTGGTATCAGAGATAACCAGGGGTGTTTCGTGTTTTTGTATTGGCGTGTTTGTGTTATGGTGTCCATATTCAAATTTGTGGTCTCGGTCACTTCATTCATTCTATCCGTTTCATTAGATCTCTTTTATCTCTCTCTTTGCATATGATATATTTAATTCCGTTTAATAAAACTATGTCACGTTTCTGTTTTGTATCGGTTTCCAAAAACTGTTGATTCTATTCAACAATTTTTTTATCATTTTTATTATTTTTATCATTTTTCATTTCATTTCTTGAAAGTTGGAAAAAAGGGACCAGATCCAGTTTCTTGGAAATAGCTCTAAAGGACAAAAGATAACAGATCCATTTTTTTCGGAAAAACCATGAAAATGGGTTGTAGGATTGTAAATCTATGCTTATGTTTTTAGAGAGAGAAAGAGATAGAGAGATGGTGGATTATACACACTTCTAGAGAGAGAAACCAATGTTTTACTATGTGAAAAAATGAATAACCACACCACCCTCTCCATCTAAGGAGAGGGTTTATATACCAAGCCCATATGATGGGCTTGGGCTTGCATTGGGCCGCCGGCCTACACATGTTGTAGGCTTGGCTTGGCCTTGTTTGTTTAATATTAAGTTAACTAAACTACGAGCTATTACATATACTATTGTTGGAGTGACCGATCCTTCTTAATACGTAAAACGTATTTCCAACAATCTCCCCCTAAGGGAGGTCACTCCAAACAAGGGCATTACCCAAGTTACAATAAATAAACCTAGCATACTATGCTTGTCTTGAGCTCGTAGTCTTCGTCTTTCTTTTTCTTTTTCTTTTCTGGTGAACATGCTGATGTGATCTTTGATATCAGTCTTGAGCATTAATCTCTTGCCTTGATCTCGTGCATCCATCACTTGTGATCTTTGCCTCTTCGTGACCTCACGTCCCACATACTTATACCTTAGTAATTCTTGAAAGCTTCAGAGTTCAATACAGCGGAAGACTTAACTTTTAGGCTTTCTTGAATTAGATGAGATATTAACTAAATAAAGTATAAGAATGCGGGGACGACTTCTTCTTGTATTCCGCAACGCCACCGTCTTCAAATGCCGCAACATAAGTAGACACGAACGAAATGGCTTTGAACATTTCATTCTCATTCGGTAGCATTTTACCTCCGGTCGGTGAAGACCGTTGGACGATATTAGATATCGTACCCGTGACGGATAGTTTCAATTAAGTAACTTCCTGACAGGATTTCGCGGGTAAACCCGTTCTCTTTATTCGACCGTCCAAAGCTGACTGCGAACATAAAGAGTGAATCATTTGGATAAAATTATCCGCATGATTTGAAGCCGTCAATTCATGTTCCTGGAACAAGTGAAATTCAATTAAGAACCGCACCATCGTTGCTTTCCAGTTGTCACGAGCTTGATTCGTATAGAATCTTGCAAGTTACCTACCAAGTGCTGTTTGAGGTTAACACTAGAAGGATTTCCACTCATCACTGTGAACACTAAGGTATCACTCTGAGTGTTCTGGCAAGATCACTAAGATATTGAGTAGAGGCCTGGAACGTGTTTAAATTCAGTTAAGAATTAAACAGCTGTTGCTTTCCAGTTATCACAAGTTTGATTCATAAAGAATCGCACAAGTCACCTACCATGAGCTTTTTGATATTCGCTCAAGAAGGATTTCCATCTTCATTGTAAATACTTTCGTATTACTCGGATGTTCAGACAAGATCATGAAGATTTTGCGTAGGGCTCTTAAAATCTTTCTTACTTTTCACAGTGTGTGAAGAAGCAAGTAAATATGGAAGTGTGTCCTAATGAGATATTTAATGATCTCAAATGGCTCTAGACTCAATCGTGCACTTTGGATTTTAGTGATCGGAGGCTGGAGAGGAGTGCCACCTTTTCAATACCAATTTATTCGGAGTGAATAAATCAATAGATAACGTGTTGTCTCCGTGTGATTAAAACAAATATCTTTTAAGAGATATCTGAGTTAGCTGGGATGGGTTGTGCTTTGCATCACTGGGTCCATGATGTCTGTCTTCAATATCAAGAATCATTAAACAATGATCTTAATAGCATATGTATTGACCCGGTTTCTGCCTAAAGTTGTAAGGAGGGCTTCTTTCTTTACACCCTTTATCTTTACAATTCTTTTTCATTCTTCAACCCCTTCAATGCTTACCAATACGTCATAACTAGCACCTTGTTGTGATTGTTCCAGTGCTAACTTAAGTACTTGGTCGGCATTCAACTACGTTCACATTCTTTCTCCATCTTTCCTAAGGACTACTATTTCTAGCTATGGAATGTCCTTGGGAAGATTCCTCCGGTTCTGGAAGAATCATAGGACTTTGCCTATCCTACCATCCTTATGTCACCACAATCTTCATCGTCGTGAAATAAATGGGTTTTGGGTAAGTATAAATCACCATGAAATCCATTTTTGATATGTAAATCCATTTTGCTCCCCCTTAACATATGCCACGATATTCAAAAACATTTCGCATATGTCGGGATGAGCCAGCACATTAAGTCAAACCATTTGTGATAATATCCCATATTAAATCACATTTTCTCCCCCATATTAAAAATATTAACCCAATCGATGTTTTTAATATCAATTGATTTAATGAAGTTTTAACAAAGGTTTTGGGAAGAAAAATGCAAGTTCGTTTTATCTTCATGATATCAAACGCATGAGATATGATACCGATTTGTAACATGATCACATATTTACCATATTTAAAAAGAATTGACAAGGTTGGACCTGATTGATGAGAACATCATATGATAAGATCAAGTGGTTCTTGTCAGCATATGTTGGTCGCCTCGTCACATCTGAAGTCATCTCTAGACACCACATGTACGATTGGTATTGTTGTCTTGACACCAACTTGTGAACTTGGCACGTTTGGCATCGAAGATTCTGAATGCTTGACAAATGCTCCCCCTCAATTGTTGACCCGTGTTCTATCGAAAGAGCTGTAGTCGTCGGTTGAGTAGTCGCATCGTCGAGGATGTAGATACCAATTGTAGATAGCATGGTTGTAGAGATGATAGCTTCATAAAAACAAGACTTCTCTTGTTTTAACAAATAAATGCACTGAAACGTACATTAATTTGTGTTAGACCAAGTTATAGAGTAAACTTGATCCCTTACAAGGTTTTAAAGTAAACCTTGCCCGAGAAAATTAATTCCCGTTGTGAGCCAAAGCTTTCATAAGAAATACTTGACTTTAATGTGAAAACCGGGTTGCAGTCAGAAATAACTACAAGCCATAAGGGCATGTTTTATGAAATAGTTACAACTTTTGTACGAACTCTATTTATGGCGCCGTGTCGATATTAATCAACATTTCTAAGGCCGTTAATATTATCGTACCAAAAGACATGCCTTTAAAAAAAATAAAGTAAAAATATTTTTGGATTTTTCTAGATTTTTCAATTTTTATGGTTTTTATATGGTTTTATATTTTTGTATTTTGCTTTTGTGGATAAAAATATAAACAATATATACAAATGATCACCAAGGATACGGAGAATAGTTTTACCAAGACTATTCTTTCGCTTCATCTGCTAGTTCCTTTAGAGTCTCAGGCGAGAAGGTTCTCATTCCTAGCTTGTCGGCCAAAAATTCAATTCGAGCGCGATCTAAAGCCTTCGTGAAAATATCCGCCAATTGATACTCAGATCGGACAAAGTAAAGCTCGAGTACTCCATTTTCCACTTTCTCCTTGATGAAGTGGTAGCGAATGTCAATATGCTTCGACCGGGAGAATTGAACGTTGTTGCAGCATAAGGCAATCGCACTCTTGTTGTCACAGTACATCGGAATCTTGTTGAAACCTAGACCATAGTCGGTTAATTGCGATCTCATCCAAAGAATTTGAGCACAGCAACCGGACATAGCTATGTATTCTGCTTCCGTACTTGAAATTGCAGCGCTTTTCTGCCTTTTCGATGCCCAACTGATTAATCGATCTCCTAGTAGTTGCAATGTTCCACTCGTGCTACGCCTTGTATCTTGACAACCCGCGTGATACGCATCTGCATATGCCATTAGTGCAATAGAAGAGTCCTTCGAATACCAAAGTCCCCGATTAATGGTTCCTTTAAGATATCGAAAGATCCTTTTAACAGTAGCTAAGTGTAACTCAGTAGGCCTAGTTTGATACCTGGCACACATACATATAGCAAACTGAAGATCAGGTCGACTGGCGGTGATATACAGAAGAGTACCGATCATTCCACGATAAAGTGTCGGATCAACGGCAACTCCATGTGGATCTGCATCAAGCTTAGATTTCTCCACCATTGGAGTGTCCACGGGATCGCAAGATTCCATCTTATATTTCTTAAGCGATTCAAGGGCATATTTGGATTGATAAAGATGCCTCTGGGACTCTGAGATATCTGAAGACCTAAGAAGAATGATACCTTGCCCATCATTGACATCTTAAACTTGGAAGACATGAGTGTCCCAAACTCATCCGATAAGGTTTGGGTCGAGGCTGCAAATATAATATCATCAACATATATTTGTACCATAATCATATCTTTACCTCGTTTCTGAATGAACAGCGTGGGATCGACCTTGCCTTTAGCGAAGCCTTGCGTAATGAGGAATTGTGACAAAAGATCATACCATGCGTGAGGAGCTTGCTTCAACCCATAGAGAGCCTTCTTAAGCTTGTACACATGATTAGGATAATTAGGATTCACAAAACCATCTGGTTGTTGAACATAGACCTCTTCCTTGAGTTCACCATTAAGAAATGCCGTCTTCACATCCATCTGATAGACGATCATATTCATATGGGCTGCATAAGCGAGGAATAGTCTAATAGCTTCCAAACGGGCAACAGGTGCAAAGGATTCCATAAAGTCGACGCCCAATAATTGCTTGTATCCACGAGCTACTAGTCGAGCTTTGTTCTTCAATATTCCGCCTAACTCATCGAGTTTCACCTTGTAAACCCATTTCAAAGTGAGTAACTGCACTTGATCCGGGCATGGGACAAGTTCCCAAACATCAAGACGTATGAATTCGTTAAGTTCTTCTTGCATAGCTTCTATCCAACAAGATTGAGTAAAAGCTTGTTGCCATGTCTTAGGTTCAACTTCAGTGAGAAAAGCATCAAAGTGACAAAACATTGCACTTTCTTGTAACTGACTTTGTGTGGATACTGGACGATTAGGGTCACCAATAATAGAATCTATAGGATGATCCTTTGTCCACTTGCTGTCATGTTCACGAATCCGTGGATTGGAGTAAACTATAGAAGGAGCTTCCTCTGTGGTGGACGACCCGGCTTGATTAGGGTCGGGAATAGGTACACCAAAGAATGGAAGTTCACGCATTTGAGCGAATTACAAATTGTGATCATCATCATCCTCTTCATCATCAATAGGCATGACGTGGGTAGTTGTTACATGTGTTGGTTGAGAATTAATTGTGGATGGTATATCTTGACCAATTGTAGGTGCAGATGTATCTGATTGTGCTTTGGTTGCTGGAGCGACAACTTCGGTTACCGGAGCTATTACCTCAGGTTCTGGAGCAACAATAGTTGGAGGAGTAAAGAATTCATCAAAGAACGGTTGAAACAACGTATCCAATTCATTCCTAGTAGGTGGTATAAATGATGAAGTAGGGTTGTTTGGGACAAGACCAGAACTAATATTACTGGGTCCCATTTCATGAAGTGCGGGTTCAGAGCTGCTTTGCTCAGAAGCCATTGCTGTCAGCTCATCAAAATCAACATTCATAGTTTCAAGGATTTTGCGAGAGTTACGGTTGTAGATTCGGAATGCCTTCTTTGCGGGTGCATAACCAATGAAAATACCAATATCAGCCTTTGGTTGAAGTTTTCCCAAATTGTCACCATCATTGTTTGGATAGCAAAGAGAACCAAATACATGAAGATATGATAAATCTGGTACTTTTCCATGGAGATGCTCATAAGGTGTTTTACCATGGCGTTTACGAATTAGTGACCGGTTTTGGGTGTACACTGCGGTAGATACTGCTTCTGCCCATAAAAACAATGGAGCCTTTGCGTAAATTAACATCGTTCGAGCAGCTTCCATAAGTGTGCGATTTCTCCTTTCAACGACACCGTTTTGTTGTGGAGTGCGAGCAACGGATGTTTCATGAGAAATCCCAACTTCTTCATAATAATCACGCAAAATTTGATTCACAAATTCGGTTCCATTATCTGTACGAATGCGTCGGACAGTAGTGTTGAGACGCACTTGAATCATCTTGAGAAATCCGATGATGAATTTAGGTGCCTCATTTTTTGCTTTAAGAAATTTCACCCATGTAAACCGAGAGTAATCATCGACAATGACGAGGATGTACTTTTTGCCACTAAGACTTTCAACACGCATTGGCCCACAAAGATCCATATGCAAAAGATAAAGTTTCTCTTGGTTGGTGTCCTCCGTCTTGGGTTTGTAAGATTTCTTAGTGCTTTTCCCCATTGTACACGCGGAACACAAATGATCCTTGTGAAATGATAGTTTAGGAAGACCACGAACAAGTTCATTTTTCGCCAAATGATTAATAGCGTCAAAGTTAAGATGAGATAACCGTCGATGCCATAACCATGACTTAGTCTTCGATGCTTTGGAGAGAAGACATACGGGAGAAGCGGCCATCATGTCTTGTAGAGACAAAGTATACAAATTATTCCCTCGAGTACCTTTCAATAAATCAACCCCTTCCAAATTACGAATGAAGCAGGTATGCTCTCGAAAAGCAACTTCTAGGTTTGCATCACAAAATTGTCCCACAGAAAATAAGTTGTGACCGAGACCTTCCACGTAATACACTCTTGAAATTATAACATTCCCAATATGATATTCACCGTAACCCATTATCTTTGCAATATGATCATTTCCAAATCTAACCGTACCAAGAAACTTGCTCACGAAATTTCTGAGCTGAGAGCGATCTCCGGTCATATGCTTGGAGCAACCAGAGTCCAAATACCAGAGAACAATTTGGATCACCTGTTTTCAATAACAACAGTAGACAATGCATTGGAAACTATTGGTTCCGGAGTGTTAGCAGATACAGATATAGAATTATCAGAATTGCTAACATTTTTGAGACCCTTAGATTTCCTGCGTTTTCTAATGTGAGTTTTAGCACTAACAGGTTTTACTGTTCCAACTTTCTTAGGTTTTGGATTATTTGCAGGCACTACAGTAGGAGTAGACCTATTTAAAGGGCACTTGGTTCCTACAGTAGTGTCGGTGTTCCTAGTTAAAGGACACGCTTGTGTTTTGGTAGCCTTGGTACTCCTAGTTAAAGGGCATGCTTTCTTCACTTCAGTGGGAGTGATCCTAGTTAAAGGGCACATATTTCCTACTATAGTGAAAGTTCTACCAGTGGGGCACCACATCCAGCCAACTTGGGTTAACACTTTCCCAGTCGGTTTCCATTCTAATCCATGTTTCCGGGCATGCATCTCATTCACATGGTCAATAAGGCAAGAATCATGAAGACTAGAAAACATACATTCATTGCAATTCCAACATTTTAAATTAGAATTCACAGTAGGCTTAGAACGATGCACAACCGCAGAGCCTTTAGGTTTAGCTACATGATTCTTTTTATTCAAAACAGAAATAAAATTCCTAGGATGGGCTTCTACTTTCTTCTTCACTTGACTACTAGATGAGGGCAAGATCCTATCATTCTTCTTGTTTCTTTTAAGCTTAGATCTTTGAGCCTTAGTAGTGGTGCTTACTTCTGTAGAAGGCAACACGGGAATATTAGAAGCTGGTTTTGATTCCGCCTTATCTTTAGTGACCAATGTTTGAGAATGTTTAGTCCTAGGGCCCTTGTTAAGTGGTGTGACGGCTATAAGGGTTCTTTTGATTGCACTAGAGGATGATGCTGAGACAGTGGCTGCGTTATCCACAACATTCTTACCTTTTAGAGTTCGAAGTGTTTCCTTTAACTCAGCCAAGACCAGATTCTTATCACAAATTTGTTCCTCAAATCAGATATTTCCATCGACTTTCGATTCAATTGTTCAATCAATGATTGATTCTGTGCAGTGGTATCAACACATGCGGGCTGTACTGAATCGAAGAGTCGTGTATTTTTCTGTTTTAAGTTATCAACTTTGGACAAAATCTTGGAAACTCGATTATCTAGATCAAGTCTAAAATTCTCAGCGGCCTCAAGTACGTTCACACAATTAAACTCCTTAGATTTCTCTATTTCTATCGGCAAAGATTGAGCAACCTTGTCACTTGGCTGACGCTGTTTTGATTGTAAATTCAATCGAAAATTCTTTTCAAAATTTGCATCATCGATATTAACACCTTCGAATGACGTTTCAAAGATTTCTTGAATAAATTGTTGCTTGCATTCAAGCGAAATACAATTTGTTTGAATCTCATCAAAACGTTTTGAAAGCGATGAATGAATCTTGAAGCTTTAAAAATTCAGCGTCAGATTCGTGACAAGTACTATCTACCACAGTATCCACAGATTCAACATTATGCACAATAGAATCATTATCAACACTTGTATTCACACAGACAGAAACTATATCATGAGACATCACTTGATTCAGAAGCAGATCATTATGGCGTGAAACCCGTTCTATTTCAAGTAAACTGTTTTCATAAGCATCTTCCATTTCATTGAAAACACGTCTAACTTCTTCTATTTCCAAAAACAAATCTTGATCAATATTACGAAGACAAGCCTTAACATTGTTTACAAACGGAACAATTTCATCCCGAAACGCAGCTCTAGTGTGCTCAAAGTTCCATTCACCTTCCGTTATGGCCGTGGCCGTCGTACGTTCCAAAATGACCTTGTCAAAATTGGCTAAGTGTTGGTGAACCGTATTTAAGTTAACGGACGCCTTACTTACCGGTGGAATTAACTTCGTTAAATCCTTTTTGACGAGTGTAGGAGACGTACTAGGAAGGTTTTCATTTGACAAACTTTGGGGCACAAGAACTGTTAATTCTGCTAATTCCTTTTGTAAGCGAATGCGTGTCTTTTTCGAAAATTGATCTTTGTTATGTTGATCATAATCAATTGTATGGAATTTTGAAAGCATTTTAGAATGAGTTTCATCCCCAAGTGATTGTGTCTCCTCAGTACTACGAACAAAAGGTGCTTCTTTCGATTTTCCAATTATGGTCATATCATAAAGACCGGGAATATATTCCCGAGCTTGTTTTGCATAACCGGGATTAGGTGGTAAATCTTGAAGACGCTTAAGTTCGAATTCTTTAAATGATTTAGTTAAAAGATGAACCTTTTCTGTGGAAGCGTATTGTTTTAAAAGCTGTTGTTCTTTGAATTTAAGAAGTTTGGTAGCATTAATTTCCGATTCAACCTTTTTAGACTCGAGAGTTTCGAAATCCATTTTAAGTTTCTGAAAATCATTGACAACCGACTCTTTTTCTTTTAATTCATTGGAAAGATTAGCTTTTAATGATTCTATTTCTTTCAAGTGTTCAATCTTTTCAAAACGAAATTGGTCAAATTCAGAACATGTTATTTTCTCTTCTTGAGGGACCATTTCAAAAGTTGACCTTTTCTTTATGCAACGCAAGCTCAGCAGTTAGGGTGGAATTGGTATCTACGGATTGTCTGAGGGCCATATGCATTTGATCAATTATATGTTTAGGCACCATGACCAAATCATGTTGAGCATAAGATTCCATACCCGTTGTAGCATTTGGTTGAGGTTCACTCAAATGTGTAGGATTGGGTGCAACATCATTTGAGTTACTAGTTCCCGAATGCTGTTCGAGGTTGTTATTTTCATGCCCAACTTGATGTTGGTTATCATCAATATTATTAGATGTGGTTGGTACCTCACTGATGACATCAGAACCGTAGTGAGAGAGATTAGCAACGAGAGCAGCTTGGGCAGAGTGAATGTCATCACAATCCGAATCGTATGCATCAAGATCGTCCGCTTGATAAGCTGCATTAGAAGTGGAAACAACTGCAATGCCTTCAGTATCTGCTGCCCCTGGGTCTGCAAGAAATGCTAACTCCTCTGAATCTAAAATCTTCCCCTTAGATTAAGCATCAACCAAATACATCTTCTCACGAAACCATGCATCATCCCTTCTCCTTTTCGGCTGAGTACATTCCCTAGCCATATGACCTTGTCCTCGGCAATTGTAGCAAGTCACAACCTTCTTAGGACCAATAGGACTCCCATTTCCACTAGCTTGAGAATTCACAGCTTGATTGTTCCCAGTCCTTGTAGGAGGTCCATATGAATTTTGCCTTCCCTGAATAGGTTGCACCGTCACTTGACCATCTTGAACAGTGGCTTGTTGTCGAGGATTTGAAGAGGTGCGGAGCTGATTGTTTGTTGGTGGAAATCCTCTAGTTGCAACAAGTTTTGACAAGTAAGCAGTGAGATGGTTTAGAACATCAGCTGGCGTATCATTTGGTGTAAAGACCGGTGCTTGGATCGGTGGAAGTTCATTAGAGTAGAAAGCTTGTGCTGGTTGTGCTTCTATTGGAAAATATCCTTGCTGAGGAGTATAGCCCAATGGAGAAGTGTTGGCTTGTGATGGTGATGTCTGATATTGTGGTTGCTGTTGAAAAGATTGTTGATGAACACTTTGTTGATATTCTTGCTGTGGCATCATTGGTGGTTGATAAGATGGTTGCTGTGGTTGCTGATAGATGTGTGGTGGTGGCTGCTGCAAGTATGATGGTTGTTGATAAGTATAAGCCATGTTTTGTTGAGAAGCATACATTGCAAGTGGATCATGAACTTGAGTTATAGACAACCGAGCCTCGATCACATGACATTTGTGTTGCTGAAGAAATGCTTGAAGTTGATCCACATTGGTGTTATGCAAGTCCTTAGCCAATTTAACATCCGTCACGTATTTTTTCCATTCTGGAGGAAGAGTGTTCAAATACTTGGTGTTCAATTGAAAGGTAGGAATTGCCATGTCATAGATATTAAGCTCATTCAACAATAGGGTAAATATCAGATAGTAATCATTGAGAGTCTCCCCTGGCACATAGGCAAACTTATCAAAAGTATCATAAAGCTTACACTCTCGTTCTTGTTTAGTTAACGAGGTGCCTTGCATGAGAACACGAATTCTATCCCATAACTCTTTGGCAACTTTATGTTTGCTGAGGAGTTTGTAGACATCTGGAGGAAGGGCTTGGAGAATGATGTTTGTAGCATACTTATCACATTTATCTTGAATCTTCATATCTCCAGTCAACTCACCCGTTGTGCGAGGACGAGTAGTTGTTCCTTCCGTCACAGTACCATAATCTAATGGTCCATTGAGCACCGATGCCCAAATTAGATGTCCATTCTCCTTGTTCAACATATAAAGTTCCATTCGGGAAGCCCATTCCTCATACATAGTCTTTACCAACATTGGTGGTCGATTATCCGTACCCGAGAGGATGGACTTATCCGTAAGAGATGTGTACTCCATTTCAATAAGTGAAGATTTACAAAGTTGATCGAACAATGAAAGAAAGTAAATGTGTTTGTTGTAGTGTGTTAAAACCGAGAAATAATATTAAAATCCCCTAAAATATGTCCTCGATAAACCAAAAGATCCAAGTCAAAATTACACACGATGTTAAAAATTTTCAAAAACACGTTTTTGAAAAATGTTGTATCGTACTCAGATCGTGGTTGTGATCGTACTCAGATCGCAGTTGTGAGAGTACTCAGATCGTGGTTGTGATCGCACTCAGATCGTGGTTGTGATCGTACTCAGATCGTGGTGATGATCGCACTCAGATCGTAGTGATGATCGTACTTTGATCGCAGTGAGGATCGCACTCCCTATGATTGCACTTAGATCGGACTCCCAGATCGTACCCAACGATCGTACCCTGATCGCACTCCCTTATCGCAACAAGTGATCGGACTATGGATCGCAACGAGAGATCGTACTGAACAAACTTACCTTGATCGTAGTATGGATCGTAGTGAGCTATCGAAGTCAAGATCGCAACTTGGATCGCACTATCGATCGCAGTTAGATCGTAACACCAGATCGTGACGATGGATCGCAAGTAGAAACCCCCAGGGTTTATGCAATCGCAACTTCAGATCGTACTATGGATTCCCTTTTTCCTTGTTTCTCGGACAGTACACGAACACCAAAAAATTCAAGATTCTAGGCCAAAAAATGAATCAAACAACCAAAAAATTTTGTGTTTTTAACCCAAATAACAATACCAAATCACTATAACAAGTAATAGGATGAAGTAAATCAAGATTAACCCCTAAAAACACGAAATTTTTTTTTTTGGTTCGTATGAAAATGGATCAAAAATGGCGAGAATCAAGAACACAAACACAAGAACTAAACAATCATCCCATGGCTCTTGATACCATTTGTAGGATTGTAAATCTATGCTTATGTTTTTAGAGAGAGAAAGAGATAGAGAGATGGTGGATTATACACACTTCTAGAGAGAGAAACCAATGTTTTACTATGTGAAAAAATGAATAACCACACCACCCTCTCCATCTAAGGAGAGGGTTTATATACCAAGCCCATATGATGGGCTTGGGCTTGCATTGGGCCGCCGGCCTACACATGTTGTAGGCTTGGCTTGGCCTTGTTTGTTTAATATTAAGTTAACTAAACTACGAGCTATTACATATACTATTGTTGGAGTGACCGATCCTTCTTAATACGTAAAACATATTTCCAACATGGGTCAAAACCATTTTCTGATGGTGATTCCGATGAAGCTTATTCCGATTATGCTTATTCCGATGAAGCTTATTCCGATGATGCATTCCGATGGCTTTATTCATATTCGGATGGATTATTTCGATGGAACTTTCGGATGGATTCTGTATCGACATTCCGATGGATTCAGTATTAATATTCCGATGGAAATCTCAAAAAAAAAAAAGAAAAAAAAATTTGCTTTGACTAAAAAAAAAAAAAAAATAATAATAAAAAATAAAATCTAAATGACACATTCCGATGACTCAATTTCATCTGTCCAAAACTTTCAACTACATCACTCACCGAGTCAACTCGGTAATTACCGAGCTGACCAGGTCAACTCAGTGAGTCAAGAATACCATCAATCAGCAACCTGCCTTATCACTCCACAATCAACTTCTCAATACTACCTAACCCATCGACACCTAATACCCAACTAGACTCTATTTACAAACTGAAATATCATCACATTCAAGATTTAAGATCACATTCAAGACTCTATTTACAAATGTTAATCCCATTCAATCCATAACACAAGATTTAGAAGAGATATTTAGAGAGAGAAAGAGAAGAAAAGTAGAGAGAGAAACAAGAGAGAATTTGGAAGGTTTATCTTTACTAGAGAGAGAAAGTAAAATGAACCAACACCCTCTTCCACACATGGAAGAGGGTATATATACCCTTGGCTTATGGGCCGTGGGTTTAAGTGACTTGAGCCAGGCTTGGCTTTGTTTTGGGCTTACGCCCCTAACTTATACAATATTAGCTTAAAGTCCAAGCCCGGTTTTCCCGACTAACCTATTATAATACAAGACCTTTAACGACTAAGATGACCTATTACATTCTTGTTCGACTATATAAAATATAGGGCTAACAATCTCCCCCAATGTATCAGTCATCTTAAAAAGCTTAAAAAGCCTAAGATGGTTGAGTGAATACATTCTTGTAGACGAGATCTTCCTGCTTTGGTCTTGTATCTTGGTCTTGATCTTGTTTGTAACGGCTTTGTTCCTTCATGCCTTGTGATCTTTATCTTGAGCCTTTGTCATTTGACTTTGAGTGCTTGAGATCTTCATCTGTACTCCTTGTGACTAAGATGACCTAATACATTCTTACATTCTTAGGTATCTTGATTATCGCCATCTTGTGCTCTTGTGACTTCTGAATCGACATCGGTTGCACAGCTACGCCACCTTCTTGATATGCAACAACATATATAGACACGGATAAAATGGCTTTGAACATTTCATCCTAACTCGGTAGCGTTTTACCTCCGGTCGGTGAAGATCGTTTAGACGGTATTAGATACCGTACCTGTGATTGGGTAGATTCGATTAAGAATCTCCTTGACAGGGTTTCCCGGCGGTAGTAGCCAGTTCTCTTTACTCGACCGTCTCAAAGTAGACTGCGAATGTAAAGAGTGAATCAAAAAGGATACGGTTATCCGTTTGATTAGAGTCGTCAATTCAGAATTCCTGGAACAAGTTTGATTCTATAAGAATCGCACCATTGTTGCTTTCCAGTTTGCCACAAGCTCGATTCATAAGAATCTTGCATGTTACCTACCGCAGTGCTGTTTGATGTTGACACTGGAAGGATTTCCATTCGTCACTGTGAACACTAAAGAGTGTCACTCTGAATGTTCTAGCAAGATCACACGGATTTTGCGAAGAAACCTGGAATCAAGTTTGAATCAATTAAGAATCGAAACTTAGTTGCTTTCCAGTTCTCACAAGTTTGATTCGTGTAGAATCGCACAAGTTACCTACCATGAGCTTGTTTAATGCTGGCTCAAGCAGGATTTCCATCTTCATTGTGAATAGTATCACTCAGATGTTCTGGCAATATCACAAGGATAATGCGTAGGACTCGATTGTGTCCTAATGAGATGATAGATAAATCTCGTTTGGCTCTAGACTCAATAAGTGCATTTTGGTATTCGGAGGCTGGAGCAGACTGCCACCTTTTTCAATATTAACTAACTCGGAGTGAGAAAGTCAATAGATACGTGTTGATCTCCGTGACAATAAGACAAGTTTCTTTTGAAAGAAACTCGAATGGCTGGGGAAGGGTTGTGCATCGCATCACTGGGTCCATGACACTTGTCTTCAAAAGATGTGTTAACCCGGTTTCTACCTAAGTTGCATAGAATATTCAACTCCTTCAATGCTTACCAATACGTCATCATTAGCACCTTGTTGTGATTGTTCTAGTGCTAACTTAAGTAATTGGTCCGCATTCAGCTTCATTCCACTCCATCTTTCCTAAGGACAACTATTTCTAGCTATGGAATGTCCTTGGGTAGATCCCTCCGGTTCAGATTAGATCATAGGACTTAGTTTCCTATCCTAAACCACCTTTTGACTCCATCGTTCCGTCGTGGATAGTAGGTTGTTTTGGGTAAAGATCGTAACCATAAAACCATTGAAAACCATTCAAAGTGCTTGATAAAAATCAAAACTTTTAACACTTTGCAAGTTTTATATTTTTGAAAAGCTCCCCCTACATACATGCATCGATATACGAAATAGTTTGGCATGTGAAGGAAAGAGTTGCACTTGAGTCTTTAAGATCACATGTTGCGATATATTACATTTTAATCATATTTTCTCCCCTATCTCTAATATAAAAGCATAATATTAGAGATATCAATTGATTAAAATATGACATTTTCTAAAAACCGTTTGGGAGAGAAACATGTGTGCACGCATGAGTCATGGAACATTAAGTCGGGTAGCTCCCCCTCAACAATATATGTGTGTCTTGAGACAAAATTTGACAAAATTTAAGAAAAACGACATCACAATATATGTTGAGGTACGGAGTTGAGATGCCTTGTCCGATATAAGTTATTACTTATGACAGTTTTAACCATTTTCAGAATGTGTTGGATACATAAAATATGACAATTTTAGAGATGTACCCAACAACATTAAAAGGCTTGATTTTAAAACGCTCCCCCTCAAAATTTGATCAAAATAACATATGACAATTTTGAGATATGAAAACCACATATGAGGAAGGGAGTGTTGAACACACAATTTTGAAAGATTTAGAAAAATCTTTTGAGAAAGTCTTGAAAAATTATGTTCAACGGTTTTAAAATAAATTCCAATTTACATGAGCTCAAAACTTTGAATGTCTTGTGACTAGCTCATGACCGAGAAAAATTAATTTCCCGTTGTGAAGGATAGGTTATCATCCGTGATAAACTTTCCTTAAGTGGAAGTACGAGTTCTAAGCTGACATTTACTTAGAAGTCGTTTTTCATGAACTTAAAAACTTTGAATGTTTTTATGAGAAGCTCATGACCGAGAAATGTGATTTTCTCGTTAAGAAGGATAAGTTATCGTCCGAGATAAACTTTCCTTAGTTGAGGTCCGAGTCCTAAGCTGTGATGCGCTTAGAAGTCATCGTGAGAGTATATCAAGCAGCTTCATTTGCCAAAACCTCCAAGTCTTCTGGAGTCATATACTTCATACCAAGACGGCCAACGAGATACGCAAACCTATCTTTCGATAGAGCTTTTGTAAACAAGTCTGCCAGCTGGTACTCAGTTCTGACAAAGTATAATTCTACGATGCCACGTTCCACTTGTTCCTTGATGAAGTGATATCTGACATCGATGTGCTTGGTGCGGGAGTGCTGAACCGGATTGCAAGATATGGCTATGGACGACTTTGAGTCACAATACATAGGTATTTTATCAAAGTGGAAGCCATAATCCGTGAGTTGAGTTCTCATCCAAAGGACTTGAGCACAGCACGCGGATAGAGCCACATATTCTGCTTCAGCTGATGAGAGCGAAGTGCAATCCTGCTTCTTTGACGACCAGCTGACAAGCTTGTCTTCCCCTAGAAATTGTATGCTACCAGAAGTGCTTTTTCGACTATCAAGACAACATGCGTGATCAGAATCTGAAAAAGCTGTTAGATGAAAACCGGTTTCCCTCGGATACCAGAGTCCCATGTGAATGGTATTCTTAAGGTACCGAAAGATCCGTTTAACCTCTTTGAGGTGCTTTTGAGTAGGTCTGGCTTGATATCGTGCACAATAGCATGTGGCATGATGAATATCAGGCCTGCTGGCTGTAAGGTACATAAGTGACCCGATCATACTGCGATATCGCGTTTGATCTACGAGATATGAGTACAAGTCAGCGTCTAGGGATGTGGTCGACAATGGTGTACCAACGCGAGCACATGAGGTCATACCATGCTTTTTAAGTATCTCTTGAGCATACTTAGCTTGGTTTATGAAGATACCACGTGGGGATTGATGAATCTGGCGGCCTAAAAAGAATTTTAGCTCCCCCATCATTGACATTTCAAATCTGCTGTGCATTAATTTTTCAAAACGTTTTGAAAGTTTTGGGTTCGTAGAACCAAAAATAATGTCATCAACATAAAATTGCACCAGCATTATGTCATCCCCATATTTATTAGTAAAGAGAGTAGGATCAATAGAACCTTTGGAGAATCCTTTGGACACCAAGAAGTTTGAAAGTTCTTCGTACCATGCCCTTGGAGCTTGTTTAAGTCCATATACAGCCTTCTTGAGACGATAGACTTTGTCAGGATGATGAGGATCGATGAATCCTTCCGGCCGATTCACATACACTTCTTCCTTCAAATGACCGTTGAGAAAATCAGTTTTAACGTCCATCTGAAAAACCGTGAAGCCCTTATGTGCAACATAAGCAAGGAATATCCTGACTGCTTCCAAACGAGCGACTGGAGCGAATGATTCATCGTAGTCTATGCCTTCTTGTTGACGGTATCCCTTAACCACAAGACGAGATTTGTTTTTGATGATGGTTTGTTCTTCATCCAGTTTGTTTTTCCAGATCCATTTGAAATCTAAAATTGACATTCCATAGGGTCGGTCAACAAGTTCCCAAACATTTAGGCGTTCAAACTGATGAATTTCGTCTTGCATTGATTCAATCCACGCATGATCAGTCATGGCTTGTTTGATGTTTGTAAGTACAGTTGAACTCACGCTGAGTGCATACATACACACATCGCCATCGGTTTCGAGTTGTCTGCGTGTTCGAAGCGGTTGTGAAGGATTTCCAATGACTTGCTCCAATGGATGATCACGTGTCCAATGGTGAGTGGATGGATATGGTTGGTAGAATGTATGCATGTTGGACGGATCAACATGTTGAGTAGAAGACTCTCCGACTTCGTGTACCAGTGTACCGAACGAATTGATAAATTCTTCTTCGTTAGGTTGTGCATCGACTGCTTGATTGTTGTTTCCTCCTTCAGCATTGACGGTTGGTGATGTTGGTTGTATGACAGTTTCTTGAGTTTGTTGAGTATCCACTGGAATTGTCTCTTGAGCAACGGTTGCTGAAGTAGATGCAGTTGTGTCTTGTTGATTTTGTGCGGGTGCATCAGCAGTATTGGCAGCGGAAGGCTTTGACACAACTTGATTGTTTCCATAGTAATATTCATCAAACATTGGATCATATAAATCAACCAACTCATTCATTTGTGTCGTATCCGTTGAGTCTGCTGTAGGAGTATTTTCTTGACATTCTTGCACGGGACGTACACTGTTGTGTGTAGGTGCCATTACTAGACATTGAGGTGCGGGACTTGAGCTGTTGTGATCAAGTACCATTTGTGGCAATTCGTCAAAGTTCACATGAATTGTTTCGACAATAATCTTTGTTCTCTTGTTATAGACTCGATATCCTTTCGACAATGTAGCATACCCCACAAAAATACATGCATCACCTTTTTCTTTCATCTTGTCGAGATTCTCACCGTCTTTAAGGATGTAGCATAAAGATCCAAATACGTGAAAGAATTTGACAGTAGGTTTCCTGCCATTGATGATGTGGTAAGGTGTCTTTTCATGTCTAGGGATGACGAGAGTACGATTATGAGTATAACAGGCAGTTGCAATTGCTTCAGCCCAGAAGAATAGCGGTAATTTTGAAGCAGAAAGCATTGTTCGAGCAGCCTCAACCAAAGTACGGTTCCGTCTTTCGACAACGCCGTTTTGTTCAGGAGTTCGAGCAATAGACATTTGATGTTCGATGCCTTCTTCTTGAAAGTAAGATTGCAAGTTCTTGTTCAAAAATTCAGTACCCCTATCCGTTCTTACGGTTAAGACTTGAGCTTGAAGATTGCGTTGTATCATCTTGAGAAAGTTTTTGAGAACCTCTGGTGTTTCATCTTTGGACCTTAAGAAGAAAGTCCATGTGTATCTAGAGTAATCATCAACAATCACGAGAATATACTTTTTCCCGTTAATACTCTCAACACGCATGGGACCACATAAATCCATGTGTAGAAGTTCCAATCGTCCTTTTGAGCTTGGGGTAGTCTTTGTTTTGAAAGACTTCCGTTTTGCTTTCCCCAACTCACAAGAAGAACAAAGATGGTCTTTGACGAATTTCAACTTAGGAAGACCGGTCACAATATCATTCTTCGAAAGCAAGTTGATGGTGTCAAAGTTGAGATGTGACAATCGTTGATGCCATAACCATGCTTGAGATGATGAAGCTTTAGCCATTAAGCAAATTGGATTTGTTGAAGATGTGTCTTGAAGAGTTACTATGTAAAGATCAGAACCACGAGAACCTGTAAGAAGGTCATTCCCATCGTAGTCTCTAACATAGCAAGTAGATTTCCGAAAAGCTACTTCCAAATCCGCATCACAAAATTGACCAACCGAGAATAAATTATGATTCAGTCCCTCGACGTAATAAACCCGTTTGATAGTGAGATATCCTTGAACCAAGTCTCCATATCCGAGTATCGGTGCAAATTGATCATTTCCAAACCGTACCGTACCCAGAAACTTCTCCACGAAGTTAATGAGAAGCTTGAGATTGCCCGTCATGTGCTTTGTTCACCCGGAGTCCATTATGAATAGGATGAATTCGACGAGCTGCAGAAGAATTAGAAGACAATGTAGCATTTGACAAATAGGAGCCCTTGATAGAAACGGGTTCCAAAATAGTAGTGGACCTAGATTCTAAAGGTAAGCTAACATTCATAGACCCAATTAGGATAGGGGTTGTCTTAGGTACCCATTTGTATCCGGGTTGTGTAAATCTTGAATACCCCCGAGTACATGTCCTAATCATGTTCTCATAAAGCTTCTTTAACCTGCTTTGTTTACGTAGAGTAGTGGATTCTAACGCACTTAGTTTCTTAAGTGGTTGATTAGTGGATTGATTCAAAGTTCTTGTGGGTTCACTAGTACTAGTGGGCACATGAATAGGCTTCCTAGTTCTAGCATTCACGCGATTATGATTAAGAGCACAAGCATCATGATTGAAAGTATGAACCCATTTGCCACATTCAACACAAACAAATTCAACATTCGAGGTCTTAGCATTTAAACTGTCATTACATGCAGTTACAGACGTTTTATTCTTAGAAAACTTAAAATTCCTACGGTGATCTTCTACTTCATTCTTCTTCCCTTGACTATTGTTAGGCATGACTCTATCTTCAATTCTAGTGCTCTTAAGCTGTGGTCCGCTAACGCTAGTAGTGGGGTTTACTCCTGTAGAAGAAGACACACGTTGATTAGTTTTCCTAGTATTCTGAGGTAAATGCGTTGTTCCAGTTTGAGTGGACCTAGTGTTCATCTTATACATTCCAGGTGCTATCACATTTGTGCTCTTATCATTTCCTATCTTAGGCAAAGTCTGTGGGGATTGTCCCAAAATAGATGATTTAGGGCATTTAACCGCATTCGGTTGACGAACTGCGGATGGTTTACCCAAAACAGACTTTCCTTTTATTTTCTCAATGAGTTTCTGTAACTCACTAATGGCTATGTCCCTTTCTTTTAGCTGAGCTTTCAAATCATTTATTTCGAAATCTTTTTCATTTAGTATACGAAACGAAGAAGCTGACATTTCTTGACACTTTTTATGATTATGAGAATTTTCACCTTTTTGTAAAGCAAGTTCAAGAGAAATGGAGTGTTTCTCAAGTTGAGAAAAACTTTTCGAAAGTTTGTTATATGACTGAATTTGTTTTGAAAGCTCTACTTCAAGATTGCGACATTTCTCGTCCGATTCAGACACTAGACATGCTACATGACAATATTGATCAAGATCGGTATACACACCAAGTATAGATTCATATGGTCAGCATAAAAATATTCCTTCGAAAGTCGATCAATTTCGTTAGAAAGTTGGTGTTCTTGTGTCTTTAATTTAATTTGAAGAAAATCAACTTCATCTTCAAGAGATTTGACATAGCTTAAATCAGTTAACATTTCCTCAGTGAGAGCATTATAAAACATTTCCACATTTTTTGAAAGATCATCGATGGTTGGAACAATGCATTGTTGAATGACGACTTCTACTTGTGGGTTAGGTTTAATATTCCAAATGGTATCCCTAGAAACTTTTTCATAGTCGACGACACCTTTGTACAAATTTAAAACCCCTTGTTTTATAAACTCAAATTGTTGAACACTTTTTCTTTTCTCATCCCATTTACGTTTTTCATCCGAAATTTGTTTTTCTAACAAAATTGATTACTTTTTGAAACTCCTTTTTAAAGAAACTTTCTTTTGGGGTTCATCACTTGGTGGTGGAACACTATTGTACATCTTTTGTTCTTTGGAAAGTTCTTTTTGAGGAACAAACTTAATATAATTATCAGAATCAGAAAGGTTTATTAAATCACTTAAGTTTGATCGACTTTCTTCTTGTTGACGAATGATTTCGTCGCAGTCAGGGGAAAGCATAAGAGCAAGATTATCTACATAACAACCGATATCATAAAGAGCAGGCTTGGTGCTTTGAGCTTTCTTGAGATATTCAGGCTTGACAAAACTCGTTTTCATATTTCTATTGAGCATATTCATAGTTTGAATAGACTGACCCGTTTTGTAAACAATGTTGTTTAACGTGTCGACTCTCTTTTCCAAAGCAAGAATTTTTTCAATATCCTTTTCTTCACGAGTTTTATAAAGCTCAGTTTGTTCTTTGTTAACCGACTCTAATTCAGTAATTTGGAGTTTATGTAGCAGCAGTTGTTCTTCAAGTTCCGATATCTTCTGTTTTGACATATGAATTTCGTGTGTTACTTCAGAACAATATTGTTCGTTGAGCACCTTACGTTCATATACCAAACCATTAGCTATTGCAACCCGCCGATCAGCTTCTTTTACAAAATCACACTCTTTAAGCTTGTCTATCTCCTCGGCTAAGGATGTGTTTGCTTGCTTCAAACGTTTATTAGCCTCTTTGTTTTCCTCAATTTCATGTTTTAAAGAATCAATAATAGAAGCAAGCAAATCACGGTCCTCATCCGAGTCAGTATCCTGAACAGCTTTTCCGTCATCAGTACACATATGTTGTGAATCCGTAGAGATATTGCTATCCTCTGTGTCCATTACATATGTGTCATTGATGCTTTCGGGTTGCTCAGGATGCCGTCGTTCATTAGCAAACACATTATAGTTATCATGTGATGGTACCTTTTCAAGTGGCTCAGAATCATAGATGGGTCCAGAAGTATCATCAGTCTTTGGGATAACTTCTTGAATCTTTTCCATGTACACATAATGTGCCTCTAACTCTTGATCATCGGCTTCATCATCAGTGTCATCACGCCAGTCAACTTCATCTGCTATGAGTGGAATTCCTGCTTCTTCTTTCTTACACAGCAGCATCTTTTCCTTGTGATACCCTGAGTCCTTAACCCGTTTTGGCTTCTTGCATTCCCTATCCATGTGCCCAAAACCCTTGCAGTTGAAGCATTGAATCCCAGTCTTCTGCACAACCGGAGTGCCTACAGTATCTCTAGCCCCAACTTGATTCAACATCCTCTGATTATCATACCTAGCATCACGATCATACCTAGGTGCATGATCAACTTCCTTATATCTAGCATTGGATGATGATCTAAGGTTGTTGTTGGTAGGTTTGTAGATCTTCTTATAAGTTGTGGTGAGTAAAGACATGAGTTCTACAATCTTCTTGTCCCTTGAAGTTTGTTAATCATCACTGTCTCCATCTGACTCGGTGTCATACTTTGGAGGTGGAGTGGGGACAATTGCTTTTGCTTTGTGTTTAGCAGCAGCTAGAGGTTTGGTGGATGAGCTTGATGACTTTGAGGAATGAGTAGGTGGTTGTTGACGGGGAACGGGTTTTGTTGAAGTAGCAGCCACAAAATCAATAGATTTAGCAGACCGTTCTGCCTTTTCAGCCCTTAGTTCATTCACTTCATTCTGATGTTGTTTTAAGATATCATAATGTTTGTGATAGGAGATGGTCTTGATATCTTCCCTTTGTTTAACCAAAGTCACAAACCTTTGCCATTCCGGTTTGAGTTGAAGTAAAAACTGAACATTGGCATGATGATTGGAGATGGTGCACTGATTTCTGACAAGCTCATTCATCATTTTGTAGAATCTCGAGTAATATGAGTCAAAGGATTCACCATCTTCAGATGTGAATTTTCCAAACTCCCAAAGTAGATTAGTCTCGAGATCTTGAACATTGATTGACTCACCTTGCTTCAATCGATGAATTGCATTCCACATTTCCATAGCATTAGGACATGCATCAACTGTGGAATAGATATCGTTATCAATTCCAGTGAGTATGAAATTTACAGCATCAGCTTCAGCTTGGAGGAGTTTCTTTTTCTCAGCAGAACATGTGTCAAAATCCTCCATAGCTCGTATAGTTGATGAAGTACCATCCTCTGCCTTTGTGGTAATTGGTCTGAATTCAAAATCTGGAGGTGGATTCTCAAGGCAGTGACGAAGAGCAGTTCGGTTTTCTTTTCCGTCGAGAAATCTGAGAAAACGAGATCTCCATTCAACATAGCAACCGGCAGTGAGCACAGGTGGATTACCGTTGCCACCTTGTTCCAAACGAATTTGATTAGCAGTTGCAATGTTGATGTTGTTGTTAGACATGGTGAATACTTGTGAATGAATTACAGATCTTAGTGGATTTGTTGTGATGATGTGTGGTTAAAATTGAAATTCCGAAATTTCCAAAAAAAATTTCTCAGTCTGACAATAAATTCCTCAGCCTGACAAAACGGTAAGCCGAAAAAATTTTGTATCGCCAAATTTTGAATTTGAGTTAGAAATAGCCAAAAACTAATAGGGAAAAAATTTGATTTTACTTGACCTAAAAATTTTAACTCTTTTTTTAATCTTCGTGTAAACGATGTTCCGAAACTAGTCTAGATAGTGGCTAAGTCTAAAAATTACTCAAACAAAATACCCATCGGAATGTCCATCGGAATAACCTTGTCGGAATGACCTTGATCGGAATACCCTTGTCGGAATACCCTTGTCGGAATAACCTTGTCGGAATACTCTAATCGGAATGTCAAATCGGAATACTCAAATCGGAATGTCAAATCAGAATGTCAAATCGGAATGACCAAATCGGAATCCCTAAACCCTATTCCGATTACACTGATCGGAGTAACTGTAAACCCCTTTCCGATGACCTGATCGGAATAAATCCCACTTTTTTCGGACAAAACTCAACCAATTCGTGATTTTAAGCCAAAAATGATCAAAACACCCAAAAATTTTGTGTTTTTAGCCAAAGTAACAATAACAAATCTCTACCACAACTATGTAGAAGATTTGTATCAAGAAAAAACCATAAAAAAACACAAGAAAATTTTTGGGACGTGATATATAGATCAAAATGACCACGAAAAATCAAGAACACTAATATATAGATTTTTACTCGTTGAAAGTTCGTTTTCTCGGTATCTAATCGAATTGATTTCCGGTTAAATGTGCGAGATTAGTTGTTCTTGGTGAATCAATATTTTTGGATGTGATAAAATAAATGTGCAAGACTTAAAATTAAATGAAAAGTAATTAAAACTACAACTAGTTGAAACGTAAACGATGCATATTTAAAACTTGGAAAGTAAATGACGAGAACTTAAATGATGTAAAATCAAAGGCTTGACGAAAAGTAAATTGACAATCAAAGTAAAAATGCGGAACGAAATTAAAATAGACTAAAAATAAAACGAGAAAAATTGACACTTAAGCTAAAACAAGATATGAAACAAAACAAACCACCCATCGGAATACACCCGATCAGAATCCAAATCGGAATCCGATCGGAATGTATGATCGGAAAGTAATGATCGGAATGAGCAACTGGGCATGATCGGAATGTTTGAAAACCTACTGATCGGAATATCAACCCCGTCGTCGGAATATAGGAAGAAAAACTTATAATCGGAATATACTAAAGAAAACATCCAAATCGGAATAAGCAAACAACCCCACAATCGGAATAACAAGAAAATAACGCAGGTCGGAATCCCCTAAACCCTTTTCCGATCTATAGATCGGAATAAGGTGTGGCTGGTCGGAATGTATTGATCGGAAAAGGGTTTACCTTTTCCGATTGATATTTGATCCGAAACTTTAGCTAAAGCAATAAGCTATGGTTATAAGCTTAAACTTAAAACTTAGAACGAATCAAAACTGAAATGGAATCAATAAGCACAAATAACAACTAATCAAACTTAAAAATAAGCAAACTTTGAAATCCAAACATAAAAAGATGAACTTTTAAGCACGAAAACATGAATGAACAACACGGATCAAATGTAATCGCACCAAAAGCAAACAAAAATCAAGAAAGGAAGATGAGAGATTAAGACAAGAAAAGTAAAGATTAAAGAACAATAATTAAAAACTTATTTGAAAATTAAATGAGTAAAAGTGCATAACAATTAATTAAAGTGCAAGAAATAAAATGACAAGAAATGAAAATGGTGGAAGAGTGGTTTGTCAAGCCACCAACAACTTGAAAAATGAAGACTAATGGTCTATTTATAGTGGTGATTAGGGAGGGGCTTAGGAAGCTTCCTCCCTCTTTCCTCTTTTCCTTAATTGCGTCATTAGGTCCCTCCTTTCTTTAATCTTCTTAAATCTTGGACTTAAATGATTTTGTCTTCGGGATTTCTTTGAACTTGTCTTGTATTTTCTTCATAAATAAGACTCGAGTTCTTCGGCTCTTTAGTGAACTTCCGTCCTTTGACTTTTTCTTCGATAAATCTTTAGAATTGGTCTTGGACTTCCGTTCTTCTTCTGCTCTTGATCTTTCGACTTCATCTTTCGTCTTTTTCTTCGATAAAAGCCTGTGAATGCCCGTGTTTTCTCCACTTTTCACCTTTTCATCCTAAATCACAACAAAAACACAAACCACGCATAATTCCGACATTTACGACATAAAATACACGTTTTGGCTCGGTTATTATTGTAATTAAGTGGTAAAAAGGATGGGTATTTTCACACCTATCAAACACACCACACGAATCTTCAATCACCTATCCACTATAGGCTCTATTTACAAACTGAAATATCATCACACCTTTGTTTCAATATGTCCCATTAAACGAAAAAAAAAAAAAAATTAGAAATGATCTCAGTTATGTTTCGTCCATATCTTTTGAAGATATGTGAGACCCTAAAGATCTCTTCGAAACAATAATCCATCACAGACCTTTCTCAAAACCGACATGCAATAAACATTAAACCTACCCGTGACCATCTCTCGTATAGATCTTGATGCTGCATCGATATAGTAATGAAATTAATTGTTGTATTTCGTTTATTATTGTTGGTGCGATGGATCTATGTTTCTGAGTTTACGAGGTCGAGAAGATAAAGGGTTAATATGAATTGATTTGTGTTCTTGTTCTTGAATAACACGATTCAACTAAAGATCACTGAGTAACTCAGATTATGTTTGATCTTGAGTGAGATTTCTGAGATGAGAACTGGGTCATAAGGGATGAGATGAGATGAATGTTATGTTTACTTAACAGAGATCTAGATTGATTCGTTTTTTGATCTATTTGATCCATATTGTCTGTTGAGAAGATGTGACAGAGATAAGGAAGATGATGGGGCGGATGTTTTGAGGTGTGTGATTAGGTTTTGTGGATCTATTTTTTTATTGAGGAGGAGATAAAGTTAAGGAGTCGTCTGTGTTGTAAATGAGGGTTAGCCTAATATTTAGGATTTGAGGCCACTTATATCTCACTCTCTTTCTCGGGTAGAAATATTTGTTATGGGCCGAGTAAGTTTAATGATACAAATTAAATGGATCTGCTTATAATTGACGGACCTAACCTCCTCCCACGATTATATTATGCAAATGGTCGGTCGAGTGTACAATTTTTTTTTCTAGACGAAATTGAATACTCATTTTTTTGACCAAGTATCTACAAATAGAAATAGTGTGAATGGGATGCATGGTTTCTTATAATTGTGGGTCACGTGAAGTATGGGTTGGGACCGAATTATGATGGATGTGCGGATTATGGGGATATGGTGATTACGGGTTTATTCCGATTAAAGAAAATCCTCGTTTTGAAACCCTAATCTCTCGAAAAATTTTCGACGACCTCACCGCGGAGGTCGATCCGCGCATCAGTTGGGTATATGATTGATTTTGGGCTTCAAAAGTCAAGTTTGCTAGACGACGTTGACGATCTCTCTTTCTCTAGTCATCGTTGGTTCCCTAGTTAACGACACTCACTCATACTCAACACACACAACAAACACGAAGACAAAAACAAACAAACACCAAAACGATCCTTTAAGATTCACTAAAATTGTCAAAAACGGCTAGTATTCGGGTAAAGTAATGTCAAGTGATTACGAAGTGGATTTGGTATTTATTATTTGAAGGTGAAGTGGAATATCACGAAGGCGTCTACTCAATTCATCATCGAGCCTTTTCACCCCCTCTATCGATTGATAATTCGCTTCAGCATTTATGATTGAGACTTGATTTATCTAGTTTCCACTGTCAAGGGGTGGATGGTCGACGACATGGACAACTATCACTTAAGGAGTTACGTTGTAGTGCTCAGTGTCACACTCACCTGTAGTTGTGGATACTTCAAGAGGTGTTTTACATCTTATACTTCTCTCTTCTTTTATGTATAAGGTACTAAGAGACGTTTCTCTGCACCGTTCGTCAATCGACAATAGTGCTAAGCGTAAGTAACAAATTTGGGAGATTGTACTTCAGTTTCAAGTTTGAAATATCAGGTTTACTTCACCAGTGGTCACTACAGATAGCCGAAAGAATACGAGGTCGGTAAGTTTAGCCAGAGAGTACAAGAGTAGAGATGTGATCATCAAACAATTCTCACGAGCAACTTGAGCTACAAAATGTCAACAAAGATTTCTACTTCAGACACGAACATCTCGCGATTCTGATTGTACTTGTCAGATGATGCTCCCGAGTGTTCTTAACCACCACACTCTTGACAAGAACATCTCACGATTCTGATTGTACTCGTCAGATGATGCTTCCGAGTGTTCTTAACCTTCTTACTCCTGATAAGTACATCTCGCGATTCTGAGCGTACACGTCAGATGATGCTTCTGAGTGTTCGTCACCATCATACTTTCGACAAGAACATCTCGCGATTTTGACCGTACACGTTAGATGATGCTTCCGAGAGTTCGTCACCATCATGGGGGAAGAACGTGTACTTTGGAGACTTATTTCCCACTCCGGAGTACTTAGTTCAACCTCCAGGGGGAAGTATTCTACAAGCGTGAGATGATTTGTTGCAGATTTCTTACATGTTCCCCCAAACTCATAATCATGAAGACCAAAAATGTCAAGGTAGCAGTTACTTGGTGGGGTTTACTTCTTCTTCTACAAAATTCCGCTGTGCACTTTAAATGTCAAAGATAGAAGATTGCTCAAGCTACAGGTGCTGCTCAAGACAGGGATATTGGTTTGGGGGAAGCTGATTCAGAAGCTTCGTCAAAAAGAAGTCTATGAAGAAAGCTTTTCAAGGCATGTGGTATGAATTGGGGGGAAGTTAATCCAGTTCATACATGATACAATGGTTCCTCAACAAGCAAAGACAAAGAGGATTCAAACTGAGGTATAAGTTTTTCAAGAAGACTTGAAGACAACGGTGTCATCCTCAGCATTGGAAGCAAACTTAATACTGTCATACTTTTGTTGTATTTGCATTTGTTAGGAACATTGTAAGTAATTCCGTATGTCTCCACATTGGGGGAAGATTGTTAGCCTTAAAATGTGTGCGACTAACGGAATTGCATTAGTTTCATAGCCGGGACTTGCAGGGACTAATATTGTCATATGTAATAGTCCAAGTCCCGTGCTATATATACCCCTCCATACTTCCATGGAGGGGTGAGGTTGTTCATTTTCTTTCTTGTCTTTCTCTCTCTCTAATAAACACACATTTATTAGAGTATCTCTTTCTCTCACTACAATGGCTAAACACCTCTATCATCCTCCCCGACCTCCAAATCGAACCCATGTTATTAGTGAATCCAAGTTAACACAATCATCTCCCTCAATTGCTTGAGTTCAAGGCCTTGTGTGCTGACAACTTGTACCAAGTCTGCATTTTGCTTTTGCAAGATTATGCAGACTGCTGTCAATTCCATTAGGGTCATTGGTTCCAATCTGCCCTCTTCTAAAATAGGTATTTGACCTCCCAAGTCAGATTCATTGGGCATGGATGAGGGCTTAATGATGGTGGGATTGCCTTGGCCAACTGCTAAGCCAGAACCAATAGTCCCAGCCTCATCCATAACACCAGCCACACTTGTGGTGGTGGTTCTCTCTGCTACATGGCTAGGACCACTAGAGGAGAACACTCCAGTAGTCCTTTGACGTTTTTGTAACCTATATTGTGTTGGTGGAGATGATGATGTGGATTGGGTGGATGTGGGTTGATTAAGGGGTGTTTGGGTTTGTGAAGGTTGTGTGTCAACGTTTGAAATAGGCACATCAACGCCAACATTTAACGTGTCAGCGTCGAAGGATTCTTGGTCAATTTGCATATGGTGTGGTGAAGGTAATGGTTCTGGTATTGGGTCAATTTGGGGTTGGGGGTCTGGTTGGGGTTGAGCTGCTGCAATGACAGCAAGCATAGCTTGGGTTAAGGGTAGGTCACGATGTGGGGGTGAGTTCATCTTCATAAAAATTGCTTTCTTTTGCACAGGGATCTCATAAAAATCATTATGATCCCTTGTGCAGTATTCTTGAACAACAAAAACCATTTGTAAAAATTTGGGATATGCTAAAGTCATTTTGCTCCCTTTATTTTTACACATGCCCTCAAAAATCATTTTGGAATAATTAAAATTTTGCCCAGTAGCAATACACACAATAGCACCAGCAATAGATCTATTGATCTCATTGTGTGCAGTGCACTTGGGACTCAAACATTGTAGGAGGACATGTATGAGGTACTTCCAGGCTGGGGGAAACTCCTGTTTATGATATTTATTTAAAGTTCCTTCATTAGGAAAAGGATAACCCAAAGCCCTTAGTCCTTGTTCTATTTCACTAATGGGAAGGGTGGTTATACCATCAGCATCATCAAGATGCAAGGCTTGGCGTACCACAGCCTCAGTAACCACCCAAGGTCTCCCATGAACAATAGAAGATAATGTAGTCACTCTATTAACTGTTGAGGAACTGACAGTGTTCCAAAACTATTTAATATGTGTGACAGGAATGAGTGGTGCATGAGAAAGAGCATAGCTAATAGGAGATGCGTTCAAATACGCCACCATTTGTGTGTATCAGGGAAACAGAGTATCATCAGCTTCAAGATACACAATCATGTTGTGTTGACTTCTGAACCCCAATTCCAAATCCGTAGGTTTAAACTTTGGTGCCATTGATGAAAGCTGTTAAAAATGATTGATGAAGATGAAGTTGATAATAGAATATTATGTTAGACAAGAATAATAGGTACCCTGTTTAAAAATAGGAGCCAAATTTATAGGAGAAGAAAATGCATGTGATTGGCCCAAAAATAGGCAAGTATTTTCAAAATGTAATCATGAAAATATTGAAAAATAATAAGTTTATCTCATGCATTAAATGAAAGTTATCAACTCCCAAAATTACGGCCTAAAAATATGTCAAAAAGTAACAACTGGGTAGGTCCCATTGAGTGTCAACGGTCAAAAATAACCTATCAACGCCCAACGGCTATATTCTTGTCAACGTTTGCCATAGCCATGTCAGCGTCTAAATTGGTCAAAACAACGCTTGGAAAAATACTTGTCAGCGTCCAAAAATAAAAATGTTTAAAAATAAAAAATGACCTTAACAAAGTAATTTATCCTAGAGAAGATAACTGATGAGACTGCTTTTATACATAGTCTCATCATCAAAATCGGGCTTAAAACGCTTAAAATATCATCAAAATACCTCTATATATGCTTGTATTTGTGTCTTGTGTATTTTAGGTACGGATATCGTGAAATCAACAAATGATCACAAGAATGAAGCAATAACGAACACGGGAAACGAAGCCGCACAATGAACCGGGCCCAAAAATGGAATTTACAAAATCACCCTTGAAGAATTGAAGATTGGCAAGATTGGTCCTTCATCTTTTGAAGACTTGGCAATTTATACCCTTGCAAAACTCACTATTTGCATTTGGGTCCCTAAATTACCAAGATATTACAAGTTACGCCCTTCAAGAATGGTCAAGATACACTTTTGGTCCTTGTTATAAAGTTTGAAAAACACTTGTGCTGTTTTTGACAACTTAGCCAAACTTATTTACAAAGGGAACAAGTTGTTAACCTATTTATTACTAAATGAAGAAAGCAAGGGACTTGAGGGACCTTTTCTGCCCAGACAAACAACCTTCCATCCACCACTCACGACACGCCACATCACCCACTATCTTCCCTCCACCAACCAATACCCTCCACATCACCCCACCCCTACACGTCACCCCACTTAAACTAATTAACCAGTTATAAATTATTTCCCTCCATAACACCTATTTAAATCTAATCCCTTCCCAAAACGGATTAACCACCCCCATAAACCCTAAATTTCTTCCAGGTCTGATTAAACACAAAACAAGGGGGTTTTGATTAAAAACTTCCAGATGACTAATTAGGGTCATTGTCACCCAAACCCACACCAAACCCATGATCCCAGCACACCCATGTGTTGGGTAGGTCCCTCCCCTGCTGCGTCTTATTCACACAACACCCCAAAAGGAGACCAGATACTCCAATCTCGTTGGTTCCTTAACCCCCACACCCAAATGAATGGTTTAGATCATCTTTTCACAGCTGTAACAGACCAAGTCCACATGGGAGGAATCTTGACCAAGATCAATTATTCAAACCAAGGGCTTTTTGGAGATTTCAGTACATTAGGGTTTATAGCTTCCATTTGATTCTAGAATAGTTTGTAGCCACTATATAAGGCACTAGGGTTCTACATTTTCAGTTGTTCCAGATTTTTTGTAATATTTTAAATATTAATGAAAATGAACTTTAATCTTTTGCATTAAGTCTGAGTTCCATTGTTATACTTTATCAGTTTAAGTTTATTGCATCATTTTGAAATCAGTTTAAGAGAAAATTTTTCACTTGTATCAAAAAGTTTTTAAGGAATCTGATTTTCTTTGAAATTTTTATATGCAAAGAGGAATAAGCTAGCTTAATCAATAAGCTAGGCTTATTCTCTTTGTGGCTATTTAATCAGGTCATTTTTGCTCTTCTTGTTTAATCTTGGCAGGGACAAATTTGCATATTGGATATGGTGACTTCTGCTTGAACTCATCATCATCATCTCCTATCCATACCCCACAAGCTACTTTCTGAACCTTGTCAGCTCAAGCCCGGGCTTGATGGAGAAGGCAAAGCTGCCTTGGTGATCCCTGGATGTAGGGTCACAAGGTATTGATCCTGTCTTTCTATACTTGCTTGATTTTTTTTGAATGATGATGATTTAGGTTGTTAGAATGTTAGGATGGTAGGCAAATGCTAGATATTGCATGCCTGATAGATTAGAACATGTTAGGGTATATTTGATTAGGTTTGGTGCAAGTTTGGTCATAAGTTTCTTGTTAAATTCATGTTTCTGTTTTTTTAAGGGGTGTTTGGATTCCGGTTTTAGAAGCAGTTTGTGAGATACAAATGTTTTAAAATCAGTTTTAATTCACTCATTTTGGCAAGAGTTCTTTGTTATCAGCTTAATGTGTTTGGTTTGGTAAGATTTGGTAAGTATTGCATGCAAGTTTTGAATAAAACCTAGCAAAAAATCAGTTTAAGCCATAACTGCCCATTTTTGTGAGTTTTTGCCTTATAAATTTTGGTGCTTGATAGGATTTAGGGTAGGTTAGGATTTGTATGTGCTTTGAGGGAGTTTGTGAGTGGATTGAGTGAGTTTTGGCCAACCAAAACTCACCCAATTGCCAAACACATCAGCAAACAAGCCAACAGCCCCCATTCCTATATCAATAACTAAGATTAGGGCTTTTCTGCTTGATTTTGTTTTGTAACTTGGTGTTTTTAGCTTTTATTTGACTCCCCACAACCCAACTGGTTGTGGGGGTGCCTTTGTTTGCCCACAAAACCAAGAAACCAACAAGATCTAGGCATAAAAGTGCCCAGACCCGTTTTTTTTGTGAAGGCAGTGGGAACTCACTTCCCACTGCTAGTGTAAAAATTTCCCCTGCTAAGAAAAAGGACAAAAGGGGTCACATGTCATTGTCAGTCTTCATCCTTTTTTGTCTTTAGTGACCAAAAATAGGATTTAGGGTTTCAAACCAATTTTGTTATTTTTCTTATTTTATTTGTGATTTTTCTGTTTAATTAATTTTTATTTTACTGTTCATTTAGTATTTTTCACATTTAATTGCATTTTAAATTATTTTTTAAGTTTTTGATTTTTGTCTTTTAGTGTAAAATTGTAAGATTTTTTAGTTTTAAAAATTTTCTTATATTTAGTAAAACATTTTAAGGTTTTTAGTCCAAAAATATTTTACTGTTCACTTTTTAATTAATTTTTAGATTTTATTTAATTTAATTAGGGTTTTAATTGTATACTGTTTTGTCTTTTAGTGAAAAATATTTGATTTTTCAAACTTTTTCATTTTTCTATTGTTCATTAGTGTAATCTAGGATTTTTAAAATAGTCAAATAATTTTTAGCATTATTAAATTATTTTTTATCATTATTTTAGTTTAAAAATAGTTTTTAGAGTTTTAAAAATAGAAAAATAGTGTTTTAAATTTAGGAAAAATACTTTTTAGTTTTTAAATAATATAAGGGAGTTATTTGTCCAATAAAATAATATTTTCGGCTTTTTCTTAATTATATTTAATTTTTGGGCTCTAATTAGCATTAAAAATTGAATATTTAATTAATAAAAGGTTTAAAAATATATTTATTGGATTTTTATCCTTATTTATACTATTTTAAACTACTTTTTCATTTTTAATTTGTTTTTAGCTTAAAATTTTTAAATTTTCACGTTTTACGTACTTACGTTCGCGTTTTACGTCTTTCGTCGTAGTTTAATTGTAATCGTAGTTCGTCTTAGTTTTTCTTTCTTTTCTCATCTAAAAACGTCACTACCCCAAACTTTTGATTATACTTATTGGCACATTAATCCACACACCTCCTCGAGAACGAACCCGCATTTGTTCGGTTTCGCGTTTTTCCTAAAACGTGCAACTTAATACTTGCCCCCATTATAACCAGCTGAGCTAGCTCAGTTGGCCACCAAGGATAACTTTGGGGAGGTATTATTGGAGAGGTCTCGAGTTCGAGTCTCACCAAGAACCTTCAGGGGCCCGAATTAAAAAAGCAGGAGTGGGGTTTATTCCCTAAGGAGAAGGTTCGAGGCTTGCATACTGCCCAATTGGATGTCACTGTAAGCTCGAATCACTAACTACTAACTCGCCGTTCAAAAAAAAAAAAAAAAAAAAAAAAAATACTTGCCCCCATTATACCTTGTTTTTCCTAAAACAAAGGTGTACTAAAACTCAACTATCAAAATGGCGCCGCTGCCGGAGAGGTGTTTTTAGTGTGCCATTATTAGTATCGTGTTTTTGTGAGTGGTGCGTTTTTGCTTTTCACATTTTGAAAAGCGTGAATATCGTACATACTCATTTTTGTTATTTTTCCTTAACATATTATAATATCCAAATAAATTGTGTTTAGTTTTCCTAAATTAAACACACAAGAATCATTTTACTATATTGTAGATATATTGGTTTTCGTTTTTATTGTGAATATTATTAATATATTGTACTTACGTAGAACAATAAAA
This sequence comes from Glebionis coronaria, assembly GCA_025667525.1. NCBI lineage: Eukaryota > Viridiplantae > Streptophyta > Magnoliopsida > Asterales > Asteraceae > Glebionis > Glebionis coronaria. The sequence continues at coordinate 134,788,014 of CM046874.1, read as the reverse complement.
ATACAAGTACTCCAAATACGTGAGAAATCACAACCTTGATTCGGGATTTCATCACTCGATCATTGTATTCGAATCCAAAGCAAAAGTAAAGGCAAAATAGATAAATACTTTCGTGAGGCTTAATTTCAATTAACACAAACTATAAGGTGGGTATAAGGCGGTTGTATTTCACGACCTAAGGGAAAAAGGCTCTTAAGTGCTTAGCGCCGCCTCGTTTCCCCCGCTTGCTTGTGCGTTGATAGGTGTGTAAACACCCATCCTTTTACCACTTAATTCTGGCTAAAACAAGACCAAGACACGTATTTAATATCATTTGTTTGGAATTATGCGTGGTTTTTGTGTTTATTGTGTTTTCAGAGCTAACCGGATGAATATTAAAGAAAATATGGGATTGTACGGGTTTTATCAAAGAAAAAGACTCAAGATAAAGTCTATTGTCCAAGAGATGCAAAAGATTTGAAGTCACTAGGCCTATTCGAAGATTTATCGAAGAAAAGGACTAAAGACGGAAGATTTTCATAAGTCGAAGAAACTCGAGTCTATTTAACGAAGAAATTAAATGACGAGTTGAATTTAATCGACGACAAATCCCGAATCAGAATCGAAAACGTCAACTTTTCTGAAAAGACGAGAAGACAAGAAGAAAGGGAGAAAGCCCACTCACCAACCAACCACTAGGAGTATAAATAGATTCCTCCTTCACACAATTAGGGAGTTAGTTCATTTTTCTTTTTCCAGTTCTTGTTGGTTCGTTCCTTAACCAACTCCATTAGGGAGTTTGGTGATTTTTCATCTTTCTTTCAATCTTGTAAGTGTGAATCATTACTCTTGTTACTTTTCCATTAATCAATCCATTCGTCTTTTCATTCATCTTGTTCATCTCCATTTTTATTGCAAGTTTTTAAGTTTCTTATTTGATCCAAGTTTGATTTCAAAAAGTTGTTGACTTAGTGTTTTTATTGGTGGGATTTATTACTTATGGTATTTAAATGATGTGTGTTTGATTTGGTAAAACCTTTTTGAGTATTGGAGTCGATTTGGAGTTAAAACCGGTTCCCCTGTTTTTGCTGTTACTGTGACTGTTCTTGATTCCCAGATTTTTCCGAACATAGCACATATTCCGAATAGGTGAGTTTCAGTTTGCCTTATTCGGAATCTTTCCAACTTTCCGAATAGCTTTTTGGTTTTGTCTCTTATTCGGAATATTCTATATATTCCGAATAGCCTAATATTCCGCATAAGCCTTATTTTCCGCATAGCTCAATTTTTTTCCGAATAGATCTTGTTTTCCGCATAGGGCAACTATTCCGCATAGCATTTTCTTTCCGAATGGGCATGTTTTCCGCATAGAACATATTTTCCGAATAGAGCAATTTATTCCGAATAAGAGGAGTATTCCGCATAGACCATATTTTCCGAATGGGCTTGTTTTCCGCATAGGTGTTTTTATTCCGCATAGGATTGTTTTCCGAGTAGTCAGCAACATTCCGATTAGAGTAACTTTCCGAATTGGCCATTCTTTCCGCATGAGACATACATTCCGCATAGACTATTTTTTAGTAAGGGTATTTTTCCAGATTTGATTCAATTCTTGTATTAGTTATTCATCTTTGATTATTTTAAGCTTATATCACTATCCTTTTAATCATTTCTCTGTTTCGTAAATTAGATAACCAAATCCACTTTTTGTCACCAAGAACAAATCATTCCACTTTAAACTGAGATCAATTCGAGAGGATTCCGAGAATAACGAACTTTTTTCATCACATTGCAAAAGCAGTGTATCATGCGTGTTTTGAGAAAAAGGGCTAATCGAGGGTTTGCCAACCAAAGTATTATCTACGTATATATATTTGCTTGTTTTCTAGATTAAACCCTCTTGAACGTTTTGGTGTTCCACCAACGTTCTAAAGTCATCGAAAGCGTTCACTTCACGTGATCGTTTTCATTCCTTGAGGCTCCTTTAATCGAGAAAGTCGATTCGAGGAGAGATTTGTAGATTAGAGTCTACGTAATACATCAAAAATCCAAAAAAATTAAAAAATCAAAAATCAAAAATATTCTTCTTACCCTTTTCCATTAATTCTATTTCTAACCCTCTAGTGTTTAATTCTCGTAACACCGTTCTCGTTGCATCATGTCAAATCATGGTGGTTATTACTCGTGTCCATATTGTGGAGGCCCTCCCGATGGTGCCAATTGTTTTTATTGTGAGGTTATTGGAGGTCGAGGGGGTTATCTTTATAACTCTGCTCCATGTGATCTTGGTAACAATTTTCAATCTTACGACCAAGGTCACCCATCGTCTTAGTTTTATTCGTCGTATGATCCGTCTTTTAATTGCAATGATGAGTCTATTCATAATGCCTTTAATGATTTTGTGAAACGAAATAATGAGAAATTAACGATGGTGGAAGAACAAATGGCTAGCCTTAAGGAAACTTGTAATAAACGAATGGCAACCCAAAGGGACACTTTCAAAAAAATGGAAAACGATTATGACACCTTTATTGAAGAGCAACAACGTTTGTATGATCAAAATGAAGAGATGTGGAAAGGATATGTGGATAACATTAATGAAAATCATGCTATTGAAAGAGAAAATCATGCTAGAGAGAGATAAAATTCTTTTAATGTTCGAAGGCTTAGTGGAAAAATTTAATTCTTTGTCTAATCCTAATTCTGAGGGAGAGGTTAAAGCTTTATCGACTCCTAAGACTCATACGTCTCGCATTGATCCATATCTCTCGAATTTTAGAGTCGTGCAACCTTCGTCGTCTTGCAAAACCGTAGAGGAAACGAAAAAGTCATCCAACGAAGTTTTGAAAAATGTTTTTGAAAATAAACCAAAGGAAAAACTCGTAGGATACTTGGGAATATTAAATCTAATACCTTGTGAACCTAATTTTTCTAATGAGGATGAAATTATTGAGGATTTTCTAAATCAATATACACTTAATTTTGACGAAGAAATTCCATTAGATGATTTTAAAAAAGAAAAATGTGAAAAGGTTTTAAAGGAAATCGTTGAACCCATGTTTTTACAAGATGAACGAAAATTAATTCCGAAGGGACGTGTTAGTCGTTTTGCTAAAATGTTTGAAAACCCACGTTCGATCCCTTCGAAGGACAAAGTTGAAACCGTCAAGGCAAAATCGTCACAAGACGAGCCTTTTACTCCTAATCCCACACCGTGTGAGATTTTGGATTTATCATGTGAGAAGTCCGCCGATGGCCTTGCTCACATCGATACATTTTTCGATATCGAGGTCGAAACGACAAAGGCAAAATCTTCAATCGAAGAGCCTTCTTTTCCTAGTTTCACGACGGTTGAAGCTAGCGACTCGATTATCGAAGATTTTATTGCTCGACCTCTTCCACGAGGAAGAGAAGACGTTTTTGATCCCAACGGTGATTTTTCCGAGATCAAACGAATACTTGATGATCCACCTTCAATTTTCGAGTTTGATGAGTACCGTTGCGTTAGCCCGGAGGGGGATGTTTTATTAATCGATTCACGTTTTAAAAATTCAAATCCTCCTCCCGCTTTCAAGATAAATGTGAAAATTTTAAGTGTGCCTAGAATTGTTTTAGAAACACCAAATATTTTCAATTTAATCAACTTGGGTTTTCGTAATAATGAGTTAAAAAATGAAAAAGGAAAAGATTTTACAATTGATTTGAAAAATTTTCCAATGCTAACTCCGTCATCACCTCGCTTAATTGAGCTTGCTACAAACGCGTCTACTTCTTTTGACGACGTTTTGTGTGGATCTAGTATGGGGGAAGTCCCATTTGTTCCCTCACACTTCTCCACCGAGGACGAGATTTTTGACCCCGGTATCATGTTTAAGATAAAATCTCGGTCTTTTACCGAAGTAGTCACTAGAAGATACTTCTACACTTACGGTATGAGTTTACCTCGAGTGACTCGATTCTTATGCCCAACCAATGTCCCACCCTTCTCTTCTTATGCTATTTTCCTGTGTCCCTTTGGGACGCTGTTACTTGAAGTCGTGTTGTTTCGTTTATCATCCGAAAACGAAGACACGATCTTTGATCCTGGTATAGAGGTTTTGCCTTTATACACGGTTGCTTTTGGGCCTTGATTACATGTAAGTCCCACTAAAAAATGACCGAACCATGATTATCCCTAAATAATCATATTTATGGGGATTCGAGTCGAGCTTTTGACTCGGTTATCAAAAACAAGGTGCCTCGTGGGGGAGACCCATGCTTATCCATGTACATATTATTGCTTTTTAGTTAATCCTAATGTGAGGGGATTTGTGCCCTTCCAACCTTTGTTCCGTGGTTGTTCGTGATTGTGATTCATTAGGTACATCGTCACCATTGAAGCCTCTCGTGTTCGTTTTACGTAGCACTCGAGCTTTGATCGTTGCCTTTGGAGATTCCGATATCCGATGATATCCTTTTATGTTCTAACGTTTATCTTATTAGCATAATTCATAAACGGCTTTTAGGTTATTCGTTTTACCCTTTCCATGCTCGAGATTAAGCATTCGACTTCGTCTCTAGTATGGGGGTATTTCACCCCTAGACTCGAAACATTGAGGACAATGTTTAGTTTTAGTATGGGGGGTGAGTAGATACTTCACCTTGCTTACGTCAACACGCAATCCAAAATTTCATCGTTTTGTTATCGTTTTATGCAAAATAAGGCTAAAAATGGCCAAATTTTATTTCGTATTTTTCATAAGTGCTTAAATACGAATGTAGGTTTTCCGATGGTGAGAATGAGAGTAATTTTTGACTCGACCGTGTGTGTTGAGCACTTAGCTTCGATTCCTTAACTTTTTAGGCTAAGTCTCTTAAATGAGGACGAGAAATGATAGAGTTATTTATAAGTCTCGTAATCGTCACGATCTCATGTGTAGTAATTATTAGCTTATTCTCCCCACGCTTTTGATAATAAATTGTTAATAAATATTGATTTAGCGGTTTAGTCACTATTGTTGGTTTCTAATTTGTTTTAGTAGCTTCCATGTAATTAAATTGGGAAAACATTAAGGTATCACCAGCGTCACGGTTTTGAAGTATTGGCAACCCAATAATCAAAAGCTTCACCCAATAATAAGATTTCAAGTGCTCACCTAAATCAAGCAAACAATTTGAAGCCCCACAAGGCCGAAAAATCTATGCAAAATTGAAAGTGAATCAAGCCTTAATCTTCGAAGCTTTAAAGATCCAAAATTCGCTTTAGCGTGAGGATATACGTCTTTGGCTAATAAAACCACCGATGAGGCGGATAATAAAAGGCAAGGCAAGACCGAAGTCATAATAAAAGCTTCATGGCGAAGTTGAATAAAAGATGGAGGTAAACCAAAGATAATAAGGCCCTTCCGTTAGGGGGCGTATAAAAGTCTTGGTAATAAGTCTCATGTTCAAAACCGTTATAAAACCGTGTTTATCGATCCTTCTTGTTGACTTAATTTTTTGACATCGTTGTCTATTAAGGGGAATAATTAATTTAATGATTTTGGTTACACCGTTAAAACTCTATTTTTAGACCTAAATCTCTATTCACGCATAAGTCGATGATGTATCCTCGTGATCATTAAGACATAATAAAATATAAGAGATACCAAGTAGGAATACGGGAGTTTAGGTTCGTAATTAACACTCATGAGATGTGTTCGTGTTGCTAACTTATAATAACAATGATCTCGTTACACGCTTAGCATGGAATTGGGTAAAAATCGAGGACGACGAAATTATTTCTAACGAAGCATTCACGTGTTCTTGTTCTATGATCCTAAAAGTCACTTTATTGTGATGAAAACATTACATTATGTCTAAAACACGAGTAGTAGCTTATTTAAATTTATGTCTTCAATAAATGTCATCATAAAATGAATTTTGGAAGTGCTATGATACTTTATTCTAGCATTGCGTGGGGACACGGCAATGGTTTAGTATGGGGGAGTGATGAGACTGCTTTTATACATAGTCTCATCATCAAAATCGGGCTTAAAACGCTTAAAATATCATCAAAATACCTCTATATATGCTTGTATTTGTGTCTTGTGTATTTTAGGTACGGATATCGTGAAATCAACAAATGATCGCAAGAATGAAGCAATAACGAACACGGGAAACGAAGCCGCACAATGAACCGGGCCCAAAAATGGAATTTACAAAATCACCCTTGAAGAATTGAAGATTGGCAAGATTGGTCCTTCATCTTTTGAAGACTTAGAAATTTATACCCTTGCAAAACTCACTATTTGCATTTGGGTCCCTAAATTAACAAGATATTACAAGTTATGCCCTTCAAAAATGGTCAAGATACACTTTTGGTCCTTGTTATAAAGTTTGAAAAACACTTGTGCTGTTTTTGACAACTTAGCCAAACTTATTTACAAAGTGAACAAGTTGTTAAGCTATTTATTACTAAATGAAGAAAGCAAGGGACTTGAGGGACCTTTTCTGCCCAGACAAACAACCTTCCATCCACCACTCACGACATGCCACATCACCCACTATCTTCCCTCCACCAACCAATACCCTCCACATCACCCCACCCCTACACGTCACCCCACTTAAACTAATTAACCAGTTATAAATTATTTCCCTCCGTAACACCTATTTAAATCTAATCCCTTCCCAAAACGGATTAACCACCCCCATAAACCCTAAATTTCTTCCAGGTCTGATTAAACACAAAACAAGGGGGTTTTGATTAAAAACTTCCAGATGACTAATTAGGGTCATTGTCACCCAAACCCACACCAAACCCATGATCCCAGCACACCCATGTGTTGGGTAGGTCCCTCCCCTGCTGCGTCTTATTCACACAACACCCCAAAAGGAGACCAGATACTCCAATCTCGTTGGTTCCTTAACCCCCACACCCAAATGAATGGTTTGGATCATCTTTTCACAGCTGTAACAGACCAAGTCCACATGGGAGGAATCTTGACCAAGATCAATTATTCAAACCAAGGGCTTTTTGGAGATTTCAGTACATTAGGGTTTATAGCTTCCATTTGATTCTAGAATAGTTTGTAGCCACTATATAAGGCACTAGGGTTCTACATTTTCAGTTGTTCCAGATTTTTTGTAATATTTTAAATATTAATGAAAATGAACTTTAATCTTTTGCATTAAATCTGAGTTCCATTGTTATACTTTATCAGTTTAAGTTTATTGCATCATTTTGAAATTAGTTTAGGAGAAAAATTTTCACTTGTATCAAAAAGTTTTTTAGGAATCTGATTTTCTTTGAAATTTTTATAAGCCAAGAGGAATAAGCTAGCTTAATCAATAAGCTAGGCTTATTCTCTTTGTGGCTATTTAATCAGGTCATTTTTGCTCTTCTTGTTTAATCTTGGCAGGGACAAATTTACATATTGGATATGGTGACTTCTGCTTGAACTCATCATCATCATCTCCTATCCATACCCCACAAGCTACTTTCTGAACCTTGTCAGCTCAAGCCCGGGCTTGATGGAGAAGGCAAAGCTGCCTTGGTGATCCCTGGATGTAGGGTCACAAGGTATTAATCCTGTCTTTCTATACTTGCTTGATTTTTTTTGAATGATGATGATTTAGGTTGTTAGAATGTTATGATAGTAGGCAAATGCTAGATATTGCATGCCTGATAGATTAGAACATGTTAGGGTATATTTGATTAGGTTTGGTGCAAGTTTGGTCATAAGTTTCTTGTTAAATTCATGTTTCTGTTTTTTAAGGGTGTTTGGATTCGGGTTTTAGAAGCAGTTTGTGAGATACAAATGTTTTAAAATCAGTTTTAATTCACTCATTTTGGCAAGAGTTCTTTGTTATCAGCTTAATGTGTTTGTCTTGGTAAGATTTGGTAAGTATTGCATGCAAGTTTTGAATAAAACCTAGCAAAAAATCAGTTTAAGCCATAACTGCCCATTTTTGTGAGTTTTTGCCTTATAAATTTTGGTGCTTGATAGGATTTAGGGTAGGTTAGGATTTGTATGTGCTTTGAGGGAGTTTGTGAGTGGATTGAGTGAGTTTTGGCCAACCAAAACTCACCCAATTGCCAAACACATCAGCAAACAAGCCAACAGCCCCCATTCCTATATCAGTAACTGAGATTAGGGTTTTTCTGCTTGATTTTGTTTTGTAACTTGGTGTTTTTAGCTTTTATTTGACTCCCCACAACCCAATTCGTTGTGGGGGTGCCTTTGTTTGCCCACAAAACCAAGAAACCAACAAGATCTAGGCATAAAAGTGCCCAGACCCGTTTTTTTTGTGAAGGCAGTGGGAACTCACTTCCCACTGCTAGTGTAAAAATTTCCCCTGCTAAGCAAAAGGACAAAAGGGGTCACATGTCATTGTCAGTCTTCATCCTTTTTTGTCTTTAGTGACCAAAAATAGGATTTAGGGTTTCAAACCAATTTTGTTATTTTTCTTATTTTATTTGTGATTTTTCTGTTTAATTAATTTTTATTTTACTGTTCATTTAGTATTTTTCACATTTAATTGCATTTTAAATTATTTTTTATGTTTCTAATTTTTGTCTTTTAGTGTAAAATTGTAAGATTTTTCAGTTTTAAAAATTTTCTTATATTTAGTAAAACATTTTAAGGTTTTTAGTCCAAAAATATTTTACTGTTCACTTTTTAATTAATTTTTAGATTTTATTTAATTTAATTAGGGTTTTAATTATATACTGTTTTGTCTTTTAGTGAAAAATATTTGATTTTTCAAACTTTTTCATTTTTCTATTGTTCATTAGTGTAATCTAGGATTTTTAAAATAGTCAAATAATTTTTAGCATTATTAAATTATTTTTTATCATTATTTTAGTTTAAAAATAGTTTTTAGAGTTTTAAAAATAGAAAAATAGTGTTTTAAATTTAGGAAAAATACTTTTTAGTTTTTAAATAATATAAGTGAGTTATTTGTCCAATAAAATAATATTTTGGGCTTTTTCTTAATTATATTTAATTTTTGGGCTTTAATTAGCATTAAAAATTGAATATTTAATTAATAAAAGGTTTAAAAATATATTTATTGGATTTTTATCCTTATTTATATTATTTTAAACTACTTTTTCATTTTTCATTTGTTTTTAGCTTAAAATTTTTAAATTTTCACGTTTTACGTACTTACGTTCGCGTTTTACGTCTTTCGTCGTAGTTTAATTGTAATCGTAGTTCGTCTTAGTTTTTCTTTCTTTTCTCATCTAAAAGCGTCACTACCCAAAACTTTTGATTATACTTATTGGCACATTAATCCACACACCTCCTCGAGAACGAACCCGCATTTGTTCGGTTTCGCGTTTTTCCTAAAACGTGCAACTTAATACTTGCCCCCATTATACCTTGTTTTTCCTAAAACAAAGGTGTACTAAAACTCAACTATCAATAACCAAAAAGCTGATAATTATTATAGGGCGGCAAGAACTGTCCAGTTATGCACACTTGCTTATGCAAGATAGACATAACAGTCCTCTAGTGTCCCTTGCTAACCAAAACTCTTAACAACTAAGTTACCTTATAAAATTCCTTGTTACTCCCAGGTAAATCCCATGACAAAATCATTCCCAAGTCTCTCAACAGACCACAACCAATTCTAGGCCAAAAATGTCTTGGCAGCATGCATAGTATATCAACTTTGCATGCTACAGTGCCTCATGATTTAGTAAAACTAACTCATACTCACCTGTGGACACAATCTAGAATTGTAATAAGAGTATCATATGGATACCCAAACATCCTAAAGGTTCCTAAAAAAATCCCCTTAAACTATGATACATAAGTTGCTAAAAACATGCATGAACATAAAAAATTTATGTCAAGATAGGAATTAAAAATTCCAACCATCATCCATACACAAAAACATGCTCAAATGCTTCTCCAATGAACCATAAGCAACTCTGTATCCAATGGTATACTGCTAACACCACCTGCACATTTAGATTGAAAACCACAAAACTAACATTGTTGCTGACAACGCCCCGATAACACATAACAGCGTTGAGGGAAGCTTTGTCAACGTTAGACAATTATATTGCTGACAACGTCACAAAAACACTTATCAGCGTTCAAGCAACCTTTGTCAATGTTAGAAAAATATAGTGGAAAATCTAAATCTTCAAAAAGATCAATAACAATGCATCATCCTGTACATACTTTTACAAAAAGACTCCAAAACACATATTATGTGAGATTGATCATTCCAATACTTGTTACCAAGTATTGAAACCTCCCAGCATCAAAAGGTTTAGTTAGTAAATCTGACACATTTTCTTCTGTGTCAACCCTATCTGGTTGTATTAAACCCTTTTCAAAACAATCTCTTATAAAATGGTGTCTAATTTCTATGTGTTTAGTTTTAGAATGATGTACAGGATTCTTAATGATGCATAATGTGCTATTATTGTTAAAAAATATCTTGGTATGCATGAAATTATACCCATAGTCCAACAGCTGGTTCTGAATCCACAAAACTTGTCCACAACAAGCAGCTGCAACCACATACTCAGCTTCAGTTGTAGAATTAGCCACCACTGTTTGTTTCTTGCATTGCCAAGATATCAACCTGCTCCCAAGAAACTGACATCCACCAGTTGTGGATTTCCTATCAAATTTATCACCTCCATAGTCACTGTCTGAATATGAAATCAGCTCCAATGGTGAATACTTTGGGTACCACAAACCAAGACTAGGATATCATCTTAGGTACCTAAAGATCCTCTTCACAGCATAAAGGTGACATTCTTTGGGAGTCACTTGATGGCGTGCACAAGCACACACAGCAAACATGATGTCAGGTCTGGAGGCTGTAAGGTACATCAATGATCCAATCATGGATCTATAGTGCCTGACATCAACATCTTTCCCATCTCCAATCTTACCCCAAGGGTGTTCTCAATCCATAGGATTAGTAGCCCTCTTTTCATGTGGAGAAAAGCCAAATTTCTTCAAGATCTCTACCACATACTTATCTTGGGAGATGAAGATACCATCTTCTTTCTGCTGAACTTGTAAACCAAGAAAGAAGTTCATCTCCCCCATAGCACTCATCTTGAATTTGTCAGTCATCAGTTTGGAGAAATCCTCACTCATCTTTGGATCAGTAGACCCAAAAATGATGTCATCAACATAGACCTGGACAAGCAACACATCCTTGCCTTTCTTCTTTGTAAATAGTATCTGATCTATGGTGCCCCTCTTGAATCCATTGTCCACTAGATAAGTAGACAAAGTACCATACCATGCTCTAGGGGCCTGATGAATTCCATACATAGCCTTTTTGACTCTATACACCTTGTCTGGATTCTCTGGATCCTCAAAACCAGGAGGTTGCATCACATATACCTCCTCAACAATTATACCATAGATGAAGGCACTCTTGACATCCATTTGATAGACAGTGAAGCCCATGCAGGATGCATAGGCTAAAAAGATCCTAATAGCTTCAATCCTTGCAACTGGTGCAAAGACTTCCTCATAGTCTATCCCCTCCTCTTGTGTATATCCCTGAGCCACTAATCTTACCTTGTTTCTGACCACAATACCTCTTTCATCTCTCTTGTTTCTTAGAACCCATCTTGTTCCTATTGGTCTGACATATCTGGGACAATCAACCAGCTCCTAAACATCCTGAATTGCAAATTGGTGAAGCTCATCCTGCATTGCTTCCACCCAACTTGGTTCTTTGAGAGCATCAAATATTTTCTTGGGTTCTTGTTGTGACAGAAAACAGGCTAACAAACATGCTTGCACAAGAGGGGTATCAACCTTCTTGTGTATATTGGCAATAAACCCACCAAGACCTTAATGAGATCTTCTAGTCTGAACTGGAGTCATAATATCACTAATGATTTGAGAAAAGGGGTGATTCTTCATAGTAGAAGTGAGAACTCCTCCTTCAAAAAGTCTGGTGTCCTCAACCTCATTCTCAATGTTGCCAATATCTTCTTCATCAGACTCTCTTTCATCTACATGGGGATGAACTTCTTCATATAAATTGGAAGGTTCACCTTGTTCAAAAGTGGAAGAGAAAAGATGTGCAAAAGTGTTGTCAACGCCTGAATCTTGGCTGTCAGCGCTTGGGCTAACAACGCTTGAACTGTTGTTTTCAACGTCTGAGCCATCAACGTCTGAATTTTTCTTGTCAGCGCTAGATTTGCCTTTGTGAGCGCCTGAAGGACCATGCATGTTTGTATCTGGTGGTACTTGGGAACCACCATTATCTTTACCAGCAGCAACTGTAACACCCCCAAATTTATACAACTCAATACAGCGGAAGACTCGTTGGTGTTACGGGATAGCACATTACTCACATCATAGACAACGCATAAAAATCGCGTCGTTTAATAATAAATCATTTCCATTCATAAGCATCAAAGTTACATCGGTCCCAAGTCATTATATTTCATACAAAGTTTTACAAAGTATTTGAATGGAAAATATTGTTTAAGTGCGGGCCATGAATTCTTGTCGTCTTCCCGAGAATTACCTTCAAGTACCTGAGATAAAACATGTTAAAAGAAAAGGTCAGCGATAACGCCGAGTGAATTCATAGAATTTAATAAATTCCATCAATATAATATCAGTGTAAAATTATTACTGAAAACCATTTTGTACAAATCATTTTAATAGGCCATAAAATAGCCAAAGTCATTTTATACAAATCTTCATCGAAATCATAATATAGGCGTTTGCCTTAAAAATCATAATATAGGCGTTTGCCTTAAAAATCATATTATAGGCGTTTGCCTTAAAAATCATTATACGAGTCATTGTCGTAAAAACATCACATGATACGTCTTATGACGTTGTATAAAGTCAAATAAAAACCGTTATATGAATATGGTTATGAAAACCAAAACACAAACATAATATCAATAGTATGACCCAGTATTGCTAGTCAGGCAATACATCGTTCTTCGGAGCGTCTAGTAGTATTTCGTTAGTTTTGGATTATTATAAGCCGCATGACATTGTTACCTTACTAAACCAACAACGGGTAGCTAACCCGATACCAATTTTGCCCATCTAAAGTAGCGTGTCGTCACAAAGGTCACGCTATGGAAATCTTCTCATACATAAATTTGCTTACCAATCAATGTGGCATGACGGGGATCAACCGTCAAGGCGCGAACTGGGGTGATCGTCCCCAAATAGTACTATTAAATGCATAAGCGTCTACCAAATCCCGGTAGTTCACAATTCATGCTAATGGGACTTTTAGTTACATAACCTAACTTTAATAATCCATTTAATTTCATCTATCGGGGCCTTTAATCATTTATCGGGTCATACAATCGGGTCCTTCAATCATTCGGGTCCAAAATCAATAAACAAACAATCGGGACAAATGGTGCCCTATTTTATAAAAACTAACATGTTATCTCCCTCGCGGGTTTATAAAACATTTTTAAAAACATTTAAAAGAGTGCGAGGCTATGAACTCACGTTGATGTGGGAAGGCGGGTTATCGGCAATTCGGACGTACGGTACGTGCTTCAATCACGGAAACCTAGACAAATAATACTCGGTCTTAGACGTTTGTCCAATGACTTTATAAAAATAACAATTATGTATACATATGATGATTATATATATATGATGATCAAGTGGGTTTACATATTCTCGTTTACTCATTTTAGTGTCATATGTCGGTAACTTTTATACTAGCTTACTAGTTTTACCTATTTACGTGTTTTAGGTTCAATAAGCCTATTATAAGTTCTTAACTTGTTTTAATCCTTGTTATACTTATTTTATCAGTATGTATACTTTCCATGTTGGGCCCGGATGGGTTAAGCCCAATAAGTTCTTTTTATGAGTGTTTATCTCATTTAGTCCAATTATTAGCTCAAGTATTAGTCACTATGTTTACTTAGCTCGTTAATGCCCGTATGCCCTATAGTTCGGGTTTTATCGGTTTTTACTTGTTATACATGTCTATATATCAGTATATAAGTTTTATAAAGTTTTCATTAGACGGGTCCAACCATCTAAGTTTTATTTAACAAAAACGTTAATTTTACGGTATTAGCTGAAAAAGTCGTAAAAACAATGTTTATAGTTTTATAACTTATAAGTATTATTTCACTACCATTTATATAAGTTATTCATTCATTTACCCTTTTACATATTTATATAAGTAAGTTTTATAAGTTAGTGGGTTTTAATTTATATTTTATACTATTAAATTTTGAGTGCTTATATAATAGTATTATTCTTTAATTTCAAAAATCTGATTTTTATCTTCACTTTCACCAAAACTGCCATATCTTGAGTTCTATATGGAGATAGAAGCTCAAATTTTTATTACATAAACTACATGATATGTGCTCCATTTAACTCTAGTATAGCTACTGTTGAATCATCTTCTAAATATTTTCTACAAATCGTCCAAAACAGTAACCTCAGATTTATACCCTAAACTTGTTTTGATCATATCTCACTCATTACAATGATTCCATTGCATGGCCAACTCTCGCATGTGTAAAAGACCCATAGCTTACTGTAAATGGATTCTACTTCATCATTTTATCAGTCCATGACCTGTTTATTTACTGTTTTATACAGCCAACAAATTTAACCAAGATTTTAACCTTGTTTCTTATGGTTTTTCACCTTTTTAATCATGTTTATCAACACCAAATCCCCACATAACATTTTTATCATCATATAATCATCATATACATATACAATAGGAAATAAAATACATGTTTACATAATCAAAATAACAAGAAGATGAGGAGGACAATCTTTGTACCACCAAGTTGATGTAGGTTATGAGTTTGACATGGATTTGGATGGAGAAACTTGTGATGCACCAAGACCATCTTCATGACCACCAATCTTCCTAATCTCCTTGTGGAAAATCAGCCCCAAGACACCATGAATACTCCTCCTTGGATGTTATAAGCACCACCAATCAATAGGGTTTCAAAAGAGCTTCATCTTATGTGTAAATAACATAAGATTCCATGGTAAATTTTTGATCAAAATGGTGTTTTAGGGTGAGATAGGGACAGCTCAAGAGAGAGTAGAGAGGAAATTTGGGTGGTTTGCATGTAGGAAATGAGATGAGTGGTTTAGGTTGATGGGTTTGATGTGTTTGTAGCTTACAAAGTAAGCTAAGGACATGTGTAGTAAGCTTTAGCTTACACTTGACACATAAGTGTCTTGTGTAACTAGTTTAAGGCCGGTTTTGATGGGGGTGGGACAAGTGTCCCACTTGTCTCATCCCCATTTATTTACGGGTACTCCTCGATTCTAGTTTCCTCGATTTACGTGCCCTCGGGTCGTTTTACGAAAAACGTTTTTATAAATTATGAATCAACGTCACAAAACGAATCCAATAAAAATTGTTTCATCAAAAACGGAGTTCGAAAACGTAAATACGTAATCCTAGGGTTTCCGGTTTAGTCGTAAAGGATGTTAAAATAAAATCGTAAGTCCTAATCTCTTCTCGTAAATTTGTGAGTTTGTGAACCAACACAAATTTAAAACTCCAAAATAATATTTACAAATAAATTTATTTTCTGAAATGTCGGACTGTCACCAAAGACGGTGTATGTAAACGTAAGCACGTAACGTTGAATCCTCCGGTTTAGACGTAGTCGATGCTACTTCAAGACGTAAATCCAAATTTCTTCCCAAAATAAGTGAGCTCATAAAATAATATTTTCAAATAAATATTTGAGAATAAAATATCAACCATAAATTGACGGATTGTCACAGCATTTACCCCTAAACAGGATCTTTGTCCTCAAAGATCATCTTACCTTACTACTCGCTTCTTATAGAGTTAAAGCCATGTGGGTATTTCCTCCACATTCGGTCTTTTCTCATAAGTGCAATTCATTACAATACGCGAGTTCTATCAAACATAACTACGGGAATAAGATCAGGCTTAATGTTGACTTACTTTCTCTATCCATGATGTTCACGGGTTTTTGATGAATGCAACTTTTCGCCGATCTAAGCTCTACTAAGAAACAATCAGATTCTCACTTGATAGATATTCCATCAATTTCGATTTACGAAACTTAATTTACGCAGTCCTTGAAGTCCTAGGGTAGATCCAGCTTATATGCCTTTCAAACCAATCTTTCACATCATCTCAATGGTCCCATACAACGGGGACTTATATCCCATGATTTGTCAGATCATGAATTCATTTTTCCAAGGTTAAAAATTTTGGCATAACTTCGCTACCCATTTGGCGCTTTAAGATCTACATTTCTTATTCACATAACCTCTTGCCCACTATCGGCAGTTAATAATCAAATCCTAATTTCAACAATCATTTCAGATCTCGCGGGTCGGATATTTTGTAAGGTTAGGTTCGCCATCATAGGAAACCTTAAACCTAAAAGACATGTCCAACTCACAATGGGTGTATGTCGGGTGTCTTCATCTCAACTCTTGCTTACAGATGCTCTAAGATTCAGATCCTAACAAGATTCGATCTCGATCCTAATACGATAATTATTAATGATAATCTCTCCAAAGGAAAACGAATATACGGTCTATATCCAAAGGTCAATCATTCAAACATAGAACATCGCTTATAGTATTTTGTATCGTTACTTTACCTCGTCCCTTCGATTGGGGTGGTACAGAGTACTCTCATCAAGGTTCGTTCTCAATGATTTCTGAGCAAATCTCTAGAAATTCGATGCGAAGCGAGGATCTTGATATAGATGATCGATACAAGCATGCTATGTTTACATAACTATTTTGCATTTATCATTAACGAGAATGATATTAGTAGATTTGGTCAGTCTGTCGATGATGACCCAAATCGAATCAAATTCAGATGATGACCTTTGCAATAGCTAGACGTTAACTAATGTATGAGGCGATGTCTGCCTTCATAATTGTCATTAGTACAACTTATTCAGACAAGGATACTTTTAGTCATAAATGACATAAATAAAATACTTATACTTACAAATTCTAACATACTATATCTCACAATCTCCATATTTAGACAATCACAAGTGGTCTCTTATAAATATTTAACGCTATCGGCTTCTCAATTCTAATGGTCCACATTAGCCGCGAACCACTTTTATTATCTATATTATCCTTTTTACAAGTATTGTTTATTTTTATATCGTTTGGCAATTTATTTTGCACCTTCATTAATAAGGAACATGTCCTAACTGGTTCTTTATCTTTTCTACATAATGCATCGGTATCTATATTCACTTCTCATGATGATATAATTATCATGTCCACAATTCACTCACATATTCTTTCTATATTATGCGTCAGTAATTACGTTCACTTTCTCCTGATGAAATAAATATTATAACTGTATTTATTCAAAATTCTTTCTTCATATCTTTTATGTTTCAGTTTCGTCTCAACTATCATTTTTATCAGTTTTTCTCAATCCGGCGTCTAAAGCGTCGATAATTATTATATGTAAATTAACAATATTTATTTAATTTTTATGAAGCGTAAACGTTAAAAGTTTAAATTTCTTAGTTCGACCAATTATATAAAATGTTCAAAAATAATTTGAATTTAATTAACAAGATTTTTGTTGATTTATCGAAAATATTTAATAGGATTCGTAAATGTTCGAAAAATCTTCGGTTATATTTTGGTCAAAATTTTCTTAGTTGAAAAGCAAAAATTGTCTTTTCAAATTTCAAGTTATGGTTTAAATGGGTTTCCTCAATTTTTCTTAAGTTGTCTGGAAGTATACACAAACATTTACCCCTAAACAGAAGTTTAGTTAAATGGTTTGTGTATAAGGGAATAATCCCTTTAAAAATCCTTTGTTAAAACATTTGTAAAAACATATTTCCATTTCTTTTTGGTAAAATCCAAAGTATTAAAAGGGCTCTTAATTTTTGAAGAGTCTATCTGCATACATCTTACCATTATTAATCCAATGGTCATTTTATGTAAAGGATTAAGTTTTTAATCCCTAAGCGTTAATGGTTCTAATCTTTGAAAAGTCAATATAGCTTCCATTATCTATTAATCACACGGTTAAATCATATAAAGGATTAAGTCCTTAATCACATGTTAAATATTCAAGGTACAATTTTTAATTGTTCGGCCAATTCAGGGCAATCTATAATTAATTATTAACTCATTCTTATTCTTATAAACAAATAAATGGTCCTTAATGATCACGAGCATGAATTTATCAAATTACAGCCTACACACGTGATTCACCTAATTTATGAATGCTACATGTGCATTGGTCAATCCAAACGACATCACGTGGAACTCATAATGTTCATTACAAGCACCGGATGTAGTGATTGGAATAGATAATCTCTTTCGCAGATGCGAAGTTGATGATAACCATGCTATGGATCAAATTTTGCTAGAACCTTGTAAATGATCGAACAATTCTTCCATTTCAAGTTATGGATATCGTTTTCGATTGTCAATTTACTCAATTCACAGTAATCTATAAATATAAGGAATGACAACACCATAGCTCTTCAGGATGACAGGCTTGGTATAATAAAATCTTTCTCCGACAACTCTCTCAGTTGTACGGTAATTCCTTTAATTTAGATGGTGCTAACGTACAGTGCACAAGCCACAAGTGCAGCACCGGAAATATAATCAATACCAATTTCAACTTGCCTTAATGGCAAAAGTCTAGGTAATTTATTAACAAATACCTCCTAAAGTTTAGATAACATAAACATCTTTTAATATATTCATATTAAGTTCTTTCTAGATTATAATATCTATAATTAGTTCACAACTATTCATGGTATAATTTCAAGTCTAAATGCAGGATTTGGTCGTCCACCACGAATTATTTAGATCACTTTTGATAATCAACATCTTATCTTTTCGGGGAATTCTACTCGAGTTCCCATCAATTAAGACAATGTCGTCATGTCATAATCAATCAATCCATTCTACTAGCACTATCAACTTTCCAGTTTTATTGCCGTCGATAAGATGTGAACTTCTCAAAAGTCTAATAATAACTCATAATCCTTCACAAATTCAGGGATATATGGAGGCACAACTACTATTAAAAGAGTAAAGTCAACGCATAATCTACGCGAGATAATTTCAAATCAGATACATACGAAAACACTTAACGAATATGAATATATTCCATGTTTTCATAAATTGAGTACGCATTCGAAAGCTCCTCGGATCGTTACCCAGGTCATTCAAATGAAATCAAATCATAAGAAATGATAGGAACATCGATACATCCAGTCGGGTATCAACACTCGATAATCAAATACTTTTCCTAAGAATCTCACTACGGGAGAATTGGACAAGAACGGAATATCAATTGTCAAATAAGACAAATTCCACAGATGAGTAAATTCGACTCAGAAGAGTAAATGGTACAGGCACATATGTAGGTATCCCTATCAATATGTCCCTATTTTTCACTTCTTGCAGATCTCATAAATTTTAATCTTTCACAATCTTCAAAGAAAATTTAGTGTTTATTAATCAGTTTTATGGTGACTATTAGTCAGTCTTGCATGGTCCATTCTAAATTGTATGTAGGCGCGCAACTATATACAATTTCAAGATTAACGATGCAATACTCAGTTCGTCAAAACTTTATTATCATGTTTATAATAAAAACATTTACATGCTCAATTCTTAAATAAGAATCGAAATAAATTTACAAAGATTTTCTTTATTATGAAAACAATTATGTTTTTCCAAGGTACTTTATAAACAATCTTATTTCGATAACAATCACTTATAAATCTCACTTTGAATAATCCTTATTGTGATGAAAATTAAATTTTCTCAAAGGATACCGTTTTAACTTTATAAAAACAATGTGTGATCTGCAAAAGAGTGATGAAAGCTTGTTCACCAAGAATTAACTACGATATGATAAGAAATGAGCTTAGCCAAACAGTCATGAGGTTCATGACCTCGATGGCACTCACGAAGAATGATTCACAACGTAACTCAAATCAAGATGAGTACTTGTTCAATGGTTGCATCACTAATGCGAACATTTAGGATGAAGCAATAAAAGATAGATAACATCGATACATGTAGGATTTAGCAATCAAAGGTAGTCTTTTCCATTAATCACAAACAAGTCAAAATTGTACCGTAACACATTACGCGTCACTATGTCATACAATTCTCAGAACTCATCCTACCAACTGATGTCTCAGTTAAGTTAGGGATTTTTAAAAGATACCATAATGAATACTAATCTACAAGAGTCATTAGGTGTCCTACCAGTCCCGGAAGATCCATCAGTCCCAATTCAGAAGGCATCCTCGTTAGTGGGCAATGGCCTAGGAACAACCTTTAACACGAATCAACAATCAATTAAAACCTTATAACCTAATCACAGAACTTAACGACTTTATTAATAATCTCATATTTCATACGGGTTAAATTTTACTTTATTCAAGTTTCAACCAACTTATACTCAATGCAATATCCTACCTCATATTCCAATACTTTCAATCTTATTTATAAACCTTAAAAGGGCAATAAAAGCTCGATATGATCAATACTTAATTTCCAATCCTATAGCTCTTTCAACAACAATTATCAAATGAGTCTCTAGTATGAGATGACTCATACATTCAATTAGACTTCTCGGAAAGGTATTAATGGCAATGAGGCTTTTGGGTAATGGTTCCAATAACAGCCTCAAGTGCAACATTCACCCTTTCGATTTCGATTTAAGAATTGGATGACAACGAATCAGATGATATCTTTCTAGGTGGTAACGTTTTGTCAAACTCCACTCTATAAGAAAAGATCGTCATAACATCGATATCAGATTTAATCTCGCCAATTCTTTTTCAATTTCACAATCAACTAATATCTATATTTCTACGAATATCAACCATTTGTTGGGATCATAAATATCCACAATTTGGTTTAGATCTAGGATAGCTAGAATTCCTACGGGAATAGCTTCGATTAATTTACTAGGGGAGTTAGGGTTTCTTGTGACAATCGACGTCGTATAAATACCTCGTATAAATATCAAAATAATTATCAAACGATCATGTAATAAAATTACATCATATATATATATAATCCAAGTTATATATATATTAAAATAACACTTCTCAGTCTTGGCCTTATCGGTAACTCGGGAATTCTTCGGCACCGTTATAGTCAAAAGATTTTTAGACATTTTTAGAAAAATGTTTATAGTTAAAAGATTTTGAAATGTTTTATTCAAAACCTTAGTTTTAAAAATCTTTCGTTCTCTATAACGAGAGCTCTGGTACCAAACTGTAACACCCCCAAATTTATACAACTCAATACAGCGGAAGACTCGTTGGTGTTACGGGATAGCACATTACTCACATCATAGACAACGCATAAAAATCACGTCGTTTAATAATAAATCATTTCCATTCATAAACATCGAAGTTACATCGGTCCCAAGTCATTATATTTCATACAAAGTTTTACAAAGTATTTGAATGGAAAATATTGTTTAAGTGCGTGCCATGAATTCTTGTCGTCTTCCCGAGAATTACCTTCAAGTACCTGAGATAAAACATGTTAAAAGAAAAGGTCAGCGATAACGCCGAGTGAATTCATAGAGTTTAATAAATTCCATCAATATAATATCTGTGTAAAATTATTACTAAAAACCATTTTGTACAAATAATTTTAATAGGCCATAAAATAGCCAAAGTCATTTTATACAAATCTTCATCGAAATCATAATATAGGCGTTTGCCTTAAAAATCATAATATAGGCGTTTGCCTTAAAAATCATAATATAGGCGTTTGTCTTAAAAATCATTATACGAGTCATTGTCGTAAAAACATCACATAATACGTCTTATGACGTTGTATAAAGTCAAATAAAAACCGTTATATGAATATGGTTATGAAAACCAAAACACAAACATAATATCAATAGTATGACCCAGTATTGCTAGTCAGGCAATACATCGTTCTTCGGAGCGTCTAGTAGTATTTCGTTAGTTTTGGATTATTATAAGCCTCATGACATTGTTACCTTACTAAACCAACAACGGGTAGCTAACCCGATGCCAATTTTGCCCATCTAAAGTAGCGTGTCGTCACAAAGGTCACGCTATGGAAATCTTCTCATACATAAATTTGCTTACCAATCAATGTGGCACGACGGGGATCAACCGTCAAGGCGCGAACTGGGGTGATCGTCCCCAAATAGTACTATTAAATGCATAAGCGTCTACCAAATCCCGGTAGTTCACAATTCATGCTAATGGGACTTTTAGTGACATAACCTAACTTTAATAATCCATTTAATTTCATCTATCGGGTCCTTTAATCATTTATCGGGTCATACAATCGGGTCCTTCAATCATTCGGGTCCAAAATCAATAAACAAACAATCGGGACAAATGGTGCCCTATTTTATAAAAAATAACATGTTATCTCCCTCGCGGGTTTATAAAACATTTGTAAAAACATTTAAAAGAGTGCGAGGCTATGAACTCACGTTGATGTGGGAAGGCGGGTTATCGGCAATTCGGACGTACGGTACGTGCTTCAATCACGGAAAGCTAGACAAATAATACTCGGTCTTAGACGTTTGTCCAATGACTTTATAAAAATAACAATTATGTATACATATGATGATTATATATATATATATGATGATCAAGTGGGTTTACACATTCTCGTTTACTCATTTTAGTGTCATATGTCGGTAACTTTTATACTAGCTTACTAGTTTTACCTATTTACGTGTTTTAGGTTCAATATGCCTATTATAAGTTCTTAACTTGTTTTAATCCTTGTTATACTTATTTTATCAGTATGTATACTTTCCATGTTGGGCCCAAATGGGTTAATCCCAATAAGTTCTTTTTATGAGTGTTTATCTCATTTAGTCCAATTATTAGCTCAAGTATTAGTCCACTATGTTTACTTAGCTCGTTAATGCCCGTATGCCCTATAGTTCGGGTTTTATCGGTTTTTACTTGTTATACATGTCTATATATCATTATATAAGTTTTATAAAGTTTTCATTAGACGGGTCCAACCATCTAAGTTTTATTTAACAAAAACGTTAATTTTACGGTATTAGCCGAAAAAGTCGTAAAAACAATGTTTATAGTTTTATAACTTATAAGTATTATTTCACTACCATTTATATAAGTTATTCATTCATTTACCCTTTTACATATTTATATAAATAAGTTTTATAAGTTAGTGGGGTTTAATTTATATTTTATACTATTAAATTTTGAGTGCTTATATAATAGTATTATTCTTTAATTTCAAAAATCTGATTTTTATCTTCACTTTCACCAAAACTGCCATATCTTGAGTTCTATATGGAGATAGAAGCTCAAATTTTTATCACATAAACTACATGATATGTGCTCCATTTAACTCTCCTATAGCTGCTGTTGAATCATCTTCTTAATATTTTCTAAAAATCGTCCAAAACAGTAACCTCAGATTTATACCCTAAACTTGTTTTGATCATATCTCACTCATTAGAATGATTCCATTGCATGGCCAACTCTCGCATGTGTACAAGACCCATAGCTTACTGTAAATGGATTCTAATTCATCATTCTATCAGTCCATGACCTGTTTATTTACTGTTTTATACAGCCAACAAATTTAACCAAGATTTTAACCTTGTTTCTTATGGGTTTTCACCTTTTTAATCATGTTTATCAACACCAAATCCCCACATAACATTTTTATCATCATATAATCATCATATACATATACAATAGGAAATAAAATACATGTTTACATAATCAAAATAACAAGAAGTTGAGGACGACAATCTTTATACCACCATGATGATGTAGGTTGTGATCAAAACATGGATTTTGATGGAGAAACTTGTGCTTAGCCAACACCATCTTCAAGACCATCAATCTCTATGATCACCTTGTGGAAAATCAGCCCCAAGACACCATGAATACTCCTCCTTGGATGTTATAAGAACCACCAATCAATAGGGTTTCAAAAGAGCTTCATCTTATGTGTAAATAACATAAGATTCCATGGTAAATTTTTGATCAAAATGGTGTTTTAGGGTGAGATAGGGACGGCTCAAGAGAGAGTAGAGAGGAAATTTGGGTGGTTTGCATGTAGAAAATGAGATGAGTGGTTTAGGTTGATGGTTTTGATGTGTTTGTAGCTTACAAAGTAAGCTAAGGACATGTGTAGTAAGCTTTAGCTTACACTTGACACATAAGTGTCTTGTGTAACTAGTTTAAGGCCGGTTTTGATGAGGGTGGGACAAGTGTCCCACTTGTCTCATCCCCATTTATTTACGGGTACTCCTCGATTCTAGTTTCCTCGATTTACGTGCCCTCGGGTCGTTTTACGAAAAACGTTTTTATAAATTATGAATCAACGTCACAAAACGAATCCAATAAAAATTGTTTCATCAAAAACGGAGTTCGAAAACGTAAATACGTAATCCTAGGGTTTCCGGTTTAGTCGTAAAGGATGTTAAAATAAAATCGTAAGTCCTAATCTCTTCTCGTAAATTTGTGAGTTTGTGAACCAACACAAATTTAAAACTCCAAAATAATATTTACAAATAAATTTATTTTCTGAAATGTCGGACTGTCACCAAAGACGGTGTATGTAAACGTAAGCACGTAACGTTGAATCCTCCGGTTTAGACGTAGTCGATGCTACTTCAAGACGTAAATCCAAATTTCTTCCCAAAATAAGTGAGCTCATAAAATAATATTTTCAAATAAATATTTGAGAATAAAATATCAACCATAAATTGACGGATTGTCACAGCAGCAACAGCAGCAAAAGCATCTGTCCAAATGGGAATTGTAACATATTCTTGGATAGGAGATGACTTCTCTGCTTGTGATCCAACCTTCTCATGAACCTGTGTACTTGAGACATCAACAACTTGTTCCTCCACAACATTTGAAGTTACCTTCACAATGTCTGGATCAGTGACAGGCATATAATTTAAAGTTCTAGATAAAGGTTCCAAGTCAAACAACCAATTTGGACCACTTTCAGGATCACTAGGTTTATTCTCTAAAAACCTAACATGTACTCTTTCAAGAATACGTTTTTCTTCTTTAAGATAAACCCTATATCCCTTGCTCTGCACTGAATACCCCATGAAGTAGCCTTCATCACCTTTTGCACTAAATTTACCTAAGGCATCACTAGTATCTAAAACTACTACATGACAACCAAAAGGTCTGAGAAAACCAATATTAGGTTTTCTACCCCAAAGTAACTCATAAGGTGTTTTGCTCTGAATTTTGTTGACCAATG
Source organism: Glebionis coronaria (assembly GCA_025667525.1). Classification (NCBI taxonomy): domain Eukaryota; kingdom Viridiplantae; phylum Streptophyta; class Magnoliopsida; order Asterales; family Asteraceae; genus Glebionis; species Glebionis coronaria. Next base: position 134,762,803 of record CM046874.1, on the reverse strand, counting down.
CTCTATTTTGAACATAACAAGCTGTATTAACAGCCTCAGCCCAAAAGGCTATAGGAAAATGAGCATCAGCCAACATGGTTCTGGCTGCTTCAATTAGGGTTCTATTTTTCCTCTCAGCAACCCCATTTTGCTGTGGGGTTCTGGCAACACTAAATTGCCTAGTAATTCCTTTCCTGGCACAGAAATCATCTAACTTTTTATTCCTAAATTCACCACCATTATCACTCCTAAGCATTTTAACTTCATTGCCAGACTTCTTTTCAATCTGAGTGATAAAATCAATTAAAATATCAGCTGTGTCACTCTTCATAGCTAGAAAGAATGTCCAAGTAAACCTAGAAAAGTCATCTGTGATAACAAAGCAATATGACTTACCATTCAAACTTTCTATATTGGTTGGACCAAAGAGGTCCATATGAAGCAAATGAAGAGGTCTAGAACTAGAATGCACCTGTTTGGACTTGAATGAGACCTTGTGATGCTTGCCTTTAAGGCATGCAACACAAGAGTGGTCATTGTGGAAGGCCTTCTCAGGCAAACCATCAACCAAGCCAAGTCTCACAAGCCTGTTTATATTCTTAAAATTTATGTGCCCTAGTCTCCTGTGCCACAAATTACTCTCATCTACTGAAGCTTTAGCATAAAAACAAGACATATTGTTATTCATTCTAATCCCATTCAAATTTACATCGTATATGTCTTTATGCTTAGGTGTTCTATATTCAATATATTTCTCATCAGGGATCTTATAATCCTTGCTTAACACCAAACATTCAGTATCAGTAAACAGAACTTTATTTTTGTTATCACAAACTTGTGATACACTAAAAAGATTATAATCAATATCCTTTACCAAAAATACGTTCTCAAAACGCAGATTCTTGGTGAGAAGGGTTCCTTTGCCTGTGATAGTACCATATCCTCCTCCAAAGTAAACCTTATCACCATCCTTAATAGGAGTGAAGTTTGTAAGATAATCTTCCTTCCCTGTCATGTGCCTTGAGCATCCACTGTCCCAATATCCATAATCATTGACCTGTTTTTGAATGCCCTGCACATAAAGAAAACAAATTAGTTTTCTTTGGGAACCCAAGCCTTAGAAGACTTGGATTCATCTGGTTGTTCAATAAGAACAGACTTAGTTCTCACAACAACCCCATTTTCATCCTTCTTAGATGAAATACCCAGTTAACCCCAATAGGTTTTTTAATGACCTTTGAAATGTAATTAAATCTGTTGCAGGTCATTGAGATCCCATTATCATTAGGGTTTTGATCTTTCTTTGGTCTCCATGTCAAGCTTGAAGAAGCTTTAGACCCCTTACCCTGTGGTTGCAAATATTTAGGTCTGGTCATGTTTCTGTCAGCGTTGGAATTGGTCTTGTCAACATTGAAATTTCCCTTGTCAGCGTTGAACCTAGGGTTTGCTACAGAAACCCATTGCCTATTAGACCAAGTATTTATCTTTTTAAATGGTCTTTGTCCATGAGTGTTAGACCCTCTAGTGAAGAATGGGGTAGGTCTAATCACTTGTGGACTTTGCTGCACACAAGGTTTGGGTCTGACAACGTTTGACTTTCTAACAACGTTGACTTTGTTCCTGTCAGCGCTGAATTTGTTCCTGTCAGCGCTGACTTTGGGACCGTTGACACACTTATATGCTAAATGTGAAAAGCTACCACAAGTGTAACAGGCTTTTCTAGACACAACCCTAGGTCTAGAAGAGAAGAAGCCTGTTCCATCATTGCTAACTTGGCTCTTAGGTGACCTAGTATTCCTATACATCTCTGCATACTTAATGCTAGGTTTTCTAACAGTGTTTGAGCCAAGGTCAACAGCTTTACCAGTGATAGGGTTTGTAATCTTAATGGGAGTTGACTCATTAGGACTTTCACATAGTAAACCACCCTTAACAAATAATGTAGGGTTAGCTTTCTTCCATTCATTCAGGTCAGTCAACTTTTGTTGATACTCTTTGTTAGGACCATTGTAATAGTTAAATGTAATAGGTAGACTAGGAGGTATGTAGTTCCTCCTGGTCCTAGTAGTTACAGGAGCAAGTCGTGCTCCTGGTCCTAGTCAAAGTCAAACTTTAGTATTTATTATTATTCTGTTAGGATATGCATGAGATATGTTAGGAAAGGATATGCATATCAGTTTTACACGTTTTGTTTAATGCTGTATTAGGGTTTCCTTGTAGTATAAAAGGAACCTTAGGCAGAAGGGTTACACACACCTTCACCAAACGTAGTTCTAGTCATTATCAATATTAGAAATCATTAGAAAGGATCAAGTCTTTATAGTTATTCTGTTCTTATTAATTATATTTGTATTCTGCATTCATATTGTGTATAGAGTCTCTTTGTGAATTGACTTGTGATTACAGAAGTTGTTCACCGTTCCTGACAGGCTGCAAGATCTACATCCAGTAGACCCAACAAGTGGTATCAGAGCCTGGGAGGGTCTCTATACAAGAAGAATCAAGTTTTCTTATCTCTGACATTTTTATTTTATCATGTCTGCCTCAACTTCTACTCAAACAGGAGAAGACAGCACTCCTAAAATTGTGCAACCTCAACAGATCGTTGCTACGATTTCCAACACGAATGGTAAATTCCCTCTTCTGAAAAAGGATGCATATGATAGTTGGGCAATGAAGATGGAATGGTGGATCACCAATACTGATCAAGACCTTTGGAAGATTATTCTGAATGGGAAAAGCAGGAAGTTAACTGGAAGAGACAAGAATGGTAATATTACTCTTCTTGACCCTAAATCTCATGAAGAAATCATATCTATTCAGAAGGAGGTCAAAGCAAAAACGATTTTGCTTCAATCTCTTCCTGATGATCACATGGGTGACTTCTACCATTTGGATGATGCCAGAGAAATCTGGAATGGTATAAAAGCAAGGTTTGGTGGGAATGAGGAGTCAAAGAAAATGCGAAGATCCATGCTGAGAGATGAATTCACAGAATTCAGAATCTCAAAAACTGAAGGTTTACATCAGGGGTATGACAGGTTTCAGAAGATATTGAGCCAATTGAATCAACTTCGTTCAAATCTTGACGATGGTGATATTAATGCAAGGTTTCTTAAAGCCTTACCCTACTCATGGAATCAGGTGGTGATCTCTCTCAAAGCCAAAGGAGGGCTTGACTATCTCAACTTTGATGATCTATTTCATAAGCTCAGAACTTTTGAACCTCATGTGAGAGGATATTCAAGTGACTCTTTTCCTACTCCTGCTAATTCTGCCTTTGTGAGTTCTATGGCATCCAGTCCCATGTCATATGCTAGTAGCCCAAGTAATACTGTGTCTTCTCAACATACTTTTCAGCATACTTCTGCTCCTGATCCTACTGCCAAGTCTGGTAGTATGGTAGAAGCCGTTCTTCATTCGTTTGTGGCTGATGTTGATGCTCAACAACAACTTGCTTTTGATGACTTCAAACAGGTCGATAAACTTGACCTGGATGAAATGGATCTTAAATGGCAGATGGCCATGCTCACTCTTAGGGTTCACAAGTTTGAGAAGAAAGCAGGTCGAAAATTCAATTACAACCCACGGGAGCCAGCAAGATTCGACAGAAGCAAGGTTCGCTGCTACAACTGCCAGCAACAAGGTCACTTTGCAAGGGAATGCCCTAGCAAGAATGACCAGGAGAAGAGCAGGTACTCAGCCTTTAAGGTTCAGGAGATAAAAGATGACAAGAAGGCATTGGTATCTGTTGACTCTATGGTCAACTGGAATGATCATCAGGCTTCCACTCTGGAATCAGCTGAATCCTCGACTGACGTGTTTGCAATGATTGCTGGGAATCTCTCTGATGCAGAAGAAGCAGACGAGTTTGCTCTTATGGGCATCTCACCTCAGGTACAACATTGTCCTCTTGGTGGTCATGATAAATACTCAGAATTGTTGTCCCAATTTAATGAAGTAAATGATCAAAATGATAAGTATTTTTTAGAGGTTCAAGCCTATAAGGCTTCTTTAAACACATTGGAACAACAAAATAGGTGGCTACAAGATACTCAACGTGAGTATGAGGATAAAATACGGATACTAAGCATCGATTTAGAAAACACAACTAATATGCTTAAATATACAGAAAAGGTAAGAGATGCCAGTATCAAAGAAAAACAGGAGATGCAAGAAAAATTAGATGCTATAATGTTGAGATTTGAAAAATGGCAAAAGGCTCCTAAAAATATTTCAAAATTAATTGATAGTAGCATGTCTGGTAGGACTAAAAGAGGGTTAGGATTTGATAAGTATATTGATTCAGAAGATGTGTTTGATTTATCTTTTTCAAGTGTCTTTGATGCCGACAAAGAGGAAGAGGGAAAACCTAGTTACAATAGGTTTAAACCAGCAGCAGAAATGCATGCTGTCCCTCCCCCTCTTACTAGAACTTTTATGCCCACTTCTTGGCATAATGACTTGGATGGATCACAGATGCATGAGTCCCCAAAAAGTTCTACTAATTCTAATGACTTTGTCTCGTGTACTTTCAGTGAGAAAGCCAGTGACTCTGCATCAAGTGGTTCAAGTGAAGAGTCAAGACCTACAAGTTCCAAGTTGAATGATCATGCTGCTACTGGTGCTAGGATGTGTGAAGAAAGAGTTGCTTCTAAGTCAAGTGTGTCTGGTCCTAGCTTATTGAGTCCTAGGAAGAATGTTTCTCCTAGAATTATGTGTAATAAAGTTAGCAGTATGAAACAAAGTCATTCTAATAAAAGGTCTATTAAAACATGTTTTGTTTGTGGAAGTGCATTTCATTTGATTAAGGACTGTGATTTTTATGACTCACATGCTTCTGTTAATCAAGTATTTCCTGCTCCTGGTCCACCAGGAGCTGCTCCATATATCTCTAGAAGACTTAATCCTAGTGCTCAATCATTTTCTTCTTCTAGAAGGTCCTCTCCTTTAGCTTCTGATCCTTGGAGAAACATTGGATTACCAACCACCAGTAATTATTTTCAAAATTTTAATCCAATTTATCCACATAATTTTGACCACACGTATTTTGGTTTGGGAAGTTTGGGAACTGCTGTTAAGCCCTCAGCAGGTTGTTCTTGGTCAAAAAATAATACCCATATGATGCATAGGCAACCACGGAACAACGGTGGATCTCATCAATCTTCTTGGCACTCTACTAAAGATCCAAAAGGCAGGCTCAAACCTGAAAAGGTTTGGGTCCCCTTAAGACACTAACTTTTGCATTTTTATTATCTTGTTGTTGTAGGTTACTCCATACCAAGATCCTAGTTTAGGCATTGTTGATAGTGGTTGCTCTAGGAGCATGACAGGAAATAAAAGTCTTCTCTCTAACTTTGTACCATTTCAAGGCGGCAAGGTCTATTTTGGTGGAGGTGAAGGCAGGATCACTGGCAAAGGAACAATTAGGACACCTAATCTAAATTTTGAGCAGGTCTACTATGTGGAAGCACTTCAGCACTTCAACTTGATATCTGTCTCTCAGATTTGTGACAAGAAGCAGTTTGTGCTCTTCACGGATACTGATGCACTTGTGCTCTCCAAAGACTTTCAGCTTCCGGATGACTCACAGGTTCTGCTCAGAATCCCTAGAATACATAATCTCTATAGCATCAAGCTGAATGAAGTCAACCCTACTGGTCAACTAGCATGTCTGGTTGCTAAAGCCTCAGAAGATGAAGCCACTCAATGGCACAGAAGGATGGGGCATGTGAACTTCAAGACCATTCACAAACTTGCAAATCTGAATTTGGTCTCTGGTTTACCTCCCAAGTCGTTTAGAAATGATATTAATTGTATTGCTTGCAGCAAAGGCAAACAACATAAAGCATCCTTCAAGGCCATTACTGCTCTTAGTCTTATTACTGAACAATTGCAGCTACTACACATGGATTTATTTGGTCCTACTTCTATTAGGATCATTGACCACAAACAATTCTGTCTGGTGGTAACTGATGGATATAGCAGGTTTACGTGGGTGTTCTTCATGGCTGCCAAGAGTGAGACCTACTCAATACTTAGAGATTTTCTTACTCTTATAGAGAACCAGTTGACCAAGAAGGTTAAAGGTATTCGTTGTGATAATGGAACCGAGTTCAAGAATAAAGACCTCATAGCACTTTGTAATGCTAAGGGCATCAAAAGAGATTATAGTGCAGCAAGAACTCCTCAACAGAATGGTGTCGCAGAACGAAAGAACAGGACACTAATAGAAGCAGCAAGAACAATGCTTGCCGATTCCAAGCTTCCAACCATGTTCTAGACATAAGCCGTTAATAGTGCAAGTTATGTTTTGAATAGGGTTTCTATTACCAATCCTCACAAGAAGACTCCTTATGAGCTTCTAACGGGCAAAGTTCCAAATATTGCTCATTTGAAGCCTTTTGGGTGTCCAGTAACCATTCTGAATACTAGTGACTATTTGGGGAAGTTTGATGGCAAGGCAGATGAAGGATACATTGTGGGATATTCAGCTCACTCTCGGGCTTATCGTGTCTACAATCTCCAAGCCAAGCGGATCATTGAAACTATAAATCTCAGGTATTTTGAAGACAAGTCAAACATCCAAGGCAAGGGTCCTGAATGGTATTTTGATCTTGATTATCTTAGTGATTCCTTAGGATATTTTCGTTTCAAAACTAACCATGATACAGGTCCACACGTGTTTGCAACTTCTAGTACTGGTGTTCCTTCTAGTCTTTCTGACTCAGATGACGAGGATGACATTTTTGTGGTTCCATCCTACTCCACCACCGTCTCTCCTACTACTCCTAGTGATGCAACTCCATTGGATGTACTGGATTCCCAAGTAGCTCTTGATACTCTACTCAAACAACAACAAGAAGCTACTACAGCAGCTGCTCAAGGTGGTTTTGAGTTTCCCTTGAATACGCCTACTGACAAAGCTGCTCCTGGTACCCCAGCTTCTGCTCCTAGTGCTATCTTATCACCTATTGGTAGTCCAGCTAGTGAGTCTGCTTCAAATACTCGTTTCTCCAGTCCTTCTGATTTGGGGAACCATAAAAAGAAGTCTTCTACCAAGCTGGATGATATTCATAAACAACCAGTAGATGGGATTTTCAACGCTGCTTCATATGATGCTGACTTTGTTGGTGATCTCAATAACTTGGCACCAGAAGTGGAGGTAGCTTCCAATCCAGTCTTGCAATCACACAAAGATCACCCTCCCACTCAAATCATTGGAGATCCTGGTTCTACTGTCCAGACACGTAGAATGCAGAAGAAGGCCTCGTCTGATCATCATGCTCTTGTGAGCTATATTGAAGATCAAAAGCGTAATAATCATACGGACTTTCAACACTGTTTGTTTGCTTGTTTTCTTTCACAGGTGGAACCTAGGCCAGTCTCTCATGCTCTTGAGGATCAAAGTTGGGTGGAGGCTATGCAAGAGGAAATGCAGCAATTCTTGTTTCAGAATGTTTGGGTTCTAGTTGACTTACCAGATGGAAAGACAGCAATCAATACCAAATGGATTCTCAAGAACAAGAAGGATGCACGAGGAATTGTCGTGAGGAATAAAGCTAGGCTTGTTACACAGGGCCACACTCAAATTGAGGGCATTGACTACACTGAAGTTTTTGCTCCGGTTGCAAGGATTGAGGCCATTCGTCTGTTTTTGGCTTTTGCTTCTTATATGGGCTTTACGGTGTTTCAGATGGATGTCAAGAGTGCATTTCTCTATGGAAAAATTGATGAGGAGGTGTATGTCACTCAACCTAAGGGCTTTGTAGATCCACTTCATCCTAAGAAAGTTTACAAGGTGGTCAAGGCTCTTTATGGTTTACATCAGGCTCCTAGAGCTTGGTATGAGCGTCTTTCGACTTTCCTGTTAAAGAATGGCTATAGAAGAGGTACTATTGACAAAACACTATTTCTTAGGAGGAATACCAAGGACATTATCCTTGTTCAGGTCTATGTGGACGACATTAACTTTGGTTCTACTAGGAAGGAATGGTGTGATGAGTTTGAACACTTGATGAAAGGCGAGTTTCAGATGAGTGCGATGGGAGAGCTTTCTTTCTTCCTTGGTCTTCAAGTCAAGCAACAGTCGGATGGGATCTTCATCAGTCAAGATAAATATGTTCATGAGATCCTTCAGAAGTTTGACATGGATCCTCTTAGACCAGCAACAACTCCTTATGAAGTTGCTAAAGTCAAACTCAAGAATGAGCCAGACCCCCCGGTCAATGTTCACATGTACAGGTCTATGATTGGCTCCCTCATGTATTTGACTGCATCACGTCCGGATATCATGTTTGCCGTAAGTGCTAGTTCTAGATACCAGGTGACTCCAACGGTTTCGAACTTGAATGCAGTGAAGAAGATTTTCAAGTATATCAAGGCTCAACCTAAACTGGGCTTATGGTATCCTAGAGAATCACCTTTTGTTCTAGAAACATATAGTGATAGTGACTATGCAGGTGCTAATAATGACAGAAAGTCTACTACTGGTGGTTGTCAATTTTTGGGTCGTCGACTTATTTCATGGCAATGCAAGAAACAGACGATAGTAGCTACTTCTTCAACAGAAGCTGAATACGTTGCTGCTGCTAGCTGTTGTGGACAGGTTTTGTGGATCCAAAATCAAATGTTGGATTATGTGTTCAATTTTATGAACACCAAAATTTTCATTGACAATCAAAGCACTATCTGCATTGTGAAGAATCCTGTTTTTCATCAGCGAACAAATCATATTGAAATTAGGCACCATTTTATACGAGATGCCAATGAGAAGAAGTTGATACAGGTTCTTAATGTTCATACGGATGATAATGTTGCTGATTTGCTGACAAAAGCATTTGATGGTCCTCGGTTCAATCACTTAGTGGTTCATATTGGGATGGTCAATCCTTGAGGTCTAGGATTGAGGGGAGGCTAAGCCTAAGGGGAGGCTTCGTGTACATATTACATTACGCAGACTAACATATTGGTAGATTTTAACAACATATTACATTGGTTCTGGTGGTGTGAGTTACTCCTGGTGGAGGATCTTGCTCACTTCTGGTGGTTATATTCTTTCATGACTGGCTTCTGGTCCTTATTGGTTAGTTTCTAGTCATTATTGGTTGGCTTCTGGTGGTTCAAAATCCTTCTTTGTCAAGTGGTGATTGGCTTCTGGTACTGGTCTGGGACACTGTTCATTCTTATTGACTTTTGTTGACCACATTTTGCTTCTAGTCTGACCTTTGTGCGCTTTGACTTTTAGTCAACGCTTCCAATTCTGGTATTTACACTCTTAATCTAACTTTGGTAAATTGGAATTTGGAAATTATGTTAAAAGGAGCAAGTGGTTACTATGTAATAACTGTCTAATTTGAAAGGGCAACCCCCATTAATAGGGGTCAATGAACAGTTACTCCCTTCCTTATTTATGGTCAAATAAACCCCCTTGACTCATTCATTCCACTCATAACACACACAAAACCGATCCTACTCTCTCAACCCTAACCAAAATCATCTTCCATTCAATTAATCAAGATCCATGGCTGCCCTGGTATACCAACCTGCTCACAACAAGGTCGCCTATCTAGGAGATGGTCCACATCGTGATGATTTTACTGACATTCTGGACTTCGTTGAGGCTTCGAATCTAAGGTATGCCTTTACTGTATGTCCCACTATTTATGGTAGTGTCATTCGTCAGTTTTGAGCGTCTGCTTGTCTTGTGGTTGTGGTTGGTCGTCCATGATAACTCCATGCTACCATAGATGGACGTTCGTACGTGGTGTCTGAGGCTTCTATTCGATATTCCCTTCATCTTCAAGATGAAGGTGGTGTTGAGTCCATCCCCAATTCGGAGGTGTTGGAGGGGATGGCTGCTATAGGGTACAATCATGGGGGAAGTTTAACTTCCAGAAAAATCGGTTTTCCCCCCAATGGAAGCTTCTGGTGCATTTTCTGATTCATTGTTTGAGTCCCAAGTCAGGGGGTTGGGATGCTTTCTCTACTCCCTTGGCTACTGGTCTTATTTGCTTAGCCCAGGGTAGGGTATTTAATTTCTCTCATTATCTGTTTGAGGGGATGGTTAGTAATCTATATAATGCTGGTTCTAGAAAGAAGTTTCTCATGTATCCTAGGTTTTTACAACAAATACTGGTTTGTATTCCTCGTGATAGGACTGAACATGTGCCCTCTAAGCTTACTGCCAAAGTGTATTATAATATGGTGCATGGGTTTACCGGGGAGTGGAGGCCCCTTACTGAGGCCATGTTGGGGCTGGCTCAGGGTCCTCCTGATGATGTTGTTCCTCCGGCTGATCAAGCTGAGGAGGAACCTCCACTTGATGATGACCCTATGGAGGAGGAGGCTCCTGCTGGTGGTGCTTCTCATGTGGTTGAGGAGGAGCTGGTTGAGGAGGTGATGGTTGACAAACCATCCACTTCCAAGGCTGGTCCTTCTTCAGTACCATATAAGTCTCCATTTGTGGGGACTCCACCTCCTAGTCCTGCTCCACACTCTTCTGATACGCCTTTTGGTACTGGTACTCCAAATGTTGACCCATCTGTTGCTTCGGGCTCCAATGACGCCTTCCCTGACCCAAGTCCTCTTGGTGGGCAGGCGGAGGAGCCTATTACACTTATGTCATTACTTGATCTTCTGCACAGGTATCATGCGCGGATTCTTTCCTTGGAAGCTGATTTGAATCAACACCGGAAACTTACTAGGGAGTTTGTTCTTCCTTTGGCTGATCGCATCAAAGCTTTGGAGACTCAGCAGAGACGATGAAAGAAGCATGTGATCCACTCTGATTCTGATGAGGAGGTCTAGGAGCGTGTTGAGGATGGTTTGACATTGTTGGCAAAGGCTGCCTTTGCTGATAAATTGTATGATGATTTGCCGGTTCCTCCGACATCCTCCAGTGTTCCTTCTTCTGCTGGTGTTTCCACTCCTATGGCTGGTGCTCCTGGTCCTGCTGCTGGTTCCAATGCTGGTCCATCCCATGATCCAAAAGGGAAGGCCCCAATGACTGATGCTCCCTCACCACCTCGCAAGCGTACACGCAGACAGCTTGAGGAGGATAGGCTAGGTGAGGAGGCTGCTCAACGGATGCAAGCCGAGATTGATGCAGCTGATCGGGCTGCGGAGGAAGCGCTTCAACAGCAGAGGCGTGAACAAGTCCAGCACGATGCAATGCATTGGAATGATAGTGATTGGATGCAGGTGTTGACTATTCTTACAAGGGATTATGCCCAGTTCACTGATCTTTTAGGTGAGGATGTGGATGAGCATAATTGTATTCCTAGAGCTATGGTGTTGATGCGCAAACATCAGTTGGCGCTTGCTGCACAGCTTCGTGAGAAGCGTAAGAACCGACCTTTATCGACAACTGAGGAGCGCAAGCAGATGCAGCGATATGTGAAGTATCAGTCCGCTGCTTATTTTCAAGCTGGTTGGAAGTGGGACAGGGTTCGAGCTTTGTCGTTTGATGAGCTCAAGGCACTTTATGAACGTATGGTCAAGCATCAGATTCAACCGATTTCGGAACACTTTATCTACCGTCCTTCTCCTCGTGTGATGACCACTTCTTCATCTGCTGTTACTATTGGTCCTCCATCTGCTCCTGGTTCTGTTGCTATTCCTTCGGTTTTTGTTGCTTCTACAGTTGGTACTACCTCTACTCCTTTGGTTGCTCCTATGGGTTCTTCTTCAGGTCCTGCTACCACCACCACACATGCTACCACCACCACATGCTACCACTACCACCTTTGCTACTACAACCACCACAACTGCTACACCTGATATGGCATCACCATCACCACCAGTTCCTGGTCCTCAACCTATTCCTTCTTCTAGTGCAGCTCCTATTGATCCCTTGGGTGGGTAAACTAATGAGTCTACTTCTCCTGCTCCCACTGCTGCTGCTGAGGTAAAGGTAAAGGTTGAACCCTCTCCTAGTGATTCCACACCTCGACGTTCGCTTCGCCAAAAATCCACTCGACGTGTTAGACGTGGCAAGACGGTCCCTTATGAGAAGCGTGATCCTGAAAATTTGATTGATGCAGCTTCTGACAGTGATTCTGATTTGCCTTTGGGAAATGGACATATTACTGGTTGGACGGTTGAGCGCTCTAAGACTCTTCCTGGTATGGTATCCCATAAAATTACTCTTAGTGATGGGTCTGTGCGGTTAGCTTCGGGTCTGCAGGGTGTTTTGTCTTGGGCTGATCGTAAGGATCTAATGGCTTTATATGGGTTTGTGGATTCTGGCATGCCTTTTGATCCAATGGCTGTGTCTTCCTGGCCTGGACTGCGAGTATGGGCTGATCTTAAGATGATGCTTGATGCACCTCCTCATGCTCCTGTTTCTGGTATATGGAAGGATCAGATGCAATGGGTTATTCAGCGATGGAAGTTGTATGCGGGATGTGGTGTGCATATGTTGGAGTTGGAATCTGGTCATATGGTTTTCATGCTCACAGACGTGGATTATCCTTTGACGATTGCTTCAATGGAGGCTATGTTGGCTAGTCACTTGCAGATTTCAAATGCTCCCTCGGGGAATGAGTCCTCTATGGCAACAGCGTTGGTGGAAGGCATCCAGGCTCGTTTGAAAGCAGATAAGAAGGCTGCTTCTGGTCTTTGATTTGGTTGGTTTGTAAGTGTTTATGTTTTGTGTTTTTGTTTATTTGTTCATATTATCATTCTTTTCACCAATATGTACAGTGATTGGTGAATTTCATTCTTTATAGTTAAAAAAAAAGAAAAAAAAATTCTTTTTATATAATATCTGCTTATACTTTAAACACATCTTGGATTTTATACTTGTGAATATGATACCATTTGCTGTTTCACACTATGGGTTCTGGTTGTTGAATTGTGCTTGTGCTAGTTACTGGTTTCATCTAGTGTTGGACTTGGTCCTCACAACAAATGGTCCTCAACTCACTATGTCTAATCGACAAGAAAGAGTTGATTCACCTTGAGGGTACGGCTCCTGGTGCGATTCTCAAATCCGTTGATGGTTGCCAGGTTACCCAAAACTGGATGGTTTTCACTTGCCATGGTCCTAGACTGAAAAGTGGCTAATCCAAGGGGGTACGGCTCTTGGTAAAGATTTTATCAAATCCGTTGATAGCTGTAATAGCTTGCTTAAAGATATAGGGTTTTCAACTCACCGATGCTTCATTGCTGAGAGTTGGCGAGTCCAGAGGGGTACGACTTCTGGTAAAGACATATCAAATCCGTTGACGGCTGTGATGGTTTGCCTAAAATCATCAGGGTACTCCCACTCACCATTGATTCACGTTCTAAGAGTTGGGCTGGGTTCTAGTCTCCCAGGGTGATGCTCATTCCACCAGAAAGACTGGCTAGCCCAAGAGTGAGCAGCTACTTGGTAAAGGCTTATCAAATATGCTCATGTTGCTGAAAAGATTCAACACGATGCTGATTTGTTCCAAGCTTTGAAGAAGCTTCTAGTGTTTCATGTTGCGGCGGTTCTTCTGACTCTTATCTTGCTGATGCTGCTATTAGTTTTGCTGATTCAATCCTCGGGCTTTATTGCACGTTTTCCAGGAAACTTGAACTCAACAGGTCAAATTCAAGTTTAGGGGAGGATTGTTAGGACCATTGTAATAGTTAAATGTAATAGGTAGACTAGGAGGTATGTAGTTCCTCCTGGTCCTAGTAGTAGCAGGAGCAAGTCGTGCTCCTGGTCCTGGTCAAAGTCAAACTTTAGTATTTATTATTATTCTGTTAGGATATGCATGAGATATGTTAGGAAAGGATATGCATATCAGTTTTACATGTTTTGTTTAATGTTGTATTAGGGTTTCCTAGTAGTATAAAAGGAACCTTAGGCAGAAGGGTTACACACACCTTCACCAAACGTAGTTCTAGTCATTATCAATATTAGAAATCCTTAGAAAGGATCAAGTCTTTATAGTTATTCTGTTCTTATTAATTATATTTGTATTCTGCATTCATATTGTGTATAGAGTCTCTTTGTGAATTGACTTGTGATTACAGAAGTTGTTCACCGTTCCTGACAGGCTGCAAGATCTACATCCAGTAGACCCAACACTCTTCAACTGGGGTGACAACTCTTGGTGGAGGAATGAATTCCTCCTCTTGGAGTTCTGGCAAACCAGTCCAAGATAGGTCCTTTTGTTGGACACCATAGAAGTCACCAGCTGGTGGTGGAACCACAAAGTAGTCTTTCATCCCAATCCCAGTCATGTCCTTAGGATCCCTTTGTTTACCCACACATTCTCCTAGGGTTTGTGTTGCCTTATCAAATCTCTGGATTTTAAGGCCAAAATTATCTTTGTTTTTAATGGCTTCATCTAATTTAGCCTGTAACTCACCATTAACCCTTTCCATGATGTTTCTAATATCCATACTAGTATTTAACTCATGTTTTGAGATATTTATTTTATCTTTTAAGTCAAATTCCATTTTCTTGTATTCAGAAATTATCTTCTCATTTTGAGTGAGAGCTAGTTGGTAATTAGAGAGTTTGCATCTTTCAGTACTCACATCACTTAATAATCTTAACACCTCTTTGTTAAGTTTCTCAGTGTTTAACCTACAACCCTTACTACAAAAAGCATCATCGTATACCTCATTATCAGATGAAGAGGAGGAGTGTGCCATGAGAGCATATTCAACATGCTCTTCTTCTTCTATTTCAGCAACCAAAGCTTTATCCTCTTCCATATCCTTAGCCAGATAGCTCCAATCCCATCCCATACCATCAATTCCTTGAACTACAACCATGACTTTAGGATCCTGAGCTTTAACAATTTGACTTGAGGGGTTACCAGCATCAGATCTTCTAGGAGATCTACATTCCCTCATGAAGTGCCCCATACGATGACAGTTGTAGCACTCAACTTTGGATTTATCAAATCCAGTTGTGTCTTTTGCATTGAAGGTCATCTTCTTCTTAAACCTTCTGTTCCACCTGTTTGCTCTTATACTAGCAAGAGCCATGTTCCACTTAATGTCCATCTCTTCCAAGTGCTCATCACTTATCTGCTCAAGGTCCTCATATGTAATCACTGAACCATTGGGCAAAGAAGCAATATAAGCACATACAGTATTCAAATCCAAACCAGCAGGTTTAACTCTTGGTGAGTCACTTTTGAATGTGTCAGCGTCTGAAAAGGAGACGTTGACAGGACATGTTCCAGCGCTGACACATGATGATCCAGTAACTTGATGCATGTAGGAGTCCTTATGATTGAATTGACCTTCACTATGAGAGAAGAAGGCCATGTTACTGTTGGTAGACTTGCTTCCATGCTCTAACAGAGTTTCATCTTCCAACAGCCTCAGTTTGTTGTAGATGTCATCAAACGTGGAACTTTTGTAAGTATTATTGGCAAGAATAGATCTTGCCTCAATCTTCCACGCCTCACCAAGACTTTTAAGAAAGGTAGCATTAATGTCAACATCACCAAGTTGTGTCCCCATGAAGGACAATTTGCTTGTAATGTCAAGCAATCTGCTTCTCACACTACTCAGCTTCTCATTGGGTTGAGCTTTGAAAACAGCATAATCATGCATGAGTTGTTTCTTCTTTTCTCCCCTAGTATCTTCATTGCCACCATATGAAACTTCAAGATCTGCCCAAAGGTCTTTAGCAGAATCATAACCTCTGTATTTATGCTGGTTCTCTTATCCCAAAGAGACTTTCAGAATATTTAGGGTTTTCATGTCAACACTTTTTTTTGCCATGTCTTTAGCAGACACAGCTCTACCATCTTCAGGCTTTTCTTTCTTATCTTCTTCAGAACATCCAGCAACAGCTGCTCTTCCAGCAATAGCATCAGCAATCTTTTGGGCTTTATTGAATGTGTTTCCATATTAAATAATCTCCCAGAGTGTGTAGTCATAGATCCCTAGATATTGCTCAAAGTTGAATTTCCACAATTCAAAGTTGGTTGCATCAAGCATGGGAATCTTGATGTTTGGTAAAGGTGAGGAGGAGGAGGTTATTTATGTAGTTGACATGATGTTGTTAGGGTTTAGAGAAAATTAGGGTTTTGGTGATTTTTAGGGTTCTTGTGTTCTTTAAGATCAAAAGTTCCTCAACAAGCTCTGATACCACTTGTTGATCCCAACTTAGATCGATTTAGCTTTATGTATACGAGATTAGATCAAGTAATACACTTAGAGAACCCTTTGTATATGTTTATGATAATCTAAGTGTTATGCGGAATTAACACTTAAACAAGAACACAATGATATAAACAAACTTTCACTTTGATTAATGATATCAAACTTGCTTACAATGAAAGTAGTTTACGAATGAAAACTTATATTGAACATTAACCTAAAGGTCTTCTTTTATAGACATAAGAAGCCTTGTACAATAATCTACGTATCAGCTATTCTAGGTAAAGATAAATATAGAAAATACATTGTTGTTCCTATCTTTACTAGAAGTAATCTAGAATACAATAAACGCGTAGAATATATCTTCCCATCAGTGCTTGTCTTCAATGTATCAACGCTTGACTTTATCTTGTCAACGCTTGAGCTGTCAGCGTTTGTTTTGCTCCTGTCAACGCTTGTTTTACTCTTGTCAGCGCTCAAGTAGATTGGCTATAATTTATTCCCAACAACTCAGATAAGTAAGTGTCTTATAAAACTCATATAATATGACCAATACTGAAAATGTCCTATTAGGTTTCATGTTAATAGGACTCATAAGTAAACGTGTCGTAATAAATGTATTTTTAGGACACTGCATAAAAAGGCGTCCCAGAAAAAGGTCCTAAAAGACCCCTTTTTTAGTAGTGAAGGGACTGTTAACTGCTAAGTTTTGTCCTGAGGAAGAGTTAGGTCAGTTGGAGGATGAGTTGAGGCATTTGGTGCTGAGGAATAATGATATTGTGGCTTATACCAAGAGGTTTTTTGATTTGTGTTTGTTGTGTCCTGATGCTTTTATGTTTGTTATACCAAGAGGTTTTCTGATTTGTGTTTGTTATACCAAGAGGTTTTTTTATTTTTGTTTGTTGTGGATATCAAGGGTTAATCCAGTAATATCAAGGGAGAAACTACTTCGTTGAAACCCAAGACTTTTGATGAAGCTGTTCAGATGGCTCATGCTTTGATGGACGTGAAGCTGCAAGATAGAAAGGATAGTATTGCTGAGGGGAACAAGAGAAAGTGGGAAGTTGCACACTCAAATCAAGGGCATAATAGAGGAGGTTATCGAAACAACAATAACCAAGGACCAAATAGGAATCAACAATACAACTTTAAAAGGAATGATGGTGTTCGTGCTGCTACTGGAACCCAAGGTAACAAAGTGAACTCGAAGTGTGGTCGATGCAGTCTATATCATGTTAGAAATTGTCCACCTACTTGCAACAAGTATGGGAAGGTCGGACATAAAGCGGCAGACTATAGGAACACGGGCGTGGCCACTAGATCCAATGCTGTCAAGGTGGTTAATTGTTTTGGATGTGGAGGCCGTGGACATAAGCAAGGCAACTGTCCGAGGGTTGGCGCTCGACAATGAGGCAATGTTGCTGCTGTTGCTGCTGGGACTGCTGCTCCAACCAATGTCGTGGGAGATGCTAACAAACGTCATGGACCAAATGTAGTGACTGGTACGTTCTTACTCGATGCTTGTTATGCTAGTGTGTTATTTGATTTTGGATCCGATAGAAGTTTCGTAGATGTTAGATTCAGTCAGTTATTGGATAGAGAACCAATAAGATTGACAATTAGTTATAATGTGGAGTTAGCTGATGGTAAGGTTGTTAACACTAGTTCTATACTGAAAGGTTGTTCCTTGAAGTTAGGGAATTATGTGTTTAGTATTGACTTGATTCCCATAGAATTAGGATCTTTTGAGGTGATTATTGGCATGCACTGGTTAGTTGTGAATGGTGCAGTGATTGTTTGTGGAGAGGAATTAGTTCAGATACCGCTAAGGAATAGGGTATTGACTGTGAAGGGTGATGAGTGTACTTCTCGTTTGAGAGTTGTTTCTTGTTTGAAAATGATGAGGTATATGGAAGAGGGTTGTGATGTGTTTCTTGCTCAGATAAGCAGTGATGGTGTAAATGAGAGGAAACTAGAAGATGTGCCTGTGGTTAGAGAGTATCCTGAAGTTTTTCCTGAAGATTTGTCGGGATTACTGCCGCATCGTGAAGTTGAATTCCGTATTGATTTAGTGTCGGGAGCTGCGCCTGTTGCTCGTGCACCGTATCGTTTAGCGCCGTCAGAAATGAAGGAATTATCTGATCAATTGAAGGAATTGATGGATAAGGTATTTATTAGACCGATTTCATCGCCATGGGGTGCTCTTGTGTTGTTTGTTAAGAAGAAATATGGTTCGTTTCGAATGTGGATTGATTATCGGGAACTTAACAAATTTACTGTCAAGAATCGGTATCCATTGTCGAGGATTGATGATTTGTTTGATCAGTTGCAAGGGTCAAGTGTATACTCAAAGATCGATTTGAGGTCTGGGTATCATCAACTGAGAGTTAGGGAAGAAGATATTCCTATAACATCTTTCCATACTCGATATGGAAATTTTGAATTTCAAGTGATGCCTTTTGGATTAACGAATGCGCCTGCCATATTCATGGACTTGATGAATCGTGTATGCAAGCCGTATTTGGATGAGTTTGTTATCGTATTCATTGATGATATTCTCATTTATTCCAAGAGTGAAGAAGAACATGAGAAGCATTTAAGGATAAGTTTGGAATTATTGAAGAAAGAGAAGTTGTATGCGAAGTTCTATAAATGTGAGTTTTGGTTGAAATCAGTGCAATTTTTAGTGCACGTGATTGATAGTGAAGGTGTTCGTGTGGATCCTGCCAAGATTGAGGCTATCAAAGATTGGCCGGTACCAACAACGCCGACTGAAGTTCGCCAATTTCTTGGTCTAGCTGGGTATTATAGAAGGTTTATCGAGAAGTTTTCACTAATTTCTAAACCATTGACCAAGCTTACTGAAAAGAATCGAATGTTTGAATGGGGATTAGAAGAGGAAGTTGCATTTAATACAGTGAAAGATAAATTGTGTTATGCGCCGATTTTGTCTTTGCCAGAAGGATCTGAAGATTTTGTAGTGTATTGTGACGCATCTCATAAGGGATTTGGAGCTGTGTTGATGCAAAGGGAGAAAGTGATAGCTTATGCGTCGAGACAATTGAGGAAGCATGAAGAGAATTACACTACTCATGATTTAGAACTAGGAGTTGTGATTTTTGCTTTGAATATGTGGAGACACTACTTGTATTGTGACAATCCGTCAAATTATGGTCGATATTTTATTCTCAATATTTATTTGAAAACATTATTTTAATGTTACAATATGAACTCACTTATTTTTGGGAAGAAATTTGGATTTACGTCTTGAAGTAGCGTCGACTACGTCTAAACCGGAGGATTCAACGTTACGTGCTTACGTTTACATACACCGTCTTTGGTGACAGTCCGACATTTCAGAAAATAAATTTGTCCATGAATATTATTTTGGAGTTTTAAACTTGTGTTGGTTCATAAACTCACAAATTTACGAGAAGAGATTAGGACTTACGATTTTATTTTAACGTCCTTTACGACTAAACCGGAAACCCTAGGATTACGTATTTACGTTTTCGAACTCCGTTTTTGATGAAACAATTTTTATTGGATTCGTTTTGTGACGTTGATTCATAATTTATAAAAACGTTTTTCGTAAAACGACCCGAGGGCACGTAAATCGAGGAAACTAAAATCGAGGAGTACCTGTAAATAAATGGGGATGAGACAAGTGGGACACTTGTCCCACCCCCATCAAAACCGGCCTTAAACTAGTTACACAAGACACTTATGTGTCAAGTGTAAGCTAAAGCTTACTACACATGTCCTTAGCTTACTTTGTAAGCTACAAACACATCAAAACCATCAACCTAAACCACTCATCTCATTTTCTACATGCAAACCACACAAATTTCCTCTCTACTCTCTCTTGAGCCGTCCCTATCTCACCCTAAAACACCATTTTGATCAAAAATTTACCATGGAATCTTATGTTATTTACACATAAGATGAAGCTCTTTTGAAACCCTATTGATTGGTGGTGCTTATAACATCCAAGGAGGAGTATTCATGGTGTCTTGGGGCTGATTTTCCACAAGGTGATCATAGAGATTGATGGTCTTGAAGATGGTGTTGGCTAAGCACAAGTTTCTCCATCAAAATCCATGTTTTGATCACAACCTACATCATCATGGTGGTATGAAGATTGTCCTCCTCAACTTCTTGTTATTTTGATTATGTAAACATGTATTTTATTTCCTATTGTATATGTATATGATGATTATATGATGATAAAAATGTTATGTGGGGATTTGGTGTTGATAAACATGATTAAAAAGGTGAAAAACCATAAGAAACAAGGTTAAAATCTTGGTTAAATTTGTTGGCTGTATAAAACAGTAAATAAACAGGTCATGGACTAATAAAATGATGAAGTAGAATCCATTTACAGTAAGCTATGGGTCTTGTACACATGTGAGAGTTGGCCATGCAATGGAATCATTGTAATGAGTGAGATATGATCAAAACAAGTTTAGGGTATAGATCTGAGGTTACTGTTTTGGACGATTTTTAGAAAATATTTAGAAGATGATTCAACAGTAGCTATAGGAGAGTTAAATGTATCACATATCATGTAGTTTATGTGACAAAAATTTGAGCTTCTATCTCCATATAGAACTCAAGATATGGCAGTTTTGGTGAAAGTGAAGATAAAAATCAGATTTTTGAAACATAAAGTATAATACTATTATATAAGCACTCAAAATTATATTGTATAAAATGTAAAGTTAAAACCCACTAACTCATGAATTTTATTTATATAAATATGTTAAAGGTTAAATAAGTGGAAATTTTATAAAAATGGTAACTTATTATGTCTTATAAGATATAAAACTATAAACATGATTTTTACGACTTTTTCGGCTATTGTCGTAAAATTAACGTTTTTGTTAAATAAAACTTAGATGGTTGGACCCGTCTAATGAAAACTTTATAAAACTTATATACTGATATATAGACATGTATAACAAGTAAAAACCGATAAAACCCGAACTATAGGGCATACGTGTTGATCCCAAACTTAGATCGATTAAGCTTTGTGTATACGAGATTAGATCAAGTACTACACGTAGAGAAACCTTTGCTTATGAATAAAGTAACAAAGTGTTATGCGGAATTAACACTTGATCTAAAACACAAAGATGTTAAACAAACTTTCACTTGTATTAGAATGATCGTACTTGGTTACAATGAAAGAGTTTAACTTGCGAATACTTATGAAAACTGATATATGACTTTAACCTAAAAGACCTTCTTTTATAGAACAAGAAGTCTTGTACAATAAGCTACGAATCAACTATTCTAGGTAAAGATAATAATAGAAAATACAATGTTGTGCTTATCTTTACCATACATAAATAAAGAAACAAATAAACAAAAAGATTCGTATGAAGATATTCCATCAGTGTCAATCTTCAAGGCTGTCAGCGTTGACTTCTTCAATGTCAACGCTTGGCTGTCAGCGTCCAATGTCATCCTATCAGCGTTGACATTCTTCTTATCAGCGTCTAGTGAACTGACCTATATTTTATTCCCAACAATCCTCCCCTAAACTTGATATCCATTCCAATGATCAAGTTTCTGAATAAAAACTTAAGGCTTAGGAGGAATCTTGCAAAAACTTCTTATGTTGGTGATAAACATATCTGATCAAGTCTTTGGCCACGTCACTAGTATAATCAATCTCCAAGGGTGTCTCTAGCATCTTCTCCAACACTTCTTTGGACAAGAAATAGTCAGCATCCACAAGTAAATACTCTGAAAACTTTGTAGAGCTCATATGAAATACACCACAAGTAGAATAAAGCCTCCAATGAAGATTACTGAGATCATCTTCAAGATCCTTCCATATGGTAGGATCTGCTTCTCTTGGACCACACAAAGTCATAAATGTGTTCCAAAGTCTTATTCCATTTGCTGAAGTAGGTGCTTCAGCTGTATACTTGGCCTCTATTAATCTCCATAGATGCACCAAGTCTTCCCTGCCTATGCTTGCAAATATAGAAATAACTGAAGTGAAAGTATGTACCTCCTTTCCAAATCTGCCAATCTTCCAAAATCTACACTCATCTTCATCAAAACTGATGATTGGATTTCTGTCATCTAGAGGTACTACATTTACCAAATCTGAAGCTTCCAATGGAGAAAGCTTGAGATGCTTCCTTATAACACCTTCAGTTGGAAAATACACATCCATGTCTTTAGGAAATTGGAAAGGATCTCCTTTCTTCACTGGTCTTTGAGCAATCCTCATTTCCTTTTGAATCTGCATTTCTTCAGCAAGCTCTTGTTTCCTTTCTTCTGAAAGAAACTGGTAGACATTCTGTTCTTGCACCTTCCTCCAAATAGGATGTGCTCTATACTCTAGCTCCTTAAAAGATAAGGCCAGCAACTTCTTGGATGTCCAGTTAGACTGATGACATCTAAGCAACTTATAATACAATTGCCTTCTATCTCTCTTGAGCCAGGTCTTGACCTCTTGTGCATTAAACCTCATAATCACCTTTATGTCTTCTTGTACCCTAAGAAGAACTTCCAACCCCCAAATTTGATCTGATAAACTCATACCTGGGTTGTCCATAACATTGTCTTCCCAAGCATGGTACATTCTGGTGATTTCTGGTAGGTCCCAATCAATCTGATTCTTCAACTCACTCATCCTTTCCTTTGCTAGCTCATCCCCATATTCAAGTCTTTCTGGATCCTCAATAATTTGAATACTTGAATCTGAGCTATCACCTTCTTTTCCATCACCACTTTCTTCCTCACTCTCAGAAACAACAAATGGTGATCTTCTATTCCTCTTCAAATCTCTTTCCAAAAGTTGTGCAGCCAACTATTCATCAAATGCAATTTGTGCTGCATCTTTCTTTGGAACATCTTCTTCAATTAAAATACCTTTACCTTTGTCTTTTGGATCAATAATTGGTAAAGTGGAAGAAGAAACCTGTGTGGACACATCTTTGATGATTGTTGATGGCTGGAATACATCAACACCACCTGCAACTTTATCAGCGTTCAAGTTACTCCTATCAGCGCCACGATTACCTTTGTCAGCGCTGGATGTGTCAGCGTTCAAACCTGTATCAGCGCCCATTGTTTCTTTGAAAGATCCTTCCAAGTTTAATGGTGTCACCTTGGATGTATCAATAACTGGGTACTTCTTCAAGTTTGTGAGAGCTTCAGCAACCTGTAAAGATTCACTAAATTGTGAACTCTTCTCTGAACTCTTCTCACTAGCTGTATGAATCAGCTCATCCTCCTCATCTTCCTCATCCTCCCCTTTGGAAGATTCCTCCATTAGACTCCTGCTACTTGGATTCTCCAAAACAGTTACACGCTCCCTTAAAACTTGGAGTTCACGTCCCTGTTTGTTGACAATTTGTACAAGGCTGACATTTTGATTTTGCAAGCTAATGACAGCAGCCGTCAATTCAATTATTGTCATAGGTTCCAATCTGCCCTCAGCTAGAATGGGAATTTGACCTCCCAAAATAAAATCATCGGGCATGGATGAGGTCTTAATGATGTTGGGACTGTCTTGACCAGCATCTAAGCCTGTGTCAATAGCCCCAGCCTCACCCATGTCACCAGCCACACTTGTGGAGGTGGTTCTCTCTGCTACAAGGCTAGGATCACTAGAGGAGAACACTCCAGTAACCCTTTGGCGTTTATGCAACCTAGATTGTAATGGGGTGGAAGATGAAGTAGATTGTGTGGGTGTAGGTTGGTTAAGGGGTGTTTGGGATTGTTCAGGGATTGTATCAGTGTTGGGATTGGCTGTGTCAGCGCCCACATTGTGAGTGTCAGCGCTGGGTTGGTCAATGTCCATGTGGTCTGGTGAAGGTAATGGTTCATGAATAGGCTCAAGTTGGGGTTCAGGTTCTGGTTGTGGTTGTGGCTGAGCAGCCTGAATTACTTCAAGCATGGGTTGGGTAAGAGGTATGGATTCGTTTGTGGAGCTCATTTTAGCAAAAATGGTTTTCTGTTGTTTAGGGATCTCACAAAAAGTGTCATGATCCCTAGAACAATATTCTTGTAAATCAAAGACCATTTGCAAAAATCTAGGGTAAGCCAAAGTCATTTTACTTCCCTTGTTTTTACACATCCCTTCAAAAATCATTTTTGAAAAATTATACTTAAGCCCACGTGTTATACAAACCAAAGCACTTGCTATTGACCTGTTTATTTCATTAAAAGAAGTACATTTTGGACTTAAGCATTGTAAAAGGACATGTATCAAATATTTCCAGTCAGAGGGAAATTCCTGCTTATGATATTTATTTAAAGTGACATCAGCAGGAATAGGATAACCCAATTCCCTAAGACCTTGTTCTATTGTTGCAATGGCAAGGGTAGTCACACCATCAGCGTCATCAAGACGCAAAGCTTGGCGAACCAAAGCTTCAGTGACCACCCATGTTCTTCCATGAACAGTAGATGTTAATGTGGTCACTCCATTAGCTGTTGTGGAACTAGCAGTGTTCCAAAACTGTCTAATGTGTGCGACAGGGACTAATGGTGTATGAGAAAGTGCATACCTCAATGAAGATGCATTTAAAAATGCCACCATCTGTGAATACTGAGGAAACAAATCATCATCAGCAGTCAAGTAAGCTACCATATTGTGTTGGCTCTTGAACTCCAATGTTAAATTCTTTGAGTTGAATTTGGGTGCCATGTTTGAAAGCTGGTTAGGTTATGTGAGATGGGAAAAATCTAGGAGAAAAATGTTAGACAAGAAAATATGAATACCCAGAATAAAAAGATTAGCCAAATTTATAGGAGAGATGCATGATTTTGATTGGTCAAAAATGAGGCGGTTATATTCAAAGAGCAATGATGAAAATCTTGAATCAAATATAACTTATCTCATGCATTAATTAAAAGTAACTTCTCCCCAAAATTACGGCCAAAGATTAGTCAAAAATAACAACTGGGTAGGGCCCACTAGGTGTCAACGGTCAAAAATAGCCCATCAGCGCCCAACGGCTATATTTTCTTGTCAGCGTTTGCTTAAAGCCTTGTCAGCGTCACGATTGGACGTAACAGCGTTTGGAGAAAAACTTGTCAGCGTCTAAAAATAAAAATATTGAAAAAGAAAAAGACCTTAACAAAGTAATTTATCCTAAGAGAAATATCTTACAAGTTGATAATAATTACTGGGCGGCAAGCACTGTCCATTTATGCACACTTGCTTAAGCAAGATAGACACAAATGTCCTCTAGAGTCCCTTGCTAACCAAAATACTTACCAACAAAGTTATTTCACAAAATTCTTTGTAACTCCCAGGTAAACCCATAACCAAAGTATTCCCAAGTCTCCCATCAGACCACAACCAATTCTAGGCCAAAAATGTCTTGGCAGCATGCAAAGTTGATATACGATGCATGCTACAGTGCCTCATGGTTTAGTAAAACTAACCCATACTCACCTGTGGACACAATCTAGAATTGTGATGAGAGTATTGTAAGAATACCCAAGAGTCCTAAAGGTTCCTTAAACCTCCCCTCAAACTATGATACATGAGTTCTCAAAATATATATGAACATTAAAAATTTATGTCAAGATAGGAATATAAATATTCCAACCATCATCCATAAACAAAACATGTCCAAATAGCTCTTCAAAGATCCATAAGCAACTCTGTATCCAATGGTATAAAGCTACCACCTACCTACACATGAAAACCACAAAACTAACATTTGTTGCTGACAGCGTCCCGACAACACGTATCAGCGTTGAAGGAACTCTTGTCAGCGTTAGACAATAATATCTCCAACAACGGCAAAATAACACTTGACAGCGTTACATTTACCTTTGTCAGTGTTAGAAAAATAATGTGGAAAATCTAAATCATCACAAAGACCAATAACAATGCATTATCCTGTACATACTTTTACAAAAAGGTTCCAAAACACATATTAAGTGAGATTAACCATTCCAATATTTGTTACCAAATAGTGAAATCTTCCAGCATCAAAAGGTTTAGTTAATAAATCAGCCACATTGTCCTCTGTGTCTACCCTATCTGGTTGTATTAAACCTTTCTCAAAGCAATCTCTTATAAAATGATGTCTAATTTCTATGTGTTTGGTTTTAGAATGATGTACAGGATTTTTAATAATGCATAAAGTACTGTTATTGTCTACAAAAATCTTAGTTTGCATAAAATTATACCCATAATCCAACAGCTGGTTCTGAATCCATAAGACTTGTCCACAACAAGCAGCTGCAGCCACATATTCTGCTTCAGTTGTAGAATTAGCCACCACTGTTTGTTTCTTGCATTGCCAAGATATTAATCTGCTCCCAAGAAATTGGCATCCACCAGTTGTGGATTTCCTATCAAACTTGTCACCACCATAGTCACTGTCTGAATATGCAATAAGGTCCAATGGAGAATCTTTTGGGTACCACAAGCCAAGATCTGGGTAACATCTTAGGTACCTAAAAATTCTCTTCACAGCAAAAAGGTGACATTCTTTGGGAGTCACTTGATGGCGTGCACATGCACACACAGCAAACATGATGTCAGGTCTTGAGGCTGTAAGATACATCAATGATCCAATCATTGATCTATAGTGCCTAACATCCACATCCTTTCCAGCTCCAATTTTTCCCCAAGGGTGTTGCCTATCCATAGGAGTGGAAGCCTCCTTCTCATGTGGAGAAAAACCATATTTCTTCAAGATTTCAGCTACATACTTGTCTTGGGAGATGAAGATACCATCTTCTTTCTGCTGAACTTGTAAACCTAGAAAGAAGTTCATCTCACCCATTGCACTCATCTTGAATTTATCTGTCATGAGCTTGGAAAAGTCCTCACTCATTTTTGGATCAGTAGACCCAAAAATGATGTCATCAACATAGACCTGCACAAGCAACACATGTTTTCCTTTCTTCTTTGTAAATAGTGTCTGATCTATGGTGCCCCTCTTGAATCCATTGTCCACCAGATATGTAGACAAGGTACCATACCATGCTCTAGGGGCCTGATGAAGTCCATACATAGCTTTCTTCACTCTATAAACCTTGTCTGGATTCTCAGGATCTTCAAAACCAGGAGGTTGCATGACATATACCTCCTCAACAATTGTGCCATAGAGGAAAGCACTCTTCACATCCATTTGATAAACAGTAAAGTTCATGCAAGATGCATAAGCTAGGAAAATTCTGATAGCTTCAATTCTTGCAACTGGAGCAAAGACTTCTTCATAATCTATGCCTTCCTCTTGTGTATATCCCTGAGCTACCAAACGTGCCTTGTTTCTGACCACAATGCCTCTTTCATCTTTCTTGTTCCTTAGAACCCATCTTGTCCCAATTGGTCTCACATATCTAGGACAATCAACCAGCTCCCAAACATCCTGTATAGCAAATTGGTGAAGCTCATCCTGCATTGCTTCCACCCAACTTGGTTCCTTGAGAGCATCAAAAATTTTCTTGGGTTCTTCCTGTGACAGAAAACAGGCAAACAAACATGCTTGTACAAGAGGGGTATCAACCTTCTTGTGTATATTGGCAATAAATCCACCAAGACCTTGATGGGATCTTCTTGTCTGAACTGGAGCCATAACATCACCAATGATTTGAGATGTGGGATGAGCCTTAGCTGTGGAAGTGAGAACTCCTCCTTCAAAAAGTCTGGTGTCCTCAACTTCACGCTCCATGTTGCCAATATCTTCTTCCTCAGATTCTTCTTGAGCAACAGAAATCTCTTCATGAACATTGGAAGGTCCACCCTGTTCAAAATGGGAAGAGAAAAGCTGTGTAAAGGTGTCTCCAAAGTCTGATCCTTGTTTGTCAGCGCTTGGGCTAACAACGCTTGAACTGTTGTTGTCAGCGTTGGAGCCATCAGCGTCTGAATTGGTCGTGTCAGCGCTTGATTTCCCTTTGTCAGCGCCTGAAGAATCATGCATGTTTGTATTTGGTGGTATTTGGACACCACCATTATCTTTCCTAGCAGCAGTAGCAGCAGCATAATACTCATCTGTCCATATAGGAAGTGAAACATATTCTTGTTTGGGAGATGATTCAACTGCTGGTGGTCCATCCTTCTTAGCAACCTGTATACCTGAAACATTACCAATTCTCTTTTCCAAAACACTTGAAGTTTCCTTCACAATGTCTGGATCAGTAACAGGCATATAATTTAAAGCTCTAGATAAAGGTTCTAAGTCAAACAACCAATTTGGACCACTTTCAGGATCACTAGGTTTACTTTCTAAAAACCTAACATGTACCTTTTCAAGTATACGTTTTTCCTTTTTAATGTAAACCCTATATCCTTTACTCTGCACTGAATAACCCATGAAGTAGCCTTCATCACCTTTTGAATCAAATTTACCTAGGGCCTCACTAGTTTCTAAAACAACTACATGACAACCAAATGGCTTGAGAAAGCCAATATTGGGCTTCCTTCCCCAAAGTAATTCATAAGGTGTCTTATTATGTATCTTGTTGACCAATGCCCTATTTTGAACATAACAAGCTGTGTTAACAGCTTCAGCCCAAAAGGCTATAGGAAAGTGGGCATCAGCCAACATGGTTCTGGCTGCTTCAATAAGGGTCCTATTCTTCCTTTCAGCAACCCCATTTTGCTGTGGGGTTCTAGCTATGCTAAACTGCCTAGTAATCCCTTTCTTGGCACAAAAATCATCTAACAACTGATTTCTAAACTCACCCCCATTGTCACTTCTAATAATTTTGACCTCATTACCATTCTTCTTTTCAATTTGGGTAATGAAATTAATCAGACTTTGGGCAGTTTCACTTTTCTTGGCTAAAAAGAAAGTCCATGTAAACCTGGAGTAATCATCAGTGATAACAAAACAATATGATTTACCCTTCAAACTTTCTATATTAGTTGGACCAAAGAGATCCATATGCAATAAGTGAAGTGGTTTAGAACTAGAGTGCACCTGTTTAGACCTGAATGAGACCTTGTGCTGCTTGCCCTTAAGACATGCAACACAAGAGTGGTCATTGTGGAAAGCCTTTTCAGGCAAACCATCAACTAAACCAAGCCTCACAAGTCTATTAATATTCTTAAAGTTTATGTGCCCTAATCTCCTGTGCCAAAGATTACTTTCATCTACTGAGGCTTTAGCATACAGACATGACATTTTATTATTTATCTTAATTCCATTAAGATTCACATTATATATGTCTTTATGCCTTGGTGTTCTAAAATCTATGTATTTTTCCTCAGGGAGCTTATAATCTTTGCTTAACACCAAGCACTCAGTATCTGTAAAAAGAACCTTATTTTTGTTATCACACACTTGTGATACACTAAACAAATTATAATCCAGTTCTTTTACCAAGAAGACATTCTCAAACCGTAGATTGTTGGTGACAAGGGTTCCTTTTCCAGTGATAGTTCCATAGCCCCCTCCAAAGTATACCTTATCACCATCTTGAATAGGAGAGAAATTAGTCAGATAGTCTTCCTTTCCTGTCATGTGCCTTGAGCATCCACTATCCCAGTATCCATAATCATTGATCTTCTTCTGAATGCCCTGCACATAAAGAAAACACATTAGTTTTCTTTGGGAACCCAAGCCTTGGAAGACTTGGATTCATTTGGTTGTTCAACAAGAACAGACTTGGTTCTCATAACAACCCCATTTTCATCCCTGTTTGAATGAAATTCCCAGTTAACCCCAATTGGTGTTGACAATGCCTTTGAAATATAATGAAACCTGTTGCATGTCATAGAAATACCAGTAGAATTAGGGTTTTGGTCTTGTTTTGGTCTCCATGTTAAGCTAGTAGAAGCTTTAGACCTATTTCCCTGTGGTTGCAAATACCTAGGTTTTGCAGTGTGTCTGTCAGCGCTGAAATTTCTCTTGTCAGCGCCCCGATTGCTCTTATCAGCGTTGAACCTAGGGTTTGCTACAGGAACCCATTGCCTATTTGACCAAGTGTTTGACTTTTGAAAAGGTCTTAGGCCTTGTGTGTTAGACCCTCTGGAAAAGAATGGGGCTGGTCTAACAACTTGTGAACTTTTGTTCACAAAGGTATTGGGTTTGACAGTGTTTGACCTATGTTGACTTTTGTCAGCGCTGAAATGGTTCCTATCAGCGTTGACATTGGAAGCGTTGACACATCTGTAAGCCAAATGTGAGAAGCTACCACATGTGTAACAAGCTTTTCTAGACATAGTCTTAGGTCTAGAAGCAAAGAAGCCTGTTCCAGGATTACTAACTTGGCCTTTTGGTGACCTAGTATTCCTATACATCTCTGCATACTTAACACTAGGTTTTCTAACAGTTTGTGGGCCAAGGTCAACAGCTTTGCCAGTGGTAGGGTGTGTGATCTTAATAGGTTTAGGATCATTGGACTCCACAATTGGTATCATGTTTGGTGTGGGCTCATTTGGACTTTCACACAACAACCCTCCCTTAACAAACAAGGTGTGGTTAGCTTTCTTCCACTCATCTAGGTCAGTCAGTTTTTGCTTGTATTCCTCAACTGGGGAAGTCACTCTAGGTGGAGGAATGAATTCCTCCTCTTGGCATTCTGGCAAGCCAGTCCAAGATAAATCCTTTGATTGGACACCATAGAAATCCCCAGCTGGTGGTGGAACACCAGTATAATTATTCATCCCAATCCCACTCATATCCTTAGAGTCTCTTTGTTTACTAACACACTCTCCTAGGGATTGTGTGGCCTTATCAAATCTCTGGATTTTAAGACTCACATTATCTTTATTTTTGTTAGCCTCCTCTAACTGAGCTATCAAATCAAGATTAACCCTATTTACGATATCTTGAACATCTTTACTCTGATGTAACTCATGTTTTAAGATATTTATTTGATCCTTTAAATCAAACTCCATTTTCTTATACTCAGCTACTGTCTTTTCTGTTTGGGTAAGAGCAATTTGATAATTAGATACTTTGCATCTTTCAGTACTTGCCTCATCTAATAATTTTACTATCTCTTGTTTTAATTTTTCAGTATTTAAACGACAACCCTTAGAACAGAAAGCATCATCATATACCTCATTATCTGATGAAGAGGAGGAGTGTGCCATGAGAGCATATTCAGCATGCTCTTCTTTAACTTCAGCAACCAAAGCTCTGTCCTCTTCCTCATTCTTAGCCATCCAGCTCCAGTCCCATTCTCCAACTCCATCAATTTGTTGAACAGCAACCATGGCCTTGGGATCTGGGCTCTTAATCATTTGACTTGAAGGCTTCCCAGCATCAGATCTTCTTGGAGATCTACATTCCCTCATAAAGTGCCCCATCCTATGACAGTTGTAGCACTCAACCTTGGACTTGTCAAATCCAGCAACATCCTTAGCATTAAAGGTCATCTTCTTCTTGAACCTTTTATTGAACCTGTTTGCTCTTAAACTTACAAGAGCCATAGTCCACTTGATGTCCATCTCTTCCAATTGTTCATCACTTATCTGCTCAAGATCTTCATATGTAATCCTTGAATCACTGGGCAAAGAAGCAATGAATGCACACACAGTATCTAGATCAAAACCAGCAGGTTTAATTCTATCAGCGCCATGATTGTGTGTGTCAGCGCTTGAGTACAAAGCGTTGACAGGATATGATCCAGCGCTGACAGGCTGAGATCCAGCGTTGACATATTGAGATCCAGTGGCTGGATGTCCATAGAAGTTCATGGAATCAAATTGGCCTTCACTTTGTGAGAAGAAGGCCATGTTGCTGCTGGAAGATTTATTATCACTATCCAATTGCCATTCATTCTCCAACAGTCTTAGTTTGTTGAAGATGTCATCAAACCTGGAAGTCTTGTGGGTATTATTGACAAGAATGGATCTTGTCTCAATCTTCCATACATCACCAAGGCTTTTGAGAAAAGTAGCATTCAATTCAGGGTCATCAATCTGTGTTCCCATGAAGGAAAGTTGACTTGTGATGTCAAGAAGTCTACTTCTCACACTGCTGAGATTCTCATTAGGTTGAGCTTTAAAGACAACATACTCATGCAAGAGTTGCTTCTTCTTTTCTTCTTTTGTGTCAGCATTGCCACCATGTGCTACTTCAAGAGCTTCCCAAAGCTCTTTTGCAGACTCAAAGCGTTTGTACTTGTGCTGATTCTCATGACCTAGGGCGTGTTTCAAGATGTTCAAGATTTTCATGTCCACCCTCTTCTTGGCTATATCTTCAACAGCTACAGCTCTCCCATCTCCAGGCTTTTCCACCTTATCAGCTTCAGGACAATTAGGAACAGCTGTCCTTGTGGCAATTGCAGCAGTAATCTTTGCTGCTTTATCGAATGTGTTCCCATATTCGATAATCTCCCAAAGAGTGTAGTCATGAATAGCTATATATTGCTCAAAATTTGACTTCCAAAGCTCAAAGTTCCTGGCATCAAACATAGGAATTTTGATGCTAGGGTTTGAGGAATTGTTTTGTAGCAAAGAAGCAGGTTGATCTGTGCCAGACATGATGTTTTTAGGGTTTTTAGGGTTTTTGGTGTTTTAGGGTTCTTGCGTTACTTAAAGATCAAAAGTTTCTCAACAAGCTCTGATACCACTTGTTGATCCCAAACTTAGATCGATTAAGCTTTGTGTATACGAGATTAGATCAAGTACTACACGTAGAGAAACCTTTGCTTATGAATAAAGTAACAAAGTGTTATGCGGAATTAACACTTGATCTAAAACACAAAGATGTTAAACAAACTTTCACTTGTATTAGAATGATCGTACTTGGTTACAATGAAAGAGTTTAACTTGCGAATACTTATGAAAACTGATATATGACTTTAACCTAAAAGACCTTCTTTTATAGAACAAGAAGTCTTGTACAATAAGCTACGAATCAACTATTCTAGGTAAAGATAATAATAGAAAATACAATGTTGTGCTTATCTTTACCATACATAAATAAAGAAACAAATAAACAAAAAGATTCGTATGAAGATATTCCATCAGTGTCAATCTTCAAGGCTGTCAGCGTTGACTTCTTCAATGTCAACGCTTGGCTGTCAGCGTCCAATGTCATCCTATCAGCGTTGACATTCTTCTTATCAGCGTCTAGTGAACTGACCTATATTTTATTCCCAACAATACGGACATTAACGAGCTAAGTAAACATATTGGACTAATACTTGGGCCAATAATTGGACTAAACAAGATGAACACTCATAAAAAAAACTTATTGGGCTTAACCCATTTAGGCCCAACTTGTAAAGTGTAGATACTGATAATGTAAGTATAACATGGATTAATACAAGTTAAAAACTTATAATAGGCTTATTGGACCTAAAACACGTAAATAGGTAAAACGAGAAAACTAGTATAAAAGTTATCGACACATAACACAAAAATGAGTAAATGAGAATATGTAAACCCACTTGATCATCATATATATATAAAATCATCATATATATACATAATTGTTATTTTTATAAAGTCATTGGACATGAGTCTAAGACAAGTATTATTTATATAGGTTTCCGTGATTGAAGCACGTACCGTACGTCCGAATTGCCGATAACCCGCCTTCCCACATCAACGTGAGTTCATAGCCTCGCACTCTTTTAAATATTTTTATAAATGTTTTATAAACCCACGAGGGAGATAACATGTTAGTTTTTATTAAATAGGACACCATTTGTCCCGATTGTTTATTGATTTTGGACTCGAATGATTGAATGACCCGATTGTATGACCCGATAAATGATTAATGGACCCGATAGATGAAATAAAATGGATTATTAAAGTTAGGTTATGTCACTAAAAGTACCATTAGCATGAATTGTGAACTACCGGGATTTGGTAGACGCTTATGCATTTAATAGTACTATTTGGGGACGATCACCCTAGTTCGCGCCTTGACGGTTGATCCCCGTCGTGCCACATTGATTGGTAAGCGAATTTATGTATGAGAAGATTTCCATAGCGTGACCTTTGTGACGACACGCTACTTTAGATGGGCAAAATTGGTATCGGGTTAGCTACCCGTTGTTGGTTTAGTAAGGTAACAATGTCATGCGGCTTATAATAATCCAAAATTTACGAAATACTTATAGACGCTCCGAATTACGATGTATTGCCTGACTAGCAATACAAGGTCATACTATAGATATTATGTTGG
The DNA here is from genome assembly GCA_025667525.1 of Glebionis coronaria. Classification (NCBI taxonomy): domain Eukaryota; kingdom Viridiplantae; phylum Streptophyta; class Magnoliopsida; order Asterales; family Asteraceae; genus Glebionis; species Glebionis coronaria. Next base: position 134,728,634 of record CM046874.1, on the reverse strand, counting down.
TGTTTTGGTTTTTATAACCATATTCATATAACGGTTTTTATTTAATCTATACAACGTTGCAAAACGTATTGTATGGTGTTTTTAACGACAATGATTCGTATAATGATTTTTAAGGCAAATGCCTATATTATGATTTTGATAAAGATTTGTATAAAATGATTTTGGCTATTTTATGGCCTATTACAATGGTTCGTACGAAATGATTTTTGGTAATAATTTTATACCAAAGTTATATTGATGGAATTTATTAAACTCTATGCATTCACTCAGCGTTATCGCTGACCTTTTCTTTTAACATGTTTTATCTCAGGTACTTGAAGGTAATTCTCGGGAAAACGACAAGAATTCGTGGCCCGCACGTAAACAATATTTTCCATTCAAACACTTTGTAAAACTTTTGTATGAAATGTATGACTTGGGACCGATGTAACTTTAATGCTTATGAAATGATTTATTATTAAACGACGCGATTTTTATGCGTTGCCTATGATGTGAGTAATGTGCTATCCCGTAACACCAACGAGTCTTCCGCTGTATTGAGTTGTATAAATTTGGGGGTGTTACATGTATGGAACCAAGTGTGTGGTTTTCACTGACCATAAGAGTCTGCAACATATTTTGGATCAAAAGGAATTGAAAATGAGACAAAGGAGATGGGTAGAATTACTGAGTGACTATGACTGCAAGATTCGTTACCATCCTGGTAAAGAGAATGTAGTAGCTTATGCACTTAGTAGAAAGGAAAGAGAGAAGTCTTTAAGAGTTAGAGCTTTGGTAATGATGGAAAGTGTTGATCTGACAGAAACAATATTGAAAGCCCAAGCGTGTTGAGGCAGAGAATCTGGGTAGAATGTTGAAACTGTTGTTTGTAGTAAGTCCAAATGGAATGAGATATTTTGAGAATAAGATTTAGTTACCATTGTGTCCGTCTGAGGAAGGTGCTTTAGGAGTGCGAGATTTGGTGATGAATGAATCTCATAAGTCTAAGTATTCAGTACATCCTGGATCGGACAAGATGTGTCAAGATCTTAAGAAAGTGTATTGGTGGCCGAATATGAAGGCAGATACAGCCCAATATGTTAATAGGTGCTTAACTTGTGCGAAAGTAAAAGCTGAACATAAGAAGCCGTCTGGATTATTAGTGCAACCTGGAATTCCTGAGTGGAAATGGGAGAAAATTACTATAGATTTTGTGACAGGTTTTCCAAGGACTTCTAGTGGATGTGATATGATATGGGTAATTGTAGATAGATTTAGTAAGTCACTTTTTACCAATGAAGAAGATGGATAGTATGGAAAGATTGATGACAGTGTATGTGAAGGAGATTGTTTGTCAATATGGTGTCCCTTTGTCGATAATTTCAGATCGTGATAGTAGGTTTACCACAAAGTTTTGGAAATCTTTGCAGAGAGCGATGGGAACGAAGTTAAGTTTGAGTACATCATATCATCCCGAGACTGATGGACAAAGTGAAAGGACGATTCAAACATTAGAGGATATGGTTCGAGCGTGTGTGATTGACTTTGGAAATAGTTGGGATAGACATTTTCCATTGGTAGAGTTTTCGTATAATAATAGTTATTTGTTCAAAAAAAAATTATAATAATAGTTATCATGCTAGTATTAATGCCACACCATTTGAAGCTTTGTATGGACGTAAGTGCAGATCTCTAGTTTGTTGGAGTGATGTAGGAGAGAGTCAGTTGACTGGACCTGAAATGATATTTGAGATGACTGAAAAGATTATGCAAATTAAGAAACGTTTGTTATCTACTAGAAGTAGGCCAAAGAGTTATGCTGATAATAGGAGGAAGCCATTAGAATTTGAAGTAGGAGACATGGTTATGCTGAAGGTATCACCATGGAAGGGAGTGATTCGTTTTGGAAAGAGAGGAAAGTTGAGCCCGGGATATATTGGACCTTTTAAGATTATCCAAAGGATTGGGTTGTTTGCCTATAAGTTAGAATTACCGGATGAACTTAGGGGTATATCATGTGTCGAATCTGAAGAAGTGTTTAGCAGAAAGGGATTTGGTGATTCCATTGGAGGAAATTCAACTTGATGATAAGTTGCATTTTATAGAGGAACCTGTAGAGATTATGGATAGGGAAGTTAAGAAATTGAAGCATAGTAGGATTCCGATTGTGTAAGTGAGATAGAATTCTAGACATGGACCAGAGTTTACCTGAGAACGTGAGGACTTCTCTAAGGATAAGTATCCTTATTGTTTTAGAAAAGGGTAAGCGCCGGGACGTCGCTCTTTTTAAGAAGGAGGGGATGTGATAACCTGAAACCAAGGTCATTGCCTAATCTTATTTTATGACTATTTTTGAAATTTTTGATGAGCTTGAATGATTTTTGTTTTGAAGTTTTAAGTTTAAACCGATGTTAGGAGACTTATATTTAATCTTTAATAAGTATAAGGAGTATTAGCAAGCGCGGTGTCGTTGGATGCCCAATATTTTACGTTTTATTGCCGATTGTTCGATGTTTGTCGTTTTTGATGTTTTCTTTTTAATGACGTGTTAAGTCGAGTCGGGAGACGATATTATTATATTTGAGATACGCTTAAACTTTTGAGAAGTATTTTTATGAAACCCGATCCCTGTGAATATTTTCAAAATTGACTAACAGTCATTTCCCGCTTTTTAGCTAACTATTTTCATTTTGGAACATAACTATTCCAAATTGGCAAAAAAGGTCCCTCCACCACCATATAAAAGCTTATTTTCCACCTAATTTTCTCATAGTGGAAAGTTAACAAGAAAAATCATTCTCCTTCCTCCTTTTTTTAGCCGTCACCCTAAACACCCCTGAACACAATTTTCTTTTAAAATCTACTTTGATCTAAGCTAAAACAAATCAAGACCCTATCTTAGAATTCAAAGAGGGTTCTATTGATACTAATTTTAGCAACATGCATGAAGTTTGAATTTTTGTTAAGAATTATGGTTGGTAGAGTTGTTAGATGATCATGCATGTGATTATCTAGTAATAATCATGCATGGATCATGCTGTTTTTGCTAAAAACATGTTTTTGATTTTTAGGTTTTTGATTTGAAGATTGATACAAGTATTAGGAATATGTTATGTTGTTATTAGGGTATTAGGATGATGATAAAAATGGTTGATTTTGATTAAAAACATGGTTTCATGTAAGATTTTGAAGGGTGATTTAGATCAGTAGGTAAAAGGGTATTTTTGGGTACCTTATGATTTTATTATTGCTTAACTAATTGCATAGGGTTGTAGAGAATTTGATTAGCTTCGATTTGATATAAAGTAGAGCTTCTAGCTCCAAACGAGCGAGAAGTTATGATAGTTTGATTATTTGTGTACCAGGAGACGAGTATTGGCACAATATGTAGTTGTTGTTAATATTTGGATCGAATCTCGGGGACTATAGAATGAGTTTTGAAATGATTCAAGGACTGATATAAAAGTTTAAACCCTAGATTGTGAGTCTATTTTCAAACCTAATTGTCGGTTTTGTAAATAGAGTCGTTTATAGAAGTTAAAATGGTTTACGAGTCGATGACGTAAAACTGTCCGGTTTTTGTAGTTCAAAGATGTGTCGGGCAGGGAGTCTTAGAAGTAAACTATTTTGATAAACTTTTTGGAGAACTTTTTATAGATAGTAAGTGAGTTCTCTGTGTAGTATCATAAAGTTTTGACATGTTTAAGTGGGGTAAATGAGCTAGTACATTTGGTATATGCCGACATATTTTTATCGAAAGTATAGAGTAATAAAGTAAATGTGTAGATGAGTATAACAGTTTCACTTGTATTATTTTCTTTCGGTTTTGTCGTGATTTTATGATTTTGAGTTTGATATTATTGTGTATGGTTATTTCACGAGTCTATTATTAATGAACGCACCTTATTTGATAGGTTGCGGTTCTCGTGTTTGAAGGGCATCACTTATCATCGACGATCATCTCGCTAGGTTTCTTATACTAAGGTGAGTCTGTAGCCTCGCTTTTCATGCTAGCTACTAAATGTTATAATACCCGCGAGGGGGATACATGCTATTTGAAAATAAACGAACACAAGTCATGATTAATTTTTTGGACCCGAATGTTGCCTATGTTGCCTTGAATTGTATTGAGTACCTTGTTGCTAAAAACCCTAAACTCATAAACCGTTAACTATGTTTTGACTTTATGTTGTGAGTTGGAAATAGCCGCTTATTCAAATGATATTACTATTGGGTTGACCACCCTATCTGAGACCAGGGCATTACATTGAGTAACCTCTGGGAAGGATAATTTACGAGAATGAGATTTGTTTATATATCTAGCAACTAATACCCTAGAGGGGAAATGGTTTTATCTAGTCATGCTGGCATTTGGCGTGGGTGACTAATTGGTTAAGGGGTCGGTGTCAGGAGCTTAAATTAAATGAGTTGCCTTGATATAGATTGTATGTATAACAATTCTATAAAATGATGATGATTGATTTTATTCTTGTGTTTAAATGTTATTTGTTAAACCTATGGACTCGCTCAACATTATTGTTGACTCGTTTAAGCATGTGTTTCAGGTAATCGAAGGTGATTGATGGCGGAGTATTGTTGTGGATGTTGTGTTGGCTTTTGAAGTATTATGGTCTAAAACAATTTCTATCCTTTTACTGTTGAACAATTTGTCTAATGTTTATGTACTGTACTGAAACTTGTTGGTTTGATGGTCGAGATCCGTGGGGACTAAACGCTTTGCTCTGGGTTGGTTTTAGTACATTATAGGATGAAAATTATGTTTTAGACAATGTGTGAAATCTTACTATCTTTTATGTGTAAAAGTCTCTTTTGAGTCGTTTAATATACCTTGTGTGATTATACTTGTGTTTAGCACCCAATTGTGTATTTTCGCTGCGCAATGTGAATTGGGGGTGTTAAATGATAATAATGATGAACAAAACAGTGATAAAAGTATATGAAACATAAACCTAAAGGCCCCTTTTTATAAGCACAAGGAGCCTTGTATACAAAGTTATTTTGTCAACTATTCTAGGAACATATACTAAGATAAACATACAAAATACAATATGCATGCATATCTTCCTAATATAACAAAACATGTTGACTTCTAAATCTTGATAGTGGCTTGATATATCTTGTTTGGGCCTATTCTGTCAGCGGCTTGATAACACTATGTCAGCGGCTTGATATCATTTGTCAGCGACTAGTAGACTTGACTAATTTTATTCCCAACACTAGTGTAACCAAACACACCCTAAGTATGATGAAATGTCTTGAATGTTATATGAATTGGTTGAGAACCAAGAGAACTCGGAAAGAAAAAAAACTTAACCTGTTATGAATGTCGTCGTAATATCATAGACATGAAAACTAGCTAAACTTAGCTTGCACATAAAATCAAGAGACATGATCTAATAAAAATGTCAACCATTATTAGCATCTTCATCAGGCGTATTTTTTCTGTTGTGACATTTTGGTTGTTTCGAGGAGGTTAGAATTTGTTTGTAAACCTCCTCAGTTTCATTATGCACATCGATATTATCCTCTCATTTGCCTCTATTCGTCGTATAAATTGTTGGGTTCCCTGGATTAAACACATGATCATCACTATATAAAGAAGCAAAAGAGTTAAGAGAAGCAACCACATTTTCATTCTTGGACGTTTTTTTGGTAAAGGGTTACCCGGTAAATGTATTAATCACATAATCAGTTTGCGTACAATGTAACGTGGCTAAACTACCACATTGACCTCGAGCAAACCTTAAACTACCTTAATATCACGTGACACACTACAAGTGATATTAACCGAAATAACATAACACAACCAAACCAAAAAAAAGCTTTGACGTCTTTTGTAAATACTAAAACCAACTAGTATCCTCCGCCGAGATAACATCTATTGAACTTTGGAAGTATTTTTGAACCGAAACTTGACGAGTTCGAGTCTAACCATAACCGAAACTTGACAAGTTCCTCCCTTTTCTTCTCATCCTTGAACAGTCGATTATTCCTCTCGTTCCATATAAAGTATGCCGCAACAACAAAATAGCCTAGCCACGATGCTTTTAACGTTACGCTTAGAAGCTCTTGGCATACACCAACTTATAATAACAAGGGTGAAGGAACCAAGTCCATTCCAGCAAGGCCCTATATCAAAAGCCGCACATGCGAGGAATAAGGACATGTAAAAAACAAGTGCTCGTGTAAGTCTGGTTGAGACTCACATAACTGGCACGTAAGATGAGTTAAATAAACATTCATAACTATGTCCTACGATTTTAATCTCTCTTGCGTCTTAAGAGATCTACACATCAGCAACCAAGTATGAAAGGCATGCCGAGGAATTCCATGAGCAAACAAAACGATACGATGCCAATCAATGATATTCTGTCTCAAATGAATAACATCCCACACTCGTTTCATAGAATCAGAAAGAGTACCACCGGTATCCCTCTATTTAAGAGTACCACCACGAGACTCATCATTATTTGGTGTGTAGGAAGAAGAGCTAGATTCGGATTTAAGCAATAACCTTTGCGGAAAAAGTTGGACTAGACCCGAATTTAGGTTAATTCGAGTGTTTGTGGCTCTGGCTCATGCACCAAGTGAATTTAATGAGGACCCTACACATGAGAAAAACATCTTTAAGCTTATCGTGGGATTGTCTCACACGTTTCATCTCCAACGAGAGACTAAGTAATCGGTTTAGGGTTTATAATCAAGTAGTGATTAAAGTCTAGGATGCTTTGAATGGAACCCTAGGGTTCTTTATATAGCCGTTGAAACCTCAAATAGGGTTTCCGAATCGTGCGGCCCAAGACCAAGCGATATACTCGAGATCCCTATCCATAAATAACGAATGTATATGTGACATCCGTCAATTTCAGGTCGATATTTTAATCTTGACTATTAAGTATTATATGTTTACTTTAATGAGAATTTTAAATTATCGGCTAACCGAGAAGGTTATAGCTTAAAACTTAACGTAAGAATGTCGTTTAGATGAAAACAGACAAGGAATACGTTAGGTATCGATATTATATTCTCAAATTATTATATGAATGATTTTATTGTATTTATTTTTATTTCTCATGTTTTACGTTTTAACGAATGACGAGAAGTACTAATGATCTCGATACCGACGGATGCCCGAAAATTTACTTTTTATTATCGATTGTCTCGATATTTAATATTTTCGACGTTTTCGATTTAATTACGTTTTAAGTCTGAAAGTCCCTAATCAATGCTAGAAACCCTAATCTTAACTTAATCAACACAAGGTATTACTTTTCAAACGTAATCTTATTATTGTATAATAAAGAATTACAAGTGTTATGGATAACACCGTTTGATGACAATGTGTTGAGCACACTTTGAACAACTATAAACCCTAACTTATGAATACAGTCGTAGCTGTTTGATTCACTAAGTTCTATGCAATAATGTTATGAATATCTCAAAGTGTTCAACCTTAATGCATGGATACACATCCTATTTATAGTGTTACGAGATTGACCTAAATAGTACTTGATGGTGACTACACAAGCTTTTACAAGTTCCCACATCAGTCACATGATGTCCTTCTATTCTTGGTAGTCTTCCATTATGCTTTAAGGAAACAGTTGTCAAAACAGTTTCCTTTTTCTTCATAGTCTCGAACACACAAATGGCATGTCCAAAGTGTGCTGAGTGTTAACAGGGTATTGCCACCCCTGTTAACCCTCAACCCCTCAGAGTCCCTGATACATCTTGGCTGTTATCCATCATAGCCAGTGAGTATGTCTTCAAGTAATCTTTGACTTCCTTGACAATGTCTCTGACATGGACTCCTATGAGGTTGCTCACAGAGACTTGGATCTCTGTGAGTCTTGTGAAACTTGCCTGCCTCCTAGGCACAGGCAAGGGACTATCTAACAGCCTAATTATGTTTAAATCTATGATCAGGGAATCTAACAAGTTTAGATTCCCAACAATCTCCCCCTATTTAAACATAAATATTGCTAGATCTAACTAAGTTAAGGTAAGTGAGTTAACAACTTCTTCTTACTCATAACAGATCTAAACAAACATACCTCATGATTTTATTAATACTTAAGGAAAAAATACAAGTACATTACATAAGTAAAATAAAAGATGAAGGTAAAAATAGGCTGTGAACATCTTCAATAGTCATCATTTTTAATCCTTTCTTCAGCTTCAGCCAAGTCCAATCTGTTATCTAGTTCATCCTGCAAAGTCTTTGCAAACTTCTTGGAATACTCTGTGTTGATCTTGAGTGACTTCTTGTGACAAAGTAGCTGAATTGTTGAAGCTAAGCACAGCTCATCTTCCCTTTGAAAAGCATACTAGCAAGCCCTGTTCATGAATGCCATTCCTCTTTCAGGCTCTGTGTATGTCTGACCATCAACAGGGCCAACTATACCATTGGGTAGGATCAAATCCCTGTGCATGCCATCCACTTGAACATCATCTGTAACAAAAGTTTCTTTAACAAGTTGATAAATTCTTCTTCTTTTGTTGCCTGTCTTTGAGGGTTCTTGTTCAAAATGCTGTGGTGGGGGATCAATCTTAAGTTTGGCAGCTGTTTCTTTGATCTAGGTAAATTTGGCCTTAATAGTCTTAAGCAGAAGAAAATTGGCCTGTCCAGTTCTTTTGGCAGCTAAGGCTTCAAGTTCGAACCATTCTGATAACCCAAGTGTCTTTAGCCTGAAGTTGTCAAACACATTCATATTTCCCTGTTGGTTATCCCTCCATAAGATCATCTTTGGGGTGTTTGTGGATTTATGAATGGTGTATTTGAACTTGGTTATCTTGCCAGGGGCATATCTTTTGTTAACGCATGCATCATAGTCAGCTTTGACTTTCCTTAGTGCCTCAGCGCGTTTTGCTTCCATTTCCCTCAACCTTTGTTTTTGCTTTTCTCTTTCAGGTGGATTCATCTTCCTTAGAGTAGCTTCATTCAATTCTTTGGCTGTCTTGAGTTAATTTAATCTCTTGAATTCCTCAACCTGTTTCTCTATTTCTTCAGGGGTTAAAGGAATCTCATTGGAAGGCGTAAAGGTTGAGAATTGGGAAAGGTCTGTGGTGGATCCTCCTGTCTCTAGCATCGCAGCTATCTTCTTGAGTTTGGTGTCTGTGTCAACCAAAACTATCTCCTTTCCTTTCTTCAGACAGAGGACTCCACACTTATGTTTTTCAAAACATCAGCTCTTCTAATAAATGCTGTCTGAGCATGAGTTTGAATTGCTTTGGGGAGGGAGCTAACAGTGAACTTTAGCTTCTTGGCAGCTGGTTCATCATCATCCCCAGGCTCGCTGGTGTTAACCAAAACCAGGGACTTTGATGAGTCAGCTCCATCTTGATTCTGTTGCTCCCCCCTGAGTGTTATCCTCATCATCAGGTATTATAACAGGTGTGATGACTTGGAGAGGAACAGGTGTAATGGTGTTGTCAGCTGATGATGAGCCTTGTTTAGCAGATGCAAGGTTGAGTGTTGTTTCTTTCTCCCCCTCACGTTCATCCTGGCTACGCAGACGTTTGGATGAACGTGTCTGAAAATGCCTTGCAATCTGTTCAACAGAGGCAGCCATAGCACGTTGCCTTTTCCTTGAAGCCCTGGCAATCTTCAGCAGAAGGTTGCCATTTGCATTAGTGTTGGCCTGAACTCGACTGACAATGAAGTTTGCATGACGATATTGCCTGTTGTGAACAGCTTCAAATTGTATGTGCATAGTTAGCTCATGCTCATGAAGTAAGGCAGGGACCTCTGAATCAATGACATCCTTCATTCTTGTGGAAAGATGACTAAGTCCCTGTGCTACACCTTTCCTTGCACCATCCTTGATTGGTTCAGTAACCGCCTCAGCCACAGCCTTTTGTATGATTCCAGGGAATGTAACAGTGAAGTTGTGCATTTCAGACTTAATCACATCCAGCTTCCTGGATAAACGTTCAATGTCTGACTGATGATGAACAGGCTGAAGATTATGTATGTTGAGGCTTTGTTGAGCATAATCATCCCCCCTTGGAAAAAGATCAAAGTTGGTTTTGGCAGGATGATCAAACATCAGAAATTCAGCTGTTGGATCATAGGCTGGGCCTTGGAAAACTGTTGTTGTTGAGGTAGCAGAGTTTGGAGTAACAACATCGTCCTTGGGTGGAGGAGTCTTATCGCCAGCTGGTGTGGACACAGCTATTTCTTTGGGAGGAGAGACAGATAGCTGGTCTTCCTCATCTTCTTCATCCTCCTCCGCAAACATCCCTTCAGGGATTTCATCTTCAGGCATTGACTCAAGATCAGAGACATCATCCTCCAATGATAGCATTTCTTCATCAGTATTTAATAGAGTCTCTTCATCATTGGGTTTGTCTTGAGTGATTATATCATCCTCCTTCTCTTTTTGTACCTGGGATTCAGTGACTGGCTGTACAATCTCAGCCTGCAAATTGTATTAATTAGTAACAGGGAAAAAGATAAGGGGAATGGTCGCCATTTCGCTGTCCCAGAGAGGCTGAGGGTGATTATTCAGCCACTCCAAAGGATAAATCCTTGGGATTCTTTTAAGTGTGAAAAATATGGTTAATGATCGCCATTCGCTGCCCCTAGGAAAGCTGAGTGTGATTATTCAGCCCCCCCAAAAGGTTAAAACCTTTGGGACTCTTTTGATTGTGAAACATATGTTGTTTATGGATCGCCATTCGCTGCCCCTAGGAAAGCTGAGGGTGATCATTCAGCCCCCCCAAAAGGTTAAGAAACCTTTGGGACTCTTTTAAGAGTGAAACATATGTGGTTGAAGGTCGCCTGTTACGCTGCCCCTAGGAAAGCTGAGGGTGATGATTCAGCTCCCCCTGAAAAGGATAAATCCTTTGAGACTCTTTTAAGGAGGGAACCAAGAGGCTGTGTGAAGTACAACTGATCAAGGTTGAGACATAAGTGTATTCAGGTTGTTGTTAGCCTGAATACTGTCTAGAGGGTGCAGGGTCATCGGGGTGCTTTATAAACACAAATGAATCATTCCCTGGTGCAAAGACAGGGTGTACAGAAGTCTTAAAGAGTTCTAAGTGCTTGACAGACTTCTATGGGTCGAGGATTACCCTAACTTCACCACTCTCTCCTACAGACAAATGAGAGTGGCTGCTTGTGAACCTCTAAAAATGTACACTGATTACCTGTGAGATATCAGCTGGATTAGGCTGGTTTCTTGTCGTCTCAGCTGACTTTGAGACACTAGACTCCTGTTGTTGGTCAGCAGATGTATCTGATTCCACATGAGTATCTGGAACAGAGGAGGTGTCAGTCTTCTTTCCCTTGGCCTTAGAAACAGCTTTGGTGTGGGAAGAAGAGGGGATTTTCTTCTTCTTAGGCTGTTGGCCAGAAGAAGCCTTGGACTTGGTAGTGTGCTGCCCAGAGGTCAGAGACTTAAACTTGCCAGACACACTAGAAGTATTCACCTTCTCAGAAGAAGGGAGCAAGGGCTTCTCAGTTGTTGGTAGTTTGTTGGCCACATTCATCATATATGAGGTGACAGGGACATCTTCAGCTCCTATTTCTTTGTAGATGGCACCTGTGATGCGCTAGGGCTTCAGAGCAGTCAACGCAGTGTTGTGGTAGTTGTCTCCCAACAGACTTTCAAAGATTAGAGACAGGAAGCGCACATAGCAGATATTCTTTTCCTTGACTTGATTTCTTCCCTTCAGCTGTTCTACAAGGTTGGAGAAGAGAATGCTTCCAACATCAACATAAGCTCCCCAGATCAGCCCATATGCAATAGCCTGATGGTTGAAAGACATATGATCTTGGGATCCCTGCATTCCTCCCAGGGATTTAACAATGTGGGTGAAGAGGACACGCCACATGGGAGTGAAATACTTAATCTTCAAGGGAGATTTGGCGAGGACCTCAACTGGTGTAAGGGCAGGGTTTACATCATGGCAGGGTTTGAGTGTGGCCAGGGCTTCTTTGACAACCTTTTTATCAACAACCTTAAGGCAATCATCTCCATGTTTCAATCCAGCCACACTCGAGAAATCTTTAAGGGAGAAAGCGAATGGGTGTTCATTGCATGAAAGGCAAAAGTTATGGTGTCATCAACCACTTCAGCAGAGTACCAGAATTCCCTAAGGTATTCTTGGTAAAAGGTGGATGGGGATTTGGTGAAGGCTTCACTTAGGTCACAATTCTGCATGAAATTAACCAGATCTGAGTATGTGTTATTGGGAGCCTTTATCCATCCAATGGCGTTGTTGGAGGCGAGGATGCTTTCGTTGATCTCGAAGTTAACATTTGCTGCTTTGGGAACTGAAACGCCATGGATTCGAGGTCGAAGGTGAAAGAAAATGGAGGATGGGTTAAGAGAGAGAAGTACTTAGAGAGAGAAAAGATTTGAGAAATGAGAATGGTGGTGGGTGAGAAGAGAAGAGAGACAATATAAATATTCAAACTAAGTAAACAGTTATTCAACCGCATTAAATGCAAGGTGCGAAAATGACTGCTCAAGTGGGTCCCATTGACCTTTCAAAACTTATTTGTCTCCTCGTTATTCGAAAAATAAATGATTAAATATTTGAGAATGTTTTTGCATTTACTTGGAAAGTAACTACCTAGTTTCATGTGAAAAACATTTTATATAGAATCAATCATTTAATGAACACATTTAATATCAAGCCACAGGCTTTGAGATATTGAGCATCCCTAGCTCAGCAACTAGCCTGTTGAACGAAGGTTCAGCCAAAGGCTTTGTAAAGATATCAGCTAGTTGCAACTCTGTGGGAACAAAATGCAGCTCAATATCTCCCTTCATTATATGATCCCTGATAAAATGATACCTGATATCAATGTGTTTGGTACGAGAGTGAAGAACAGGGTTGTTGGATATGGCAATGGCACTGGTGTTGTCACAAAAGATTGGCACTTTGTCATACATAATTTCATAGTCAGCCAATTGACTTTTCATCCAGAGCACCTGAGCACAACAGCTGGCTGCAGCGACATATTCTGCTTCAGCTGAAGACATAGCCACAGAGTTTTGCTTCTTAGCACTCCATCCAACCAATTTTCCTCCTAGGATTTGATAGCTGCCTGAAGTGCTTTTCCTGTCAATACAACATCCAGCATAATCTGAATCTGAATAGGCCTTGAGATCAAAGCCTGATTCCTTTGGATACCATAGGCCTAGGGATGGTGTTCCTTTGAGATACCTGAAAATTCTCTTAACAGCCACTAGATGGGATTCTTTTAGGTTAGCTTGGTACCTTGCACAGAGACATGTGGAGAATTGGATATCTGGACGACTAGCTGTTAGATACATGAGTGACCCAATCATGCCTCTATATAAAGTCTCATTAACAGAGAACCCTAACTCATCAGGGCCCAAGTTGTTGGGTGGAAGCATGGGGCATTTCACTGATGCACAATCAGCTAAGTCATATTTTTAAGTAAATCCTTAACATACTTTTCTTGACAAATTGAAATTCCCTTAGGACATTATTTAATTTGAAAGCCTAAAAAGTAAGTTAATTCACCCATCATACTCATCTCATATTTCTTGGTCATTATTTTAGCAAAATGTTTACTAAGATTGACATTCGTTGACCCAAAGATGATATCATCCACATAAATCTGCACAATGATGAAATCACTCTTATCCTTGAAGGTAAAGAGTGTTTTATCAATAGAACCCCTGACAAATTTATTTTCAGTTAAGAAATTGGAAAGAGTTTCATACCATGCTCTTGGAGCTTGTTTTAGCCCATACATGGCCTTGTGAAGTCTGTACACATGGTTGGGAAACTCGCTGTTCTCAAATCCTTCAGGTTGTGCAACATACACTTCCTCAGCCAAATCACCATTGAGGAATGCAATCTTTACATCCATCTGATACACATTGATGTTCATATAGGCAGCATAAGCAAGGAAGATTCTGATAGCTTCAAGTCTTGCAACTGGAGCAAATGTTTCATCATAATCAATTCCTTCAGTCTGAGAAAACCCTTGTGCCACGAGTCTTGCCTTGTTTATGATGATGTTCCCAATTTCATCCATCTTATTTCTATAGATCCATCTAGTGCCTGTGATATTCTTTCCAGGTGGAGCTGGCACTAGTGTCCATACTTTGTTCCTTTTGAACTGATTGATTTCTTCTTGCATAGCAGCTACCCATCCTTCTTCTACCAGAGCCTCAGCTACTCTTTTAGGTTCAATTTGTGAGAGAAATTCAACAAAGAGACATTCATTGGCTGAGGCAGACTCTGAGTCTTGGATTCACTGTCTAGTTGTGACCCCTGCATTAGGTTCCTCAATAATGTTGACAAGAAGAATGTGTTGATCTCTTGACCACTTATTTTGAGGAGCTGGTGACTCAAGGACAGGAACACTTGTGGGCATAGCTGGTACAATTTGAGTTTCATCCTGCTGACTAGGAGGGCTTTCTTCAAAGACTACTTCAGTGTCAGAGTCTTCTTCAGCCACATCAAGAGGTAAAACGTCATTATCAGCAGAAGAGTCTTCAGGGATTTGAAGAATTGGTGAGTCATCAATAGCATTAGAAGGAGAAGGACTACCAGAGGTTTGTGGTTCTTCTTCATCAAGTTCCTGAGAGGTAGGAACTTATATGTTGTGAGTAGACAGAGGGTCTAAGGCAGGGACATAAGGGGTGAGAGTGTTGGAGTGATGATGACTGGTAGGTCTTGGTTCTGTGAACTCATCACTTGGGAAAGATACATTTTCATTGAAATCAATTTCATCACCCTCTGTTCCTGTTCTCTGTATGACTTCATCATCTTCATTGAATCTAACATGGAAGGTTTCTTCTACTTCTTGTCTTCTGATGTTGAATACTCTGAAGGCTTTGGCTGTTGGAGAGTATCCCAAGAAGAAACCATAATCAGCTTTTTCATCAAACTTTCCAAGTTTATCCCTGTAGTTATAAATAAACACAGGGCATCCAAACACATGAAAATAGCTGACACCTGGAGATCTTTTTCTGAAAACTTCATAGGAAGTTTTACCATGTCTTTTGACAATGATTGATCTGTTTTGTGTGTAGCAGGCAGTGTGAATAGCTTCTCCCCAAAATTGCTTTGGTAAGGCTGCACCATTTAATATAGTTCTGGTTGCTTCAATCAAAGTCCTGTTTCTTCTTTCAGCCACACCATTTTGTTCATGGGTGCCAGATGAAGAGAAGTTCTGTGAAATCCCTTTTTCATCACAAAAAGATTCAAGTTGATGATTCTTGAATTCAGTACCATTATCACTTCTTAGAGCGTTGACTCTAACATCATTCATATTTTCAACCTGTCTGATAAAGGACATGATGGTTTCAGCTGCATCACTTTTCCTTCTGAGGAAGAACACCCATGTGTATCTTGAAAATTCATCAACTATGACCAAGGTGTATTTGTTGTGATTAATGGTCTGAGGTTTGACAGGACCAAACAAATCCATGTGAAGGAGATTGAAATTAAGTATAATGTAGTTCGTTTTTTCTCAGTTCTTGCTAATAGAAAGTCCAACCAATATCGGGGTTTTAATTGTTCTTGGTTGTTAAACTTGCTTGGATATTCTATTTGCTAATTCAATCAAAGCCTTGCAAAACGGAAAAATATTACCTACTTATATGTAAAACAATTTGCAAATACCAAGTTTTTATTCAAGAAAAAATTCAAAATGCAAAATATGAAACTTAAAGGACTGAAATTGTAAATTCTAAGAAAGATAAATGCTTGAAATGTAAATTCTAACAATTTTAGGGACTAAAAGTGTAAATCTGTTAACTACAAGGATCAATTATGCAAAACTTATAACTAACTAACCAAAAATGTAACAAACTAACAACTTGTTAACTGAAAATAACAACTTTTCAAACTACAAGGACTTAAATCTTGCAAACCCTAAAAACTTGGAAGTTTAGCCAAGTTTACAATCTGTTTAAAACAATAGGGACCAAAAAGCAATTATGAAAACTATTTAAGCCAAAAACGGGTTTAGACTAAAAATAAGCTCGTTTGAGCTTAATACTCAACCAAATTCAATGAGACAAGTTGCAATATGTTTTAAATCCCAAATAAGCTACATGTGTAAAAGGAAATTGGCTGAAGTTGAGAAATAAGAAAATGAGCACTTATCAATAAGCACAAAATAAGCTATAGCAAAATCTAAACAGTCACAACTTGATTTTCTTAATGAAACTGATTAAGCAACTCAATTAAGGAACGGGAAATCAAACTAGAACATTTTTCATCAAGTAATAAGCTCTAAATTTGAATTAAGCTGAAAATGGGCTTATCGTTGACCAGCGTTGACCAGCTTATTTTTCAAAAAGCTGAAACTTCCAAAAATAAAGTAACTCAATGTTTTAAGAGGATTTGTGAAGAAAAATGGCCATGTTTATGAATAGGATAAGGAGATACAAAATTTCAGTTTTCATTTACAGAAACTTGACTTAAGTTGGCTTATCTGAATTTTGCTTATTTCTAACTGATTATTGAATACTGTAGAAAATCCTCTTGGAATCTGAATCTCTATGATATAAGCTATGATTGAGAACAAACTTGGTGCAATTTCATCTAATATTGAATGAGTACTGCTCAAATGAAAATGACAAGTTCTAAAAGACAAATCTGAATGAAATCAACCCAAACATTTTTGATGCCATTTGCCTGTTTGACTATCTTTTTGACTTGTAAATGACTTGAAACACTTAATAACCACCAAATGACTGCAAATGAACTTAAAAACTCCAGGATTCAATTATTGAAAACTCTTTTTAAGCTAATCCCAAACACTCCTTTTACTGATATTTCAAACTTTTACAAAGGCTTTTTAAGAGCTAGCTTAAACTGAATCAAATGCTATAGCAAACTAGACTCAATGATCAAAATGAAAGGTTTGAAAGAAGTGAACAAGTACTTATCACTACTAGAACTACAATCAAGGTAAAAGGCTAAAAATTACTGAATTAATGCAGTAAGCTATGACTTAATCCAAATCAAACAACAAGTAACAGAATCAAACTACAAACACACAAAGATCAAACAATCAACAACTTCAAACAACTTTTATCATGCAGTCATCAAGATTACTCTAGGAAAAATAGCATGCATATGACTTTTTTAGTGGAACAAAAACAAGAGCTTTAAAACCTATTGGAGTTAACCACTGAGAAGAAGAGGAGCGCTGAGCTCTCTTAGCCTAGTGATAACCACCACCTTATCACTAGGAAATCAATCAATCAACAAGGACAACGAACAAATCAACAGGAATCATCATTATGCTTGAAATCTTCAAAAACTATGGAATGAACTGAATTCTTCAAGAACAGCTAACAAACTCCTTCAATGTCAGTTATGATCAATCTATGATCATAACAAACACAAAACAGCAACTCAAGTATCCAAGATCAGCAGGTAATGAACAGTAATATCAAGAACAGTTTTGGCGGGAAATGGAAGATTTGAATTTTATTCAATGAAAAACGGTTACAAGGTTGTTGGAAGGTAAGTAACTAACTAACTAACTCAAGAGTTTGTCAGACTCTTGAGTAGCTAGGGTAAAAATGAAGGAAAGGGAAAGAAATTGAGAAACTATGTGTTTTTACAAAATTAAGCTACACATGACAAATGAAGTCCTATCCATCTATTTATAGGCATGAAGGAGATGGTTGTTGGGGTTGGTGACGTGTCAGGACCAATCCCAGCTTTCCACGTGGACAATTCTGCATAATGGCATTTGCAGGTATGAACAAGGATTTGGGTTTTTCTTCAATAATTGATTTCATGTTAATTGATTGGCACCATTGTGTTCGTCTCTTCAAAATGATAAATTTTGGTGTTGAAATCTTTTCATGAAATGGCTTGTAGCTCAAACGCGATCCTGGTGAATATCTTTGATGAAGAAGATGCCACGTGTCAGCTTGTAATTGGCTGAAAATTGGTCACATGGATCATACTGTTTAGATTGGGTATTAAATGCATAGCGGCTGAGTGGGAATTAAATGTTCAATCTGTGTGACTTATTTACTCTTCTCTCATTGGCTGAAATGATTTCACATGGATTAAACTTTGGATAACTTTCAATTGTTGGCAGAATTAGTCCTTATACTTGGCAGATTGTTGTTTTGAGCTAGGAGCTTCATTCTTTTGACATATTTGGTCCTTCAACTTTCATTCTTGAACAAAATGGTCCTTTGACTAAGTTGACTTGAGAGTTGACCAAGTTTGATTTGAATCTTGACTTTCACAATATTTGCACTTTAGTCCTACAACTTTGACAACTTGTCAAGATAGGTCCTTGTACTTCAAAGTCTTGTCACTTTTGATCCTTCTTTGTCTTTTTCATCCATTTGAGCTTGATTTTTCTTTGTTTGCTTGAAAATGTATCCTTTTACCTACACAAGTGTACACAAACACAAACATACCACATAACACTGTTTTTGCCAAATAAATTGGTATTTTGCTTCATGTTTTAGGGTTATTTATTGATAAAAGGATATGAGTTTAAGCTCATATCAAATTCCCCTACACTTGAACATTGTCATGTCCTCATGCAATATTATATATTAAAGCTCAAATTTACATTTCCCTCATAATTAATCCACCTTGGCCATATGAGATGCATCTACACTACTCTAAACTAAATGATGCATGATTTTGACTTTTAATAATGCAATGAACAAAATACAATTCTATCTATATCTTTTTGATTTTTCTTGAAATGGTTTTGATGGAAATAACTCATAAAGAATTCAATGGCTTAGATTAGGGCTTGGGTACCATGGACATTTATCACCCTCAAGTTTCACTTTCCCCATACCAAGCTTAAAAATGGGATCATTGCATTCACAAGTAAAAAGTGCATCAACTTATTCATGACAATTAAATGTGGAACCGGTTATTAATTGAGCAAATTGCTTGTGAGCAAATTTGTCATTATTCAAGTGAGAAGTATAAGAAATGTAAAATCCAAAAATAAGGAAGCACGGTTTTAATCCTAAGTAATCCTCTCATCCATTACTTGAAAAACCGCTCACAATTAATATAAGTCCGTTTTAAGAGTAATAAGTCATTCGCCTTATGTGTAAAATCCTCATGTCATGCTTTCATAAGTAGCTACACACTCGCTAAGGAAAGAAAAATAAAACTCACGCAATAATTTACATCCGCCATCTTTTTGAGACTTTGGATCTTCAACCCCGCAACCCGTCAAGGCAATATTGGATTGGAGCAATCTATTGAATCCCCGCAACCCGTCAAGGTAATATTGGAACTCAATTTTCACTATAATTAACACCACACTGCCCCTCTTGGGAGTCTTGCATTAATTTTTTCTTCTTTTTCTTTCTTTTTCTTTTTTTCTAGCCACTCATTTTTTTTCATAAGCCGCTCTTATTTTTCTTTATTCCTCACAAAGAAATTTGCAAAGAAGAAAAGGAAAAACACCCGCTAAATATGGAGCATGACATAAGTCTAGTACACATAAAACGTGCTAACTTAGAATCTTAAGACGTACTCATATCAACCATAAATGATTAGCCAAAAATGCATAAGAGATTACAAACCAATTAAAACCGTACTTGATTATTTATTAACAATTATATACATGCGAAGAAAATAGAGGCAAAGAAGAGAAGGGTTTAGCCACAAGTAATTGCCATGAAGTCTATCTAGCCCTTTTATACTTGCTTCAACTCTATCATTTCCCATTCTCCACAAATTTAAAATCTCAAATAATGAAATTGGTGGATGCTTAGCCTAATAGACCAATGAAGGACTACATGGTTAAGGATACTATCTAGAGAATGCTAAGATAAGCAAACTCGGGTTGAGTCAAAATATCCATGGCGGGCCTAATATGTCAAAGAAATCTAAACTTGTTAAAACCATGTTTTATTATATATTTGTTTCCTTTTATATATTTTTGATGAAAAACAAAAGAAGAAATATATACAATGCAAATGTGTTATGCAAAATGATTGATGCAAAAATTATGAATGCATATTTTTGTTGGCCAAAATAGATCAAAAATTTGAAAAATGTTGAAAATTCAATTTTTCCATGTTATCATGCAAGACAATGACAATTTCTAGGTAAGGTCACTTCGATAGAAGACCCCCCTACACTTAAGCTAAACATTGTCCTCAATGTTTAAGAGCATGGAAGTATAAAAACTTCCCCTACACTTATGACAATGAATAGACTTTGCTTAACCCAAGTTAAGGAAAGGACAACTATTAGTGAAATCATGTTTAAGCACAAGGTGTCAAGGAAAAATCACTAAAGTAACGAAGTGAACCGGATACAAGGGCCTCCTCCATAAGCTCCAAAGCATGAGATGAGTGAGCAACCCTACAAACAATCATGAAGACAAAAGAAGGTCTCCCCTACACTTATCTCCAAGTCTATACCTTTATTTCTAACCTACAACACTCTAAACCTAGTTATACGATGCTTGAGTTAATGAGTCTCTAGATCGACTCGTCCCTCAATGAATTAATTCATGGGGAAAATGGGGACCTCTTGGACCATTTCAACGGAAATGTCCTCCCCAAAGTAATGTTTAACACGGTGACCATTCACTTTAAAATTTGGACCATCGGGTTGGGACAACTCAAGAGTTTCATATGGAAACACTTGAGCAATAGTGAATGGACCGGACCATCTCGACTTAAGCTTGCCCGCAAAAAGCTTCAATCTTGAGTTAAAGAGGAGAACCGGCTCTCCAACTTTGAACTCACGATTCTTGATCTTAGCATCATGCAATTTCTTAGTCTTTTTCTTGTAAAGCAAAGAATTCTCATAGGCATTGGCTCTCAACTCATCCATCTCATTAAGTTGATCTTTCCTATGTGAACCGGCTTGGTTTAAATCAAAGTTACCCCACTTGAGAGCCCAAGATGCCTTATGTTCTAACTCAAATGGGAGGTGGCACGCTTTTCCATAGACAAGCCTATAAGGCGTACAACCAATTGGTGTTTTAAAAGCCGTCCTAAACGCCCACAAAGCATCATCAAGCTTATCCGACCAAGAAGCTCGATGCTCTCCCACCATTCTCTCTAAAATTCTCTTTAAACCACGATTTGTGACCTCGATTTGACCATTTGTTTGAGGGTGATACGCGGTAGAAAGTCTATGATTCACTCCATATTTCTTCATAACTCTCGTGAATTGATCATTACAAAAGTGCGTACCACGATCACTTATGATGGCCCGAGGTACACCAAATCTAGCAAATAATTGTTTCAAAAACTTTACAACCACTCTAGCATCATTGGTAGGTAAGGCTTTAGCCTCCACCCATTTGGACACATAATCCACCGCCACAAGTATATACTTGTTTCCCTTAGAGGATGGAAAAGGTCCCATGAAATCAATTCCCCATACATCAAATATCTCACACTCTTGGAGAAAATTTTGTGGCATCTCATCACGTTGTGTAATTTTTCCTTGTCTTTGACAAACATCACAAAATTTCACCATCTCTTGGGCATCTTTGTAAATGGAAGGCCAATAGTAACCCGAATCAAAGACTTTCTTGGTGGTGTAGTTAGGCCCAAAATGTCCACCCGTAGGTCCTTTATGACACGCCTCTAAGATCTTAAATGCCTCGGGCCCATCTACACACCGTCTAATGATTTGGTCCGCACATTGCCTAAAAAGGTATGGATCATCCCAAAAGTAATACTTAACTTCCTTAAGAAACTTTTTCTTTTGTTGATAAGTAAGACCCTCAATAAGCACATTGCCCACAAGATAGTTTGCGATATCCGCAAACCAAGGTGTGGCATCCTCTTGGGAAGAGATAGACATGAGCTCCTCTAATGGAAAGGATTCATTGATTTCTTGGTGTGGGAAATCTCCTTGAAAAGGATGCTCAAGTCTACTCAAATGATCCGCCGCTAAATTCTCGGCCCCTTTCTTATCACGAATCTCTATCTTAAACTCTTGAAGCAACAAAACCCATCTCAAAAGCCTAGGCTTAGCATCTTGTTTTGTCATAAGATACTTGAGAGCGGAATGATCCGTATACACTATGGTTTTGGAAAGCACAAGATATGGTCTAAACTTCTCAAAAGCATATACTATAGCAAGCAACTCTTTTTCCGTGGTAGTGTAATGAAGTTTTGCACCGGTCATGGTTTTACTCGCATAGTGTATAGGTTGAAAATGCTTATTAACTCTTTGTCCTAAAACGGCCCCCACCGCATAATCACTAGCGTCACACATAAGCTCAAAAGGTAATTCCCAATTTGGAGAAACCAAAACGGGAGCCTTAGTCAATTTTTCCTTAAGAGTCTCAAAAGAGTCTAAACAATCTTGGTTAAAAATGAAAGGAGCCTCTTTCTCCAAGAGGTGAGTCATCGGTCTAGCTATCTTAGAAAAATCTTGTATAAAGCGCCTATAAAATCCCGCATGACCTAAGAAACTCCTCACACCTTTAACCGAGGTGGGTGGGGGAAGCTTAGCAATCACATCAATTTTAGCTCGATCAACTTCTAATCCCTTATTGGATATCTTGTGTCCTAAAACAATCCCCTCTTTCACCATAAAGTGACATTTCTCCCAATTAAGCACCAAACGTGTTTCCTCACAACGCTTAAGCATTCTCTCAAGATTGGTGAGACATGAGCTAAATGAGTTTCCAAATACGGAAAAGTCATCCATAAAAACCTCCATGGTTTGCTCTATCATGTCATGGAAAATCGCCATCATGCACCTTTGAAACGTCCCCGGTGCATTACATAAGCCAAAAGGCATCCTCTTGTAAGCAAATGTACCGTAGGGACAAGTGAATGTGGTCTTTTCTTGATCCTTAGGGTCAATGGGTATTTGGAAATAACCGAAAAGCCATCAAAAAAACAATAGTACTCATTTCCCGCTAAGCGTTCAAGCATTTGATCCATAAAGGGAAGCGGGAAATGGTCTTTCCTAGTTGCCTCATTGAGTTTTCTATAATCAATGCAAACTCTCCAACCGGTCACAAGTCTCGTGGGAATAAGCTCATTGTTCTCATTAGGCACCACGGTGATTCCACCCTTCTTAGGAACACAATGAACCGGGCTAACCCATGGAGAGTCGGAAATGGGGTAAATCATACCCGCATCTAAGAGTTTAATCACTTCTTTCTTAATAACCTCATAGATTTTTGGGTTAACTCTCCTTTGGTTTTGAATGGCGGGTTTATAGTCATCCTCCATAAGGATTTTGTGAGTACAAAAATGTGGATCAATTCCCCTTATGTCGGATATTTTCCATGCTAAAGCTTTCTTATGTTTCTTAAGAACTTCAATAAGTTGCTCTTTCTCATCCTCTTTCAACTCTTTAGCAATGATCACCGGTAATTGGTCTTTTCCTTCTAAGAAAGCATATTCTAAGTGGGATGGAAGGTCCTTAAGTTCAATGGGAGGTGGACTCTCTATGGAAGGTTGTACTATGGAAGGTTCCTCAATGGTAATCTCTTGTGGAATAGGAGAAGGAATAGGGTCCTCATTGAGCAACTTTTGGATTGTAAGAATATCTTCTTCCCAATTAATGGGAGAATCATCATCACCAAGAGAGTTGGACTCAAATTCCTCCAAGAGGAAATCACTCTCTCCAAAAGGTGTTAAAGAGGGAGCAATTGAGGCCACGGTTTCAACATGGGGTATCTCATCACTAGCACTCTTACAAGCATCATGAAAGTGTTCATTACACACTTCATCTAGCACATCCATAATGTTAATAGTCTCACAAGGTCTAGACTCCTTAACCTCTTTTCTATCACAAATTTTCCCTAGCTTAAACACCACTCTCTCATCTTCTACTCTCATAATTAATTCTCCTTCCGCCACATCTATCAAGGTATGACCCGTTCTCAAAAATGGTCTACCAACAATCAAAGGCACTCTAGGATCCATGTCATAATCAACCACTACAAAGTCGGCCGGAAAGGTAAACTTATCCACACCTACAAACACATATTCCGCTATACCTACGGGGTGAGCTATGGTTCGGTTGGCTAGTTCAAGAGTCATCCTAGTGGGAGTGAGCTCGGGAAGAGATAGTTGTTTCCAAACCGATAAAGGCATGAGGTTTATGCTTGCCCCTAGATCCGCCAAAGCCATGCAATTTTCAACACCGGGAAAATTACAAGGTATCAAGAAGCGCCCCGGATCTCCAAGTTTTGTTGGTAAGGTTTTAAGTAACACCGCGGAACAATTTTCATTAAGGGATGTGTTGGGCAAATCAACCAATTTTTCTTTGTTTGAGAGCAAATCCTTGAACATCTTAGCAAACTTTGGCATATAAGCAAGAGCTTCCGCAAAGGATATATTGATGTTGAGTTGCTTAAACATCCTTAAGAAATTGGAGACTTGGATGTCATCCTTATTCTTTAACTTGTCCTTTTTCAACCTTGAAGGATATGGAAGAGTAGGTTTTGGTGTAGGTGGAATAGGTGTAGTAGTGGAAGATTTGTCTTTGTTAGCTTCTTCATTGGGAAGTGTGGAAGGTAAAGGAGAAGTATGAGGTGGTTGAGAAGGTGTGTTTGAGTGAATAGGAGCATTTTGAGGAGGTGAAGTAGAAGTAGAAGGCTTGTCACAAGTAGGAGCACAAGTGGGTTGAACAATAGTAGGTTTAGGAGGTGAAGGATCCTTTGTTGTTGTTCCACTCCTTGTTGTAATAGCATTGACATTGGCCCTAGGGTTTGTTTGTGTGTTAGAAGGTAAAGCCCCTTGTGGTCTTTGATTTACGGCCACTAAAACCCTATTGATTTGATCATTCATTCTCTTCTCCATTTCACGCATTTTCTTGTCAACATACTCTTGAGTCTCTTGCATCCCATATCCTTGATTTTGAACTTGAGGGTAAGCTTGATTTGGTATTGGAGCATATGCTTGATTGGGAATAAATGGAAGTGGTTGATTAAATCCTTGTTGTGGTGGATAAAAGGTATTTCCTTGATGTTGAACATTGTTGGGTGCCTTGTAGTTATTTCATTGGTAAGGTGGTCTTTGCCCTTGATTCCTTGGTAAAATTTGAGGAGTATTTTGTGGAATTTGGGTGGGTGGTTGGGGTGGGAAGCCGGGTGGAGTAAGGTAGTTTTGGGATTTGTAAGAAAGGTTATTTGGATTGATATTAGGCTTGAAGTGTTCATGATGTTCCTCTTGGTAAGCATAGCATTCTCCTTGATACCCTTGCACCTTATCACATTGTTCATAAGAATGGGGACCTCCACAAGTAACACAAGAAATGGTGATGGCATTCACATTATTTGAGGAATTGTTCAATGACAAGTTCTTAAAAGCTTGAAGCATTTCTAGTTGTACTTGCAAATTCTTCTCACTATCTCTATCCATCCTTTGAAAAATCTCTTCTTGAAACTTGAGGAGTTGGTTGTCACAAGGAGTTTGAGAATTGTTTTGGATAACATGAACCTTTTCTTCAAATGGATTGTTTGTTTGAACCATTGCCTTAGTCTCAATGATGTCCAAAGCCTCTTGGTAGGTCTTAAGAAGAATATTCCCTCCCGCGGAAGCATTGAGTGAATCTTGGTGGTGAGATTTAAGGCCATCATAAAAGAGGTTGATTTGGTGAACTTGATCCAATCCATGATTAGGGCATCGCCTCAACAACTCACTATACTCTTCCCAAGCATCACTAAAGGATTGACTAGGTTTTTGTTGAAAGCCCATAATTAAAGTCCTCAAAGCCATAGTCTTATGTGGAGGAAAGAACTTGTTCAAAAACTTAGTGGTGAAACCATCCTATGTGATGATACTATCAGGTGGTTGGGTGTCTAACCAATGCTTAGCAATTCCCTCTAAGGAAAATGACACTAACATCAACCTAATCACCTCATGTGGAATCCCATTATGCTTAATGGTATTGCAAAGAGAAAGGAATCTCTTAAGGTGAGCATGAGGATCCTCATTCTTGTTACCAAAGAAAGGTGATTGTGAAACCCTATTGATCATAGATGTATGTAGCTCAAATGTGTTTGCGGGAAAGTCGGGAATCTTAATGGCACTAGAATATCCATGAATGTTGGATTGCATACGTTCATACAAAGTGCGATTATCAATAGCCATGGCTTCTTGTGGTGGAGTCAAAGCACGATTCTCGTGATCGGCTTGGTGGACGATGGTAGTCTTACTCTTTCTCTTTTTCTTCCTTTTCGGAGGAAGAGGTTGTACACCAATCGGTATTTGTGCACGCCCGCGAGTGAGCATGCAACTCAATACGAGGAATGAGAGAGAAGCTCTCGTGTGACTTTGAAGAGAAATGGATTATCCTCTTCGAGTTTCAATATTAAATATCCACAAGAAAATAACAATATACGTATGTACTACTTGGGTGCAAGACCCTCAATGAAGCCTTCCTTCTTAGAATACTTACAAGTGAATGGGGGGTTAGGTGGCGCGAAGCACTTAAGTACCTATTGACCCTTAGATGGCATTTTATAGCACATCGCCTTTCTATTCACTTAAATGTTCGTATTCTTCGAATTGTTGCTTATTGAGAGTATTTATCTATTCTTGCTTTATTTTGTTTGATCGATACACGTGTCAAGGACCGGAACGCCCCTCAACACGGTGTATTGCCTCGGCAATACTTATGGAAGATATGTAGATTGGTTGTTCTTATACGTATACGTATTTACTTATAATAATATATGGAAAATATTTTTGTATTTATGAGTTTTTTAAGAGAAAATACTATATGTACATAAAAACCGAGAGAATCCAATAATATATATTTTTGGGTGCAATCTCTTAGGAAAAAGATTGCTTTTTGGATTTTTTATTTTTTTTGGTCAATTCTTTAGGAAAATAATTGTTTTGTTAATTTTTTAGTTTTTATATATTTTTATATTTTTGATTTTTTTATTTGTTTTTGATTTATGATACGTAAAAATAACGTTCACAAAGTGAACGGATCCCAAAAGCCAATGAAAACCGTCAATCGATAGTCTCTCGTGTAGTCAAAGAACCGGCAGCGGCGCCATTTGAAATTGAGTATAATGCAGTTCGTTTTTTCTCAGTTCTTGCTAATAAAAAGTCCAACCAATATCGGGTTTTTAATTGTTCTTGGTTGTTAAACTTGCTTGGATATTCTATTTGCTAATTCAATCAAAGCCTTGCAAAACGGAAAAATATTACCTACTTATATGTAAAACAATTTACAAATACCAAGTTTTTATTCAAGAAAAAATTCAAAATGCAAAATATGAAACTTAAAGGACTGAAATTGTAAATTCTAAGAAAGATAAATGCTTGAAATGTAAATTCTAACAATTCTAGGGACTAAAAGTGTAAATCTGTTAACTACAAGGATCAATTATGCAAAACTTATAACCAACTAACCAAAAATGTAACAAACTAACAACTTGTTAACTGAAAATAACAACTTTTCAAACTACAAGGACTTAAATCTTGCAAACCCTAAAAACTTGGAAGTTTAGCCAAGTTTACAATCTGTTTAAAACAATAGGGACCAAAAAGCAATTATGAAAACTATTTAAGCCAAAAACGGGTTTAGACTAAAAATAAGCTCGTTTGAGCTTAATACTCAACCAAATTCAATGAGACAAGTTGCAATATGTTTTAAATCCCAAATAAGCTACATGTGTAAAAGGAAATTGGCTGAAGTTGAGAAATAAGCAAATGAGCACTTATCAATAAGCACAAAATAAGCTATAGCAAAATCTAAACAGTCACAACTTGATTTTCTTAATGAAACTGATTAAGCAACTCAATTAAGGAACAGGAAATCAAACTAGAACATTTTTCATCAAGTAATAAGCTCTAAATTTGAATTAAGCTGAAAATGGGCTTATCGTTGACCAGCGTTGACCAGCTTATTTTTCAAAAAGCTGAAACTTCCAAAAATCAAGTAACTCAATGTTTTAAGAGGATTTGTGAAGAAAAATGGCCATGTTTATGAATAGGATAAGGAGATAAAAAATTTCAGTTTTCATTTACAGAAACTTGACTTAAGTTGGCTTATCTGAATTTTGCTTATTTCTAACTGATTATTGAATACTGTAGAAAATCCTCTTGGAATCTGAATCTCTATGATATAAGCTATGATTGAGAACAAATTTGGTGCAATTTCATCTAATATTGAATGAGTACTGCTCAAATGAAAATGACAAGTTCTAAAAGACAAATCTGAATGAAATCAACCCAAACATTTTTGATGCCATTTGCCTGTTTGACTATCTTTTTGACTTGTAAATGACTTGAAACACTTAATAACCACCAAATGACTGCAAATGAACTTAAAAACTCTAGGATTCAATTATTGAAAACTCTTTTTAAGCTAATCCCAAACACTCCTTTTACTGATATTTCAAACTTTTACAAAGGCTTTTTAAGAACTAGCTTAAACTGAATCAAATGCTATAGCAAACTAGACTCAATGATCAAAATGAAAGGTTTGAAAGAAGTGAACAAGTACTTATCACTACTAGAACTACAATCAAGGTAAAAGGCTAAAAATTACTGAATTAATGCAGTAAGCTATGACTTAATCCAAATCAAAGAACAAGTAACAGAATCAAACTACAAACACACAAAGATCAAACAATCAACAACTTCAAACAACTTTTATCATGCAGTCATCAAGATTACTCTAGGAAAAATAGCATGCATATGACTTTTTCAGTGGAACAAAAACAAGAGCTTTAAAACCTATTGGAGTTAACCACTGAGAAGAAGAGGAGCGCTGAGCTCTCTTAGCCTAGTGATAACCACCACCTTATCACTAGGAAATCAATCAATCAACAAGGACAGCGAACAAATCAACAGGAACCATCATTATGCTTGAAATCTTCAAAAACTATGGAATGAACTTAATTCTTCAAGAACAACTAACAAACTCCTTCAATGTCAGTTATGATCAATCTATGATCATAACAAACACAAAACAGCAACTCAAGTATCCAAGATCAGCAGGTAATGAACAGTAATATCAAGAACAGTTTTGGCGGGAAATGGAAGATTTGAATTTTATTCAATGAAAAACGGTTACAAGGTTGTTGGAAGGTAAGTAACTAACTAACTAACTCAAGAGTTTGTCAGACTCTTGAGTAGCTAGGGTAAAAATGAAGGAAAGGGAAAGAAATTAAGAAACTATGTGTTTTTACAAAATTAAGCTACACATGACAAATGAAGTCCTATCCATCTATTTATAGGCATGAAGGAGATGGTTGTTGGGGTTGGTGACGTGTCAGGACCAATCCCAGCTTTCCACATGGACAATTCTGCATAATGGCATTTGCAGGTATGAACAAGGATTTGGGTTTTTCTTCAATAATTGATTTCATGTTAATTGATTGGCACCATTGTGTTCGTCTCTTCAAAATGATAAATTTTGGTGTTGAAATCTTTTCATGAAATGGCTTGTAGCTCAAATGCGATCCTGGTGAATATCTTTGATGAAGAAGATGCCACGTGTCAGCTTGTAATTGGCTGAAAATTGGTCACACGGATCATACTGTTTAGATTGGGTATTAAATGCATAGCGGCTGAGTGGGAATTAAATGTTCAATCCGTGTGACTTATTTACTCTTCTCTCATTGGCTTAAATGATTTCACATGGATTAAACTTTGGATAACTTTCAATTGTTGGCAGAATTAGTCCTTATACTTGGCAGATTGTTGTTTTAAGCTAGGAGCTTCATTCTTTTGACATATTTGGTCCTTCAACTTTCATTCTTGAACAAAATGGTCCTTTGACAGAGTTGACTTGAGAGTTGACCAAGTTTGACTTGAATCTTGACTTTCACAATATTTGCACTTTAGTCCTTCAACTTTGACAACTTGTCAAGATAGGTCCTTGTACTTCAAAGTCTTGTCACTTTTGATCCTTCTTTGTCTTTTTCATCCATTTGAGCTTGATTTTTCTTTGTTTGCTTGAAAATGTATCCTTTTACCTACACAAGTGTACACAAACACAAACATACCACATAACACTGTTTTTGCCAAATAAATTGGTATTTTGCTTCATGTTTTAGGGTTATTTGTTGATAAAAGGATATGAGTTTAAGCTCATATCAGAGATGTAAGCACTTGTCAATAGAGAATGATTGCCTAGTCTTGAATGAAGACCTGTGATGCTTTCCTTTGACACATGCAGAACAAGTCTTGTCTTTAGAAAACATTACTGAAGGTAGACCAGCAACCAGGTTTTGTGTGGCTATCTTGTTGATGTTCTTGAAGTTGAGATGAGACAGTCTTTTGTGCCACATCCAATTGACACTTTCAGAGGCTTTAGCAAGAAAACAATTTGAGCTGTCTTCAGAGCAAACAGCCATATTGATGACATAAACATCGCTTCTTCTAGGTTCAATAAGCACAACATCATTGTTTTTGTTGAATATGGTTCCCTGAGTCTTAGTAAACAAAACCTTATAGTCAGCATCACACAATTGGCTGATGCTAATAAGATTGTGTTTAAGACCATTCACATACGCAACCCTGGTAAATGTAATCCCATTGTAGTTCACTGAGCCATATCCTTCTGTGTCACCTGAAGAGTTATCTTTCCAACACCACATTAGGACCTGGCTCCTTTGAGTATCTGTGCATGTATTGTTGAATCCCTGTCATGTGTCTAGAACAGCCACTGTCTAGATACCATACCGATTCCTTGAGATATTTCTGCACAGATACATAGAAACAGGTTAGTTCCTATGGTGAACCCACTTTCCAGTGGGTTCCCTGAATTGCTAATTAGCAACTCTTGAGTTCCTGTAGAACTTCTGGCGTTGGGATGGACAATTCACTGTTTCATGGTTATAACTTCCACATATATCACACCCAGGGAAGTCACCATACTCTTCTGAGTGATGGTCTGTGAACCCACAGAATTTACAGGGAGGATAAGGTTTGTAATTTCCCTGTTGTCCTTTGGAACTCTGTGGTCTATCCCTAGAGGGTGTTTGAGCTCTTTTAGCTGCCATGTGTCTGTCGTGATCTAAAGTCATATGGTGAGAGTTTTTACATACATTTCAATAAGGTTTGATTAACCTTTCCCCTTTGGGTTCACCTAGGACTGACTTAGGTTCATGTGAAGTAGAGCATTCAGCGGAAGGCTTAATGTGTTGTTTCAAGAGTTCTATTTCTTTCATTAGAGAGAACAGGCGATCTTCAGTGGTAGGGTCAACCTTATTCACAGCTTTAGTAGCAACAGGCTTAAAAGCTACTTGTTTACCAATTATTTTAGCAGGCACATGAAAAACTTTGGCTGGAGGTTTCTTAATATCAGATCTAAGTTCACCCTTAGCAGCTCGAGAGGAACTACTAGGTTCAACTCCAGAGAGTTTGGTCAGAGGTGGTAACTCAGTCACATCTTTAGAGACAGGGTCATTAGTCAAAGTGGTATCTGACATATGAATTGTCTCTGTAGATTTGAAGACAATGTCTTTGGGTTTGGTGAGAATTCTCAGCTTATTTTTCTTCGCAGATATATCCCTTTTTAAGTCAGCAGGCACTTCATCATTAAGCAATTGATCTATAGTGAACCTAGCACACAACCATTTTTCAATAACCTTGTTTAATTCAGAGACTTGATCATTTAAAGCAATGTTTTTCAAGGTTAATCTAGCTACTTCATTTTGCAGGGATATTCTCTCTAAATTAACCCGCCTGAGAGTTTTACATTCAGATTTAGCATTTAGCAATTCATATTTAACAGAGTGAAACTTATCAAGTAGGTTCTTTCTTTGTTCCTCAACAAAGTGTAAATCAACAATGGTGTAATCAAGGACATGCTTACGTTCATCACTATCAAACATAGATAGAAGCCTGTGTACCTTTTTCATTGTGATGTCAAACCATTGTCCTGATCTTGCATCACCTTTTCCAACAGCTGGTTCATCCTCAGCTATCGCCATGAAAGCCCTGACTCTGGTGGTATCTTCTTCATCTGAAGTCAGTGGCTCATCATTCCAATCATAAGTTTCAGCAACCAACCCTTTCTCTGTCTTTTTATCACCACCCTTCTTCTTGGGCAGAGCTTCAATCTTCAAGTTCATTTGTTCTAACTCAGCTTTAAGTGCCTTGTACTTATTTTTGTAATCCTTCTTCTCAGTGTCTGATGAATTGGATTGGTGAGATGAGTTGTTATGTTGTTTGAACTTGTAAGGTTTGGATGAAGATGATGGATAAGAGGGTGAGGATGTCTTGGTGGAAGGACAGTCTTTTTGAAAATGTCCAAGCTTTCCACAGGCAAAACAAGTTTCCTTTGACCTGTCTGTTGGTTTACTAGCTGATCCTATTCTTCCTGATCTTTTGAAGAATCTTCTTTGGTTGGCTAGCAAGGATCTTTCATGAAACTCTGCATTAAGGTCTGTCAAGAACTCTTGGCTGCTACGGGTGTCTTCTTCAACATTAGAATCGCTGTCATGAGGATGTGTTGCAGAGATCAAGGCTTTGGAAGATGATCCTTGGACCACAAATCTTTCAGTCTCTGACTTGTAGATAGTATCAATCAGCCCTTCTTCATAATTATACTTTCCATAAAGCTGAGCAAGGGTGTCATTTTTGATTGAGTTGTTAGCTCTCTGAGTCTGATTCATACTCAGCCACTTTCTTGGAAGGCTGTTGACAAATGTGGCATTGATCTCAGCTTGACCAGTAGTGACGTCATTCATTGCTAGGTCATTGAGAAGAATCTTCAGCCTTGTATAGGTTTGCTGAACCTTTTCACCTTCAAGTGACTTGAAGGCATTGAACTGAAGTCTGAGTGCCTGAATCTTCGTCTCTCTTGTTTCAGAGGGTCCTTCATGGCCAAGGATGATGTCTGTCCACATTTGTTTGGCTGTGGGACACTGAATGACAGACTTCATGATATGTTTGGGAAGACAGGATATTATGATGCTCTTGAGACGTTTATCTTGGTTTGCCAATTTTCTATCAGCTGGAGTCCATTGTTTGAGAGGTTTGGGAAGAGGGTTTTCTTCAGTGGATGTAAGTGCCATGGGAATATAAGGACCATTTTCTAAAATTTCTAGAAGAAAAGGTTCAAGTCCATCGAGATACACAAGAAATTGACTCTTCCAACTGGCAAAATCTTCTTCATCAAAGACTGGTACACTTGTGACGTGTGATCCACCTCTTGAGTCAAGAAGTTGGGGTAGATCATCGTCATTGGCAGGAGGGTTGAGTCTTGGTGAAGATGGGTTTGTGGAAGGTGATTGTGGTGGGTTAGAAGTTTCTGGCATGGTGGATCTTGATTATAAAACTGAGAACGATGTTTCTTGAAGGTTTTTATATCAAACACCGCTCTGATACCAACTGAAAGTCCCTAATCAATGCTAGAAACCCAAATCTTAACTTAATCAACACAAGGTATTACTTTTCAAACGTAATCTTATTATTGTATAATAAAGAATTACAAGTGTTATGGATAACACCGTTTGATGACAATGTGTTGAGCACACTTTGAACAACTATAAACCCTAACTTATGAATACAGTCGTAGCTGTTTGATTCACTAAGTTCTATGCAATAATGTTATGAATATCTCAAAGTGTTCAACCTTAATGCATGGATACACATCCTATTTATAGTGTTACGAGATTGACCTAAATAGTACTTGATGGTGACTACACAAGCTTTTACAAGTTCCCACATCAGTCACATGATGTCCTTCTATTCTTGATAGTCTTCCATTATGCTTTAAGGAAACAGTTGTCAAAACAATTTCCTTTTTCTTCATAGTCTCGAACACATAAATGGCATGTCCAAAGTGTGCTGAGTGTTAACAGGGTATTGCCACCCCTGTTAACCCTCAACCCCTCAGAGTCCCTGATACATCTTGGCTGTTATCCATCACAGCCAATGAGTATGTCTTCAAGTAATCTTTGACTTCCTTGACAATGTCTCTGACATGGACCCCTCTGAGGTTGCTCACAGAGACTTGGATCTCTGTGAGTCTTGCGAAACTTGCCTACCTCCTAGGCACAGGCAAGGGACTATCTAACAGCCTAATTATGTTTAAATCTATGATAAGGGAATCTAACAAGTTTAGATTCCCAACAAAGTCGTGTCGAAGTTATATTATTATATTTTTGAAGCGTTTTCACTTTTGAAAAGTATTTTTACGAAACCTGAGTCCCGTAAATATTTTAAAATTTGACTAATAGTCATTTTCTACCCTTAAAACTATTAAATTGTTTTATAGTCCACAAGAATGCATAAATGACAAAATCTACCCTAAACCTTCAACACTATATAAACAAATTATTTCACCTACACACACCACTAACTCATTTTATAAAAAAAAATTCACGCACAACTCCTCCCCCCTTGTTCTTGCCGTCACACTTCAACACACAAACACCACAAATTTTTGATGATCCACCTTGAATCACTTGAAACTAATAAAAGTCCCATCCTAGAAATCAAGAGGTGATCATATCTATACCAATTTTTCTTACATGCATAAACTTTTTAAATTTTGATAAAAACAAGAATTTGTTGAAGGTATTTTATGATTTTGCATGTAATAATATAGGAAAGATCATGTTATTTTCATCTAAAAAGTTTGATTTTTAATCTTTGATTTTTATTTTGATCAGCATGCAAGTGTTAGGATTGAAAGTGGGTAATAGTATGATGTTAGGTTTGATAGAAAAATGGTTGGATTGAGTTGAAAATATGATTTTGTATAAGTTTTAGATAGGTGATTTTGGGCAGTGAGTTTAAAGCAGATTTTGGATGTCTTATTGTTGAGATATTGTTAAACTAATGAGATATTGTTGTAGAGAATCTTCTTAGCTTCGATTTGATATAAAGTAGCACATTCAACTCCAAACGAGGAGGAAGTTATGATGATTTGATTTTCGTGTACCGGGAAACGAGTGTTGACACAATCCGAAAATTGTTGTCGATATTTGGATCGAATCTCGGGGACTAAAGAATGAGTTTTAAAAATAGTCAAGGGCTGTTGTAAGTTTCTAAACCTCAGGTCATGAGTCTATTTTCGAACCCGAGTGTCGATATTGTAAACGGAATTGTTTAAATATGTCAAAATGGTTTTACAAGTCAAAGGCGTAAAATTATCCGGTTTTTATAACACGAAGGTGTGTCGGGCAGAAGGTCTTAGAAGTAATATTTTTGAATGAAACTTGAACTGAGTCTTCTTCATATTATATGTGAGTTTGTGACCAAGTTTCGTCGAAATCGGACAAGTGTAGATAGGGTAGATTGGTGTGTATATTTGGAGTGTACATGTTGATTGGTATTTTGGACACATAGTTTAATGCTTATGTGGCGTGAGTTGAGTATTCACTATTGGACATGGTGACTTCCCAAGTGTTAAGTCATTATATAAATGACTTAGTTACTGGTCCGAGGGAAGTAAAATGATAAGTTGACTTACGTTGACTTGGCGTCTTATGACGGGTCAATGTCAAGAGTGCCAATGTTTAAAAGAATAGTGTTGGATAAAAGGGTATAGAATAACACTTGTATCGTTATATTTTTCGAGATTGTCATGGTTTTGTAATTTTGATTTTTATATTATTTAAGTATGATTTATACTTGAGTCGATTATTAACAAACGCGCCTTATTTGGTAGGTTGCGGTTTTCGTGTTTAAACGGGCATCACTAATCGTGGGTGATCGTCTCATTACCACTATTGGCTAAGGTGAGTCTATAACCTCGCTTTTAACATGTTTACTTGTTTTACAAAACCCGCGAGGGGGATAACATGCTTGTTTTATTAAAATAAAGGGTACAACGAGAAGTTGTAGAAACCCTACTTATTGGAAAAGTATGGGTGCAACGAGAAGTTGTGAAAACCCTATTTATTGTAAAAGCATTTACTATAAACGAAGGGTGCAACGAGAAGTTGTGGTAAACCCTCTTTGTTTTAAAATTTAACACAAGGGACCCGATTTTATGCTTAGATGAAAGTTATTACATAAGTTACTTTTAGCCTTAAAAGACCCATGAATCGTGAATTGTTAATCGAAGGAACGCTAATACTATGGATAGATCTATCGGGGTGATGCCCAGTCCGGTCGCGACTAGCTATCGCGTGGTGTTGTGATGCACTAGTAATGAAACATCGGATGCATTGTATAAGAGAAATATACGCACTTGGCTAGGTGTGATGGGCTGAAATAATATATGTTAACGTTCAATGTCACGAGGCTTATGTAATGACACCGATAATTATGTCCATACAACATAATTGTCTTTGATAAATTATAAACCATGGAAGGTTGTTTTAAATACTTGTGTTCTCTTTATTTAAATTTAAACTCTATAGATTCACTCGGCAAATTTTGCTGACTTTTTAGCATGTTTTATCTCAGGTCCATTGGGAAGGCACTCGAGGAAGGCGGTTTCGTGAAGCTTACTTATATGAAATGTTTTGGCCCGCTTTCATAAATTATATCCATTCAAAGAATCTTTTATCATTTACCGTGACTGTAACCTTTAAATTATCTGGGACCGTGTGAAAAGTTTTATTGTTAAATGAATAGATGGATGTTTTTATTTAAAACGACTCGATTTGAGCTATTTTCTATGATTATGAGATTGAACCATGATAGTAACACCCAAGGACCCTTCCGCTGCTATGGCCGAAATTGGGGGTGTTAAAGATTTGTATCAGAGCTCAAGTTATAGAGAACGAAAAGATTTTTCAAAAATGAATTTTTGAAAACCTTTAACTATAACAGTTGCAAGCGAAACCTCCGAGTTGCCAATGGACGAGAATGAAAGTATTTATATATATATATGGGATTGTATATATATATGTTGTAATCTTTATCGATTATTTGAACTTGTGAATTACAAGGTATGTTTTCATTTATTTAATTATAAATGATATTTTTATGCTTATACGAGATGTTTATACGACGTAGATCGTCACGAAGCCACCCTAGTCATTTTAATGCTAGCGCTGAAGCTATTCCTGAAATGAATCATGTTATTCTCGAGATTAACTAAGTTGTGGATATACTTGATCCCAACGAAATGGTTAATATTCTTGATGATATTCTCTTGGTTGCAAGGATTTTGATTCCTTGGTTCTTATTCTTGATTTATCAATTCGTTCATTTCGTTTAGCAAATTTAATCTGCATTTTCATTAATCTTCGACATTATACTGTTTTGATAAAAACAAGTTTGTCTAAGATGGTACTATTGATTGTTAGGAATTGAGACTGATTGTTATGATGTTCACATGCCAACCAGGATTCCATATTATATCACTGATCATTTTCTGCTAAATTAGTTTCTCATTTGTTTCGATCTTGATCTTTTGCGTTGAGCTGGCGATGCTTAAATAAAGCGATTTATAATCGTTGAAATAAATTGGCCACTTATTTGAACAAGGAAATTATAAATTGTTGAACTACAAATTTCTGAATCTTATTTGGAAGGACTTGATCAATCCATGGAAATAAGGATTCATAAACGTGTGGGCTTAAGCATATAACATCTGCATGATTAAACTCTTATTGACTCATAATTCATTTGCTCGATTCATTCTTTGATTTTGTTCCTCTAATTCCTTGATCGTGAGATGGTTGTATTGGGGCTTTTCCAAAACCGCCAATTGAGGAGGATATCAAGCGTCTCTGAAAAAAACATTGAAGAAATCGTCTTCTTGTGGGACCGAGGAGCCTTCTTAGCCATGTGAATTACCTAGTAACTCTTAGTGGATTAGTTTATCAATTGTAGTATCTTTTCATAAATCCCTAACTAAACTGTGACATCATTTAGTAGGACTAGTCTTTTAAGTTGTATGGCATTAGACAATGATTATCTATAATGCTTAACTATACAACTTGTACTAGTTTGTGATCAATGAAATGACTACATATTGATTTCAAATTCTACATCGTTCTATTATTATCTTTCCTTGCTTTTCTCTTTAAATTCCTGTGGTATAACGCAATCATTGAATGAATACTCATTATGATTTGATTTGCGTTACACAAGACTCATGCAGTCAGTGAAAGCTATGACTGAAGCACGAATGTACCAAGTTATTAGTGAATAAGTTGCTGTATCTTTAGTTGAATTCATGGCCAACATGAATGATGGATCTGGAACTGGAGCTGAAGCTAAAACTGGTGGAACTGGAACCAGTGGAGCTGAAGCTGGAGCCAATAATGTTCGTGGTACGGATGGAACAAATGTGGCCGAAATTAGAGGCTATAACTACACTTTATTCATTAGGTGCAAACTGTAGACTCTTAAGGGGACTAAAGATGAAGGAGGATTGTGTCAGTTGTTGAAAAGCTGCCGTCAGTCTTTCGAATCAGTGGCCCTAATCAGGAGGATATGGTGCAGTTTAAAATCGCTACTCTCCAAGGTCGTGCATTAATTTGGTGGAATGGCAGACTTGCTTCCATAAGTATCGTTACTTATGGGACACCATAGACTAAGGTGAGAAAGCGGTTAACTGAGGAGTTTTTCCTCGAAGTATTTCCAAAGTATGGAGCAAGTGTTGTACAATCTGAGACCGAAGGGAACTAACATTGGTAGCTATATCAAGTGTTTCCACAAGTTAACTCCTTTATGTCCAAGAATTGTAGAACCCGAACCGTCAAGGTCAAGTAGTATATTCATGGCCGACCAAGAATAAATGCGGTGATGTGACTTCTTCTAAGCCAATTGCTATTTGTGAAGCTGTCTAAATGGCTTATTAGCTCATGGGACACATAATTCAAGGCAAGGATGATGAGGTTACTGAAGGGAAAAATAATTCCAAATTGAAAATGCTTTTCGTGCATTAGAGCTCGTAAGTATATCGAAAAAGGTTTTGGATTACTCATGGCTTAGGTATCATAGAAGGAATCATAAAGAAAGTGAGTAGAGATATTGTAGTCATTCGTGACTATCCTGAAGTGTTTCTGGAAGATTTTACAAGGCTTCCTCCTCAAAGGCAGATAGAATTCCAAATTGATCTAATTCCTGGTGCTGCAACTATGACACGTGAGCCATATTTATTAGCATCATCCGAGCTGAAGGAATTATTTGTGTAGTTTTAAGAACTATCTGATAGATTTTTATTCGACCGAGCTCGTCAGTTTGTAGAACTCCTATTCTATTCGCTAAGAAGAAAGATGATTCGTTTCGTATGTGTATCGATTACCGAGAGCTGGATAAGCTAACGATCAAGAATCGTTACCCATTTCCATAAATTGATGATCTATTTGATCAACTTCAAAACTCTTGTGTTTTCTCCAAGATTCTGGTGTTTTCTAGAAAGATTGATCTTTGTTTTGCTTATCATCAACTTCACATACGCGAGGAAGATATTCCTATTACGGCGTTTAGAACTTGTGGTGATCATTATGAGTTTAGGGTTATGCCTTCTGATTTGACCAATACACCTGCTGTATTCATTGACTTAATGAATTGTATGTGTAAGGTTTGTCTTGATAAATTCGTAATCGTTTTCTTTGATGATATTCTAATCTGCTCTAAGAGCGAGGAAGAACATGCCGAACACTTAAGGACTATCTCGAACATGTTAAAGAACGAAAATTTTACGCGAAACTCTAAAAGTGTAATCTTTTGATTAGTTCCGTACGATTTCTCTGACATGTGATTGATAAAAGCGGGGTACCTGTCGCTCCTGCGAAAATCGAAGCCATCAAAATTTTGAATGTCCCAACTATTCCAACTGAAGTACGACAAATTCGAGGTTTGGCTGGTTATTACTAGAGGTTTATTGAAGGATTCTCTTTGATATCAAAACCAGTAACTAAGCTAACTCAGAGAATGAACCGTATGTGTGTGACATTGATGAAGAGAAAGCTTTTCAAACCATGAAAAGAAAACTCTGCAGCACGCCGATCTTATCGTTACCTGAAAGAACTAAAGGTTTTGTTGTTGATCGTGATACATCTCCTATATGATTTGGAGCTGTTTTGATTGTGTATGATTGTAGGAAACCTAGGAAGAATGAGGAAACTGCACAACCCACGACTTGTAAATTAGGTGCGGTGATTTTACTCTTCGTCTATTGAGACATTAATTGTATGGCACTAATGTACGGTATCCACCGATAGTAAGAGCCTACAATGTATTCTGGAATAAAAGAGGTAAATAAGCCTTTAAGTGATTACGATTATGTTATCCGTTATCATTTGGGAAGCAGGAGCAAATTACAATGGACTTTATTGTTAAGCTCTTAAAAACTTAGCCTGAATATGACTTAATTTGTGTCAATGTTGACCGATTGACTCTGCTCATTTTATTCCGATAAATAAATCGATCATGCTAACTAAGAATCGTTTGTTAACTGCTCGTAGTAGACATGAAAGCTATGATGATGTGAAATGAAAACCTCTGAAATTCGAGGTAGGTGGAAAAGTTATGCCAAAATTATCACCATGGAAAAGGTGTTATATATAATTTGGGAAAACATGGGAAGTTAAGTCCTCGTTATGTTTGGACCATTCGAGATGATATCGAGTGTAGGTCCGGTGGCATGAAAACTTAAATTACCTCGAGAAATACAAGGAATTCACAATACTTTTTCATATGTCGAACCTAAAGAAATTTCTTTCCGACAAAGATCTTATTATCCCTCTTGATGAAGTATGAATCGACGGTAAGTTGAATTTCATCAATAAACCTGTTGATATTATCGATAAGGAATTTAGACAACCGAAGCAAAGTCGAATTCCTATTGTCATGTGTGATGGAACTCAAGAGGAGGACAAAAATACAGTTAACTCTTCGACTTCAACGAGCGATCGAGGGAGAACGCAAGTTGATCTTTGGGACGAAGATCCCAATTTGGTGGGGATGATGTGACAATCCGTCAATTTCAGGTCGATATTTTAATCTCGACTATTAAGTATTATATGTTTACTTTAATGAGAATTTTAAATTATTGGCTAACCGAGAAGGTTATAGCTTAAAACTTAACGTAAGAATGTCGTTTAGATGAAAACCGACAAGGAATACATTATGTATCGATATTATATTCTCAAAATATCATATGAATGATTTTATTGTATTTATTTTTATTTCTCGTGTTTTACGTTTTAACGAATGACGAGAACTACTAATGATCGCGATACCGACGGATGCCCGAAAATTTACGTTTTATTATCGACTGTCTTGATATTTAATATTTTCGACGTTTTCGATTTAATTACGTTTTAAGTCGTGTCGAAGTTATATTATTATATATTTGAAGCGTTTTAACTTTTGAAAAGTATTTTTACGAAACCCGAGTCCCGTAAATATTTTAAAATTTGACTAATAGTCATTTTCTACCCTTAAAACTATTAACTTGTTTTATAGTCCACAAGAATACATAAATGACAAAATCTACCCTAAACCTTCACCACTATATAAACAAATTATTTCACCTACACACACCACTAACTCATTTTATAAAAAAAAAGTTCACACACAACTCCTCCCCCTTGTTCTTGCCGTCACACTTCAACACACAAACACCACAAATTTTTGATGATCCACCTTGAATCACTTGAAACTAATAAAATTCCCATCCTAGAAATCAAAAGGTGATCATATCTATACCAATTTTTCTTACATGCATAAAGTTTTTAAATTTTGATAAAAACAAGAATTTGTTGAAGGTATTTTATGATTTTGCATGTAATAATCTAGGAAAGATCATGTTA
The DNA here is from genome assembly GCA_025667525.1 of Glebionis coronaria. Classification (NCBI taxonomy): domain Eukaryota; kingdom Viridiplantae; phylum Streptophyta; class Magnoliopsida; order Asterales; family Asteraceae; genus Glebionis; species Glebionis coronaria. The sequence goes on along the minus strand of CM046874.1, from coordinate 134,687,038 downwards.
TTTTCATCTAAAAAGTTTGATTTTTAATCTTTGATTTTTGTTTTGATCAGCATGCAAGTGTTAGGATTGAAAGTAGGTAATAGTATGATGTTAGGATTGATAGAAAAGTGATTGGATTGAGTTGAAAATATGATTTTGTATGAGTTTTATATAGGTGATTTTGGGCAGTGAGTTTAAAGCAGATTTTGGATGTCTTATTGTTGAGATATTGTTAAACTAATGAGATAGTGTTGTAGAGAATCTTCTTAGCTTCGATTTGATATAAAGTAGCACTTTCAACTCCAAACGAGGAGGAAGTTATGATGATTTGATTTTCGTGTACCGGGAAACGAGTGTTGACACAATCCGATAATTGTTGTCGATATTTGGATCGAATCTCGAGGACTATAGAATGAGTTTTAAAAATATTCAAGGGCTGTTGTAAGTTTCTAAACCTCAGGTCATGAGTCTATTTTCAAACCTGAGTGTCGGTTTTGTAAACGGAATTGTTTAAATATGTCAAAATGGTTTTACAAGTCAAAGGCGTAAAACTGTCCGGTTTTTATAACACGAAGGTGTGTCGGGCAGAAGGTCTAAGAAGTAATATTTTTAAATGAAACTTGAATTGAGTCTTGTTCATATTATATGTGACAATCTAACATTTTCAGGTAGTAAAATATTTTCTCGTATAATATTTTGAAACTTATTTTTGTGTTGGTTGACGAACTCACAATTTACGGATTTAAAATTGGGCTTACGTGCATAATTTGGCGTCTTTTACGACTAAACCAGAAACCTTAGGATTACGTATTTACGTTTTTGAACTCCGTTTTTTATGAGACAATTATTATTGGATTCGTTTTGTGACGTTGATTCATAATTTATGAAAACGTTTTTCGTAAAACGACCCGAGGGTACGCAAATCGAGAAAACTAGAATCGAGAAATACCCGTAAACTAGTGAGATGGGACAAAACACTTTGTCCCACCCCACTAGCTTAATGGGACGACCAACTTGACACCACAACACCAAGGTGGCATCAAGTTTAGCTAACACCTTCCAAGTGTAAGCCTAAGCTTACCCTTTAAGCTAACTTTACCACTAACTAGCTAAACTAGCAACTTGTTTTCACCTACACCATTTCTCACATGCAAATCAACACCAAAACTCTCTCAACTCTCCCCCTCTTGCCGTCCTAAATAAACCAACAAACACCCTCTTTGATCTCTTCTAGCCATGACCCACATGTTTACTAGCTCTATTAAGGAGTATTCTTGAAGCCTTGCTCATTTGGTGGCCATATTAACAACTTTGGAGGTGATTTGCTTGTGTCCTAGGGCTGATTTTCCAACCTATGTTCTTGATATTTGATGGTCTTGGAGATACTTGTTGTGTTCATCAAGTTCTTGTCTTCCTAAAACAAGAAATCCACTTGGTTGGTAAAGAAGATCATCCTCTCCATTTTTCTCTTGTTATTTTGTAAAGAACAAATGTATTTTCTTTCATTTTGTATATGTATATGATGTATATATGATGATAAAAATGTTGTGTAGGGATCAAGTGTTGATAAATATGCTTAAAAAGGTTGATAACTATAAGAAATGAAGCTAAAATCTTGATTATTTAGTTGGCTGTATAAAAACAGTAGATAACTAAAAGATGAACTGATAAAATTGCATGGTTTGATCCATTTACAGTAAGTAGAGGATGTTATACACATGTGAGAGTTGTCCATGCAATGGAATCAAAATAATGAGTAAGATATGATCAAAACAAGTTAGGTGGTCTAATCTGAATAAGCAGTTTTGTAGGGAATGTTAAGGAAAGTTAAACCCAAAATGGGCAGTAGCTATAACTAAGTTAAATGTAGCACATATTATGAAGATCATGCCATCCAAAAATGAGCTTCTAATTCATTATAGAACTCTAGATATGTTAAAAATGGTGAACATGAAGTTAAAAAATCAGATTTTTGGAAATAATGTTTATTATTATTATATAAGCACTCACATTTTACTGTATAAAATGTAAAAATATAAACCCACTAACTTATAAAACTTATTTATATAAATGTATAAAAGGTTAATTAAATGGGTAAATTATATAAATGGTGGTGAAATAATATTTATAAGTAGTAAAAACTATAAACTTGATTTTTACGACTTTTTCGGCTATTGCCGTAAAATTAACATTTTTCGCCAAATAAAACTTAGACGACCAAACCCGTCTAATGTAAAGTTTATAAAATTCATATACTGATGTATAAGTAACTAATACAAGTAAAAACCGATAAAACCCGAACTATAAGAAATACGGACATTTACGAGCTAACTAAACATATTGGACTAATAATTGGACTTAATAAGATAAAAACTTGTAAAAAGAACTTATTAGGCTTAACCCATTTGGGCCCAACATGAAAAGTATATATACTGATCATATAAGTATAAAAGGGATAAAAACAAGTTAAAGAACTTATAAAAGGCTTAATGGACTTAAAATAGGTAAATAGTTAAAACTAGCGAACTAGTAAGACATTACCAAAACGTAAACACTAAAATGAGTAAACAAGGATGTATAAACCCACTTGATCATCATCATATGTACAAAATCATCATATGTATATTGTTATTTTGATAAAAGTCATTGGACCGAGTCTAAGACCGATTATTATTTATATAGGTTTCCGTGACCGAAGCACGCCCGTAGCCGATAATCCGCCTTTCATTAACAACGTGAGTTCATAGCCTCGCACTCTTTTAAATGTTTTATAAAATGATTTTTAAACCCGCGAGGGAGATAACATGCTAGATTTTGATAAAAATAGAACACAAGTAATCCCGATTGTATGCTAAATGATATGGACCCGAATGATGCTATGACCCTATATTCGAGACTAAAAGGATTATTAGTAGTTAGGTTATGTCACTTAAAGTCCGATTAGCATGAATTGTGAACTACCGGGATTTGGTAGACGCTTATGCATTTGATAGTACTATTTGGGGACGATCACCCCAGTTCGCGCCTTGACGGTTGATCCCCGTCGTACCACATTGATTGGTAAGCGAATTTGTGTATGATAAGATTCCACAGCGTGATTTTTGTGACGACACGCTAACTTAGATGGGCAAATTGTTTGTCGGGTTCGCGGCCCGCTGTTTTCATAGTAAGGTAACAATGTCATGCGGCTAATAATAATCCTACAACCTATACGACCTGTATAATCTAAATATCCGATATGATAACGATGCTATTAACGATGAATATATTACCTATCATGGTAATATAGAAACTACGGTCTCATGGACGGTTTAAGATGTATGCTTGATTTATATATTGCCTGACTAGCAATATGAGGACTTACTTCCGATATTATACTTGTGTTCTGATTTTAAATGATTGTAAATGATTGTTTTTATATAACGGTTTTTATTAAACTCTATGAATTCACTCGGCATTCGCTGATATGATTTTTGCATGTTTTTATCTCAGGTGCTTGAAGGTAATCCGGATGGAGATCGACTCTGATGGCCCACATAATATTAAAAATGTTCATTCGATCTATGTTTTGTAAAATTAATGACCTGTATAATTTGGGACCTGTTGTACGCTTTTGAAACTTTTTATCGAATGAATGTTTGTTAAACCTTGTACAACCATTTTTATGTGTTGTCTATGATTGGAGTTATTGTGCTATCCCGTAACACTCTGAAAGACCCTTCCGCTGTACCGATACGAAAAATGAGAGTGTTACAGTTTGGTACCAGAGCTCTCGTTATAGAGAACAAAATATTTTAAAAACCAAGGTTTTGAACAAAACTTTTCAAAATCTTTTAACAATGAACATTTGAGAAAATATTTGAAAAATCTTTTGACTATAACGGTGCCAGAGATCTCCGACGTTACCAACAAGCCCTATTGAGAAGATATATATTTTGATATATATAATTTAATTTATATATATGTATATATCGTGATTTCATTATGTAATTGTTTAACTAGTATGTTATCCTAATACGAGATATATATATAAATGCAGATTGTCATGGCTGACCCTAATATTCCTGTAGAAAACCATGCTATTCCCGAACCTAATATAGAAGATGATCCTTATTTAGACTTAGTAGATTATGATATCGATGATGAGGAGGAACCATTTGAGGATCCCGAGCCCGAGTTAGGACTAGGAGATCAGATTGCCCCTCAGGTTGACTTGGTAGAGAATGAGATTGAGAATGTTGATATTGAGAACGATGATGAGATTGGGTTAGATGATTTAGATGATGAGATTGACGATGAGGATGTCGAGGAGGATGTAGGTATAGATGTTGAGGTTGATGACGATGAGGAAGCCGAGCTTATTTATCCGTATGATGTTCCAGAGGGCGAACCTTTGCCCCCACCAGTTTGTTTGTCTGATTCTGAGGATGAGTTACCTAGGGATGAAATGTCTGAATCATCTGAATCTGATTCTGAATCAGAGGAGGATGAGGATGACGATGCACCTGACGGTACTGATGGTATTGCTACTCGTAGACGTGAGATAGGAGAGTCGTCTAGTACTCGAGAGGCTACTCATATTGATGGTCTTACACCATGGGCCTTGAGACGTGATCTAGATGCTTCCCGTGTTAAGAGTTGTGTGACAGAGGTTGGATTAGGTGTTGTTCAGACTCAGGTTACTTATTTGGAGTCGAAGACAAAGGTTGGCGAGAAAGAGCGAGAATTGCTTAGTTTGGATTTGAGTGATGTAGAACGTGGTTTGAATGAGGCTTTTAGGAGGTTATCGGTGTTGGAAAGTGGTGAGTATGCTGCTATGAAGAGAAAGGTGAATACTATGGAGATTCAGTTGAGTGTAGCTCGTGTGATGCGTGAGAAAGCTGAAAAGGAGTTGAATATATCTGTGGGATGGAACAGTAGATTTTATGCCGACATGGTTGAAAGAGGAGTAATTCGTAAGCGCCCAGCTGAAGATGTGTCTAGTGATCGTCCGACGAAGATTCAGAAGACGATGGATGATGGACCATCTAGCGGTTCTCAGTAGACCAGTCTGTATTTAGTAGTGACCTTTATATCTTTTGTGCTTTAGTAGCTTTGACTGAACCGACTTGTTAGTAATAGACTTGGCACGAATTTTGAGTGTATATAGTGTTAGAACTTTGATATGGGATGTACTAAGACAATACTTTTGTTTCAAATCGAATGAAATATGTATTTTGTCTTGAATTCCATATTGTGCCTTATCTGTATCTTGATTATAAATTCGATCCATATTATATGAATCCTTTGTTGGGTGAATGCTTAATACTTTGAAATTGTGAAATTATAGAACTATGCCGCCCAAGAAGGCTGTGACTGAGGATGATGTACGTAGGATTATTACGGAGCAAGTTACCGCATCTATGACTGAATTTATGGCAAATGCTAGAAATGAAGCTAGCGGTAGTGGAGCTGGCGGTAGTGGAGTTGGCGGTAGTGGAGCTGGCGGTAGTGGAGCTGGCGGTAGTGGAATTGGCTGTACTAATGTGAATGTGAATGCTAATAATGAGAATGCTAATGCTGGAGGAAATGTAGGAGGACTTGGAACTAATGCACCTGAAGTTGGTGGCTGTACTTATGTGACGTTCATGAAGTGTGAACCTCTACCTTTTAATGGAACTGAAGGTGCTGTAGGACTAAGCCAGTGTATCGAGAAGATTGAATCGGTGTTTAGGATTAGTAAGTGTAAGGAGGAAGATAAGGTGACTTTTGCTATGGCTACTCTTAAAGGTCGTGCGTTGACTTGGTGGAACGGGAGAATTGCTTTCATGGGTCTTGATGCTGCTAATGCTACTCCTTGGGCTGAAATTAAGAAGTAGATGACTTTGGAGTTTTGTCCTCGTAGTGTGATCATTAGGTTAGAACAAGAGTTGATTCATCTGAGAATGAAAGGTGTGGACATTGATAGTTACACGAATCGATTCCATGAGTTGGCCTTGCTATGTCCTCGATTGGTTGAACCCGAAGAGATCCGAATTGAGCAATATGTGAAAGGGTTGACCAGGAATATCCGGGGGGACGTGACATCATCTAAACCACTGACCATTGATGATGCTGTTCGAATGGCTTACCAACTCATTGGACAGATAATTCAGGATAAGGAAGATGAAGCCCGTGTTGGTGAGAAAAGAAAGGGAGACGGTGAGCGTGTAGATAGAGGTGATAATAGGAAGAATTTCAATCGCCCTCAGAACAAAAGAAAGGGGATGCAAATGCTCTTACCAACAACACACCGCGCAACGATGATAGATGTCCTAAGTGTGGCAACAAGAGGCATGCTGGCGACTGCTGGAAGTGCCGAAATTGCGGAAAGCTTGGACACAAGGTTGAAAGGTGTAAGAAGGGAACCATTTGCTTCAACTGTAATGAGGAATGTCATAGGAAATCGGAATGCCCCAAGTTGAAAGCGATTGTACCTGGAAAAAACCCCCAGGGTGGTATCTACCAACTTGGAACAATTGAGGTGAAGAAAGAGGATCCGAATGTCGTTACCGGTACGTTTTTACTCAACAATCATTATGCTGTTGCTTTATTCGATTCGGGTGCCGATAGGAGCTTTGTATCCACTAAATTTACTGCCCTTATTGACATTGAACCTGTTGAGATAAGTACCAGTTACGAGGTGGAATTGGCTGATGGTAAATTAGTGAAAACTAATAAACTATTAGAAGGATGCTCTCTAAATCTCTTGAACCATTCCTTTCCGATTGATTTGATGTTGATAGAATTAGGTAGTTTTGATATTATTATTGGTATGGATTGGTTGTCATTGAATAATGCTACTATTTTATGTGGAGAGAAGAAAGTTAAGATTCCTCTTAGGAATAGGACGTTAGTAATTGATGGTAGTCGAGGTGAATCCCGTTTGAAAATCGTTTCATGTATTAAAGTCCAAAAGTACATCAGGAACGGTTGTGAGTTATTCTTAGCTCAAGTGACCGGGAATGAGTCTAGGGAGAAACGATTGGAAGATGTACCTATTATTTGTGAATTTCCTGAGGTATTTCCTAAAGATTTACCCGGACTTCCACCGATAAGGCAAGTAGAGTTTCGAATCGATTTAATTCCTGGTGCTGCACCGGTGGCACGTGCGCCTTACCGATTAGCCCCTTCTGAATTAAAGGAGTTATCTGAGCAACTTAAGGAGTTGTCTGATAAAGGTTTTATTCGACCGAGCTCATCGCCTTGGGGAGCTCCAGTCTTGTTCGTTAAGAAGAAGGATGGATCTTTTCGTATGTGCATTGATTATAGGGAACTGAATAAGTTGACAATTAAGAATCGATATCCTTTACCTAGGATTGATGATTTGTTTGATCAACTGCAAGGATCTAGTGTGTATTCTAAGATAGATTTGTGGTCAGGATATCACCAACTTCGCGTCCGTGAAGAAGATATTCCTATAACTGCATTTAGAACTCGTTATGGACACTATGAATTTCAAGTAATGCCATTTGGGTTAACTAACGCACCTGCGGTTTTCATGGATTTAATGAATCGAGTGTGCAAGCCCTACTTGGATAAACTTGTGATTGTGTTTATCGACGATATTCTGATCTATTCTAAGAATGAAGATGAGCATAGAGAACATTTGAGGATTGTTTTGAACTTGTTGAAGGATGAAAGGTTGTATGCTAAGTTTTCGAAGTGTGATTTCTGGTTAGATTCTGTGCAATTTCTTGGTCATGTGATTAACAGAGATGGAATTCATGTTGATCCTACAAAGGTTGAAGCTATTAAGAATTGGTCTGCACCGACAACGCCAACGGAAGTGCGACAGTTCTTAGGATTGGCTGGCTATTATAGGCGATTCATTAAAGAATTTTGTTTGATAGCTAAACCCTTGACTAAGCTTACTCAGAAGAATAAACCTTTCGTTTGGGGAAGTGATGAAGATGGAGCATTTCAGACATTGAAGCAAAAATTATGTAGTGTGCCAATCTTATCATTACCCGACGGGAGTGAAGATTTTGTAGTGTATTGTGATGCATCTCTTAGAGGTTATGGAGCTGTTTTGATGCAGAGAGAGAAAGTGATAGCTTATGCTTCTAGGCAATTAAGGAAGAATGAGGAGAATTATACTACTCATGATCTTGAGTTAGGAGCTGTGGTCTTTGCTCTTAGGTTGTGGAGACATTATTTGTATGGCACCAAGTGTACGGTATTCACCGATCACAAAAGCCTACAGTATATTCTCGACCAGAAGGAATTGAACATGAGGCAACGAAGATGGATAGAGTTGTTAAGTGATTATGATTGTGATATAAAATATCACCCAGGAAAAGCCAATGTTGTTGCCGATGCGTTGAGTAGGAAACATAGAGAGCCTATCAGGGTGCGTTCTCTAGTCTTGACCGTGCACAATAATTTGCCTGAGCAAATTAGAAATGCGCAAATAGAAGCTTGTAAGAAGGAGAATTTTGTTAATGAAGGGTTCCGAGGAGAAGGAGATCCTTTAGAGGTTAGAGCTGATGGAGTGAAATGCTTAAGAGGTCGTATGTGGATACCTAAGTTTGGAGGCTTAAGAGATTTGATTATGTTAGAATCCCATAAATCTAAGTATTCCATTCATCCGGGATCTGATAAGATGTACCATGATTTGAAGAGGTTGTACTGGTGGTCGAATATGAAAGCTGACATAGCTATGTATGTTCTTCAATGCTTGACTTGTGCTAGAGTTAAAGCGGAACATCAAAAGCCATCAGGACTACTTCAACAACCAAAGATTCCTGAATGGAAGTGGGAGCGAATTACGATGGACTTTATCACCAAGCTTCCTAGAACATCATCTGGAAACAATTCGATTTGGGTTATTGTCGATAGACTGACCAAATCAGCACACTTCATTCCGGTTAAGGAGAAGTTATCACTAGAGAAGCTGACTCGAATATACCTTGATAATGTTGTATGCAAACATAGAGTGCCTGTATCGATCATTTCAGATCGAGATCCTAGATTCGCATCGAATTTTTGGAAATCTCTCCAAAGATCTTTGGGAACGAATCTCGACATGAGCACTGCTTATCACCCCCAGACTGATGGGCAGAGTGAAAGGACGATACAAACACTGGAAGATATGTTGAGAGCTTGTGTGTTAGACTTTGGTAAGAATTGGGATAAACATTTGTCGTTAGCAGAGTTTTCGTATAACAATAGTTACCATTCTAGTATTAAGGCTGCACCGTTTGAAGCTTTGTATGGTAGGAAGTGTAGATCGCCTGTATGTTGGAGTGAAGTTGGGGATACCCAGCTCACGGGACCGGAATTGATCCGGGAGACTACGGAGATGATAGTTCAGATTAAGAAGAGGTTGTTGACTGCCCGTAGTAGACAGAAAAGTTACGCGGATGTGCGTCGGAAGCCAATGGAGTTTGAAGTGGGTGACCGAGTAATGTTGAAAGTATCGCCATGGAAAGGCGGTATAAGATTTGGAACGCGAGGAAAATTGAATCCCCGTTATATTGGACCCTTTAAGATTTTATCTAGAGTAGGTCCGGTGGCTTACAAACTAGAGTTACCCCCAGAACTTCATGGTGTTCACAACACATTCCATGTATCTAATCTGAAGAAATGTCTAGCAGTGAGTGATGAGAAAATTCCGTTAGGTAAGGTTCGAATAGATGGGAAGTTGCATTTTATCGACGAGCCCGTAGAAGTTATGGACCGTGAGGTAAAGCAAATGAAACAAAGTCGGATATCTATTGTCAAGATCCGATGGAATTCAAAGCATGGACCGGAGTATACTTGGGAACGAGAGGATGAAATGTGGAAGAAATATCCGCACCTCTTCGATTTCAATAAGAAACGGACATCCAAATGAAATGGATCACGAGGACGTTGATCCCTTTTAGGAGGAAAAGCTGTGACAATCTAACATTTTCAGGTAGTAAAATATTTTCTCGTATAATATTTTGAAACTTATTTTTGTGTTGGTTGACGAACTCACAATTTACGGATTTAAATTTGGGCTTACGTGCATAATTTGGCGTCTTTTACGACTAAACCGGAAACCTTAGAATTACGTATTTACGTTTTTGAACTCCGTTTTTGATGAGACAATTTTTATTGGATTCGTTTTGTGACGTTGATTCATAATTTATAAAAACATTTTTCGTAAAACGACCCGAGGGCACGCAAATCGAGAAAACTAGAATCGAGAAATACCCGTAAACTAGTGAGATGGGACAAAACACTTTGTCCCACCCCACTAGCTTAATGGGACGGACAACTTGACACCACAACACCAAGGTGGCATCAAGTTTAGCTAACACCTTCCAAGTGTAAGCCTAAGCTTACCCTTTAAGCTTACCCTTTAAGCTAACTTTACCACTAACTAGCTAAACTAGCAACTTGTTTTCACCTACACCATTTCTCACATGCAAATCAACACCAAAACTCTCTCAACTCTCCCCCTCTCGCCATCCAAAATAAACCAACAAACACCCTCTTTGATCTCTTCTAGCCATGAACCACATGTTTACTAGCTCTATTAAGGAGTATTCTTGAAGCCTTGCTCATTTGGTGGCCATATTCACAACTTTGGAGGTGATTTGCTTGTGTCCTAGGGCTGATTTTCCAACCTATGTTCTTGATATTTGATGGTCTTGGAGATACTTGTTGTGTTCATCAAGTTCTTGTCTTCCTAAAACAAGAAATCCACTTGGTTGGTAAAGAAGATCATCCTCTCCATTTTTCTCTTGTTATTTTGTAAAGAACAAATGTATTTTCATTCATTTTGTATATGTATATGATGTATATATGATGATAAAAATGTTGTGTGGGGATCAAGTGTTGATAAATATGCTTAAAAAGGTTGATAACTATAAGAAATGAAGCTAAAATCTTGATTATTTAGTTGGCTGTATAAAAACAGTAGATAACTAAAAGATGAACTGATAAAATTGCATGGTTTGATCCATTTACAGTAAGTAGGGGATGTTATACACATTTGAGAGTTGGCCATGCAATGGAATCAAAATAATGAGTGAGATATGATCAAAACAAGTTAGGTGGTCTAATCTGAATAAGCAGTTTTGTAGGGACTGTTAAGGCAAGTTAAACTCAAAATCGGCAGTAGCTATAACTAAGTTAAATGTAGCACATATTATGAAGATCATGCCATCCAAAAATGAGCTTCTAATTCATTATAGAACTCTAGATATGTTAAAAATGGTGAACATAAAGTTAAAAAATCAGATTTTTGGAAATAATGTTTATTATTATTATATAAGCACTCACATTTTAATGTATAAAATGTAAAAATATAAACCCACTAACTTATAAAACTTATTTATATAAATGTATAAAAGGTTAATTAAATGGATAAATTATATAAATGGTGGTGAAATAATATTTATAAGTAGTAAAAACTATAAACTTGATTTTTACGACTTTTTCGGCTATTGCCGTAAAATTAACATTTTTCGCCAAATAAAACTTAGACGACCAAACCCGTCTAATGTAAAGTTTATAAAAGTCATATACTGATGTATAAGTAACTAATACAAGTAAAAACCGATAAAACCCGAACTATAAGAAATACGGACATTTACGAGCTAACTAAACATATTGGACTAATAATTGGACTTAATAAGATAAAAACTTGTAAAAAGAACTTATTGGGCTTAACCCATTTGGGCCCAACATGAAAAGTATATATACTGATCATATAGGTATAAAAGGGATAAAAACAAGTTAAAGAACTTATAAAAGGCTTAATGGACTTAAAATAGGTAAATAGGTAAAACTAGCGAACTAGTAAGACATTACCAAAACGTAAACACTAAAATGAGTAAACAAGGATGTATAAACCCACTTGATCATCATCATATGTACAAAATCATCATATGTATATTGTTATTTTGATAAAAGTCATTGGACCGAGTCTAAGACCGATTATTATTTATATAGGTTTCCGTGACCGAAGCACGCCCGTAGCCGATAATCCGCCTTTCATTAACAACGTGAGTTCATAGCCTCGCACTCTTTTAAATGTTTTATAAAATGATTTGTAAACCCGCGAGGGAGATAACATGCTAGATTTTGATAAAAATAGAACACAAGTAGTCCCGATTGTATGCTAAATGATATGGACCCGAATGATGCTATGACCCTATATTCGAGACTAAAAGGATTATTAGTAGTTAGGTTATGTCACTTAAAGTCCCATTAGCATGAATTGTGAACTACCGGGATTTGGTAGACGCTTATGCATTTGATAGTACTATTTGGGGACGATCACCCCAGTTCGCGCCTTGACGGTTGATCCCCGTCGTACCACATTGATTGGTAAGCGAATTTGTGTATGAGAATATTCCACAGCGTGATTTTTGTGACGACACGCTAACTTAGATGGGTAAATTGTTTGTCGGGTTCGCGACCCGCTGTTTTCATAGTAAGGTAACAATGTCATGCGGCTAATAATAATCCTACAACCTATACGACCTGTATAATCTAAATATCTGATATGATAACGACGCTATTAACGATGAATATATTACCTATCATGGTAATATAGAGACTACGGTCTCATGGACGGTTTAAGATGTATGCTTGATTTATATATTGCCTGACTAGCAATATGAGGACTTACTTCCGATATTATACTTGTGTTCTGATTTTAAATGATTGTAAATAATTGTTTTTATATAACGGTTTTTATTAAACTCTATGAATTCACTCGGCATTCGCTGATATGATTTTTGCATGTTTTTATCTCAGGTGCTTGAAGGTAATCCGGATGGAGATCGACTCTGATGGCCCACATAATATTAAAAATGTTCATTCGATCTATGTTTTGTAAACTTAATGACCTGTATAATTTGGGACCTGTTGTACGCTTTTGAAACTTTTTATCGAATGAATGTTTGTTAAACCTTGTACAACCATTTTTATGTGTTGTCTATGATTGGAGTTATTGTGCTATCCCGTAACACTCTGAAAGACCCTTCCGTTGTACCGATACGAAAAATGGGAGTGTTACATTATATGTGAGTTTGTGACCATGTTTCTTCGAAATCGGACAAGTGTAGATAGGGTAGATTGGTGTGTACATTTGGAGTGTACATGCTGATTGGTATTTTGGACACATAGTTCAATGCTTATGTGGCGTGAGTTGAGTATTCACTATTGGACATGGTGACTTACCCAAGTGTTAAGTCATTATATAAATGACTTAGTTACTAGTCCGATAGAAGTAAAATGATAAGTTGACTTGCGTTGATAGAAGTAAAATGATAAGTTGACTTGCGTTGACTTGGCGTCTTATGACGGGTCAATGTCAAGAGTGCCAATGTTTAAAAGAATAGTGTTGGATAAAAGGGTATAGAATATCACTTGTATCGTTATATTTTTCGGGATTGTCATGGTTTTGTAATTTTGATTTTTTTATTATTTAAGTATGATTTATACTTGAGTCGATTATTAACGAACGCGCCTTATTTGGTAGGTTGCGGTTTTCGTGTTTAAAAGGGCATCACTAATCGTCGGAGATCGTCTCATTATCACTATTGGCTAAGGTGAGTCTATAGCCTCGCTTTTAACATGTTTACTTGTTTTACAAAACCCGCGAGGGGGATAACATGCTTGTTTTATTAAAATAAAGGGTACAACGAGAAGTTATGGAAACCCTACTTATTGGAAAAGTATGGGTGCAACGAAGGGTGCAACGAGAAGTTGTGGTAAACCCTCTTTGTTTTATATTTGAACACAAGGGACCCGATTGTATGCTTAGATGAAAGTTATTACATAAGTTAGTTTTAGCCTTAAAAGACCCATGAATCATGAATTGTTAATCGAAGGAACGCTAATACTATGGATAGATCTATCGGGGTGACGCCCAGTCCGGTCGCGACTAGCTATCGCGTGGTGTTGTGATGCACTAGTAATAAAATATCGGATGCATTGTATAAGAGAAATATACACACTTGGCTAGGTGTGATGGGCTGAAATAATATATGTTAACGTTCAATGTCACGAAGCTTATGTAATGACACCGATAATGTCCGTACAACATAATTGTCTTTGATAAATTATTAACCTTGGAAGGTTGTTTTGATGCTTGTGTTCTCTTTTTTTAAATTTAAACTCTATAGATTCACTCGGCAAATTTTGCTGACTTTTTAGCATGTTTTATCTCAGGTCCTTTGGGAAGGCACTCGAGGAAGGAGGTTTCGTGAAGCTTGCTTATTTGAAATATTTTGGCCCGCTTTCACAAATTATATCCATTCAAAGAATCTTTTATCATTTACCGTGAATGTAACCTTTAAATTATTTGGGACCGTGTGAAAAGTTTTATTGTTAAATGAATGGATGGATGTTTTTATTTAAAACGACTCGTTTTGAGCCGTTTTCTATGATTATGATATTGAACCATGATGGTAACACCCCAAGGACCCTTCCGCTGCTATGACCGAAATTGGGGGTGTTACAGTATATCCCTTTCTATTCTTGGGCGAATATAGTCCTTATCATACTAAAAGTTCTATTTACTGATAACCGCGGCAAACCGATTTCTAAGGAAATCCTATTAACAGTCGACCTTGATGCACGTAACTCATCACGAAACCATGTAAATAAAAAGTAAAACTAATCCATAACCAGTATTAATAGTGAGAAACTAAACTAACCAGTTAAGGATACTTAGGTGAAGACTGTTGGGATTTAAGAACTAGTTAAACCATTAACTACGAGTACGTAACGGAATGGATCTAGTATAGCATGCACAATTAATCACATACTAAAAACAATTTAAAAGCAACCTTGAAGTAATTGAAGCAATCAACTAATGGATTTTGATCTTTAAGTATAATGGTTAAATAACCGCATCTATCGTTTCCTCAAACGACACGTCAAACGAACAATCAGTACGATGCTAGTAGTAACTTCACTTCGATTATCTTGTAACTAGAAACCCTAGATCCAAAAGCCTAAATGGGATTACGTAATGATAAGTCTATAAAGCATTACAAGATACTCAGAAAAATCACCCGAAACCCTAGTTAGGGTTTGCTAAGCGTCGAACCACCAAGGGGAACCAAATCCTTGACACGAGGATCAAGGGTTTAGTTAAAGTCTTAGAAAATTCACAAGGGAGTACCAAAAGATAGTCGGTCTTGCAAAGGTTTACACTTTATGTGATATTAGGGTTTAAGGAAAATTTTGTTTGGTTTCTTACTTTGCTTGGCTCGATCGAACGAACAAAGAAAGAGGGGATGGACAAAAAATTATGGGCTATGAAGATGTGTATTTATACTAATCTCCACCTCTTTAAACCTTGGTCCCTACTCCAAGAAAACATAATTAAGGTAAAGATTTAGCTTATTTAACAAACCA
The DNA here is from genome assembly GCA_025667525.1 of Glebionis coronaria. NCBI lineage: Eukaryota > Viridiplantae > Streptophyta > Magnoliopsida > Asterales > Asteraceae > Glebionis > Glebionis coronaria. The sequence goes on along the minus strand of CM046874.1, from coordinate 134,671,690 downwards.
AAAAATCTTCTAGAATCCCATGTGTAATAATCGTCCAATTATACCCTAGATTATTCTAGAAACGATTTTGTTTCCATAAATATAATTATACGCGCTCACAATAAATTAATTAAATCCCGTAATTAATATAACTACCATTAATTAAATAAGTTGTGATTTTTATTAAACATTTAATAATAAATAATAAACTTATTAATAAAAGTGTGTGCTCCGTATTGAGTGTGTGCCCCCGACAGGCTCACGTATTTTCTGATGGCTAAACGATCACATATCTCAACATAGATGAATGCTACGAATAGAGTAGGTTCACAAGTACTTAAAACAAACCGACTTATGTGATGATCTTTAGACTCCAAGTAGTCATAACCGAAATTGCATAAAAGAAATAACAGAGTACTAGACAAAACTTGAAATCTATACCATACTAATATTAGCAAGGTACCCGCGCGATGCGGCGACGGGTACCCTGTGACTAAACTACAGAAACTAGAAGGGGGGGGGGGGTGAATGGTTTCTCATTAATTTTCCAAACATTTCGTTTAATCCACTAACCGTAGTTCCTTAATTGTGAACGCGGTTCTTTATTAATAAAGCACTGTGGGTCCATTTATAGAACCGCCAACAATGGACGTAAAAACATTTGTTACGTGTTTAAACTTTAACCATCCTTTGTACCAAATTCTCATTAAAGCTTGACTAGAAGTGAGATGTGTTTGTTGAAAGATATAAAGACTATAAACAACAAGTAAGTAAACACACAAACACATCAGATCAAGAGTACATCAAGCAATAGTCTAAACACTAAGCACACACGTATTAAGCCATAGCTTTTCAGCAACTAAGATGATTAGACTAAGGGATGCACACTTGACCATAATCTAAACAAGAAGCACATACGTACAAAGCCTTAGATTATGTGATGCACACAACACACAATAACATATAAATGCATCTAAAATGGTAAAGACATAAATGTAAATGAAAGTACCGACACGATGATTTATAGTGGTTCGGTCACGAAGCTCCTCTACGCCCTACTCCACTCCTCGAGTACCCAACTCGAGAGTTACTTCACTAGTCAACAAAACTCCTTGCAAGGCGGAGAAAACCATACACGTTGCTTACACCATTTCTGACACTAATCTGGATGTCGAGTCCTAATCTTAGGCAGGACCAATCTACACACGTCGCCTACTTCACCATTTTCCGAAACAAGGCTAGATGTCGAGTACTAATATTAGGTAGGACCAATCTACACACGTCGCCTACTTCACCACTTTTTGACACAAGGCAAGATGTCGAGTCCTAATCTTAGGTATGTGACAATCCGTCAATTTCAGGTCGTTATTTTAATCTCGACTATTAAATATTATATGTTTACTTTAATGAGAATTTTAAATTATTGATTAACCGAGAAGGTTATGGCTTGAAACTTAACGTAAGAATGTCGTTTCAATGAAGACCGACAAGAAAAACATTAAGTATCGATAATATATTCTCAAATTTATCATATGAATGATTTTATTATATTTATTTTCATTTCTCGTATTTTGCGTTTTAACGAATGACGAGAACTACGAATGATCGCGATACCGACGGATGCCCAAATATTTATGTTTTATTATCGATTGTCTCGATATTTTATATTTTCGACGTTTTCGATTTAATTACGTTTTAAGTCGTGTCGTAGTGATATTATTATTTTTAAGAAGTGTTTTAACTTTTAAAAAGTATTTTTACGAAACCTGAGTCCCGTAAATATTTTCAAAATTTATATTTATATTTTCTACCCTTACAACTATTTAATTTCATTTTGGACCAAATCTATGCAAAGTTGGCAAAAACTACCCTCCACCACTACCACTATATATTAATTCTCCACTAACTAAAACACACACATATAATATTTTTATAAAAATCAAACTCTCTCCCTTGTTTTCTCCTCCCTCTTGCCGTCCCATCTTCAAACACAAACACCACCATCATTTTTTATTCACCTTGAATCATTTAAAACTAACAAAAGACCCATCTTGGAAATTCAACAAGGATCATATTGGTATAAATTTTACTTACATGCATAAACTTTATTTTTCTTTTTAATTTTTGGTGAAGAACATGTGTTTGATCTATTTTTATGTTTATGTATGTTGTTAATATTATTATATTTGAGTGGGGTTGTTGTTGCATGTATAATTTTTTTTATACTTGATTTTTATTAGATTTAATTCAAGAGTGTTAGAGGTTAGATGACTTGATGTAGATGATTGATAGGTGATATTAGAAGCATAAAAATTGTTAAAATGGGTTGAAAAATTGTTTTAGTATGATTTTTAGAAAGGTATTCTAGACAAGTAGGTAAAAGGTAATTTTCGAAAATCTTACTGTTTGTAAATGAATAAACTAATAGGATAGGCTTGTAGAGAATTCTTTTAGCTTCGATTTGCCGCTTGAACGAGCTTCTAACTCATTACGAGCGAAAGGTTATGCTAGTTTTAGTATTTGTGTACCGGGAGACGAGTATCGGCACAATCCGAAAATTGTTGTCGATATTTGGATCGAATCTCGGGGACTATAGAATGAGTTTTAAAAATGTTCAAGGACTGATGTAAGTTTCTAAACCTCAGGTCATGAGTCTATTTTCAAACCCGAGTGTCGGTTTTGTAAACGGAATTGTTTAGATATGTCAAAATGGTTTTACAAGTAAAAGGCGTAAAACTGTCCGGTTTTTATAACACGAAGGTGTGTCGGGCAGAAGGTCTTAGAAGTAATATTTTTGAATGAAACTTGAACTGAGTCTTCTTCATATTATGTGTGAGTTTGTGACCAAGTTTCGCCGAAATCGGACAAGGGTAGATAGGGTAGATTGGTGTGTACATTTGGAGTGTACATGCTGATTGGTATTTTGAACACGTATTTCAATACTTGTGTGGCGTGAGTTGAGTATGCACTATTGGACATGGTGATTTACTCAAGTGATAAGTCATTATATAAATGACTTAGTTACTGGTCCGAGGGGAGTAAAATGATAATTTGACTCGCGTTGACTTAGCGTCTTAAGACGGGTCAATATCGAGAGTGCAATAGTTTAAAAAGAATAGTGTTGAATAAAAGGGTATAGTAATAACACTTGTATTATTAAATTTTTCTGGATTGTCTTGGTTTGTAATTCTGATTTTTATATTATTTAAGTATGATTTATACTTAAGTCGATTTTTTTAACGAAGGCGCCTTATTAGGTAGGTTGCGGTTTTCGTGTTTAAACGGGCATCACTAATCGTCGGCGATCGTCTCATTACCAATATTGGCTAAGGTGAGTCTATAGCCTCGCGTTTAACATGTTTACTTGTTTTATAAACCCGCGAGGGGGATAACATGCTTGTTCTATTAAAATAAAAGGGTACAACGATAAGTTGTGGAAACTCTACTTATTGGAAAAGTATGGGTGCAACGAGAAGTTGTGGAAACCCTTCTTATTGGAAAAGTAATTATTATAAATGAAGGGTACAACGAGAAGTTGTGGTAAACCCTCTTTGTTTTAAAAATTGAACACAAGGAACTTGATTGTATGCTTAGATGAAATTTATTGCATAAGTTTGTTTTAGCCTTAAAGGACCCATGAATCGTGAATTGTTAATCGAAGTAACGCTAATGCTATGGATAGATCTATCGGGGTGACGCCCAGTCCGGTCGCGACTAGCTATCGCGTGGTGTTGTGATGCACTAGTAATGAAACATCGGATGCATTGTATAAGAGAAATATACGCACTTGGCTAGGTGTGTTGGGCTGAAATAATATATGTTAACGTTCAATGTCACGAGGCTTATGTAATGAAACCGATAATTATGTCCGTACAACATAATGGTATTTTGGTAAATTATTAACCATGGAAGGTTATTTTGAATACTTGTGTTCTCTTTGTTTAAATTAAACTCTATAGATTCACTCGGCAAATTTTGCTGACTTTTTAAGCATGTTTTATCTCAGGTCCATATAGAAGGCACTCGAGGAAGGCGGTTTCGTGAAGCTTGCATATTTGAAATGTTTTGGCCCGCTTTTCTAAAACATATCCATTCAAATAACTTTTATCATTTATAATAGTTGTAAACTTTTGAATCATCTGGGACCGTGTATGAAATTGTACTTTTATTAAATAAAAATGAATGGATGTTTATTAAAACGACTTGTTTTGAGCCGTTTTCTATGATTATGAGATTGAACCATGATAGTAATACCCAATGACCCTTTCGCTATTATGACCGAAATTTGGGGGTGTTACAGATTGGCATCAGAGCTCAAGTTATAGAGAACGAAAAGATTTTCCAAAAATGAATTTTTGAAATCTTTTAACTATAACTGTTGCAAGCGAAACCTCTGAGTTACCAATGGACGAGAATGAAAGTATTTATATATATGGGATTATATATACGTTGTAATCTTTAACGATTATTTGAACTTGTGAATTACAAGGTATGTTTTCATTTATTTAATTATAAATGATAATTTTATATTTATACGAGATTTATACGACGTAGATTGTCACGAAGCCACTCTAGTCATTTTAATGCTAGCGCCGAAGCTATTCCTAAAATGAATCTTGTTATTCTCGAGATTAACTAAGTTGTGGATATACATGTTCCCAACGAAACGGTTAATATTCTTGCTGATATTCTTTTGGTTACAAGGATTTTGATTTCCTTGGTTCTTATTCTTGATTTATCGATTCGCTCATTTCGTTTAGCAAATTTAATTTGCCTTTTCATTAATCTTCGACATTCTATTGTTTTAATAAAAACAAGTTTGTCCAAGATGGTACTATTGATGGTTAGGAATTGAGATTTATTTGTATGGTATTCACATGCCAACCAGGATTCCATATCATATCACTGATCATTTTCTGTTAAATCAGTTTCTCATTTGTTTCGATCTTAATCTTTCGCGTTGAGTTGGCGATGCTTGAATAAAGTGATTTATAATAGTTGAAATAAATGGGCCATTTATTTGAACAAGGAAATTATAAATTGTTGAACTACAAATTTCTGAATCTTATTTGGAAGGACTTGATCAATCCATGGAAGTAATGATTCATAAATGTGTAGGCTTAAGTATATAGCATCTACGTGATTAAACTCTTATTGAATTGTAATTCGTTGCTCGATTCATTCTTTGATTTCGTTCCTTAATTCCTTGATCGTGAAATGGTTGTATTGAGATTGTTCCAAAAGCACCAATTGAGGAGGATATCAAGCGTCTCTGAAAGACATTGAAGAAATCTCTTCTTGTGGGACCGAGGAGCTTTCTTAGCCATGTGAAATACCTAGTAACTCTTGTAGATTAGTTTATCAATTGTAGTATCTTCTCACTAATCCCTAACTAAACTGTGACAACAGTTAGTAGGACTAGTCTTCTAAGTTGTATGGCATTAGACGCTGATTATCTATAATGTTTGACAATACGACTTGTACTAGTTTGTGATCAATGGAATGACTATCTTTTGATTCCTAATTCTACATCGTTCTACTATTATCTTTCTCTACTTTTCTCTTGTAAATTCCTGTGGTATAACGCAATCACTGAATGAATACTCATTATGATTTGATTTGCGCTACACAAGACTCATGCAGTAAATGAAAGCTATGACTGAAGCACGAATGCGCCAAGTTATTAGTGAATAAGTTGTTGTATCTTTAGTTAAATTTATGGCCAACATGAATGATGAATCTAGAACTGGAGCTGAAGCTAAAACTGGTGGAACTGGAACCGGTGGAGCTGAAGCTGGAGCCGATAATGTTCGTGGTACGGATGGAACAGATGTGCCCGAAGTTAGAGGCTATAACTACACTTCATTCATTAATTCCAAACCGTAGACTCTTAAGGGGACTAAAGATGATGGAGGATTGTGTCAGTTATGGAAAGCTGGCGTCAGTCTTTCGAATCAGTGACCCTAATCAGGAGGATAAGGTGCAGTTTGAAATCGCTACTCGCCAAGGTCGTGCATTAATTTGCTGGAATGGCAGACTTGCTTCCATAGGTATCGTTACTTATGGGACACCATGGACTAAGATGGGGAAACGGTTAACTGAGGAGCTTGTTCTCGAAGTATTTCCAAAGTATGGAGCAAGTGTTGTACAATCTGAAACTGAAGGGAACTAACATTGGTGGATATATCAAGTATTTCCACAAGTTGACTCCTTTATGTCCAAGAATTTTGGAACCCGAACCGTCAAGGTCAAGCAGTATATTTACGGCTGACCATTAATAAATGCAGTGATGTGACTTCTTCTAAGCCAATTGCTATTTATAAAGCTGTCTGCATGGCTTATTAGCTCGTGGGACACATAATCAAAGGCAAGGCTGATGAGTTTACTGAGGGGAAAAATAATTCCAAATTGAAAATTCTTTTCGTGCATTAGAGCTCGTAAGTATATCGAAAAAGGTTGTGGATTATTCATGGCTTAGGTATCATAGAAGGAATCATAAGAGAGGTAAGTAGAATTACTCTAGTCATTTGTGAATAGTGTTTCTGGAGGATTTTCCAAGGCTTCCGCCTCCAGGGCAATTAGAATTCCTAATTGATCTAATTTCTGGTGTTGCAACTGTGGCACATGAGCCATATTCATTAGCACCCTCTGAGTTGAAGGAATTATTTTTGCAGTATTAAGAACTATCTGATATAGGTTTTAGTCGATCGAGCTTGTCAGTTTGTAGAACTCCTATTCTGTTCGCTAAGAAGAAAGATGATTCGTTTCGTATGTGTATCGATTACCGAGAGCTGCATTGGCTAACGATCAAGAATCGTTACCCGCTTCTAAGAATTGATGATATATTTGATCAACTTCATACTCTCGTGTTTTATCCAAGATTCTGGTGTTTCCTCCAAGATTGATCTTTGTTTTGCTTATCATCAACTTCGCATACGCGAGGAAGATATTCCTATTACGGCGCTTAGAACTTGTGATGATCATTATGAGTTTAGGGTTATGCCTTCTGGTTTGACCAGTACACCTTTGTATTCATTGAATTAATGAATTATATGTGTAATCCGTGTCTTGATAAATTCGTGATTGTTTTCGTTGATGATATTCTAATTTGCTCTAAGAGCGAGAAAGAACATGCCGAACACTTAGGTATTATCTTGAACTTGTTAAAAAACGAAAAGATGTGCCCAAAATTTTGAAAGTGTGATCTTTGGCCTAGTTCTGTAAAACTTCTCTGTCATGTGATTGACAAAGTGGCATTCATGTTGATTCTGCGAAAATCGAAGCCATCAAAGATTTGAATGTTCCAACTACTCAAACTGAAGTACGACAAATTCTAGCTTTGGCTGATTATTACTGAAGGTTTATCAAAGGATTCTCTTTGATATCAAAACCATTAACTAAGCTAACTAAAAAGAACGAACCGTTTGTGTGTGGCGATGATGAAGAGAAAGCTTTTCAGACTATGAAAAGAAAACCCTGCGGCACGCCGATCTTATCATTACTCGAAGGAAGTGAAGATTTTGTTGTTAATCGTGATATATCTCTTGAAGGATTTAGAGCTGTTTGATTTATATATGCTTGTAGGAAACCTAGGAAGAATGAGGAAACTGCACAACCCATGACTTGTTATTGGGTGCGGTGATTTTACTCTTCGTCTATTGAGACATTAATTCTTTGGCACTAATGTACGGTATCCACCGATAGAAAGAGCCTACAATGTATTCTGGAATAAAAGAGGTAAATAAGCCTTTAAGTGATTACGATTATGTTATTCGTTATCATTTGAGAGGTAGGAGCAAATTACTATGGAATTCATTGTTAAGCTCTCGAAAACTCAGTCTTAATATGACTCGATTTCTGTCAATGTTGATTGATTGACTCTGCTCATTTTATTTCGATAAATAAATCGATCGTGCTAACTAAGGATCGTTTGTGAACCACTCGTAGTAGACATAGAAGTTATGATAATGTGAAGCGAAAACCTTTGAAATTCGAGGTAGGTGGAAAAGTTATGCCAAAGCTATCACCATGAAAAGGTGTTATGTATTTCGGAAAACGTGGGAAGTTAAGTCCCCGTTAGTTTGGACCATTCGAGATGATATCGAGTGTAGGTCCGGCGACATAAAAACTTAAATTACCTCGAGGGATACAAGGAATTCATAATACTTTTCATATGTCGAACTTAAAGAAGTTTCTTCCCAATGAAGATCCTATTATCTCTCTTGGTGAAGTATGAATCGACGGTAAGTTGCATTTCATCAAAGTACTTGTTGATATTATCGATAAGGAAGTTAGGCAACAGAAACGAAGTCGAATTCCTATGGTCTTGTGTGATGGAACTCTAGACGAGAACCAAAATACGTTTAACTCTTTGATTTCAACGAGCGATCGAGGAAGAACGCAAGTTGATCTTCGGGACGAAGATCCCAATTTAGTGGGGATAATGTGACAATCCGTCAATTTCAGGTCGTTATTTTAATCTCGACTATTAAATATTATATGTTTACTTTAATGAGAATTTTAAATTATTGATTAACCTAGAAGGTTATGGCTTGAAACTTAACGTAAGAATGTCGTTTCAATGAAGACCGACAAGAAAAACATTAAGTATCGATAATATATTCTCAAATTTATCATATGAATGATTTTATTATATTTATTTTCATTTCTCGTATTTTGCGTTTTAACGAATGACGAGAACTACGAATGATCGCGATACCGACGGATGTCCAAATATTTATGTTTTATTATCGATTGTCTCGATATTTTATATTTTCAACGTTTTCGATTTAATTACGTTTTAAGTCGTGTCGAAGTGATATTATTATTTTTAAGAAGCGTTTTAACTTTTAAAAAGTATTTTTACGAAACCCGAGTCCCGTAAATATTTTCAAAATTTATATTTATATTTTCTACCCTTACAACTATTTAATTTCATTTTGGACCAAATCTATGCAAAGTTGGCAAAAACTACCCTCCACCACTACCACTATATATTAATTCTCCACTAACTAAAACACACACATATAATATTTTTATAAAAATCAAACTCTCTCCCTTGTTTTCTCCTCCCTCTTGTCGTCCCATCTTCAAACACAAACACCACCACCATTTTTGATTCACCTTGAATCATTTAAAACTAACAAAAGACCCATCTTGGAAATTCAACAAGGATCATATTGGTATAAATTTTACTTACATGCATAAACTTTATTTTTCTTTTTAATTTTTGGTGAAGAACATGTGTTTAATCTATTTTTATGTTTATGTATGTTGTTAATATTATTATATTTGAGTGGGGTTGTTGTTGCATGTATAATTTTTTTTATACTTGATTTTTATTAGATTTAATTCAAGAGTGTTAGAGGTTAGATGACTTGATGTAGATGATTGATAGGTGATATTAGAAGCATAAAAATTGTTAAAATGGGTTGAAAAATTGTTTTAGTATGATTTTTAGAAAGGTATTTTAGACCAGTAGGTAAAAGGTAATTTTCGAAAATCTTACTGTTTGTAAATGAATAAACTAACAGGATAGGCTTGTAGAGAATTCTTTTAGCTTCGATTTGCCGCTTAAATGAGCTTCTAACTTATTACGAGCGAAAAGTTATGCTAGTTTTAGTATTTGTGTACCGGGAGACGAGTATCTGCACAATCCGAAAATTGTTGTCGATATTTGGATCGAATCTCGGGGACTATAGAATGAGTTTTAAAAATGTTCAAGGACTGATGTAAGTTGCTAAACCTCAGGTCATGAGTCTATTTTCAAACCCGAGTGTCGGTTTTGTAAACGGAATTGTTTAGATATGTCAAAATGGTTTTACAAGTAAAAGGCGTAAAACTGTCCGGTTTTTATAACACGAAGGTGTGTCGGGCAGAAGGTCTTAGAAGTAATATTTTTGAATGAAACTTGAACTGAGTCTTCTTCATATTATGTGTGAGTTTGTGACCAAGTTTTGCCGAAATCGGACAAGTGTAGATAGGGTAGATTGGTGTGTACATTTGGAGTGTACATGCTGATTGGTATTTTGAACACGTATTTCAATACTTGTGTGGCGTGAGTTGAGTATGCACTATTGGACATGGTGATTTACTCAAGTGATAAGTCATTATATAAATGACTTAGTTACTGGTCCGAGGGAAGTAAAATGATAATTTGACTCGCGTTGACTTGGCGTCTTAAGACGGGTCAATATCGAGAGTGCAATAGTTTAAAAAGAATAGTGTTGAATAAAAGGGTATAGTAATAACACTTGTATTATTAAATTTTTCTGTATTGTCTTGGTTTTGTAATTCTGATTTTTATATTATTTAAGTATGATTTATACTTAAGTCGATTTTTTTTAACGAACGCGCCTTATTAGGTAGGTTGCGGTTTTCGTGTTTAAACGGGCATCACTAATCGTCGGCGATCGTCTCATTACCACTATTGGCTAAGGTGAGTCTATAGCCTCGCTTTTAACATGTTTACTTGTTTTATAAACCCGCGAGGGGGATAACATGCTTGTTTTATTAAAATAAAAGGGTACACCGATAAGTTGTGGAAACTCTACTTATTGGAAAAGTATGGGTGCAACGAGAAGTTGTGGAAACCCTTCTTATTGGAAAAGTAATTATTATAAATGAAGGGTAGAACGAGAAGTTGTGGTAAACCCTCTTTGTTTTAAAAATTGAACACAAGGAACTTGATTGTATGCTTAGATGAAATTTATTGCATAAGTTTGTTTTAGCCTTAAAGGACCCATGAATCGTGAATTGTTAATCGAAGTAACGCTAATGCTATGGATAGATCTATCGGGGTGACGCCCAGTCCGGTCGCGACTAGCTATCGCGTGGTGTTGTGATGCACTAGTAATGAAACATCGGATGCATTGTATAAGAGAAATATACGCACTTGGCTAGGTGTGTTGGGCTGAAATAATATATGTTAACGTTCAATGTCACGAGGCTTATGTAATGAAACCGATAATTATGTCCGTACAACATAATGGTATTTCGGTAAATTATTAACCATGGAAGGTTATTTTGAATACTTGTGTTCTCTTTGTTTAAATTAAACTCTATAGATTCACTCGGCAAATTTTGCTGACTTTTTAAGCATGTTTTATCTCAGGTCCATATAGAAGGCACTCGAGGAAGGCGGTTTCGTGAAGCTTGCATATTTGAAATGTTTTGGCCCGCTTTTCTAAAACATATCCATTCAAATAACTTTTATCATTTATAATAGTTGTAAACTTTTGAATCATCTGGGACCGTGTATGAAATTGTACTTTTATTAAATAAAAATGAATGGATGTTTATTAAAACGACTTGTTTTGAGCCGTTTTCTATGATTATGAGATTGAACCATGATAGTAACACCCAATGACCCTTTCACTGTTATGACCGAAATTTGGGGGTGTTACAAGGTAGGACCAATCTACACCAATCTTCACACTAGTTATGTTTCATGGACCAACATAACAAACCTTGTGTTTTATGGCCTAAGCACATAAAACATATAGATCTAAGTACACAACACTTGGATTTATGACTCTAGCACTATATCCAAGTAATACACAACTTAGATCTACACACCTTCTCCTAATCCAAGGATACCCATCACTTGGATCTTCTACCCTTACAAACACATTCAAGTGAACCCAACACTTGGATCTTCTACACTTACATCAAGTCCAAGTATACACATCACTTGGATCTTTATGTTTACATTGTAGGAAAATAATGACTAGATCTAGAAGGAGAGATCTTCATCAGGTTATGAACCCAATACTTCATAGTGAAAAGTTTTATCTCTTTGCACTTGAGAGGATGAGGATATTGAGGATAGAATCATATCTTAAACAAGATTAATCATAACTAACTAATTAAGGGTTTAAAGATGTTTTTAAAGAGACTGTGCGAAAAGGGTTGAAAGAAAAGCTATAAATTATCCACTATTTATAGGGAAAAAATGCAACGATCATAAATACCCGCGATTCCTTAATTGTCTCCGTAGTTCCTTATTAGTAAATAACCGTAGGTCTATTTAAGGAACCTCGGGCTTGGAGTCCGTGCATTTTTATCCTTTAGTGGGGAAATGCCATCTGGGGTAGTTTATACCCACAAGGGATATTCCTAGGGCCTTTGGAATATGCCAAATTCGAATTTCCATTTTTCTTTTTAATACAACATTTTCTTATTAATAAAGTTTGATAAAAACTTTTGTCACATTTAATAAAAAGTGACTTTAAAGAAAAACTAAATCCTTGGTCACTTAGTTAGGTTAATGACTTGTTTATTCATACCTTGAGTGATTCATGGCGAATGCGATCTTGGAGGTGTCGAGAGAAGTATACAAAAGTATGCTTGAGTGATAACGAGTATCTTACACATTTTACATAATGTATTGTGAGTTATACGTTTGTCATCAACAAAACACAAAGAGATTATATCGACAAAACATCGTAATGTTTGCACTAACAATCTCCCCTTTTTTGATGATGACAAACAAGTAAACCGAAACACATATTAAAATGTATAAGTTACTCGTTTACACTTACTTCTCCCCCTTTTGTCAAATCAAAAAGGTATTCAGCATCTTGAAGAAGAGAATTATCAACGTCGAGAGAGCACACATCCAAAGTGGTAGTTATCAATTTCACGTCATTTGAGGAAGAGAAAAATTAACGCCAAGAGGGCTGCATCCGAAAGATAATCTTCATTGGTAGAAAAGGAGGATCGACTTTGAAAGAGTTTGTATCCAAAAAGCTAGTCGTCTCTTGTAGTCGTTGGTTGAGAGGCAAGAATCCAAACCGTTGACCCATCATCTAAAGATATTGAGCTTGCGTCGTCCTAGTAAAGTCTTCAATCACCATAGGTTAACCAACTCCATGCATAATAATATGCTTATGTTCGAGATCCCATAATTTATTACTTGTAAGATGTTCGATGAATGCAATTTAAGTGAGTGAACGATCACAAATGTAATGAGTTGAACTCTTGAAAATGCTCCCCCTTGATATGAGCTCCCCCTTGCTTGAGACACCAACAAAGCAAGAAAAGTGACAAGCTACAAAGAAGGGTTAGATGTCCTACAAAACAAAGTTAGTAGACAAGAGAATATATATAGCAATGTCACCCAAGAAAAATTAGCTTTAAACATCTCAAGTACAAAGAGAGGGATTCAAGAGAAAGCTAAAACAATCTAACTTTTAGAAGTGCCACAAAAACGACAAGTTAAGAAAAATAAGAGGGCTATTAGATAGAAAAGAGAACCCAACTTATTTTGGTGACAACAAAAAAATATAGAAAGGACTAAGAGAGAAAAGAAATGTCCAATTTATAAAAAGAAAATATTGTCCAGAGGACATACTCCACTTTAATATCTTGGCAAGAATACCAAACTAAAGAGAGTATGACATGGACAATAAAATATTCCACATAGTCGAAAAGAGAGGAAGAATGACTATGAAGGAAAAAGAAAAGCGAGGATGATAAACAAGTCGTTTGCACAAACAATAACAAGCATTGAAGAAAGAAGTATGCACGCGATGCTATCAATTCAAAGACAAAGAGAGGATTTTGACAAGATCAATTCACAATTCTTGGAATAGAGGTAGAAAAGAAACATCCATGCCAATTTTAAAGATAATATGTCAAAGGGTTAAAAGACTTAGAATTGTTGGAATCACCCAAAACAATTGTAAATTTTAACCACAATCAACTCTTAACAACGAGAAAAACGAAAAATCTCAAACCAAAAACATTATAGGCAAGGATGCTTATGAATGTCGAGAAAAGAAGATGACTCCTTGATCAAGAGAGAAAGATCAAAGAAGCCAAAGAAAAGAAAAAACAAGATGGATGGTGTTTAGCATACGATAAACTACATGCTCAAAGTTTTGTAGCTCTTCTCAATCATTGTGAACGTTGAAAGAACAATTACATGATGAAGAAAGGGTAAGGCCCGACTGGACTTAGTTTAGAAAGGATAGAAGAGAGAGACTCGACTTAGAGGCATGATTAGAAGAAATCGAGAGAGACTCAACAAAGAAGTTAGGGGTAACTTCACAAGAAAATTCAAGAATACTATACCTGAGTAGGTGATAGTGAAATCTTGAAATAAAATAAGAGAATAAACTGAAAGAAGTTCAAGAAGACAGGATAGAGTTAGCACAAAATCTAACACATAATTAAGTAGTCACATAGGATAAATCATGCAAGGCCTAATGTAATCATAGAAGAAAGATATACATTAATAAAATATCCTATATAATGCCTATATACAACAAAAAGGTGATGGCGGTTTACTTAACATTCAACAAGTAAAACCTAACTCAACTAAGCATGCATAATCAAGGAAAAAGTTCCATCATTCCTAGACCTAAACGCAAATAGGTTTAAGCATGTAGATTTAAGCATGTAAGCATAAGCTTGTAATACACATAGGTTTGATCATGTAAGAGCAATTAAGCAAGCATCAAAACAATAACCATAGAGATTAATATGCAATGCTAAGAGTAATCTAGAGACTTATCTAGAAAAGGCAAGCCTAATAAAGTCTACAATAAACCAATGTAGAGAAGGTGCACAATTAACACTTATGACACGCAAGAAACATGATTACTTAAAAAGAGAATACTAAGTAAAACATGTTGGCACTTAGCATTTAAGGACATGCATGAGTTAGACACATCTAAGATATATTATATTGGAATTGATTGACAAAGACAAAACCTTTATAATAAGCATGCATTCATTAACTAAGCAATGAAGCATATAACATACAGATATACAAGAAGATATATAAGCATGTAACATACAAGCAAGTTATATATCTAGATATCATAAATCAAGCAACACTTAGTGCAAATATCCAAGGAGAATCATAATTCTTACTAGTCTATAAAAGAAGACTAAAAAAAGAAAAAAAAAGAACACAAGAACAACGAGATCGAAGACCTAAAAATAAATCATGTTGAAAAACATGAAAGGAATTACAAGAATATAAAGATCATACAAAGATGTATGAAGCACAAGCCTAACTTAAGCATAATTTTAAGCTTAGTTACACTAGAATTCTAAGATTTTCTTAAATTGGTTCTCTTATAAATAAGCAACACACATGCTAAATTATAAGACAAAGTGGTAGCAGAATTTGGTGGATAAGGCTTGGTGGTAATCTTGTAATTCAACTCATCATTGAAATAAGACATGAAAAGATGTTGATATTGACGACAATGACAATATGTTCCATGATGCATGACATAATCATGTGATGGATGAAGAACACAAAAGGGAAGTGATGAAAACGGAGAGTTTACAAAATCAATTTCCTTATAAGAAGAAGAGATTTGATAAGGTGTGTTCTTTGGTTTGAAAAATCAAGGCTTTCAATTGGTGGATAAGACATTTTGCTTTGGTGTAAAAGAGATGCAAAAATGCTTAGGGTTAAGTAGAGAAAGCACAAGATATTTTGGGAGTGGTCAAAGGTTTAAAACAAAGATTCTAAAAGGTGTTGGAACAATTGGGAAGTTTTAGAAAACCCATTTTTGAAGGTGTCTGACCGCGGTTCAATAATTGTACCCGCGGTTCCATATATATATATATATATATATATATATATATATATATATATATATATATATATATATATATATATATATATATATATATATATATATATACATATATATATATATATATATATATATATATATATATACATATATATATATATATATATATATATACATATATATATATATATATATATATATATATATATATACATATATATATATATATATATATATATATATATATATATATATATATATATATATATATATATATATATATATATGGATCCTCTGGACAATTAAGGATCCGCGCACAGAGGTTGTGTTTTGGTGGACAAGGGAATTTTCCAATTCAGCAAATCCTAATAGTCTAACTTATCATAAAGTTATGCTAAAGAGCAATAAAAACTAGAACCCACACAAAGGAAAAACACATAGGTTCAATTAGCACGTAGGAAGATAGCTAAGAAAAACCTAATGGCTACAAATGAAAAGACTCCTAAAGACATACAAAGTTTATAGAAGTTAACAATCATTAATCATATTTTAGAAGATCCATTTAATCAATTTAGAGAATGAGTATGAGACTATTACTAAAGGTGATCAATTAAGGCTAAGCACGACCATTTTTACGAGTTATATAATAACCAACCTCCCACATGGAAGTAATTCAACTATTAGGTCAAATTATGATTCTAGGGTAATAAATTCTCTAGTAGTCATTCTCAAGTTAGAAAAAGAATGTAATTCCTACGTTTGCCTAATAAAGTATAGCAAGGATGAAATATGTATGACGACACAATGCACAACCTAATGAGGGTTAAGAATGCACCATTGCAAATCTTGTCAAAAGAGTCTAGTTAAGGTTATTTACCTTAATAGATCTTGAGGCCAGTAACATTGAATTGTATAAACCAAGTTTACATAATTTGTTAGAACACTCTTGATTGGTCTTTCGGAAATGACACATTTGCCAATTGCATTGCAGTGTAAATTACTTGAGTATTTCGGATGAAACATCCAAGTTGTCAAACCGACTCCATTGTGTATTATAAGAAATTATTAAACAAATTTTTCTAATAATTTTGAACAAGTAGATTCGATATAATATTATCAACACAAGTGTGAGTTATGATCCAATGTATATTCATAAAAATCCACATTCATGTCTACACTCTAAAACATGTCAATGAGATTCGATAATGATGTCAATCATAATTTGGATAATGAATTGATATATATATTCGAAGTCTTTCTTGATTCCTACTAACACTCCTTTAAGAGAAAATAGCTAAGATTTTCAAAGAGTGTTTCATGTTTTATAGTGAGACATTAATCTACTTGAACTAATAACACAATGATCGAGTAAGACGACCCAATCAATAGATTTGACAAGCTTAAATAGCTTTTGAATCTAAGAGTGCTATTAAACATAACGAGGTATACAAGATGTTTATGTAACATTTGTAAACCAAGAGATGTTGATCCTATATGTAATGCACAAACAATGTTTCAAACAAAATGCAAGGAATCTAGCATAAATCCTACTTAGGAAAAACAAGATACTAACAAATACCAAGCAAGGCACAAGAGATTAGACATATGAGTCAATATACTATCAATAGTAATGATAACTCAATAATGTCTACACATAATAATAACACACAAGGAAATTCACATAAACAATTAGCTTAACACATAAAAGCATTCGTCCATATTTTGAGTGTTAGATACGACAAAGTATACATAGCTTGATTTTTATTTGAAAATAGTTTTGGACCCATTTCAAAGTTTAATTAAGTTCAACACTTTATAAATATATCAATTTTTAAAGATATATCAATAAGAGATGTTCAACTTAATATAAAATAGTAAAACATAAGTTTTACGACAAACCATTTCCATTTAAAAAAACATGTTTTTTGAAAACGAGAGGAAAGATCTATCCAAGCTTTAAAGTACAATATACTTCAAAGATCTTGAATATCCTAGCTCTGATACCAATTGTAGAAACTAGAAGGGGGGTTGAATAGTTTCTCATTAATTTTCAAAACATTTCGTTTAATCCACTGACCGCGGTTATTTATCAATAAAGCACTACGGGTCCATTTATGGAACCGCCAATAGTGGACGTAAAAGCATTTGTTACATGTTTAAACTTTAACCATCCTTTGTATCAAATTCTCATTAAAGCTTGACTAGATATGAGATATGTTTGTTGAAAGATATGAAGACTATAAACAACAAGTAAGTAAACACCCAAACACATCAAATCAAGAGTACATCAAGAAATAGTCTAAACACTAAGCACACACGTACTAAGCCATAGCTTATCCACAACTAACATGTTTAGACTAAGGGACACACACGTGACCATAATCTAAACATGAAACACACACGTACTAAGCCTTAGCTTTTCCACAACTTAGATGTTTAGATTATGTGATGCACACAACACACAATAACATATAAATGCATCTAAAAAGGTAAAGACATAAATGTAGATGAAAGTACCGACACGATGATTTATAGTGGTTCGGTCACAAAGCTCCTCTTTGCCCTACTCCACTCCTCGATTACCCAACTCGAGAGTTACTTCACCAATCAACAGAACTCCTTTTAAGGCGGAGAAAAGCATACACGTTGCTTACACCATTTCTGACACTAATCTAGATGTCAAGTCCTAATCTTAGGTAGGACCAATCTACACACGTCGCCTACTTCACCATTTTCTGAAACACGCCTAGAAGTCGAGTCCTAATCTTAGGTAGGACCAATCTACACCAATCTTCACACTAGTTATGTTTTATGGCTCAACATAACAAACCTTGTGTTTTATGTCCTAAAGACATAAACCATATAGAGCTAAGTACACAACACTTGGATCTATGAATCTAACACTATATCCAAGTAATACACAACTTGGATATGCACTCCCAACTCCTAATCCAAGGATACCCATTACTTGGATCTTATACCTTTACAAACACATCCAAGTGAACCTAACACTTAGATCTTCTACACTTACTTCAAGTCCAAGTATACACATCACTTGGATCTTCATGTTTACATTGTAGGAAAACAATGACTAGATTTATAAGGAGAGATCTTCATCATGTTATAAACCCAACACTTCATAGTGATGAAAGTGTTATTCTCTTTGCACTTGAGAGGATGAGGATATTGAGGATAGAATCACATCTTAAACAAGATTAATCAAAACTAACTAATCAAGGGTTTAAAGATGTTTACAAAGAAACAGTGCGAAAAGGGTTGAAAGAAAAGCTATAAATTATCCACTATTTATAGGGAAAAAGTGAAACGGTCATAATACACGCGGTTCCTTAATTGTCTCCGCGGTTCCTTATCAATAAAGAACTGTGGGTCTATTTAAGGAACCTCGGGCTTGGAGTCCGTGTATTTTTGTCCTTTAGTGGGGAATTGCCATCTGGGATAGTTTATACCCACAAGGGATATTCCTAGAGCCTTTAGAATATGCCAAATTCAAATTTCCATTTTTCTTTTTAATAAAACATTTTCTTAAAAATAAAGTTTAATAAAAACTTTTGTCACATTTATTAAAAAGTGAGTTTTATGAAAAATTAAATCCTTGATCTCTTAGTTAGGTTAATGACTTTTTTATTCATACCTTGAGTGATTCATGGCAAATGCGATCTTGGAGGTGTCGAGAGAAGTATACAAAAGTATGCTTGAGTGATAACGAGTATCTTACACATTTTACATAATGTATTGCGAGTTATACGTTTGTCATCAACAAAACATAAAGAGATTATATCAACAAAACATCGTAATGTTTGCACTAACATAAAATTTTCGACGCAATAATTTGTTTTTCTTGGTTACAACTTCTGAATCGATAGTTTTCATTTAAAAACATGTCCTAAAAACGTAATTTCAATCGAGTCATATTATTACTTTTGGCATTATAGTAGGGTACATGCGCACTGTGGCAGCAGATACCTTGTAATCAAATCTTTTGTCGAGAAATATTTTCAGTCAAATGTTTTCAGTGATAATAGTTTTACACATGGCGAGAAGTTTACGAAATAACTTTATCATAGTTCTATATACATGTGCATCAAAACGATATCGAAATGGGTTAGTAGTATTACGAGGTTGTGTTGATTGACGGTGAAATCCACCTGTTAATAAGTATATGTTGTGTAATATTCGTCACATTATATAACATGCGAACATTTAATGCTTAATATTTTATATGTTTTCACAACTAAGATATTTCCTGAGCCCTATATACAAGCATGACCAGTTAGTAGTACTAGTTACGAGGGTACCGTAACCATGACACTTGAGGCACCGGTGTCATGACTCACCTGCAGGAGAGTGATATCCCGCAGTGTTCCACTCAGTTCAGCTTGGCCATTTTATCAGTATTATTAGTGGGGCGTATGGATAAATTATTTGAAAATGTTTGTGTATTGACGTGAACAATTCTTTTTAATTGAATTATTTAGCAAAATGATAACAATTTCACTAAGCTTTTACTAATATACATATACAAATGATAGATAATATCACTAAGCTTTACATATACAAATGTGTAATATTTAGTATAAATAGATATATTTTTAGTTGTTGTACAATAAGAATATACGATTATACTTTTAAATAATTGGGTGTACTAATTATATATTAATTAATGCTATATAATTTTTATTTTGAAGTATGTATTAATATTATATATTAACTTGAGTATTGATTATTATGTATTAAATAGTATTAATATAAGCATTAAATTTTGAAAACTTAAGTGTATTACTATTTTAGTTTTTAAGCTTGTTTTAGTTGTACATAATGTATTAAAAATGTAAATTAAATTTTCAAGTTTCTATTAATAAAATGCCAAAATGCTTTATATGTAGTTATGATTATGATAATGCATTTACAATGTCTATCCCACAAAACCTAAGCCTGACTTGGTGGTGCAAACCTCCAAATATTTTTTTTTGTGTGACCGTATGTTTATCGTCGTGAAAATATACTTTCATGCATCTAGTTTAGATTCTGGAGACATTTTTTCTCCTATTCGATATGACACTATCAAGTTATTATTAGCTATAGATGTTGAACGTAATTGGAAATTTACCATCTTGATGCTAAATCTGTATTAATTCAATGAAGAACTTGCATTGAGAAGGAGATTTATGTAAACATTCTAAATGTTTTGAACTAGTTGGACATATTGTTGAATCTTAAATGTTCACATTTATTGCCTTATGTGGCTTACAAGTATGACAGTAATGCAAGCTTTTATACGCCAGTCCTTAATTAGCACAGTGAAATACGGAAAAGGCGGGAAAACCCATTAAAAAAAGACTTTTGGATAGGTCGTTATAGTCCATTTCTAGGGTCATAACTTATAGTAAGCTACTAAGAAGTTCACATTTCAATTTGCAAGTGTGAAATATTCCAAACATGAAGCTTGTCTCTCATATTAACAAAGCTTTTAATGGCTTTCCTTCTTCCTCCAAGCTTTTAGTCCTCTTCTCTTTCACGTTCTATAAGCTTCTTTTGTTTTGCATTTAGTTATATATAAAAACACATTTAGATGAGGTACATAATTTTAGCATGTCCATATGAAAACACAATTTCTATAGACTAGGTGCATTTAGAAAAAAGTTGTTTTTCTTTAAATATTAGCATTACGTCACAAAAATCTATGGGTGTTCGTGATTCATGAGACCCACCTTGTTCCGTCCCTTATTAAGATCTTAGGTGTATGATAGACTGCGAATGTACCTATATACGAGCTGCTAATTATGGATTAGTATATTTTGACTTGATCAGATGTGGTTTTGCATGTTATGCGTTTGAAAGACTTATATGGGACGGGGCTTGCATTTTAGTTTTGATTAAGCTATTGATATACATCTTTGAATTTAATAGGAGCACGCAGTAACTCAAACCAACTCATATTACTTGTACCCTTTTTGCTGTGCTTGGCTTCCAAACTCTACATGGTTTTCGGTCGACAACTTTGAGTTTGAAAACGATTTGGTGTATTGTCTTATACAATGCTCCTGCATCTTTAATGCTTATCTAATTTTTTTCATTTATTCAAATTCTGCATACCATCAATGATTTCGATCCTTCCTCTTATGCGGAAGAAAAACTTCTAATGGCGTGTCCATGTTCTGTCACGACATATTTTGACTAATGTGGTTGTTTGTTCATCTGACTTGATATCTGCAGTGGCGGGGGACTTGTTGCTTACTCTGAATTCAAATTAACGAGTGCCACAAACAACACGGATGTTGAACCGTTAACAAATAAGAAGAAGGTGGTTATCCTTGGAACAGGATACCATTTTTCTAAAGAATTTGGATATTTCTTCTTATGATGTTCAAGTGGTTTCTCCTTGAAATTACTTTCTCTTAAACCGTTGTTACCTAGTGTTACTTGTGAAATAATTGAGGCACGAAGCATAGTGGAGCCAGTTCGTAACATCATTCAAAAGCTAATGGTGGTTCTGTAAAAGGAAAACTGATTCTATATATTGGTAGGTTTCCTGCATATTCAGAATAAAGTTTTTCTTGTATACGTCTCTTCTTGATAGAAAAATGGAGAAATACAGTTTTGGGAAGCAAAATGTACAAAATTGATGCAGCAAACAAGAAAGTATTTTGTCGCTCCGCCACTGAAGCAAACTTAGTTGGAAATAAAGAGTTTTCTCTAGAAAATGACTACTTAGTTGTTGCGACGGTTGCAGAAGTAAATACCTTTGATACTCCTGGTGTCACGGAATATTGCCATTTTCTGAATGTAGCGATCTTTCCGTTATCTAGCAGCCGATTTTCTATGATCTTATCTAAAATTATATATTCCTTGATAAAAATGATGTGAAATGCCAAGCAGGAAGTTGAAGATGCTCAAAACATTCGTACAAGTGTGATAAACTGTTTCGAAAGGGCTATCTTGCCACAATTAACGAAGAAGAACACAGAATAAACCTCCACTTTGTGATCATTAGAGGGGGTCCCACCGGAGTTGAATTTGCAGCAGAGCTATATGATTTTGTTCATGAAGATCTAGTCAAATTATATCCCATGGTCAGAGAAATGGTTAAAACAATACTCATCAAATCTGGTGATCATATTTTGAACTCGTGAGTATAGAACAAATCTTTTATCTCATTTATGTTTATGAACTTGATTCTGAAATTAATATAATGTATATTATGATTTGTAGTTATGAATCTAGAATCAGTGACTTTGCGGAAGAAAGTTTACAAGGGATGTAATCAATGTAGGAACAGGATGTCGAGTTCTAAGTGTATCAGATAAAGAAGTTAAAGTCAAATCTACCGGTGAAAATGTTTCAATACCTCGTGGAATGGTTGTTAGGTCCACTGGTATCTCTACGCGACCCGTTGTGAAGGAATTGATGGACCAAGTTGGCCAGGTTTGCAACAACATGTTGTACGATACCGAAAATAAACCCGAAGTTCGATAACGCGGAACCGCTAGATCGCGAGTTATCAAGCAAAAGTAGCGAACACGAGAGACTACAAAGAACCATCAAATATATGCACACGGTATACCCTCAACTACCTCTTTATTAATCACCCTAATAAAGACTACATTGAGGAAGAAGAATACCATGAAATTGGATCCCCCTCGTCCCTATTTATAGAGATGAGGGGTAGGCACCTCCTTAAGTTAAATAGGAAACTTCCTATAAACCAACTTAAGGAGTTTAGCCTAAATACTTCCTAATACAACTATATTCCTAATATATATTACAAAGTACACTTAAGTCCCTAACCTATGTTTAATATTACTGCTAACATTCTAACAATTTCCACCTTAGGAGTAACAATTAAACTTCCTATAAACCAACTTAAGGAGTTTAGCCTTTTACCGGTGTTGGAACCTCGAACTCGGGACCAACTTGTTAACCAGGCATTGTACTTCTGTAATTTCCATAGATTAGCTTCCATAGACTCCTTCATGTTCTTCTTCTCAGAAACATTACCCTCCGCACCCTCTTGACCAGGTACTCCGGTTACCGTAATTTTTGCCCCATCTTTATACCAAGGAGTACCTTTTCCTGTACCTTAACGAAGCAGCCTGTGTTTGTCTTTTCTTCAGGTTGTTTGTCCTTCAAACGTCTTTGAGCCACTGCAGCATGATCGTTACTAACCTGAAAAACCTCAGCTTCATGATCCCCTTGAGCTCCATGCAGTTCCACCTCAAACCGTCTTTGAGCCACTGCAACATGATCGTTACTAACCAGAAAAGCCTTAGCTTCACGACCCACTTGAGCTCCCTACAGTTCCACCTCAATCCAAACACGTTTATCAACCGGTACTCCATGGACTCCTGTTTTAACACCAGGACCAAGTTATTTGAACCCAACTTGTTTTGAACCTCCATGCTAATGTACATTAAACCCATCGAAATTTTCGATGTCAAACCTAGTTATAGAACTAGCCATTTTTCTTTATCCCTTTGTTGTTTGCTAAACCTTGTGAAAAGCTCACAATTACAAACCGACAAAGTCCCTTTGATAATTCGCTAAACCTTGTGATATATTAAACCTCATGATCATGAATTACGAAGTCCCCTTGTGTAAAGAAAAACCCTTGCTTTATCGATATAACCCTAAGAAAAACTTCTTAGAAATCAATCAAACCAAGTAACACTTCAAAAGAACACCCTTTCTTACTCAAATATCGATTGAGCCTTGGAAATTAACCTTTTCAACAAATCGACAACCCTTGAATCAAGAAAGTACCAAACTCCTTGTGAAGTAACCCTTGTCGTACTTTTAATTTTGCAAAACCGATTTCTAATAGCCTAAGAAATCTTGCAACCTCGACAAGTCTTGAATCAACTTTAACCTTGCTACAAACCTTGTCAAGTTGTTTCTTAACCAACTTTACCGACAAGCCTCACAAGCCGTGTGCAATATACCCGCTGTTGCTAAAAACCCTTTTCTTGCAAATCGAATTAATTAGGAAAACCTCTAAACCCTCGATCACGAACAAGCAACCCGATCGTAAACTTGAATACCTAAGCGAACCACGATCAAACTTGAACCATAAGAATAACCCTTCTTGCAAATCGAATTTATTAGAGAACCCTAAATCTTCGATTTCGAACAAGCAAACCCGACCGCTAACTTGAAACCCAAGCAAACCACGATCAAAACTTGAACCACAAGAAAATACACTTCTTGCAAATCGAATTTATTAGAAAACCCTAAAACCTCGATTCTGAACAAACAAACCCCGATCGTCAACTTAAAACTAAGTGAACCACGATCGAAACTTGAACCACAAGAAGTAAAAACCCGCAACAAACGACAACCTTCAGAATAATCAACTTTTATGAAATCCCAAAAAGACGATACTTTGAAATCGTTTTATAACCAAAAACGAAAAAAAACAAATTGTCAACTTTGTAGTAAAATAATCACGTGGGAATAATGTAGAAAATAAACGACCACTTTGTTTTCCCATGCTTTTTCTTCACGTAACTTTTAAAAATATTCTTGAAATCTTTTTGTTTCCTCTCGTTTGCATGTGATTCCAAAAAAACGAAACCCTTGTTTTTGTTGTTCACACGAACGATCGCTACTTCTTCGATTATAAAACCATAATCGAAACTCGAACCTCGACCTAGCACTCGATCCTCGGAGACTATGATTAACCGTAGCTCTGATACCACTTGTTGTACGATACCGACAACAAACCCGAAGTTCGATAACACGGCACCGCTAGATCGCGAGTTTTATCGAGCACAAGTAGCGAACACGAGAGACTACAAAGAACCGACAAATATATGCACACGGTATACCGTCAACTACCTCTTTATTAATAAACCTAATAAAGACTACATTGAGGAAGAAGAATATCATGAACTAAGATCCCCCTCATCCCTATTCCTTAAGTCAAATAGGAAACTTCCATAAACCAACTTAAGGAGGTTAGCCTAAATACTTCTTAATACAAGTCTATTCCTAATATATATTACAAAGTATACTTAATTCCCTAACCTATATTTAGTATTACTGCTAACATTCTAACACAACAAATATTCATTGCTCATTTACTTTTTAAAAGCTTAACCGTGCCTGAGAGCTAGATTAGTTCACTAAACCAGCCAATGTTTATAGTTAATGTACACATTGGTACTTTATTATACGGGGCATGCAGGGGAAAAGAAGGGTTTTAGCTACTGATGAATGGTGGAGAGTAAAGGGTTGTGATGATGTTTACGCAATAGGCGATTGTGCCACTATTGATCAACGTAAAATCATAGTATTTCTCTACATAGTATTATATTTCTTTTGTTATTCTTGTTTTCATGTCCCGTGCGTAATCCCTTGTAGGAGGACAT
Organism: Glebionis coronaria; assembly: GCA_025667525.1. Taxonomy (NCBI): domain Eukaryota; kingdom Viridiplantae; phylum Streptophyta; class Magnoliopsida; order Asterales; family Asteraceae; genus Glebionis; species Glebionis coronaria. Next base: position 134,645,766 of record CM046874.1, on the reverse strand, counting down.
TTCTGCTATATTCAAAGAAGCTGACAACGATAACTCGGGGACCCTAACTGTTGAAGAATTTCAAGATATTATTGACGACATACTCATTCGTTATCCCCAAGTGAAACTCCATCTGAGAAATAAACATCTTTCCTGTGTGACTGACTTTTTGAAGGATCCAAAAGGAAATGCTAGAATGGAAGTCGAAATTGAGGAATTCAAATCAACTCTTTCTCAGGTAGATTTACAGTTGAAGAGTCTCCCTGCAGCAGCTCAAGTACTTTTACAATATCTTTTTTCTAGGATATATGTCACTTGCATACCATAAATGTTCGGTGAATCACTTTTCTTGTTTTGTCATTAGTTTAGCGGATACTGAAATGATGGGTTGATTCTTGTCTAAGGTTGCTGCGCAACAAGGGACATATCTATCAAGCTGCTTTAATAAGAGAGAGCTGGCCAAGACTACACCAGAAGGCCCTCGCAAGTTCAAGAGTTATGGGCGTCATGATTTCCTTCCTTTTAGGTATCCGTTGGCCCTAATTTTTTGTTACAGTTAGCTGAGCATTTGTTTGTCAGACTATAGCTGATATGGGTCATCTGATGTTTAATTCATCTTACCTTATTTATCTTCCAAACTACGAAAGCTATAAGCATTTCGGGCAGTTTGCAAATTTAGGTGGGGAGCAGGAGCGGCAGAGCTACCAGGAGATTGGGTTTCTGTGGGTCGCAGCACACAATGGCTTTGATATTCTGTTTATGCAAGGTGATCAACTTTCTGTTCTCTTCATCTATGTTAAGTTAGATTAGATTCTTTTTCTGATACATGGATTTATATCTTATATGTAGCAAGAAAGTGAGCTGGCGGACAAGGGTGCTAGTTGTATCAGACTGGACGCAGAGATTTATTTTTGGCAGAGACTCGAATCAAATTTAAATCATGTTGTCTCTACGTCGTTTGAGTATTATTCGATTCAAAGTAGGATTGAAAGTGACTATGTATTGCGACTTTTGTAGTGACTTTACGTGTGAGATTAGTCTTGTGTTCATTTTTTCACCGATTAACTAAGAAAATCTTGAGAAAAGTTAACGAGTTCGAAAGTTAGTCAGGGTCACGTTCATATGTACCAAGGGGTATACAAGAATGACACATGATACTCACTTGCATGGTAAAAGAACACTGAAATCTTATTTTTGGGTATGTCTTTGTGTACGTCGTTTTTTAGCCACACTAGTGTCCATGTGCGGAGCTAGTAAGGTGAACAGTGGCCACCTATAATCAACTCACTATTTAGTTTGTACGATGTTTGAATAAGTATCATGTATGATGAGTGGGTATGTTACGGTTATAGGTTAGAGGTTCAACTAATGAGTCGATATGATACAGTTACACGTTAGAGGTTCAACTGATGAGTCGATATGTTAGGGTTATACGTTGGAGGTTCAACTGATGAGTCGATATGCTACGGTTATACGTTAGAGGTTCAATTGATGAGTCGATATGTTACGGTTATACGTTAGAAGTTCAACTAATGAGTCGATATGCTACGGTTATACGTGAGAGGTTCAACTAATGAGTCGATATGTTACGGTTATACTTTAGAGGTTCAACTGGTGAGTCGATTAACTAGGGTTATACGTTAGAGGTTCAACTGATGAGTCGATATGTTACGGTTATACGTTAGAGGTTCAACTGGTTCACCTGATGAGTCGATATGTTACGGTTATACATTAGACATTCAACTGATGAGTCAATATGTTACGGTTATACGCTAGAGGTTCAACTGATGAGTCGATATGCTATGGTTATACGTTAGAGGTTCAACTGATGAGTCGATATGCTAGGGTTATATGTTAGAGGTTCAACTGATGAGTCGATATGCTACGGCTATTATGTTAGGGGTTCAACTGATGAGTCGATTTGTTATGGTTATAAGTTAGAGGTTCAAATGATGAGTGGGTATATTATGGTTATACGTTAGAGGTTCACTTGATGAGTCTATGTGTTACGGTTATACGTTAGAGGTTCAATTGGTGAGTCGATTAACTAGGGTTATACGTTAGAGGTTCAACTGATGAGTCGATATGTTACGGTTATACCTTAGAGGTTCAACTGATGAGTCGATATGCTAGTGTTATACGTTAGAGGTTCAACTGATAAGTCGATATGCTAGGGTTATACGTTAGAGGTTCAACTGATGAGTCGATATGTTACGGTTATACATTAGACATTCAACTGATGAGTCGATATGTTAAGGTTATACGATAGAGGTTCAACTAATGAGTCGATATGCTACGGTTATATGTTAGAGGTTCAACCGATGAGTCGAAATGCTAAGGTTATACGTTAGAGGTTCGATTGATGAGTCGATATGCTAGGGTTATACGTTAGAGGTTCAACTGGATATAATGAAAGATGACTTTAAACAATCAAACATACCATCAATATCAACCTTCTTCTTGGGGACTTGAGGTACATCAGTCAATGACATTGTTTGACTATAAGGATATGAATAAAACAATTTATAATTAGGAGAAAATATCAAATTAATTAACCAGACACATAAAATAAAATAATAGGAAGATACATAATACCTAAGAAAAACTCTATCGATGGATTGATAATTGACAGAGGGGTTAAATGTTTGTTTGATGGAATAAATGATACTATAAAAGAGATATTATGTGTGTCGAGGGTCGGTTAGTGAGATGTATGATTTGCTTCATCATTCAAAATCTTAGTCCGGGCTTATCTTAAGTTATCTAAGCCCGATTCAGAATTGTTTTTTTTATCTAAACTTTTTTTCCTTTCAAGATCTCTCTAGATAGAGCAGCAAAAGTGTCAAGAGAAGCAACAAAATTTTCATTTTTGGACGTGGATGTTTTATCAGTACTTTTAGGCTCCAGGCCTATCTATAGTAGACGTTTCGCTATGATTTTGTTAACACAACACTAGGGCGTGAACCTCGACCGCCCCGGTTACCATGTCTACTCATATTTTCACATAATGAAAACCAACATCTTGAACATCCTTTTGATGTAGGTTTTTTGGGTAAATGATCGCACGAGTTGTCAAATATTTGACAATCACATTCATACATGAATGATTTCCATTATGCAGCCTGGACCATCCAACTTAGACTTTGCAACAACTAATTCATCCTTTAACCTACATTCAACATCCATTTCGATCATGTTGATCCCAAACTTAGATCGATTTAGCTTGTGTAAACAAGATTAAATCAAGTTAAACACGTAAAGAAACGTTGTTGTGTATGAAACAATGTAAGTATTATGCGGAATTAATACTCAAACAAGAACACACAAACAACGTAAATCAAACTTTCACTTGATTGATAAAAACAAACTTGCGTACAATGAAAGTGTAAAACGTATGAAAACTTATATTGAAACAAAACCTAAAGGCTGTAACACCCGAGAATTTTTCGTACTTTAAATAATAATAAATTATATTAATTATTATTCAAAATTAATTTTATAATAATCTTATTAGTTATATTAACGAGTCATTAATTACCGTTTTATTTTTCTTAAAAATAATTATGATCGACCTAATGATTCGACACACACTGCAAACCAAAGATACCCTAACTAAACCCTTTTACTTTATTATTACCCAATACTTGTCATTTTAATTAAGTGGCATGCATCGATGCATCCACTCACAACAATTTACAAAGTTCAACCTAATCAACTAAAATCTTACCCTAGTTAGACAGTTTAACCACCCATGAGTTAAAAAAATCGGACAAAAAGCCATGCATCGATGCATGATGTATTGTATATTTGTTTGTTACCCATTTTGGCTAAGCAAATTTTATACAATCCTCTTACCTTTTGTCTTATACCAAAAATTCTCATTTCAAAATGCTACACACTATAACTTTTGCAAACACACAAACACACAATTTAACTTAAACTCTCTCTCTCTCAATACCACAAATGGGATCAAGCAAAACGACACATAAATTACCAAACTATTATACTCCATTCATCATCTTCAAACCCCTTTTTCACCCAAAAATAGCTATCATTGTTTCTTAAGAACGTGTACCACGTCCACAACCATCATAACACCTTTTATATTAACCAACACAAACGTCGGGGGACGTTTTCTGGGTTTACGTTGCTCGAAGGGTTGTACGGACGTGAAGTGGACGTGGGTTTTGAAGACGCGAGTTGCAAGACGACGAGGGTCTCCTAGTTACTGTTCGTGAAGCGGGTTGTTGTTTTGTTCGTGGGTTTGTTGTTCAAAGTGTCGGGTTAGCAAGGTTCGAAGGTTTATAGTTCTTGTCGTTGCGGTCGTTAATATAGCCAAGGACTCAAGGTTATTTCGTGTGTCTTTCGTTTCATCTTTCATAGTTTTGTCATGCATTTGCACGTTGTCACCTTACCACTATTTTTGGAAATCAAATATTCAAATATATGACTTGTGAATCTTTTAAACGTCACGTTTTAGCATCACAAAAAGGTTTTAAAGCTCACGATTGAAATGGTTTTTACGTTAAGTTTTATATGTATTGTTTAAACTCATGTTGGTACGTCTTTTGTGAGAAGTAGAGCTAAATGGGTACGTTCAAAGACGGCGTTTAAGTCGTAACTAGGTCAAGCAAATGTGAGACGTACGATTGTTGAAAGTTTTGTGAGACTTTGTTGAAGTTTTGTTGCGAGTTGTGAGGGTTTTTGTCGAGAGTTTGATGAGAGTTGCGAGTCGAGAGTATGTGAGACGAGGGTAACAAATTGAGAGAGTTTTGCTGTGAGCATGAGTCGTCGAGTCAAAAGCTCGTTTTAAAAATGGTGTCATTGGGTTTCCTGCTTGTGTGTACCGAGAGAGATGTGTAAAAGATGTATATATACACAGTAGATGAAGATAGAGTGTGAATGAGATGAAAATGCTTTCCTTTTTCTAAAAGGTGACAAATTTGGTGTCCCATCTTGCCCGACTATTCTAAAAAAGAAAAAAAAAAAAGAATCTTTTCAAATGCATTTTCTTTTGCAAATGGGGGGTATCACGTGGGAAAAGTCATTTGTAAATGTCTAGTTTTAGTAGTAATTTTTATTTTATTCACCAAGTCACAAATTTCTTTTATTTAGTGTATGAGCTAGCGTCGAGCTATTTAAATGGGTCGAGGTTTTGGGTTGAGATCAATTAGTCGAGTTTTATTTAACGTGAGTTAAGTGTCGTTTAAAATGGCTAAATTAAAAGTAACGTTGAAAGGCTGTCGAAGTTTTATTGAGTCAAGACGATATTTTTATTTATAAGTTTGGTCGAGTATTACATCAACATATATTTTGAGTATATATTTATAACTTATACCGTGGTAAAGGGTGACATGTGCGTGTAACGAATGCATTAATTCTTTGACTGCGACCTACCTTAACATTATATATTTAGGTTGCGACATGTGTTTGCTGCTTCCGTGATTTTCATATTCTTGCTGTGAAATCGTTGCATTATTAAGGTGAGTTCATACCCCCTCTTTCTATTTCGAAATCGCTTTATAAATGTTTTAAATCTCTTTTGGGGGAGATGCATGCTTGTTGATGTCATACATGTTTATACGTTTTGATGATTGTTTGTGGTACATACGTGGTTATACTTTGCAAGTATTGTTTATGCTACATATTGTGAATATGTGAGTGGTGTCATAGCTTCTTTTAATCTGCCTTATATGCTAATGTATTTGAGGTGTGATGATGCTTGTAACATCTTTTGTTGTCGCAAAACTATCGTTTTCTTGAATTACTTCATTGGGGTTATGATAATGCTTATTGCTTGCTTATGAACGCAAATACATGTTTCTTGATCTATTCTCTGAAGTTATCTTTGTTATGATAATGCTATGTTGCTTGCTTATGGATGCAAAATGTGTTTTGTCTTGAATCACTTCGCGGAAGTTTTGTCATTAGCTTATTGCTATCTTAACTGGGTACCCTATATGCTTGCCATTGTTTAATGGATTCATATGCTCCTATATGCTTGCCATTGTTTAATGGATTCATATGCTCCTATGCTTGCCATTATTTAATGGATTCATATATTTCTATGCTTGCCATTGTTTAATAGATTCATATGTTTGTAAACTTTATATGCTTGCCCTCGTATAATGGGATTCATATGCTTTAAAAATTTTGTTTGTGATCCAATTGAAAGCTAATCTTGAATAGCTTGATATGATCCTTGCATGTGAATCTTGCTATGATATTGACTGTGAATCTTGCTATGATCTTGTATCGATCCTGAGTGTGACTCTTGCTATGATCTATGCTTCTTGTATGTGATCTTGATATGAATTGTGCATGTGATCTTTATATGAATCGTGCATGTGATGTTGATATGAATCTTGAATATGAACTGAATTATTTTGTGTTGGCTTTAACGCTTTTGGCTAAATACTGATTTATGACTGCACTTTGTGGTGAACGTTGCTTTTGTTGCGAAACTCTGGATTTCTAAACACTTTTACGATACTACTTTCGGTAGTGGACTCTATAAACTTTTGAAGTGTCATAAACTTTTTAATAAAATTTATGAACTCACCAACTTTTTGTTGACTATTTTAAGCATGTATTCACATGTACTTGACTGTATGATTATTTGGAGTCTACTTTGTGATATTTGGCATAGAAGTCGTTCTCTCGGATCAAGACTCGGATGATCATGACGTAATAGGCCCCAAATCTAGTGTGCTTTCGCTGGGCCTATATTGAGGGTATTACAGATTGGTATCAGAGCCTTGGTTATAGAGAACTAGGTGTTATTACATAGGCCTAGACTATAACCGATGCTCTAGTGTGTGTTATCATGTCATCATGCTTATTCCTCTGATATATGAATACGTGCTTTACATATTACGATTGCTTATCCGTTGCTATATGAATGCCCGCTTGCATGTTTGTGATTTCTTTATCCGCTGCTGTATGATTGCTTGTTTTATCGGTTAATGGTTTCTTTATATGCCGATTGTTCCTTTTATCTATTTGGTAATTGTTATAATATATCATTATATTATATATGAGCTCTTTTTGTTTGATACGTATATTTGCGCACGCTATCGCGCATCAATATTTATTTTCTTTCGCCCATAATTTTAGACGTCTAGTTACTAGACACGACTTATTGGTGACTCATACGTTTTGCTTTTGGTAAATTTATCGAATATCGTTTCAGAAGATTTTCACTATCTTCATTGTGAATTTTGCTGGGGATGCTAAAAAAAATGATTTATAAGGTTTTTATTGAAATGGATTGGGACGCCTCTACATTTGAATAAAGTGGTTATAAATTGCTTAACCATGAGGTTATAAATTTTTATTTACATGGATTAGGACGCTTCTTGATGTAAATAACGATTTAGAAACAAGTTGGCTTAAGTGCATTCGACATGTCTCTATATTTTTATTATTATTTTATTATTTTAGTTATGGAACGTGTTGTTTTGACTTGTGATTCGTTTGTACAAATTCCATCATCATTTTGTCCTCTTATTGTTATTATTATTATTATGTTTGACGAAATATTCTTGACCTTTATTGGATTCATGAATTGTTGCACGGAAGATGAACACCGCCCGTCGTGAGCATACCGAGCTAACTGTAGTTAACTTTATATTGATTTTCCAGAGTTGACACTTGCTAGATTCTTCGCTTCTAATTATCCTTTAATTTCTCTATGAACCATTACCGATTTGTCATATTGACCTGTCAAACATTTCGGATACATTCCAGCTTTACCTATTCCTTTTCGACATTCTTGACACTTCTCAACCTAGTAACGACGATCGAGTTTCGAGGGCGAAACTCAAAATGGCACGTGGATGATGTAACACCCGAGAATTTTTCGTACTTTAAATAGTAATAAATTATATTAATTATTATTCAAAATTAATTTTACAATAATCTTATTAGTTATATTAACGAGTCATTAGTTACCATTTTATTTTTCTTAAAAATAAATACGATCGACCTAATGATTCGACACACACTGCAAACGAAAGATACCCTAACTAAACCCTTTTACTTTATTATTACCCAATACTTGTCATTTTAATTAATTCACCAAATTTAAGTGGCATCCACTCACAACAATTAACAAAGTTCAACCTAATCAACTACTACTATTGTAAAATCTTACCCTAGTTAGACAACTTAACCACCCATGAGTTAAAAAAAACGGACAAAAAGCCATGCATCGATGCATGATGTACTGTATATTTGTTTGTTACCCATTTTGGCTAAGCAAATTTTATACAATCCTCTTACCTTTTGTCTTATACCAAAAATTCTCATTTCAAAATGCTACACACTGTAACTTTTGCAAACACACAAACACATAATTTAACTTAAACTCTCTCTCTCTCTCAATACCACAAATGGGATCAAGCAAAATGACACATAAATTACCAAACTATTATACTTCCATTCATCATCTTCAAACCCAGTGGCGGATCCAGGAAATTGGAGAGTGGGGGGCAAAAAAATTTTTTTGAAGATAATAACGGAAAAAAAAACCTAAAATCCGAATAAAAAACCGAAATTTTAACTTAAAAATGAAAATTTTCAAGTTTTAAAGTGTTAAAAGTTGGATTTTAATGTGTGAGTGGGGGGCAATTTGCGTTTTGAATGGGGGGCATTTAAAAAAAACTGTCAAAGTCAAAGAAAAAATACACTATAATATCGTCTTTTTGGTCGAGCTATGGGGGGCGCCGCCACCCCGCAGCTTCTACATAAATCCGCCCCTGTTCAAACCCCCTTTTCACCCAAAAATAGCTATCATTGTTTCTTAAGAACGTGTACCACGTCCACAAACATCATAACACCTTTTATATTAACCAACACAAACGTCAGGGGACGTTTTCTGGGTTTACGTTGCTCGAAGGGTTGTACGAACGTGAAGTGGACGTGGGTTTTGAAGACACGAGTTGCAAGACGACGAGGGTCTCCTAGTTACTGTTCGTGAAGCAGGTTTGTTGTTTTGTTCGTGGGTTTGTTGTTCAAAGTGTCGGGTTAGCAAGGTTCGAAGGTTTATAGTTCTTGTCGTTGCGGTCGTTAATATAGCCAAGGACTAAAGGTTATTTCGTGTGTCTTTCGTTTCATCTTTCATAGTTTTGTCATGAATTTGCACGTTGTCACCTTACCACTAATTTCGGAAATCAAATATTCAAAGATATGACTTGTGAATATTTTAAACGTCACGTTTTAGCATCACAAAAAGGTTTTAAAGCTCACGATTGAAATGGTTTTTACGTTAGGTTTTATATGTATTGTTTAAACTCATGTTGGTTGATATGAGTGATTTTACTCATATCTTTTGTATCGATAAACAATGAATTAAAGCATTAAATGTTCGAGTATTGCCTTGTATACGCTTGTTTTGTTGTTTGATGTGTGTAGGTACAAAGTTCACGAAAACCGGCGAAAACGACACGAGATTAATGAAAAGATCGACAAAGCCGATATCAAGTCATTTTACTCACGGATTTATCGAATTGAGGACAAGTGGGTCCTACATTTGGGAAATGGGCTTAAAAGCCCATTTAAAGAAGTCTTATTCACTTTTAAAGTCTAAAAGCCCAATTTGCTTGAAAAATATAAAACGGATGAATTGTATTGCATTCTTGGTCCAAGTTTTGGGTAAAAGCCCATTTAGACGAAATTGGGACGGTGGAACTTTATTTTCAGTCCAAATCAAAGCCCAAGCAGCAAACGCTGAAGAGTTAGCTTATATAACTTTTATTTTTGGTCAAACCATTTATTCACCCACTCAATAACTTTCGATACTTCCAATGTGCACTTATCCCTCTCCTCCATTTTCTATAACCAGACGCAGCTTTTTACTATTCACAAAAAAAACCCTAATCCCAAAAGTTAAAAATAAATTGGGGGTTTTGGTAAACACGTGTGTTGCACACGATGGGGAATTAATTCCCCATGTTTTCGGAGGTAGAAGATGGAGAGAAGCAGCGACGTGGCGATTTTTTTATTGGAGGCAACACCTCATTCTTCAAAATCCACCAATCAAAAGGCTCAAAACAAGCACAACTAGCACAAATCAGTGCCACGTTGGCGATCTGTGTGATCAAGGCCCTTTTTCAGCCATAGGATCAAAACAACCATGAGAGAGAGAGAAGATTTAAAGGCTAAGATGGAAGAGGAATATTCCTTGGAAGATTCGGGGATCCCTCCTCAATAGCCTTGGGATGGCTATAAAAACCCCCCAATTATTCTGTAATCGACATCCCTTTTTCTTTCTTAGAGTTATAATGCTAGTTTTAAATTAGAATTGTATTTTTCTTTTATAAAAAGTTGTAATGAATCTTTGAGTTAATAAAGAATTTTGTTTCTCAGTTTATTGATCTTTTACTGTTTCATGCTTTAATGGTGTTTTAAGTCTTGCAATCTAAATTTATAACTCGTTATAATCAAGTGTTACTCATATTAGCTTAATTGATAGTTAATGTGATTAATTGAGGAGGAAAATAGGGAATAAGATTAGTCCACTGACTAAGCTTAATTAAACTGTTGGTTCGAGATTCATAGTGGTGTTTTTGGTTCGAGTAATGGTGTTTTATGGTGGTCTTGATCGAATGAGTTAGATGGCTCAGCGCCGCTTCTACGTCTCAACGGGTTTCTCCAAATGGTATGTTTTTTTGAACGATGATTCCTGATTGTTTTATTTAGTTATGTTAGTTTGAGTGATTTATTGGTATTGATTTGTTATGCTATAGATAGGATTAATCACTTGTATGTTTTTCGTTAACAAGATAATCAGAGTTTCATAGATGGTTTAGGATTGTATTCTGTTTCGAATCTGGTTTTGCATTACTTTTTAAAGCTTTTGTGAATGAAAATTACTGAATCTGTCGTCGTTTGATTGTTTATTGATTACATGAGGTTGATTATTAAGTGATGTTGTTAACTGTCCAACCTTAATCAGATTTACTTCTCGGTTTACTTTGAAGCTCGCTGTTAATGAGTAGGAGTCTAAAATGTCCGATAATTTATTTAAGATTTATTGTCAATGGAATTTATGTTTGTATGTTACTGTAGCTATGAGTAAATGTTGAGTTTACTTGGGATGTCTTAGTTGTTGATTTTCAGTCACCTGCTGGATGCGTTCATCTGCTTGTTTTGTGATTATTTTCTGTATCGGCTTAGCTTGTCTTTGATTTGGTAGTAATTTTGAGTCATTCATTTATGATAATAATCAGTATTTTTATAAATCGTAATGTGCATTTAAGGTCATTAGTTAATAGCTGATTTCATGAATGTCTGGTCTACTGAATTTGTGTTTGGGCTGCTGAATGTTTAACTGTCTAACTGTAACTATTTAGAAGTTGATTTGTATTGATTTGATTTGTTACTGATTTAATTTGCGGTATAATTTAGTGTGAATTGCTGTTTGTGATTTTAAACCTGCATCCCTCGATTGGGGGTGTTTGGTTAGCTTGCTAACACAAAATATAGAATACAAAAATTAATATTCCAAAAAAATTCGTTCCCAGGGGGTCTCGAACTCGAGACCTCCCCCTCAACAGCTCTGCGTGTTAACCACCTGCTCCTGTCACTCTTTGGGTTTTAATGCTTCTTATTTTGTTAAAATAATACATTAGTTGGCTGTCAGTTTTAATGCATATTAATTAAATTGTTTTCTAAAGTTTAATCATGTTAATTTTTTTTTATTAAGTTTACAATTAATAAATAAAAACAAAAGTTAAATAATAATAAAAAAAATAGTTTAATTAGTTTATTTTCAATTAATTAGATTTTTATAGAATTAGATTTATATTAAATATAGTTTTTAAGTAGATTTGTTTTAAAGTATTTTTATATAAGGTTAATTAGTTTTAAAAAGTTTAATTAGATTTTTAAATAGATTAAAAGTTATAGTTTTTAAATAGACTTAATTTTTAGATTATTATATTAGTTTAATTTTTAATTAGTTTTATTTTTAAATAATTAATTGTTTGTAGATTTTTTTAAAATAGCGGGGTTTAACGATTCATGCACTTTAGGTTTATTTTAAATAGTTTAAAATTGGTAGATTTAATTTGTAGTTTAAAAACCAAAAACCAATTCAAATCGATTGTCCAAATCAAAACGAAACGTCTCAAATTCATAAGATCTTCGTGTACAACGAACTCGACTCACGTGTTTAATTGAATTCGCCATTGGTATTATTAGTCTATTACTTTTTCCTAAAGGTAATTTTCTAATTTACCCTATAACGTATCTTGATTATCACTATACACATCACGACACCTCAAAAATTTTGGCGCCGCTGCCGGGGATCTTGTGTACGATTCGTCTTTGTGGAGATTTGTTGATCGTTGATTTGAAGACCCTTTCCGTCCTCGGAAAGTTTTGTTATTTTCTATTATATAGTATGTATCGATTTTCTCGTTTTTTGTGAATAATATATTGTATTACGTAGAACAATAATTTTACATATCTTTCAAATATGGCCTTAGTTGGGATTTCATCACCTAGCTATTGTATTCGAATCCAAAACAAAAATAAAGGCAAAATAGATAAATAGTAATAAGAAGTTTGAACTCGATTTATACAAACTATAAGGTGGGTATAAGGCGACGTGCTATAAAAAGCCGTCTAAGGAAAAAGGTTTTTAAGTGCTTTGTGCCACCTCGTTTCCCCGCTTGCTTGTGCGTATATTGAGAGGGACAACCTATTATTGGTTTGCCGAATCAAGTAGTAATAAATCTTATTTTTGTTGTTTACTTATTGAACCTCGAGACGTTTAGGTTTTCACCTATCGTTTCAAAGTCGACCGAGGGTAATTTACTTCCATAGTAGTTATCTTTATTCCTTGTTTTTTATCGATCATAATTGATTGAGCAATACCAAATAAAATACCAAAAATAATCTTCTTCTTGTCTAATTTTTTTTCTTCAAACCTCTAAATTCTCGTCTTTGTAGTGTATGCAATTACGTTCTTCTCGTCTTGTGATTGATTTCAATAGGCTTGAAAATATTCCTCGTAGAAATAGAAATCGTCAACAACGAATAGTGGAACCCGAGCTTCCACCTATTGTTGTAGAGATGGCCGATAACCGAACAATGGAGGAATTGCTCCGTGCACCCACCGAAGGGTATGGGGAAGCAATCGTTGTGCCGGCTATTTTGGCGGATCATTTTGAGATTAAGACGGATCTTGTATCGCTCATTCGTGCCGACCAATTTCGTGGCAATGAGACCGATAGTCCGCATTCTCACATTCGGAATTTTAATCGAATTACCTCGACTCTCAAGTTTAGAGATGTGCCGAATGACGTGATTAAGCTCATGCTTTTTCCGTACTCGCTCGAGGGTAATGCTAAGCTTTGGCATGAGAAAGAACCACCGGGTTCGATCTTAACATGGGATGATTTAGTGTCAAAGTTCATGAATTATTTCTTTCCACCTTCTAAGACAACACACTTTAAGAACGAGATCACTAGGTTTGAACAAAAAGTGCATGAATCGTTTGGGGTTGCATGGGAAAGATTTAAAGATTTGTTAAGACAATGTCCACACCACGGTTTCTCGGAATTGCATCAAATAAATACTTTCTATAATGGGCTTAATATGATTGAACAAGATTCTTTAAATGCCGCCGCGGGTGGTAATATTTTAAGAAAAACTCCGAGAGACGCGTGGAGAATAATTGAGGATAAGTCTAGAGCACAATATTCACGAAACACACCGGGAACTTATGGCTCCAACGGTCAAGTTCCTCGTCAAAATCATGTTGCTCCACCGGGTTTTCCACCGGTTCAAAATAGGTACAACAATGGAAATAATGGGAATAATTTTAACCGTGGTAACCAAGGGAATTTTAATCAAGGAAATGGGTTTAATGCTAATCAAAACAATCAAGGTTTTCAAGGGAATAACCAAAATGATTTGTCAAGCTACATTAAAACGAATGAGGTAAATTTAAAAGCTTTTCAAAATAACATTCAAGGACAAATGGCAACTTTGAAAAATGAGTTTAAAAATATGATTAAAGGCCAAAATAATAAGATTGAGCTTAATCAACAAAGAATTGAACAAAGATTTGAGCAAATGTTTGAACAAGGTCAAAATCGTTTGCAACAAAATTTAGAGCAAAGTCAAAATCGTATGCAACAAAGTATGGAACAAGGTCAAAATAAATTGTTCTTTCGATGTTTGAATCGTTTATGACCAAACCTTCCTCGTCTTCGGGTTGCTTACCTAGTAATACCATTCCAAACCCGAAGGGTGAGATGAAAGCCATAACCACACGTAGTGGGAAAGCTTTAGACGGACCTTTGCTTCCACATGTGAGTACCTCTCCGGTGTGGGAAGTGGAGCAAGAACCCGAGGTGGTTAAAGAAAAGGAAATTCCTATTCCACCAAAGGTAGACCAATTGCCTATTCCGGAACCCGAGCTTCCGAAGACTAAACCCACACTACCCTACCCTTCGAGACTTACCAAAGAGAAGCTCCGCGAAAAGACCAATGCTCAAGTTTCTACGTTTCTAGATGTGTTTAAGAAAATGTATATTAATCTTAGTTTCGCGGGTGCATTGCTTAGGATGCCTAAATTTACTTCTACAATTAAAAGGTTGATGAACGATAAGGAGAAGTTAGTTGAAGTGTCTACATCCTTAAATGAAAGTTGTTCTGCGGTTCTCTCTAAAAAGTTTCCCAAAAAGCTTGGAGACCCCGATCAATTTTTGATACCATGTGATTTCCCTAATATGGAAGAATGCTTAGCATTAGCCGATCTAGGCGCTAGCATTAACTTGATGCCTCTTTCCGTATGGAAAAGGTTATCACTTCCCGAGCTTTCACCTACTAAGATGACTATCGAGCTAGCGGATCGATCGATCGCCTTTCCAAAAGGTATAGCCTAGGACGTATTAGTCAAAGTAGGAAAGCTCATTTTTCCGGCGGATTTTGTGATTTGTGATTATCCGGAAAATTCTCGTGTGCCTCTTATTTTGGGACGACCGTTTTTAAATACGGCTAGTTCTTTAGTTGACATGAGAGAGGGAAAGTTGACTTTACGTTTTGATGATGAAAGTATCACTCTTAATGTTGGTAACATCTCGAAGTTTTCTTCCGAAGACGACGAGGAATCAATCAATCAAGTCGATGTGATTGATGTTGCTAGTGGAGAGGCTTCGCAAGATATGCTTGGTTTTTCGGATACTTCTAAAAGTGGCAATCCCACTTCATCGAATCCTATTATCTCTTCGGCTAAGCCTCCACTCACTCCGTTTGAGGGAGGTGACTTCGTTCTTGAAGAGCTTGAGAATAATGGTTATTCAAAAATCGAGAAGGAAATTGATGATTACCTTAGCACACCATTTGATCCTAGTGAGTTTGATTTTGAGAATTTTGATCCCGAGGGAGATATTGCGTTGATTGAAAAATTGTTGAATTTGGATCCTTTTGGATCACCACCTATGGAACTAAAAGTTGTGAGTGTTAATGAAACTAAAGTGAAAACATCTATTGAGGAAGCACCCGAATTAGAACTTAAGGAATTACCCACTCATTTGGAGTATGCTTTTCTTGAAGGAACGGATAAGTTACCGGTGATTATTGCTAAGGGATTAAAGGAAAATGAAAAGGATGAGCTTATCAAAGTCATTAAGAAACATAAACGGGCCATTGCATGGAAAATCTCCGTCATTAAGGGTATAGATCGCAAATTTTGTACTCATAAAATTCTAATAGAGGATGATTATAAACCCGCTATCCAAAATCAAAGAAGGGTCAATCCAAAGATTCATGAGGTGATCAAAAAGGAAGTCACTAAACTTCTAGACGCCGGAATGATCTACCCTATCTCGGATAGTCCATGGGTTAGCCCCGTGCATTATGTTCCAAAGAAAGGAGGAATGACGGTTGTTACTAATGAGGATAATGAATTGATTCCTACTAGACTTGTGACCGGTTGGCGTGTTTGTATTGATTATAGGAAACTTAATGATGCCACTAGGAAGGATCATTTTCCATTACCTTTTATGGATCAAATGTTAGAGAGACTAGCGGGGAATGAATTCTATTGCTTTTTGGATGGATTTTCCGGCTATTTCCAAATCCCCATTGACCCTCGTGATCAAGAAAAGACCATATTCACTTGTCCTTATGGAACATTTGCCTATCGTCGCATGCCTTTTAGACTATGCAATGCTCCGGGGATGTTCCAAAGGTGCATGACGGCCATTTTCCATGATATGATCGAGAAAACCATGGAAGTCTTCATGGATGACTTTTCGGTTTTTGGGGAATCTTTCACTTCATGTCTCTCTAACCTTGAAATAATGTTTCAACGTTGTGAGGAAACTAATCTTGTGCTTAATTATGAGAAATGTCACTTCATGTGCAAAGAGGGAATTGTGTTAGGACATAAGATCTCTAAGGCCGGTATTGAGGTTGATAGGGCTAAAATCGACGTGATTGCCAAATTACCTCCACCCGCCACTGTTAAGGGAGTAAGGAGTTTTCTCGGCCATGCCGGCTTCTATCGTCGTTTTATACAAGACTTCTCTAAGATAGCTCGGCCTATGACCCATCTTTTGGAAAAAGAGACTCCTTTCATCTTTTCGGATGAGTGTATTCAAGCCTTTGAGATGCTTAAAAAGAAGTTAACCGAATCTCCAATCTTAGTTGCCCCGGATTGGGATATACCTTTTGAAATTATGTGTGATGCTAGTGATTATGCGGTAGGTGCGGTTTTGGGGCAACGTAAGCTAAAACACTTCTTGCCTATACATTATGCTAGTAAGACTATGACGGATGCTCAAACAAAGTACACTACAACGGAAAAGGAGTTTCTTGCCGTTGTGTATGCTTTTGAAAAGTTTAGACCATATCTCGTCTTGTCTCAAACCATATTGTATACGGACCACTCGGCTATCAAATATCTTCTTAATAAACAAGATGCTAAGCCGAGGTTGCTCCGGTGGATTCTTCTCCTTCAAGAATTTAATGTCAAAATTCTAGACAAAAAAGGAGCCGAGAATCTCGCGGCCGATCATTTATCCCGACTTGAGAATCCTCACCAAAGCGATCGAGAGAACAAGGAAATCAATGAAACATTTCCTCTCGAGACGCTTGGTATGGTTACTTTTCGTGGTGATGATAGTACCCCATGGTTTGCGGATACCGCAAATTACCATGCGGGGAAGTTTGTGATCAAGGGTATGTCGTCCCAACAAAAACGAAAGTTTTTCAAGGATATCTCCTATTACTTTTGGGACGACCCCTATTTGTTTCGTGTGTGCGCGGATCAAGTGATCCGTAGGTGCGTGTTTGGCAAAGAAGCTCAAGATATTCTTAAATCTTGTCATGAGGGACCTACTGGGGGACATCATTGTGCTAACGCCACCGCGAAGAAAGTCTTTGATGTCGGTTTCTTTTGGCCTTAGATATATCGTGATGCCCAAGACTTGATCAAGACTTGTGATGCTTGTCAACGTCAAGGAAAGTACTCACAAAGGGATGAAATGCCTCAAAACATTATCCAAGTTTGTGAAATCTTTGACATGTGGGGGATCGATTTTATGGGGTTGTTTCCATCTTCAAAAAGAAACAAATACATTCTCGTAGCCGTGGACTATTTTTCTAATGGGTCGAAGCTAAGGCTTTGCCCACGAATGATGCTCGAGTTGTGGTGAAATTTTTGAAACAACTTTTTGCTAGGTTTGGAACTCCGCGGGCTATTATAAGTGATCGTGGGACCCATTTTTGTAATGAACAATTTGAAAAAGTTCTAAAGAAATATGGTGTCACTCATCCACTTTCTACGGCTTATCACCCTCATACGAGTGGTCAAGTGGAGGTTTCAAACCGAGCTCTTAAAAGGATTTTGGAGCGTTCTATTGGAGAGAATCGCACTTCATGGTCGGATAAATTGGACGATGCATTGTGGGCTTTCCGTACGGCTCACAAGACGCCAATTGGTTGTACACCATTTAGGTTGGTCTATGGAAAAGCATGCCACTTGCCAATTGAACTCGAACATAAGGCGTATTGGGCTCTTAAGCATTGTAACTTTGATTTGAGGACCGCGGGTGATCATCGCAAGGTTCAGTTGAATGAACTAAGTGAATTAAGGGATCAAGCTTATGAAAATTCTTTGATCTAAAAAGAGAAGACTAAGAGGATTCATGACTCTAAGATCAAAAACCACATTTTCAATGTTGGTGATCAAGTCCTCTTATTCAACTCTAGACTTAAGATTTTTTCGAGCAAGCTTAAATCCTGTTGGTCCGGACCATTCACCATTGCGCAAGTTTTCCCTTATGGCACCATTGAGCTAGCTCAAAAAGATGGGCCTAACTTTAAGGTGAATGGTCATCGTGTGAAACATTACTTTGGAGGGGACATACCTACGGAGGTTGTCCCGGATCTTCAAACTTTCCCTAAGGACCAATGAATGCGGGGATCGAGTCGAGCTCATGACTCGGTGAACAAAAACGAGGTGCCTTGAGGGGGAGTCCCATACATTCTATCTTCTTTCTATTTTCTAACACCTAATAAGGCTTGATCTTTCAAGCTCGTGCTCGTGATTTATTGTGTTGTGATCTTAGGTATGACCCTTATATTTGAAGACTCTCGTGTTCGGTTTTTGCCGGTCCACTTGATCTTCCGTACTTTGATTGCCATAAAGGGGCACACTTTCTTACCCTTGATTTTTATCGACTAACGTTTTTCTTGAGGCATAATTAAAAAACGGCTTATAGATTTGCGTGCTCTTTCCATGCTAGGAATTTGTATTAGACTCTTCGTGTCTTAGCAAGGGGGTGTAACACCCCCAAATTTATACAACTCAATACAGCGGAAGACTAGTTGGTGTTACGGGATAACACATTACTCACATCATAGACAACGCATAAAAATCACGTCGTTTAATAATAAAGCATTTCCATTCATAAATATCAAATTTACATAGGTCCCAAGTCATTGTATTTAATACAGGTTTTACAAAACATTTGAATGGAAAATATTGTTTAAGTGCGGGCCATGAATTCTTGTCGTCTTCCCGAGAATCACCTTCAAGTACCTGAGATAAAACATGTTGAAAGAAAAGGTCAGCGATAACGCCTAGTGAATTCATAGAGTTTAATAAAATCCATCAATATAACATCGGTATAAAATTATTACCGAAAATCATTTTGTATAAATCCATGTAGTAGGCCATAAAATAGCCAAAATCATTTTATACAAATCCTTGTCAAAATCAGAATATAGGCATTCGCCTTCAAAATCATTATACGAACCATTGTCGTTAAAAACATCATACAATACGTTTTATAACGTTATATAGATTAAATAAAAACCGTTATATGAATATGGTTATATAAAACCAAAACACGAACATAATATCAATAGTATGACCTCGTATTGCTAGTCAGACAATACATCGTAATTCGGTGCGTATAGTAGTATTTCGTTAATTGGATTATTATAAGCCGCATGACATTGTTACCTTACTAAACCAAACAACGGGTAACTAGCCCGAAACTCAGTTTGCCCATCTAAATTAGCGTGTCGTCACAAAGGTCACGCTATGGAAATCTTCTCATACATAAATTCGCATACCAATCAATATGGCACGACGGGGATCAACCGTCAAGGCGCGAACTGGGGTGATCGTCCCCAAATAGTACTATTATATGCTTAAGCGTCTACCAAATCCCGGTAGTTCACAATTCATGCTAATGGGACTTTTAGTGACATAACCTAACTTTAATAATCCATTTTATTTCATCTATCGGGTCATTTAATCATTTATCGGGTCATACAATCATTCGGGTCCAAATCAATAAACAAACAATCGGGACAAATGGTGTCCTATTTTAGTAAAACTAACATGTTATCTCCCTCGCGGGTTTATAAAGCATTTCATAAAAACATTTAAAAGAGTGCGAGGCTATGAACTCACGTGGATGTGGGAAAGCGGGTTATCGGCAATTCGGATGTACGGTACGTGCTTCAATCACGGAAACCTAGACAAATAATACTCGTCTTAGACTCATGTCCAATGAATTTATTAAAATAACAATTATTTATACATATGATGATTTTATATATATGATGATCAAGTGGGTTTACATATTCTTTTTTACTCATTTTAGTGTTTACGTATTGGTAACTTCTTACTAGTTTACTAGTTTTACCTATTTACGTGTTTTAGGTCCAATATACTTAATATAAGTTCTTTAACTTGTATTACTCCATTTTATACTTGTATTATCAGTATTTACATTTTACATGTTGGGCCCAAATGGGTTAAGTCCAATAAATAAGTTTATAAGTGTTTTAACCCATTTTGTTGTATTATTAGTCCAATAACGTTAACTTAGTCCTTTAATGTCCGTATGTTATATAGTTCGGGTTTTATCGGTTTTTACTTGTTATATATGTTTATATATCAGTATATGAGTTTATAAAAGTTTACATTAGACGGGTCCAACCGTCTAAGTTTTATTTAACAAAAACGTTAACTTTACGGTAATAGTCGAAAAAGTCGTAAAAATCATGTTTATAGTTTTATAACTTATAAAACTTATCAAACTACCATTTTTATAAAATGTCCATTTATTTATCCTTACACATATTTATATAAATGTATTATATAAGTTAGTGGGTTTTAATTCACATTTTATACTATTTTTATTTGAGTGCTTATATAATACTATTATACTTTAATTTCCTAAAATCTGATTTTTACTTTCATGTTCACCAAAACAGCCATATCTAGAGTTCTATATGGAGATGGAAGCCCAAATTTTTATAGCATAAACTACATGATATGTGCTCCGTTTAACTCCTTTATGGCTACTGTTGAATCAGCCTCTAAGTATTTTATAAAATTCGTCCAAAACAGTATACTCAGATTTGCATTCTAAACTTGTTTTGATCATATCTCACTCATCCTAATGATTCCATTGCATGGCCAACTCTCACATGTGTACAAGACATAGTACTTACTTTATATCCATTAATCTATGCCATTTTATCAGTTCATGACATGGTTCTTTACTGTTTTTATACAGCCTACCATTTAAGCAAGATTTTACCTTTTTACATATAGTTTTTCATCTTTTTACCCATGATTATCAACACAAAATCCCCACACAATAGTTTTATCATCATATATCATCATACATATATACATTTAAGAATAAAATACATGATTACATAATCAAAATTAACAAGAGGATAGGAAGAAACAATCTCTATACCACCAAAGTGACGAAAAGGTTGAGATTTTGGATGAACAAGGCTTGGTTTTGGTAACCAATCTTATGAAATATCAAGACCACCTTCAAGATTACCAAGGATATGAAGACACCTTCAACAAATCAGCCCTAAACTCCTTC
This sequence comes from Glebionis coronaria, assembly GCA_025667525.1. NCBI lineage: Eukaryota > Viridiplantae > Streptophyta > Magnoliopsida > Asterales > Asteraceae > Glebionis > Glebionis coronaria. The sequence continues at coordinate 134,624,401 of CM046874.1, read as the reverse complement.
TTTAAAATCAGCCCAAAGACCTCCATGAAAACTCCTTTTTATATGTTAAAATCACCTCCAATCTTTATCTTTTTGTGTAGTTATCAACATATGTTGATTATATCATTTGTTTATGGTCAAAACTTGATGATGATGGTGATATAATGATGGTGTTGGACGTTCAAGGGGAGAGAGGAAGAGTTTTGTGTGTTGCATGAGTTGAATAATGAGTTGCTAGTTTGGCTTGAGTGGTTTTGTGTGCATGTGGTTTGGTGGCAAAGTTAAGACAAGTGTCTTAGCTTTGTTACTAAGCTTTGACACATAATGGTGTGTTGTAGCTTACACTTGGACATCCCATGTGGGGGTGGGGCAAGTTTATTATTGCCTCATCCCCATTTAATTACGGGTACTCCTCGATTCTAGTTTCCTCGATTTGCGTGCCCTCGGGTCGTTTTACAAAAAACGTTTTTATTATGAATCAACGGCACAAAACGAATCTAATAAAAATTGTCTCATCAAAAACGGAGTTCGAAAACGTAAATACGTAATCCTAAGGTTTCCGGTTTAGTCGTAAAGGACGTTAAATTAAAATCGTAAGTCCTAATCTCTTCTCGTATATTTGTGAGTTTATGAACCAACATAAATTTAAAATCTCAAAATAATATTCACGGACAATTTATTTTCTGAAATGTCGGACTGTCATCAAAAACGGTGTATGTAAACGTAAGCACGTAACGTAGAATCCTCCGGTTTAGACGTAGTCGATGCTACTTCAAGACGTAAATCTAAATTTCTTCCCAAAAATAAGTGAGTTCATAATATAACATTAAAATAATGTTTTTAAATAATACTTGAGAATAAAATATCAGCCATAAATTGACGGATTGTCACAGCATTTACCCCTAAACAAGATCTTTGTCCTCAAAGATCATCTTACTACTCGCTTCTTATAGAGTTAAAGCCATGTGGGTATTTCCTCCACATTCGGTCTTTTCTCACAAGTGTAATTCATTACAATACGCGAGTTTCATCTAACATAACTACGGGAATAAGATCAGGCTTAATGTTGACTTACTTTCTCTATCCATGATGTTCACGGGTTTTTGATGAATGCAACTTTTCGCCGATCTAAACATTACTAAGAAACAATCAGATTTTCACTTGATAGACATTTCATCAAGTTCGATTTACGATACATAATTCACGCAGCCCTTGAAGTCATAGGGTAGATCCAGCTTATATGCATTTCAAACCAATTTTTACATAATCTCAATGGTCCCATACAACGGGGACTTATATCCCATGATCTTCAAGATCATCAATTCATTTTCCATGGTTAAAATTTTTGGCATAACTTCGCTACCCATCTGGCACTTCAGGATCTACATTTCATATTCACATAACCTCCTGCCCACTACCGGCAGTCTTTAATCAAATCCTAATTTCAACAATCATTTCAGGTCTCGCGGGTCGGGTATTTTGTAAGGTTAGGTTCGCCATCATAGGAAACCTTAAACCTAAAAGACATGTCCAACTCACAATGGGTGTATGTCGGATGTCTTCATCTCAACTCTTGCTTACAGATGCTCTAATATTTAGATCCTAACAAGATTCGATCTCAATCCTAATACGATGATTATCAATGGTAATCCTTCCAAAGGAAAGCGATTACACGATTTATTACCAAAGGTCAATCATTCAAACATAAAACAGCACTTATAGTATTTTGTATCGTTACTTTACCTCGTCCCTTCGATTGGGATGGTACACAGTACTCTCATCAAGGTTCGTTCTCAATGACTTCCGAGCAAATCTCTAGAAATTCAATGCGAAGCGAGGATCTTGATATAGATGATCGATACAGGCACACCATGTTTACATAACTCTTTTGCATTTATCATTAACGAGAATGATATTAGCAGATTTGGTCAGTCTGTCGACGATGATCCAAATGGAATCAAATTCAGATAATGACCTTTACAATAGCTAGACGTTTACTAATGTATGAGGCGATATCTGCCTTCATAATTGCCATCAGTACAACTTCTTCAGATAAAGATACTTTTAGTCATAAATGACATAAATAGAATACTTATACTTACAAATTCTAACATAACTATATCTCACAATCCTCTATATTTAGACAATCACAAGTGGCCTTTAAAACATTTAACGCTATCTGCCTCTCAATTCTAATGGTTCACATTAGCCGCGAACCACTTTTTATTATCTATATCATCCTTTTTATAAATATCGTTCATATTTTAAACTGTTCGGCAATTTATTTTGCACCTTCATTATTAAGGAACACATCCAAATTGGTTCTTTATATATTTTTTCTACATAATGCGTCGGTATCTATATTCATTTCTCATGATGATATAATTATCATGTCCACAATTCACTCAGAAATTCTTTCTATATTATGCGTCAGTAATTACGTTCACCTTCCTGATGAAATAAATATCATAACCGTATTTATTCAAAAAAAAATTTTTTTTTTCTAAGTTTTAGTTTTGTCTCAACTATCATTTTTATCCGTTTTACTCAATCCGTCGTCTAAAGCGTCGATAATTATTACATGTAAATTAACAATATTATTTAATTTTTATGAAATGTAAACGTTAAAAGTTTTAAATTTCTTAGTTCGACCAATTATGTAAAATGTTCAAAAATAAATTTGAATTTAATTAACACGATTTTTGTTGATTTATCGAAAATAATTATTAAGATTCGTAAATGTTCGAAAAATCTTTGTTTAAATTTTGGTCAAAATTTTCTTTCTTAGTTGAAAAGCAAAAATTGTCGTTTCAAATTTCAAGTCATAAGTTATATAGTTTCCTCAATCTTTCTTAAGATGTCCAGAAGTATACACAAATATTTACCCCTAAACAGAAGTTTAGTTAAATGGTTTGTGTATAAGGGAATAATCCCTTAAAATCCTTTGTTAAAACATTTGTCAAAACATATTTCCATTTTCTTTTTTTTTGGTAAACCCCAAAGTCTTAAAAGGGCTCTTAATTTTTGAAGAGTCAATATAGATTCCATGATCTTTTACTCACATGGTCAAATAATGTAAATAATTAAATCTCAAATCACATGTTAAATATTCAAGATACAGGTTTTTATTGTTCAGCCAATTCAGGGCAATTTATAACTAATTATTAACTCATTCTTATTCTTATAAACAAACATATAGTCCTTAATGATCACGAGCCTGAATTTATCAAATTACAGCCTACACACGTGATTCACCAAATTTATGAATGCTACATGTGTATTGGTCAATCCAAACAACATAACATGAAACTCATAATGTTTCTCACGAGTTCTGGATGTAGTGATTGGAATAGATAATCTTCTTCGCGGACGCGAAGTTGATAATAACCATGCCGTGGATCAAATCTTGAATATACGCTAGAACCTTGTAAATGATCGAACAAATCTATCATCTTGGGTAGTGGATATAGATTTTTATCATCAATTTACCTAGTTCATGGTAATTCAACAAATATAAGGAATAATAAAACCATAGCTCTTCATGATGACGAAGCTTGGTAGAATAAAAGTATTCTCCTACAACTCTCTCAGTTGTACGGTAATTCTTTTAATTTAGATGGTGCTGATGTACAGTGCACACGCCACGGGTGTAACACCGAGAATATAATCAATACCAAATTCAACTTGCCTTAATGGCGAAAGTCTAGGTAATTCACCAGCAAATACCTCCTAAAGTTTCAGATAATAGAAACATCTTTTAATAAATTTACTTTAAGTTCTTTCTAGATTATAATATCTTTGATCAGTTTATAACCATTCATGGTATACTTTTAAGTCTAAATGCAGGATATGGTCATCCATCAAGAATTATTTAGATCACTTTTGATAATCAACATCTTATCATTTAGGGGAATTCTACTCGAGTTCCCATCAATTAAGACAATGTCGTCATGTCATAATCAATCAACATCAAGAATTATAAAAACTAACATGTTATCTCCCTCGCGGGTTTATAAAACATTTCATAAAAACATTTAAAAGAGTGCGAGGCTATGAACTCACGTTGATATGGGAAGGCGGGTTATCGGCAATTCGGACGTACGGTACGCGCTTCAATCACGGAAACCTAGACAAATAATAATCGGTCTTAGACTCATGTCCAATGACTTTATAAAAATAACAATTATGTATACATCTGATGATTATATATATATATGATGATCAAGTGGCTTTACATATTCTCGTTTACTCATTTTAGTGTTATATGTCGATAACTTTTATACTAGTTTTCTCGTTTTACCTATTTACGTGTTTTAGGTCCAATAAGCCTATTATAAGTTCTTAACTTGTATTAATCCTTTTTGTACTCATATTATCAGTACATACATTTTCAAGTCGGGCCTAAATGGGTTAAGTCCAATAATAAGTTTATAAGTGTTCTAGCCCATTTTTGTTGTATTATTAGTCCAAAAACGTTAATTTAGTCCGTTAACGTCCGTATTTCTTATAGTTCGGGTTTTATCGGTTTTTACTTGTATTAGTTACTTAAACATCAGTATATGACTTTTATAATCTTTACATTAGACGGGTTTGGTCGTCTAAGTTTTATTTAACAAAAACGTTAATTTTACGGCAATAGCCGAAAAAGTCGTAAAAATCATGTTTATAGTTTTTATTACTTATAAACATTATTTTACCACCATTTATATAATTTACCCATTTAATTAACCTTTTATACATTTATATAAATAAGTTTTATAAGTTAGTGGGTTTTTATTTTACATTTTATATATTAAAATGTGAGTGCTTATATAATAGTATTATTCTTTAATTTCCAAAAATCTAATTTTTAACTTCATCTTCACCAAAACTGCCATATCTTGAGTTCTACATGGAGATAGAAGCTCAAATTTTTATCACATAAACTACATGATATGTGCTACATTTAACTCTTCTATAGATACTGTTGAATCATCCTTTAAGTATTTTCTAAAAATCATCCAAAACAGTAACTTCAGATTTATACCCTAAACTTGTTTTGATCATATCTCACTCATTATTTTGATTCCATTGCATGGCCAACTCTCACATGTGTACAAGACCCATAGCTTACTGTATATCAATTCTACTTCATCATTTTATCAGTTTATAACATGTTTCTTTACTGTTTTATACAGCCATGTAATTTAAACAAGATTTTAACCTTGCTTCTTATGATTTTTCACCTTTTTAATCATGTTTATCAACAACAAATCCCCACATAACATTTTTATCATCATATAATCATCATAAATATATACAATAGGAAATAAATACATGATTACATAACCAAAAATAACAAGAAGTTGAGGAGGACAATCTTTATACCACCAAGTTGATGTTGGTTATGATTTGGACATGGTTTTTGATGGAGAAACTTGTGCTTAGCCAACACCATCTTCAAGACCACCATACTCCATGAACTCCTTGTGAAAAATCAGCCCTACTACTCCATGAAAACTCCTCCTTGGATGTTATAACTTGCACCAATCTTCATCTTTTTGAATGGAGATTAACATATGTTAATCATAACATATGTTTGTGGTTAATTTTGTAGGAATGGTGGTGTTCTTTGGAGAAATGGGACGGCATTAATGGAGTTAGAGAGAGAGATGTAGCTAGTTTGCATGTTAGAAATGGGAGTGAATGGTAAATGCTAGTGGTTTTACTTGTTTTGTGGGTAGAATAGCTTACTTTGTAAGCTTTAAGTTACATGTGTAACTTAATGAAGTGTAAGGGTGCCACCTAAGGGTGTGGTGGTTTTTTTGGCCGCCCCATGTATGCTAGTGGGGTGGGACAATGTATTTTGTCCCATCTCACTAGTTTACGGGTATTCCTCGATTCTAGTTTCCTCGATTTGCGTGCCCTCGGGTCGTTTTACGAAAAACGTTTTTATAAATTATGAATCAACGTCATAAAACGAATCTAATAAAAATTTTCTCATCAAAAACGGAGTTCAAAAACGTAAATACGTAATCCTAAGGTTTCCGGTTTAGTCGTAAAGGACGTTAAAATAAAATCGTAAGTCCTAATCTCTTCTCGTAAATTTGTGAGTTTATGAACCAACACAAATTTAAAACTCCAAAATAATATTCACGGATAAATTTATTTTCTGAAATGTCGGACTGTCACCAAAGACGGTGTATGTAAACGTAAGCACGTAACGTTGAATCCTCCGGTTTAGACGTAGTCGATGCTACTTCAAGACGTAAATCCAAATTTCTTCCCAAAAATAAGTGAGTTCATATTGTAACATTAAAATAATATTTTCAAATAATATTGAGAATAAAATATTAACCATAAATTGACGGATTGTCACAACATTTACCCCTAAACAGGATCTTTGTCCTCAAAGATCATCTTACCTTACTACTCGCTTCTTATAGAGTTAAAGCCATGTGGGTATTTCTTCCACATTCGGTCTTTTCTCCCAAGTGTAATCCATTATAATACGCGAGTTTCATCAAACATAACTACGGGAATAAGATCAGGCTTAATGTTGACTTACTTTCTCTATCCATGATGTTCACGGGTTTCTGATGAATGTAACTTTTCGCCGATCTAAGCTCTATTAAGAAGAATTCAGATTTTTACTTGATAGATATTCCATCAAGTTCGATATACGAAACATAATTCACGCAGGTTTTGAAGTCCTAGGGTTGATCCAGCTTATATGCCTTTCAATCCCAATTTTTACATCATCTCAATGGTCCCATACAGCGGGGACTTATATCCCATGATTTGTCAGATCATGAATTCGTTTTTCCAAGGTTAAAAATTGTGGCATAACTTCGCTACCCATTTGGCACTTCAAGATCTACATTTCATATTCACATAACCTCTTGCCCATTATCAGCAGTCAATAATCAATTCCTAATTTCAACAATCATTTCAGATCTCGCGGGTCGGGTATTTTGTAAGGTTAGGTTTGCCAACATAGGAAACCTTAAACCTAAAAGACATGTCCAACTCACAATGGGTGTATGTCGGGTGTCTTTATCTAAACTCCTGCTTACGGATGCTCTAATATTTAGATCCTAACACGATTCGATCTCAATCCTAATACGATAATTATCAATGATAATCTCTCCAAAGGAAAACGATTATACGGTCTATTACCAAAGGTCAATCATTCAAACATAAAACAGCACTTATATTACTTTGTATCGTTACTTTACCTCGTCCCTTCGATTTGGGGTGGTACATAGTACTCTCATCAAGGTTCGTTCTCAATGATTTCTGAGCAAATCTCATAAATTCGATGCGAAGCGAGGATCTTGATAAAGATGTTCGATACAGGCACACTATGTTTACATAACTCTTTTAAATACAAAGGAGTCTTTTTCTTCATCAAGATTCTATCATTAACAGGAATGATATTAGCAGATTTGGTCAGTCTGTCGACGATGACCCAAATCGAATCAAATTCAGATGATGGCCTTTGAAATATCTAGACGTTTACTAATGTATGAGGCGATGTCTACCTTCATAATTGCCATTAGTACAACTTCTTCAGACAAAGATACTTTTAGTCAGAAAGGACATAAATAGAATACTTATACTTACAAATTCCAACATAACTATATCTCACAATCCTTCATATTTAGGCAACCACAAGTGGTCTTTTATACATTTTAACTCTATCGGCTTCTCAATTCTAATGGTTCACATTAGCCGTGAAACCTTTTACTATTTATATTATCCTTTTTACAAACATCGTCTATTTTGCATTGTTCAACAATTTATTTTGCACCTTCATTATTAAGGAACATATCCTAATTGGTTCTTTATCCTTTCCTAAATAATGTGTTAGTATTTACGTTCACTTTCCTGATGATATAATTATCATGTCCATATTTATTCAATAATTATTTCTTCACATTTTCTCTGTTTTAGTTTCGTCTCATTTTTAATTTTTGTCAGTTTTTCTCAATCCGACGTTTTAAGCGTCGATAATTATTATAATTAATTAAATAATTATTTATTAAATTTTTATGAAACGTAAACGTTTTAAATTTCTTAGTTCAACCAATTATATAAAATGTTCAAAATAAATTTGAATTTAGTTAACAAGATTTTTGCTGATTTATCGAAAATAATTAATAAGATTCGTAAATATTTGGAAAATCTTTGTTTATATTTTGGTCAAAGTTTTCTTAGTTGAAAGCACAAATTATCGTTTTAAATTTTCAGGTTATGGTATAAATGGTTTTACTCATTCCTTCTTAAGTTATCTTGAGGTATACACAAACATTTACCCCTAAACAGAAGTTTAGTTAAATGGTTTGTGTATAAGGGAATAATCCCTTTAAAAATCCTTCGTTAAAACATTTGTCAAAATATATTTGCACTTTCTTTTTGGTAAAATCCAAAGTCTTAAAAGGGCTCTCAATTTTGAAGAGTCTATATGCATACATCTTACCATTATTAATCCAACGGTCATTTTATGTAAAGGATTAAGTCCTTAATCACGTGTTAATTATTCAAGGTTCAGGTTTTCATTGTTTAGCCAATTCAGGGCAATTTATAACTAATTATTAACTCATTATTATTCTTATATACAAACAATTAGTCCTTAATGATCGCAAGCATGAATTTATCAAATTACAACCTACACACGTGATTCATCATATTTATGAATGCTACATGTGCACTGGTCAATCCAAACGACATCACGTGGAACTCATAATGTTCATTACAAGCACCGGATGTAGTGATTGGAATAGATAATCTCTTTCGCAGATGCGAAGTTGATGATAACCATGCTATAGATCAAATTTGCTAGAACCTTGTAAATGATCGAACAATTCTTCCATTTCGAGTTATGGATATCGTTTTCGATTGTCAATTTACTCAGTCACAGTAATCTATAAATATAAGGAATGATAACACCATAGCTCTTCATGATGACAGGCTTGGTAGAATAAAATCTTTCTCCGACAACTCTCTCAGTTGTACGGTAATTCCTTAAATTCAGATGGTGCTGACGTACAGTGCACAAGCCACAAGTGCAGCACCGGAAATATAATCAATATCAATTTCAACTTGCCTTAGGGGTGAAAGTCTAGGTAATTTATCAACAAATACTTACTAAAGTTTCAGATAACATAAACATCTTTTAATAAATTCATATTATGTTCTTTCTAGATTATAATATCTATGACTAATTCACAACCATTCATGGTAATATTTCAAGTCTTTATACAGGATATGATCATCCATCAAGAATTATTTAGATCACTTTTGATAATCAACATCTTATCATTTAGGGGAATTCTACTCGAGTTCCCATCAATTAAGACAATGTCGTCATGTCATAATCAATCAATCCATTCTACTGGCACTATCAACTTTTCAGTTTCATTGCCGTCGATAAGATGTGAACTTCTCAAAAGACTTTAATAATTCATAATCCTTCACAATTTCAAGGATATATAGAGACACAACTATCATCCTAAGATTAAGGTCAACACATAATCTATGCGAGAGAATTTCAAATCAGATACAGACGAAAACATTTAATGAATATGAATATATCCCATGTTTTCATAATTTGAGTACGCATTCGAAAGCTCCTCGGATCGTTACCCAGGTCATTCAAATGAAATCAAGTCAAAAGAAATGATAGGAACGTCGATACATCCCGTCGGGTATCAACACTCGGTAATCTGATATTTTTCCTAAGAATCTTACTACGAGAGAATTAGACAAGAAAGAATTGTCAATTGTCAAATAAGACAATTTCCACAGATGAGTAAATTCGACTCAGAAGAATAGATGCTACAGGCACATATGTAGGTGTCCCTAACATTATGTCCCTATTTTTCACTTCTTGCAGATCTCGTAAAGTTTAATCTTTCACAATCTTCAAAGAAAATGTAGTGTTTATTCATTAGTTTTATGGTGACTACTAATCAGTCTTGCATAGTCCATTCCAAATTGTATGTAGGCGCGCAACTATATACAATTTCAAGATTAACGATGCAATACTTAGTTCGTCAAAACGTTATCATCATGTTTATAATAAAAACATTTACATGCTTAATTCTTAAATAAGAATCAAAAATAAGTTTACAAACATTTTTCTCGTTATGAAAACAATTAGGTTTTCCAAGGTACTTTATAAGCAACCTCATTTTGATAACAATCACTTATAAATCTCATTTTAGATAATCCTTACAGTGATGAAAATTCAATTTTTCTCAAGGGATACTGTTTTATCTTATAAAAACAATGAGTGATCTGCGAAGGAGTGATGAAAAGTTGTTCACCAAGAACTAACTACAATATAACAGGAAATGAGCTTAGCCAAATAATCATGAGGTTCATGTTCTCGATGGCACTCAAAAGAATAATCCACAACGTAACTCAATTCGAGATGAGTACTTGTTCAATGGTTGCATCACTAATGCGAACATTAGGATGAAGCAATAAAAGATAGATAACATCGATACATGTAGAATTTAGCAATCAAAGGTAGTCTTTTCATTAATCACAAACAAGTCAAAATTGTACCGTAACACATTACGTGTGACTATGTCATACAATTCTCAGAACTCATCCTACCAACTGATATCTCAGTTAAGTTAGGGATTTTTAAAAGATACCACAATGAATACTAATCTACAAGAGTCATTAGGTGTCCTGCCTGTCCTAGAAGATCCGTCGGTCACAATTCAGAAGAAGATTTCTTCAATTTATTTATTGGACACTGGGCATTCTCATTAGTGGACAATGGCCTAGGAACAACCCTTAACACAAACCTACAATCAATTAAAACCTTATAATTCAATCACAAAACTTAACGACTTCCTCTTAACAATCTTATATTCCATATGGGTTAAATTTTACTTTATCCATGTTTTAACCAATTTTATACTCAATTCGATATCCTACCTCATATTCCAATACTTTCAATCTTATTCTTAGGCCTTAATAGGCAATAAAAGCTCGATATGAACAACACTTAATTTCCAATCCTATATCTCTTACAACAACAATTATCAAATGAGTCACTAATATGAAATGACTTGATCATTCAACTTAGACTTCTTGGAAAGGTATTAGTGGCATGAGGCTTTTGGGTAATGGTTCCAATAACAGCCTCAAGTGCAACATTCACCCTTTCGATTTCAAATTTAAGAATTGGATGACAACGAATCAGATGACATCTTTCTAGGTGGTAACGTTTTGTCAAACTCCACTCTATAAGAAAAGATCGTCATGACATCGATATCAGATTTAATCTCGCCAATTCTTTTTCAATATCACAATCAACTAATATCTACATTTCTACGAATATCAACCATTTGTTGGGATCATAAATATCCACAACTTGGTTTAGATCTAGGATAGCTAAAATTCCTACGAGAATAGCTTCGATTAATTTACTAGGGGATTTAGGGTATATTGTGACAATCTACGTCGTATATCGTATAAATATCAAAATAATCATCAAACAATCATGTAATAAAATTACATCATATATATATATATAATCCAAGTTATATATATATTAAAATAACACTTCTCAGTCTTGGCCTTGTCGGTAACTCGGGAAATCTTCGGCACCGTTATAGTCAAAAGATTTTTAGACATTTTTAGAAAAATGTTTATAGTTAAAATATTTTGAAAAGTTTTATTCAAAACCATAGTTTTAAAAATATTTCGTTCTCTATAACGAGAGCTCTGATACCAAACTGTAACACCCCCAAATTTATACAACTTAGTACAGCGGAAGACTAGTTGGTGTTACGGGATAGCACATTACTCACATCATAGACAACGCATAAAAATCGCGTCGTTTAATAATAAATCATTTCCATTCATAAACATCAAAGTTACATCGGTCCCAAGTCATTGTATTTAATACAGGTTTTACAAACATTTGAATGGAAATTATAATTTAAGTGCGGGCCATGAATTCTTGTCGTCTTCCCGAGAATTACCTTCAAGTACCTGAGATAAAACATGTTAAAAGAAAAGGTCAGCGATAACGCAGAGTGAATTCATAGAGTTTAATAAATTCCAATAATATAACTTTGGTATAAAATTAGTACCAAAAATCAATTCGTACAAATCATTGTAATAGGCCGTAAAATAGCCAAAATCATTTTATACAAATCTTTGTAATAGGCCATAAAATAGCCAAGTCATTTTATATAAATCCTTATCGAAAATCATAATATAGGCATTTGCCTTAAAAATTATTACACGAGCCAATGTCGTAAAAACATCATACAATACGTCTTATGACGTTGTATGAAACCAAAAACCGTTATATGAATATGTTTATGAAACCCAAAATACAAACATAATATCAATAGTATGACCCTGTATTGCTAGTCAGGCAATACATCGCACTTCGGAGCGTCTAGTAGTATTTCGTTAGTTTTGGATTATTATAAGCCGCATGACATTGTTACCTTACTAAACCAACAACGGGTAGCTAACCCGATACCAAATTTGCCCATCTAAAGTAGCGTGTCGTCACAAAGGTCACGCTATGGAAATCTTCTCATACATAAATTCGCTTACCAATCAATGTGGCACGACGGGGATCAACCGTCAAGGCGCGAACTGGGGTGATTGTCCCCAAATAGTACTATTAAATGCATAAGCGTCTACCAAATCCCGGTAGTTCACAATTCATGCTAATGGGACTTTTAGTGACATAACCTAACTTTAATAATCCATTTAATTTCAACTATCGGGTCCTTTAATCATTTACTGGATCATACAATCGGGTCATTCAATCATTCGGGTCCAAAATCAATAAACAAACAATCGGGACAAATGGTGTCCTATTTTATAAAAACTAACATGTTATCTCCCTCGCGGGTTTATAAAACATTTCATAAAAACATTTAAAAGAGTGCGAGGCTATGAACTCACGTTGATATGGGAAGGCGGGTTATCGGCAATTCGGACGTACGGTACGCGCTTCAATCACGGAAACCTAGACAAATAATAATCGGTCTTAGACTCATGTCCAATGACTTTATAAAAATAACAATTATGTATACATATGATGATTATATATATATATATGATGATCAAGTGGGTTTACATATTCTCGTTTACTCATTTTAGTGTTATATGTCGATAACTTTTATACTAGTTTTCTCGTTTAACCTATTTACGTGTTTTAGGTCCAATAAGCCTATTATAAGTTCTTAACTTGTATTAATCCTTTTTGTACTCATATTATCAGTACATACATTTTCAAGTCGGGCCCAAATAGGTTAAGTCCAATAATAAGTTTATAAGTGTTCTAGTCCATTTTTATTGTATTATTAGTCCAAAAACGTTAATTTAGTCCGTTAACGTCCGTATTTCTTATAGTTCGGGTTTTATCGGTTTTTACTTGTATTAGTTACTTAAACATCAGTATATGACTTTTATAATCTTTACATTAGACGGGTTTGGTCGTCTAAGTTTTATTTAACAAAAACGTTAATTTTACGGCAATAGCCGAAAAAGTCGTAAAAATCATGTTTATAGTTTTTATTACTTATAAACATTATTTTACCACCATTTATATAATTTACCCATTTAATTAACCTTTTATACATTTATATAAATAAGTTTTATAAGTTAGTGGGTTTTTATTTTACATTTTATATATTAAAATGTGAGTGCTTATATAATAGTATTATTCTTTAATTTCCAAAAATCTAATTTTTAACTTCATCTTCACCAAAACTGCCATATCTTGAGTTCTACATGGAGATAGAAGCTCAAATTTTTATCACATAAACTACATGATATGTGCTAAATTTAACTCTTCTATAGCTACTGTTGAATCATCCTTTAAGTATTTTCTAAAAATCATCCAAAACAGTAACTTCAGATTTATACCCTAAACTTGTTTTGATCATATCTCACTCATTATTTTGATTCCATTGCATGGCCAACTCTCACATGTGTACAAGACCCATATATTACTGTATATTAATTCTACTTCATCATTTTATCAGTTTATAACATGTTTCTTTACTGTTTTATACAGCCATGTAATTTAAACAAGATTTTAACCTTGCTTCTTATGATTTTTCACCTTTTTAATCATGTTTATCAACAACAAATCCCCACATAACATTTTTATCATCATATAATCATCATAAATATATACAATAGGAAATAAATACATTATTACATAACAAAAAATAACAAGAAGTTGAGGAGGACAATCTTTATACCACCAAGTTGATGTTGGTTATGATTTGGACATGGTTTTTGATGGAGAAACTTGTGCTTAGCCAACACCATCTTCAAGACCACCATGCTCCATGAACTCCTTGTGAAAAATCAGCCCTACTACTCCATGAAAACTCCTCCTTGGATGTTATAACTTGCACCAATCTTCATCTTTTTGAATGGAGATTAACATATGTTAATCATAACATATGTTTGTGGTTAAATTTTGTAGGAATGGTGGTGTTCTTTGGAGAAATGGGACGGCATTAATGGAGTTAGAGAGAGAGAGATGTAGCTAGTTTGCATGTTAGAAATGGGAGTGAATGGTAAATGCTAGTGGTTTTACTTGTTTTGAGGGTAGAATAGCTTACTTTGTAAGCTTTAAGTTACATGTGTAACTTAATGAAGTGTAAGGGTGCCACCTAAGGGTGTGGTGGTGTTTTTGGCCGCCCCATGTATGCTAGTGGGGTGGGACAATGTATTTTGTCCCATCTCACTAGTTTACGGGTATTCCTCGATTCTAGTTTCCTCGATTTGCGTGCCCTCGGGTCGTTTTACGAAAAACGTTTTTATAAATTATGAATCAACGTCATAAAACGAATCTAATAAAAATTGTCTCATCAAAAACGGAGTTCAAAAACATAAATACGTAATCCTAAGGTTTCCGGTTTAGTCGTAAAGGACGTTAAAATAAAATCGTAAGTCCTAATCTCTTCTCGTAAATTTGTGAGTTTATGAACCAACACAAATTTAAAACTCCAAAATAATATTCACGGATAAATTTATTTTCTGAAATGTCGGACTGTCACCAAAGACGGTGTATGTAAACGTAAGCACGTAACGTTGAATCCTCCGGTTTAGACGTAGTCGATGCTACTTCAAGACGTAAATCCAAATTTCTTCCCAAAAATAAGTGAGTTCATATTGTAACATTAAAATAATATTTTCAAATAATATTGAGAATAAAATATTAACCATAAATTGACGGATTGTCACAGCATAATCTACGCGAGAGAATTTCAACTCAGATACAGACGAAAACATTAACGAATATGAATATATCCCATGTTTTCATGAATTGAGTACGCATTCTAAAGCTCCTCGGATCGTTACCCAAGCCATTCAAATGAAATCTAATCAAAAGAAATGATAGGAACGTTGATACATCTAGTCGGGTATCAACACTCGTTAATCATATACTTTTTCAAAGAATCTCACTACGGGAGAATTGGACAAGAAAGAATTGTCAATTGTCAAATAAGACAATTTCCATAGATGAGTAAATTCGACTTAGAAGAATAGATGCTACAGGCACATATGTAGATGTCCCTAACACTGTGTCCTTATTTTTCACTTCTTGCAGATCTCATAAAATTTAATCTTTCACAATCTTCAAAGAAAATTTAGTGTTTATTAATAATTTCAAAGTCACTACTAATCAGCCTTGCATGGTTACTTCCAAATTGTATGTAGGCGCGCAACTATATACAATTTCAAGATTAACGATGCAATACTCTGTTCGTCAAAATTTTATCATCATGTTTATAATAAAAACATTTTCATGCTTAATTCATAAATAAGAATCAAAAATATATTTACAAAGGTTTTCTTTGTTATGGAAATAATTAAGTTTCCAAAGCGTCTCGTAAATAACTTCATTTTGATATCAATCACTTATAAATCTCACTTTGACTAATCCTTATAGTGATGAAAATTCAATTTCCTCAAATGATACTGTTTTATCTTATAAAAACAATGAGTGATCTGCAAAAGAGTGATGAAAGCTTGTTCACCAAGAATTAACTACGATATGATAGGAAATGAGCTTAGCCAAATAATCATGAGGTTCATGACTTCGATGGCACTCAGGAATACAAAGAGAATAATCCACAACGTAACTCAATTCGAGATGAGTACTTGTTCAATGGTTGCATCACTAATTCGAACATTAGGATGAAGCAAATAAAGATAGATATCATTGATACATGTAGGATTTTAGCAATCAAGGGTAGTCTTTTCATTAATCACAAACAAGTCAAATTGTACCGTAACACATTACATGTCACTATGTCATACAATTCTCAGAACTCATCCTACCAACTGATATCTCAGTTAAGTTAGGGATTCTTAAAAGATACCACAATGAATACTAATCTACAAGAGTCATTAGGTGTTCCACTTGTCCTGGAAGATCCATCGGTCCCAATTCAGAAGAAGATTTATTCAATTTATTTCTTGGACACTGGGCATCCTCGTTAGTGGACAATGGCCTAGGAACAACACTTAACACGAATCAACAATCAATTAAAACCTTATAATTCGATCACAAAACTTAACGACTTTCTCTTAACAATTTCATATTCCATACGGGTTAAATTTTACTTTATTCAAGTTTCAACCAATTTTATACTCAATTCAATATCCTACCTCATATTCCAATAGTTTCAATCTTATTCTTAGGCCTTAATAGGCAATAAAAGCTCGATATGATCAACACTTAATTTCCAATCCTATAGCTCTTACAACAACAATTATCAAATGAGTCACTAGTATGAAATGACTCATACATTCAATTAGACTTCTCAGAAAAGTACTAGTGGCATGAGGCTTTTGGGTAATGGTTCCAATGACAGCCTCAAGTGCAACATTCACCCTTTCGATTTCAAATTTAAGAATTGGGTGACAACGAATCAGATGACACCTTTCCAGGTGGTAACGTTTTGTCAAACTCCACTCTATAAGGAAAGACCGTCATAACATCGATATTAGTTTTAATCTCGCCAATTCTTCTTTAATATTACAATCAACTAATATCAACATTTCTACGAATATTAACCATTTGTTGGGATCATAAATATCCACAACTTGGTTTAGATCTAGGATAGCTAGAATTCCTACGAGAATAGCTTCGATTTATTTACTAGGGGATTTAGGGTTCCTTGTGACAATCTACGTCGTATAAATACCTCGTATAAATATCAAAATAATCATCAAACAATCATGTAATCAAATTATATCATATGTATATATATAATCCAAGTTATATATATATATATATATTAAAATAACACTTCTCAGTCTGGCCTTGTTGGTAACTCGGGAATTATTCGGCACCGTTATAGTCAAAAGATTTTTAGACATTTTTAGAAAAATGTTTATAGTTAAAAGATTTTGAAATGATATATTCAAAACCTTGGTTTTAAAAATCTTTCATTCTCTATAACGAGAGCTCTGATGCCAAACTGTAACACCCCCAAATTTATACAACTCAATACAGCGGAAGACTAGTTGGTGTTACGGGATAACACATTACTCACATCATAGACAACGCATAAAAATCACGTCGTTTAATAATAAAGCATTTCCATTCATAAATATCAAATTTACATAGGTCCCAAGTCATTGTATTTAATACAGGTTTTACAAAACATTTGAATGGAAAATATTGTTTAAGTGCGGGCCATGAATTCTTGTCGTCTTCCCGAGAATTACCTTCAAGTACCTGAGATAAAACATGTTAAAAGAAAAGGTCACCGATAACGCCTAGTGAATTCATAGAGTTTAATAAAATCCATCAATATAACATCGGTATAAAATTATTACCGAAAATCATTTTGTATAAATCCATGTAGTAGGCCATAAAATAGCAAAAGTCATTTTATACAAATCCTTTTAAAAATCAGAATATAGGCATTCGCCTTCAAAATCATTATACGAACCATTGTCGTTAAAAACATCATACAATACGTTTTATAACGTTATATAGATTAAATAAAAACCGTTATATGAATATGGTTATATAAAACCAAAACACGAACATAATATCAATAGTATGACCTCGTATTGCTAGTCAGGCAATACATCGTAATTCGGTGCGTATAGTAGTATTTCGTTAATTGGATTATTATAAGCCGCATGACATTGTTACCTTACTAAACCAAACAACGGGTAGCTAGCCCGAAACTCAGTTTGCCCATCTAAATTAGCGTGTCGTCACAAAGGTCACGCTATGGAAATCTTCTCATACATAAATTCGCATACCAATCAATGTGGCACGACGGGGATCAACCGTCAAGGCGCGAACTGGGGTGATCGTCCCCAAATAGTACTATTATATGCATAAGCGTCTACCAAATCCCGGTAGTTCACAATTCATGCTAATGGGACTTTTAGTGACATAACCTAACTTTAATAATCCATTTTATTTCATCTATCGGGTCATTTAATCATTTATCGGGTCATACAATCATTCGGGTCCAAATCAATAAACAAACAATCGGGACAAATGGTGTCCTATTTTAGTAAAACTAACAGGTTATCTCCCTCGCGGGTTTATAAAGCATTTCATAAAAACATTTAAAAGAGTGCGAGGCTATGAACTCACGTGGATGTGGGAAAGCGGGTTATCGGCAATTCGGATGTACGGTACGTGCTTCAATCACAGAAACCTAGACAAATAATTCTCGTCTTAGACTCATGTCCAATGACTTTATTAAAATAACAATTATGTATACATATGATGATTTATATATGATGATCAAGTGGGTTTACATATTCTTTTTTACTCATTTTAGTGTTTACGTATTGGTAACTTCTTACTAGTTTACTAGTTTTACCTATTTACGTGTTTTAGGTCCAATATACTTATTATTAGTTCTTTAACTTGTATTACTCCATTTTATACTTGTATTATCAGTATTTACACTTTACATGTTGGGCCCAAATGGGTTAAGCCCAATAAATAAGTTTATAAGTGTTTTAGCCCATTTTGTTGTATTATTAGTCCAATAACGTTAACTTAGTCCTTTAATGTCCGCTTATAGTTCGGGTTTTATCGGTGTTTACTTGTTATATATGTTTATATATCAGTATATGAGTTTATAAAAGTTTACATTAGACGGGTCCAACCGTCTAAGTTTTATTTAACAAAAACGTTAATTTTACGGTAATAGCCGAAAAAGTCGTAAAAATCATGTTTATAGTTTTATAACTTATAAAACTTATCAAACTACCATTTTTATAAAATGTCCATTTATTTATCCTTATATATATATTTATATAAATGTATTATATAAGTTAGTGGGTTTTAATTCATATTTTATACTATTTTTATTTGAGTGCTTATATAATACTATTATACTTTAATTTCCCAAAATCTGATTTTTACTTTCATGTTCACCAAAACAGCCATATCTAGAGTTCTATATGGAGATGGAAGCCCAAATTTTTATGGCATAAACTACATGATATGTGCTCCGTTTAACGTTTCTATGGCTACTGTTGAATCTGCTTCTAAGTATTTTATAAAATTCGTCCAAAACAGTATACTCAGATTTACATTCTAAACTTGTTTTGATCATATCTCACTCATCCTAATGATTCCATTACATGGCCAACTCTCACATGTGTACAAGACATAGTACTTACTGTATATCCATTAATCTATGCCATTTTATCAGTTCATGACATGGTTCTTTACTGTTTTTATACAGCCTACCATTTAAGCAAGATTTTACCTTTTTACATATAGTTTTTCATCTTTTTACCCATGATTATCAACACAAAATCCCCACACAATAGTTTTATCATCATATATCATCATACATATATACATTTAAGAATAAAATACATGATTACATAATCAAAATTAACAAGAGGATAGGAAGAAACAATCTCTATACCACCAAAGTGATGAAAAGGTTGAGATTTTGGATGAGCAAGGCTTGGTTTTGGTAACCAATCTTATGAAATATCAAGACCACCTTCAAGATTACCAAGGATATGAAGACACCTTCAACAAATCAGCCCTAAACTCCTTCTTTAAAATCAGCCCAAAGACCTCCATGAAAACTCCTTTTTATATGTTAAAATCACCTCCAATCTTCATCTTTTTGTGTAGTTATCAACATATGTTGATTATATCTTTTGTTTATGGTCAAAATTTGATGATGATGGTGATATAATGATGGTGTTGGACGTTCAAGGGGAGAGAGGAAGAGTTGTGTGTGTTGCATGAGTTGAATAATGAGTTGCTAGTTTGGCTTGAGTGGTTTTGTGTGCATGTGGTTTGGTGGCAAAGTTAAGACAAGTGTCTTAGCTTTGTTACTAAGCTTTGACACATAATGGTGTGTTGTAGCTTACACTTGGACATCCCATGTGGGGGTGGGGCAAGTTTATTCTTGCCTCATCCCCATTTAATTACGGGTACTCCTCGATTCTAGTTTCCTCGATTTGCGTGCCCTCGGGTCGTTTTACGAAAAACGTTTTTATAAATTATGAATCAACGGCACAAAACGAATCTAATAAAAATTGTCTCATTAAAAACGGAGTTCGAAAACGTAAATACGTAATCCTAAGGTTTCCGGTTTAGTCGTAAAGGACGTTAAATTAAAATCGTAAGTCCTAATCTCTTCTCGTATATTTGTGACTTTATGAACCAACACAAATTTAAAATCTCAAAATAATATTCACGGACAATTTATTTTCTGAAATGTCGGACTGTCACCAAAAACGGTGTATGTAAACGTAAGCACGTAACATAGAATCCTCCGGTTTAGACGTAGTCGATGCTACTTCAAGACGTAAATCCAAATTTCTTCCCAAAAATAAGTGAGTTCATAATATAACATTAAAATAATGTTTTTAAATAATACTTGAGAATAAAATATCAGCCATAAATTGACGGATTGTCACAGGAGGTGTTACTCTTGAGCTAAGAAACATTGAGGACAATGTTTGGTTTTAGCATGGGGGAGTCAATCGATATAATCGCTTGCAATTGCTTTTGTCGTGTCCAAACGTATTCTTTTTCTCATTTTTCAATAAAATTTTAAATTTTTTGTGTTATTTTTAAATAAATAAGTGTTTTTGACACGAATGTAGGCTTTAAATAAGAATAGTTTTTGACTCGACTTGGTTTTTAACCTTAGCTTTTCCTTAACGTATTTGAATTAAGTTTTGCTAGGCTATTATGTAGGGAGCTTTAAAACGCGAAGGTCTTAATTCATACGAGTTAAGAACAAGAACTTTTCGCAAGCTCCTATAATTGATCCTAGAAAGTCGTCTATCAAGGGAACTTTAAAACGCAAATTCTAAAACTTGAAAAAGTATAAGAAGATGCAAGATCCTATAGATGACTTGAAAACCCAAAACTTTGATTTAATAGGCTAAGTATCCATTGATTTCACATTTTTGAAATTTTACAATATGGAGAACAAGAGATGATAGAGCCAATTATAAGTTTGGTATTCTTTCGGGAATTTATGTGAGTTAATTATAAGCCTATTCTCCCATCGCTTGTTAATAATTTTATTTGCAATAAATAAGGTTGAACGATTTGAAAAGTTACTTAGCTTCTAGCCCAAGATCGTTTAAAAGTTGCTCGGTATGGATTAGAGTTCATAGCCAAGGCATAACTTATTGAAGCGGGATGCGAAGATTGGCGAGTCCAAAAAGGTCCTAACAAGACATGAGGGCTATGTTTTATTGCTAAAGATCTCAAGTGATGTGAAGAATCATTTATCAAAAATCAATATGAAGGATCGAGACACACAACGAAAAGCAAAATACTCCCCAAAAGTCATGGAGAAGTCTATCCAGAAAGACCATAATAAGGTATGAGGATAAATGAAGCCAAGTCCAAAAAGGAGGCGAATCGTTGTATATCAAAATCCCAAATAAAGATTGGAGAAAAATGAAGAAGTCGTGGTCCAAGTATGAATCTCTCAAAACTTCAAGTGAAGAAATTCCTATATGAAGAGAAGACCATTATTTCGTGAACGTCTCTCAAGGTTGGAAGTATAAAAGTTGCTGCCAAATATCGGTCCGAGAAAGGTCTCAAATCGCGAAGCAAGTTATGCCAAGATATGAACTTTATGAAGTCCCGAGAAGCAGTTTTAAAAGATTTTGTCCTTTAGCTAACTATTGATTAAATCGTTCACTTTATTTTCGGCCTAATAAATTATCGAAATAAGTCAACGATGCATCCTCATGATCATTCAAGACAACAATAAAATATAAGAGATACACTTAGGAATAAGGGAGTCTAAGTGAATAATTGGCCCTCATGAGTTCGTGTTAGTCTACCAACTTATAATAACAATGATCTTGTTTTTGCACTTGGCATGGAAAAGTGAAAAGTCGAGGACGATGAATCTATTTGAGTTTTATGATCCTTAAAGTTATTCTTCAAATAATGAAAGTTATTTTATGTCTTTACAAAATAAAATGTCAAAAGTTGAATAATGGTGTAGTTAGAGTTTAATTTAATCATTGCGTGAGGACACGGCAATTGCTTAGCATGGGGGAGATTGATATGAGCGATTTTACTCATATCTTTTGTATCGATTGATATGAGCTTAAACTCATATCCTTTTATCAACAAATAACCCTAAAACATGAAGCAAAATACCAATTTATTTGGCAAAAACAGTGTTATGTGGTATGTTTGTGTTTGTGTACACTTATGTAGGTAAAAGGATACATTTTCAAGCAAACAAAGAAAAATCAAGCTCAAATGGATGAAAAAGACAAAGAAGGATCAAAAGTGACAAGACTTTGAAGTACAAGGACCTATCTTGACAAGTTGTCAAAGTTGAAGGACTAAAGTGCAAATATTGTAAAAAGTCAAGATTCAAGTCAAACTTGGTCAACTCTCAAGTCAACTCAGTCAAAGGACCATTTTGTTCAAGAATGAAAGTTGAAGGACCAAATATGTCAAAAGAATGAAGCTGCTAGCTTGAAAATACAATCTGCCAACTTTGAGGACCAATTCTGCCAATATTGGAAAGTTATTCAAAGTTAATCCATGTGCTCAACATTTCAGCCAATGAGAAGAGAGGAAAGTGATCACACGGATTGAGCAATTAATATCCACTCAGCCGACATGCATTAAATACCCAATCACAACAGTTGAATCCGTGTGATCAACTTTTAGCCAATCAAATTGTGACACGTGGCGTCTTCTTCATCAAATAAATTTACCAGGATCGTGTTTGAGCTACAAGCCATTTCATGGAAAGATTTCAACACCAAAGTTGATCATTTTGAAGAGACGAACACAATGGTGCCAATCAATTAACATATCATCCACTCAATCAAGAAACCCCAAATCCTTGTTCATACCTGCAAATTCCATTACGCAGAATTGTACACGTGGCAAGCTGGGATTGGTTCTGACACGTCACCAACCCCAACTAACTTCTCCTTCATGCCTATAAATAGATGATAGGACTTCATTTGTAAATGGTAGCCTAGTTTTGTAAAAACACATAGTTCTAAATTTCCTTTCAACTTTCCTCCATTTTTACCCTAGCTACTCAAGAGTCTGACAAACTCTTGAGTTAGTTAGTTAGTTAGTAGCTTCCTAACAACTTTGTAACCGTTTTCATTGAATAAATTTCAAATTCACCATTTCCCGCCAAAACTGTTCTTCCTATTCCTGTTCATTTCCTGCTGCTATTGGTTACTTGAGTTGTTGTTTTGTGTTTGTTATGATCATTGATTGATCATAACTGACATTGGAGAAGTTTGTTAGCTGATTGATCAGAATTCAGTTCATTCCTTGATTTTTGAAGATTTTCAAGCATGATGATAGTTTCTGTTGATTGATTGCTGTTCTTGTTGATTAATTGGTTTCCTAGTGATAAGGTGGTGGTTATCACTAGGCTAAGAGAGCTCAACGCTCCTCTTCTTCCCAAAGGATTACTACAATAGGTTATAAAAGTTATTGTTTCAATTCCTCTCAATAAGTTAACTGCATGCTTTCTTTCTTAGTGTAATCTTGGTGTTGGTATGATAAAAGTTGTTTAGAGTTGCTGATTCTGTGATCTTTTGTATGCTTATAGCTTAATTCTTGTTTACTTGTTCTTTGATTTGGATTTAGTCATAGCTTATTGCTTAATTCAGTAATTTTTGGCCTAGTAGCTTGATTGTATTACTAGTAGTGATAAGAACTTGTTCACTTCTTTTAAGCCTTTCATTTTGATCACTAAGTCTAGTTTGTTAAAGCATTTGATTCAGCTTAATTCAGATCTTAAATAGTCTTAACAAATTTTCATACAAATCAGTAAAGGAGTGTTTGGGACTAGCTTAAAAAGAGTTTTCAAGAATTGAGTTTTGGTTTGTTAAAGTTCATTTGCAGTTAAAAGGTGTTTTTCAAGTGTTCTTAGTCATTTGCAAGTCAAAAAATATAGTCAAACAGGCAAATGGCACTTAAAATGTTTGGGTCAGTCTTATGCAGTTTGGTCATTTAGAAACTTGTCATTTTCATTTGATCAGTACTCACTCAATACTTAATGAAATTGGATCAAATTTGTTCTCAGTCATAGCTTATATCATATAGAATTAGATTCCAAGAGGATTTTCTACAGTATTCAATAAGCAGTTAGGAATAAGTAAAATTCAGTTAAGCAATCTTAAGTGAAGTTTCTGTAACTTGAAAACTGGAAATCTGTATCTCCTTATCCTATTCATAAACATGCCCATTTTTCTTCACAAATCCTCTTAAGTCATTGAGTTACATGATTTTTGAGAGAATCAGCTTTTTGAAAAATAAGCTGGTCAACGCTTGGTCAACATAAGCTCATTTTCAGTTTAATGCAAATTTAGAGCTTATTACTTGATGAAAAATGTTCTAGTTTGATTTCCCGTTCATTATTTGGATAGCTTAATCAGTTTCAATAAAAAAAAATCAAGTTGTGACTGATTAGATTTTGCTATAGCTTATTTTGTGCTTATTGATAAGCACTCATTTGCTTATTTTGAATCTTTAGCCAATTCCCTTTGACACACGTAGCTTATTTTGGATTTGAAAAGTTTTGAAACTTGTCTCATCAAATTTGGTTAAGAAATAAGCTCAAACGAGCTTATTTTCAAGCTTATCCCGTTTTTGACTTAAATAGTTTTCATAATTGCACTTTGGTCCCTATTGTTCTAAACAGTTTGTATACTTGGCTAAATTTCCATGTTTTTAGGGTTTGCAAGTGTTTAGTCCTTGTAGTTTGTAAAGTTGTTAATTTCAGTTAGCAATTTGTTAGTTTGTTATACTTTTGGTTAGTTGGTTATAAATTTTGCAAGTTTGATCCTTGTAGTTATCTGTTTTACACTTTAAGTCCCTAGAATTGTTAGAATCTACATTTCAAGCATTTATCTTCCATAGAATTTACATTTTCAGTCCTTTTAGTTTCATATTTTGCATTTTGAATTTACTTGAATAAAAATTTGGTATTTGCAATTTGTTTTACATATAAGTAGGTAATATTTTTCCGTTTTGCAAGGCTTTGATTGAATTAGCAAATAGAATATCCAAGCAAGTTTAACAACCAAGAACAATTAAGAACCCGATATTGGTTGGACTTTCTATTAGCGAGAACTGAGAAAAAACGAACTGCATTATACACAATTTCAAATGGCGCCGCTGCCGGTTCTTTGACTACACGAGAGACTATCGATTGACGGTTTTCATTGGCTTTTGGGATCCGTTCACTTTGTGAACGTTATTTTTACGTATCATAAATCAAAAACAAATAAAAAATCAAAAATATAAAAATATATAAAAACTAAAAAAATTAACAAAACAATTCTTTTCCTAAAGAATTGACCAAAAAAATAAAAAATCCAAAAAGCAATCTTTTTCCTAAGAGATTGCACCCAAAAATATATATTATTGGATTCTCTCGGTTTTTATGTACATATAGTATTTTCCCTTAAAAAAACTCATAAATACAAAAATATTTTCCATATATTATTATAACGTATACGTATAAGAACAACCAATCTACATATCTTCCATAAGTATTGCCGAGGCAATACACCGTGTTGAGGGGCGTTCCGGTCCTTGACACGTGTATCGATCAAACAAAATAAAGCAAGAATAGATAAATACTCTCAATAAGCAACAATTCGAAGAATACGAACATTTAAGTGAATAGAAAGGCGATGTGCTATAAAATGCCATCTAAGGGTCAATAGGTACTTAAGTGCTTCGCGCCACCTAACCCCCCGTTCACTTGTAAGTATTCTAAGAAGGAAGGCTTCATTGAGGGTCTTGCACCCAAGTAGTACATACGTATAGTGTTATTTTCTTGTGGATATTTAATATTGAAACTCGAAGAGGATAATCTATTTCTCTTCAAAGTCACACGAGAGCTTCTCTCTCATTCCTCGTATTGAGTTGCATGCTCACTCGCGGGCGTGCACAAATACCGATTGGTGTACAACCTCTTCCTCCGAAAAGGAAGAAAAGAGAAAGAGTAAGACCACCACCATCCACCAAGCCGATCACGAGAATCGTGCTTTGACTCCACCACAAGAAGCCATGGCTATTGATAATCGCACTTTGTATGAACGTATGCAATCCAACATTCATGGATATTCTAGTGCCATCAAGATTCCCGACTTTCCCGCTAACACATTTGAGCTACATACATCTATGATCAATATGGTTTCACAATCACCTTTCTTTGGTAACAAGAATGAGGATCCTCATGCTCACCTTAAGAGATTCCTTTCACTTTGCAATACCATTAAGCATAATGGGGTTCCACATGAGGTGATTAGGTTGATGTTAGTGTCATTTTACTTAGAGGGAATTGCTAAGCATTGGTTAGACACCCAACCACCCGATAGTATCACCACATGGGATGGTTTCACCACTAAGTTTTTGAACAAGTTCTTCCCTCCACACCCTGGGAAAGAGACTGTAATCGCTGCCGAGAATAAACATGCTGTGCCGGGTGACTGGAATCCTCTGAGGCCATTCTTGATGATGGACCCTCCGGCAACTTTAGAAGCCTTGGTTCGTAAGGGCTCTTATCTTGAACTTCACTACCTGGATCCTCATCTCTTGAACTCGTTCTGGCAGCTAGTTTAATGGTACCGGAACACTTATTTCTTTCTCAGTGCTTTCTTTAGGCTCCTGGCTGCTCGTTGGTAGAACACAACCCATATGATATTGAGCTTGAGCAAGACTATGGCTTTGAGGACTTTAATTATGGGCTTTCAACAAAAACCTAGTCAATCCTTTAGTGATGCTTGGGAAGAGTATAGTGAGTTGTTGAGGCGATGCCCTAATCATGGATTGGATCAAGTTCACCAAATCAACCTCTTTTATGATGGCCTTAAATCTCACCACCAAGATTCACTCAATGCTTCCGCGGGAGGGAATATTCTTCTTAAGACTTACCAAGAGGCTTTGGACATCATTGAGACTAAGGCAATGGTTCAAACAAACAATCCATTTGAAGAAAAGGTTCATGTTATCCAAAACAATTCTCAAACCCCTTGTGACAACCAACTCCTCAAGTTTCAAGAAGAGATTTTTCAAAGGATGGATAGAGATAGTGAGAAGAATTTGCAAGTACAACTAGAGATGCTTCAAGCTTTTAAGAACTTGTCATTGAACAATTCCACAAATAATGTGAATGCCATCACCATTTCTTGTGTTACTTGTGGAGGTCCCCATTCTTATGAACAATGTGATAAAGTGCAAGGGTATCAAGGGGAATGATATGCTTACCAAGAGGAACATCGTGAACACTTCAAGCCTAATATCAATCCAAATAACCTTTCTTACAAATCCCAAAACTACCTTTCTCCACCCGGCTTCCCACCCCCACCACCCACCCAAATTCCACAAAATACTCCTCAAATTTTACCAAGGAATCAAGGGCAAAGACCACCATACCAAGGAAATAACTACAAGGCACCCAATCAATTTCAACCTCAAGCAAATACCTTTTATCCACCAAATCAAGGATTTAACTCCCAACCTTTACCTTTCCAACCTCAAGGTTTTCAAGGTTATGTGCCACAAGAGTTTAACACAATGGATCTCTTACAAAAAATGAATCAAGAGAATGAAAGGAAGTTCCAAGCTATGGAGAAGAAAATGAATGACCAATTCAATAGGGTTTTGGTGGTATTAAATCAAAGACCACAAGGGGCTTTACCTTCCAACACACAAACAAACCCTAGGGCCAATGTCAATGCTATTACAATAAGGAGTGGAACAACACCAAAGGATCCTTCACCTCCTAAACCTCCTATTGTTCAACCCACTTGTGCTCCTACTTGTGACAAGCCCTCTACCTCTACTTCACCACCTCAAAATGCTTCCATTTCAAATCCTATGCATGAAACACTCAATAAGGAAAATCCTTCATCCACACCTCAACCACAACCAAAACCAAGTCTTCCTTATCCCTCAAGATTGAGAAAAGAAAAGCTTAAGAACAAGGATGATATCCAAGTTTCTAACTTTTTGAGGATGTTCAAGCAACTTAACATCAATATCTCCTTTGCGGAAGCCTTAGCTAATATGCCTAAGTTTGCTAAGATGATTAAGGACTTGCTTTCTAACAAGGAAAGATTGGTGGATTTGCCTAATGCTTCATTGAATGAAAATTGCTCCGCGGTTTTGCTTAAGAAGTTGCCTACTAAGCTTGGAGATCCGGGGAGGTTTTTGATTCCTTGTAATTTCCCGGGGGTAGAAAATTGTATGGCTTTAGTGGATTTAGGAGCAAGCATAAATCTTATGCCATTATCGGTTTGGAAGAGACTTTCACTTCCCGAGCTCACTCCTACTAAGATGACTCTTGAGTTGGCCAACCGTACTATAGCTTATCCGGTGGGAATTGCGGAGGATGTTTTTGTTGGGGTTGATAGATTTACATTTCCCGCGGATTTTGTGGTGGTTGATTATGATATGGATCCTAGAGTGCCTTTGATTGTTGGTAGGCCATTTTTGAGAACGGGTCGTACTTTAATCGATGTGGCGGAAGGAGAACTTACAATGCGGGTAGGAGATGAGAGAGTTGTGTTTAATATGGGGAAGTTGTCCAAAAAGTCTAATGAGCCCGAAGCGGTAAAACACATTGATGTTGTGCATGAGGAGGAAACACAAGATGATCTTCTTGATGAAGTTTGTGATGAGTACTTTTATGAAGCTTGCTCAAGTGGAGATTATGATTACCCTCATATTGAGACCATTGCTTCCATTACTTCCTCCTTGGATTTTCATGAACCTCAAGAGCTAAACTTTAGTGAAATCCCATATGACAATCCATTTTTCCACAATGATAATCTTAATCATGAGGACTTAAGTGATGAGGAATCTTTTCTTTGTGATTCACCAACATATGATGACTATAGTGATGATGAGCTTTCTACTTGTGACTCTCCATTTGTTGATGATCACACTACCTTTGGCTTTGAGGGATCACCAATTTTTGATAGTCCAATCTATGATGTTTATGGTGATGAAGAGGATTCTATAATGGATGAGAGTGATGAGTTTTTAGTGGAGGATATATCTTTTGAGTATAATCTTGGTTACCTTGATGAGGAGGGGGACATACTCTATTTAGAATCCCTATTGGATGAAGATCCTTCACCTTTTTCCTTGCCCATTTCACCCTTTCAAAGTGATAAAGGAAAACAAGTCATGATGGTTCCTTCCAAGAGCTTGTTGTTACCCATGCCTTCACAACCTTTCTCTCACAATGTGATTTACAAAGGAGAATCTTCTAAGGCAACCAACACTTATTGTTTTCCCATCAAGGAACGGATTTTTGATCCTGGCATAGAGCTTGCTAAATCATCTCAGTATCCATCTGATGCAACAAAAGGAAACCCTGTGAAAGATTTGAGAGCTTTACATCATCACCTTGGGAAGAACATATGGGAAACCATTTTAGAGAACTACACCTCATTCTTTTCACCATTGCTTGGGAAGCTAGTTGTTGAATTGTGTTATAAGTGGGAGGGTAATTATGTATTTGATCCTGGGGGATATTTATGGAGTTTTGATAAATGAACACTTGTTTTACCTCATCATGGAGATTTTTCTTAAAAAAGGGCAAAATTTTTCTTCTCCATGATAGGTTTTAGACACTTTTAAGTGTGGGACGAGTCGAGCTAGAGACTCATTAACTCAAGCATCGTATAACTAGGTTTAGAGTGTTGTAGGTTAGAAATAAAGGTATAGATTGGAGATAAGTGTAGGGGAGACCTTCTTTTGTCTTCATGATTGTTTGTAGGGTTGTTCACTCATCTCATGCTTTGGAGCTTATGGAGGAGGCCCTTGTATCCGGTTCACTTCGTTACTATAGTGATTTTTCATTGACACCTTGTGCTTAAACATGATTTCACTAATAGTTGTACTTTCCTTAA
This sequence comes from Glebionis coronaria, assembly GCA_025667525.1. Classification (NCBI taxonomy): domain Eukaryota; kingdom Viridiplantae; phylum Streptophyta; class Magnoliopsida; order Asterales; family Asteraceae; genus Glebionis; species Glebionis coronaria. The sequence continues at coordinate 134,594,014 of CM046874.1, read as the reverse complement.
CTTGGGTTAAGCAAAGTCTATTCATTGTCATAAGTGTAGGGGAAGTTTTTATACTTCCATGCTCTTAAACATTGAGGACAATGTTTAGCTTAAGTGTAGGGGGGTCTTCTATCGAAGTGACCTTACCTAGAACTTGTCATTGTCTTGCATGATAACATGGAAAATTGAATTTTCAACATTTTTCAAATTTTTGATCTACTTTGGCCAACAAAAATATGCATTCATAATTTTTGCATCAATCATTTTTGCATAACACATTTGCATTGTATATATTTCTTCTTTTACTTTTCATCAAAAATATATAAAAAAGAAAATATAAAATAAAACATGGTTTTAACAAGTTTAGATTTCTTTGACATATTAGGCCCGCCATGGATATTTTGACTCAACCCGAGTTTGCTTATCTTAGCATTCTCTAGCTAGTATCCTTAACCATGTAGTCCTTCATTGGTCTATTAGGCTAAGCATCCACCAATCTCATTATTTGAGATTTTAAATTTGTGGAGAATGGGAAATGATAGAGTTGAAGCAAGTATAAAAGGGCTAGATAGACTTCATGGCAATTACTTGTGGCTAAACCCTTCTCTTCTTTACCTCTATTTTCTTCGCATTTATATAATTGTTAATAAATAATCAAGTACGGTTTTAATTGGTTTGTAATCTCTTATGCATTTTTGACTAATCATTCATGGTTGATATGAGTACGTCTTAAGATTCTAAGTTAGCACGTTTTATGTGTACTAGACTTATGTCATGCTCCATATTTAGCGGGTGTTTTTCCTTTTCTTCTTTTCAAATTTCTTTGTGATGAATAAAGAAAAATAAGAGCGGCTTATGAAAAAAAATGAGTGGCTAGAAAAAAAGAAGAAAAGAAAAAGAAAAGAAAAAGAAAGAAAAAGAAAAAAAAAAAATAAAAAAAAAATAATGCAAGACTCCCAAGAGGGGCAGTGTGGTGTTAATTATAGTGACTATTGAGTTCCAATATTACCTTGACGGGTTGCGGGGATTCAATATATTGCTCCAATCCAATATTGCCTTGACGGGTTGCGGGGTTGAAGATCCAAAGTCTCAAAAAGATGGCGGATGTAAATTATTGCGTGAGTTTTATTTTTCTTTCCTTAGCGAGTGTGTAGCTACTTATGAAAGCATGACATGAGGATTTTACACATAAGGCGAATGACTTATTACTCTTGAAACGGACTTGTATTAATTGTGAGCGGTTTTTCAAGTAATGGATAAGAGGATTACTTAGGATTAAAACCGTGCTTCCTTATTTTTGGATTTTACATTTCTTATACTTCACACTTGAAATAATGACAAATTTGCCTACAAGCAATTTGCTCAAATAATAACCGGTTCCACATTTAATTGTCATGAATAAGTTGATGCACTTTTTACTTGTGAATGCAATGACCCCATTTTTAAGCTTGGTATGGGGAAAGTGAAACTTGAGGGTGATAAATGTCCATGGTACCCAAGCCCTAATCTAAGCCACTGAATTCTTTATGAGTTATTTCCATCAAAACCATTTCAAGAAAAATAAAAAAGAAATAGATAGAATTGTATTTTGTTCATTGCATTTTTAAAAGTCAAAATCATGCATCATTTAGTTTAGAGTAGTGTAGATGCATCTCATATGGCCAAGGTGGATTAATTATGAGGGAAATGTAAATTTGAGCTTTAATATATAATATTGCATGAGGACATGACAATGTTCAAGTGTAGGGGAATTTGATATGAGCTTAAACTCATATCCTTTTATCAACAAATAACCCTAAAACATGAAGCAAAATACCAATTTATTTGGCAAAAACAGTGTTATGTGGTATGTTTGTGTTTGTGTACACTTATGTAGGTAAAAGGATACATTTTCAAGCAAACAAAGAAAAATCAAGCTCAAATGGATGAAAAAGACAAAGAAGGATCAAAAGTGACAAGACTTTGAAGTACAAGGACCTATCTTGACAAGTTGTCAAAGTTGAAGGACTAAAGTGCAAATATTGTAAAAAGTCAAGATTCAAGTCAAACTTGGTCAACTCTCAAGTCAACTCAGTCAAAGGACCATTTTGTTCAAGAATGAAAGTTGAAGGACCAAATATGTCAAAAGAATGAAGCTGCTAGCTTGAAAATACAATCTGCCAACTTTGAGGACCAATTCTGCCAATATTAGAAAGTTATTCAAAGTTAATCCATGTGCTCAACATTTCAGCCAATGAGAAGAGAGGAAAGTGATCACACGGATTGAGCAATTAATATCCACTCAGCCGACATGCATTAAATACCCAATCACAACAGTTGAATCCGTGTGATCAACTTTTAGCCAATCAAATTGTGACACGTGGCGTCTTCTTCATCAAATAAATTTACCAGGATCGTGTTTGAGCTACAAGCCATTTCATGGAAAGATTTCAACACCAAAGTTGATCATTTTGAAGAGACGAACACAATGGTGCCAATCAATTAACATATCATCCACTCAATCAAGAAACCCCAAATCCTTGTTCATACCTGCAAATTCCATTATGCAGAATTGTACACGTGGCAAGCTGGGATTGGTTCTGACACGTCACCAAACCCAACTAACTTCTCCTTCATGCCTATAAATAGATGATAGGACTTCATTTGTAAATGGTAGCCTAGTTTTGTAAAAACACATAGTTCTAAATTTCCTTTCAACTTTCCTCCATTTTTACCCTAGCTACTCAAGAGTCTGACAAACTCTTGAGTTAGTTAGTTAGTTAGTAGCTTCCTAACAACTTTGTAACCGTTTTCATTGAATAAATTTCAAATTCACCATTTCCCACCAAAACTGTTCTTCCTATTCCTGTTCATTTCCTGCTGCTATTGGTTACTTGAGTTGCTGTTTTGTGTTTGTTATGATCATTGATTGATCATAACTGACATTGGAGAAGTTTGTTAGCTGATTGATCAGAATTCAGTTCATTCCTTGATTTTTGAAGATTTTCAAGCATGATGATAGTTTCTGTTGATTGATTGCTGTTCTTGTGGATTAATTGGTTTCCTAGTGATAAGGTGGTGGTTATCACTAGGTTAAGAGAGCTCAGCGCTCCTCTTCTTCCCAAAGGATTACTACAATAGGTTATAAAAGTTCTTGTTTTAATTCCTCTCAATAAGTCAACTGCATGCTTTCTTTCTTAGTGTAATCTTGGTGTTGGTATGATAAAAGTTGTTTAGAGTTGCTGATTCTGTGATCTTTTGTATGCTTATAGCTTAATTCTTGTTTACTTGTTCTTTGATTTGGATTTAGTCATAGCTTATTGCTTAATTCAGTAATTTTTGGCCTAGTAGCTTGATTGTATTACTAGTAGTGATAAGAACTTGTTCACTTCTTTTAAGCCTTTCATTTTGATCACTAAGTCTAGTTTGTTAAAGCATTTGATTCAGCTTAATTCAGATCTTAAATAGTCTTAACAAATTTTCATACAAATCAGTAAAGGAGTGTTTGGGACTAGCTTAAAAAGAGTTTTCAAGAATTGAGTTTTGGTTTGTTAAAGTTCATTTGCAGTTAAAAGGTGTTTTTCAAGTGTTCTTAGTCATTTGCAAGTCAAAAAATATAGTCAAACAGGCAAATGGCACTTAAAATGTTTGGGTCAGTCTTATGCAGTTTGGTCATTTAGAAACTTGTCATTTTCATTTGATCAGTACTCACTCAATACTTAATGAAATTGGATCAAATTTGTTCTCAGTCATAGCTTATATCATATAGAATTAGATTCCAAGAGGATTTTCTACAGTATTCAATAAGCAGTTAGGAATAAGTAAAATTCAGTTAAGCAATCTTAAGTGAAGTTTCTGTAACTTGAAAACTGGAAATCTGTATCTCCTTATCCTATTCATAAACATGCCCATTTTTCTTCACAAATCCTCTTAAGTCATTGAGTTACATGATTTTTGAGAGAATCAGCTTTTTGAAAAATAAGCTGGTCAACATAAGCTCATTTTCAGTTTAATGCAAATTTAGAGCTTATTACTTGATGAAAAATGTTCTAGTTTGATTTCCCATTCATTATTTGGATAGCTTAATCAGTTTCAATAAAAAAAATCAAGTTGTGACTGATTAGATTTTGCTATAGCTTATTTTGTGCTTATTGATAAGCACTCATTTGCTTATTTTGAATCTTTAGCCAATTCCCTTTGACACACGTAGCTTATTTTGGATTTGAAAAGTTTTGAAACTTGTCTCATCAAATTTGGTTAAGAAATAAGCTCAAACGAGCTTATTTTCAAGCTTATCCCGTTTTTGACTTAAATAGTTTTCATAATTGCACTTTGGTCCCTATTGTTCTAAACAGTTTGTATACTTGGCTAAATTTCCATGTTTTTAGGGTTTGCAAGTGTTTAGTCCTTGTAGTTTGTAAAGTTGTTAATTTCAGTTAGCAATTTGTTAGTTTGTTACACTTTTGGTTAGTTGGTTATAAATTTTGCAAGTTTGATCCTTGTAGTTATCTGTTTTGCACTTTAAGTCCCTAGAATTGTTAGAATCTACATTTCAAGCATTTATCTTTCATAGAATTTACATTTTCAGTCCTTTTAGTTTCATATTTTGCATGTTGAATTTACTTGAATAAAAATTTGGTATTTGCAATTTGTTTTACATATAAGTAGGTAATATTTTTTCGTTTTGCAAGGCTTTGATTGAATTAGCAAATAGAATATCCAAGCAAGTTTAACAACCAAGAACAATTAAAAACCCGATATTGGTTGGACTTTCTATTAGCGAGAACTGAGAAAAAACGAACTGCATTATACACAATTTCATCGATAAACAATGAATTAAAGCATTAAATGTTCGAGTATTGCCTTGTATACGCTTGTTTTGTTGTTTGATGTGTGTAGGTACAAAGTTCACGAAAACCGGCGAAAACGACACGAGATTGATGAAAAGATCGACAAAGCCGATATCAAGTTATTTTACTCACGGATTTATCGAGTTGAGGACAAGTGGGTCCCACATTTGGGAAATGGGCTTAAAAGCCCATTTAAAGAAGTCTTATTCACTTTTAAAGTCTAAAAGCCCAATTTGCTTGAAAAATATAAAACGGATGAATTGTATTGCATTCTTGGTCCAAGTTTTGGGTAAAAGCCCATTTAGACGAAATTGGGACGGTGGAACTTTATTTTCAGTCCAAATCAAAGCCCAAGCAGCAAACGCTGAAGAGTTAGCTTATATAACTGTTATTTTTGGTCAAACCATTTATTCACCCACTCAATAACTTTCGATACTTCCAATGTGCACTTATCCCTCTCCTCCATTTCCTATAACCAGACGCAGCTTTTTACTATTCACAAAAAAAAACCTAATCCCAAAAGTTAAAAATAAATTGGGGGTTTTGGTAAACACGTGTGTTGCACACGATGGGGAATTAATTCCCCATGTTTTCGGAGGTAGAAGATGGAGAGAAGCAGCGACGTGGCGATTTTTTATTGGAGGCAACACCTCATTCTTCCAAATCCACCAATCAAAAGGCTCAAAACAAGCACAACTAGCACAAATCAGTGCCACGTTGGCGATCTGTGTGATCAAAGCCCTTTTTCAGCCATAGGATCAAAACAACCATGAGAGAGAGAAGATTTAAAGGCTAAGATGGAAGAGGAATATTCCTTGGAAGATTCGGGGATCCCTCCTCAGCAGCCTTGGGATGGCTATAAAAACCCCCCAATTATTCTGTAATCGGCATCCCTTTTTCTTTCTTAGAGTTATAATGCTAGTTTTAAATTAGAATTGTATTTTTCTTTTATAAAAAGTTGTAATGAATCTTTGAGTTAATAAAGAATTTCGTTTCTTAGTTTATTGATCTTTTACTGTTTCATGCTTTAATGGTGTTTTAAGTCTTGCAATCTTAATTTATAACTCGTTATAGTCAAGTGTTACTCATATTAGCTTAATTGATAGTTAATGTGATTAATTGAGGAGGAAAATAGGGAATAAGATTAGTCCACTGACTAAGCTTAATTAAACTGCTGGTTCAAGATTCATAGTGGTGTTTTTGGTTCGAGTAATGGTGTTTTATGGTGGTCTTGATCGAATGAGTTATACGGCTCAGCGCCGCTTCTACGTCTCAACGGGTTTCTCCAAATGGTATATTTTTTTTGACGATGATTCCTGATTGTTTTATTTAGTTATGTTAGTTTGAGTGATTTATTGGTTACTGATTTGTTATGCTATAGATAGGATTAATCACTTGTATGTTTTTCGTTAACGAGATAATCAGAGTTTGATAGATGGTTTACGATTGTATTCTTTAACACCCCCAAATTTACACGTAGCGGAATACATCTTTGGGTGCTAAACAATGATACAACAACACATAATTTATAAAGAACGACTCGAAAAGAGACGTTTTAGATTTATCGTTCCTAAAACATTTGTCAGAGTAGCGTAGTCCCAAGTAATCGTTACCAAAAGATAAGTTAAAACAACATATTAGTTTGTTTTAAAAATGGAACGATAAATAAATCAAAGAGTTTGAACAACAAAAGCAGTGCACAACTTCATTCCCCGTGACCTCCAAGCTTCCACTTCTTGATTATCTGAAATACATGTGAGTAAAACAATCAGCAAAAATGCCGAGTGAATCTATAGGTTTATGAAATCAATTTGAACAGAAGCAAAGATTATAAGTTTGTGGCATGCTTATTAGCATCAAATAATAATTCGCATCAACAATAATAATTGTATATAGCATAAATTGCAATAAGCTCATGGAACCGAGCCCTTAGACACTCCCATATCAGTCTAATAAGACGAGAGATTTATTAATTGTCGGTTACCTCCAGATTATTGGTACATTGCCGTATACCTGACTTCTCAATACAATATGCTCAAACAGTGTGGAGGTCGGGCCTAAGCTTCTATGACAAGTCCACAAAAACTGAACCGGGGCGGCTTCCCCCATAGATCTATTAATTGTACTAGCGGTTAACCCATCATAGGTTAATTAATGGTCCATAATTGAGGTTTTAACAAAGGCAATCACTTAATGCAATTTAAAGGCAACCACGGGTCCATTCATAGAGGGACAAAGCATACCATAAAAATCTTGTGTTCTAAGTTTATAAAACATGTATTCCCCCTCGCGGGTTTAAAATCATTTAATAACTAGAATAAAGCGAGGCTATAGACTCACGTTGATAATGAAAGGCGGATTATCGGCTACGGGCGTGCTTCGGTCACGGAAACCTATATAAATAATAATCGGTCTTAGACTCTTGTCTAATGACTTTTATCAAAATAACAATATACATATGATGATTTTGTACATATGATGATGATCAAGTGGGTTTATATATCCTTGTTTACTCATTTTAGTGTTTACGTTTTGGTAACTTTTTACTAGTTTACTAGTTTTACCTACTTACCTATTTTAAGTCCAATAAGCTTAGTATAAGTTCTTTAACTTGTTTTAATCCATTTTATACCTATATTATCAGTATCTATACTTTCCATGTTGGGCCCAAATGGGTTAAGCCCGATAAGTTCTTTTTATAAGTGTTTATCTTATTTAGTCCAATTATTAGTCCAATATGCTTATTTAGCTCGTTAATGTCCGTATGTCCTATAGTTCGGGTTTTATCGGTTTTTACTTGCATTAGTTACTTATATATCAGTATATGACTTTTATAAACTTTACATTAGACGGGTTTGATCGTATAAGTTATTTGGCGAAAAACGTTAATTTTACGGTAATAGCCGAAAAAGTCGTAAAAATCATGTTTATAGTTTTTATTACTTATAAGTATTATTCCACAACCATTTATATAATTCATCCATTTAATTAACCTTTTACATATTTATATAAATAAGTTTCATAAGTTAGTGGGTTTTTATTTTACATTTTATACAAAAAAAATTTGAGTGCTTATTTAATAATAATAAACATTAATTCTCAAAATCTGATTTTTATTTTCATGTTCACCATTTTTATCATATCTAGAGTTCTACAATGAATTAGAAGCTCATTTCTGGGTGGCATGATCTTCATATTATGTGCTACATTTAACTTAGTTATAGCTACTGCTCATTTTAAGTTTATCTATGCTTAACAGTCCCCACAAAACTGCTTATTCAGATTAGAACACCCAACTTGTTTTGATCATATCTCACTCATTATATTGATTCCATTGCATGGCCAACTCTCACATGTGTATAATATCTTGTACTTACTGTAAATGGATTATACCATGCAAGTTTATCAGTTCAAGTTTTAGTTATATACTGTTTTTATACAGCCAACTAAATAATCATTATTTTAGCCTTATTTCTCATGGTTATTAACATTTTTAAGCATATTTATCAACACTTGATCCCCACACAACGTTTTTATCATCATATATACATCATATACATATACAAAATAAAGAAAATACATTTGTTCTTTACAAAAATAACAAGAGAAAATGGAGAGGATGATCTTCTTTACCAACCAAGTGTATTTCTTGTTTTTGGAAGACAAGAACTTGATGAACACCACAAGTAACTCCAAGATCATCAAACACCAAGAACAATAGTTGAGAAATCAGCCCTAGGACACAAGCAAATCACCTCCAATGTTGTTAATATGGCCACCAAATGATAAAGGCTTCAAGATAACTCCATGATAGAGCTAGTAAACATGTATTTCATGGATAGAAAAGATCAAAAGGGGTGTTTGTAGCTTGAATATGGACGGCAATGGTGGAAGGTTTTGAGAGGATTTGTGTTGGTTTGCATGTAAGTAAAGATGGAAATGAGTTAGTTGCTAGTTTTGAGTTAGTGGAAGTGGAATGAGTAGCTTAAGGTGTAAGCTTGACTTACACATGTAAACACTTAGCTAGCATGATGCCACATATGGTTGTGGTGTCATGTTGGTGCCATCCAAGTTAGCTAGTGGGGTGGGATAATGTATTTTGTCCCACCTCACTAATTTACGGGTATCCCTCGATTCTAGTTTTCTCGATTTGCGTGCCCTCGGGTCGTTTCACGAAAAACGTTTTTATAAATTATGAATCAACGTCACAAAACGAATCCAATAAAAATTGTCTCATCAAAAACGGAGTTCAAAAACGTAAATACGTAATCCTAAGGTTTCTGGTTTAGTCGTAAGGGACGCTAAATTATGCACGTAAGTCCAAATTTAAATCCGTAAATTGTGAGTTCGTCAAGCAACACAAAAATAAGTTTCAAAATATTATACGAGAAAATATTTCACTACCTAAAAATGTTAGATTGTACTTTTTAAAAGTTTAATCGCACACGAAAAATAATAATATAACGACTCGATACGTAATTAAAACGATATCGTCGAAAGTATTAAATATCGAAACTATCGATAATAAAATATAAAAATTTTGGCATCCGTCGGTATCGCGATCACTAGTAGTCCTCGTTGCTCGTCAAAATATTAAAATATAATATTTAATATCGGTTTCAACTTAAACAGTTAAACATAATAATATTTAACGTTATAAAATACTTCAAAATAATTGAAAATAGAATTAAATTATGACCTGATTTTTACGGGTTTTACATATTCTGTTTCGAATCTGGTTTTGCATTACTTTGTTAAGCTTTTGTGAATGAAAATTACTGAATCTGTCGTCGTTTGATTGTTTATTGATTACATGAGGTTGATTATTAAGTGATGTTGTTAACTGTCCAACCTCAATCAGATTTACTTCTCGGTTTACTTTGAAGCTCGCTGTTAATGAGTAGGAGTCTAAAATGTCCGATAATTTATTTAAGATTTACTGTCAATGGAATTTATGTTTGTATGTTACTATAGCTATGAGTAAATGCTGAGTTTACTTGGGATGTCTTAGTTGTTGATTTTCAGTCACCTGCTGGATGCGTTCATTTGCTTGTTTTGTGATTATTTTCTGTATCGGCTTAGCTTGTCTTTGATTTGGTAGTAATTTTGAGTCATTCATTTATGATAATAATCAGTATTTTTATAAATTGTAATGTGCATTTAAGGTCATTAGTTAATTAGCTGATTTCATGAATGTCTGGTCTATTGAATTTGTGTTTGGGCTGCTGAATGTTTAACTGTCTAACTGTAACTATTTAGAAGTTGATTTGTATTGATTTGATTTGTTACTGATTTAATTTGCGGTATAATTTAGTGTGAATTGCTGTTTGTGATTTTAAACCTGCATCCCTCGATTGGGGGTGTTTGGTTAGCTTGCTAACACAAAATATAGAATCCAAAAATTAATATTCCAAAAAAATTCATTCCCAGGGGGTCTCGAACTCGAGACCTCCCCCTCAACAGCTCTGCGTGTTAACCACCTGCTCCTGTCACTCTTTGGGTTTTAATGCTTCTTGTTTTGTTAAAATAATACATTAGTTGGCTGTCAGTTTTAATGCATATTAATTAAATTGTTTTCTAAAGTTTAATCATGTTAATTTCTTTTATTAAGTTTACAATTAATAAATAAAAACAAAAGTTAAATAATAAAAAAAATAGTTTAATTAGTTTATTTTCAATTAATTAGATTTTTATAGAATTAGATTTATATTAAATATAGTTTTTAAGTAGATTTGTTTTAAAGTATTTTTATATAAGGTTAATTAGTTTTAAAAAGTTTAATTAGATTTTTAAATAGATTAAAAGTTATAGTTTTTAAATAGACTTATTTTTTTAGATTATTATATTAGTTTAATTTTTAATTAGTTTTATTTTTAAATAATTAATTGTTTGTAGATTTTTTTTAAAATAGCGGGGTTTAACGATTCATGCACTTTAGGTTTATTTTAAATAGTTTAAAATTGGTAGATTTAATTTGTAGTTTAAAAACCGAAAACCAATTCAAATCGATTGTCCAAATCAAAACGAAACATCTCAAATTCATAAGATCTTCGTGTACAACGAACTCGACTCACTCACGTATTTAATTGAATTCGTCATTGGTATTATTAGTCTATTACTTTTTCCTAAAGGTAATTTTCTAATTTACCCTATAACGTATCTTGATTATCACTATACACATCACGACACATCATTGGTACGTCTTTTGTGTGAAGTAGAGCTAAATAGGTACGTCCAAAGACGGCGTTTAAGTCGTAACTAGGTCAAGCAAATGTGAGACGTACGATTGTTGAAAGTTTTGTGAGACTTTGTTGAAGTTTTGTTGCGAGTTGTGAGGGTTTTTGTCGAGAGTTTGATGAGAGCTGCGAGTCGAGAGTATGTGAGACGAGGGTAACAAATTGAGAGAGTTTTGCTGTGAGCATGAGTCGTCGAGTCAAAAGCTCGTTTTAAAAATGGTGTCGTTGGGTTTCCTGCTTGTGTGTATCGAGAGAGTTGTGTAAAAGATGTATATATACACAGTAGATGAAGATAGAGTGTGAATGAGATGGAAATGCTTTCCTTTTTCTAAGGTAGTGTTTGTTTTTGGCCAAAACATCTGAATCACGTCTGCCGCTGACCAGTCAGACGCGGTCAGATGTTTTTGCCGTTTGTTTTTTCTTGTGAGTCAGAGGCGGTCAGATGTGAATCGTCTTGCCGGGTAAGAGTCAGATGTTCGGTCTTACTGGATTTTAGCTTTACAAAACCTTCACCCTCCTACGTTGAATAATTTTTTTTATATAAAGAGCTTTAAAAACTAGATCTGATAAAATTTTGATGAAGAAGATAATATCTGAGGTAGAAGAAGATGCATCGAAAAAGGAGAAATAGTACAAATTGATATATTTGATGCAAATAGAAAGTCACGTGCTTGAGTAAGAATTAAAAAATCTTTATTGGTGTACAGTACCGTAATACTTAAAAAATGATTCTAGTTATAACTTATTTTATTTTATTTTTTTAAATATAAAAGGTACTAGTAGTATGTCTGTTACTTTGTTAAATTTTTTTTTAAATTGAATATTTATAACTTTATTTTAAATTGTTTAAAAGATATATTTTTATTTTAATGAATAAACAAACATATTTTGTATTCATATGAACGTTTTAAGGCAAAATATTTGTTAAGATTGATCCGCTAAAAAAATTCTAGTATTATATCTTTTTGTTTTTTTGGTAAACTAATTGTTTGTTCTAACATTGCACTTGTAAAAATGGATAATAAAAATCATTCAGACACTTTTACAAAAACAAACAACACTATTTTATTCAGACTCGGACTTTACGACCACATCTTACTAGTAAGATGTGGTAGTCAGATCAGACTTAAAACATCTTAATGAAACAAACACCACCTAAAAGGTGACAAATTTGGTGTCCCCTCTTGCCCGACTATTCTAAAAAAGAAAAAAAAAATCTTTTCAAATGCATTTTCTTTTGCAAATGGGGGTAATCACGTGGGAAAAGTCATTTGTAAATGTCTAGTTGTAGTAGTAATTTTTATTTTATTCACCAAGTCATAAATTTCTTTTAATTAGTGTATGAGCTAGCGTCGAGTTATTTAAATGGGTCGAGGTTTTGGGTTGAGATCAATTAGTCGAGTTTTATTTAACGTGAGTTAAGTGTCGTTTAAAATGGCTAAATTAAAAGTAACGTTGAAGGCTGTCGAAGTTTTATTGAGTCAAGTCGATATTTTTATTTATAAGTTTGGTCGAGTGTTACATCAACATATATTTTGAGTATATATTTATAACTTATTCTGTGGTAATGGGTGACATGTGCGTGTGACGAATGCATTATTGCATTCTTTGACTGCGACCTACCTTAGCATTATATATTTAGGTTGCGAGATATGTTTGCTGCTTCTGTGATTTTCATATTATTTCTGTGAAATCGTTGCATTATTAAGGTGAGTTCATACCCCCTCTTTCTATTTCGAAATCGCGTTATAAATGTTTTAAATATCTTTTGGGGGAGATGCATGCTTGTTGATGTCATACGTGTTTATACGTTTTGATGATTGTTTGTGGTACATACGTGGTTATACTTTGCAAGTATTGTTTATGCTACATATTATGAATATGTGAGTGGTGTCATAGCTTCTTTTAATCTGCCTTATATGCTAATGTATTTGAGGTGTGATGATGCTTGTAACATCTTTTGTTGTCGCAAAACTATCCTTTTCTTGAATTACTTCATTGGGGTTATGCTTATGAAGATAATGCTTATTGCTTGCTTATAAACGCAAATACATGTTTCTTGATCTATTCTCTGAAGTTATCTTTGTTATGATAATGCTATGTTGCTTGCTTATGGACGCAAAATGTGTTTTGTCTTGAATCACTTCGCGGAAGTTTTGTCATGAGCTTATTGCTATCTTAACTGGGTACCCTATATGCTTGCCATTGTTTAATGGATTCATATGCTCCTATATGCTTGCCTTTGTTTAATGGATTCATATATTTTTAACCTTTATATGCTTGCCCTCGTATAATGGGATTCATATGCTTTAAAACATTTGGTTTGTGATCCAATTGAAAGCTAATCTTGAATAGCTTGATATGATTCTTGCATGTGAATCTTGCTATGATATTGACTGTGAATCTTGCTATGATCTTGATCGATCCTGAGTGTGACTCTTGCTATGATCTATGCTTCTTATATGTGATCTTGATATGAATTGTGCATGTGATCTTTATATGAATCATGCATGTGATGTTGATATGAATCTTGAATATGAACTGAATTATTTTGTGTTGGCTTTAACGCTTTTGGCTAAATACTGATTTATGACTACACTTTGTGGTGAACGTTGCTTTTGTTGCGAAACTCTGTATTTCTAAACACTTTTACGATACTACTTTCGGTAGTGGAATCTATAAACTTTTGAAGTGTCATAAACTTTTTAATAAAATTTATGAACTTACCAACTTTTTGTTGACTGTTTTAAGCATGTATTCTCAGGTACTTGACTGTATGATTATTTGGAGTCTACTTTGTGATATTTGGCATAGAATTCGTTCTCTCGGATCAAGACTCGGATGATCATGACGTAATACGCCCCAAATCTAGTGTGCTTCCGCTGGGCCTATATTGGGGGTGTTACAAAGGCCTCATTTTATAGGCATAAGGAGCCTTGTACAAGAGTCTACGTATCAACTATTTTAGGAAAAGATAAATATAGAAAATACATTGTCGATCCTATCTTTACTAGAAACATACTAGAAACATAATACGTGTAGACTAAGTCGTCTATCAATGCTTGACTTCATCCTATCAACGCTTGACATTTTCCTGTCAATGCTTGTGCTGTCAACGCTTGTTTTCTTCTTATCAACGTCCCTATTACTCCTGTCAGCGTCCAAGTGTACTGGCTATATTTTATTCCTACCAATCCTCCCCTAAACTTGATATCTACTCTAGTAATCAAGTTTCTAAATAAAAACTAAGAAATAGGAGGATTCTTACAAATCTTATCAATTAGATAATAAACAAATCTAATCAAATCTTTGGCCACATCACTTGAGTAGTCAATCTCCAGCTGTGTTGTCTTCATCTTTTCCAAAACTTCTTTGGACATGGGATACTCAGCATCCACAAGAAGGTATTCAGAAAACTTTGTAGAACTCAAATAATACACACCAGCTGCTGAATACAAACGCCACTGAAGTCCACTGATATCATCCTCAAGATCCTTCCAAACAGGATCTTCTTCATCTGGTGCACGCGTTCTTCTGAATGTTGACCAAATCTTTATTCCATTGACTGAAGTAGGTGCTTCAGTCTCATACTTGGAATGCAGTAACCTCCAAAGGTCTGCCAAGTCTTCTCTATCCATACTTGCAAATAAAGACATAAGAGTAGTAAAAGTGTGAACCTCTTTCCCATACCTGCCAATCATCCAAAACCCACTTGCATCTTCTTCATAACTACTAATTGGATTTCTGGCATCATAAGGTAACACCATTACCATATCGGAAGCTTCCATGGGTGAGAGCTTAATGCTCCTTCTAATAACAGCTTCACTAGGATTCATTTTATCCAAATCTTTAGGAAACTCAAGTGGAATTCCCTTCTTCAATGGCCTTGGTACAATCATAGCCTTCTGAATCTCAATCTCTTCTACAAGTTCTTCTTTCCTTTCATCTGAAAGAAGTCTGATAGTGTTCATCTCTTGCACTCTTGCCCAAATAGGATAAGCCTTATATTCTAACTCATCAAAGGATAAACCCTGCAATTTCTGAAAATTCCATCCTGTTTGATGACATCTGAGCAACATGTAATAAAGCTCCCTCCTATCTCTCTTCAATAGTGAGAAAACATTACTAGACTTATGCTTCAAAATTACCTTGCAATCTCTTTGAACTCTTAGAAGAATTTCCAAACCCCAAATTTGATCTGAAATTGTCAAATCTGGATTCTCCATAGTCTTATTTTCCCAAGCATGGTACATCTAAGCAACTTCTGACATATCATAATCTACCTGCAATTTTAACTCTCTAAGTTTCTCTCTTGCCAACTCCTCACCATATTCAAGTCTTTCTGGTTGTTTAATTATCATAACACTTGAATATGAACTTTCATCAATACTTCCTTCTTGCTCCTTAGAAGTAACTACAAATGGTGACTCACCAACCTTCTTCTTTTCTTGTTCCATAAGTTGTGCAACCAATATTGAATCAAATTGTACTTGTGCTGCATCCTTTGGAACTTCTGTTTCTACCATAATTCCTTTACCCTTATCTAATGGATCAATAATAGGTAAAGATGATGATGGTACCTGTGAAGACACTTCCTTGATGATAGCTGATGACTGGAATACATCAACCATATCTGCAAGTCTGTCAACGTTCAATCCTGAGTGTCAACGCCCAACTTACTCTTGTCAGTGCTTGGTGTGTCAGCGTTCAAAATCTGCTTGTTAACACCCACCTTATTCTTGCTAGTGCTTCTTGTGAACTGCTCCATCATTGCTATAAAGGATAAGTTCAAATTTGTAGGAGTAACCAAAGATGTATCAAAACCTGGTTGCTTCTTCAATTTATTAAGAGCTTCAGCAACACCCAAAGATTCTCCATCATGTGAGCCTTTGTCACTCACATGTATCTGCTCATCCTCCCCTTTGTAAGAATCCTCCATACCATGCCTACAGCATCCTCTAAAAGAACAATCCTCTCCCTCAATTGCTTGAGTTCAAGGCCTTGTGTACTGACAGTTTGTACCAGGTCTGCATTTTGCTTTTTCAAGCTAATGTAGACAGCCGTCAATTCCAACATTGTGTATGGTTCCAATCTGCCCTCCTCTAGAATAGGTATTTGACCTCCCAGAGTAGAATTATAGGGCATGGATGAGGTCTTAAAAATGTTAGGACTAGCTTGGCCTGCATCTAAGCGAGTACCAATAGTCCCTGCCTCATCCATATCACCAACCACACTTGTGGTGGTGGTTCTCTCTGCAACATGGCTAGGACCAATAGAGGAGAACACTCCAGTAGTCCTTGGGCATTTTACCAACCTAAATTCAGGGGGTGTAGAAGATGATGTGGATTGGGTGGTAGTTTGAAGGTTAAGGGGTGTTTGGGTCTGTTGTAGAAAGGTGTCAACATCTGGATTTAAAGTGTCAACGCCAACATTTAAGGTGTTAGCGTTGAAAGGATCTTGGTCAAGTTCCATGTGTTGAGGGGAAGGTGATGGTTTAGGCAATGGTTGTGGGTTAGGTTGAGGTTGTGCTGCTGCAATAACAGCAAGCATGGCTTGGGTAAGGGGTAAGTCTCTGTGAGGGGGTGAATTCATCTTACTAAAAATAGCTTTCTTTTGCACAGGGATCGCATAAAAATCATCATGATCCCTGGTGCAATACCTTTTCTCATCAAAAACCATTTGTAAAAATCGTGGGTAAGCCAAAGTCATCTTATTACCCTTGTTTTTACACATGCCATCAAAAATCAGTTTAGAAAAATTATACTTTTGCCCATTTGTAATACACACAATTGCACTAGCAATAGATCTGTTAATTTCATTATGTGTAGTACATTTGGGACTTAAACATTGAAGAATGACATGTATGAGGTACTTCCAAGCTGGGGGAAATTCCTGTTTATTATATTTGTTTAAAGTTACCTCTTCAGGGAAAGTATAACCCAAAGCTTGGAGTCCTTGTTCTATTTCACCAATGGGAAGAGTGGTTATACTATCTGCATCATTAAGATGCAAAGCCTGTCGAACCAAGGCTTCAGTAACCACCCATGGACGCCCATGGACAGTAGCTGTTAATGTAGTCACATTATTAAGTGTTGAGGAACTAACAGTGTTCCAAAACTGTTTAATATGAGTGACAGGGATGAGAGGAGCATGAGAAAGTGCATACCTAAGTGGAGATGCATTCAAATACACCACCATCTGGGTGTATTGAGGAAACAGAGCATCATCAGCCTCCAAATAAGCAATCATATTATGCTGACTTCTGAATCCCAATACCAAGTCACTTGGCAACTTAGGCGCCATTGATGTAGAAAGCTGTTTGTGAAAGATTATAAAAGATGAATTATAGGAGAAAAGTTGTTAGACAAGAATAAGATAGTACCTTATTTAAAAAGTAGGAGCCAAATTTATAGGAGGGATAGGCACATGTGATTGGTCAAATATGAGGCAAGTATTTTCAAAATATAATGATGAAAATATTGAAAAGAAAATAAGTTATCTTGTGAATTAATTAAAAGCTATCAACTCCCAAAATTACGGCCCCAATTTTCGTCAAAAATAACAACTGGGTAGGACCCATTAAGTGTCAACGGTAAAAAATAACCCATCAACGCCCAACGCCTAAATTCTTCTCAACGTTGGTAAAAGCCACGTCAACGTCTAAATTGGTCACAACAACGCTTGGAAATATATCTGTCAACGTCCAAAAATTAAAAAAAACATGAAAAAGGACCTTAACAAAGTGATTTATCCTAGTAAAGATAAGCTATAAACTAAAAATTACCATAGGGTGGCAAGCACTGTCCAATCATGCACACTTGCATAAACAAGATAGACATAACAGTCCTCTAGTGTCCCTTGCTAACCAAAATTCTTAACAGTTAAGTTATCTCATAAAATCCCTTGTAACTCCTAGGTAAGCCCAAAATAAATCATACCCAAGTCTCCCAACAGACCACATCTAATTCTAGGTCAAAAAGGTCTTGGCAGCATGCATAGTATATCAACTTTGCATGCTATAGTGCCTCATGAGATAGTAAACTAACTCATACTCACCAGTGGACACTGTTGGGAATAAATTTAGGCCAGAACACTTGAACGCTGACAAGAACAACTTAAGCGTTGACAAGAGCAAAGTGAGCGCTGACAGCATAAGCGTTGACAAGATAAAGTCAAGCGTTGACAGGTTGAAGACAAGCACTGATGGAAGATGTGAGCTACACGTATATTATATTCTAGATTACTTCTAGTAAGGATAGAAACGACAATGTATTTCTTATGTTTATCTTTACCTAGAATAGTTGATTCGTAGCTTATTGTACAAGACTTCTTGTTCTATAAAAGAAGATCTTTTAGGTTAATGTTTAATATCAGTTTTCATAGTATTCGCAAGTTAAACCTTTCATTGTAATCAACAAGATTATTCTAATACAAGTGAAAGTTTGTTTAACATCATTGTGTTTTAGATCAAGTGTTAATTCCGCATAACACTTTGTTACTTTATTCATAAGCAAAGGTTTCTCTACGTGTAGTACTTGATCTAATCTCGTTTACACAAAGCTTAATCGATCTAAGTTTGGGATCAACAAGTGGTATCAGAGCTTGTTGAGAAACTTTTGATCTTTAAGTAACGCAGAACCCTAAAACACAAAACCCTAAAAACCCTAAAATTCTCAAAACCCTAAAAACATCATGTCTGGCACAAATCAACCTCCTGCTTTGCTTCAAAACAACTTCTCAAACCCTAGTATCAAAATTCCCATGTTTGATGCCAGGAACTTTGAGCTTTGGAAGTCCAATTTTGAGCAATACATAGCTATTCATGACTACACTCTTTGGGAAATTATCGAATATGGGAACACATTCGATAAAGCAGCAAAGATTACTGCTGCTATTGCCACAAGGACAGCTGTTCCTAATTGTCCTGAATCTGATAAGGTGGAAAAGCCTGAAGATGGGAGAGCTGTTGCTGTTGAAGATATAGCCAAGAAGAGGGTGGACATGAAAATCTTGAATATCTTGAAACATGCCCTAGGTCATGAGAATCAGCACAAGTACAAGCGATTTGAGTCTGCAAAAGAGCTTTGGGAAGCTCTTGAAGTAGCACATGGTGGCAATGCTGATACAAAAGAAGAAAAGAAGAAGCAACTATTGCATGAGTATGCTGTCTTTAAAGCTCAACCTAATGAGAATCTCAGCAGTGTGAGAAGTAGACTTCTTGACATCACAAGTCAACTTTCCTTCATGGGAAAACAGATTGATGACCCTGAATTGAATGCTACTTTTCTCAAAAGCCTTGGTGATGTATGGAAGATTGAGACAAGATCTATTCTTGTCAATAACACCCACAAGACTTCCAGGTTTGATGACATCTTCAACAAGTTAAGGCTGTTGGAGAATGAATGGCAATTGGAGAGTGATAACAAATCTTCCAGCAGCAACATGGCCTTCTTCTCACAAAGTGAAGGCCAATTTGATTCCATGAACTTCTATGGACATTCAGCAACTGGATCTCAAGGTGTCAGCGCTGGATGTCAATCTGTCAGCGCTGGATCATATCCTGTCAACGCTTTGTACTCAAGCGCTGACACACACAATCATGGCGCTAATAGAATTAAACCTGCTGGTTTTGATCTTGATACTGTGTGTGCATTCATTGCTTCTTTGCCCAGTGATTCAAGGATTACATATGAAGATCTTGAGCAGATAAGTGATGAACAATTGGAAGAGATGGACATCAAGTGGACTATGGCTCTTGTAAGTTTAAGAGCAAACAGGTTCAATAAAAGGTTCAAGAAGAAGATGACCTTCAATGCTAAGGATGTTGCTGGCTTTGACAAGTCCAAGGTGGAGTGCTACAACTGTCATAGGATGGGGCACTTTATGAGGGAATGTAGATCTCCAAGGAGATCTGATGCTGGGAAGCCTTCTAGCCAAATGATTAAGAACCCAGATCCCAAGGCAATGGTTGCTGTTCAACAAATTGATGGTGTTGGAGAATGGGATTGGAGCTGGATGGCTAAGAATGAGGAAGAGGACAGAGCTTTGGTTGCTGAGGTTAAAGAAGAGCATGCTGAATATGCTCTCATGGCACACTCCTCCTCTTCATCAGATAATGAGGTATATGATGATGCTTTCTGTTCTAAGGGTTGTCGTTTAAATACTGAAAAATTAAAACAAGAGATAGTTAAATTATTAGATGAGGCAAGTACTGAAAGATGCAAAGTATCTAACTATCAAGTTGCTCTTACCCAAACAGAAAAGACAGTATCTGAGTATAAGAAAATGGAGTTTGATTTAAAGGATCAAATAAATATCTTAAAACATGAGTTACATCAGAGTAAGGATGTTCAAGATATAGTAAATAGGGTTAATCTTGATTTGATAGCTTAGTTAGAGGAGGCTAACAAAAATAAAGATAATGTGAGTCTTAAAATCCAGAGATTTGATAAGGCCACACAATCCCTAGGAGAGTGTGTTAGTAAACAAAGAGACTCTAAGGATATGAGTGGGATTGGGATGAATAATTATACTGTTGTTCCACCACCAGCTGGGGATTTCTATGGTGTCCAATCAAAGGACTTATCTTGGACTGGCTTGCCAGAATGCCAAGAGGAGGAGTTTATTCCTCCACCTAGAGTGACTTCCCCAGTTGAAGAATATCAGCAAAAGCTGACTGACCTAGAAGAGTGGAAGAAAGCTAACCACACTTTGTTTGTTAAGGGAGGGTTGTTGTGTGAAAGTCCAAATGAGCCCACACCAATCACAAAACCAATTGATGATCCTAAACCTATTAAGATCACACACCCTACCACTGGCAAAGCTGTTGACCTTGGCCCACAAGCTGTTAGAAAACCTAGTGTTAAATATGCAGAGATGTATAGGAATACTAGGTCACCAAAAAGCCAAGTTAGTAATCATGGAACAGGCTTCTTTGCCTCTAGACCTAAGACTATGTCTAGAAAAGCTTGTTACACATGTGGGAGCTTTTCACATTTGGCCTACAAATGTGTCAACGCTTCCAATGTCAACGTTGATAGGAACCATTTCAGCGCTGACAAAAGTCAACATAGGTCAAACACTGTCAGACCCAATACCTTTGTGAACAAAAGTTCACAAGTTGTTAGACCAGCCCCATTCTTTTCTAGAGGGTCTAACACACAAGGCCTAAGACCTTTTCAAAAGTCAAATACTTGGTCAAATAGGCAATGGGTTCCTGTAGCAAACCCTAGGTTCAACGCTGATAAGAGCAATCGGGGCGCTGACAGGAGTAATTTCAGCGCTGACAGACACACTGCTAAACCTAGGTATTTGCAACCACAGGGAAATAGGTCTAAAGCTTCCACTAGCTTAACATGGAGACCAAAACAAGACCAGAACCCTAATTCTACTGGTATTTCTATGACATGCAACAGGTTTCATTATATTTCAAAGGCATTGTCAACACCAATTGGGGTTAACTGGGAATTTCATTCAAATAGGGATGAAAATGGGGTTGTTATGAGAACCAAGTCTGTTCTTGTTGAACAACCAAATGAATCCAAGTCCTCCAAGGCTTGGATTCCCAAAGAAAACTAATGTGTTTTCTTTATGTGCAGGGCATTCAGAAGAAGATCAATGACTATGGATACTGGGATAGTGGATGCTCAAGGCACATGACAGGAAAGGAAGACTATCTGACCAACTTCTCTCCTATTCAAGATGGTGATAAGGTATACTTTGGAGGGGGCTACGGCACCATCACTGGAAAAGGAACCCTTGTCACCAACAATCTAAGGTTTGATAATGTCTTCTTGGTGAAAGATCTGGATTATAATTTGTTTAGTGTATCACAAGTGTGTGATAACAAAAATAAGGTTCTTTTCACAGATACTGAGTGCTTGGTGTTAAGCAAAGATTATAAGCTCCCTGAGGAGAAATACATAGATTTTAGAACACCAAGGCATAAAGACATATATAATGTGAATCTTAATGGAATTAAGGTAAATAATAAAATGTCATGTCTGTATGCTAAAGCCTCAGTAGATGAAAGTAATCTTTGGCACAGGAGATTAGGGCACATAAACTTTAAGAATATCAATAGACTTGTGAGGCTTGGTTTAGTTGATGGTTTGCCTGAAAAGGCTTTCCACAATGACCACTCTTGTGTTGCATGCCTTAAGGGCAAGCAGCACAAGGTCTCATTCAGGTCTAAACAGGTGCACTCTAGTTCTAAACCACTTCACTTATTGCATATGGACCTCTTTGGTCCAACTAATATAGAAAGTTTGAAGGGTAAATCATATTGTTTTGTCATTACTGATGATTACTCCAGGTTTACATGGACTTTCTTTTTAGCCAAGAAAAGTGAAACTGCCCTAAGTCTGATTAATTTCATTACCCAGATTGAAAAGAAAAATGGTAATGAGGTCAAAATTATTAGAAGTGACAATGGGGGTGAGTTTAGAAATCAATTGTTAGATGATTTTTGTGCCAAGAAAGGGATTACTAGGCAGTTTAGCATAGCTAGAACCCCACAGCAAAATGGGGTTGCTGAAAGGAAGAATAGGACCCTTATTGAAGCAGCTAGAACCATGTTGGCTGATGCCCACTTTCCTATAGCCTTTTGGGTTGAAGCTGTTAACACAGCTTGTTATGTTCAGAATAGGGCATTGGTCAACAAGATACATAATAAGACACCTTATGAATTACTTTGGGGAAGGAAGCCCAATATTGGCTTTCTCAAGCCATTTGGTTGTCATGTAGTTGTTTTAGAAACTAGTGAGGCCCTAGGTAAATTTGATTCAAAAGGTGATGAAGGCTACTTCATGGGTTATTCAGTGCAGAGTAAAGGATATAGGGTTTACATTAAAAAGGAAAAACGTATACTTGAAAAAGTACATGTTAGGTTTTTAGAAAGTAAACCTAGTGATCCTGAGAGTGGTCCAAATTGGTTGTTTGACTTAGAACCTTTATCTAGAGCTTTAAATTATATGCCTGTTACTGATCCAGACATTGTGAAGGTAACTTCAAGTGTTTTGGAAAAGAGAATTGGTAATGTTTCAGGTATACAGGTTGCTAAGGAGGATGGACCACCAGCAGTTAAATCATCTCCCACACAAGAATTTGTTACACTTCCTATATGGACAGATGAGTATTATGCTGCTGCTACTGCTGCAAGGAAAGACAATGGTGGTGTTCAAATACCACCAAATACAAACATGCATGATTCTTCAGGCGCTGACAAAGGGAAATCAAGCGCTGACACGACCAATTCAGACGCTGATGGCTCCAACGCTGACAACACCAGTTCAAGCGTTGTTAGCCCAAACGCTGACAAACAAGGATCAGACTTTGGAGACACCTTTACACAGCTTTTCTCTTCCCATTTTGAACAGGGTGGACCTTCCAATATCCATGAAGAGATTTCTGTTGATCAAGAAGAATCTGAAGAAGATATTGGCAACATGGAGCGTGAAGTTGAGGATACCAGACTTTTTGAAGGAGGAGTTCTCACTTCCACAGCTAAGGATCACCCCACATCTCAAATCATTGGTGATGTTATGGCTCCAGTTCAGACAAGAAGATCCCATCAAGGTCTTGGTGGATTTATTGCCAATATACACAAGAAGGTTGATACCCCTCTTGTACAAGCATGTTTGTTTGCCTGTTTTCTGTCACAGGAAGAACCCAAGAAAATTTTTGATGCTCTCAAAGAACCAAGTTGGGTGGAAGCAATGCAGGATGAGCTTCACCAATTTGCTATACAGGATGTTTGGGAGCTGGTGGATTGTCCTAGATATGTGAGACCAATTGGGACAAGATGGGTTCTAAGGAACAAGAAAGATGAAAGAGGCATTGTGGTCAGAAACAAGGCACGTTTGGTAGCTCAGGGTTATACACAAGAGGAAGGCATAGATTATGAAGAAGTCTTTGCTCCAGTTGCAAGAATTGAAGCTATCAGAATTTCTTAGCTTATGCTTCTTGCATGAATTTTACTGTTTATCAAATGGATGTGAAGAGTGCTTTCCTCTATGGCACAATTGTTGAGGAGGTTTATGTAATGCAACCTCCTGGTTTTGAAGATCCTGAGAATCCAGACAAGGTTTATAGAGTAAAGAAGGCAATGTATGGACTTCATCAAGCCCCAAGAGCATGGTATGGTACATTGTCCACCTACTTGGTGGAGAATGGTTTCAAGAGGGGCACCATAGATCAGACACTATTTACAAAGAAGAAAGGAAAACATGTGTTGCTGGTGCAGGTCTATGTTGATGACATCATTTTTGGGTCTACTGATCCAAAAATGAGTGAGGATTTTTCCAAGCTCATGACAGATAAATTCAAGATGAGTGCAATGGGTGAGATGAACTTCTTTCTAGGTTTACAAGTTCAGCAGAAAGAAGATGGTATCTTCATCTCCCAAGACAAGTATGTAGCTGAAATCTTGAAGAAATATGGTTTTTCTCCACATGAGAAGGAGGCTTCCACTCCTATGGATAGACAACACCCTTGGGGAAAAATTGGAGCTGGAAAGGATGTGGATGTTAGGCACTATAGATCAATGATTGGATCATTGATGTATCTTACAGCCTCAAGACCTGACATCATGTTTGCTGTGTGTGCATGTGCACGCCATCAAGTGACTCCCAAAGAATGTCACCTTTTTGCTGTGAAGAGAATTTTTAGGTACCTAAGGTGTTATCCAGATCTTGGATTGTGGTACCCAAAATATTCTCCATTGGACCTTATTGCATATTCAGACAGTGACTATGGTGGTGACAAGTTTGATAGGAAATCCACAACTGGTGGATGCCAATTTCTTGGGAGCAGATTAATATCTTGGCAATGCAAGAAACAAACAGTGGTGGCAAACTCTACAACTGAAGCAGAATATGTGGCTGCAGCTGCTTGTTGTGGACAAGTCTTATGGATTCAGAACCAGCTGTTGGATTATGGGTATAATTTTATGCACAAGATTTTTGTAGACAATAACAGTACTTTATGCATTATTAAAAATCCTGTACATCATTCTAAAACCAAACACATAGAAATTAGACATCATTTTATAAGAGATTGCTTTGAGAAAGGTTTAATACAACCAGATAGGGTAGATACTGAAGATAATGTAGCTGATTTATTAACTAAACCTTTTGATGCTGGAAGATTTCAATATTTGGTAACAAATATTGGAATGGTTAATCTCACTTAATATGTGTTTTGGAACCTTTTTGTAAAAGTATGTACAGGATAATGCATTGTTATTGGTCTTTGTGATGATTTAGATTTTCCACATTATTTTTCTAACACTGACAAAGGTAAATGCAACGCTGTCAAGTGTTATTTTGCCATTGTTGAAGATATTATTGTCTAACGCTGACAAGAGTTCCTTCAACGCTGATAAGTGTTGTCGGGACGCTGTCAGCAACAAATGTTAGTTTTGTGGTTTTCATCTAAATGTGCAGGTAATGGTAGCTTTATGCCATTGGATACAGAGTTGCTTATGGATCTTTGAAGAGCTATTTGGACATGTTTTGTTTATGGATGATGGTTGGAATATTTATATTCCTATCTTGACATAAATTTTTATTGTTCATATATATAGTTTGAGAACTCATGTATCATAGTTTGAGGGGAGGTTTAAGGAACCTTTAGGACTCTTGGGTATTCTTAGAATACTCTCATCACAATTCTAGATTGTGTCCACTGGTGAGTATGGGTTAGTTTTACTAAACCATGAGGCACTGTAGCATGCATAGTATATCAACTTTGCATGCTGCCAAGACATTTTTGACTTAGAATTGGTTATGGTCTGTTGGGAGGCTTGGGAATCCTTTTGATATGGGTTTTACCTGGGAGTCACAAGGATTTTATGAGGTAACTTGGTTGTTAAGAATTTTGGTTAGCAAGGGACACTAGAGGACTGTTATGTCTATCTTGCTTATGCAAGTGTGCATAACTGGACAGTGCTTGCCGCCCTATGATAATTATCAGCTTTTGGTTATCTTCTCTAGGATAAATTACTTGTTAAGGTCATTTTTCACTTTTTAAAACAGTTTTATTTTTGGACGCTGACAAGATTTTTCCAAGCGTTGTTGTGACCAAAATGGACGCTGACATGGCTTTAGGCGAACGTTGACAAGATTATAGCCGTTGGGCGTTGATGGGTTATATTTGACCGTTGACAAACAATGGGACCTACCCAGTTGTAACTTTTTGACATATTTTCAAGCCGTAATTTTAGGAGTTGTTACTTTCATTTAATGCATGAGATAACTTATAAACTTTTTCAATATTTTCATGATTGATTTTTGAAAATCTTTGCCTATTTTTGGGCCAATCACGTGCATTCATCCACTCCTATAAATTTGGCTCCTATTTTAAACAGGGTATCTATAATTCTTGTCTAACACTTTTCTCTTATCAACCTTCATCTTTTATACATCAAATTAACAGCTTTCATCAATGGCACCAAGATTTAACTCAGCAGAATTGGATTTGGGGTTCAAGTCTCAACACAACATGATTGCTTATCTTGTTGCTGATAATACTTTGTTCCCTCAATACACTCAGATGGTGGAGTATTTGAATGCATCCCCATTAAGGTATGCTCTTTCTCATGCCCCACTTATTCCAGTCACACACATTAAACAGTTTTGGAACACTGTTAGTTCCTCAACAGTTAATGGAGTGACAACATTAAATTCTATTGTACATGGGAGACCTTGGGTGGTTACTGAGGCCTTGGTACGCCAGGCCTTGCATCTTAATGATGCTGATGGTATAACCATGCTTCCCATATCTGAAATAGAACAAGGGCTTAGGGCTTTGGGATACCCTATTCCTGATGAAGGTACTCTTAATAAGTACCATAAGCAGGAATTTCCCCCAGCCTGGAAGTACCTAATTCACATTCTCCTTCAATGTTTGAGTCCCAAATGTACTGCACACAATGAGATCAATAGATCCATTGCATCTGCTATTGTGTGTATTGCAACAGGGCAAAATTATAACTGGTCTAAAATGATTTTTGAAGGAATGTGTAAAAACAAGGGGACAAAAATGACTTTAGCTTATCCCCGTTTTCTGCAAATGGTTTTTGATGCTCAAAGATATTGTTCAAGGGATCACAATGACTTTTATAAGATCCCTGAACAAAAGAAGGCTATTTTTACCAAGATGAATTCACCACCTCATAGAGACCTACCATTAACCCCAGCCATGCTTGCTGTTATTGCAGCAGCACAACCCCAACCAGACCCTCAACCTCATATTGACCCTCAACCACAACTTGAACCTATCCCTGAACCTTTACCCTCACCTGACCAAATGCAAATAGACCAAAATCCCTTCGACGCTGACACATCTAATGTGGGCGTTGATATGCCTATTTCAACCGCTGACACCCAACCATCACAATCCCAAACACCCCTTAACCAACCTACATCTACACCATCTTCTACACCATCTTCCACACCACCAGAATATAGGTTGATTAAACGCCAAAGGACTGCTGGAGTGTTCTCCTCTAGTGGTCCTAGCCATGTAGCAGAGAGAACCACCACCACAAGTGTGGCTGGTGACCTGGATGAGGCTGAGACTATTGGTTCTGGCTTAGAAGCTGGCCAAGACAGTCCCACCATAATTAAGTCCTCATCCATGCCCAATGAACCTAACTTGGGAGGTCAAATTCCCATTTTGGAAGAGGGCAGACTGGAACCAATGACGCTTTTAGAATTGACGGCTGTCTGCATTAGCTTGCAAAAGCAAAATGCAGACTTAGTACAAATTGTCAGTACCCAAGGCCTTGAACTCAATGAATTGAGGGAGAGGATTGTTGTTTTGGAGAGTGCTCATTCAAGGGGAGGTATGGAGGAGTCTTCCAAAGGGGAGGAAGCAAGAAATCTGAGTGATAAGAGCAGTCAAGATGGTCAATCATTGGATATTGCTGAAGCTCTTACTAGTTTGAAGGAACAAAAAGGTTTTGATATGTCCTTAATCTCTCCAACAAATTTAAATTTATCATTTACAGATATGTTGAGGGAGGTTACACAAGGCGCTGAGGGAAAATATTTGAGCGTTGACAAGACAAGTTTGGACGCTGACAGAAGTATTTTGGGCGCTGATAGAGGAAATTTGGGCGTTGACAGATCTGCATATGGAGGTGATGTATTCCAGTCATCATCTATCATCAAAGATGTTCCTACTCAGGTATTATCATCTACCCTACCAACAATTGAACCAACAGATAAGGGTAAGGGTAAGTTGGTAGAAGAAATTGTTCCAAAGAATGCAGCTCAGGTTGAATTTGATAGAAGATTGGCTGAGCAAATGATGGAACAAGGTGAGAAGGAAAAGTCACCATTTGTTGTGACTTCTGAAGAAGAAAGTGATGGAGCTAGCTCAGATTCAAGTGTGATGATTGTTGAACCAGAAAGACTTGAGTATGGTGATGAGCTTGCTAGGGAAAGGCTGAGAGATTTGAAGTTGCAAATTGATTTTGATATGCCAGAGGTAGTTCAGATGTACAATTCTTGGGAAGAAAGCTGCATGGATAATCCAGACTTGACCATTTCAGACCAGATATGGGGTTTGGAAATTCTTCTTAGAGTTCAGGAGGATTGTAAGGTGATGTTGAAGTACAGGGCAAGCAACATTCTCTCTGAATTGAAAAGGGATAGAAGGAAGCTCTATTTTATGTTGCTCAAATGTCATGGAGTTGGATGGACACATCAAAAGCTGAAGGCTTTGACATTTGATGAGTTGGAACATAGGGCTTATCCTATTTGGGTGAAAGTGCAGGAAGAGAACACTTTCAGACTTCTTTCAGATGAAAGAAAGGAGCAACTTGCAGAAGAAATGGCAATCAAGAAAGCTATGATAGTTCCTAGACCAGTAAAGAAGGGATTTATTCTTGAGTTTCCAAAAGATATGTCTCAACTGTATCCAAGTGAATCAATCATTAGATAGAGCCTTAAGCTCTCCCCATTAGAAGCTTCAGATATGGTTCATGTGTTACCACTAGATTCCAGGAATCCAATTGTAAGTTATGAGGAAGATGAATGTGGATTCTGGAAAATTGGAAGATTTGGCAAGGAGGTACACACTTTTACCACTCTCATATCTTTATTTGCAAGTTGTGACAGAGAAGACTTGGTAGACCTTTGGAGGTTGCTAGAGACCAAGTATGAGGCTGAAGCACCAACTTCAGCCAATGGAATAAAACTTTGGACCACATTCAAAAGAATGTGTGGGACAAAAGAAGAAGATCCTGAAATATGGAAGTATCTTGAAGATGACCTCAGTGGTCTTCAATGGAGGTTATATTCAGCTGCAGGTGTATACCATTTGAGTTCTACAAAGTTTGCTGAGTATTTACTTGTAGATGCTCAGTATTTCATATCCAAGGCTGTTTTGGAGAAGATGAAGGACACCCAGTTGGAGATAGACTATACAAGTGACGTGGCAAAGAATTTGATCAGATTTATTTATTACCAATATGATAAGGTTTGTCAGACTCCTCCAAGTTCTTAATGTTTATTCAGAAACTTGATCATAAGAGTGGATATCAAGTTTAGGGGAGGATTGTTGGGAATAAATTTAGGCCAGAACACTTGAACGCTGACAAGAACAACTTAAGCGTTGACAAGAGCAAAGTGAGCGCTGACAGCATAAGCGTTGACAAGATAAAGTCAAGCGTTGACAGGTTGAAGACAAGCACTGATGGAAGATGTGAGATACACGTATATTATATTCTAGATTACTTCTAGTAAGGATAGAAACGACAATGTATTTCTTATGTTTATCTTTACCTAGAATAGTTGATTCGTAGCTTATTGTACAAGACTTCTTGTTCTATAAAAGAAGATCTTTTAGGTTAATGTTTAATATCAGTTTTCATAGTATTCGCAAGTTAAACCTTTCATTGTAATCAACAAGATTATTCTAATACAAGTGAAAGTTTGTTTAACATCATTGTGTTTTAGATCAAGTGTTAATTCCGCATAACACTTTGTTACTTTATTCATAAGCAAAGGTTTCTCTACGTGTAGTACTTGATCTAATCTCGTTTACACAAAGCTTAATCGATCTAAGTTTGGGATCAACAGACACAATCTAGAATTGTGATAAGAGTATTATAAGAATACCCAAAAAGTACTAAAGGTTCCTAAACCTCCCCTTAAACTATGATACATAAGTTGCCAAATAATATGCATGTAAATAAAAATTTATTTCAAGATATGAATAAAAATATTCCAACCATCATCCAGAAATTAAAACATGCTCCAATAATGCTCCAATGATCCATAAGCAACTCTGTATCTAATTGTACAATGCTAACAATGCGTGCACACTTAAATCAAAAACCATAAAACTAACATGTTGCTGACAACGTCACGATAACACTTATCAGCGTTAAGATAACCTTTGTCAGCGTTAGACAAATAAAGTGGAAAATCTAATTTCACATAAAGACCAATAACAATGCATATCCTGTACATACTTTTACATCATGATCGCAAAACACATATTAAGTGAGATTGATCATTCCAATACTTGTTACCATGTATTGAAATCTTCCAGTATCAAAAGGTTTAGTTAATAAATCAGACACATTCTCTTCGGTGTCAACCCTATCTGGTTGTATTAAACCTTTTTCAAAACAATCTCTTATAAAATGATGTCTAATTTCTATGTGTTTTGTTTTAGAGTGATGTACAGGATTTTTAATAATGCATAAAGTTCTGTTATTGTCTACAAAAATCTTGGTATGCATGAAATTATACCCATAATCCAACAACTGGTTCTGAATCTATAAGACTTGTCCATAACAAGAAGCTGCTGCAACATATTCTGCTTCAGTTGTAGAGTTGGCCACCACTGTTTGTTTCTTGCATTGCCAAGATATCAATCTACTCCCAAGAAACTGGCATCCACCAGTTGTGGATTTTCTATCAAATTTGTCACCACCATAATCACTTTCTGAATATGCAATAAGCTCCAATGGTGAATCTTTTGGATACCATAATCCCAGGTCCGGATAACGTCTAAGGTACCTAAATATCCTCTTGACAACATGAAGATGACATTCTTTAGGAGTCACTTGATGACGTGCACATGCACACACATCAAACATAATGTCAGGTCTTGAAGCTGTGAGATACATAAATGAACCAATCATTGATCTATAGTGCCTGACATCCACTTCTTTTCCATCTACAACTTTTCCCCAATGGTGTTCTCTATCCATAGGAGTGCTAGCCCTTTTCTCATGTGGAGAAAAGCCAAACTTCTTTAAGATTTATGCTACATATTTATCTTGATAGATGAAGATACCATCTTCTTTCTGCTGAACTTGTAACCCTAGAAAGAAGTTCATGTCCCCCAATGCACTCATCTTGAATTTGTCTGTCATAAGCTTGGAAAAGTCTTCACTCATCTTTGGACTAGAAGATCCAAAATGATATCATCCACATATACCTGAACAAGTAAGAAATCCTTACCATTCTTCTTTGTAAATAAGGTATGGTCTATAGTACCCCTTTTGAATCCATTTTTCACCAGATAGGTGCAAGATGTGCCATACCATGCTCTTGGGGCTTGATGAAGTCATACATAGCTTTCTTCACTCTATACACCTTATCTGGATGTTCTGAATCTTCAAAACCAGGAGGCTGCATTACATAAACCTCCTCTGCAATTGTGCCACAAAGAAAAGCACTCTTTACATCTATTTGATAGATCATGAAGCCCATGCAGGAAGCATAGGCTAGAAAAATCATTATAGCCTCAATCCTTGCAACTGGTGCAAAGACCTCCTCATAGTCTATCCCTTCCTCCTGTGTATATCCTTAAGCCACTAAACGTGCTTTGTTTCTGACCACAATGTCTCTTTCATCCATTTTATTCCTAAGAACCCATCTTGTCCCAATAGGTCTGGCATGTTTGGGATAATCAACTAACTCCCAAACATCCTAGATAGCAAATTGGTGAAGCTCATCCTGCATTGCTTCCACCCAACTTGGTTCTTTGAGAGCATCGAAAATCTTCTTGGGTTCCTGTTGTGACAGAAAACAGGCATATAAACATGCTTGAACAAGAGGGGTATCAACCTTCTTGTGAATATTGGCAATAAATCCACCAAGATTTTGATGAGATCTTCTAGTTTGAACAGGAGACATCACATCACCAATAATTAGAGAAGGAGGGTGATTTTTGGTTGTAGAAGTAAGCACTCCTCCCTCAATAAGTGTGTTGTCCTTAATCTCATTTTCCATGTTACCAATATCCTCCTCAGACTCTCTTCCATCAATATCTGAATAAACCTCTCCATTTCTGTTTGAAGGTTTACCTTGTTCAAAATTATTGGAAGAGAAAATATGGTCAAAAGAGCTGTCAACGCCTGGACCAAGGTTGTCAACGTTTGAGCCATCAACGTCTGAATTTGTCTTGTCAGCGCCAGAATTTCCTTTGTCAGCGCCTGAAAGATCATGCATGTTATCAACTGGTGATACTTGGGGAGCACCTTTTTCCTTTCCAGCAGCAGTAGCAGCAGCAAATGCATCTGTCCATATGGGAATAGTAACATACTCAAGTATGGGTGCTGATTTGTCTGCTTGTGATCCAACCTCTTCATCAACTTGTTTACCTGAAACATTAACAACTGGTTCTTCCATAACATTTGAAGTCACCTTCACAATGTTCGGATTAGTAACAGGCATATAATTCAAAGTCCTAGATAGAGGTTCCAAGTCAAATAACCAATTTGGACCACTTTTAGGATCCTAGGTTTACTTTCTAAAAACCTAACATGTACCTTTTCAAGTATACGTTTTTCTTTCTTAATGTAAACTCTATATCCTCCACTCTGCATAGAATAACCCATGAAGTAACCTTCATCACCTTTAGCACTAAACTTACCTAAGGCATCACTAGTATCCAGCACAACTTCATGACAACCAAAAGGTTTAAGAAAACCAATATTAGGTGTCCTTCCCCAAAGTAACTCATAAGGTGTTTTGTTATGATTCTTGTTGACTAGTGCCCTATTCTGAACATAACAAGCTGTATTCACAGCCTCAGCCCAAAAAGCAATGGGAAAGTGAGCATCAGCCAACATAGTCATGGCTGCTTCTATAAGGGTTCTATTCTTTCTCTCAGCAACCCCATTTTGTTGTGGGGTTCTAGCTACACTAAGCTGTCTAGTAATCCCTTTCTTGGCACAAAAATCATCCAACAACTTATTTCTAAACTCACCACCATTGTCACTTCTAAGTATCTTAACCTCATTACCAGACTTCTTTTCTATCTGGGTAATAAAGTTAATCAAAGTATCAGAAGTGTCACTTTTCCAAATAAACCTAGAAAAATCATTAGTGATGACAAAACAGTAAGATTTACCATTTAAGCTTTCTATATTGGTTGGACCAAACAAGTCCATATGCAGCAAGTGAAGTGATTTAGAACTAGAGTACACTGGTTTAGATTTAAATGAGACCTTATGCTGTTTGCCTTTAAGGCATGCAACACAAGAGTGGTAATTGTGGAAAGCCTTTTCAGGCAAACCATCAACCAAACCATGTCTCACAAGTCTATTTATATTTTTAAAATTAATGTGCCCTAATCTCCTGTGCCAAAGATTACTCTCATCAACTGAAGCTTTAGCATATAGACATGACAAATTATTATTCATCCTAATTCCATTAAGATTCACATTATAGATGTCCTTATGCCTAGGTGTTCTATACTCAATGAATTTCTCATCTGGTATTTTAAAATCTTTGCTCAACACCAAGCATTCAGTATTAGTAAAAAGAACTTTATTTTTGTTATCATAAACTTGTGATACACTAAACAGATTATAGTCAAGTTCTTTTACCAGAAACACGTTTTCAAAACGCAAATTATTGGTGAGAAGAGTTCCTTTTCCTTTGATAGTTCCATATCCGCCTCCAAAGTAAACTTTATCACTATCCTTAATGGGAGTGAAGTTTGTGAGATAATCTTCCTTCCCCGTCATGTGCCTAGAGCATCCACTATCCCAATAGCCATAATCATTAACCTGCTTTTGAATGCCCTACACATAAAGAAAACCAATTAGTTTTCTTTGGGAACCCAAGCCTGAGCAGACTTGGATTCATTTGGTTGTTCAACAAGAACAGACTTAGTCCTATGACAACCCCTTGTTCATCCCTTTTTGGATTAAACACCTAGTTAACCCCAATTGGTTTTGTTATGACCTTTGAAATATAATGAAATCTATTACAGGTCATGGAAATCCCATCTAAATTAGGGTTTTGGTCTTGCTTAGGTCTCCATGTCAAGCTAGAAGAAGCTTTAGACCCCTTTCCCTTTGGTTGCAAATATTTACCATTATTTGGTCTGGCAATGTTTCTGTCAGCGTTTGATTTGGTCTTGTCAACGCTGAACTTACCCTTGTCAGCGTTGAATCTAGGGTTTTCTACAGGAATCCATTGTCTATTAGACCATGTATTGGTCTTCTGAAAAGGTCTTTGTCCATAAGTATTAGACCCTTTAGTAAAGAATGGGGCTGGTCTAACAAGTTTTGGACTTTGCTGGACAAAAGATATGGGTTTGATAGTGTTTGACTTTTTGTCAACGTTGATCTTTGAAGCATTGACACACTTATAGGCTAAATGTGAAAAACTTCCACAAGTGTAACAGGCTTTTCTAGACATAACTCTAGGTCTAGAAGAAAAGAAACCTGTTCCATTATCACTAATTTGGCTTTTTGGTGATCTAAGTTTTCTATACATTTCTGCATATTTAATACTAGGTTTTCTATCAACGTTCAAGCCAAGGTCAACAGTCTTGCCAGTGGTTGGGTTTGTCACTTTGATGGGTGTAGACTCATTTGGGCTTTCACTAAGCATGCCACCCTTAACAAACAAGGTAGGGTTGGCTTTCTTCCATTGGTCCAAATAAGTCAACTTCTGCATGTATTCCTCTACTGGGGTAAGAACTCTTGGTGGAGGAATAAATTCCTCTTCTTGGAATTCTGGTAAACCAGTCCAAGACAAGTCCTTTCTTTGGACACCATAAAATTTCCCAGCAGGTGGTGGAACACTAGCATACTATTTCATCCTAATCCCAGTCATATCCCTAGAATCTCTTTGTTCACTAACACATTTTTCTAGGGTTTGTGAAGCTTTATCAAATCTCTGAATTTTAAGATCTACATTATCCTTATTTTTGATAGCCTCGTCTAACTTAGCTTGTAACTCAGCATTGACTCTCTCCATGATATTTCTAATCTCCATACTAGCATTTAAATCATGATTTAAAACATTGATTTGGTCTTTTAAATTAAGCTCCATTTTCTTATACTCATCTATATTTTTTTCAGTTTAAGTAAGAGCAAGTTGATAGTTAGATAACTTGCATCTTTCATTAACTACATCTGTTGTCAATTTTAAAACTTCTTTGTTAAGTTTTTCAGTGTTTAGACGACAACCCTTACTACAAAATGCATCATCATATACCTCATTGTCTGATAAAGATGAGGAGTGTGCCATGAGAGCATAGTGAACATGCTCTTCTTCTTCCTTTTCTGCAACCAAAGCTTTGTTCTCTTCCTCATCCTTAGCCAAGTAGCTCCAATCCCATCCAACACCATCAATTTCTTGCATTGCAACAATGGCTTTGGAATCCTGAGCCTTGATGATTTAGCTTGAGGGTTTTCAAGCATCAGATCTTCTTGGAGATCTGTATTCTCTCATAAAGTGTCCCATTCGATGACAATTATAACACTCAACCTTAGATTTATCAAATCCAACAGTGTCCTTAGCATTAAAGGTCATCTTCTTCTTGAATCTTCGATTCCATCTGTATGCTCTTATACTTGCAAGAGCCATATTCCACTTTATGTCCATCTCCTCCAAATGCTCATCACTAATTTGCTCAAGGTCCTCATATGTAATCACTGAACCATTGGGCAAAGAAGCAATGTATGCACAAACAGTATCTAGATCAATACCAGCAGGCTTAACTCTTGGTGAGTCAACTTTGTAAGTGTCAGCGTCTGGATATGAGGCGTTGACAAGGCTTGATCCAGCGTTGATGCAAGATGATGCAGTAACGGGGTGCATGTATGACTCCTTTTGATCAAATCGACCTTCACTATTTGAGAAGAAGGCCATATATCCATTGGTAGACTTGCTTCCATGATCCAAAATAGTTTCATTCTCTACCAGCCTCAGTTTGTTGTAAACATCATCAAAAGTAGAACTTTTGTGAGTGTTATTTGCAATTATAGACCTTGCTTCAATCTTCCATGCGTCACCAATACTTTTAAGAAAAGTGGTGATAATATCAACATCACCAAGCACTGTTCCCATGAAGGACAGCTTGCTTGTAATGTCAAGAAGTCGACTTCTCACTCTACTTGCTTCTCACTGGGTTAAGCTTTAAAAACAGCATACTCATGCAAGAGTTGCTTCTTTTTCTCCTGTACAGTATCAGCATTACCACCATAAGCAACTTCAAGGGCTGCCCAAAGATCTTTTGCTGACTCATAGCTTCTATATTTGTGCTGATTTTCTTATCCCAAATAGAGTTTGAGAATGCTTAGGGTTTTCATGTCATTCCTTCTCTTTGCTATGTCCTCAGTTAAGACAGATCTACCATCTTCAGGTTTTTCTTTTCGATCATCTTCAGTAGAGCCTTGAATATTTATCCTTTGTAAGATGGCAGCTGCAATCTTTTGAGCTTTATTGAATGTGTTTCCATATTCAATAATGTCCCATAGGGTATAGTCATGGATTTGTATATACTGTTCAAAGTTAAACTTCTACAGCTCAAAATTTTCTGTGTCTAGCATGGGAATTTTGATGTTGAGTGTTGAGGAGGAGGAGGAGCTTACTTCTGGGGTAGACATGATGTTTTTGGGGTTTTGAGAAAATTAGGGTTTTTGGCGATTTAGGGTTCTTGTGTTCTTTAGATCAAAGTTTCTCAACAAGCTCTGATACCACTTGTTGATCCCAAACTTAGATCGATTTAGCTTGTGTAAACGAGATTAAATCAAGTTAAACACTTAGAGAAACTTTGTTGTGTATGAAACAATTCAAGTATTATGCGGAATTAATACTCAAACAAGAACACACAAACAATGTAAACCAAACTTTCACTTGATTGATAAAAACAAACTTGCTTACAATGAAAGTGTTAAACGTATGAAAACTTATATTGAAACAAAACCTAAAGGCCTCCTTTTATAGGCATAAGGAGCCTTGTACAAGAGTCTACGTATCAGCTATTTTAGGAAAAGATAAATATAGAAAATAAATTGTCGATCCTATCTTTACTAGAAACATAATACGTGTATACTAAGTCTTCTATCAGTGCTTGACTTCATCCTATCAACGCTTGACATTTTCTTGTCAACGCTTGTTCTGTCAACGCTTGTTTTCTTCTTATCAACGTCCCTATTACTCCTGTCAGCGTCCAAGTGTACTGGCTATATTTTATTCCCAACAGATCATAACACGAGAAAAAATACTACGACCCCAAGAATCCCTACACATCAGATTTACCAAAATGGTTAATTTTTGTTGTAACACCCCCAAATGGTCAAATGTAGCGGAAAGGTACGTTAGGGGTGTAACTTTTTGAAGGTGGATCGATAGCACACAGTATATAGAGCAATTATCATAAAATGACATTAAAACATATTACATGAGTTTAATTGTGCAAATCAAATAATTGTCTTGAAAACATTATTTAGAAAATCCCAGTCCAATGGTAAACATGATACTTCCTACAATGCTGGAATCCAATGCAAGTACCTCCTTACTTTCTTGAGAAAATATAGAAAGTAAAATGTGGGGGTCAACACTAGGTTGGTGAATTAACAGGTTTAATATAAAGTAAAATTATTTTTATGCAAAACACCACGGGGATAGCAGCGCATAAAGCCACATACTATAGTAGTTCCTATTGCCCTGTAATAGATGCTAGACATGATGCTCAAGTGCCTAAAAATAGGACATCCTGATGTAAGTTCCCTCAGTCCGACAATGAAATAAACCTGTTGCTTGGACTAAGCGTTTCGTGATAGCAAGTCACGTAGGCCGGGTGTTGTCAATACCCCAATAGATCTATCGATAACATTTTGCGCTACAGTATTAATTATTACAGTACACCAGAATAATGGGGCAAACAGTAGGCAGTAATCTGTTGTTGCATGTAAGCGTTTGCATAAACAATAAATAAGTATGTTTTCTCTCCCAGTTATAAAGCAGTAAAAGGGAAGGGGCGATGAACTCACCTCAGTAGGAATGATGTAGTGATAATGTCACTGAATACACTGAAACAGTATGATCACGAAGTGGTGAAATTACCTAGGTAATTTATATGCCTCAGTATATGCACAATAATAATGCACAAATAAATGTAACTGATGAAAATGCATGATCACGAATTAATAAGCTGTTACTATTGTTTAAGCGTTAAACTTATAGTGAGTCATCGATAATAATATATCTTTAGTTTCTAAAAATCTATTTAAATTGTTCGTTCAACAAAAGTGTAATAAATTAAATAAATAGACTTTTATTTGATTAGGTAATTGTAAAAAAAAAAAATATATTCCATTACATTTTTTAAGGTTCCAAATATATTAATATGATTCGTTTGTTTTATAAGGTGTCGTAAATAAATCTTAAATAGTTTATTTAATAATCAAAATAACTTAATTTAATTTATTAATAAAATAATTTATTAATATTTTAATTAAATTAAAATTACACGCAAGTCCTTGTAGTATAATGACTTCCAAAAGTAACCCCTAGGCTTTCGTTCATTAAGTGTATCAAGGTCCCTAGGGTTTTATAACTTTTGTATAATTACAAACCGAGTCCCTAGGGCTCGGTTAACTTTGGTAAAATGGCTAAACACATCCTCCAAGTGCCGAGTTTATTTTAGGAGGTAACTAGGGCTTGTTTTGAGTTTATAAAATGTCACATTTAGTTTTTGTGGTTGTGTTGGTTCTCGGAACAAAACAAATGCACCCTTAAACTTTCAAGTTTGGGGAATTTGGTGCTTAGACTTTACAAAAGTCTCGAAAAACAATATGAAGG
This sequence comes from Glebionis coronaria, assembly GCA_025667525.1. NCBI lineage: Eukaryota > Viridiplantae > Streptophyta > Magnoliopsida > Asterales > Asteraceae > Glebionis > Glebionis coronaria. Next base: position 134,554,894 of record CM046874.1, on the reverse strand, counting down.
TTTTATAAATTATGTTTCTAGCCTATACTTTCACAATTTGGCAATATTGGAACAAAAAGTCTCTAAATATAGTATTTAGTATCTAATGGGATCGGTTGGCCCATTAAGGGTCCGGCTTGGTTTTGTGGGCCTAACGGGCTCATGACTTGGGCTTGTTAATTTATTAGCAAGTTTATTAAATAAATGTTAATAATCCAAACTTGTTCGTTGGGCTTATGGGCTTATATAACTCTCAGCTTATGGCTTATATATGTCTCGGCTTATGGCTTATATATGTCTCAGCTTATCTAGCTTATTCATAAGCTTAGCTAACTTATATCTTAATTGTTAGGTTCCTCTAACCCTTACTAATCATTTTAGCTACATGGTATATTAATCCAAAGATCTATACTCAGCTTAAAAATAAGCCGAGACCCTTGAGCTTATATTCTTAGGGTTTTAACCATATTAGATCTAGTTTGTCTAAGGTATTTAAGCAAGGCTTTCCAACTAGTTCATCATAGATCTATGGTTTTGAAGCATGTTTATCCACGAAACATAATAAGTCGTGGGCTTATATGGTGTTTGTGGGTCGTCTTATAGTGGTTTTACGTATTCATGCAAACCTAGTCAGGTTTTCTAGGGTTCCATATACATGGTATGTAACGAGAAGAAATGAAATGGAGATAAGGGTGGTGTGCTTACTCGTTTGATGTAAATGATAATGGTGACAAATGAATGAACAAGACTAGCTAGCACCTTGTTTTCTACATGCCTAGTACTACTTATATCGTGACTTAGATGCCTTGACAACCAAGATTTGAGTGAGCTATTCAATGCTTGCAATTTAATGACCTTGAGACCAAGATTTCGTATAGTAAATGCTTATGTAAGTTGGTATTCGTGTATGTGATATGTGAGATCCAAAAAATGGAAGTGATGAATATGATTGGGATGCTTGTGTGTTAGATAAATATCCAAGAGTGAGTGAGGTGTGTGGTTTGGGGTTAGGCCACGGCAAGAGAGAAGAGGATGGCATGATCTTGTGTAAGCTTCCTAGTACATAGTAAATCTAAACTAGGATTTGTGAGGTACTATGTTTTAATGACAAGTTGTACATTTGCCCCCTAATTCTACTCCTAGCCGTCACATACTTGGAGTCAAAGGAGACTAGGAGGTGTTTGAATAGTGTATGGCTTAATTAGGGTGTGATGTACAAGTTTCAAGTGGTGGCTAGTGGAAATTTACAAGACTTTCAAGTAAACATAAAGGTAGTCATGGGGTATTCGGCTATGGTAAGTAGCATGGGATAGTTTTTAGTTCATTTCTAGTGTTCTTGTGTAGTTACTAGGAGTCTAGGTGTTATATTGTATGAGTAGGTTAGAGTCCAAGTCAATTTGGTTAGGATTATGGTTTTTAAGTGAAAGTATAGTCTAGAATAAATAAAAGTGTAGTTTAACTTATTAATATAGGACACTTACATACTTTTTATAATTTTGTTACATACAAAAGTATATGATGACAATAGCCTTTGTTGATTGTTGAAACACTTAAAGTGTAGAGAAAATGTATAGTATATATATATTTTGTAGTAACATGATATAAAATAAGTAGTATTAATTGCGATCATGGTTTTAGGTTTTTATAATCCTAAAATGATGCATGAGTATGCTCATGAGTTTATAGGTGACTTTAAAGTCCCAAAATGATGTCTTGTGTTCTGTATGCTCATAAAAATGTAGCTATACATAAGATATGATAAATTGTGGTATGTTTGTATGCTCATAAAGATGTAGTCATACATGTTGTTTCATGTGATCCTATGATTGAATATTCACAATCATAATGTATTGTTCAAAGTTCTTGTTGCTCAAATGTTTCAACTGTCCCAGATATGATAAATGCTTAAAGTTTCAGTGATAAAAATGATGTATGCTCATGAATAATGCATATGATGGTGCAAAATTTATGCAAAAGTGAAAAAATATATATGTATATCATGAGGTGACGTGTACAATGATGTCATAATTAAAACCTGAAAACTACAGGTTTTACAGCACTATCTCGTTATTTTAGCTTTGTCCTCAAAGCTTAAGATGACGTTACTGCTCAGGTAAACATGTGTGGGTACTTAGCTTTAAACGAGTCTTCGCGTTCCCAAGTGAACTCAGGACCTCTCCTGGAGTTCCAACGTATCTTAATCAACGGAATTTGGCTTCGCTTTAGTTTCTTGACTGCTCTCTCCATGACTTCTACGGGTTCTTCAATAAATTGGATTTTGTCATCAAAATGAACACCCTCCAATGGCATGACTAACGACTCATCCGCGTAGCACTTCTTTAGGTTCGAAACATGAAAGTTAGAGTGTACCCGGCTCAATTGCTGGGGTAACTAATATGTGTGAAAACACTTATCCTTTTACCACTTATTTCCAATAATAACAAGACCAAAACATGTATTTTATGTCGTAAAAGTCGGAATTATGCGTGGTTTGTGTTTTTATTGTGTTTTAGGACCAAAAGTTGCAAATGGAAGAAAACATGGGCTATCACGGGCTTTTATCGAAGAAAAAGACTAAAGGCGAAGTCGAAAGATCGAGAATGCAAAAAGAACGGAAGTCCAAGGCCAATTCTGAAGATTTATCGACGAAAAAGTCTAAACGGAAGTTTAATGAAGTCGAAGAACTCAAGTCTAATTATAGAAGAAAATATTAAGACAAGTTCAACTTATATCGACAAATCCCGAGACGACGTCGAGAAAGACAGAGAAATTGAGTCGAGTCGAGACGAGAAGAAAGAAAGAAGATAGCTTAAGCATGTAATCTCCCCACCTCCTATAAATACCCTCCTAATATATGTCATTAGGAGGGTGTTAGGTGGTTAGTTTTTTTAGTTTTTAGTAATTGTAGTTAATTTTAAGTGTGCTTTTAATTTTTCTCTCTAGTTTCTTTTAAAACTTATTAAGTCTTTACATTAATCTTGTAATCTTTGGATATTAATCTTTAATCAATCAAGCTTATTTTCTTAATTCTCATTCTACCTTTCTTAATCTTCTACTTAATCTTGATAATCATGTAGTTTTATCTTAATCTTGTTGATGGTTTGATTGTGTAGCTTATTTGATTTTGTTATTAAATTGGTGTTTATAAAAGTCCTTATTAGAGTGCTTATTTTTCTTAATCTTTATGCTTAATAGTTTTTAGAAATAAGTTGTTTTTAATAAGTTTTATTTTTTTTATAAAAAGTGCTTTTTGATTTCTAGCTTATTTAGTGTTTTAAAAGTTTTTAAATTCTAGCTTATTCACCTTTCTCTAAAATCTTTTTGGTTTAAGTTTTGGTATGTTCTTATTGTAGATTTGCTTAATTGTTAAGTTTTTGTGCTATCCGGGTTCCTTAAACCCTTTTATTCCGGATAGTACCTCATTTCCTTTATTCCGATTAACTGTGCCTTCATACATTCCGGATAAGAACCATTTCAAGTATTCAGGATAGTCTGCAAAATTTATTCCGATTAAGAAGCCTTTCAGTTCATTATTCCGGATAAGCCTTCATTTGTTTTTCTGGATAAGAAGAAGAAGAATTCATTCCGGATAAGCTGCACAACTTTATTCCGGATAAGTTGTAGGATTGCATTTCCCGGATAAGCTTCAGAAGAAAGTATTCCGGATAAGTATCCGGAATTTATTCCGGATAAGTCTCAATTGCCGTTTTTCCGGATGAACACCCGGAGATTATTCTGGATAGTGTTCAGGTCAAAAGATTCCGGATAAACCCCCCATGTTTATTACGGATAAGCACGAAGATATTATTCCGGATAAGTACCTCAAGCAAAGATTCCGGATAAGGTGTCATTCTTTCATTCCGGATAAGCTGCATTTCATTTTCCCGGATAAGCCCTAGTTCTTCATTCCGGATAACATTCCGGATAATATTCCGGATAAGGTTAAGTATTTCTAGTTTTTAAATTTTAATTTTTCCCGCCTTTTTACTTAGAATTATACTAACTTGTTCTGTCTTAGTTTAAATTTTCAAGCTTTCATTTTTATTTATTTACTCAACGACATTTTCATTTTTAGATTAAAGTAGATAATCCAAACCTTTTTATTTTCCTCCAAGAACGACTGAGTCGCACTAATTAACGGTAATCAATTCGAAAAGACTTGGAACGAAAATTATTTTATACTTGGAAATTCCTTGTATTAAATGGCGCCGCTGCCGGCTCTTTTCGTTAAGATTAACGGTTTTTAGTGAGAGACGCGTTGGATTTCGGGGATCCGTTATTTTAGGAACGTTATTTTCAAGCACATCAATTTTCAAAAATCCATAAAAATTAAAAAATTTCAAAAATACAAAAACATTAAAAAATCATAAAAAGCATTTCTTTTCCAAAGTTTTGCACCAAAAAGATTTTATTTTTATAACTATATATATTGTCTATTTCTTTGGTATCTTTTTCTTTTGCTTTTGCAGGTGTATGCGTACTAGATCTTCCACTTATCCAGAGCCCGAGACTCGTGAAGATTTAGATATGGCAGGTGTGAACAACAACAATAATCCACCGCACCTCAACAATAACAACAACAATGTTCTTCCACCACCCGATCTTCGAACAATGGAGGAGCTTTGTCAACCAACCATGAACGGACACGGAGGACCGATTGCGCCGATGCAAATCACGGCTCCTGAATTTTCGTTGAAGCATCACATGATCCAGCAAATTCAAAACGCTTGCCCATTTAGCGGATTACCGGATGATGATGCCAACAAAGATCTTGACAAGTTCATTACCGTCACCCAAAGCATGAAACTTCCCGGTACTTCCATGGATTTTCTTCGCCTTCACCTTTTTCCACACACTTTATCCCATCATGCCAAGAAATGGTTTGATCGTCTTCCCAAAAACTCAATTCATACATGGAATGACATGACTCAACGCTTTTTGTCACGCTAATTTCCACCATCCATGGTCACTAGTCTTCGTAACCAAATCAGTGGATTTACTCAAGAACCTGATGAGTCGCTTTTCGATGCTTGGGAACATTATAATGTCTTGATAGACCGTTGTCCGAACCACAACATGCTCCCCGTTACATTGATTGATACCATCTACAATGGGTTAACTTTTCGTGATCGTGATACGATTAATGCTGCCGCCGGTGGTACATTCATGAAGAGAAGACCTGAGGAGTGTAGAGAGCTGATTGAGAACATGAACACTCACCACAAAAATTGGGATTCATCCGCATCATCAAGATCAAACCCGAGAGTCAATGTTTCTTCTACTTCTTCAAACCCTGATATTACCGAAATGTCCCGCGCAATAGTCGAAATGAGCAAAAAGATTGAATTTTTAGCCGCTAACCAATTTCCACAAGCTAAAGCCGTAGCCACGTCTTGTGAGATTTGCGGGGATTCTCATTCATACACCGATTGTCCTTATACCCAAGACAATCTGGAAAATGTGTATGCCGCCAACGGTAACTTTTCTATGGGAGGCTGTCAAGCACATCCTCAAGGTGACCGTAATTTGCTTAGTTATCGTTCGAATAACTTTCTTTCACCACCCGGTTTTCAATCCCATAATAGACCACCACCACCTCAATTGAACAACACACAATACCCACCAAGAAACCAAGGCCAAAGAAGTAACTACCAAGGGAATTCTTCTAATAATCAAAGGAATTATAACTCCAATCAATAGAATTTTAATAGTCAAAATCAAGGGGCTTTTAATGGGCAAAACCAAGGGTTTCAAAATAACAACTTTAACCAAGGTTTTAATAATAACAATGCTTATCAACAATATCCAAACCAAGGTTTTCAAAATCAAGGGCAAAACACGAATTCCCCTTCAGTGGACTTGGTTCTTCAAAAGTTGTTTGATAAGCTGAGTGAACATGAGAAAATCATGTCTGCTATGCAAGAATCGAGTGATAAGAAATTTATGCTAATGTTTCAAGCCATTAATCCCCAAGGCCCACCCCAAGGTACTCTCTCTTCTAACACCGTGTCCAATCCTAGGGCCAAGGTTAATGCCATCACTACTAGGAGCGGTAAGATCATCGTTGAACCTTCTTCTTCACCAACTAACCAAGGACCCGAGATTCCTTCTACTTGTGATATACCACCCGTTATGCCTTCGTTTGCACCTTATGTCCCACCAATACCTCAAGTTTATACCACACCTTCGGTTCCAGAACCGGTTCCTCCACCTTCCACTTCTACCCCTCCACCACCCAAGGATGTGATTGAGAATTCCATTCCAAAGCCTTCCTCTCAACCCAATATACCTTATCTCTCAAGGTTAAGGAAAGAGAAGTTGAAAAACAAGGATGATATTCAGGTTTCTAACTTTCTTAAAATGTTTAAACAACTGAATTTCAACATCTCCTTTGCTGAGGCTCTCGCTCACATTCCCAAATATGCTAAAATGTTTAAAGATCTTCTCAGTGATAAGGAGAAACTCCTTGATATCGCTCAAACCCAACTTAATGAGAATTGCTCTGCAGTCCTCTTAAGGAAATTACCAACCAAACTTGGTGATTCGGGTCGTTTCTTGATTCCTTGCAACTTTCCCGGGGTAGAGAATTGTATGGCCCTAGCCGATCTAGCTGCTAGTATCAACTTAATGCCTCTAAGTGTTTGGAAACAATTGTCTCTACCCGAGCTAGTCCCCACGCGAATGACATTGGAATTAGCCAACCGTACGGTTGCTTATCCGGTGGAGATAGCCGAAGATGTCTTCGTTGGTGTCGACAAATTCACCTTTCTGGCGGATTTTGTTGTTGTTGACTACGAGATGGACCCCCGTGTTCCATTGATCGTTGGGCGTCCATTCTTGAGTACCGGTCGCACTCTCATTGATGTAGCCACGGGCGAATTAATCATGAGAGTTGGTGATGAGAAAATCGTCTTCAACATGGCTAAGCTTTCTAAGCAACCTTCTGAAAACGAGAGTGTTAATTTCATTGACGTTCTCGATGAGGCTTGTGAAGAACATTTCAAAGACGCTTGTAAAAGTGGTTCTTCTTCTCTACCCATTGTTGAGACCGTTTCCTCTATTGCTCCCTCACTAACTCCATTTGGAGAAAGTGATTTCCTTTTGAAAGAGTTTGAAGCAACTTTGGGAGATGTGGACTTGCAATATGACGATTCTCCCTCCAATTGGGATGAAGACATTCGTACCATTGAGAAACTTCTCAATGAGGACCATATTTCTCCACCATCTCCTAAGGATATCTCTATCGATGAACCGAATTTGACAACGCCTTCCATAAAAAATCCTCCGGATTTAGAGCTTAAGGACCTACCGTCTTATCTCGAGTACGTTTTCCTTGAAGACAACAAGAAGTCACCCGTCATCATTGCAAAGGACTTGAAAGAAGAAGAAAAATCCTGACTTATCGCCGTGCTGAAGAATCATAAGAAAGCGATTGCTTGAAAAATCTCCGATATTCGTGGAATTGATCCTCACTTTTGCACACATAAAATTCTCATGGAGGACGACTTTAAACCCACTATTCAAAGCCAAAGAAGGGTGAATCCCAAGATCCATGACGTTATAAAAAAAGAGGTTATCAAACTTCTTGATGCGGGAATGATCTACCCTATCTCTGATTCACCATGGGTTAGTCTGGTCCATTGTGTGCCTAAGAAAGGCGGAATCACCATTGTGCCCAGTGAAAATAATGAGTTGATTCCTACTCGTCTCGTTACAGGGTGGAGAGTTTGTATAGACTATCGCAAACTCAATGATGCTACGAGAAAGGATCATTTTCCCCTTCCTTTCATGGACCAAATGCTTGAACGTCTAGCGCGTAATAACTATTACTGCTTCTTAGACGGTTTCTCCGGGTATTTTCAAATTCCCATCGACCCCAAAGACCAAGAGAAAACCACATTCACTTGTCCTTACGGAACATTTGCTTATAAAAGAATGCCTTTCGGCTTATGCAATGCTCTTAGGACGTTCCAAAGGTGTATGATGGCTATCTTCCATGACATGGTTGAAGAAACTATGGAAGTCTTCATGGATGATTTCTCGGTATATGGTGACTCCTTCTCTTGTTGCCTTACCAATTTGGAACGCATGCTTAAGCGATGTGAAGACACTCGCCTTATTCTGAATTGGGAAAAATGCCATTTCATGGTAAAAGAAGGCATTGTGCTTGGACATAAAATATCTAAAGCCGGTCTTGAAGTGGACTGTGCTAAAGTGGATGTCATAGCCAAATTACCTCCACCTTCAACCGTGAAGGGTGTGAGAAGTTTCCTTGGTCATGCGGGCTTCTATCGTCGATTCATCAAAGATTTTTCTAAATCGCTCGCCCGATGACCCACCTCTTGGAAAAAGATACTCCTTTCATATTTTCTAAAGAGTGTCTTGAATCCTTCAATCTTCATAAGGATAATCTAACTAAGGCACCGGTCTTGGTTACCCCTAATTGGGAGCTACCTTTTAAACTGATGTGTGATGCTAGCGACTTTGCTATTTGAGCGGTTTTGGGCCAAAGAGTGAACAAACACTTCCAACCAATACACTATGCTAGCAAAACAATGACGGGGGCTCAATTGCATTATACCACTACCGAAAAAGAGCTTTTAGCTGTAGTGTATGCTTTTGAGAAGTTCCACCCCTATCTTGTCCTTTCTACCACCATCGTGTATACCGATCATTCCGCGTTGAAGTACTTGTTGACTAAACAAGATTATAAGCCAAGACTTCTTCGTTGGGTTTTGCTCCTTCAAGAATTTAACATTGAAATTCGTGACAAGAAGGGAGCCGAAAACCTAGCCGCGGATCATGTAAGTAGACTTGAGGATCCTTATCAAGGGGATCATCCGAATCAAGAGATCAATGACTCTTTTCCCCTTGAGGCCTTAATGTCTATCAATGCCAATCTTGATGATACCCCGTGGTTTGCGGACATTGCAAACTACTTAGCGGGTGGAATTCTAAAGGAAGGGTTAACGACCCAACAAAAGAAAAAGTTCTTTAAAGACATTGAACACTATTTCTGGGACGATCCTTACCTTTTCAAACAATGTGCGGATCTTCTCATTCGTCGATGTGTTGATGGGCCGGCAGCGGTACTAATCCTTGACGCTTTCCATAAAGGACCCACCGGTGGTAACATTGGTCCCAACTACACCGCGAAGAAAGTGTTTGATTCGGGATTCTATTGGCCCACCATTTATCGTGACGCTCACGGTATGGTTAAACATTGTGATGCTTGCCAAAGACAAGGCAAGATCACACATAAAGATGAGATGCCTCAAAATTTCATACAAGAATGTGAAATCTTTGATGTATGGGGTATCGACTTTATGGGGCCATTTCCATCATCTAAAGGGAACAAGTACATCCTCGTAGCCGTTGACTATGTTTCTAAATGGGTTGAAGCCAAGGCTCTCCCTACAAATAATGCGAGGGTGGTTGTGAACTTTTTGAAGCAACTTTTTGCTCGATTCGGTGTTCCTCGTGCTATAATCAGTGACCGCGGGACTCATTTTTGCAATGATCAATTTTCTAGAGTCATGGCTAAGTACGGTGTCAATCACCGTCTTTCCACCGCTTATCATCCCCAAACTAATGGGCAAGCCGAGATATCTAACCGTGGATTGAAGCGAATTCTGGAGCGTACTGTGGGAGAGCATCGTGCCTCGTGGGCCGATAAGTTAGATGATGCTTTTTGGGCTTTCTGTACCGCATATAAGACCCCGATTGGTTTTACTCCATATCGTCTTGTGTACGGGAAAGCATGCCACCTCCCCATCGAGCTGGAATATAAGGCATACTGGGCCTTGAAGTGGGCTAACTTCGACATCAACAAAGCCGGCGGTCTTCGGAAGATTCAACTCAATGAGCTCAATGAACTGAGGAATCAAGCTTATGAGAACTCGTAATCTACAAGGAGAAGACCAAGATCATTCATGATGCAAGGATTAAGAACCGAGAGTTCGACGTTGGTGATCAAGTCTTACTTTTTAACTCTCCGTTGAAGATCTTCTTGGGAAAGTTGAAGAGCCGCTGGTCTGGTCTGTTCACCGTTGCCAAAGTCTTCCCATATGGCACCATTGAGCTTTCTCAGCCAAATGGGCCCAATTTTAAGGTGAATGGCCAGCGCGTGAAGTTGTACTTTGGTGAGGTCATCTTTCATGAGATGATTCCATCCCTCACCACATTTCCCTTGAATTAAGTTCTGGGTCGAGTCAGGCTCGTGACTCGGTGAACAAAAACAAGCGCTTCTCAGGAGGCAACCCGTGATCTATCCTTTACCGTTTTCATAATAAGTGTAGGGGGAGCCCCGTATGTGTTTGTTGTCTTGTTTCTTCTTCTGTGCAGGGATTTAAAGTTTCAAAGATCCATTCTCGATGACTTTTGACGAACCGTGATCCTGTGTACCCATCTTCCCGGTTCTATCCTAAACTGTCGTGATTCAATATTTCATATCTTATATGTTCACATTGAAATCACTATAGTTGTCCTTCCCTTAGCAAGCTTTAAACAAAGTGCACAATGTCCTAAGTGTAGGGGAGTTTACTCCCACATGCTTAAACATTGAGGACAATGTTTATATCAAGAGTAGGGGGACTTCTATCGAAGTAAGTGGTCTTTTCCATGAATTTGTCCTCATTTTAACCGGAAAATTTGATTTTTCGACATTTTTCAAAATTTTTAATCTATTTTGGCCTTATAGTTTTCCTTTGTTATCGTTATTTACTTTCTTTGCTAAAATAAATTTTCAATAAAGTGGTTTTAAATTTTTTAAAGTCGTGAATATATTGACTCAACCCGAGTTTACTTATGTAAGTTTACTCTAGCTAGTATCCTTAACGTGTTTAAGTCAAGTTTTGCTAGGCTTTTATATAGGGAACTTTAAAACGCGAAAGTCTTAACTCTCACGGGTTAAGAACAAGAACTTTTCGCAAGTTACTATAATTGATCCTAGAGAGTCGTTTATCAAGGGAACTTTAAAATGCGAATTCTAAACTTGAAAAAGTCTAAGAGTTTGCAAGATCCTATAGATGACTCGAAGACCCGAAACTTTGATTTAATTGGCTAAGCATCCACGAATCTCATTCCTTGAGATTTTAAATTATGGAGAACGAGAGATTATAGAGTCAATTATAAGTTTGGTATTCTTTCGTGAATTTATTTGAGTTGATTATAAGCCTATTTTCCCATCGCTTGCTAATAAATTTATCTGCAATAAATAAGGTCGTACGATTTGAAAAGTTACTTAGCTTCTAGCACAAGATCGTTTAAAAGTTGCTCGGTATTAATTAGAGTTCATAGCCAAGGCATAACTTACTGAAGCGGGATGCGAAGATTGGCGAGTACGAAAAGGCCCTAACAAGGCATGAGGGCTACATTTTGTTGCTAAAGATCCAAAAGTGATGTGAAGAATCATTTATCGAAAATCAATATGAAGGATCGACACACGACGAAAAGCAAATACTCCCCTAAAGATCATGGAGAAGTCTATCCAAAAAGACCCTAACAAGGTATGAGGATAAATAGATCCAAGTCCTAAAAGGAGGCGGATCGTTGTATATGAAAGCCCAAAATAAAGATTGTAGAGAAATGAAGAAGTCGTGGTCCAAATATGAAGAATCTCTTAAAACTTCAAGTGAATAAATTCCTATTATGAAGAGAAGACAATAATTTCAAGAACGTCTCTCAAAGATTTGAAGTATGAAGTCGCTGCCAAATATCGATCCGAGAAAGGTCTCAAATCGTGAAGCGAGTTATGCCAAGATATGAACTTTCATAGGTCCCGAGAAGCAGTTTTAAAAGATTTTGTCCTTTAGCTAACTATTGATTAAATCGTCCCACTTTATTTTCAGCTTAAATAACTATCGAAATAAGTCAAACAATGCATCCTCGTGATCATTTAAGACAATATTAAAATATAAGAGATACACCTAGTAATAAGGGAGTCTAAGTGAATAATTGAGCCACATGAGTTCGTGTTAGTTTGCTAACTTACAATAACAATGATCTCGTTTTTAAGCTTGGTAGGGGAACGCGAAACTTGAGAATGATGAACATTCATGACTACCTAAAACCCCAATGTAAGTCTTTGATTTCTTTACTTGTTTTGTTCTTTTAGTTTTCTTAGTGTTTAGTATTTAATAAAGGCCTAGGTAGGTTATCTATGATGAAAAATGTAAAACGTGCTGTGAAATTAGTGCATTGCATGAGGACATTTCAATGGTCAAGTTTAGGGGATTTAATAAGTGTGAAAACACTTATCCTTTTACCACTTATTTCCAATAATAACAAGACCAAAACGTGTATTTTATGTCGTAAAAGTCGTATTTATGCGTGGTTTGTGTTTTTATTGTGTTTTAGGACCAAAAGTTGCAAAAGGAAGAAAACATGGGCTATCACCGGCTTTTATCGAAGAAAAAGAATAAAGACGAAGTCGAAATATCGAGAATGCAAAAAGAACGGAAGTCCAAGGCCAATTCTGAAGATTTTTCGACGAAAAAGTGTAAAGACGGAAGTTTAATGAAGTCGAAGAACTCAAGTCTAATTATAGAAGAAAATATTAAGACAAGTTCAACTTATATCGACAAATCCCGAGACGACGTCGAGAAAGACAAAGAAATTGAGTCGAGTCGAGACGAGAAGAAAGAAAGAAGATAGCTTAAGCATGTAATCTCCCCACCTTCTATAAATACCCTCCTAATATATGTCATTAGGAGGGTGTTAGGTGGTTAGTTTTTTTTTAGTTTTTAGTAGTTGTAGTTAATTTTAAGTGTGCTTTTAATTTTTCTCTCTAGTTTCTTTTAAAACTTATTAAGTCTTTACATTAATCTTGTAATCTTTGGATATTAATCTTTAATCAATCAAGCTTATTTTCTTAATTCTCATTCTACCTTTCTTAATCTTCTACTTAATCTTGATAATCATGTAGTTTATCTTAATCTTGTTGATGGTTTGATTGTGTATCTTATTTGATTTTGCTTATTAAATTGGTGATTTTAAAAGTCCTTATTAGAGTGCTTGTTTTTCTTAATCTTTATTCTTAATAGTTTTTAGAAATAAGTTGTTTTTAATAAGTTTTAGTTTTTTATAAAAAGTGCTTTTTGATTTCTAGCTTATTTAGTGTTTTAAAAGTTTTTAAATTCTAGCTTATTCACCTTTTTCTAAAATATTTTTGGTTTAAGTTTTGGTAAGTGCTTATTGTAGATTGCTTAATTGTTAAGTTTTTGTGCTATCCGGGTTTCTTAAACCCTTTTATTCCGGATAGTACCTCATTTCCTTTATTCCGATTAACTGTGCCTTCATACATTCGGGATAAGAACCATTTCAAGTATTCAGGATAGTCTGCAAAATTTATTCCGAATAAGAAGCCTTTCAGTTCATTATTCCGGATAAGCCTTCATTTGTTTTTCTAGATAAGAAGAAGAAGAATTCATTCCGGATAAGCTGCATAACTTTATTCCGGATAAGTTGTAGGATTGCATTTCCCGGATAAGCTTCAGAAGAAAGTATTCCGGATAAGTATCCGGAATTTATTCTAGATAAGTCTTAATTGCCATTTTTCCAGATAAACACCCAGAGATTATTCCGGATAGTGTTCAGGTCAAACGATTCCGGATTAACCCCCCAAGTTTATTCCGGATAAGCACGGAGATATTATTCCAGATAAGTACCTCAAGCCAAGATTCCGGATAACGTGTCATTCTTTCATTCCGGATAAGCTGCATTTCATTTTCCCGGATAAGCCCCAGTTATTCATTCCGGATAACATTCCGGATAATATTCCGGATAAGGTTAAGTATTTCTAGTTTTTAAATTTTAATTTTTCCCGCCTTTTTACTTAGAATTTTACTAACTTGTTTTGTCTTAGTTTAAATTTTCAAGATTTCATTTTTATTTATTTACTCAACCATATTTTCATTTTTAGATTAAAGTAGATAATCCAAAACTTTTTATTTTCCCCCAAGAACGACTGAGTCGCACTAATTAACGGTAATCAATTCGAAAAGACTTGGAACGAAAATTATTTTATACTTGTAAATTCATTGTATTAGTAACTCTAGACGATAAGCAACTTTACCAATCCTGGCAATCACCTTGAAGGGTCCTACATATCGTGGGTTTAGCTTTCCACTTTTTCCAAAGCGTACCACACCCTTCCAAGGTGATACTTTAAGCATAACGCGGTCACCTACTTCAAATTCCATAGGTTTCTGTTTACAATCTGCATAGCTCTTTTGTCGGTCTTGTGCAGCTTGAATTCTCTGCCCTGATGAAAGTGATCTTCTCAGTACTCTCTTGGATTAGTTCAGGTCCGGTGAGTTGAAATTCTCCTACCTCTGCCCAGCACACGGGTGATCTGCACTTGCGGCCACAGAGAGCCTCAAATGGTGCTCCTTTGATGCTGGCATGGTAGCTATTGTTGTAGGAGAATTCAACTAACAGTATATGCTCGACCCATCTTTTTCCAAAGTCGATCACACATGCCCTCAGCATGTCTACCAAGGTTTGGATTGTTCTTTCACTCTGACCGTCGGTCAGTGGGTGATAAGCGGTACTCATATCCAAATTTGTTCCTAAAGCTCCTTGAAAAGGTTTCCAAAAGTTTGACGTAAACCTACCGTCTCGATCACAAATAATTGAGACTGGTATACCATGTCTAGTCACAACTTCCTTAAGGTACAGTTTCGCTAGCTTATTCAAAGAGTCATTTTCCCTTATGGGTAGAAAATGAGCGGATTTTGTGAGTCGGTCGACGATTACCCAAATTGCATCGTAACCGTGAGATGAAGTAGGAAGTTTGGTGTGTTGATCCCAAACTTAGATCAATTAGCTTTGTGTATACGAGATTAGATCAAGTATAACACGTAGAGAAACCTTTGTATATGCTTTATGAATCTAAGTGTTATGCGGAATTTAACACTTAAACAAGAACACAAGATGTAAACAAAACTTTCACTTTGATTATGAATGTCGAACTTGCTTACAATGAAAGATGTTTACGAACGAAAACTTATGTAAAACTTATATCAAACATTAACCTAAAGGCCTTCTTTTATAGATACAAGAAGCCTTGTACAATAAGCTACGTATCAACTATTCTAGGTAAAGATAAACATAGAAAATACATTGTCGTTTCTATCCTTACTAGAAGTATTCTAGAATATAATAAACGTGTAGATTATATCTTCCATCAGTGCTTGTCTTCAATGTGTCAACGCTTGAATTTAACTTGTCAACGCTTGAATTTAACTTGTCAACGCTTGAGCTGTCAGCGCTTGCTTTGTTCCTGTCAACGCTTGTTTTGTTCTTGTCAGCGCTCAAGTGATCTGGCCTTAATTTATTCCCAATAATCCTCCCCTAAACTTGATATCCACTCTTATGATCAAGTTTCTGAATAAGAATTAAGAACTTGGAGGAGTCTGACAAATCTTCTCATATTGGTAATGAATAAATCTGATCAAATCCTTTGCCACGTCACTTGAATAATCTATCTCCAGCTGAGTGTCCTTCATCTTTTCCAAAATAGCCTTGGATATGAAATACTGAGCATCCACAAGTAGATACTCAGCAAACTTTGTAGAACTCAAATGGTATACACCAGCAGCTGAATATAACCTCCATTGAAGACCATTAAGGTCATCTTCAAGATCCTTCCAAATTTCAGGATCTTCCTCTTTTGTTCCACACATTCTTTTGAATGTGGTCCAAAGTTTTATTCCATTAGCTAAAGTTGGTGCTTCAGCCTCATACTTGGTCTCCAGTAACCTCCAAAGGTCTACCAAGTCTTCTCTATCACAACTTGCAAATAAAGATATGAGAGTGGTAAAAGTGTGTACCTCCTTGCCAAATCTGCCAATCTTCCAGAATCCACATTCATCCTCATCATAACTCACAATTGGATTCCTGGAATCTAATGGTAACACCTGCACCATATCTGAAGCTTCTAATGGGGAGAGCTTGAGGCTCTTTCTTATAACTGCTTCACTTGGATATAGTGGATCCATATCTTTTGGAAACTCAAATTTAAATCCCTTCTTCACTGACCTGGGAATCATCATAGCTTTCTTGATTTCCATTTCTTCTACAAGTTGCTCCTTTCTTTCATCTGAAAGAAGTCTGAGAGTGTTTGCTTCCTGCACTCTCACCCAAATGGGATAAGCCCTATGTTCCAACTCATCAAATGTCAAAGCCTTCAACTTCTGATGTGTCCATCCAACTCCATGACATCTGAGCAACATAAAGTAGAGCTCTCTTCTATCCCTTTTTCAACTCTGAGAGAATATTGCTTGCCTTGTGCTTCAAAATCACCTTACAATCCTTCTGAACTCTAAGAAGAAGCTCCAAACCCCATATTTGATCTGAAATTGTCAAGTCTGGATTATCCATGCAGCTTTCTTCCCAAGAATTATACATTTGAACCACCTCTGGCATGTCAAAGTCAACCTGCAATTTTAAGTCTCTCAACTATTCCCTAGCAAGCTCATCACCATACTCAAGCCTTTCTGGTTCTATAATCATCACACTTGAGTCTGAGCTAGCTCCATCACTTTCTTCTTCAGAAGTCACAACAAATGGTGACTTTTCCTTTTCACCTTGTTCCATCATTTGTTCAGCCAATCTTCTATCAAATTCAACTTGGGCTGCATCCTTTGGAACGATTTCTTCTACCAATTTACCCTTACCCTTATCTGATGGTGCAATGGTTGGTAAGGTAGATGGTAATACCTGAGTAGAAACTTCCTTGATGATAGATGATGACTGGAATACATCACCTTCATGTGCAGGTCTGTCAACGTCCAAATTTATCCTATCAGCGCCCAAAATACTTCTATCAGCGTCCAAATTTGCCTTGTCAACGCTCAAATATTTTCCCTCAGCGCCTTGTGTAACCTCTCTCAGCATAGCTGTAAATGATAAATTTAGATTGGTTGGAGAGATTAAAGACGTATCAAAACCTGTTTGTTCCTTCAAAGTTGTAAGGGCTTCAGCAACATCCATTGATTGACCATCTTGGCTGCCCTTATCACTCAGATTTCTTTGATCTTCCTCCCCTTTGGAAGACTCCTCCATACCCCTTCTAACACAATCACTTTCCAAAACAACAATCCTCTCCCTCAATTGCTTGAGTTCAAGGCCTTGTGAGCTGACAATTTGTACTAAGTCTGCATTTTGCTTTTGCAAGCTAATGCAGACTGCCGTCAATTCCAAAAGAGTCATTGGTTCCAGTCTGCCCTCTTCTAAAATGGGAATTTGACCTCCCAAGTTAGATTCATTGGGCATGGATGAGGACTTAAGTATGGTGGGACTGCCTTGGCCAGCATCTAAGCCAGAACCAATAGTCCCAGCCTCATCCAGGTCACCAACCACACTTGTGGTGGTGGTTATCTCTACTTCATGGCTAGGACCACCAGAGGAGAACACTCCAGAAGTCCTTGGACGTTTCATCAACCTATATTCAGGTGGTGTGGAAGATGGTGTGGAAGAATGGGTAGATGTGGGTTGGTGAAGGGGTGTTTGGGATTGTGAAGGTTGTGTGTCAGCGTGGGAAATAGGCACATCAACGCCAACATTTGATGTGTCAGCGTCAAAGGGTTCTTGGTCAATTTGCATTTGTTCAGGTGAGGGTAAAGGTTCAGGAATGGGTTCAAGTTGTGGTTGAGGGTCAATTTGAGGTTGGGGGTCTTGTTGGGGTTGTGTTGCTGCAATAACAGCAAGCATGGCTGGGGTTAAAGGTAAGTCTCGAAGGGGTGGTGAATTCATCTTCGTAAAAATAGCTTTCTTTTGCTCAGGGATCTTATAAAAATCATTGTGATCCCTTGAGCAGTAACCTTGATCATCAAAAATCATTTGCAGAAAACGAGGATAAGCTAAAGTCATTTTTGTCCCCTTGTTTTTACACATCCCTTCAAAAATCATTTTAGAATAGTTATATTTTTGCCCTGTTGCAATGCACACAATAGCACTGGCAATGGATCTATTGATCTCATTGTGTGCAGTACATTTGGGACTCAAACATTGAAGGAGGATGTGGATGAGGTACTTCCAGGCTGGGGGAAATTCCTGCTTATGATACTTATTAAGAGTACCTTCATCAGGAAAAGGATATCCCAAAGCCCTAAGCCCTTGTTCTTTTCATTTATTGGAAGGATGGCTACACCATCAGCATCATCAAGATGCAAGGCTAGGCGTACCAAGGCCTCAGTAACCACCCAAGACCTCCCATGAACAATAGAAGTCAATGTGGTCACTCCATTAACTGTTGAGGAACTAACAGTGTTCCAAAACTGCTTAATGTGTGTGACTGGAATGAGTGGTGCATGAGAAAGAGCATACCTTAATGGGGATGCATTCAAATACGCCACCATTTGTGTGTATTGAGGAAACAGAGTATCATCAGCAGCAAGATAAGCAATCATGTTGTGTTGAGACTTGAACCCCAATTCCAATTCTGCTGAGTTAAACTTTGGTGCCATTGATGAAAGCTGTTAATATTAAGTGTAGAAGATGAAGTTGATAAGAGAAAAGTGTTAGACAAGAATTATAGATACCCTGTTTAAAAATAGGAGCCAAATTTATAGGAGAGAAAGAATGCATGTGATTGGCCCAAAAATAGGCAAAGATTTTCGAAAACTAATCATGAAAATATTGAAAAAGTTATAAGTTATCTCATGCATTAAATGAAAGTAACAACTCCTAAAATTACGGCTTGAAAATATGTCAAAAAGTAACAACTGGGTAGGTCCCATTGAGTGTCAACGGTCAAAAATAACCCATCAACGCCCAACGGCTATAATCTTGTCAACGTTTGCCTAAAGCCATGTCAGCGTCCAATTTGGTCTCAACAACGCTTGGAAAATTCTTGTCAGCGTCCAAAAATAAAAATATTTTTAAAAAGTGAAAAATAACCTTAACAAGTAATTTATCCTAGAGAAGATAACCAAAAGCTGATAATTATTATAGGGCGGCAAGCACTGTCCAGTTATGCACACTTGCATAAGCAAGATAGACATAACAGTCCTCTAGTGTCCCTTGCTAACCAAAACTCTTAACAACAAAGTTACCTGATAAAATCCTTGTTACTCCTAGGTAAATCCCATATCAAAATCATTCCCAAGTCTCCCAACAGACCACAACCAATTCTAGGCCAAAAATGTCTTGGCAGCATGCAAAGGTTATATACTATGCATGCTACAGTGCCTCATGATTTAGTAAAACTAACTCATACTCACCTGTGGACACAATCTAGAATTGTGATAAGAGTATCATATGGATACCCAAACATCCTAAAGGTTCCTAAAACCTCCCCTTAAACAATGATACAAAAAGTTTGCTAAAATCATGCATGAACATAAAAAATTTATGTCAAGATAGGAATGAAACATTCCAACCATCATCCATAAATAAAACTTGTCCAAATGCTTCTCCATTGATCCATAAGCAACTCTGTATCCAATGGTATACTGCTAACACCATCTGGACATTTAGATTGAAAACCACAAAACTAACATTGTTGCTGACAACGCCCCGATAACACATGACAGCGTTGAAGAAAGCTTTGTCAGCGTTAGACAATTATATTGCTGACAACGTTGCAAAAACACTTATCAGTGTTCAAGCAACCTTTGTCAGTGTTAGAAAAATATAGTGGAAAATCTAAATCATCAATAAGACCAATAATAATAATGCATCATCCTGTACATACTTTTACAAAAAGAATCCAAAACACATATTAAGTGAGATTAACCATTCCAATACTTGTTACCAAGTATTGAAATCTTCCAGCATCAAAAGGTTTAGTTAATAAATCTGACACATTTTCCTCAGTGTCAACCGTATCTGGTTGTATTAAACCTTTCTCAAAGCAATCTCTTATAAAATGGTGTCTAATTTCTATGTGTTTAGTTTTAGAATGATGTATAGGATTCTTAATGATGCATAAAGTACTATTATTGTCAACAAATATCTTAGTATGCATGAAATTATACCCATAGTCCAACAGTTGGTTCTGAATCCACAACACTTGACCACAACATGCTGCTGCAGCCACATACTCTGCTTCAGTTGTAGAATTAGCCACTACTGTTTGTTTCTTGCATTGCCAAGATATTAACCTGCTCCCAAGAAACTGACATCCACCAGTTGTGGATTTCCTATCAAAATTATCACCTCCATAATCACTATCTGAATATGCAATCAGCTCTAATGGTGAATCCTTTGGGTACCACAAACCAAGACTGAGGTAGCATCTTAGGTACCTAAAGATCCTCTTCACAGCATAAAGGTGACATTCTTTGGGAGTCACTTGATGGCGTGCACAAGCACACACAGCAAACATAATGTCAGGTCTGGAGGCAGTAAGATACATCAAGGATCCAATCATGGATCTATAATGCCTGACATCAACATCTTTCCCATCTCCAATCTTTCCCCAAGGGTGTTCTCTATCCATAGGAGTAGTAGCCCTCTTTTCATGTGGAGAAAAGCCAAACTTCTTCAAGATCTCAGCAACATATTTGTCCTGGGAGATGAAGATACCATCCTCTTTCTGCTGAACTTGTAAACAAAGAAAGAAGTTCATCTCCCCCATAGCACTCATCTTGAATTTGTCTGTCATAAGCTTGGATAAATCCTCACTCATTTTTGGATCAGTAGACCCAAAAATGATATCATCAACATAGACCTGCACAAGCAACACATCTTTGCCTTTCTTCTCTGTAAATAGTGTCTGATCTATGGTGCCCCTCTTGAATCCATTGTCCACCAAATAGGTAGACAAAGTACCATACCATGCTCTAGGGGCTTGATGAAGGCCATACATAGCCTTTTTGACTCTATACACTTTATCTGGATGCTCTGGATCCTCAAAACCAGGAGGTTGCATGACATATACTTCCTCAACAATGGTGCCATACAAGAAAGCACTCTTGACATCCATTTGATAGACTGTGAAGCCCATGCAGGAAGCATAGGCTAGAAAAATCCTAATAGCTTCAATCCTTGCAACTGGTGCAAAGACCTCCTCATAGTCTATCCCCTCTTCTTGTGTATAACCTTGAGCCACTAACCTTGCCTTGTTTCTGACCACAATACCTCTTTCATCTCTTTTGTTCCTTAGAACCCATCTTGTCCCTATAGGTCTGACATATCTAGGACAATGAACCAGCTCCCAAACATCCTGAATTGCAAATTGATGAAGCTCATCCTGCATTGCTTCCACCCAACTTGGTTCTTTGAGAGCATCAAATATCTTCTTGGGTTCTTCTTGTGACAGAAAACATGTAAACAAACATGCTTGCACAAGAGGGGTATCAACCTTCTTGTGTATATTGGCAATAAATCCACCAAGACCTTGATGAGATCTTCTTGTCTGAACTGGAGTCATAATATCACCAATGATCTGAGATGTGGGGTGATTCTTCATTGTGGAGGTGAGAACCCCTCCTTCAAAAAGTCTGGTGTCCTCAACTTCACGCTCCATGTTGCCAATATCTTCTTCATCAGACTCTCTTTGATTAACAGGAATCTCTTCATGAACATTGGAAGGTCCACCTTGTTCAAAACTGGAAGAGAAAAGATGCCCATAAGTGTTGTCAACGTTTGAATCTTGATTGTCAGCGTCTGGGCTAACAGCGCTTGAAATGTTGTTGTCAACGTCTGAGCCATCAACGTCTGAATTGATCTTGTCAGCGCTAGATTTGCCTATGTCAGCGCCTGAAGAACCATGCATGTTTGTATCTGGTGGTATTTGGAAACCACCATTATCTTGTCCAGCAGCAGCAGCAGCAAAAGCATCTGTCCAAATGGGAATTGTGACATATTCAAATGTAGGAGATGCCTTTTTTGCTTGTGATCCAACCCTCTCATTAACCTGTGTACCTGAAACATCAACAACTTGTTCCTCCACAACATTTGAAGTTACCTTCACAATGTCTGGATTAGTGACAGGCATATAATTTAAAGTTCTAGATAAGGGTTCCAAATCAAACAACCAATTAGGACCACTTTCAGGATCACTAGGTTTATTCTCTAAGAACCTAACATGTACTCTCTCAACTATCCGTTTGTCCTCTTTAAGATAAACCCTATAACCCTTGCTCTGGACTGAATACCCCACGAAGTAACCTTCATCACCTTTTGCACTAAATTTCCCTAAGGCATCACTAGTATCCAATACTACTACATGACATCCAAAAGGTTTGAGAAAACCAATATTAGGTTTTCTTCCCCAAAGTAACTCATAAGGTGTTTTGTTCTGAATTTTGTTAACCAATGCTCTATTTTGCACATAGCATGCTGTATTAACAGCCTCAGCCCAAAAGGCTATAGGAAAGTGAGCATCAGCCAACATTGTTCTGGCTGCTTCAATTAGGGTTCTATTTTTCCTTTCAGCAACCCCATTTTGTTGTGGGGTTCTAGCAATACTGAATTGCCTAGTAATTCCTTTCCTGGCACAAAAATCATCTAGCTTCTTGTTCCTAAATTCTCCACCATTATCACTCCTAAGCATTTTAACCTCATTTCCAGACCTTTTCTCAATCTGAGTGATAAAATCAATAAAAGCATAAGATGTGTCACTCTTCATAGCTAGAAAGAATGTCCAAGTGAACCTAGAAAAGTCATCTGTGACAACAAAGCAATATGACTTACCATTCAAACTCTCTATATTTGTTGGACCAAAGAGGTCCATGTGAAGCATATGAAGAGGTCTGGAACTAGTATGCACCTGTTTGGACTTAAATGAGACCTTGTGCTGCTTGCCTTTAAGACATGCAACACAAGAGTGGTCATTGTGTAAGGCCTTCTCAGGCAAACCATCAACTAAACCAAGCCTCACAAGTCTATTTATATTTTTAAAATTTATGTGCCCTAGTCTCCTGTGCCACAAATTACTTTCATCTACTGAGGCCTTAGCATAAAAACAAGACATATTGGTATTCACTTTAATCTCATTTAAATTCACATTATATATGTCCTTATGCCTAGGTGTTCTATACTCAATATATTTCTCATCAGGGGTCTTAAAATCCTTGCTTAACACCAAACACTCAGTATCAGTGAAAAGAACCTTATTTTTGTTATCACAAACTTGTGATACACTAAACAGATTATAATCAAGTTCTTTTACCAGGAAGACATTCTCAAAATGCAGATTGTTGGTGAGAAGGGTTCCTTTGCCTGTAATAGTGCCATAGCCCCCTCCAAAGTATACCTTATCACCATCTTTAATAGGAGTGAAGTTCGTCATATAGTCTTCCTTTCCTGTCATGTTCCTTGAGCATCCACTATCCCAATATCCATAATCATTGATCTATCTTTGAATGCCCTGCACATAAAGAAATCAAATTAGTTTTCTTTGGGAACCCAAGTCTCAGAAGACTTGGATTCATCTGGTTGTTCAATAAGAACAGACTTAGTTCTCACAACAACCCCATTCTCATCCTTTTTAGGATGAAATACCCAGTTAACCCCAATAGGTTTTGTAATGACCTTTGAAATGTAATTAAATCTATTGCAAGTCATTGAAATCCCATTATCATTAGGGTTTTGATCTTTCTTGGGTCTCCATGTTAATCTTGAAGAAGCTTTAGACCTCTTACCTTGTGGCTGCAAATATTTAGGTCTGGTCACGTTTCTGTCAGCGTTGGATTTTGTTAGTCAACGCTGAAATTACCCTTGTCAGCGTTGAACCTAGGGTTTGCTACAGGAACCCATTGCCTATTTGACCAGGTGTTTGTCTTTTGAAAGGGTCTCTGTCCATGAGTGTTAGACCTTCTAGAAAAGAATGGGGCAGGTCTAATCACTTGTGGACTTTGCTGCACACAAGGTTTGGGTCTGACAACGTTTGACTTCCTAACAACGTTGACTTTCTTCCTATCAGCGCTGAAATTGTTCCTATCAGCGCTGGCTTTGGGAGCGTTGACACACTTGTATGCCAAATGTGAAAAGCTACCACAAGTATAACAGGCTTTCTTAGACACACTCTTAGGTCTAGAAGAGAAGAAACCTGTTCCATGATTGCTAACTTGGCTCTTGGGTGACCTATTATTCCTATACATCTCTGCATATTTAATGGTAGGTCTTCTAACAGTGTTTGAGCCTAGGTCAACAGGTTTACCAGTGATTGGATGAGTAACCTTAATGGGTGGTGATTCATTGGGACTTTCACATAGCAAACCTCCCTTAACAAATAAAGTAGGGTTAGCTTTCTTCCACTCATTTAGGTCAGTCAGTTTTTGTTGATACTCTTCTACTGGGGTGACAACTCTTGGTGGAGGAATGAATTCCTCCTCTTGGCATTCTGGTATACCAGTCCAAGACAAGTCCTTTCTAAGGACACCATAGAAGTCACCAGCTGGTGGTGGAACCAGAGAGTAATCATTCATCCCAATCCTTGTCATGTCCTTAGGATCCCTTTGTTTAGCTACACAGTCTCCTAGGGTTTGGGTGGCTCTATCAAATCTTTGAATTTTGAGGTCAACATTATCTTTATTCTTAATAGCCTCATCTAACTTAGCCTGTAGGTCTCTATTAACCTTTGTCATGATGTTCCTAACATCCATGCTACCCTCTAGCTCATGTTTTAAGATATTGATCTTATCTTTTAAATCAAATTCCATTTTCTTGTATTCAGAAACGGTTTTCTCAGTTTCAGTAAGAGCTAGTTGGTAATTAGACAATTTACACCTTTCAGTGCTCATATCATCTTTTAGTTTTAACACCTCTTTGTTAAGTCTTTTAGTGTTTAACCTACAACCTTTGCTACAAAAAGCATCATCATATACCTCATTATCAGATGAAGAGGAGGAGTGTGCCATGAGAGCATATTCAACATGCTCTTCTTCTTCAATATCAGCAACCAAAGCTTTATCCTCTTCAGCATTCTTAGCCAGATAGCTCCAATCCCATCCTGTGCCATCAATTCCTTGAACTGCAACCATGGCTTTGGAATCCTGAGCTTTAACAACCTGACTTGAGGGTTTACCAGCATCAGATCTTCTAGGAGATCTGCATTCCTTCATGAAGTGCCCCATACGATGACCGTTGTAGCATTCAACTTTGGATTTATCAAATCCAGCTGTGTCTTTAGCATTGAAGGTCATCTTCTTCTTGAACCTTCTATTCCACCTATTTGCTCTTATACTAGCAAGAGCCATGTTCCACTTGATGTCCATCTCTTCCAAGTGCTCATCACTTATCTGCTCAAGGTCCTCATATGTAATCACTGAACCATTAGGCAAAGAAGCAATGTAAGCACAAACAGTATCCAAATCCAAACCAGCAGGTTTAACTCTTGGGGAGTCATTCATGAATGTGTCAGCGTCTGAAAAGGAGACGTTGACAGGACTTGTTCCAGCGCTGACATATGATGATCCAGTAACTGGATGCATATAAGAGTCCTTCTGATTGAATTGACCTTCACTATGAGAGAAGAAGGCCATGTTGCTGGAGCTAGATTTGCTTCCTTGATCTGAAAGAGTTTCATCTTCCAACAGTCTTAGTTTGTTGTAGATGTCATCAAACGAGGAGCTCTTGTAAGTATTGTTGGCAAGAATAGATCTTGCCTCAATCTTCCATTCCTCACCAAGACTTTTAAGAAAGGTAGCATTGGTGTCAACATCACCTACTTGTGTCCCCATGAAGGACAACTTGCTTGTGATGTCAAGTAATCTGCTTCTCACACTACTCAGTTTCTCATTGGGTTGAGCTTTGAAGATAGTATAATCATGCAGAAGTTGCTTTTTCTTTTCTTTCTTAGTGTCTGCATTGCCACCATATGCAACTTCAAGTGCTTCCCAAAGATCCTTAGCAGATTCATAGCCTCTATATTTGTGCTGGTTTTCTTGTCCCAAAGAGACTTTTAGAATATTTAGGGCTTTCATGTCAACCCTTTTCTTTGCAATATCTTCAGCACCTACAGCTCTACCATCTCCTGGTTTTTCTTTCTTATCCTCATCAGGGCATCCTTCAACACCTGATCTTTGAGTAATGGCATCAAGAATCTTTTGAGCCTTATTGAATGAGTTTCCATATTCAATAATCTCCCAGAGTATGTAGTCATAGATCCCCAGATATTGTTCAAAGTTGAACTTCCATAAGTCAAAGTGAGTTGCATCAAGCATGGGAATCTTGATGTTAGGTAAGGCTGAGGAGGAGGAGGAGGTTATTGCTTCAGACATGATGTTGTTAGGGTTTCTGAGAAAATTAGGGTTTTGGTGTTCGTGTATGGTTCTGGTGTTCTTCAAAGATCAAAAGTTCCTCAACAAGCTCTGATACCACTTGTTGATCCCAAACTTAGATCGATTAGCTTTGTGTATACGAGATTAGATCAAGTATAACACGTAGAGAAACCTTTGTATATGCTTTATGAATCTAAGTGTTATGCGGAATTTAACACTTAAACAAGAACACAAGATGTAAACAAAACTTTCACTTTGATTATGAATGTCGAACTTGCTTACAATGAAAGATGTTTACGAACGAAAACTTATGTAAAACTTATATCAAACATTAACCTAAAGGCCTTCTTTTATAGATACAAGATGCCTTGTACAATAAGCTACGTATCAACTATTCTAGGTAAAGATAAACATAGAAAATACATTGTCGTTTCTATCCTTACTAGAAGTATTCTAGAATATAATAAACGTGTAGATTATATCTTCCATCAGTGCTTGTCTTCAATGTGTCAACGCTTGACTTTAACTTGTCAACGCTTGAGCTGTCAGCGCTTGCTTTGTTCCTGTCAACGCTTGTTTTGTTCTTGTCAGCGCTCAAGTGATCTGGCCTTAATTTATTCCCAACATGGTGATGAAGTCCATGTGATGTTGTCCCATTTCCACTTGGGTATCTCAGGTTGGACTAGTAATCCTGACGGTCTCTGATGTTCAGTCTTCACTCTGGCACAAGTCAGACATTTCTTCACATATGTGGCAATGTCTGTCTTCATGTTTGGCCACCAATACAGCTTTTTCACGTCCTGATACATCTTTTTAGATCCGGGATGTATGGAGTACTTAGACTTATGAGACTCGTGCATGATCACGCTTCTCAAGTCTCCGTAACATGGTAACCAACTTCTTCCGTGTAAACATAATGTTCCGTCTGCTCTGGCTTCTAACTTCTCCTTGCTTAGATCAGTCCTAAGAATTCCTCCTATGTCTTCCTTTCCAATGTTTTCAGGCTTCTGTGCTTGGAGTTGAGCCTCTAATATCTGCTTGGGTAGATCCAAGCTAATGGTCATAACTAAGGCTTGAACTCTCGTGGGAGAATCAGTTCCCTTGCGGCTTAGTGCATCTGCAACTACATTGGCTTTACCTAGGTGGTATTTGATGTCACAATCGTAGTCACTGAGCAATTCTATCCAACGACGTTGCCTCATGTTCAGCTCCTTCTGGTCTAGAATATGTTGCAAACTTTTGTGGTCGGTATGCACTGTGCATTTTGTTCCATATAGGTAGTGCCTCTATATTTTTAAGGCAAAAACTACGGATCCAAGCTCTAGATCATGAGTAGAGTAATTTTGTTCGTGCTTCTTCAGTTGTCTTGAAGCATAGGCAATTACTTTCTTTCTTTGTATCAGTACAGCACCTAAGCCTTTGTGTGAAGCATCACAGTAGACAACGAAGTCTTCGCTACCTTTTGGTAAGGCTAGAATAGGTGCACTACACAACTTCTATTTGATGGTTTGGAAGGTTGATTCCTCTTTCTCTCCCCATTCAAACTTCACACCTTTCTGAGTAAGCTTCGTCATAGACTTAGCTATCGTAGGAAATCCTTCTATAAATCTCCGATAGTAACCGGCAAGACCTAAGAATTGGCGAATCTCTTTTGGTGATGTAGGCGATGCCCAATCCTTTACGGATTCGACTTTTACGGGGTCTACTTGTATTCTCTTTTTATCAATCACATGACCAAGGAAATGCACTTTAGGAATCTAAAAATCACATTTGGAGAATTTGGCGTACAACTTGTCTTCCTTAAGCAATTTCAGTACCTGAGCAAGATGTTCTCCGTGCTCTTTCTCATTCTTGGAATAGATGAGTATGTCGTCGATGAACACGATGATGAATTTATCCAGATACGGTTTGCACACTTGATTCATGAGATCCATGAATATGGCTGGTGCGTTGGTTAATCCAAATGGCATGACCTGAAATTCATAGTGATCGTAACGAGTTCTGAAAGCTGTCTTTGGTATGTCTTCCTCTCTGGCCCTCAACTGATGGTATCCGGATCGTAGGTCGATCTTGGAGTACACACTTGATCCTTGTAGTTGATCAAATAGGTCATCGATTCGAGGAAGTGGGTAACGATTTTTCACAGTTAACTTATTCAGTTCTATATAATCAATACACATTCAGAAAGAACCGTCTTTCTTTTTGACAAACAGTACTGGAGCTCCCCAAGGCGAGGAACTAGGTCTAATAAAACCTTTGTCTGACAGTTCTTGGAGTTTTTCTGCGAGTTCTTTCATCTTGGTCGGTGCTAACCGGTATGGTGCTTTAGCTACAGGTGCAACTCCTGGTATAAAGTCAATCTGAAATTCTACTTGACGAGTGGGTGGTAAACCAGGTAAGTCGTATGGGAAAACTTCGGGATAATCGCGGACAATTGGTACGTCCTTGATTTGTTTCTTCTCTGGTTCATCTTCCTTACCTGCCTGAGAAATATGTGCTAAAAAGATAGGACATCCTTTCAGTACGTATTTTTGGACTTTGGTGCATGAGATGACACTTAGTGTGTCAGTCCTGTCCAAATTTCCCTCTCCTCGTACAATTAAATTTTCTTTCCCCCACGGTATATGGACTAGCTTTTCGTCACACACAATGGTTGCGTGATACTTGCTATCCAGTCCATACCGATGATCACGTCGAAACTACCAAGATTCACTAGGATTAGGTTGATATCAAAGGGGTGGTTCAAAAGGTTTAGGGTACAACCCCTTAAAATAGCATTGGTTTCGATAGTTTTGCCGTCGACTAATTCGACTCTGTAACAGCTGTCTAACTGGGTAGCGATGATGTCTAGTAAATTGCTAAACTCGGTAGATATGAAACTCTTATCAGCTCCGGTATCAAACAAAAATGCATATCGATTGTTCAAAAGAAACGTACCGGTAACCACATTGGAGTCATCCTGGTGTCACCTATCACGTAAACTCTGGCTAGTGCTCCTCCTCCACTTCCGTCCTTGCTTGCTTTCTTCGGGAAGTCGGGTCAGATATTTTCGGCTTCTCCACAATCATAGCAACGAACCTCCTTCCGTTTCCCATCAATTCCTCTTGTGGGAGGACGATTTCCCTGCTGTCTGTTGCCACAGAAGTTCTAGCCATTCCAATTGTTGGGCTTAAAGGTGGTGCTAGAATTGTTTCTATTAGAAACACAAGCATTGATTTGACCGGGCCTTCGGCAATAAGCGTCACTATAGTGGTGGAAACTGCACTTAGGACACTTGGGCTTGTTGTCCTCATATGGAGGTGATCCTAAGAAAGTAGCACTATAAATCTGCCCTGAGTTCTGCCTCTTTGGTTGGGTCTGGTGATGATTACGGGAGTTCTCATCGGCTTTCCTCTTGTGCTCAGACTGCTTGATTGCATGATCACGTCCTCGTTTGTCCATCAGTTCAGTGGCGAACTCGGTGGCACTCTCGACTGTAGTAGGTCGAGATGCTAGCACACTGTCGTGAACAGACTCTGGAAGGCCACTAACGTACTCCTCAATCTTTTCTTTCCCCTCAGGAAACATCCTGGTACACATCAAGGTCAATTCCTAGAACCTTTGGTTGTAGGTTGTGATGTCATAGTTGATGCACTTGAGATTCCATAATTCAATCTCCAACTTCTTGATTTCACCGTGAGGACAATACTTCCCAGTCAGTCTTTCTTTTAAAGCAGTCCAAGTCATCCCATAGGCATTATCATGCCCAATGGTAGCAATCAGTGAATTCCACCAAGTGAGAGCGTGTTCCAGTAGTCTACAGGTAGCAAATTTTACCTTGTTTTCCTCCGTACAATCACTAATACGGAACACAGTCTCGGTTCTCTCTGCATGAGCTCAACTACCTCTTCCTTGCCCTTGAAGTAGCTGGGCTTGCATTTTAGGAAGTCATGGTAAGTACACCCTCTGGTAACATAGCATTGGAGTTTTGGTTGTCGCCTTGGTTCCCGCTGGGATATGTTTCCCTGGCGGCTAGGGCGTCAGCGATGCCTTGACCGATAAGCACTCTAAGTTGTGCTTCCGAAATAGTCGTTGTGGGAGCAGCTTCGGGATTCTGTCAAGTGACTCTTTGTGCCATATTCTATAATACACAAGGATGAGATTTATTAGTTGATCAATAAGATGGTTATATTAAACTGCATGGAAAATGTATGCATAGAATTCATAACAAATTGTATAACCTGTCAAGAGTTCATAATAATATAAGTACAAGAGGTAATAGAGTAATGTCGGTACAAGTCATTTCTGGCAAAATAACAATATCATACACGTACAACCGAGATAAGACAGGGATACAACATGCTTGTCTGAAATAGTGCTACAAGTGTTTGTAGTACAACAAAATATAACCTACCTACTATGGTTAGGTGCCAATGATAGGAATACAACTAAAAAAGGAAAATAAGAGATACAGTACAAAAGTCCTAAATCATGCGAGCTGGGATGCAACTCAATGCTTGACATGATATACAAAGATATCTATCCTACACTAGTGTGATTGTCTGCAGGTCGCTGGTCCGACTGGTGGTATGGGTGCTTGAGCATCCTGCATCATGATCAGGGCGTCTCTGGTCTCCCTAGAAAGTCAGAGAGCCTCCAATATCTGAATCTGACGAGCAGTTTCGGTGCTCCTCAGGTAGTCAGTCTCTGCAATCGTCCACTAATGACGAATCTCGGCTAAGTCGAAGAAGATCCTAAAGGTCTCCTCCTGGGTCAATACAGCAGTGTGAGTGTCATGATGATGACCCTCGAGAGATGATAGGCGATGACGGAGAGTAGAGTTCTCCTCGAGTAACCACAGCAGGTGGTTCTGGACAGTCGTCCAAGAAACCTTTGAAGCCTGTGACTCAACAGCCAATGACCAGTAGAGAGAATTATGGATGAGCATGGGTCTAGAATCGATGGAACTAGAACCGGAACCGATGGAACCGAGAACAAAAATTTTTAGAAAAGTAGGAACCAAGAACCGAACAAAATATATTTTTCGATTCGAGTTCTGGTTCCAGTTCTAGTTCCGATTCTTTGGTTCTACCCGCATAGGAACCGATTTTCTTGAAGGAAATTCAATTAAGCCAACAAAAAGCACACAAAATTAATTATTTTACGCATTTACAACCATTTACGTTGAAAGAAATATCATTTAACAACTAAAACACGAGCTCGAATAATAAACATTCTATACTTTCACAGCTTAATTGGGAAACGAGTAACATTTACTTTCCACCATTGAAGAATGTCAAGACTTTGACCTTTACATAACTCAACCTTCAGCTCTTTATGATACATATCCAACTCAATTTCGGTTTCATACGAGTTATTAGCATCAACAGTATAATAATCATTTAAGAAGTCATTGTCTTCATCATTAAGGGATGTAACATTGGATTCCTTATGCCCACCCATACTCGAATTCCACGATTCAAACCTTTTTTATACGTTCCAAAAAACTCTCCCATGTTAGTCTTAACCTCTTCAACCATACCCTCAACCTTGCTCTCAAGTTCTTTTATTGCGATAGGTTTTCTCGTTTAATAATTTTATACTAACAAGACATACATTAAATGAAAATAAAAAATAAACATAAAACTTACTTTCATTTGTTTGATAATGATGATAGTTGTTTATGTTTTTATGGATTAAAAATTAGGGTTTAAAGTGTTTGGTTTGATTTTTTATGGAAGTAGGCTAGTAGGATATTGATCTTTTGAGTCTCGTATATAAAAATGCAATATTTTTATAATCATTGGGTATTTGGTTCTGGAACCAAGAACCGGTGGAACCGAACCGAACCGAACTGAACCAAGAACTAAAAAATCTCGAAATCAAGAACTGGAACTGCAACCTATGGTTCTGGTTCTGGTTAGGTTCTTAGTGGTTCTGGTCCAGTTCTCGATTCCGATTCGGTTCTTCGGTTCTTTTGCTCATCCCTAGAGAGAATCCATCCTCTGTTGGAGCACAGCATGTCCCTACTGGTTCGCGTATAGAAATGCATGGATAAGAGCAGTATCCTGTGCATGCCTGGCAACTAGCGCGTCAATCTGCGCCTGCATGGTGTCAAGTCTAGCTTGATCGGCTCCTGAACCTTCTCCTATCTCAAAAGTGGATACAAGAGAGGTGTGCCTCCTCTTGTGAGGTGGAAAAGCCCTAGTGGGGTATGTATGGAGAGTAGAGAGTAGTGGTAGAGGTGGCAGAGTGGGTACAACCTGGTTTGGTTCCCTAGGTGGGGAAACAGGTACAGCTGGTGGTAATGGAGTAGGTGAATCCGTCAACACGATAACCCCCTCCGTCGGGTGGTCTCGGGACTCTGTGTCGGAGTCAAGTCCGTGGAGTACGGATGTCGGTGATACGGGTGCAACAGCAGGTGTCATGAGAGCGCCAAAGGTAGTCACAATGGTCGGTGACATCATGATAATCTGAAAATAATAGCATTTCAAAGTTGGGCAAGTATTAGCTTACACAATTTAAAAAGTTTTCAAAAGATGCATATTCAATGCTTGTGTATGCATGCAGCAGTGTAATCAAAATTACGTAGGTACTTAGATGATCATATATATCAATGCACAGTTAGCTCACAAAATATGTATGTTCTATATGTGTATGCCTAACTATAAGGGTTCCCCAAAAATCAAAGTTTTATAAACATTGATTTTTAAATTCAGTTACAGTCTAGTTATAAATTTTTAGTTTTAGATATGGTGCTCTATAACTATGCGTTCTGATACCATTTTTGTAACACCCCCAAATGGTCAAATGCAGCGGAAAGGTACGTTAGGGGTGTTACTTTTTGAAGGTGGATCGATATCACATAGTATATAGAGCAATGATCATAAAATGACATTAAAACATATTACATGAGTTTAATTGTGCAAATAAAATAATTGTCTTGAAAACATTATTTAGAAAATCTGAGTCCAATGGTAAACATGATGCTTCCTACAATGCTGGAATCCAATGCAAGTACCTGCTTACTTTCCTGAGAAAAGATAGAAAGTAAAATGTGGGGGTCACACTAGGTTGGTGAATTAACAGGTTTAATATAAAGTAAAAGTATTGTTATGCAAAACACCACGAGGATAGCAGCGCATAAAGCCATATACTATAGTAGTTCATATTGCCCTGTAATAGATGCTAGACATGATGCTCAAGTGCCTAAAAATAGGACATCCTGATGTGAGTTCCCTCAGTCCGACAATGAAATAAACCTGTTGCTTGGCCTAAGCGTTTCGTGATAGCAAGTCACGCAGGTCGGGTGTTTTCAATACCCCAATAGATCTATCGATAACATTTCGAGCTACACTATTAATTATTACAGTCCACGGGAATAATAGGGCAAACAATAGGCAGTAATCTGTTGTTGTCTGTAAGCGTTTTCATAAACAATAATTAAGTATGTTTTCTCTCCCAGTTATAAAACAGTAAAAGATGGGGCCATGAACTCACCTCAGTAGGATTGATGTAGTGATAATGTCACTGAATGCACTAGAACACTATGACCACGAAGTGGTGAAATTACCTAAGTAATTTATATGCCACAGTATATGCACAATAATAATTCACAAATAAATGTAACTGATGAAAATGCATGATCACGAATTAATAAGCCGTTACTACTGTTTAAGCGTTAAACTTATATCCAGTCGTCGATAATAATATATTTTTAGTTTCTAAAAATATATTTAAATTGTTCGTTCAACAAAACTGTAATAAATTAAATAAATAGATTTTTATTTAATTAATTAATTGTAAGAAAAATAATATATTCCATTACATTTTCTTAAGGTTCCAAATATATTAATATGATTCGTTTGCTTTATAAGGTATTATAAATAAATCTTGAATAGTTTATTTAATAATCAAAATAACTTGATTTAATTTATTAATAAAATAATTTATTAATAATTTAATTAAATTAAAATTACACACAAGTCCTTATAGTATAATGACTTCCAAAAATAACCCCTAAGGTTTTGTTAGTTAAGTGTATCACATCGTTAGTCCTTATTTGTTATGTTTATTTTCAAAAAAGCCCCGAGGGCTTATAATACTTTCGAAATGTGGCAAACAAGGTCCCTAGAGTTTTATAACTTTTGTATAATTACAAACAGAGTCCCTAGGGCTCGGTTAGCTTTGGTAAAATGGCAAAACACACCCTCCAAGTCCCGAAGTTATTTTAGGAGATAACTAGGGCTTGTTTTGAGTTTATAAAATGTCACATTTAGTCCGTGTGGTTGTGTTGGTTCTTGGTACAAAACAAACGCACCCTTAAACTTTCAAGTTTGGCGAATTTGGTACTTAGACTTTACAAAAGTCTCGAAAAACACTATGAAGGTTTTATAAATTATGTTTCTAGCCTATACTTCTACAATTTGGCAATATTGGAACAAAAAGTCTCTAAATATAGTATTTAGGGTCCGGTTTGGTTTTGTGGGCCTAACGGGCTCATGACTTGGGCTTGTTAATTTATTAGCAAGTTTATTAAGTAAATCTAAATAATCTAAACTTGTTCCTTGGGCTTATGGGCTTATATAACTCTCGGCTTATGGCTTATATATGTCTCAGCTTATAGCTTATATATGTCTCGGCTTATCTAGCTTATTCATAGGCTTAGCTAACTTATAGCTTAATTGTTAGGTTCCTCTAACCCTTACTAATCATTTTAGCTACATGCTTTATTAATCCAAAGATCTATACTCGGCTTAAAATAAGCTGAGATCCTTGAGCTTATATTCTTAGGGTTTTAACCATATTAGATCTGGTTTGTCTAAGGTTTTTAAGCAAGGCTTTCAAACTAGTTCATCATAGATCTATGGTTTTGAAGCATGTTTACCCACGAAAATAAGCCGTGGGCTTATATGATGTTTGTAGGTCGTCTTATAGTGGTTTTACGTGTGCATGCAAACCTAGTCACGTTTTCTAGGGTTCCATATGCATGGTATGTAACGAGAAGAAATAAAATGGAGATAAGGGTGGTGTGCTTACTTGTTTGATGTGAATGATGGTGGTGACGAATGAATGAACAAGACTAGCTAGCACCTTATTTTCTATGTGCCTAGTACTCCTTATATCGTAACTTATATGCCTTGACAACCAAGATTTGAGTGAGGTATTCAATGATTGCACTTTAATGACCTTGAGACCAAGAGTTCATATAGTAAATGCTTATGTAAGTTTGGATTCGTGTATGTGATATGTGAGATCCAAAAAATGGAAGTGATGAATGAGATTGGGATGCTTGTGTGTTAGATAAATATCCAAGAGTGAGTGAGGTGTACGGTTTAGGGTTAGGCCACGGCAAGAGAGAATATGATGGCATGATCTTGTGTAATCTTCCTAGTACATAGTAAATCTAACCTAGGATTTGTGAGGTTCTATTTTTTAATGACAAGTTATACATTTTCCCCCTAATTCTACTCCTAGCCGTCGCATACTTGGAGTCAAAGGAGACAAGGAGGTGTTTGAATAGTGTATGGCTTAATTAGGGTATGATGTACAAGTTTCAAGTGGTGGCTAGTGGAAATTTACAAGACTTTCAAGTAAACATAAAGGTTGTCATGGGGTATCCGGCTATGGTAAGTAGCATGGGATAGTTTTTAGTTCATTTATAGTGTTCTTGTGTAGTTACTAGGAGTCTAGGTGTTTTATTGTATGAGTAGGTCCGAGTCCATGTCGATTTGGTTAGGTTTAGGGTTTTTGAGTGAAAGTATAGTCTAGAATAAATAAAAGTGTAGTTTAACTTATTAAAAGTATAAGACACTTAAATACTTGTTATAATTTTGTTACTTACAAAATTATATGATGACAATAGCTTTTGTTGATTCTTGAAACACTTATAGTGTAGAGAAAATATATAGTATATATATATTTTGTAGTAACATGATATAAAATAAGTAGTATTAATTGTGATCATGGTTTTAGGTTTTTAAAATCCTAAAATGATGCATGAGTATGCTCATGAGTTTACAGGTGACTTAAAAGTCCCAAAATGATGTCTTGTGTTCTGTATGCTCATAAAAATGTATCTATACATAAGATATGATAAAATGTGGTATGTCTATATGCTCATAAAGATGTAGTCATATATGTTGTTTCCTGTGATCCTATGATTGAATATTCACAATCATAATATATTGTTCAAAGTTCTTGTTGCTCAAATGTTTCAACTGTTCCATATATGATAAATGCTTAAAGTTTCAGTGATAAAAATGATGTATGCTCATGAATGATGCATATGATGGTGCAAAATTTATGCAAAAGTGAATATATATATATATATATATATATATATATATATATATATATATATATATATATATATATATATATATATATATATATATATATATATATATATATATATATATATATATATATATATATATATATATATATATATATATATATATATATATATATATATATATATATATATATATATATATATATATATATATATATATATATATATATATATATATATATATATATATATATATATATATATATATATATATATATATATATAGTGTAACTTTATTTACAGAACCCATCTTAGTGACAGAACTTGCAGAACTCTTGTTTTTGAAGGAAAACATGTATGTCTGAAGGAGTACATGTATGGTTTTAAAGAATATTTGTATTCGCGAAGCATATTTG
Source organism: Glebionis coronaria (assembly GCA_025667525.1). Lineage (NCBI taxonomy): Eukaryota > Viridiplantae > Streptophyta > Magnoliopsida > Asterales > Asteraceae > Glebionis > Glebionis coronaria. Next base: position 134,518,049 of record CM046874.1, on the reverse strand, counting down.
AAGTTCTTTTTATCAAAATTGAATTAAATTAAAAAAAGATATAAAAAACATACATGTTTGAGGGCGTGCATGCATGTATATGCACGCATAACAAAACATACATTTTTGAAAGCGCGCATACATGTATGTGCACCGATCCAAAAACATAGATGTCCGCTTTCAAAAACATACATGTACTCCTTCAGACATACATGTTTGCCTTAAAAACAAGAGTTCTGCAAGTTTTGTCACTAAGATGAGTTTTGTAAATAAAGTCCCCCTATATATATATATATATATATATATATATATATATATATATATATATATATATATATATATATATATATATATATATATATATATATATATATATATATATATATATATATATATATATATATATATATATATATATATATATATATATATATATATATATATATATATATATATATATATATATATATATATATATATATATATATATATATATTAAGCTAATAACAGATCTTTTGCGTCTTTCGAGATGACTCCCTTATTTCCTCCTTAGGAGCAAATCTCTTCTTGACTTGAAAGCCTTCTTCCCGTATTCCTCAACCTAGGATATATCAATTGACTGTGTAAGCTCTCTAAGGTAGCTATCTATCTTTAATGAGATTCTCTAAGATAGCTATCTATCTTTAATCACTCGAAACTGGAAGGATAAAAAAACCCACCCGGTGGACTGCCGAGCTACAAGTCCTACGAGACAGGAGCGGGATTCTCTAAAAAGCCAAGGTCGTGTGTTTGACTTAAATCTAAAGATATGATGCTAACGTTCCAAAAGGAACAAGCTGCTCAGACTAAGGGATACTTATAAGACTCTGAACCTATGAGAGAAGCAAACACTTCTTTGCTTTGTGGGATTTTTTTTTGAGCTCGCCGGAAAAACCTTCCTATCAATATTTCATTGCTATCGCTTCGTCCCGCACATGATTGGTGTATCTTTCTATTAAAGCGTATACCTTTGGGTGGGGCTTCGATCAAGAAAGATGGTCTCTAAGATAGTGGCTCGTGTATCTGTTCCAAAGTCCATTAGGGGAGGCCAAAGGTAGGAGCACTTTAACGACGAAATGTACATATGCGCGCGAAGGTGCCAGACAATTGAATGAAGGCTCTTTTTGCCTTCAGTAAAATCGGACAAAACATTGACTAAGTTGATTTAATTCGCATGAGAGGGCTTCGAGACAATAGAGGTGTCAAACATGCTCATTTTGTCTGTTCGCAACTTTCTTTCAATTGCTGGCAGTTGCCCCTGTCGGTGGACCACCCCCCAAAAAAAAATTCCTATATTTAGCTTTCTTTTTTTTGCCAAAATGAAAAAGAAGTTCTCGCTTATTGTTCTAATTTTTTTCATACTTTATTTAGATGTGCGCACTACTCAGCCCGAGGAAAGCGGAGACCTGGAAAGGCTGCGCGAGAGACTAGGCCAACTTACTGCTTACTGATATGCCATGGTTGAAGCTTTAGGCTCCATAGACGGAACTATGTATTCAAAACAGATGCACCTGACCAGACTGCGCTATGATAGGGCTTTGATTGGTATTTCTTTTTTCTTAGTGATTATAAAGGAGGGCGCTTGGCTATGTGGGACTCTCTATCTTCTTGGGTAGATAATCAATCGTCTTTCATTTGGATAGTGAGTTGTTTTTATAATAAGTCAAGTCAAGAATCATAATCGAACTGGAGGAGCTTGCCAGGATGGCTTGGTAAGCAAGCAAGCAGTTATGTAGGTGTCCCAGTTCTTTCTCTTCTTCGGGCGAGTACTACACGAGCTCGTAAGTAATGTACGGAACGAGCCTTGTCTACGAAGCAGAGCGAACTCGTCTTGCTTGCTTCTGGCAAAGCTTCTCGCACTGGATAATAGTCATGGCAAGAATACATAGAAGTGATAGCGAAGCCAAGCCGTATAAAGGCGAGCAGCCCTTATAGAAATAACAAACGGCCTACTTATAGCCCTTCCCAATTTCCAGTAGTAAAGTTTAAGCAGGATAAACCCCCTCTCTATTCTTCTCTTCATGTATATGGGCTGCCTGCCCCGTCCCGAATAGACGAACAGGAACAAGCTGAAGAAGCGAGAGAGATTTGAGATTCTGTAAGTAAATGATACTTTCTGTTTTGTCGAGAGGAAGGACCAAAATGCCTAAACAAGACAAGAACCAACTATATGCTTAACACAAGGCCTTCCTTGTCATTGTAGTAGGCTTGTTTGCAAGAGAAAAGAAGTAGCTTCAATGATCCAATCAGACCTGTGAGAGTAAGCATGAGAAACCAGTCTGTCTGCAATTGAGTACTCAGGGTTCCAAACCTCCAATGAGTGACTATAAACGATTATGCCATCGAGGTTTTCCTGGTCAAGGTAAGGCTTTGAGTTACCATTTAAGTGTGAAACAAGACCTGAATTAGGATGATATTCATAGAGCGGTTACTCTTTGTGTAGGTTATGGAGTAGTCAAGTGGTAAGATAGGGCACTATTCGATGAATAAAAACATATTTTAGGAAAGTGGTTCAGGTAGCTCAGCTGGCTAGAGCAAAGGACTAAAAATCCTTGTGTCAGTGGTTCGAATTCCACTTCTAAGCGGGCCAAGGGTCCAAAGGCCGGGAGACCGTCTTTCGGGGAAATCTAACCAAGAGAGCTAGCTTCGGTCTCACGTGGCTCACCTAAGAAAGGACGTCGAGTGAGGATTGGCCGAGGGGAGGTCATGATGTACCTAGGTACAAATCCACCAATATAAAAAAGACAAGTAGAAGCCAATGAAAGAGGAGTAGATAGGGCTAAATAGTTCCAGTAGGGTACGTAAACGAGGACAGATCACATGGTTTTCTACTGGTCAGCTTTGAGCCGTCGAGTAAGGATATATATATATATATATATATATATATATATATATATATATATATATATATATATATATATAATATATATATATATATATATATATATATATATATATATATATATATATATATATATATATATATATATATATATATATACATATAGTGTAACTTTATTTACAGAACTCGTCTTAGTGACAGAACTTGCAGAACTCTTATTTTTGAAGGCATACATGTATATCTGAAGGAGTACATGTATGTTTTTAGAGAATATTTGTATTCGCGAAGCATATTTGAAGTTCTTTTTGTCAAAATTAAATAAAATTAAAAAAAGATATCCAAAATCATACATGTTTGAGGGCGTGCATGCATGTATGTGCACGAATTAAAAAACCATATATTTTTAAAAGCGCATGCATGTATGTGCACCGATCCAAAAATATACATGTACGATTTCAAAAACATACATGTACTCCATCGGACATACATGTTTATCTTTAAAAATAAGAGTTCTGCAAGTTCTGTCACTAAGATGAGTTCTTTAAATAATGTCCCCCTATATATATATATATATATATATATATATATATATATATATATATATATATATATATATATATATATATATATATATATATATATATATATATATATATATATATATATATATATATATACATATATATATATATATACATATATATATATATATAATATAATATATATATATATATATATATATATATATATATATATATATATATATATATAGTTGGGGTAAAATAAAAAAGATTTTATAATAAAAAGAATAGGGTGAAACCATAAGATGACATGTGTCTATTTATCCCCCACCTTTTTTTCAATAACTATAGGGGTAATTATGTCCTTTTATACCAAACGAGAGGGGTGTTTTTGTAAATTCAGACCTAACCCAATATAATGTTTTTTTTTCTTTTTCACACAGTTCATACATCCATTAGCTATTAACATGTCGATCCCGTATCTTCTCCAAACCTCTCGATCCCCCGCCATTAACCACCACCTTCCCTACCGCCCCCACCGTTAACCATTATCTATCCCACCATCTTTAATCAACGTATATCTAAGTTCATCATCATCACTGTTGTTGAAGATGCTATGTAGTACGATTCATCATTAAACTTTGAAAGTAAGTTTTTTTAGTTACCATTGATTAAGATTGTGTATCTATCTTTGATGTTCATGTATATGATGTGTATTGATCGTATTTTGGCACACTATGTTTACTTTTTTTGCGTTTATCAATATAAATATGTTAGATTTGGAGTTTCATTATAGATCAGGAAATGCGTTGAGAAGCAAATAGATATATAACATGTTTTAGAAAGCTGCACACTAGGTGTTTGATAAAATGTGTAAATGAGATATTCATAACTATGATGCACTAGTTTCTACACTGTGATGCACTAGTTTTAGATTGTACTGCACTAGCTTACTGATTGTTGTACATAAGACATAAATATGATATGTAAAGTTTGTGAGATGCAATAGATTTTAAACTGTGATGCGGTGCATCAGAGTGTCATATCCCATGTAGTGCATCATAGTGTCATATCCAATGCAATGTAATATAAGATTGTAATGCAGTAGAATATTATAGCGTAATGCAATAGATATATAAACAACTATAATATAGCATAACATCATTTTAGTGAAGTATATAATAATTTTAATGCAGTAGAATATAAGATAGTAATGCAGTAGAATATTAAGATAAGTAAACACATCAAGTACATTAGAGTGTTTATTATATCATTTTTGTTGTATGATAATAAAGTAGGATAGTTTTAACTATTATGTAGTAGGCTATATGAGTAAATGAGTTTGTATGCTGGATTTTGTTTGATGCCCTTGAGTATAAACTGTGATGAAATAGGTTTTTACCTTTTGCGTATAAGGATGATATAGGTTAAAGGTAGTTGCATTATGTTTGTAAAATATGATTCTATGCTTGGTTTTTTGTGTCGTATACTTGATTTTCAACTGTGATGCAGTAGGTGTGGAGTTGTGATAATAGTAAAAACACGTCTCTTGTTTAGGAAAACAAAAAGAACGTATATGAGCGGAAAGTATTGAGTGATGATTTTAGGAAAAATCAACACTAATGACCCTCAATCACTTAAAAGAGATGAAAGATTCGTTTCCCAAGGAGGTATGGTGTTATGAATTAACTTGTATTTCTTTGAGATTAATATTGAGAAGATGGAATGACGGTTTCTTGGAAATTATACTATGACGTAAAAAACGAAAACGTAAAACCGTAGAAAAACCACTAAAATTAAAAATTATTAAAACCAAAAACAAAATCAAGAAAAAGATTAAAAAGACTAAAACGAGTCTAAAATAATATAAATAAAGACAAAAATCCAATAAAGATATTTTAAAACCTTTTATTAATTAAATAATTAATTTTAAATGCTAATTAAAGCCCTAAAATTAAATTTATTAATTCAAATGTCAAAAATATGATTTTATTGAATAATTACTCAACTTATATTATTATAAGACTAAAAAGTAATTTTCTAAAAATTAAAACCTATTAAAATTATTTTTAAAACCCTAAAAATGATTAAAAATGATTAAAACCTAATTAAACTTAAAATAATTATAAAAATAAATCTAAAAGTGATAAAAATAATCTAAAAATGGAAATAGTCCTATTTAATGCTATAGAACTTAAGAAAAATGAAAAATAAAGAAAAAGAAAATTTTGAAAATAAAATAATATTAAGATAATACAAAAAAAATAAAAGCCACTCAGTTGCGCCGCAACAAGTGGGGTCTTGCGCCGCAACTAGTGTAACGGGAATACCAAGATCTGCAGGTACTTCAGTTGCGCCGCAACATGTTGTCTTGCGCCGCAACTAGTGTGACGAACCTGGTTATGAACTATTGCACCAGCAGGTTGAACTTGTGTGTTTATGAGTTTGGCCAAGAGGACTTGACCTTGGCTTATTTTGGATGAATATTTTGGACAAAAGGGCACTCTTGTGATCCTTTGATCACAAGAAGTCAAGACAAACAAGCACAAATCACTTAGCACTCAAATTCAAGAAATCAAAATCACCTAAGATCATAAAAACAAGCAAGATAACACTTATGCAGATTTTTAACACCCTTTTTACCTTTTAAACTCAACAAATTTACTCCAAACTTGTTCCAAACTAATTAACTACTTACTAAACACCTTAATCAACCATAAACAAGCAATCTAACACCTTTTAGCAACACAAATCAATGATTGTACCCTGCTTAAACCTGTTGCCAAACACCCTTTTAAAATCTAAAAACCAACTTTTAACATACCGACATGCTTACAAAAGCTACCAAATTGATTCCAAGTGCATCTAACATGTAAACATACACACTAGAACACAAATCATGCAATATAAACACACTTAATCACCAAATCACTTAAGATCATACAACTAGCTATTTTTGAACTTTTTCAAGGTAAAAGGAAGATACCTTAGGTTCTTACATCCAAGAACCTAGAGGATGAAAATCCTCCTCCAATCCAACCCGGGTTGGAGCTGAACTAAATCAACAAGCCTTCAACCTATTTGAACACAAAACAAAGAAACAAGAACAAAAATAATATGATATGATATGATCCCTTTTTTTTTTCTTTTTTTAAAACTCTTCCAAAACCTTTTCCAATTACTTAAAACGTATCATAAACCCTTAAATTACCAAAATCATGAACCAAGAACACCAAAATACCTTTTGAGAAGATTTTACCAAAATCTCTCAAAATCTCAAAACCTTAAACAACTTTGAAAATCAAAGTTGCTTAACCAAATAAAAGTGGAACTCAGAATCAATCTCCTCACAACACACAAACTTTTAAAAACAATAAAAAAGGAATTACACTTGAATATTTCAAAAACCAAACTTTTTATTTCTTTAAAAAGGAATTACATGTGAGAGACTAGAAACTGGAACAAAGGGATCACCACAACTTGGGTCTCCTTTTATAGAGCCTATAGAACATCCTAGAAGCATAAAAACTTAAAACCCTAATACATAGAAAATCCCAAATGTGCCCTTGAATGATTTTGAGTGCATTTTGTCCTCTCATTTGATCTTGGACGTTTATTTTGCTTTGGGAGGAAGCAAATAATCATGGCCATTGATTTAAGCCACGTCATCATGCTTGGGGGCTAAGGAATGATGTGATTGGTGGATTGGGGAATTGGGGTTTTGGTGCACATGAGTGGGATGCAGGTTTTTAGGAGTGGGATAGGTTTTGGCATGTGTGAATTACTTGTGTGCAAGTTTAATTGGGTTTTACCCAAGTAAAAAGGTGGGTAATTTCTGGGCATGGTAAAGATGAATAGTAACTGAGTTTGATCCTAAAAAGGGGGAGACAAAGGTGTTAGGCGCCTATTTTTTTAAATTGTTTCAGGTTTGGCACTTTTGGTCCTTGTCTTTTGGAATTTTTGGCTTTTAAAGATTTTCAGCCTAAAATTCGTCTCTCCCTTGTATTTAAGTTTCATCACTTGACAATTTTGGCACAAACTTTCCATAAAGATGTTTCAAAGGCAATTTTTTGCATTTGGTGATTTTTCAAGGACTAATCTTGGACAATGTTGATCTTCAAAGGTCTTCAATGAGTCTTCCACTTTATGAGGGACCATTATTGGCAATTTGAAAATGTTGAGGGACTAAACTTGCCATTTCTTCAAAGTTGAAGGACCTTTTTGTAATTTTGACAAACTTAAGGGACCAAACTTGTAATTATTAATATACAAGGGTTTTAAGTGTCATTTCTTCATTCTTGGATGATCAATCTTGTATTGTCTTCAAGTCTTCAAGGGTTTTTTGATGAAAATTCCATGATTAGGGCTCGGTTCTTTGTACGGCTTCGTTTCTCGTGTTCGTTTTTCCTTGTATCTTGTGATCTTTTGTCTTTTTCACGATATCCATACCTAAAATACACAAGTAAACAAACACAAGCATATATATGGTATTTTATGACATTTTAATGCATTTAAAGCCCGAAAAGAACGATGAGATCATGTATAAATGCCATCTCATCAAGTTGCCACATTGAATAGTGATAACATCATGTATAGTAGTTGAATAGTGACTACTAGGTAATGGTTAAGCAAATTGGAGATAGCCATTGGTAAAATACTTTGACCCTTTGAATGCGTGTCCGGCCTATATTTCAAGAGTATTTTGTTCATTTGTCCTTTCAACATCTTTCCTTGCCACCACTTTATATTATTGTGTCCCAGAACTGTTGGTTTGATGTGCAAGTAGGATTAGGAAGATTTAAGGAAATCTATACGAAGTACACATTCATTTTTGTAGAAGTGAATCATAGTTTTATTACTCCTCCAGTACATTTTATATGATCGTGTCCCTAAATTGTTGGTTTGATATTCATGTAGGATTACTAAAGTTATGTGTGTTTTTTATGCTTAATGTAGTAGGTTTTGTATTGTCATGCGTTAGGCTTTATATTGTCATGCAGTAGATTTTGTACTGTCATGCACTAGGGTTTACACAATCATGATTCATGTTTTTAATTTAATATATTTTGAAGGTTGATGTTTGTGAATGTTTCAAAGGACGGTTAAATAATGCTAAGATGTTCAATAATATAGAACCGTTGCAAACGTCTAAGAAAATCAAAAAAATAGTGTAGCTGACAAGAACTGGCCTAAGAAGATCTAAGCGATTTTTAACATGATTTATGGATTGTTGTTTTCTTAAGAAAATCTTCAAACAAGAATGTAGATAGTCAAGGATTGCTTACAACACATTTTTTGTTTAGTGCGCTACAATAGCATTTACATAGTAATGTTTTTTCTTATACATTAAGATGCAGTAGCATATATATTGTAATGTAGTAGATTATACATTGTGATGAAGTAAAGTATTTTACTAGAATTCATATTAATCTAATAGTATTAGATATAAAGTTTTAAAAGAATACTGAGGTTATCGACAATGATTTGATATCTTCCTACATTTGTGATGTATTAGAAATTTTAGTGCATCATACTTGTCAATCTAGTGCATTACAATATTCAGTATTCCACAATAACTAAACATAAACTATTATAAAAAGAGCAACAAGGTTGGTCATTAAAAGTAAAAGTACTTAATTTCACCAAAAAATATCCAAATGTAATACCATACAAACACTGATCATTTGGTAAAACACATCCAAATGATTTCATGCTTTTCTTAATTCCACACAACTCACTTCGCTATCATTATTCAAGATTCTTTAGTAGTCTTTCGTTAAACCTTTCCATCAAATCTTGATCCACTTTGACATCTATATTTGTTAAAATCTTAGAGCTCTTCATCTACTTATTCGTATATGCTTCTAATGCTTTTGAGTAATTCTTCCTTTTCGTAAAAAACTGATGAGTAATATCTCGATAAATATTTGGTGCAAAGGATATTCACTTGTGATGTGTGGCCTTCATCTTACTTCTTGAACTTTTGCAATAATCTACCACGACCAACAGATGCTTCTATGTGCCTCTTGACAAGGATTCCACATTTAACACCATTGCATATTGTCTTCCAAGACATTGTATTGGGTTGGACATTAAAAATGTAGCAATGTTTAGGTGCTTTTCCCTTTCTAGGTAATTGATAAAAGAATCAATCTATGAGAATTATAAGATATTCTTTAATTATCTTATATTCTTAAATGCAGTTGAAATAACACTATAATGCATTAGAAATAACACAGTGATTCATTAGGAATAACACTATGATGTATTAGAAAATACAATTATAAGATATTGTTAAATTAAATTATATTCTTAAATGCAGTAGATATAACACTATAATGCATTAGGAATAACAGCATTATGCATTAGGATTAACACTATGATGCTTTTTAACATACAGTTATAACACATAAGAGGATGTTGATTTCACCCTTCTTTATATCAAAGTTGATCAGATAGTTCAATTTCAAGTACATGAACATCAAGTTGCATTCTATTGCATTGTAGTTGAATTTCAACCACCTCACAAACATAATTAAGCACACAGAAACGACAAAGAACATTTAGCCTAAATCATCCATATTAACAAAATGTTACAACCTACTACATTATAGTTTAAATTTTGCAACATCACAAACAAGATAAGGCACACCCAATCATTTTAACAAAAACAAAAAAAGCACATTTAGCCTAGATCATCTGTATGAATAAAAATTTGCAGCATAATGCATTACAATCTAGTTTCAACCACATCGCACACATAGTTAGGTACAAACAATTATTTATGTAAAAAAATGACAACTAACATTTAGCCTCTATCATGTCTATGGATAACAAGTTAAAATCTAGTGCATTAAGGTTTAAATTCAACCACATCACACACATGATAAGCCTCACATAATCATTTTTGGAAAACTGGCAAGGCACATTTAGCCTAAATCATCTATATGAAAAACAAGTTACAACATACTGCATTACAGTTCAAATTTAACTACATCACACACATAATGACCTTCACACAGTCATATTCACAAAACAGACAAATCAAATTTAACCTAAATCATCTCTATGAGCAAAAAGTTACAAGCTACAACATCACTCTTCATATTTAACCACATCACACACATAATAAGACAAACACAATCATTTTCAAAAAACCGACAAAACACATTTTTCCTAAATCATCCCTGTGAATAACAAGTTACAACCTACTGTATTATAGTTCAAATTGTAACACATCACACCCAATAACCTACTGTATTAATGTTTCATTTCTAATGCATCAAAAACTAAAAGTAGTGCACCACAGTAATAAATTCTTACTAAGACATTATGTCAAACACCTTGTATGCAATCATAAATATATACTTATATATAATCCGCTACAAGTTTGATATCCCAGTTCATCATATTCCAAATAATGGACTTAAGCTAATAAAAAACCAATATTTTTGTTAACCATAACTAGCAAAACAACGCAATATCAAAATTAGGGTTCGTACATCAACTTACGAAGCCATTTATGATAGGATAGAACTATAGATTTGATTCGATAGTAACTATAGATTGATTAGATAGAAATATAGATTTGACATGTGAAGAAATCAGTTAGCAGGTAGGTTTTATGTGTGTTTATGTGAGAGAGAGAGAGAGAGGGAGAGTGAGAGTCTGTGTGTTTATGTATCTGTGTCTGTTTGTGTGTGAAAAATGATCGGGTTTGATATTTGGAAAAGAAAGGACGATATTACATAATTTACCCTGAAGTTTCACATACTTACAACTATGGCACCGCCCTTTTCTAATTATTGTAGAATTTAAGTAGATTTGATCCAAGGGCTAGGATGTCATCTTACCTTTTTTATTATAACATTTTTTTATAATAACCCCACCTTATATATATATATATATATATATAAATATATAAATATATATATATATATAGAGAGAGAGAGAGGGGGGGGGTTATTGTAAGAGAATTTTTAAAATTGTTAAAATGAGAGCTAGTATAAACCGTTGGATCATTTGTTTCATTGAAGATGAGTTTTATTATTTCTGAATGGCATTGTTGTAATTAACATGAAAACATAAGGGCTGTATGTATCATATTAAAAAAATGATTTCCCTCGTTTAATTTGAGGTTTAAAGACTTCAGTTACAAGTGGTGGTGATCATATCATTCTGATACATAAATGAACACCACAATTACCCACCAAACACATTTTGACCCCGTAGATCATGCCCAAAAAATTAAAACATCAAATCAACAAGAATCATCACATTGCTATTTTCGGGGATGATACATCAACCCAATTAAATATCATATCAACATTATCAAAGTCTATAGCTAAAGATTGGGGATTAGGGTTTTAACCAATCAATTGTATCAATTGGGTATAAATAATGTCTTCACCAACGAGTAGCACAAATTCACACCCAGTTTCAATTTTAACTGGTAAGGGCATTTCGTGTTTAAGTAACAATCTGACAAGAAAATATATGTTTCTAATCAATATTTGCATGTGGGTTTTTCAGTGAGAAGAAGCTGGAGGTTGTCAATGATGAAAGCAGAAAGTGGTGGAATCAATGGTGTAATTAATTTATCTGATGCGTCAATGAAGGAGGTTGTACTAGGTAACTTTGATCCTTTGATTAACTTTATTCATTTTTGTTTATGTTTTTGGCGTTCTATATATCTAAAAGGGTACAATAAAACATAGTGAATCCAATATAAAAACATGTATACAAAAACGATAGTTCTTGATACACATATCGAAACCAACAGCGGGTTCTGGTACATCTATTACTTCAAGGTATTGGGTATCACTATCTACCCGGACCTAGTGTGTCACCACTTGGTCACATCAAGTAAATATGACTCCTGAGATCATGATAAAGTGATGTATCACTTTATCACTTTATCACTTTATCCAAACATGATTGGTAACCGGTTTACACATTTTATTTAAGTTCGGATAAAAGGGTGTACCGGGTACCAATCATGTTTGGATAAAGTGATAAAGTGATGTATCAGTAACCGGTTTAACATTTTAGTTAAGTTCGGATAAAAGGGTGTACCAGGCACCAATCATGTTTGGGTAAAGTGATGTACCAGGTACCAGGTACCAAACAGTCTAATTAAGTTTGGATAAAAGGTGTGTGCCAGGTACCAAACAGTCTAATTAAGTTTCGAATGTGTATCAGGTTACGACAGTTTACTTTGTAGTCGAATGTGTATCAGGTTACTTTGTAGTCAGGTTACTTTGTAGTCGGATGTGTATCCGGTTAACAGTTATGTTTCTTATAAGTGACGAGTGACATGTAAACTTTAATACATGTATTAATTTGATACATATTTATACGGTACATAGTTGGATACATTTGATCACATGGTTTAGATAGTAATCGTGTGATTTTTTGGTAATTAAATATGTAGGCTTGGTGGAACACGCTAGTGATCAATGGATGAAGGGAGGTGACGATAACAGCGGCAAGAATAATGAAGCTTATAATGAAAAAATTAGTGGTGACCATGGTTTGGAGTGTGGTGATGCTAGTTTGGGGAAGAAGGACCATGAAAAGAAGGAACGTGGAAAGAAAAGTAAGTTTTTTATTATGGCAGAAAAAGAGTGTGGTGATGGTTTGGGGAACAATGATAGTAGGAAGCGAAAGTTAGAATTAAATAACAAAAAAGGAAAAAAAACAGCTACTGATGAGGCCACGGTCTTTGAGAAACCTGCTAGTGACGAGGTTGACGTGAATAATGTTGGAGATGGAATGGTCAATCAGTTGCCCAATCCCGTTTGTAAGGTACCTGATAGGGTACGTGCACGCGTAGCGTTGTGTTCATTGCATAGATTGATACCCAATCTATCACCACAACAGAAGAAAGATATAATTGAGATGGGATTTGGATATGTGCTTGATTTTAAGATAAAGGATGTACCGGGGCGTCTTAGTTATTGGCTACTCGATAAATTTAATGAAGAAACGTGCAGGTTGAATGTGAATGGTAGAACGATACCTATTGCGAGGGCAACAATTAAAGATGTTCTTGGTGTACCTATGGGGAATTTGTATGTTGACACACGTGATGAAGCGGACTACAGGCACCGTTTGGTGATTCAATGGAAGAGACAGTTTGGTAGGAAGGAAAGGTATTACCATACCGCACTTGAGCAACTAATATATACACAAACAGGAGGAGGATGGTGGTGTAGGATAAATTTCTTAATTTTATATTTGACGTCAATTGGGGAAGCCAACAATAATGCTACATGTAACTTAAGGTTTCTCCATGGTATGAATGAGGACATTCCTATCTATAGATTTGACTGGTGTACGTTCATACTTGAGTGTCTGGTTAGGACTAAGAAGAACTGGGTCAGAAACTCACACTACACCGGTCCAATAATTGTTCTGCTGGTATGGTTTTCTCTGATATTACATTCATTTTATTTTTGTTTTTGGTGTTCAACATATAACTAACTGATGTACCAATGACCGGTTATTGAAATGTTTATTTCCTTGATAGATTTTGTATGCCTCCTCACTGCCCATCAAGACAAAAACAGAGAGAGTTATGTTTCCTTTGGTCAAAAATTTCACTGATGAAATGTTGGACAAGCTCGAGGTCGATAGATTCAGTACGACAAATGTGGAGGTAAGTATTAATTTTTTTATTACGTTATATATTAACTAGTTTTTATGTTACTATGGTACATTGATTAATTGGTTGCTGATGTATCGGGTTATAATGCAGGAAGTTAAAAAGAGTGTCGCGGAAAAATTTAAAAAGGCTACTGATCTTATTGGTGAAGCTGATAACGCATTGGATGATGCGCTTGACCAAAATCCACATGATAAAGATTTAATACAATTAAGGGACCTACGAAATGTGTTATTCGGGTCACGTACCTATTCTGAGCCAGACAAAGATATTCCAAAACAGAACGATAAAAATGGTGATATTCCACAACAGAATGAGAACGAGTCCACGCTGGGACAAGACACAAGCAGAAGTTATGTTGAGCCGTTCCCGTACACTCAGGTGTATGGGACCCTGACTGCGTACGTTGCGTATGCTGAAGAAGTAGAATTAGAAATAAGCAACAAAGAGAAAAAGCTAAGGAGTGTCGATGTCGATATTCCAACGTTTGATTTGGGCTTTTCTACACCCCCACCTACTGCAGCAGCTGTGTCGGGAAATGCTGATGATATAGTTGCACTTACGCCATACAATATTTGTGAGGCAAGACCGATACAAAGCATCCCCCTATTGTTGCACCTGGAAGGAGTCAACGTAATGTTCGACCATCAGAAGTCTTACGTTCCCCTTACGTAGTCAGGGAAGTTTATGTGTGTGGTGCATTGTCTACTCATGAGAGGAGAGCAGCGTACTGTTTGATCAGCGGTCGATTCTCGCAAACGTAAGTATACGTTTTAAAGTAAAATGATATTGTTGATTTTGCTTATTGAACATTTGTGTTTATTATTTTATATTTTTGATGTAGGGACGTTTTGTTCAGGACCGCTTATGTGACTGGCTATAGGGGTGAATTGGAAACCTTGTGCCCGAGTATAATGATATCAAGTGGAGTTATCAACATGTTCACCAAGGTTCTGAATCATGCTGAGTTTTACCGTGATCCATTGAATTCGGCGCGCAAGGTTTTCTGTGATACATCAATGATGGTACGTAATATATTAACATGTTTTTTTATATGGTATACTAAATAAATATGACACTAAGTTGTTTGTACAATTGAATGTTTATACATGAAAAAGCACGAATGGGATGTAAAAGACTCATCAGCAAATAAAGCTGATGTTAAGATGTATGCCGACAAATTCAATGCAGAAATGATGCGCATTCTGAGAACCACAACCTATCGGAATCTGTCTAATGTGGATTTGGTAATATTTTAATTTTTATAGAATTATACATTTTTTTAGAATGATACATTTTTCGATTAATTGGTAACATGTAATTTTTGTAGGTGTTCTTCCCAATAATTCAGGGGAAACATTTTTTTGTTGTATGCATGCATCTGAAGTTGAGAGAGGTGCATATTCTCGATAATATGTATACAACATGCAGAGATGTATCGAAGAGATACGGTGATTTAATTGACAATTTGGTATGTTCCTTTACATGTTAAGTTATTGTTTGACAGTTGTTGTATGTGTAAACGAAAAACATTACTAGTTTATGTTATGTATGGGATAAACTTGTGTATAATTGTACGTGTGTCACCAAATAGGATTTGCAAGATTAATATTGTGGTACAAAATAATATGGCGTCAATTAACATTTTTTCAAATGAATGAAACAGGTGGCTAGGTTTGTAGATTTCCTTACATACCAAAACCATCCAGCCCAAGGAGCAATGAGGAATGTTGTGCGCACAATCCTAAGTTTGGGGTGTATGACCAAACATAACTTCCTTGACTGTGGGGTTTTTGCAATGCGCCACATGGAGACCTACTTGGGTGGCGGTGAATACGAGGACCGTTGTGATCTTAGAAGAGAGGGTAAGGCGCAGAAGCTGCAACTGGATGAACTACGGATGAAGTACGCAACAAAGATATTGTTGTCTGATATTAACCTAAATAAATCACAATTTGAAGTTGAAGCGTACAGGCTATTGCCGTTAGAAGAACAACAACGACTATTGGATGATGCATTTGAAACGATACAGAAGCGTGCGGAAAATATGTTGTAGTTTCAGTTCGTTTTTAGGTCTTTTTAATAAGTGGATAACACCTGTGTGTGGGTTTATTTTGGTTTATCACAAACTTGCTGAATCCTAGTGTGTTTTATTTTTATTTTAATGATTGGTGCACCACCAATCATGAACTTCTTTATTTTCGCGTGCCATCTTAAGTTATGTTTGAATTAATGTGATCTTTATTAAGTTACCGTGTTATAATGTTGGTGTATATAATTGGTTCATTTCTATTTTGCTTGTTATTTCGCAGTTTCCGTTTATTGGTACATGTTGGTACATAAAAGGGTTGTGTCAAACATACAAACTAATGTGTACCAATGTGTATCAGCCGGTACATATCAGTTTGTATGTTTGACATAAACCTTTATGTACCAACATGTACCTAATAAACGAAAACTAATATGTACCATGTGATGTACCTTTCCCATGTATTATGTTCCAACAATTTAGATATCCGAACTGTTTATATATGTACCAGTTATATCAAAACTGATGGAACATATAAGCTCGAATCCCCTATGGATGCCAATCTTGGGTACCCAAAGTGTGATATTTATTAGGAATACACTGATTTAAAATCATAAAAAAGTGATTCTCACTTTAAACGCGTTGTCAACCGGATGTATCTTTGTTGGTTAATTTATGTTAAACGCGTAGCCAAACGCTCCTTTAAAAACAAAGAAAAAACGCAAAAAACTGATTGAAACTGAATTATAACTCAAAAAGCTGATACTGATATTTGTTGTCAAGAATAAAATGTTTTAACAAGTAAATCTTGTATAGTTTTAGTCTAAAATAAGCAAAATAAAAAATTATTACATAGTAAGACAAAATTTAAAAAGGTGAAATTGGTTACTGATGCACAGTAGGTACGTGTAGGATGTAAACATTAGAAGGACTATGTACCAAGTTGCATCAGGAGATACAACCCGAATAACCTGGTGCACGTAATGCCAATCTGGTGTATCAATTTTTGGGATTGGGTTCAGTTATACGCGTTGCCAAACACCATTTTAAAAACAGAAAAATACTAATAAGCTGATTGAATCACTTTTATTACTCCAGTAATTTTAGACAGACCTTTTTTAACATATGCATAAAAAAAGAAAAATTAAACGTACATTTTAGAAGGGATATGTACCAAGATGCATCGGGGGCCAAACACCATTTTGAAATCTGGTGTATCACCTTTTTTGGATTGGGTTCAGTTAAACGTGTTGCCAGACGCCATTTTAAAAACAGAAAAATACAAATAAACATAAAAAAATAGGAAAACCATGTATAAGCCGAGCAAGCACAAAAAAACCATAAGAGCTTCCCGAGAATAGTCTGATTACACCGTCAAGCCAAAAAACTAAGGTAAAGAAAAAAAGGAAGAAAGTTGTTAATGGTGGTACAAAGTATCCACGACAACCTGATGTACCAATTGTGTCCTAATATACTTGTTACAGCAATTCCGAAAGTTGATGCACCAATTCTTTTTTGGATTTTAATCAGTTAAACGCGTTTCCAAACGCCATTCTAAAAACAGAAAAATATAAATAAACAGAAAAAAAATAGGAAAAAATGTATTAGCCGAGCAAGCAAGAAAAAAACATAAGAGCTTCCCGAAAAAACTAAGGTAAAAGGAAAAAAAAAGTTGGAAAGGGTGATACAAAGTATCCACAACTACCTGATGTACCAATTGTGTACTAATATACTTGTTACATCCATTCCAAAAGTTGGTATACGAGTTTGTAACATGTACAACCTGTGTGAATTGTGTTTGCAATTTATATCAGAACCTATCATAAGAGGTACAAATGTTCGGACCTAATTTAAGTTTAGCCAAAAAAAAACATTATCAGATCATATAAAACCTGGCGCAAATGATACATAAATTAAATTGGGAGAAAAATAAACAAACACATTTTCTATTAAAAACGATTCACGGATAAAACATAAAAAATCCAAAATACCAGTAGTTATTAAATCCAACACAAAAGTAAAAACATTGTTTTAAAAGCAAAAAGAAAGTAACAGAATTATTCTGATGCGTCTTCCGAATTGGCCATATCTGCAGCGGCCATATCTTCAGCTTTTTTCGGACAGTTGCGTGAATCAGGAAAACAATATTCGAGACAGTACTTGCACTGACGCGGAGTCTTGTTTGATTGAATCATAGCTATCTCAGCCTGTGTTTGATGCCTCTTGTCAGACACGGATCCTTTATTACGACAAACGGGGGCAACAATTTCAACCTGTTCGGGCTCCTTGACACCAAGCGCAGCGGCATACAATTCCTTCTTGTTCATTTCTGACGCGTTTGGTATGTCAATCTTCACCTGTTCTAGTAATGATGCCAGCTCGTCCTTGTAAATGTGGAGTTTCTGAATATCAGTAACCAATCGGGTAACCGAGTCTTCGACGTTACCATATATTTCCCTAAGAACACCGTTAACACATTCGACCGGATTTGAAGAACTGGCAGCATCCATGGGCCTACCCACAATCTTGCTAGGCAAAGCATTCTTTGACTATCTTCGCTGCAAATATTTTTTAGGGAAATGGAAAACCTTGGACATCCTAAGAACATAGAAACTATGGCGACACAGCAAACCATAACACTCGTATTTTAAGCAGGTGCAATTGATATCACCAGTAGATGGTACATACGTAACTTGCAATAAAAAAGGGATACTAATCATACATGTATATATAAAACACAAATCGAGACAGTCAAGATAAAAAGGACATGGGTAGTGTTACCTCGTATTTAACTTCTACTGAAACACCTTTCAATTTGTAATCTGCTTTAATATCACGAATCACATAGTTGATGGATGTATCAACTTCTTGAACACTCAATGAACAACAATCATATAATGACGCAAATATCTCATCATGAACATCATAAAACAAAGTACGTGTATACAGTTCTGCAGCCTCTTTTTCAACCCGTAAATGAGTTTTGAAATCAGGTGTCGTGTACTTTGAATCATGTGTATTCTTCCCATACTTGAATCTTTGTGAATCCATTGCCGTATCGAAATGACTCAGAAATTTAATCAAACTCAAATGTGGATGCATCAGCTATCCAAAAAAGTGATTCTCGCTTTCGGACCTTGATGTCGTGCGCATTAGCCCAGACATCGGCTCATGCCTGAAATACGCAGCTATCCACTTTGACCGCAATTCAAACATATCATGTAACCATTTGTGTTCAGTTAGCTTGAAATCCACCATTATCTCATTCCAATGTTCATCAAACACATCGGCATCGATCTTGTCTGTCCATACAATATTACACAGACGCCTTTTAAAGTCGGTGTTGCTGCACACATCGGTTCTGACCTACACAATTTAATAATGTATCAGTTTTTATAATGATAGTGACCGACAATGTGGAAGAAAATAAAAGATTCGCACATTTGGTAGGCATATTGTATGAAGGGAATTGCAAAACAATAGTAATTGCTGTAACAGTTTCTGTTTTAACCCAAATATGCTAACAAAAATTAGGTAAACCAAACACCCCTGACCATAATATGCCGGAACATGTTTTATTAAAACTAAATTTTAAGTAATGTGACACAACAACAAAATAAAAGACGATACCTTTGTAGTGAGCTTCGCCATTATATGCCACATACAAAGACGGTGTCGTGTATCAGGCAATATTTCTTCTATAGCTATCTTCATAGCCGGATCTTGATCTGTAACGACTACCTTCGGAACTTCTACGAATAACTTTTTAAATTTCTTCAACAACCACGTATACTTGATTGCAGATTCACTCGCTAATAAAGCAGCAGCAAATATCACACATCTGTTGTGGTTATCAACGCCCGTAAAAGGAACAAGCACCATATTGTACCTACATATAATAATAGACATATGTATCAGTTGGTTTCAATATAAACTACTTAACTTAAAATAAAGATGACATGTTACCTGTTTGAGCGAAAAGTGGCGTCAAATGACACAACATCACCAAAAGCTTCGTAATTATGTTTGGCTTGTGAATCAGCCCAAAACAATCCAACCAATTCTTTTGTTTCTTTATCCTGCTTTTACTTAACCGAAAATTCTTCAAAGAACTCTTTCCGACTCAACAACTTATTAACCACCATCTGGGCATCACGATTACCAATAAATTCATTCAACCCACGCCTATAATTCTTACAATCAACATCTATAGCACCAATATATCCAAAACCACCTTACATCTCTTTCATAACTTTCCAAGATCTAACTGGACCTAAATTGACATTGGAAAGTTGGTTTAACAATTGTTGCTTGGAGAAAGTCAGCCTACGAGATGTCCTAAGATACTTGATATCATCTTCATATACCAAATTATGGTTGTGTTTCTCGAAAAACTTTGTAACAATAAACTTTCCTTCTTGTGTCTTCTTAAGTCTAAGTTGTGTGGTACACCCACAACGACAAGATGCACGTTTCCTCCTTCTTATGACCTTAGTAACACCTAAAGGGCTGGTCGACACTTGTTTTATACTTTTGGAGTTTTCAGGCTTAGGTGGGGGTTTATAACCTTGTCTAACATAATAAAAATACTTATAGTTCGGTTTTTCCTTATCGTCTTTGGTGTTCTTTTGACCACCCTTTCTAACCTCAAAACCACCTTCTCTAGCATAATCTTTGTACGCATTGAAAGCTAGTTCAAGTGTATCAAATTTTGTCCCTTCTACGGGTTTATTCTTAACTTTGGGAACCCGAAATTTAGAACCATTAGGAGTCGGCTGAAAACTCCCAACCTGAATATCAGGAGGTGTAAAGTAACCCTCACCAAGCATGTCTTGGTCATTGCGCACCAAGAGAGGAGTTGATGGTTCTTGAACATCAATAGGTGTAAGATACCCCTCATCGAGCATGTCTTGGTCATTGTGCACAACTAACGGAGTCAAAGGTTCACCTAAAACAATATGGTTTTAGAGTTAGAAACATTTATCCAATAACATTCTTATTATAAAACACATGTGGATCAAACTAAATAAAAATATGTCAAAAAAACACCTATTACAAATGTAACATTGCTGATACATTTGTCTATTGATCTTAATACACATAAGACATAAATTCGTTACCTTCAACAATAGGATCAACCGCCTGAAAGCCTCTGGAATCATTCATGGTGACTAGTAAATTGGAATTGATTGAAGATTATGATGTGTTTTATTGAATATATTTGCTGTTAAATAGTGCTTGAATAATAATAACAGGCATATCAAAAATCTCTCAAACGAATGATCTTCTGCTAAAAATCTGGGAATTGATGATTCCATTGTGCAAGATGATTTGTATAAAAAAAACGTATACTTTTGTAACGTTTATAACTTTATACCAGTCACCAGTGTTGATACGTAAAAAAATGACTGACTATAATGCCCTTATCCTCTTATAAATTTATTATTTGTCATTTTTTTCTTTTAATTATATGTAGTTTTAATTAATTGCCACTTGCTCAAATCCTATTGGCTATTGAATAGTTCTTATTTTTTTAACTTTTAAAAGTTCTCATTTGATCCAAAATATATATATATATATATATATATATATATATATATATATATATATATATATATATATATATATATATATATATATATATATATATATATATATATATATATATATATATATATATATATATATATATATATATATATATAGTGTAGCGCTATATGCAGAACCTGTTTTTTGGTACAGAACCTACAGAACTATTTTTTTACTACTAATTATACATGATGTACATGATATCAATGCAAGTTGTCAGTTTTGTAAATATCTACTCTTCAATTAACAATAAATAAAAAATAAAGGGCAAATATATATAAATATATATATATATATATATATATATATATATATATATATATATATATATATATATATATATATATATATATATATATATATATATATATATATATATATATATATATATATATATCATGAGGTGACGTGTACAATGTTGTCATAGTCAAAACCTGAAAACTACAGGTTTTACACTTGTACCAAATAAACACTATCCACAAAATTTACACATCCTGTCCAGGATCCCGCGCCTAGTTTGGCAAGGATGGTGCGGAGCCTATGGCAAGGCAACATGTTTGATTTATATTGGCAGGATTCTTGGACTGAATCTCCCATGAAGAAAATAGGTGGAAGAACTTTTTCGGTAACAAAAGGATAAGGGTATTACATAAAGTAAAGTAACTCCTAATACCGCTTTCCACGGGTTGTGGGTCCCAAACTCCTAATACCGTCTTTGACAGGTTATGGGTCTCAAAATCATTTTCCACGGTGTATGGGGAAGGTTGAGAAGTAGACAACCTTACCCCTACGTAGAGAGGTTGCATCAGGTTATACTCTAGGCAGAAAGGCTCCTTCCGGTTCTACCATATAGGTTACAGACGTAGACAATGGTATTACATGCTTATGTATTAAGAGTTACTTTGCGTGTGAGATTTCTCGTATGTTCGGTTTTCATCGATTAACTAAGGACACCGGCCGTGAATTTTTTTTATCGAATCACATGGTTAGTATGGGTAACGCTCACATGTACTAACGCATATAACTATATAAGAATGACACATGATAGTCATTCGTATCATAAAAAAGAATGGGATCTTTGTAAGGGCATGCTACTGTGTATATCGTGTTTGAGCCACATTTGTTACCATGGTCGGAGCTAGTAGGTTTACAGGTTGCCACCCGTAATCAAGGCACTTTATTCACTAATTTTATGGTCTATATGTATTGACATTTTCCATAACTTTTACGTCTAGAACAAAACTCTATCCTCATAAAGGTTTACTCGAAGCAAGCATGGTAAGTGGTCTATCCCGCATGTCGGAAATGGTTCACTGGATACCCTATATCTCTTGAGGTTATCTTAGTTCCGAAGGCATTGACGAGTGACAGGAGTAGCAGTTTCTACCCGCCAGACGATAGTCGTTTCAGGATACGATAAAGACACCGTGCGAATTGTACATTTCCACAATCGCCGTTGAGATCGCTCCATATTAATGAAAACGTAAGCCCCAAAAGGAAACGCTCGTGCGCATGAGCATATAGAGTAAGAATCGAAACGAATCAAAACCTATAAAGTGTGATATTGGCACTTTGAAGTTTGAACGAGTCAAAATCATGTTAATCTGAGTTGTTTAACATTTTGGACTAACAAATGAAACACTCCGATTCCGCCAGTGCCATACAATCCACATACCGACCCGACAAACCCATTGCATCATGTGAACAACGTAATCAAAGCCATCGAAAGCCCATTCAGTGACCATTAGGCTCGACACAGAAGTCTGAAGATTGAACCAGTCAAGAAACTTTTGCCAAAAATTCTACACCTCGAACAAATCATGATCTGCAATTCCACCTCAGGTTCACATAAGGAACAGAGAACACCCGATTTCTAAGGAAATCCTATTAACAGTCGACCTTGATGCACGTAACTCATCACGAAACAAAGTAAATAAAAAGTAAAACTAATCCAGAACCAATATTAATAGTGAGAAACTAAACTAATCAGTTATGGATGCTTAGGTGTAGACCAATGCTACACACAGAGTACGTTCACAAGTACTTAAAACAAACCGACTCATGTGATGATCTTCAGCCTCCAAGTAGTCATCACCGAAATTGCATTCCAGAAATAACAAACTACTAGACAAAACTTGAAATCTATACCATACTAATATAATGCATTTACAATGTGTATCCCACAAAAACCTAAGCTTGTACAAAAGTCACCACGATTAGGAAGTAAAGTAGGGAGAATCCTTCAACTTTTCTTCGAGCACTTTGAACCACGGAGGATTTAGAGGTGAGTAGGTGCAGGGATAGGGATAGATAACAAGTGTTTTGTAAAGAATCACCACAGGCTGTAGAATGAAGAAGAAGAAGTTAAAAATGATTCTTCATTTGGATGATATAAAACACACCCACATAAATATAAATTGATATTAGAAAAAGGTAAAAAGATAAATGTACTTTTGGAAGGCTGTTAGAGTAATCCAAGCACGGGCTATAATTCCATGGTGTGCCGAGTTTGGAGAAATCGGTGCAACAAAAGTCACCATGAGCTGCAACTGGTTTCTGCTCCAATTGTTTCCCACCTTTCACAAAAAAGGTTTTACCTCGTAAGATAAGAGAAGCAAACATATGGGAAAAAATGAGGCAAATATTAATATAATTAAACATACCATCATCAACCTTCTTCTTGGGGACTTGAGGCTGAGGAGTGAGGAGGTATATCATCAGTCAATGACAGCTTTTGGAACTCTTTTGATTCCTCTGTACATAATAATCGCAAACAAATTATTAATTAAACTATGCATATCTGTACTACTATATAAAGCATTTGGACTTCTTAAAATAGCAAATCTGAAAATTCAGCATTTTTTCCTTATAAAATTTCTAACAACCTTTTTAACAAACTTTTGTAACAACCTACTTAAATAACAATTTTTCTTTTAAATTGAAATATCTTTTTATTAATTTATTATTTTTATAATCTAATTTCATCATATTTTCTATAATTTTATGCTTTTTAAGTCAATATCCATTTTGCTATATTTTTATTAACTGATAATTTTTTAAAAATTTAGAGGTTTTTTTTCGATTTTTTTACAATTTTAACAATACAAACTTAATGGATAAGAGATTAATATTTGTTAGCCTCAAAAATGATTATGAGTACTCGCCGCCGCATTGCGCGGATCCATGCTAGTAATGAAAGATGAGTTTATATAATCAAACATACCAACAACATCAAAGTTAAAGTCAACAACATTCTCCTTGTGGTATTATTGGTGAATACGATCCAGTGAAACGTCGTCCATTCTTTAGAATCCCCAAACAAACATTCATTCAAATAACTAGAATAAAAAAATTACATCTGATAATTTACAATTTTGAATTAGGAAACAGTATCGATAGATTGATAATTGCACAGAGAGAATGAAATTGAAAAGAGGGACAAATAACTTTTATGTACGTGTTGTGTATTTAAGGATCGGTTGCTTTGATCTGTTCAAGGGCTTGTATTTTGGTATAATATATTAAATCTATAAAGTTTAGTTTACACATTACAAACAAGAGTCATAATGTACGAAACCTCTCTGAACCACAATGTCAACCATTAATTAGTATCTCCAAGAGGCATGTTTTTATCTTGTGACATTAGTTGTTTCAAGGAGTTCACAGTTGATTGTAAAGAGTTAAGATTTATATAAACATTTAAATTAGCATACACTCATCTAATTAATCATAATCACCTCTTTTTTAAAAAACCTACTACCCACCACTTTTAAAAAATTAAATATCTCACAAACGGTAAATCGTCAAACGAAAAAAAATACACAATTGTGACGAGAATTAAATCATCTATCTATCGAGGGGCACATGTATATACTTTCGACGAACTTTTTTTTTTACTTTTTTTTCTTAAGTCACGTCTGGAGAGAATTATATATGATTCGTTACGAATCAAATATGATTCGTCACGAATCATATATGATTCGCCACGAATCATATATGATTCGTCACGAATCATATATGATTTTCAAAAAATCATATATGATTCGTGATATGAATCATATATGATTTTCTGAGAATTATATATGTTTCGTGACGAATCATATATGATTATCTCCAGACGTGACTTAAGAAAAAGTCGAAAAAAAAGTTCGTCGAAAGTATATACATGTGCCCCTCGATAGATAGATGATTTAATTCTCATCGCGATAATATGTTTTGTTTTACGTAACGATGAACGGTTTGCGAGATATTTAATTTTTAAAAAATGAGTTTTTTTGTTACATGATAAAAATGGATGGTTGTGATTTTTTGGTTGAGTCTATACTAAAATAAGGGTCTATGATCTTTTTCCTCATTGTAAATCCCGTCAACTTCACTATCCGCGTCGCTATTATCCTTTCCTTTTCCTCTATTCATAATATCAGTTTTCGGGTTCCTCGTATCAAAAACATGACCATCAATTATATGTTTTGTACCAAATAACTGTCTACAAAGTTTACTAATTTAGTAAAGGATCCCGCGCCTAATCTGGCAAGGATGGTGTAGAGCCTATGGCAAGGCGACATGTATGATTTTTCTTGCCAGTTGTAGAAATTGATAACCTATGAATCTATGAAGTGGGTTGATGTTTTCTAGTGAGAGAAACTAGAGAGAGAAAGTGAGAGAATATGTGAAGGATTTTATTAATATGAAATGTGAAATGGAACAACAACCAACCCCTTTCCTTAGTGGAAAGGGGTATTTATAGTACCAAGCTAAACATGGGCTTGGGCCGGTCCATGACAAGCCCATGGACCGGTTCTTACTTAAGTTAATAAGTAACTAACAACTATTATCTAACTACGAGCTATTACAACATGAATATTATTGTGGAGTGACCGATACTTCTAATATACGTAAAAACGTATTTCTAACAATCTCCCCCTAAGGGAGGTCACTCCACGTTTACAAAGTTCTAAACCTAGCATACTATACTAAGTCTTCGTTCTTTAGCTCGTAGTCTTTTCTTCTTTTCTTTCTTTTGTTGTGAATATGTTGATTTGATCTTTTTGGCTTTGACTTGAGAGCATTGTTCTTTGGCCTTTCACGTGCGATCTTTGCCTTTCTTGTGAACTTTGCCTCCTCGTGACTTCATGTTCCACACACTTACGTCTTTTTGTTGAATTCTCGAAAGCTTCAGAGTTTGGTACAGCGGAAGACTTTATCTTGTACTTTCTTGAATTTTTTGCTGAACTTTGTTGCAAAAGACATAAGCATGTGGGAACGACTTTTACAGGTACACCGCAACACCACCGTCTTCACTGGTACACAGCAACGCCACCGTCTTCAACAGGTACGCAGCAACGCCACCGTCTTTAACAGGTACACAGCAACGACACGAATAAAATGGCTTTGAACATTTTATTCTAATTCGGTAGCATTTTACCTCCGGTCGGTGAAGACCGTTGGACGATATTAGATATCGTACCCGTGACGGATAGTTTCAATTAAGTAACTTCCTGACAGGATTTCGCGGGTAAACCCGTTCTCTTTATTCGACCGTCCAAAGCTGACTGCGAACATAAAGAGTGAATCATTTGGATAAATTATCCTTGTGATTAAAAGCCGTCAATTCATGAAACCTGGAACAAGTGAATTTCAATTAAGATTTTCACCATCGTTGCTTTCCAGTTGTCACGAGCTCAATTCATAAAGAATCTTGCACGTTACCTACCAAGTGCTGTTTGATGTTGACACTAGAAGGATTTCCACTCGTCACTGTGGTCAATAAAGAGTCACTCTGAGTGTTCTGGCAAGATCATATGATAATGCGAAGAGGCCTGGAACGAGTTTAAGTTCAATTAAGAATTAAACCACTGTTACCTTCCAGTTTTTCACAAGATTGGTTCTAAAAGAACCGCACGTGTAACCTACCATGAGCTTGTTTGATGTTGGCTCAAGCAGGATTTCCATCTTCATTGTAATACTTACGTATTACTCGGATGTTCTGGCAATATTACAGGAATACTGCGTAGGACTCATGAAAATCTCTTACTTTTCACAGTGTGTGAGAAAGCAAGGAATAAATGAAAAGTGTCCTAATGAGACTTTTGATGATCTCTTGGCTCTAGACTCGATTGTGCGTTTTGATTTAGTGAGCGATGGCTGGAGAGGAGTGCCACCTTTTCAATACCAGTCTATTCGGAGTGAATAAACCAATAGATAACGTGTTAATTTCCGTGTGATTAAAACAAATACCTTTTGAGAGATATTTGAGTTAGCTGGGAAAGGGTTGTGCATTGCATCACTGGGTCCATGATGTCTTTCTTCAATACCGAGAATCATTAACAAAAATGACCTCAATAGCATATGTATTGACCCGGTTTCTGCCTAAAGTTGTAAGGAGGGCTTCTTTCTTTACACCCTTTATCTTTACATTTCTTTTTCATTCTTCAACCCCTTCAATGCTTACCAATACGTCATCACTAGCACCTTGTTGTGATTGTTCCAGTGCTAGCTTAAGTACTTGGTCGGCATTCAGCTTCGTTCACATTCTTTCTCCATCTTTCCTAGGACTTCTAATTCTATCTAGGGAATTGTCCTTGGGAAGATTCCATCGGTTCTGATGAATCATTGGACTAATCCTATTCCTACCACCCTTTTGTCACCACATTCGTCGTGAATTAAGCGTGTTTTGAGAAGGAATTGCCACCATGAAAAATCATTGAAAATCACATAAGGTACTTGTGATATTAAAATCAAAAGTTTTGTACCTTAGGTGTTTTGTTCATCAAAAACGCTCCCCCTTAACACGTGCTTAGCACATATTAAGTTGGAATATCATTAAGTCTTTTTCATCTTTTAGCCAAGTATCACTTAAGTCTCCTTAATCCCATTTTCTCCCCTTATCCAAAATGTTAACCATTAATATTTGGGATATTGAATGGATTAACCGGTCTTTGGGTAAAAATGAAATCGATGTTTGGCCATAGAACACGTTATTGCTCCCCCTTAAGTTAATAAGGGATAGTTGTAGTGCTTTAGTATGATATATTTTGAAAGATTTAGAATCTTGTGAGAAATTCTTGAAAAATTATCATACCTTAACACTACAACAAGCCATTAAAGCACATTATTCACAAATATACATATTCACAATTAATACCAATATAGAGTGACCTGAAATATACAACCCATTAGATGGATCGTTGCAGTGTCCTGTAGTGCACTCCATATGGTCTACCACCCACAAATCTTTCCAAGCTCCTCATCAATCTACGTTCACGGAGCTTCTGATCGATCTTCTTGATGACATACTTTGCCATCTGCCGGTAACCTGGATGCCAATCCTCCGTCATTTCTGGCAAAGTTCCACCCGAGTTCAGATGCTCCAACTTTCCTCTGACTTGTAGAAGAGTACCATCACTATACTTGTGGAGCTCCCCCACCCTCATAAACTTCATCAAACCTCGACTGTTCAAGTAGAAGATGCCGGAATTCGGAACAGAAATGCCAGTATAAGGACATCTTGCTACATGTTGAGGTAACACTTGATTCACAGGACGGGTTAAATTGAGCTTCCTCTGATAGCTTTCGACTCCCAACTGAAGATCTTCAACTCGTGTCTTGATGACAATGCTTCGTGTGAACATACGCAGTGCTGTATTCAAAGCAATGAGGTCTTCACGAGGAATATGTGTGAGTTGATCTCTGGTCATCAGAAGCAGCATATCTTCGATATCCTCAAGGCGAATGATGGAAAAATCTCCCTGCTGGATTCTGTATTCCCTGTCATCCTCCCTTTTCAACCGAATCTCCGTCACATGATAATAGCCGTTCTTGGCTTCTGTTTTCATCCCTAAAATGCTGGAGATGCGGATATCGGATCTAACTGAGCTTCCAGAATTGACTAAGCAGCAACCCCTGTACGCCCTTCTGACTCGTTCGTCCCAATGAGATGCACCTATGACAGCATACATATCATAATTACGATTTATCTTAGGGACCCAGAGTCGGTTTACCTTTTCCTCGATAAAGGGTATTGTCCCCCAGTTGGCAGCTTTCAGCAATGTCAGGGATGTTGCGTACTTTGATGACCCCTTCAGTAGATACACCAGATCATTGGTGACAAAGAAGTCAAGAGCAATCTGATTATCTTGATCCATTGGAGGTGGAGCTCTTTCTGATTCATGAAGACCTGGCCGTTGAACGGTATTCAGAGCCTTCAGGATCTCCTCAGCATAATATTCGAACTCCATTTGGGTTAACCGGGTTTTGGCGCGAAGTCTTTTATCTTTCAGTACTTTCTTCACCAAAGATGGAGTAACCGAAGTCTTATACTCATGAGCAAGAAATGCACATAAGTCAATCGGACTTCGGATACGAAGATACAAGACCTCTTTGTCGGCGTCGGTGATCGGATCATACTGCGCCGCTGCCGTGATCCAAGCCTGTGGTGGAGCAGTCTCATCGATTTCCAACGTGTCCTCCCAGTTCCTTGTGCTTGATTCAGGTATAGTGGATTGTGGGTTTTGTTGCTGAGGAGTGGAGACGTGAACATCTGCTTGTTCTGATTCAGGCATTTCAGCAGTGTCATGGACGGGTGAGTGTTGTGCAGCTTCTGGTTCGGTTACCGATTCTGCAATCACAGGAGTAACAACACAAGAACTAACGGGTTTAGTGGTAACAGGTATTGATGCATGGATAAATGTACCAGGAATAGATGACCCTGTAGTGGCATTCACGTCATGGCGCCACTTCGATCGTCTGGATTCCGTGGATGTAGATTTCTCCTTTGGTGCTGCATCTTTCTTGGATTTGGTGCCAGACTTAACCACTTTCTTTGAGCTAGCGCCCTTATCCCCTTTCTCACGCTGTTCACCTTTATCTGCATTGCTCCCCTTAACACTCTCCTGGTGACCATCACCACCATCATTACCATCATTATCATCATCATCTGCATCCTCATCATCATCATCCTCATCCTCATCCTCATCATCATTTTCATCTTCATCATCATCATTCTCATCATCATCATCATCCTCATCATTCTCATCCTCATCATCCTCCTCGTTCTTATCTTCTTCTTCTTCTTCTTCCTCCTCTCCACCAGTACCCTCTTCTTCGTCGCTCTCTTCCCTTTCTTCTTCAGGGAGAATGTGGTAGGGTACCACACTTCCAAACGTCTTGAACAACCTATCATCCTCCATGATAGCGTTATTCAGGGATTTGAAGAGAGCCCGTTGTTTTCTCGATTTATCAAACGATCCAAGTTCCTTCATTCGAGCTTTGAGGATCTTCTTAAGTTCAAAATCCGTCAAGTCATAAGCGTTCTTGTAGGCGGCTTCTGAAGGATTGGATGATTTGATCATTAAGTTGTCAGCAGCAAGCGTCTTCAAGTCATCACGCAGTTTAGGCATAAAGGATTCAATGGAGTCTTTCACTCTTTGCTCAATAGTAGCTTCAAGAGCGTCTTTTTGTTCTTTAAGGTCATCCTTAATAGCTTGAAGTCTCTTAATTCGTGCTTGATGCCTATTAGCTTCATCCTTTTTAACCTGAGCAAGTTCCTCTGCATGAGCTTTACGTGTAGCTTCCATGTCTGCAGCGAACTTGGCAATCAACTCTTCTTGAGCTTTCCTTGATGCTTCTTCACTTTGAGCTCTTCTATTTAGCTCTTGGCGAAGTACATCCATTTCTCTCTTTTGACTATCCACATGTTTATCCAACAACTCGGCCATTACTATTGCTGCCATTGCAGATGTTGCAGAGCTGCTCTGGGTTGAGGGAATAGGCTCGGTTGTGACTGCGGTGCTAAGGATGGGCTTTGGTGGTGGTGGAGGAAGTGGTGTAGAAACCTGTTTGGTTGGTAAGGGTTGAGTTGGTGGAGGTTGAGTTGTTAAAGGTTGAGTAGATGCCTTTTCAATACCAGCTGAAACAGGGATTGATGGCTCCTTCGAAGTGGAATAATGTTCAGGTAACCCAAACTCATCAACATCATCAGGTTCCATGTACTCATCAACATAAATTTGTACCAGAAGCATGTCGTTGCCGTCCTTGAGAGTGAATAGAGTGGGGTCCACTTTGCCTTTGGAGAAGCCTTCCGACATGAGATATGTTGACAGGAGATCATACCACGCGCGCGGAGCTTGTTTCAACCCATAGAGAGCCTTCTTAAGCTTGTACACATGGTTAGGAGACTCTGTGCTGACGAACCCATCCGGTTGACTAACATAAACTTCTTCCCTTAGTTCACCGTTCAAAAATGCCGTCTTCACATCCATTTGATAGACGATCATGTTCATATGAGCAGCAAATGCAAGGAATAGTCTAATCGCCTCCAATCTAGCCACAGGAGCAAAAGATTCCTCAAAGTCGATACCCAAGGCTTGTTTATATCCTCTAGCGACCAGTCTAGCTTTATTCTTCAATACCGCACCCATCTCATCAAGTTTAACCTTATAGACCCATAACAAAGTGAGGATGTTAACCTTGTCAGGGCGAGGAACCAATTCCCATACTTCTAGTCGTTTGAATTCATTGAGTTCCTCCTGCATAGCTTCAATCCAAGATGATTGGGTCATAGCCTGCTGCCAATTTTTGGGTTCAACTTCAGAGAGAAATGCATCAAAGTAGCAATAAAGTGCACTCTCTTGTAGTTGATGGCGTGTAGAGACTGGTCGATCTAGATCTCCAATAACATTCCTAATTGGGTGATCTTTTGTCCATTTAGTGCTATGGTTTTCAATCCTAGGTGGTCTGGAGTGAACAATAGATGGAGCTTCTTCTGAGGTAGACGCGGCTGAAGGGTTTTCAGGGATCGCTACACCAAAGAAAGGAAGCTCTTGCAAGTGAGCATATTCCAAGTCGTGATCAGTAGAATCCTCTTCCACATCATTAGGCACAAGTAGGGGTGATGATTCAGGTGTAGTTTGAGAATCACTTGGTGAAGGTGCATCCGGTTCAATGTGAATTGTAGATGCATTAGATAAAGGTTCATTAACTTGAGCAACCACTTCAGGTATTGGAGCAATTACTACAGGTACTAGAACTTCATCAGTCGGGGGATCGAAGAATTCATCAAACAACGGTTGAAACAGTTTATCCCACTCGGGCCTTGATGGTGGTAAAAATGATGTAGAAGTAGGATTGTTGGGAACTAATCCGGAACTTATAGCACCGGGTCCCATCTCATGAAGCGCGGGTTCAGAGCTGTGTTGCTCAGAAGCCATCGCTGTCAGCTCGTCGAAATCTGCGTCCATAGTTTCTACAATCTTGCCAAGACGACGGTTATAGATTCGGTATGCTCTTTTGGACGGTGAGTAACCAATGAAAATACCTATATCGGCTTTTGGTTGAAGCTTACCCAAGTTCTCACTATTGATGTTTGGATAACACAAAGCACCAAACACATGGAAAAATGAAACATCAGGTTTGCGGTCATGTAGAAGCTCATAAGGTGTTTTTCCATGGCGTTTCCGAACGATAGAACGGTTTTGGGTGAAACATGCAGTAGAAATAGCCTCTGCCCACAAGAACAATGGAGCGTTCGCATAAATAAGCATGGTCCTAGCAGCTTCCATAAGTGTACGATTCCGTCTTTCAACGACACCGTTTTGTTGTGGAGTGCGTGCAGCGGATGTTTCATGTGATATACCAACTCCTTCATAATAATCATGAAGAGTCTGGTTGACGAACTCTGTACCATTGTCTGTACGAATCCGGCGGACAGTGGAATTCAAACGTACCTGAATGAATTTCAGAAAAGTAATGATAGCTTTCGGAGCTTCATCCTTTGTACGTAGAAATCTAACCCATGTAAACCTTGAGAAATCATCCACAATGACGAGAATGAATTTCTTACCGCTCACACTTTCAGTTCTCATCGGTCCATAAAGATCCATATGCAAAAGATGAAGTTTTTCTTGATTAGTGTCTTCAGCTTTGGGTTTGTAAGATTTCTTGGTGCTTTTCCCCCTTGAACACGCGGAACATAAATGGTCCTTGTGAAATTTAAGCTTGGGAAGACCACGAACTAACTCGTTTTTAGCCAGATGATTAATAGCATCAAAATTAAGATGAGATAATCTGCGATGCCATAACCATGACTTGGTCTTAGAAGCTTTAGAGAGAAGACATACTGGAGAAGCGGCCATCATATCTTGTAAGGACAAAGTGTAAAGATTTGCACCACGAGATCCCTTCAACAAATCTTTTCCTTCCAAGTTGCGGATGAAACAAGTGTGTTGTCGAAAAGCAACCTCAAGGTTGGAATCACAAAACTGTCCTACTGAGAATAAGTTATGACCAAGACCTTCTACATAGTATACCCTAGAAATCGTCACGTTTCCAATCTGATATTCACCATACCCCATAATCTTTGCTATATGATCATTCCCAAATTTAACCGTACCAAGAAACTTGCTGACGAAATTTCGGAGCATCGAGCGATTTCCGGTCATATGTTTTGAACAACCGGAGTCCAAATACCACAGGATGATTTGGACCACCTGAAAATATCACCACACAAAGACAATGTAGAGGTATCGGAATCTGAGTGTTCCTTGTTATTAGCAGGTACAGATTTAATAATCTTAGATTTGCTAACTCTAGGTTTCTTAGATTTCCTAGCCTTTTTCTTCTTAATTGGTGGTGTAGATTCTAATTGGCTCAAATCCTGAGGTATTTCTACACTGATAGGCACTATAGTGGGGGCGGACCTAATTAAAGGGCGCTGTTTCCATACTTGAGTGCGAGTGTTCCTAACTAAAGGACGCTCAGACCTAACTTCAATGGATGCATTCCTAGTTAAAGGGCACATTTTACCATCTAGTGTAAAGGTCCTACCAGTGGGACGCCATTGCCAGCCAACTTGGGCACGAGTTCTACCCGTTGGCTTCCATTCAAGACCATTCTTAATAGCATTCATTTCATTAACGTGATCAATCAGACACAAATCATGACGCTGTGAAAACATACATTCATTACAATTCCAACAATTTAAATCAGAATTCACGAATGGTTTAGGCTGCTGCACAGGCGCAGAGCTTTTAGTCTTAACATGATTCGTTTTATTTAAAACTGAACTAGCATTCCTATTGTGGACTTCTACTTTCTTCTTTGTGGCACTACTAGTGGAGGGCTTGATCTTAGCTTTCTTGAGTGGCGATCCTTTAGCCTTAGTAGTCTCTTTTAATCCTGTAGAAGGCAAATTGGGAACATTAGCAGCAGATTTTAAAGGTGTCTTACTTGATTGTGCCAATGACGGTTTCGCTCCTGGAGTCTTATTAAATGGAGTGACAGCAATGGGCCTATTATTAAGTAGTGCAGAACCTGGTGTACCTATGTATTGTAAATAAGCCAAGCAATATTGAACTCGCTTAACATATTCATGAGCCGAATAATAGTCGCTACTTGAGGGATCTAAGGCATAAAGATCGTCTAAAATATCCCTAAGAAGATCGACATGCTTAATGGCATTCCTCATATAATCATCATAGGTAAGCTGGTTTCTCTTATGAAGCGGATTCTTATAAAGCACTACTTTCTTGGTTGTTGGAGCACTAGTGGACGGTGCAGAGTCGGTAGCTAAGTTATCAACAACTTCTTGTCGGGTGAGAAGAAGTGTCTCCTTTAACTCAGCCAAAACCATATTTTTGTCTATGAGCAGGATGTTCAAGTCAGAGATTTCTTCGCACTTTTGGTTCAGTTGTTCAACATAATATTGTTGCTGTGCCGCATTAAAAGCGAAGCGTTCTTCTAGTGAACCATAAAGAGCGGATAGTCCCTGCCTTGTCCGATCCATCTCCCCTAGAACAGTTGATAGTCTAATTTCTAAGACCTGGTTGTTAGACTCTGCAGCCTCTAGTTCCATTCTTAATGTTTCCTTTGATGATACCTCTCTCTTCAATCTCATGATTTCTTCCTCTAATGTCTTAACAATTGCAATCATCTTGTCACTATTCTCAACACCGTTTTCACAAACATTTGATATCAAAAGATTTTCATTTTGATTTTGTTGTTTTAATTCTAAAGATATACAATGTTGTTCTAGTTGATTAAAGCGTTGTGAAAGTAAATTGTAAGAATCGTGTAGCTTTAAAAACTCAGCGTTAGATTCGTGACAAGAATGATTATCTACCTCATTTACAGTTTCAGCAACATTTACAGAAAGATCACAAACATCATCACAAATATCATTACAAATATTCACAGCATCACAATTAATCACCGCAGATGTAAGCTCATTTGAATAATTAACATTTACAGTAGAAAGCACATCACACGAGATTACTTCGGACAAGAATCGGTCATATTCGGTTAAAATCTTTTCTTTTTCAATTAGTTGCAGTTCGTAAGCGGTGTCCATTTCATAAAACACTTTTTGAACTTCACCAATTTCAAACTGAAGATTTTCCTTAAGAGATGCAAAACTTCCTTTTAGACTTTCGACAAACGGATTGATCTTAGTTTTAAACACCTCGTTCATGTGTTCGAAAGCCCATTCTCCGGCGTTTAAGCCATTTGAAGTCGTACATTCCAAAATGACCTTGTCAAAGTTAGTAAAGTATCGGTTAATCTCTTTCAAGTTTAACCATACAGTGCTAACAGGTGGAAGATTCTTTGGAATTTCCTTAGGATCTTCCATGTTGACAAGTGTAGGAAATGTACTAGGGCTTTCTTCCTCTATCGTGTAGGTTGGTGCTGTAATGAGATCTTTATCCATATGGAAGCGAACTCTAAAATCAGTTTTAGCAAGCTCCTTATTCATTTTAAAATAATCACAATCGGGATATTTTGCTGAATTGTATGATCGATCCTCATCAACTACATCCTTACTTGTTTGATCATTGGGAAAAACAATCGGGCCTAAGGCCAATCCTAATTGAGTTGCATTATAAAGTCTAGGACTATGTCTTAAAGCTTGTTTTGCATACTGTGGATTAGGGGGAAGACCTTTTAGACGTGATAAGTTAAATTCTCTAAATGAAGCATCAAATAAGTGAACTAGTTGTGAAGCAGCGTATTGTCTTAACAGCAAGTAATCTAGACTTCTAATCTTATTAGTGGCATTAATCTCCATTTCATTCTTCTTAGATTCTAGTGATTCAAAATCCGTTTGAAGTTTTTGAAAATTAGTGACCACTAACTCCTTTTCTCTAAGTTCATTAGACAGATTTGCTCTTAAGTTTTCGATCTCTTGCAAGTGACTCATTTGTTTGTTTCTAAAATGATCATATTCGAGATTTGTGAGAACACTAGACGAAGGCACTAGTTCCAAAGTTTGTACTTTCTCATTGCTTAAGGCAAGCTCAGCAGACAAATTCTTATTCTTAGCTAAGGTTTCTAAGAGTGCAGCATTCATTTGGCTAAGTAATGTAGCAGGAACCATGACCAAATCTTGTTGAGCAGGAGTAGGCGTATGCGAAATGGATCCCGGTTGTGATTCACTCAAAGTCTGGGGACTCACATTGATATTGCTATCATTGTTTGTCTCCTCGTTTGAAGGACTCACCACCGAAGATTCATTCGAATCAGCACTCTCTTGCACAACTTGATGTGGTTGAATACTAGCATCAGTGGCATTATCGGTGTTATTAATAAGTACCTCAGATCTCTTATCTGGCCCTAAGCTGGAGAAAGTTGCCATGAAAGCAGCCTTTGCAGTTTGAAAGTCATCACAGTCGGAATCATACGCATCAAGATCATCGGCTTGGTAAGCGGCATTCTGCGTAGTGACAACGTCTTGTTCAGCAATCCCTGGGTCAGCAAGAAATGCAAGCTCCTCTTCATCAAGTTCCCTTCCTTGCGCCTGAGCATTTACCAGATATATCTTTTCTGCAAACCACTGTCCATCCCTTTTCCTTTTGGGTTTCTTACAATCCCTGGACATATGACCCTCTTCTTTGCAGTTGTAGCAGGTAATCATTCTCAACTTGCCTGTATTAGCCCGTGGAGGATTGTTGACCATTGGAGCAGGAGCAGGAGTAATCGTGCGAGCATTGATTGAAGTGGAAGATCTCCCCTGATATGGTTGAATTGGCTGAACCATGACCCTGCCATTCTCAATTGTAGCTTGTTGGCGAGAATTGGATGAATTCCTCAACTGATTGTTGGTAGGAGCTGATCCTCTGTATCCTCGTTTGCTTAAAGTTCTTGTGAGATATGCAGACATAGTAGTTAGCACTTCAACTGGGTCAGCTCCTTGTTGGAAAACAGGAACAGGGACTTCTTCATCATCACAATACAGTGCTTGATCTGGATGAGCTGCATAATCAGTAGAAGGAATACTCATTTGATCAGGGTAGCTTGTTTGATATGCTGCATTCTCTTGATAAGACGAATATGAAGGCTGAGCATAAGGTGCAACATTTACTGGATGAAGTTGTGAACCATACTGTGGTGAAGGTGCATTGAACCGATACTGTTGCTGATGTGAGGTGGGAGGTTGTGGCAAAATCGAGTATTGTGGAAAAGTTGGTGTTATGTAAGGTGATGGATGATAGGCTTGATGTCCCAAAATATAAGGTGTGTTGTTGTGTGACAAGCTTGGTTGATTCGCCATCAAAGCTAAGGAATCTGGGTACATACCGCGAGGAGAACGGTGCATAATCACATGCTTCTCATGTTGCTGAAGAAAAGCATAGATTTGATCTAAGTTGCACTTATGCAAATCCCGGGTTAACTTCACATCGGTAATATACTCACCCCATTCAGCTTGAGGTAAAGTATTCAAGAACTTGGTGTTAACCTGGAACGGAGCAATTACCAGATTGTATACATTCAGATCATTCATTAGAGTAGTGAATCTGAAGTAGTAATCGTGTAGTGTTTCCCCTGGGCTGTATGTGAATCTATCAAACAAATCATACAGCTGACACTCCCTTTCTTGTTTGGTGAGAGACGTGCCTTGTAGCAACACCTTTAACCGTTCCCATAAATCTTTTGCCACTGTATACTGACTTACCATCCTATAAATATCATGGGGAAGAGCTTGAAGAATTGTTTGAAGAGCTTTTTCATCTGCATCTGCAACAAGTTGTTGAGCTGGAGTGAGTTCTTCAAATTCTCGTGGTCTAGTCACGTTGTCAACCGTAATGGTACCATAGTCGAGTGGACCATTCAAAATCGATTTGACCATAAGCCTTCCGTATGTCGGTTTCCCCTTTAGATATTGCATCATTCGACCTTGCCATGCCTCAAACACCTCTTTAATAAGCATCGGTGGACGACTATCAGTCCCCGTTATGATCGAGATATCCGTAAGAGATGTCATCTGAGGCATTAATGAACTTGGATTCATTGTGATCACTTAACAGACTCAAAGATTATCGGTTGATCGAGCAGTGAAGAAAGGTTGAGAATTTGTGTTGTGTTGGTTGATCTCAAGATTAAATCCACTAAAGATCGTCGAAAAAACTCAAATACCCCTTGAACTTGCTTATACGGAATAACCCAAACTCAGAATAAACCCTTATTCGGAATAATGCCTATTCGGAATAATCCTATGCTGAAAATACCCTATTCGGAATAAACTCTATGCAGAATAACCCTTATGCGGAAAAACCCCTATGCGGAATGTTTTCTTCAATTCGGAATATCTTGGCAATTTGGCTTATTCGGAAAAACTGGTCTATTCGGAATGATGGCAATTCGGAATATTTCCTAATTTTGGCTATTCGGAAAATTGGTGTCTATTCGGAAAAGTTGGCTATTCGGAAAATTGGTGTCTATTCGGAAAAATTGGCTATTCGGAAAAATCTTCTATTCGGAAAAAAATCTTCTATTCGGAAAAAATCTTATATTCGGAAAAATTTCTTCTATTCGGAAACTCTCCTATTCGGAATCCTATTCGGAATAAACTTTCTATGCTGAAAATCCACCTATTCGGAATCCTATTCGGAAAATTCTGGAAAAAATTGTTTCCGAGACTTAAAAAGAAGCTTTTAACCCCGATTTTTGATCCAAAACCACAAAAAGTTTTATGATTTTTACCAAAATAAGCTAAACCCAATCCTTATCAATCAATCCCAATAACAAAAACACCAAAAATAACAAGATTCAAGATTGATTTTTCCTAAAGATCACTAATAGATTCAAAAACTAAAAAAGCAACACAATCCTTACCTTAAATCACCCCATGGCTCTGATACCAAATGTAGAAATTGATAACCTATGAATCTATGAAGTGGGTTGATGTTTTCTAGTGAGAGAAACTAGAGAGAGAAAGTGAGAGAATATGTGAAGGATTTTATTAATATGAAATGTGAAATGGAACAACAACCAACCCCTTTCCTTAGTGGAAAGGGGTATTTATAGTACCAAGCTAAACATGGGCTTGGGCCGGTCCATGACAAGCCCATGGACCGGTTCTTACTTAAGTTAATAAGTAACTAACAACTATTATCTAACTACGAGCTATTACAACATGAATATTATTGTGGAGTGACCGATACTTCTAATATACGTAAAAACGTATTTCTAACACCAGTTTACCTATATTGGCAGGATTCTTGGATTGGTAGTCCATAGAAGAAAGTAAGAAAATTTTAGAAAACAAAGGGACAATGGTATTGTATGCCTATGTATTGAGACTTTTAGAGTGATTTTGCGTGTGAGATTAGTTGTGTGTACGGTTTTTCACCGGTTAACTAAGGACATCCTTAGAAAAATTTACGAATTCGAGAGTTAGTCAGGGTAACGATCACATGTACCAACCAAGGGCCACATTAGTTTCCATGTGCGGAGCTAATAAGGTGACCAGTGGCCACCTGCAATCAGCTCACTATTCACTCCATGCTATAGTACACATTTAATCTCCATTCACCCACGCCATCATCTCTATTCATTACCATCATCTACACCATTGTTCTTACCCAAAATCTAACCATCATCTCATCCACGCCAAAATCTTACCTCGAAGAACATGCGTACAACAACTATTCTTTTAACTGATTATAAACTCATTTCAATAAAAAATGATTAGCATGAAATATACTAATTTTAACAAGGAAAGTATCAAGGTTAGTCTTCTAATTTTGCCATGTTAGGGCAAATCACGTTTTGCAAAAGCAGGAAGGCACCTGCTTCATCAAAATGACGTTCTGATGAGTTCAAAACACAAATAAGGGCTTTTCAACTATTTCTATCCAAACATCAGCTACATTATTGCGTTTTGGAAATGCAATAATAAGATAATCACCTTGTAAATGCACAACAAAACAATCCCTTAACCTAAACTTCAGTAAGAAGCAAGCTTCAATTTTTTCAATGCTGCTGTTTTTGAACTTTTCTGGTAAGCCAAGATACCAACCGGTTCGCAAGCAGGGGCGGACTTATGTACAAGGTACCGGGTGGCGGCGCCCCCCATATCTCGACCAAAAAGACGATATTATAGTGTATTTTTCTTCGATTTTGACGGTTTTTCTTAAATGCCCCCCATTCAAAACGAAAATTGCCCCCTACTCATACATTATAATCTAACTTTTAACACTTTAAAACTTAAAAAATTTCATTTTTAAGTTAAAATATTCTGTTTTTTATCCGAATTAAAGTTTTTTTTCTTATTATTGTAAAAGAAATTTTTTTTGCCCCCCACTCTCCAATTTTCTGGATCCGCCACTGTTCGCAAGTGCCACACAATCCACATACCAACCAGACAAACCACATACTCTCACAGCCATTGAAAGCCCATTCAGTGACCATGCTCGACACAGAAATCTGAAGATTCTACCAGCCAAGAAACTTTGCTAAAAATTCCTCGCCTCGAACAAAAACATGATCTAAGATCCACCTCAGATTCACATAACATACAGAAATGAAGATCCGACACCTTTCTGAGATCCATTGATTACATGTATTATTTTACTTATGCATTTCTTAGCAAGACCCTTATTATCAGTTTATCATGAAATTAAGAGACGACCTTAATGCTCATAACTCAATCACGAAATTAAGTAGACTGATGAAAAGTGAAACTAAACCAGAACTAGTATTAACAGTGAGAAACTAATCAGTTAAGGATGTTTAGGTGTAGACCAATGACTCATTGTCTTTGCTACTACACACAGTAGGTTCACAAGTATTTTCAACACACCAACTTCTGTGATGATCTTCCGCTTCCAAAAGTAATCATCACCAAAATTGCATTGCAGAAGAAACAAACTAAAAAACAAAGTAATACATTTACAACGTGGTCCCCTAGAACCCGAGCCAAGAATTGCTAAAAAAAAATCATTCAATAAAAATCGAATCCAAGTTGGTATACAACAGCCGCAAACTGCTTTGACCCAAACTTGAGAATGAAGCAAACTTCAATTATTTCAATACTGCTGTTTCTGAATTTTTCTAGTAAGCCGGTGTTGTGTTTAAAGATAACACAAGAAAATGGAGACCACCACAAGACGAAACAAAAAGAACAGTCAGTGCACTTGAGCATAGTAACAACTAAAAGGGTGAAAGCTAAAGATACGCAATATAGGTTTTTAGAAAAACCGAAATACGTAACTAACTTTATTTTGTACTAGTAGTCCCAGTATATTTTCAAATTTTGTTCAATATACGTAATATAGCCGGTTAGGTGACTTGTTTGACAGGTTTCACTTTCAAATTTTATAATTATGGTCCTTTGACCTTTGGGGACTTTCACTTTTAGTCCCTAAAAAAATGGGGGACTTTCACTTTCAAAATTTAACTTTTTTCAAAATTTTGTGAAACTATTTTTTGAAAAAATTAATTAACTTTTTTAAAATAAGGCAGATTTCTATAAAAAAAATTAAAAACATAAATTTTTTAAAAAAAAAAATTTTCTGGAAAATTATTTTTTAAGAAAAGCAAAATTTCTAAGAAAATGTTTTTATTTTGAAAAGACTTTTTTAGAAATGTAGTTTTTTTTTGAAAAAATTATTTAAAAAAACAAATTAAAAAAAAGTCTTCCAAAAATTAATACTTTTTTAGAATCTTTTATTTGATTAAAAAATAAATATTTTGAAAATATTTTTTTTGTCAAAAAAAATTATATTTTTAAATTATATAATAGAAATCTGCTTTTTTTTAAAAAAAAAACTTCTAATTTTTTTTGATAAAATTTCGAAAAAATAAAATTTCGGTTTTTTTCAAAAAAATATTTGTAAATCTAAAATAATAAATATAATATTTTTTTTCAAAAAACTTTTTTTTTCTCAAAATTTCGAAAAAATAAATATTATGATTTTTTTTAAATAGTATTTTTACTTCTACGTGTATAAGTTTACCCACAAAATTATCCGAAATATATGCTGAAAAAGTAAAGGGACTAAAAGTGGAAGTCCCCCAAAGGGATCATAATTATAAAATTTGAAGGTGAAACCTGTCGAACAAGTCATCTAGCCGGTCATATTACGTATATTGAACAAAATTTGAAAGTATACTGGGACTACTAGTACAAAATAAAGTTGATTACATATTTTGGTTTTTATGAAAATGTATATTGCGTATCTTTAGCTTTCAACCCAACTAAAATAAGGCCCAAAACAGCTCGCATCCTAAATGAGAATATTATAATCACTCTAACATCGGCATTAAAGTTATATTACGTTAAGTTAAACAAAAGCATATATTATAATCCATAGCTAGAGGATGATGACATAACTGGAAAACCGAATTACATAGAGTTTATTCGTCAGAAATAAGTGAAGCAATGAAACTAGGTACTCCGGAGGTTTTTAAGGCAACATATTCTTCATAAGTCTTCGGAAGTTCAAAATCCCATTTATGAACCCAGTCAGGAAGGTCAGAAGGTGAGTAGGTGCTGACAAGTTTGGGTTTTTCGTGATGCATCCATTCAGGCTGCACATACAAGAAGAAGAAGAAGTAGAACAAGTTTATTTGATTGTTCCATTTGAAAAACCACAAAAAAGAATTGATTTTTAAAGATAGTTATAATACCTCCGTCAATGAATCATAGCAAGCCAAGTACGGACTATAAGTATCTGGTGCAAGACATTTGGTGATATTTTCATATAAAAAGTCACCCGCTGGTTTCTGCTCTAATGGTTTCTCGGCTTTATGAAAAAACAAATAAATAGTGTAGCATATGATTAGTTAACGTAGAAACTTATCGAAAAGAGTGAGGAAAACATGCATACTCTTGGGGACTGGAGGCTGAGGAGGCATATCAGTCAATGACAGCTTTTGGAACTCCTTTGAGTCCTCTGAACGTGCATAATAATCCCAAACAAATTATTAACGAAACAATAATTCATAATGAAAAATGAATCTAAAAAATAAATCAAACATACCAACAACGTCAAAGTCAAAGTCAACAACATTCTCCTTGTTTAATTGTGGTTGTATAAGATCCACTGAAATTGCCATTCTCTACAATCCTCAAACGACATTCATCCATAGAATTAGTATAAAAAACTAAAATCACATATGATAATTTCCAATTTAATCGAAAATAAATAACATAGGATATAAATACCTAAAAAAACACTATCATCGATTGATAATTGACAGAGAGAGTCTAAGGCCAGGGTTTGATAGAATGAAATTGACAAATAAAAAAATGTTAATGTGAGATATGCGATTTGTTGGGCCAGATTATTCAAAATCCTGCTCCGGGCTTATTACAAGTTATCTAAAGCCCAATTCAGGATTGTCTTGATATTTACCATGGGCTTTTTTTTCTTTTGTGACAGCCTTAAGGGTTATCGTTAAATGCATAATTTCTCCATTTTCTTCGAGATTATCATCC
The DNA here is from genome assembly GCA_025667525.1 of Glebionis coronaria. NCBI lineage: Eukaryota > Viridiplantae > Streptophyta > Magnoliopsida > Asterales > Asteraceae > Glebionis > Glebionis coronaria. The sequence continues at coordinate 134,473,673 of CM046874.1, read as the reverse complement.
AATCATAATTAATCATCTACCTACTATATAAAACAAAGTTTTCTTTTTTGATCTTCTCCCAAAACCTTTTAAAAAATGACACCTGTCATTGTCTTTTTTTGGAACCGTAAGATCATATAACAACTTTACACAACTTCATTTACTTCATTTTGCATCTACAGAAGTGACACAATTATTTTCTCGAAAAAACTGCCCTAATTAAATCTTAATAAAAACACAACATGAATCATCTACATCAACCTAATCGATGTTATACCTTTCAATCAAGAACACAACATCATTCATCTACATAAAATAAAACAACATCAATTAACCGAATCATATAACAGAAAATTATAAACATCATTCACATTTATATGGATCTTAATAGATCGAAGTATTTTAATTATGAGAATCAAATTCAAGTTACATCAGAAGAAAGAATTAAAGGTATATTTGATCCTTATGATTGTTTATTATTAAGTAATTTATCTATATTTCGTGGCCCATATTATGATATTTGGTTTTTTTTATCATAATTTGTATAATTGAATCAAATAGTTGGATTTGTTTATATATTTTTAATACAAATTGTATATTTTTCAGTCATGATTTAAAAATTTCTAATTTCTTTGTCACGTTTGAGATATATATGATTTTAATTTTTAGACGGTTTTATAGTTTTTTTGTCATGGTTGACAAATTTAAAAAAAAAATTAAAGTTGAGATATCTGTGATTTTGTTTTTTAATACGAATTGTAAATATTAATGATCAAAAATAGTTCAAGGTTGAAAAAAATTGAATTTGAATAACATGATAAGAATTTGTTTTAATTATGTGAATTGAATCCTTGGATTGTAGCTAATCTTTGAATCTCATCATATCCTTTCCTTAGCAGTAGAACCTAAATTTCAGTCATTTTAAAAACCTTTGTAACCTAACTAGCCCTACATATTGACTTGATTCTATAACAAAAAAATCACACTAATCCCTTTTCTCTACATCTTAATTGAGGTAAGATTTACCCATGTTTTTAATCTTTAGATTGTATGCTTTGTTAATATCATGTTTAGTTGTGTAACAATTTGTGTTTTTACCCTGTTATACAAACAAATGGATCAACAAATGGTTTTGTTTTATAGTCATCGACCCCATGATAGATGATGTGAAAGTTTTGGTAAGGTGTGTTAGAGCATGGAAAAGTCATCTAATTTGGAGGCCAAATGAACCATGGGGTTTGGACGTGGTTCTTCAAGATCCAGAGGTATAAAATAGTTGTTTTTTATTGTTTTAAATAGGATTAATAGTTTCTTTAAAAAAATTATACATCATGTAAATGAATGATCGTGTGTTCAACTATTATCTTTGTAGGGTAACCACATTCATGCAGCTGTACCAAAAGAACATATGAACAAGTTTCTGGCGGTGTTGGATGAAGGTTCTTGCTATAAAATAAGCAATTTTAGCATGTCTGAAAACAGTGGGAAGTTTCTATGGTTAAACCACATGTACTAAGTTAAACTTTTACAAAAACACTATTGTTGGGTCCACTAGATATGGATCTTGCAGCCTGTTAAGGATGGTGAACGACTTCTGTAATCACAAGTCTATTCACAGAGAGACTCTAGATAACACACACAGTATATGTGTGGAATAAAAATACTATGAACAAGAAGAAATAGAATAACTATAATGACTTGATCCTTACTAAGGATTTCTAATATTAATATAAACTAAATAATGTTTGATGAAGGTGTGTTTAACCCTTCTACCAATGGTTCCTTTTAAACTAAAAGGAAACCCTAATACAACATTAAACCAAAACGTATAATTCTGATATGCATATCCTTTCCTAACACATCTCATGCATATCCTAACAAACTACTCAAAATAATAATGTTTGACTTTCTAAAGACCAGGAGCACGTGTTGCTCCTACTACTACTAGGACCAGGAGGAACTACATACCTCCTAGCATACCTATTATAAATGACTATTACAGAGGTCCTAACAATCCTCCCCTAAACTTGAATTTGACTTGTTGAGTTCAAGTTTCCTGGTAGATCTTGCAAAACAACTTGAGGATTGGAACAACAACACAAACAGCAACATCATAACCATCAGCATGAACAACATAATGACTGCTGCAACGAGTAACACCGAAAAGCTTCTTGAGAGCTTGAAACAGATCTGCACCTTGTTGAATCTTTACAGCAACATGAGCAGATTTGATGAGCCTTTACCAAGTAGCTGCTCGCAACCCAACTCTTAGAACGTGAATCAACGGTGAGTGGGGGTACCCTACTGATTTTGGGCAAATCATCACAGCCGTTAACGGATTTGATAGAGATCTTTACCAGAAGCCGTACCCTTCTGGACTAGCCAATTCTTAGCAATGAAGCATCGGTGAGCTGAAAACCCTATAGCTTTGAGCAAGCTATTACAGCTATCAACGGATTTGATATAGATCTTTACCAAGAGCCGTACCCCCTTGGACTAGCCACTTTTCAATCTAGGACCAAGGCAAGTGAAAACCATCCAGTTTTGGGTAACCTGGCAACCATCAACGGATTTGATAATCACACAAGAGCTGTACCCTCATGGTGAATCAACTCTTTCTTGTCTATTAAACATGGTGAGTTGAGCACTATTTTTCGTGTGGACTAGGTCCAACACTAGAAGTACCTCTAAAAAACAACCCAAGTGTGAAAATTTCAAGTGAAAAACAATGTCATGATGGAAAAGTATAAGCAGATATTATATTATGTACAAGTTTTAAATTCCATCACATGTTTAAAGTATAAGAAGATATTATATAAAAAGTATTTTTTTAACTATAATATGAGTCACCAATCACTGTACACATTGATGAAAAGAATGTTAGTATAACACAAGAATAGAAGAACCATACCAATAGCTTACCAGAAGCTGCAAGCTTGTCTGCATGTAACCGGGCTTGAATACCTTCGACCAAGGTAGTGGCCATGGTAGACTCATTACCAGAAGGAGCATTGGATACCTGCAGATGACATTCCAGCATAGCTTCCATTATAGCAATTTTCAATGGATACTCCATATCCGTAAGCATAAACACCACATCACCAGTCTCAAGCTCTAACACATGAACACCACAACTAGCATATAATTTCCACCTCTTGATCACCCATCGAGGTTGATCCTTCCATACACCATCATGGGGAGAATCAGGAGGGGAATCTAACATCAGCTTCAAATCACCCCAAATAGTCAATCCAGGCCAATTGGGCAACTCACTCGGAGATTGAGGAATCTCAGCATCCACCAAACCATATAACAGCATAAGATCACGATGCTCCACCCATGTCAAAATATTTTGCAGTCCCGAGACATAGCGAGCGTAGCCATCACTGGTTGTAATCTTATGAGTAAAGGTACCACGAACAATAGGTGATGGCCGAACTTCCCAAGCGACAATCCAACCCTTACTTGTTGGAAGTTCACTTTATGTGACGACATTTAAGAATTCCCATTAGTTATCATAGTCACACACGCATAGACTAGCATAGGAAACGCTATAGCTTAAGTGTCGTGTGTGACTATATATATCCCTCCAAGGCTTCCAAGGAGGGGTGTTGGTTGTGTTTCATTTGTATTTTCATTTTGTTTAATACACTTTTCTTAACTTTCACACACAACCTCTCTTCTCTCTCTCAACAATGGCTACCACCATATTCCACCACCCACCTAGACCACCGGATTACTAAATAGCAAATCCACAATTGGCATCAGAGCCTCGGTTCAATTCCTTGGATCGTGTTTTTATTGTGTGATTCGGTGGTTAAATTTTTTTTTTGGTCTCGTTATATCAATTTTTTGGTCTCGATCTGTTGATTCTTTTTAGTCATGTTGGTCAAATCTTTCTAAAACTTTTGTCTTGTGTCATGGCAGTCTTTACATTTTTTTTGTCACAGCTGTCCTTGTTTTCTGATTAGGCCATGGTGTTGTTTCTTGGGTTCATAACCAATCTTTATCTATCCACGGTTTCACTTTTTAGTGGAATACATATATGGTCAAGGTTTTCAGTTTCATCTTTTAAGTGGAAATGATTACTTATCTGTTTTTTTAACAGAATTTTTCTGCGATGGACTCGTTGCGATGGACTCCATTGCGATAGTGTCCATTGCGATGGTGTCCATTGCGATGGTGTCCATCTTGACAATTTTTTAGACTGCGATGGTTTAAAATGTTAGACTGCGATGAACCATTTTTTACTCATTGCGATGGAAGGACTAGACTGCGATGGACTTTTTACTAATGTTGCGATGGCTTGTTCTAGAAACTGACTTCAATGGTTTCTTTAAAAGAAAAACTTTGAGACAAGTTTAACAAAACTTACCGAGACCTATATAGACAAAAAATTTTGACCAGAACCAACAACAAATCATTCCACCCTTATAACTCCACAACACCAAAAATCTACCTAATTCCCGTCGTCTCCTAAACCCCTTCGCATCTAGACTCGATCTGAACCAACAATATTAAAACAGATCTCAGATTCGTTTTTTCATGTTTAGACATGCATGTTGAGATCTTTAAAGATCTAACACGAAAACGAACATATCATCATAGATCCCTGTTTGGTTTTCAACCAAGTTTTATTATACAAAATTAAATAATGATCTATAATAAACTTGTTATGATCATTATTTGTTTCGTTTTTTATTCTAAAATCGACATGCAGTCAAAAATAAGGACCTACCCGAGATCTTTTTATCAAGACCGTGAAGCAAGTTTCATTATTTGTTGTAGCTGTTAAACAAGAGTTGAAAAGGTTGGATTTGGTTTCGATGATCTGTCGATCTATGGGATTTGGTTACGATGATCAGTATCTTATTTATTTGTTGAGATTTGGTTTATCAGATGGAAACAAATTTGGATGGATTCTTAGACATGGTTGAGATGAGATTGATTTTTGTTTGCTGTTTGATCTCTGTACATGGATTAGATAGAATGATGGGGGACGGAGTAAACGAAGTCGTTGTGGAGGGGATGAGATGAGTTTGGTGGGGGCGGATGTTTCTAGGAGTAGTGTGATTAGGTTTATGTTATGTGCTGAATATTAGGGTTAGTAGTTTATATACCCTAAACTGATTCGGGTATAACAAACTTGAGACGGGCTGTGACTTTTTAACATGGGCTGAAACTATTACTTTCTTTGATTGGGCTGATGTTGGATCAAACACGTTTCACATGTTATTTACTTTTTAAACAAAATTTTGTATTGTTGATTCAAAATTTGTTAGACACGTTATTTACTTGGTATAGCAAAATTTGTTGATTCAAGTTATTTACTTTTTAAACAAATTTTGTTATATCAAGTCATATCGGATATAGTTAGACACTGTTTTGGCAAAATGACGTGACAAAGTGATCAAGTGACGAGACAAAATGACAAGAATTATTTTGACGAGACCAAGAGAAAAATAGGTATATTCTTAGTGACTACGGACTTGTTTAATCGGGTATAAATTATGTGAAGTTGAAGACGGATTTATTCGAAGGCGTGTGTTTATTTTATCTTTAAAAGATAACTTGCTCGTGCTTAATCTTAGAATGAAGACTTGTTTATCTAGTTTTCGGGTTCGGGGTGGTTGGTTGATGACTCGGATAACTATCACTTAAAGGGGTTACATTGTTGTACTCAGTGTCACGCGCTTAGTCGACATGGATAATTTCAAGAGGTGTTGTGCTTATAGACTTCTTCAGTGATGCATTGGGTACTTAGAGATTTCTCCACCGTTCCTCATTCAACAATTGTGCAAGCTTAAGTCACAAGATCGAAGGATTCTTATTCAGTTTCACGTTTGATGTCTCCGGTTCATTCTATCAGTGCTCACTTCAAATTGCTTACAAGTGGGTTGGTAAAGATGGCCATGGAGAGTTTATGAGTTGAGAATTTCGATCAGCAGCTGATTCTCACAAAATATATAATTCATCTTATTTACTATTCTCACGAGATTTCAGGTACATGTGCGTACGATTTATTGCTGGTTCCGAGTTTCGAACCCATCAAGGGGGAAGAAGAAGACACACTGAACGCACAACAAGTACACGTGATGAACTTCATACCTTTCTTTTTATTTGAAGACATTCTGGGAAGACATTTGTCATAACCGTAGAGTAAATTAGTGTTTTAACTCGTGGCGTTATCAATCTCTAAATGGTACACTACTGATTCAATGTTTAATTGTTTGGTTGTTTTAATTATTCATCATCATTATCCTATATGGAGAGATATGCACTTCCGGGACTTAATTGACTCTGGTGCATCTCCGGAAGAAGATATGTGCATTTCTGGGACTTAATTGACTCTGGTGTTACGATGTCAACTTCATGAATGGGATAAAGTGTCTACTTTAGTATTTGAGCTTCATACTTGGGATTGATTTATTTTCTTCAACTATGTGGGGGAAGAAATGTCTTGATTCTTTCTAGTATGCATAACTTGAACTCTCAGGAGGAAGAAAAATTCAGAAGAATTTTTCAAGCGTGAGAAGAGACGTTGTTGATCTACTTGGTGTGCCCCTTACTTTCAATCCCTCATAGCAACATTATCATGTTATATGATGGGGTTTGCTTTTTAAATTCCGCTGTGCGCTTAATCTTTCTAAGCTTTATTGAAAGCTTTGAAGCTGCTTATGAGGATTGTCGGTTTAGGGGGAAGCTATTTAAAAGCTTCTACATCAAGTTTATGTGGCATGAATTAGGGGGAAGTTAATTCAGAAGCTTCTCCTTAACAGAAGTATATGGATTACTTAGCTCGTGCCGTTACAATATTTCTACTACAAGTTACTTTAAAGATGAGTCGTTTTGAAGTCAAAGGCCTCAGAAGACATCATCAGCAATGGACGCTTCATGAAAGCTTTTGTTCTTAATCATTATGTACTTGTTAGGAAAAATATTGTAAGTAATTCTACACGTCGTCCCACGGGGGAAGATTGTTGGAAATTCACTTTTTGTGACGACATTTAAGAATTCCCATTAGTTATCATAGTCACATACGCATAGACTAGACTAGGAAACGCTGTATAGTTTAAGTGTCGTGTGCGACTATATATACCCCTCCAAGGCTTCCAAGGAGGGGTGTTGGTTGTGTTTCATTTGTATTTTCATTTTGTTTAATACACCTTTCTTAACTTTCACACACAACCTCTCTTCTCTATCTCAACAATGGCTACCACCATATTCCACCACCCACCTAGACCACCGGATTACTAAATAGCAAATCCACATTACCCATGTGCAATTCTGTCTCACTATCTGAAGCAGCATCAATGAGATTAGTAGGATCTCTCTTTTCAAACGGGACAGACTTACCACGACGAGCATTCTTCTTCCTAATAGAGCGACGATGTGAAGGGACACCAGAAGAAGATTCATCCTTGACCTTTCCAGCATCAGTAGCATCAGCAGGAGTAGACACAAAGTCCTTACCAACCATATGATCAGATGTAGCTGCACCAACGGATGAGGTAGGAAGTGGTTCAGTCACCGGTGTTGATGTTGGTTTCACATCAGGAGTAGCAGGGCTAGGATTAGCAGCAGGAGTGGTAGTAGCTTCATTGGTGGTGGTAGTATGAACCTGAGAGTGAGTGGGATGAATAGTTGAAGTGGTGGTAGTAGGAACAACAGTAGAAGTAGCACCAACAGATGGAACACCAGAAGTATCCTTAGGAACACCAGACGAAGAAGTGTGAGCAGCAGCAGGCTGAGAAGGGAGAACAACACTTGGAGGTGGGCGATAAATAAAGCGTTCAGGAACCGGTGTGTTTTGACGCCTGATCATCTTTGTGTAAAGATATTTAAGCTCATCAAAGGACAACCTCCTCACCCTCTCCCATGTCCATCCAGTGTGAAAGTAAGCAGCCGATTGATTCTTAACATATTGATGCATCAACTTTCTCTACTCGGCACGCGACAAAGGTCTGTTACGGCACTTTTCACGAAGCTGTGCATCAAGGGACAACTGTTGTTTACGCATCAAAGCCATTGCCCGTTGAACACAATTGCCTTGATTTACATTAGCACCCAACAAATACGTGAACTGCGAGTAATCAGAAGTAAGAATGGTAAGCACCCTCATCCAGTCATTGTCATCCCAATGCATGGCATCATGTCTCAACTGCTCACGTCTTTGCTATTGAAGGGCTTCATCCTCCGCCCTAGCTTGTTGGTCAAGCTCCTCTTGCAATTGCTGAGCAACCTCCTCACCCAACCTTTCTTCCTCTATTTGTCTGTGAGTACGCTTCCTTGGAGGAGAGGGTGTATCAGTCATAGGGGCTTTTCCCTTGGGATCATGAGAAGAACCAGCAGAAGGACCAGTAGAAGCATCCAATGGCTTGGGATAAGCAGTATTAGGAATGCATGAAGGACTAGGAGGAGCAGGCAAATCATCTCCTGGCTTATCAGCAAAGGCAGCCATGGCCAAAATAGTCAGCCCATCCTCCTCAGCATCCTCATCAGAATCAGAAAGCACAACTTTCTTCTTTTGGCGCTTCAGTTGTGACTCCAATGCTTTAATCCTGTTCGCCAATGGAAGCACGAAGTCCCGTGTGAGCTTGCGGTGCTGATTAAGATCATCTTCCAAAGCAACAACCTTCACATAATACGTGTGCATAAGAGCTAGCAAAGAAGTTAGAGTAACAGGTTCCTCAGCTTCCCCACCAAGAGGACTTGGGTTGGGGAATGCATCATTGGGACCAGAAGCAACAGATGGGTCATCCATATGAGCATGAGAGCTAGATGGCTTCTCAGCAGAATGCGGAGCTGGACTAGGAGGGGGAGTATCAACAAATGGGGACTCTTGTGGGCGAGAAGAGGGGGCAGCATTTGAGGTGGATGACATTTCTACCACTACATCTCCAGCGGGCTCCTCCATCTCCACATGAGGCACACCAGTAGCAGGGTGCTCCTCCTCCATAGGATCATCCTCCAATGGAAGTTCTTCCTCGGCTTCATCAGCGGGAGGAACCACATTAGGATCCCTTTGGGCAAGGCCCAGCATAGCATCAGTAAGAGGCCTCCAAAGACCCTTAAAACCAAGTGCCATATTCGAATACACCTTGGAACTAAGCATTGGGGTCTCATATTCCTCCCTATTCCTAGGTAGACACATAAGAACCTGCTGCAAAAACCTAGGGTACATCAAGAACTTCTTCCTAGAGCCAGTATCACTAAGGTTGCAAATCATACCATCAAACAAGTAATGAGAAAAGTTAAAAATACGACCATGTGCAATATAAATCAAACCAGTAGCAATGGGGATAGGAAATGCATCCCAACTCCCAGACTTTGGACTCAAACAATGAATCAAGAAGTGAACCAGAAGCTTCCATTGAGGGGAAAACCTATTTTTCTGGAACTTAAACTTCCCCCCATGATTATAGCCTAGAGCAGCCATCCCATCCAATACCTCTGAATTGGGGATAGAGACAATGTCACCTTCATCCTAGAGATGAAAGGTAGACCTAATAGATGCCTCAGACACCACATATGAGCGACCATTTATGGTAGCATAGAGCTCAAGTGGGCGTCCCAAACATCAACAAGGTGGGCAGTTGCCCAGAACTAACGTATAACACTATCATACACAGTAGGGAAAACCATAAGAGCATACCTTAGATTGGAAGCCTTAATGTATTCCAGGATGTCTGTGAACTCTTCTCGTTTAGGACCTTCGCCAAGATAGGCCACTTTGTTATGATCGGGTTTGTACTGGAGTGCAGCCATTGTTTATGATTGAAAGAGTGTAAGATGATTGATTGAAGAAGGTAAAGAGTAGGAGCGTATGTGTGTGTGTATGGTTGGGATGAATGATTCAAATGAGGGATTTGACCATAAATAATGGTCATAAAACTGTTCATTAACCCCTAATTATGGGGGTTGCCCTTTCAAAAATTAAATCATTAATGAAAGAGTAACCACTTGCCCCTTAACCATTATTTACAAATCCCAGTTACCAAAGATACATAAAAAGATATACACTAGAAGCAACTTACGTTGACTAAAAGTCAAAACGCATAACAGTCAACACTAGGAGCACCAAGTGGTCAATGAAATTCAACGAAGTGAACAGGGACCCAAAAACCAATACTAGAAGCCAACCATGAGTGAAATAGAAGGGTCTGTACCCACTAGAAGCAGAAGACTGCCACTAGGAGTAACCAAAACCTTCCACTAGAAGTAGCACACACCGCAAATACCCATGAAAACTGTTGTTAGAATCTACCATATGTTAGACTGTGCAATGAAATATGTACACTAAGCCTCCCCTTAGGCTTAGCCTCCCCTCAATCCTAGACCTCAAGGATTGACCATTCCAATGTGAACCACCAAGTGGTTGAACCGCGGACCATCAAAGGCCTTAGAAAATAAATCAGCAACATTATCATCCGTATGCACTTTAAGAACCTGTATTAGTTTCTTCTCATTGGCATCCCTTATAAAATGGTGACTAATCTCAATATGCTTGGTTCGTTGATGAAGAACAGGATTCTTTACAATGCATATAGTGCTTTGATTGTCGATGAAAATTTTGGGGTTCATGAAGTTGAACCCATAATCCAGCATCTGATTTTGTATCCACAAGACTTGTCCACAACAACTAGCAGCAACTACGTATTCAGCTTCTGTTGAAGAGGTAGCTACTATTGTCTGCTTCTTACATTGCCATGAGATAAGTCATCGACCCAAAAACTGACAACCACCAGTAGTAGACTTCCTGTCATTATTAGCACCTGCATAGTCACTATCAATATAGGCTTCAAGAACAAAAGGTGATTCCCTAGGATACCACAAGCCTAGCTTGGGTTGAGCCTTTATATACTTGAAGATTTTCTTGACTGCATTCAAGTTGGATACGGATGGAGCCACCTGATGTCTAGAGCAATCACTTACTGCAAACATAATGTTCGGACGTGATGCAGTCAAATACATGAGTGAGCCAATCATTGACCTGTACATGTGAACATTTACCGGAGGATCTGGCTTATTCTTGAGTTTGACTTTAGTGACTTCATAAGGTGTTGCTGCTGGTCTAAGAGGTTCCACATCAAACTTCTAAAGAATCTCATGAACATACTTGTCTTGACTTATGAAGATACCATCCGACTGTTGCTTGACTTGAAGACCAAGGAAAAATGTGAGTTCTCCCATGGCACTCTGAAATTCACCTTTCATTAGCTGTTCAAACTCATCACACCATTCCTTCTTAGTAGAACAGAAGATAATATCATCCACAAACACTTGAACTAGGATGATGTCCTTGGCATTCCTTTTAAGGAACAATGTTTTGTTAATAGTGCCTCTTCTGTATTCGTGTTTCAACAAGAAAGTGGACAGACGCTCGTACCAAGCTCTATGAGCCTGATGAAATCCATATAGAGCTTTGACCACCTTGTAAACTTTCTTGGGATGAAGTGGATCCATAAAGCCCTTAGGTTGAGTGACATAAACTTCCTCATCAATCTTGCCATAGAGAAATTCACTCTTGACATCCATCTGAAAAACCGTAAAGCCAACATAAGAAGCAAAAGCCAAAAACAGACGAATGACCTCAGTCCTAGCAACAAGAGCAAAAACTTCAGTATAGTCAATTCCTTCAAGTTGTGTGTGACCTTGTGCAACCAACCTAGCCTTATTTCTTACCACAATACCCCTTGCATCTTTCTTGTTTTTGAGAATCCATTTGGTACCAATTGCTGTCTTTCCATCTGGCAAGTCAACTAGGATCCAAACATTCTGAAACAAGAACTGCTGCATCTCCTCCTACATAGCCTCCACCCAACTTTGATCCTCAAGTTCATGTGAGACTGACCTAGGTTCCACCTGTGAAAGAAAACAAGCAAACAAACAGTGAAGAAAGTCTGTGTGATTATTACGCTGTTGGTCTTCAATGTAGCTCACAAGAGCATGATGATCAGACGTTGCTTTCTTATGCATGCGGCGAGTCTTGACAGTAGAACCAGGATCTCCAATGATATGAGTAGCAGGATGGTCTTTATTCATCTGCTTAACAGGAATAGGAGCTACATCCACTTCTGGTGCCAAGTTATTAAGATCCCAACAATGTCATCATCATATGAAGCAGAGTTGAAGATGCCATCTATTGGTTGCTTGTGAATATCATCCAGCTTAGTAAAAGTCTTCTTTTGATAGTTTCCCGGGTCAGAAGAACCAGAGAATCTAGTTGAGGAAGTTGGATCACTAACCGGACTACCAATAGGTGTTAAACTTGCACTAGGAGTAACATTAGGAGCACTAGGAGTAACTTGGACAGCAGGGGTACTCAAGGGAAACTCAAAGCCTCCTTGAGCAGTTGCTGTAGTAGCATCTTGTTGTTGCTTGAGCAATGTGTCAAGAGCTCCTTGTGAGTCCACAATGTCTGATAGAGAGGCATCAATAGGAGTAGCATTGTTGTTTGGAGAGACTGTGGTGGAATAGGATGGAACAACAAAAATATCATCCTCCTTATCTGAGTCCGAAAAACTAGAATGAGCACCTGCACTAGAAGTTGCAAACACTTGTGGACCTGCATCTTGGTTAGTTTTGAAACGAAAATATCCCAATGAGTCACTAAGATAATCAAGATCAAAATACCATTCAAGACCTTTGCCTTGGATGTTAGTCTTCTCCTCAAAGTACCTGAGATTAATAGTTTCAATGACACGCTTGGCATGGAGATTATAGACACGATAGGCCCGAGAGTGAGCTGAATATCCCACTATGTATCCTTCATCTGCCTTGCCATCAAATTTCCCCAAATAGTCACTAGTATTCCGAATGCTGACAGGACAACCAAATGGCTTCAAATGAGCAATGCTAGGTACTTTAGCTATGAGTAGCTCATAGGGAGTCTTCTTGTATGGATTGGTAATTGAAACCCTATTCAACACATAACTTGCAGTGTTGACAGCTTCTGTCCAAAACATGGTCGGAAGCTTGGAATCTGCAAGCATGGTTCTCGCAGCTTCTATTAGAGTCCCGTTCTTCCTTTCTACAACACCATTCTGTTGAGGAGTCCTTGCAACACTATAATCTCGTTTGATACCTTTAGAATTGCAAAGTGCTATGAGGTCTGCATTTTTGAATTTTGTTCCATTATCACATCGGGTACCTTTCACTTTCTTGGACAGCTGATTCTCAATGAGTGTAATGAAGTCCTTGAGAATTGAGTAGGTCTCACTTTTGGCAGCCAGAAAGAAAACCCACGTGAACCTACTATACCCATCAGTTACCACAAGACAGTATTGTTTATGGTCAATGCTCCTAATGGAGGTAGGACCAAATAAATCTATGTGTAGTAGCTGCAATGGTTCAGTTATGAGACTGAGAGCAGTAATGGCCTTGAAGGATGCTTTGTGTTATTTGCCTTTGCTGCACGCAAGGCAATTGATGTCATTTCTGAAAGTTTTGGGAGGTAACCTAGAGACCAAGTTCATATTTGCCAATTTGTGAATGGTCTTGAAGTTTACATGTCCCATCCTTCTGTGCCATTTAGTGGCTTCATCTTCTGAGGCTTTAGCAACCAAATATGCTAGTTGACCAGTAGGATTAACTTCATTCAGCTTGATACTATAGAGATTGTGTCTTATAGGGATGCTGAGTAAAACTTGAGAGTCATCCGGGAGCTTAAAGTCTTTGGATAACACCAGTGCTTCAGTATCCGTAAAGAGAACAAACTGCTTCTTGTCACAAATCTGAGAGACAGATATCAAGTTGAAGTGTTGAAGTGCTTCCACATAGTAGACCTGCTCAAAATTAAGGTTAGGTGTCTATATAGTTCCTTTGCCAGAAATCCTTCCTTCACCACCTCCAAAGTAGACCTTTCCGCCTTGAAATGGTACAAAGTTAGATATGAAGGTCTACGATTTCTTGGGATTTGACAAACTATGATTTACCTATTGATTGAATGGAGGAGGAGGAGGAAGAAGATGAAGAACTAGAGAGAGAAAGAGGAGGGGGAAGAGAGATAGAGATAGAAAATGATTTATTAAAAACGAAAGTGAAAAACAAATGAGCCACCCCTCCTAACATGCTAGGAGGGGGTATATATAGCCCACCCTACATGTGGGCTATATGGACTATACTGTTTACAAACCGGATCACGAGCCTATTACTTGAATATATTATTGGAGTGACCAATCCTTTCTAAATACGTAAAAACGTATTTCCAACAATCTCCCCCTAAGGGAGGTCACTCCAAGTTACAATGTCCTAAACAGTCTATAGCTCGTTATCTATGCTAACAATGATGTGACCGAGACTTTCTTTGGAAAAACGTATTTCCAACAATCTCCCCCTAAGGGAGGTCACACAATTTTACAAAATCTTAAACCTAGCATACTATGCTTGAGTCTTCGATCTTGTTCTTGTGAATATGCTTGATGTGATCTTTGACTTAAGTCTTGAGCATGTTTTCTTGCCTTGACCTTGTGCATTCGTCACGTGTGATATTCGCCTCTTCGTGACTTCATGTTCCACATACTTATATCTTTAAATTCTTGAAAGCTTCAGAGTTTGATACAGCGGAAGACTTGACCTTCAGACTTTCTTGAATTTGTTGAAGTACTAAGTGTATGTAGTATAAGCATGTGGTGACGACTTCTTCTGTATTAAACACCGCAATGCCACCTTCTTGTTATGCTGCATAAGACAGTTAGCAACAAACCATATACACAGATGAAATGGCCTTGAACATTTCATTCTAATTCGGTAGCATTTTACCTCCGGTCGGTGAAGACCGTTGGACGATATTAAATATCGTACTTGTGGCAGGTAGTTTCAATAAAGAACCTCCTTGACAAGATTTCGCGGGTAAACCCGTTCTCTTTACTCGACCGTCCAAAGCTGACTGCGAACGTAAAGAGTGGATCATTTGGATAATATTATCCGCATGATTTGAAGCCGTCAATTCATGTTCCTGGAACAAGTGAAGTTCAATTAAGAACCGCACCATCGTTGCTTTCCAGTTGTCACGAGCTTGATTCATATAGAATCTTGCAAGTTACCTACCAAGTGCTGTTTGATGTTAACACTAGAAGGATTTCCATTCGTCACTGTAAATACTTAATAGTATTACTCTGAATGTTCTGGCAAGATCACTAAGATATTGCGTAGAGGCCTGGAACGTGTTTAAATTCAATTAAGAATTAAACAACTGTTGCTTTCCAGTTATCACAAGTTTGATTCATAAAGAATCGCACAAGTTACCTACCATGAGCTTTTTGATGTTCGCTCAAGAAGGATTTCCATCTTCATTGTAAATACTTTCGTATTACTCAGATGTTCAGGCAAGATCATGAAGATTTTGCGTAGGACTCTTAATATCTTTCTTACTTTTCACATTGTGTGAACAAGCAAAGAATAATGAAAAATGTGTCCTAATGAGATATTCGATGATCTCAAATGGCTCTAGACTCGATCGTGCATTTCGGATTTTAGTGATCGGAGGCTGGAGAGGAGTGCCACCTTTTCAATACCAATTTATTCGGAGTGAATAAATCAATAGATAATGTGTTGTCTCCGTGTGATAAAAACAAATATCTTTTGAGAGATATCTGAGTTAGCTGGGATGGGTTGTGCATTGCATCACTGGGTCCATGATGTCTGTCTTCAATATCGAGCATCATTAAAAATGATCTCAATAGCATGTGAATTGACCCGGTTTCTGCCTAAGTTGTAAGGAGGGCTACTTTCTTTACACCCTTTATCTTTACAATTCTTTTTCATTCTTCAACCCCTTCAATGCTTACCAATACGTCATAACTAGAACCTTGTTGTGATTGTTCCAGTGCTAACTTAAGTAATTGGTCGGCATTCAGCTACGTTCACAATCTTTCTCCATCTTTCCTAAGGACTACTATTTCTAGCTATGGAATGTCCTTGGGAAGATTCCTCCGGTTCTAGAGGAATCATTGGACTTTAACCTATCCTACCATCCTTATGTCACCACAATCTTCACCGTCGTGAATAGAGATGTTTTGGGTAAGTGTATGCCACCATGAAATCCATTTTGAAGTGCAAATCCATTTTGCTCCCCCTTAACATATGCCACGATATCCGAAAACATTTCGCACATGTAGGGATGAGCTAGCACGTTAAGTCAAACCATTTGTGATTAATCATTTCCCATATTAAATCACATTTTCTCCCCCATATTAAAAATATTAACTCAATCGATGTTTTTAATATCAATTGATTTAATAGCATTTTAAGAAAATTTGGGAAGAAAAACGCAAAGCCAAGTATCTTCATGAGTTACACAAGCTCCCCCTCAAATTAATGAGGGTCTACTTGAAACGTAAATTAAATACCTTTTAAACACAAGTGTAAGGTATTTATCACGTGCAAAGATCATATATGATAATGAATTCACAATATTAGCAATTTACGAGGTTGGACCTGAATGATGGAGAACATCATATGAAAGAAGCACATGGTTCTTGTTCACGAATGTTGGTCTTCCTCGTAACTTCTGAAATTATCTTCCCCTTTACACCACATGGACAATTGATATCGTTGTCTTGACACCAACTTGTGAACTATGGCACTTTCGGCATCGAAGATTCTGAATGCTGGACAATTGCTCCCCCTCAATTGTTGACCCGTGTTCTACTTAAAGAGCTGTAGTCGTTGTTTGATCAGTCGCATCGTCTAGTATGTAGATATCAATTGCAACGAACTTCGGATTGTGGAGTTGATAACTTCGGATTTTGAAGTCAAAGCTTTCCGGTGAAATGTTTGACTTCAATGTGAAAAGCGGGTTACTATCGAAAATAATAGCAAACCATTTTGAGCATGTTTTAAATCATTTAAACTTCTGCTCGAACTTTATTTACAACCCCGTGTCATTATTGAATGACATTTATAGGTTCGTAAATATTATCGATTCCAGAAGACATGCTCTTTTTATCAAAACGTTTTTGAACACACAATTTTGAAAGATTTAGAAAAACCTTGTGAGAAATTCTTGAAAAATTGTGTTCAAAGTTTTGAAAAACAATTACTTGAGCTTAAGATGTTGAATATCTTAAAATCGAGCTCAAGTCCGAGAAGTTGTGAACTTCCCGTTGTTAAGGATAAGTTACCGTCGGTGATAAACTTTCCTTTTATCTGAAGGACGAGTCCTAAGCTGACATTTACTTAGAAGTCGATTTCATGAGCTTGAAAACTTTGACTATTTTAACGGAAAGCTCATGATCGAGAAAGGTTAATTTCTCGTTATGAGTAAAAGTTCTCTTATTTAAAAGATACACTTTCCTTTCTGAGCTTAAAACTTCGAATGTTTTAAGACAAGCTCATGACCGAGAAATGTTAATTTCTCGTTATAAGGATAAGTTATCATTAATGATAAACTTTCCTTTATTTGAAATTCGAGTTACAGTCTGACATTTAACTTTAAGTCATTGTGCATGAGCTTAAAAACTTCGAATGTTTTTAATATTAGCTCATGCCCGAGAAAACTTAATTTCTCGTTGTTAGGATAAGTTTATCATCGGCGATAAACTTTCCTTTCTTTGATGAACGAGTTACAGTCTGTGATATGACTATAAGTCCTCTATTAAGCTTAACCATGAATCCCCTGAGACACTTGTTTCTCCGATATCTGCTTCTTCAGCAACCAAACTCTAAGAGTATCCTTAGTTGAACGGTATACAATGATTGGACCGCTTTGTTCTTTTGGAACATCAACTTTGGTACCTGCATTCTCATTAGGAATTTGCTTGCTTTGACATGGGTTAGCGATATCAATTTTAGAAGCACGTGGGGGTTCACAGTTGGCGTTACTTGTGTCAGAAGCGACCTGAGTAGATGATTCACTAGTCTTGGCTGGCAAACGTTTCCTTTTATAGAAAACCTTAAGTTTAGGTTTAAGTGAAGTATCATCTTTATCAGTTTCCTCCCTAGTAGACTTAGTAGAATCGGAGACTATCCTAGTTAAAGGGCACTCGTTTCCTACAAGAGTGAAAGATCTACCAGTGGGGCGCCAAACTTTACCAAAGGATTTGATTTTAGCTATCCACTGGGATTTAAGTCTAGCACGGGAGTTCACCTCATCAAGTAATTTCTTGACACAAGAATCATGATTTGCCGTAACGACACATTTTCTACATGATTTATAAGTAGCATATTTAATGTCCGAGTAATTCCTAGATGATTGATCGATGCTCCTAGGAGATGACATGCTACTGTTAGCAGTGTTGGGTAATCTAGAAGGCATCTGACTAGGATTGACATTGCTATCTCTTACATGTGTCTTTTGCATAACTTCCCTTAGACCAGATTTATGGCAAACGTCATTTGAACTAGTTCTAGACGTGGTCTTGGTATTTTTAGGGAAACTAGAGGCAATCATGTGATTAGGTCTTGCCAAAGCTGTTTTGATCACAATGGGCCTAGTTGCTGGAGTGACTGGTCTAGGAAAATGAACCAAATCAACTTGGGAGGCAAACCGCGGTCTCGAGGATTGTGGTCGCTCGGATCTAAATGCAGTCGGTTGTCT
Source organism: Glebionis coronaria (assembly GCA_025667525.1). Lineage (NCBI taxonomy): Eukaryota > Viridiplantae > Streptophyta > Magnoliopsida > Asterales > Asteraceae > Glebionis > Glebionis coronaria. Next base: position 134,455,153 of record CM046874.1, on the reverse strand, counting down.
AACGAACTGATTTGTAGGCGGTTTCCCCAAGATTGATGGTTTTTCAAGCTTAGTATCCACACTAGTTCCTTTAGTTTTCCTCAATTTGTTTTTCAATGCAGCTATAGCAAAGACCTTTTCCTGTACTTGAACCTTTAACGTCTCATTCTCTTTGAGCAGTTCATCTTGGGATGCCAACTTAGATTCAAGCCACTTAATTTGTTTCAAAAGATTATCCTTTTCAGCTTTAGAATCTAGAACAGTTTGATCCAATTTTCTTTCAAGAACAACGTTTGACTTTTCAAGTTTTTCAAAGTATGTTTCAAATTTGTCCGTTTTCTTAGAAAATTCAAGTTTGGCATCCTCAAGATCTTTTGATTGCCGAGCTACGATCGTTTCGAGCTCTTTAATCTTGGAATCAGAATCAGTTAACGAGGCAGTTATAAAGCATTTATCATGATGTACTATAGCATTTTGAACACTTTCTCCCCCAGTATGACTCACATCGGATGAATCAGAAGTGGTATTTCTATCACGCTATTCCATCCCATGTTTGTCATAATTAGGTTCACAATGCTCAATATGCGGCATGTCAGCAGCATATACATCATAAACAACATTACATTGTACCATGGTTGTAGGCTCTTCGTCATAAACAGGTAAGGTGTCATCAAGAGAGATCTCGTGAACATTCCCCGACGTGCCACTGGTATTATGTTGTCCTCCTGATTCCTTGCTCTTGCCATCGTTAGGCTCCAAGTTGTCAACCGTATGACCATTCTCCTCTTGCATCTGCGTCATTGATTCTTTCACTCCATTATCATACGCTTGCTGATGTTGTGATCGTTGATAAATCGAAGACGAGACCGATGTCATGAGTTTCAATATTGTATCACGGAAAACTCGAAGCTCGGTATGTGTATCTCGAAGAAAAGATTGGCAAATCACTGAACTTTCAGACTTGATGATATTGTATTGGAGGAATGGCGTGAGTTGTGTCACAAGAGTCCTATATGTAAGTGCCGATACAGAGTGATTGAAGTTTTCATTGTTGAGTTGCTCGGCGAGTTGGGTCAAAGTGGTGAAAATTGAGTCGATGAATATATGACGATCTTGACCAAAGATGGTCACAAATTCGCTCCCTCCTTGAATCCATGAAAGAGTGACAAGATGAGACTGAAGCATTCGAAATGACGTGATGCCACTTCTTCTAGCTTTGTCTTGCAAAAGATGCAGTTCTCCCTCGTTTGATGTCGAATTCGAAAAATCCATTGAAAGTTCGAGAACAAATTCTTGGATCTTTGATTGGAAAAAATATCTTTCGCTCGGCTCAATAATTTTTATTGGCTCAAATGTTGATAAAATAAACCCGATCAAAAATCCGTCAGCAAAATAAACCTTGGCACGTTATCACGTTGTCACGTCATCTTTCTCCCGACTATAACTTAATATCACAAAATTTTTCCAAAATAAAAGTTTAAATAAAAATAAAAATACAAATAAAAATAAAAATAAAAATAAAAATAAAAATAAGAATTGATTAACAAGAATAGAATTAATATCCAAAATAAGAATTTTCAAAATAAAAACGAAAATTAACTTAAGATAAAACAAAAAATATAAAACGTTAGTTTTACTTCACTAAAGTTTTTCAATACCACACCACGTTACGCTCAGACGTGGCCTAGTCAAAATAACAACCCACGTTACCCTCACACGTGGCCTTCTAAATTGTTTCTTGTTTTCTCCGTCCACACAAGATAAAAAACCCAACCCTTAGTCAACCCTTTTATCTCTCAGCCGCCACTCTTATCTCTCTCTCTCACACAAAAACATAAACTCAAAAACACTCACCTCGTGTCATCCGCCCCCTTATACACAGATCTAAAAATCCAAAGTCCATCTCAAATATAACACAAAACTGATCTCATGAGCTCATCTCAACCTAATCAAAATGAATTGTATCACTAGTTTGAATATCAAATCAAGAACGAATATTGATTCTCCCAACTATTATGGTACTCAAATTCAGCCACAAATTTATCATACAAAGCTTATCAGCTCATCACCATTAACAGATCATTCACCTCTATTTACTTGGCCACCAGATTCCCATATTGAACCCACGGCGAGCTCGAGAAAGATGTGACAAAAGATCGTATTGACCGGTCTCGGGTAGGTACTCACTGTTTATGTTTGTTAATCTTGATATCTATCGAGTCTTTCTAACATCTGTCGAGTCTTTCTGTCTAGTGATGAGGTCGTGTATTTGGTCTGTGAGTTTGTGTTTATTGGTAGGGTGAGGGTCTAGAGTTTTCGAGGGTGAGACGAGGGAGTTTTAGAGGGTGTGGGTGAGGGGAGTTTTCGAAAGAGGTTGTTTTGTGAGTCGAAAATGGGTGAGGGAGTCGAGTCAAAGGATTTGGATTTGAGTCTTGAAAAAGGTTTTTGTTTGAGTCTGTTTTTGGGGGTGTTGGTTTGGTGTCAGTTTGAATTAGGTTGAGTCGAGATTGTGGACTGTGTGTTCGAGGGTGTTGTGTGAGTCTGAGTGGTGATGTGGGTGATGATGTCGAGTGAATGTAGAGTTCCGTTATGTTTGAATCAAAAATTCTTAGTTCGGAACACGTTCGTTCCGAACACGTTCGTTCGGAACACGTTCGTTCGGAACACGTTCGTTCGAAACACGTTCGTTCGGAACACGTTCGTTCGGAACACGTTCGTTCGGAACACGTTCGTTCGAAACACGTTCGTTCGGAACACGTTCGTTCGGAACACGTTCGTTCGGAACAAGTTCGTTCGGAACACGTTCGTTCGGAACACGTTCGTTCGGAACACGTTCGTTCGGAACACGCTCGTTCGGAACACGCTCGTTCGGAACACGCTCGTTCGGAACACGCTCGTTCGGAACACGCTCGTTCGGAACACGCTCGTTCGAAAAACCGCTCGTTTGGATAAGTTGTTTGGTTAGGATGGGCTGACAATATGTTTGAAAGGACAAAAGGACAAGAAAATAGATCTAAAAAGAAACTGATGAAAAAGAGAACTGATAAAAAAATGAAAGTAATTTGACCAATAAAAACTTTAATAAAAATGATTTTTAGAAAAGAAAAGATTTTTTAATCAAATCAATAGATAAAAAAAATAAAAAATAAAAAAATAATAAAAAATTTTATTGTTTGACTGTTTTGACAGGTTTGATTGGACAATAAGTTTGATAGAAACGGAAAAATATAAAATTGATCTAAAAAAGTTACGTGACATCAAAAAAAATCAACACCAAAAAGATTAGAAAAGATTTTAGAAAGAAAAGATTTTTATCACTAAATCAAAAGATAAAAAATATGCAAATCCTAAGATTCAACCATGGTTCTGATACAAAATTGAAGGTCTACGATTTCTTGGGATTTGACAAACTATGATTTACCTATTGATTGAATGGAGGAGGAGGAGGAAGAAGATGAAGAACTAGAGAGAGAAAGAGGAGGGGGAAGAAAGATAGAGAGAGAAAATGATTTATTAAAAATGAAAGTGAAAAACAAATGAGCCACCCCTCCTAACATGCTAGGAGGGGGTATATATAGCCCACCCTACATGTGGGCTATATGGACTATACTGTTTACAAACTGGATCACGTGCCTATTACTTGAATATATTATTGGAGTGACCAATCCTTTCTAAATACGTAAAAACGTATTTCCAACAATCTCCCCCTAAGGGAGGGCCACTACAAGTTAAAATGTCCTAAATAGTCTATAGCTCGTGATCTATGCTAACAATGATGTGACCGAGACTTTCTTTGGAAAAACGTATTTCCAACAAGATAGAAGTACTTTATTCCCTTTCATGCTCCTAGAGCATCAACTATCAACAATTCCTAGAGTAGGATCTTGGTATGGAGTAACCTACAACAACAGAATAGATATATGCAAAAGTTAGTGTCTTAAGGGGACCCGGACCTTTTCAGGTTTGAGTCTGCCTTGTAGATCTTTTGTAGATAGCCAAGAAGATTGATGAGATCCACTATTGTTCTTAGGTTGCCTATTCATCATATGGGTGTTATTGTTTGACCAAGAACAACCTATTGAGGGCTTAACAGCAGTACCCAAATTTCCCAACCAAAAATACATTTGGTCTGAATTAAAAGCATAATTCTGATTAAAGTTATGAAAATAGTTGCTGGTTGGTCTATTGTAGGTGCAACCATTGCTTCTCCAAAGATCAGAAGCTAAAGGAGAGGTCCTTCTAGAATAAGAATAGAATTGGGCACATGGGTTTAGTCTTCTAGAAGAAAAAGAAGCAACTCCTGGTAGACCAGGAGCAGGATAAGCTTGATAAACAGAAGGAGGTTGATCATAAAAATCACAATCCTTAATCAAATGAGATTTACTTCCACAAACAAAGCATTTTTAAAAGACCTTTTATTCAAATGACATTGTTTCACACTACTAAATTTATTACAACCAACTCTAGGAGAATTAACATTCCTAGGACTCAATAAACCAGAACTAGAAACAGTAGAAGCAACTCTCTCTTCACTCTTCCTAGCACTAGTAGCAGCAGGGTCATTTGTTTTGGAGCTTGTAGGTCTTGACTCTTCACTTGAACCACATGATGCATAGTCACTGGCCTTGTCACTGAAAGTACAAGAGACAGAGTCATTAGTATTAGTAGAGCTTTTTGGAGACTCATGCATCTGTGATCCATCCAAGTCAGTATGCCTAGATATGGGCATAAAAGTTCCTATAAGAGGTGGAGGAACAACATGCATTGCTGCAGCTGTTTGAAACCTATTATAACTAGGTTTTCCCTCCTCCTCCTTGTCAGGATCAAAGCCACCTGAAAAAGATAAATTAAACACATCTTCTGAATCAATATATTTATCAAAGCCCAAACCTCTCTTAGTTCTACCAGACATGCTACTATCAATTAACTTAGAAAGATTCTTGGGTGCTTTTTTCTATTTTTCAAATCGTAAAAGTGTAGCATCCAATTTTTCCTGCATGTCTTGTTTATCTTTAATACTGTCATTGTTTAGTTTTTCAGTATATTTAAGCATGTTAGTGGTGTTTTCTAAATCAATGTTTAGAATTCTAATTTTATCCTCATATTCACGTTGAGTATCTTGAACCCACCTCTTTTGTTGTTCCAATGTTTTTAAAGAACTCTTATATGCTTGAACATCTAAAAAATATTTGTCATTTTGTTCATTTAGCTCATTGTATTGAGACAACAGTTCTGAATATTTATCATGACAACCAAGAGGGCAATTTTGTACCTGAGGTGAGATGCCCATAAGAAAAAATTCTTCTGCTTCCTCGGCATCAGATAGATTCCCAGCAATCATTACAAACACATCAGTAGAAGCTTCAGCTGATTCCAAGGTAGCAGTCTGATGATCATTCCAGTTAACCATAGAGTCAACAAACACCAAAGCTTTCTTTTCATCCTTGAGCTCTTGAACCTTGAAGGCTGAATACCTATTCTTCTCCTGGTCAGTTTTGTTAGGGCATTTCATAGAAAAATGACATTGCTGCTGGTAGTTATAGCATCTAACCTTGCTTCTATCAAATCTGGCTGGCTCTCTTGGGTTGTAGTTAAATTTTCGACCAGCTTTCTTTTAAAACTAATGAACCCGGAGAGTGAGCATGGCCATCTTCCACTTTAGATCCATTTCATCCAAGTTAAGTTTATTAACCTGTTTGAAATCATCAAAAGCAAGCTGCTGTTGTGGATCAACATCAGCAACAAAAGAGTGAAGAACAACTTCTAACATGCTACCAGTCTTGGCTTTTGGTTCAGGAGTAGAAGTATACTGAGAAGACGTAGTATAGCTTGGGCTAATAGCATAAGACATTGGACTAGATCCCATGGAACTCACAAAAGCAGAGTTAGTAGGAGTAGGAAAGGAATCACTTGAGTATCCTCTCACATGAGGATTAAAGGTTTTGAGTTTATAAAACAGGTCATCAAAATTAAGATAGTCAAGGCCACCTTTTGCTTTGAGAGAGATGACTACCTGATTCCATGAGTGAGGTAGGGCTCTAAGAAACATGGCATTGATATCTCCATTGTCAGGTTTGGACCTGAGTTGATTCAACTGGCTAAGTATCTTTTGGAACCTATCATACCCTTGAAGAATACCTTCAGTTTTAGAGATCTTGAATTCTATGAATTCATCTCTTAGCATAGATCTGCACATTTTCTTTGATTCCTCATTCCCTCCAAACCTTTCCTTTACTCCATTCTAGATCTCTCTAGGATCATCCAAGTGATAAAAATCACCCATGTGATCATCAGGAAGGGAGTGAAGCAAAATAGTTTTGCTTTGATTTCCTTCTAAACAGCTGTGATTTCTTCATGAGTTTTAGGATCTAGAAGGATGACATTACCCTTCTTTTCTCTTCCAGTAAGCTTCTTACTATTGCCATTCTGAAAAATTTTCCAAAGGTCTAGATCAGTATTGGTGATCTAGCATTCCATATTCATTGCCCAGCTATCATACTCATCCTTCTTCAAGAGAGGGAATTTTCCATTTGTATTGGAAACAGTAGCAACGATTTGCTGAGGTTGCTGTGTTTTAGAGGTGCTTGCTTCTCCTGTTTTAGTAGAACTAGAGGCAGACATGATCAAACAAAGATGTTAGTAAAAAGAAAAATTGATTCTTCTTGTGCAGAGACTCTCCCAGGCTCTGATACCACTTGTTGGGTCCACTAGATATGGATCTTGCAGCCTGTTAAGGATGGTGAACGACTTCTGTAATCACAAGTCTATTCACAGAGAGACTCTAGATAATACACACAGTATAAGTGCGGAGTACAAATACTATGAACAAGAAGAAACATAATAACTATAATGACTTGATCCTTACTAAGGATTTCTAATATTAATATAAACTAAATAATGTTTGATGAAGATGTGTTTAACCCTTCTGTCAATAGTTCCTTTTATACTACAAGGAAACCCTAATACAACATTAAACCAAAACGTGTAATTCTGATATGCATATCCTTTCCTAACATATCTCATGCATATCCTAACAAACTACTCAAAATAATAATATTTGACTTTCTAAAGACCAAGAGCACGTGTTGCTCCTACTACTACTAGGACCAGGAGGAACTACATACCTCCTAGCATACCTATTACAAATGACTATTACAGAGGTCCTAACAACTATTCTTGCCAAGGTCAATCATTTTAACCAGAACAAACATGGTTTCAAAATTGAACCATTTCAGAATTTTATGGTCAAAACATTCAAGGACTCGGATTTTGTAGGTAAGTAATAACATCCTCATTCTTATTGTTTTGTATATTTTGTAACTATATATATTATATAATAGCTATGGTGTCTTACATAAGCTTTTAAGTTAATCGCAGATGTTATTGGTACGATAGTGTCCATTTATGATCTTATTCCTTTTGCGGGTGGTGGTAAAGAGAACAAAAGGAGAACTGTTATTCTCCAGGATGTTGAGTAAGTTATATATTTTTATTAAAGATTTAATATTTATATTTATATTACAATAAAACATGTTACACAATGTAAGACAATAATCTACAGTTGGAGTGTTGTTTATATGAGACTTGGGCTGAAAAGTTCAATGATGTGTATGATAATATGAAACAATATGTTGCCCCTGTTGTCATGATTTTACAACTAGCTAGAGTCAAAGATTTCAATGATATATCCTTCATATATGTTTCTTTTATGCCAGCTTATTTTCTTTTATATGTATATCTCACATGTTATTCTAATTATCTATGTAGGTATACCATCGATTAGCAATGCATTATTTTCCACAAAACTTCACTTGGATTGCAAGTTGCCTGAGATCATGGCATTCGGAAAAAGGTAAATACATATTTGTTTAAACATAAAACCTTCCAGAATCAGCTTGCTCATTTATTGAAAATAGTATTTTTTTTATATAATGATAATGTCATATATCAAGAACTGATGAATATGATGAAAAAAACCATGCCATTAGTGTGTTTTCACCTGCTAAGAAGGAAATAACATCCCATGAGTTTTTTTCTGGGGGCATCAAGACGATGATTGGAACTGTTCGTGAGCCTGGACATGTAAGTATATCAACATTTGACCCCATTAGATTTAGTTTCATTTCCATAATTTTTTTAGGTAATTTAATGTATCATTATACTTTTTTGTGTAGGCATATTACTACATTGTCTAAGGAAAAGTGCACAAGATCCATCGAGAACTCGGTTGGACTTATATAGGATGCAAAAAATATGGTACAATGGTTACAAATATTGATGCTTGCAATTCATCGTCATCATCCAAAGTGTCCAAAGCTAAGAAAAAAGTTTGGAATTGCAAAAAATGCCAAACACAAATCAGCTTGGTTACACCAAAGTACGTTACATATATATACACTTATCATTACATAATTTTCATACTGTTTAAACCTCATTTGTTTCTTTTGTGTTAATCGTATTTCTTTTAAAATGTGATGTAGGTACAAAGTTTTTGTACATGTTATTGACGATACCGGATCTGCCCAATTTTTATTGTTTGATGACATTATAAATAGGTTGGTCGGTATCCCGTGTTATAAGCTTAAAGATATGTATGGACATGCTACTTAGGATAAGTGTCCAGATGAGCTTACTAAAAACATTGTTGGGAAGTTGTTGTTCCGTTTCAAGTATATAATCTTTCGTATCGAAAAATCCATCATCAATACCATTAGTATGATGTCTGACAACAAGGATTGGATCAAAGAATTCAAAAAGGATTTTATTGTTGAGGTACAATTAAGTTTATATATTAAGTTTGTATATTTTGTAAACTGTTTAAACATTTCCTCCCATTGAATCCCAGTTTTGATTATGAAATATAACCATCTACCTTATAAATTATAACAGGTTGATAATGATAATATTGAAACTCCGCTTCAAAATGTTGTTAATTGTACATCCGCATTACGTGTTAAAGATTCAGTTCCGTTAGACTTAGAAACAACACTAGAACATCTTAAAGGCATTGGATCTAAGATTGTTGATGAAGAATCTCCTGAAGTCAACACGACCGATGTTGGATCTTTAGGAAAGAGGAAACACATAATCATTGACTTAGATGAGTACGATGAAGTGGACTGAAGGTGTTTTGTTGTGATAAAGAAGGTAACTACTGTAACTTTACAACAAATGTTGTCTTTCGAGAAGTACTTCACAGATTATGATTGTTATTTCTTATTTTATATATTTGTCTAAACACTTATGCATTTATTTTATTTCTCAAGAGTACTTTAATTTGCACTTTTTTATTTTAAATTCTTGTCATTGATTATTATTACACTTTATTATTCACAATTATTATTCGTATGTCTTATATTTTTCATAATTCCTCATGCAATATTCTGTGAAACAACCCGTCCATGGGGCGGGGCTTGAGGCTAGTAAGTTATATTGTATAAAAAGTATTTTATTAATGACAACTAAGGCTGTTGTTAGCATTTTTCTATAAAAAATATACATTTTTCATCTCAAGTTTACTGTTCATAGATAAAAAACACACACTTTAAAAAATAGCATTATTACAACTTTTTTCTCATGCTTTTTGCAAATTAAATCCCATAGCCAAGGGGTGTTTGAGATTGGTTATTGGGAATAAATTATGTGATTTAAAAATAGATAGAAAGATAATTTAAAGTTACAAAGAGTGATTATGAAAAATAGTGTTATGAGTTAATTATGTTGTATAAAGTCGCAATAATCAAATAATTATTTTTTTAGTGTTTGACAAATAATATTATAAATTAAGTTAATAGGTACAAATGTACAATGACCAAAATAAACATGTAATTGTATTATGAGATGTGATCTTATGAAAAGTAGAGTATGAGTAAAAAGTATAAAAAGCAATTAGAGGTTAACAAGTGTCTCTTACTTTTTTTTTGAAGTCCCTCATTTTTTTCTTCAAGTCCCTTGTTTTTTTATCTTTTAGTCTCTCCTTTTCTTTCTTTTTACTATTTTTCTATTTCTTTTTCTTTATCATTGTTTTATACAACAATATACTTTTTTTTCTTTTCTTAAATTTAAAATAAAAAGTATATTTTTATTATAAAAAATTATTAGTTCTTATGTTGATACACAATCTTTTACATTAACGAAGAACGTTTTTTTTAATAAACAACTATTTTTATATATAAAGATTGTTGAAAATTTATTATATAACTGATAAATATTTATTTTTTTAAAATTTGTGAATAAGGTATTTTTCAAAATAGATGAACAACATTTTTCTAATGGACAACTATTTTTATTTTGTAAATTGATGAACATTTTTTAAATAATGGGTTAATATACAAAGATGTTACTAAACCTTACAAAAAATTTGTCCTAAGTCATTAAACTTTCATTTTGTGTTTCCATGTTACTCATGTTTACATGACCGGTTGCATACGTTACTCTCTATATTAAAACCTGGGATAGCAGGTCAAAATCTTATGTGGCAAGGTTAAATGACAAAAATACGCTCATCTTCAACATTATTCATCTTCAATCTATTTTTCATCAACCCTCAGTTATTCCGGCCAACTCTTAATTTTTCTACCACCTATCATTTCCCGAACAACATTCGACCAATCCGCCAATCACTAAGACTATAAACTCCCTTAATTTTTCTACCACCTATCTTTTTTCAGCAACCCTTAATTATACAGTAGCTTGGACATCTTTTTTCTACCACCTATCTTTTTTTCTACCACCTATCTTACTCTTGATGTTGCTAGGATGTAAGTAGCAATCTGCAGATCAAATCCGCCATAGATGTTACTGCCATTATTGTGGTACAACAATGTAACTTGGAATTGGAACATCTTTTTCTGCTAGTGCCTGGTATGCATAGCTTTGATTAATAAAATTTGTACTTTTGCTTATGCTGAGAAATGAGACTAAATGTTCACTTTTCAGTTTTGATTCTCTACGCCAATATATTAGTGTTATCTACATTACTTTACTAATAGAAACATAAACCACCTCTATTCACACAAATAAGTCTCAAGAAGAAAAGTAACTTTGTGAAGCCACCAAAAATCCAGAACTCCAAGAAAACAACATGCCAAAAGAAGAATCCTAAATGCCCCAACATAAGAAAAATCTGTTACCACAGAAAACACCAGAACTATAAGTCTAATGTCGTCAAGTTGTCCATCACAGTCAAGTTGATTACCCAAATGCTTACACGCAATGTCACTCACAAGTCACAACCTTATGGGGAGACTTTGTGATCAATACATCTACCTAACCAGTATCGATCACATATATGTAAATCATACTGTTGAAGATGGGTAATTGCCTGATTGGATAGCCACATGTACCATCATACAAGAATTGAGAATAAAAAGAATCAACCTAAAGTTCTAAAATAGAATTTTACCAGCAAACATATATGACATTGTTTAAAATGAACATATGTAACCAACATATTCTTAGTAAACTTTCATATATGTTACCTTCAAGAGTCAAACGAGTTACGTCATAATTCAAAGCCTGTAGCATAAGATAGTTTTCTGATGATTACATATAAGTTTGGAGCTCAAGGGAAGAATATGAGATCTAAAAATAAGAAGGTTTGAATGTTAAAATGAAATATCTGACCTAATTTGTAATAATTTTCTACTTAACTACTATTCAACATTGTTGCTCCGTATATTTTAGTATTTATGTATAGTAAAATAGTTATTTGATGAGTTGGAAAAGTGTGGGTCCCATTTGACATAAAATACAGGTAACCATCAGGTAACCCATCCAAAAAGTAATATGAGTGTAACTTATATAAATGTTGGGTAGCCTAATTAAAGAACCCATGAACTTGAGTAACCTAGATACACAAAATGAAAGTTTAATAACTTAGGACAATTTTTTTGTAAAGTTTAGTAACATCTTTGTATATTAACCCTTAAATAATTGATGAAAACGTATTTTTTGACAATTGATGAACATCATAAGAAATAATTGACGAACATTTATTTTTTATTCCTTTTTACACAACTGATGAAAAACATGATTTTTTTCGAAACTGATGAATATCGTTTTTATTGATGAACAACATTTTTAGTTATTTTCACTTTTAACGTCACACCCGATGAACATTTGTTATCTAACTGATAAAAATCGTCTTGTTCCAACTTTATATGAATAACGTGATGAAGGTCTACGATTTCTAAGGATTTGATAAATGAGGGATAGATCTATTGATTTAATGGTGGAAGGAGGAAGATGGAGATGAGGTGTAGAGAGAGAAAGGAGAGAAAAGAAAAGTAGAGAGAGAAAGTGAAATTAGATTAATGAAAAGTGTTGAATTGCATGAACCACCCCTCCTAACATGCTAGGAGGGGTATATATAGCCCACCCTACATGTGGGCTATATGGACTATATTTAGTACAAACTGGATCACGAGCCTAATACAATAATATATCGTTGGAGCGACCGATCCTTCATAAATACGTAAAAACGTATTTCCAACACGTGAGCTTTTTCGAAAACTAATGAACATTATCATTAATATTTGATGAACTGATAAGCATTATCAAAAAAATTATTGATGAACATTTCATTATTGTATAACTGATAAGGAGCGTGAACATTATTATAAATAAATAATGAATTAAGGAACATTATAAAAAACAACAGATAAATTCATGCATATTCATAATCTAACTGATGAACATTATATTTTTTTTATTTAGACAACTGTGAACACCGTAATTTTTTTTAAATGATGAACATTACAAAAAAAACTGATGATTGATGAAAAATGTTTTTCTAATAAACAACTATTTTTATTTATAAACATTGATGAAAATTTGTTATGTAATTGATGAACATCTATTTTTTTTAATAACTGATTAAAAATGTGATTTTTTAGACAATTGATGCACATCATAAGAAATAATTGATGAACATTTACTTTCTATATTTTTAACACAACTGATGAAAATATGATTTTTTTTAAATTGATGAACATTGATTTTTATTGATGAACAACGTTTTTTATTGATGAACAACGTTTTTTGTTATATTCACTTCTAACGTCACAATCAATGAACATTTATTAACTAACTGATGAAAATCGTCTTGTTCCAACTGATGAACAATGCGAGTTTTTTTCAAAAACTAATGATCATTATCATTAATATTTGATCAAGTGATGAACATTATTAAAACATATTGATGAACATCTCTTTATTTTTTAACTGATGAGCAACGTGAACATTATTAGAAATAAATGATGAACTAAAGAACATTATCAAGTGCAATAGATAAATTTATGAACATTCGTTATCTAACTGACGAACATTATATTTTTATTTAGACAACTGTGAACAACGTGAACTTTTTTTGAAAAAATATGAACGTTACAAAGAAAAAAACTGATGAATTGATGAACATTCATTATCTAACTTTTTTTTATTAACGAAAGATGATTTTCTATTGATGAATATTTGTTATCTAAGTGATGAATATTTGTTTATTTATTTTTTTAAAAATTGATGACAAACATAATTTAAAAAAAATAATGAACATCATATAAAAAAAAGAATACTATCAAACACATTATTTTAATACTCTTCTTATGGAAGCAACAATGGAGGTTACCAACCAATCTATGGTATTAAACTCTTATACTACTATAATACAAGCACCAAACCTTCGGATCTACACAAATTCAAAATAGGAGTGATATGGGTTAGAGCATATGCTAGTGGTGTGTAGGTCTCCGTCGTTCAGAGTAGGGGTGATGGCTATCTCATATCCCGTATACCTCAAAATCGCCGGAGATAAGGTCTAAAGTACATGAGAGTTGCCTGAAAAATGTAAAAATCAAAGAAAACAGTTGTTTGTAGCAGCATGTGGCACACGTCCCTAAAAAGAAGGGTCCTGGTCTGAAAATGATGGGGAGGTCGTTGGTCTAGTTACTCGCCAGAAAAAATAGTACACGTCGACTTTTATCATAGCTCGTGGTTGAGCGTGGCAGTTCTGGTGAGTGTGGATGGTTGGAGAGGGGGTTGTGGTTGGGAAGGGGTATTGGATTGTTAGGCTAGGGACCGCCACGTCAGCTCCATCTCAGCTTTCTCTTTCCTCTCACTAACCCACTCAAAACTCACCTTTCAAGGCTCTTAAGGAAAAAAAACCCACCACCACCTCATCTTTCCACTATCATTTTTACCTTATTTATTCATAAACTAAAACTTTTATTTCATAAAATAAAATACGATACACGGATAAAATAAAAACATAAAATACAGAAAATAAAAACATACAAAATAAAAAAAACCACCACTCCAAATTGTAACGCTCTTTGATTTCCGTCCGGCGTTGCAAATGGTATGCCAATTGTGGCCCAACCAAGTGATCATAGGGTGACATATAGAATTCCATGTCTCTTTCCTTCATGTCGATGGCCGCAATTTCTAATTGTTTGGCATGATTTTCCAACTCAAGACGATGACACTCCAACTCTTTATCTTTCAATTCCAAAAACTTAAGGCGTTTGTCTTTGCCCGCATTGTGAAACTCGGATACCATCAACCTAGCAAACTCTGATTCTTGGGACTCAACCGATGAACGCGACGACTAACCTTTTTTCTTCCTCGCAGCAACAACTTTGGCTTTATCCCTGCCTACTGGTCGTTATCGTTGAACACCACTGGTTTGACTGTCGTCAACACTTTGAAAAGAAGTTGCATCCCCTGACTCCGATGTCTTTGATCTCTTGCTGCCTTGGCTTTCTTCCTCCTCCTGATTAAATTCCCACAGTTCCATCTCACCCCCCATAAATTTCTGACTACCTTTCAAAATTTCCCAACAATGACGATACCTGAACTTCGAGTTGTGTTCAATTTGATAGTCCTCACATGCTCTATTAATGTAAGTCTCATCGTCGGCTCCACTCATAACCCCCGTTCGTATCATATTGTTATACACTCCAACAAACTTACACACTTGAGGCCGGATCATCTTCCATTTTCCGTTCACGCTGTCATAGGTTCTTTTATCGTATACCTCTGTGTTGGTCTCCAAGTATCGCAAAACCTCAGTCCAAAAACCTTTAGAATTCCTACCGTTTCCCTTCGCGTTATTTTCAGAAATGGATACCCATCCTTTACACAATTCGACTTATTCAACGTGTGTCCACGCATTTTGCCGAGATGCGTCTGGAGCCTTTGGAGCTTGTCGTCCTCTAGACGCCCTCGACGAAGGGATGGAAACTTCAACCGTGTCATCTAGAGGCCCCTGATATGACCCCGAAAAAGATGGCCTATATCCTTCCTCACTATGAAAGGAAGGTACAGGAGAGGTGGGTATGGGAGAATTGGGTATGGGAGAGGTGGGTATGTTGGCATGGTGTTGTGATGACGAACCACCAACATAGTTATTAAAATTGTATGGGTTTTGTGAACAAAAATCTTGAAAGCCGAGAGTTTGTAAGAATTGGGTAAAATTATAAGGGTTTGGGTAAGGTAGATTCGGGTATGAGTTCGGAATCGGTGGTTGTATCGGTGCCGACATAGGGTTACGGTAAGGTTGGTTTGGATATAGTTAATGATATGGGTTTGGTTGTCGATATGGTGACGGGTTGTTAAGATCAAAGGTTCCGGTAGCGGTAGGTGGAGAGGCGGTCGAATTTCTACGTGGGAGGCGTTTGCCAGATTGGGTATTTTGTTGGCCGGACATTGTTGTTTTTTTAGGAAGAAGATGATTTTTTGTTAGTAAAGAAAGAAGAAGATGAAGATGAAAAAAAATAGTGAAAGAAGGGATTAAATAGAATAAATTCTGGATGAAAAATAAAGTTTTGGGGTATTGTGAATGGTGAGTAAGTCACCTGTAGCGAGTTTTTAGTGCATTGGGAATTGTAACCCACGCGTGGCTTTTTACGGTGGGAAAGTGAGGTTCTTGGTAACCCACGCGTGGGTTTTTGCCACCTGTAACCCACCCGTGGGTTTTTATCACCACTCCCTCTAGCCTTAGAGAGAGAAAGAAAGTGTCATACGTTAAAAAGTTGGAATTAATAAAAATTGCAGTGACTTGAGGGATAATATTAAAAAGTGTGAGGTCTATATGATGCTTTTTACCTTTATAAATCTGTGAGACTTTTTATATGATCCGTTAATATTATTATTGAATTGAGTGTTGCTATATCCTCCTACTATATCGTTCTATATATCATTCTACACACACAACAATATTTTATATTTTATCTCCACTCATTATCTCTCCGCATCTAAACCGTCAGTTCTGACACGTGTCAGAATCCTATAACTAGGCATATAAGTAAGAAGAAATTGTAGGAGGATAAATCATTTTTCTATTAAATTATCTAACATATACATAAAAATGATTCTAAAAGGGCTAATAGCAAATTCTTT
Source organism: Glebionis coronaria (assembly GCA_025667525.1). NCBI lineage: Eukaryota > Viridiplantae > Streptophyta > Magnoliopsida > Asterales > Asteraceae > Glebionis > Glebionis coronaria. The sequence continues at coordinate 134,438,776 of CM046874.1, read as the reverse complement.
AACGAAATAAATATAGAAATAAATATAGAAATAAATGTACGTTGTTATTTTTAGGTTATGAAATACTCTCTTTTTATAGTTGCCAAATTCTTACAATATTAAATAAAAGTTAATAAACAAACGAGCTGTATTGTTTTTAGTCAATGGAAAAGCCCAAGTAACCCAATTAGGTCATATAACCAATGTTTTTAAATCTGGGTCCACTCGATTGGTCAACCCGTTAACTCGGTTTCGCCATATTGACCTACGTTTCATATTTTCGAAACCCGGCTAGACCCGTCAGATTTGAGGAGTCCTGGGTCAACCCGGTTCTCGAGATTCGGCAGGCTTCGACTTTTTTCGGGTTTTTTTTAAAATATGTAAATTTTACATATGTGCAATGAAATTTTATTTTAAAAAGAGAGAAATGCATAAATGCTCCCTGTGGTTTGCTCAAAATGCAGAATGCCTCCCCGACTTTACGAAAGGGTACGCGAGTTCCCCAACATTTAAGATAAGTCGACAGACGGCCTCCCCAGCGCTAAGGTTGACTCGTAATGTTATTTTGACTAAGGGCGTGACCGTCATTTCCTTATTAAAATACTAATAAACCTATTGTGGTTTAACCCGTACCCATTTAATCAGAGCTGGTCCACTGTTATTGCTTGGAACAACAACCTTGATCTCCTTACTATCAACCAAAGAATCTTTTGGTTGCACAGAAAGAGGTTTGATATTAGCATTCCTGGGGAAAACAGATGCATCTGCAACATACAATCTTGAAAGAATTGAATTATCCGTCTCTAGGGTATTTTCCTTTTAAATCTCTTTAACCTCAGTAGGACCCTTTCTAAGAAGATCAAGGACAGATTTCAAAGTTTCAATTTTTTCAGGTTTCGATACTTCTGAGCATCGGTGCTTCCAAAACTCAATCTCGCAATCACGGGTCCATGCTCGTTTTCGTTTCCCACCACTTGCATAGATCTTCTTGGTTAAATTCTCACGCACACATCCCTTTTGTAACAAAGCCTTCTTTTTCATCATCTTCCCCAAATTGCTTCAAATCACATAAACCTCAAATCTGACCCTAAGTTTCAAATCTTTTTTAAACTAATTTTCAGCTCATCCAAAAGGGTATTTTCTTAGTAAAAAATCTTTGACTTTCATCAACCCATTTGAAAATCCCCAAATCACATAAATCTGACCCATTTATATACATTTAAGTTTTTTTTAATATCAATATTCAATTAAGCCAAAAGGGTAATTTCTTAGCTAATAATTAGATGGGGAAAGTGACGGTGGCGGCTACGGTGGTGTGTGCCGCCGTGGTGTCGGCGGCGACGGTGTTGGTGGTGAGGTATAGGATGAAGAGTAGTGGAAAGTGGGCGAAGAGTATGGGGGATTTCTGGAAAAAAAAAGGGTCAATCGATTCTAGTTATAGGATTTCTGGGATAAGTGTTTATTATTATTTAATATGGAAAAAGAGTGTCTTGCCCTCACATAAGGAATCAAACTTAACAGTGTTAGACGTTGGGGTGGCCGCCTGCCGACTTATCCTAAACGTTGGGGAACTTGCTTGCACTTTCGTAAAGTCAGGGAGGCCGCCTGCATTTTGAGCAAACCACAAGGAGCATTTATGCATTTCATTCTTTTAAAAATTATATTAGTTGGTAAACAATTTATATCTTTAATATACAAGAGTTTTTATAGTTTTTATACATAACTTTGGTTAATTATTAAAAATATAAAAAAATTATTTTTTTAAAAACCGGGTTACCCGTGTCGACCAGGGTTGACCCGGACCCGATAACTCGACCGAATCAATTTAAAAACCGGATTTCAAAGCATTGCATATAACTGATGACCATGATTGCCGCTTTAAATTGTCACACAACAACAATATATGCCTTTACGAAAAACATCTCAGGCCCAAACTCCATCTTAGTCTGGGTAACGCTCACATATACTAAGGCATATAAGAATGACACATGATAGTCATTCGTATCGTAAAAAAGAATGGAATCTTTTTTAGGGCATGATATTATGTATATCGTGTTTGAGCAACACCTATTACCATATGAGGAGCTAATAGGTTCACGGTGGCCACCCGTAATCAACCACTTTATACACTAGTTTTATGGTCTATAAGTATTGACGTATCCATAATTCTTACGTCTAGAATAAAAGTACCCTCATAAAGGTTTATTACTCCAAGCAAGCATATTAAGTGGTCTACCCCGCGTGTCAGAATGGTTCACCGGATACCCTATGTCTCTTTATGGTTAGCTTAGTTTCGAAGGTATTGACAAGTGATGGAAGTAGCAATCTCTACCCGCCGGACGATAGTCGTTCCAGTATACGTTACCAGTGTGCGAATTGTACATTTCCAAAATAGCCGTTGAGATCGCTGCATATTAATGAAAACGTAAGCCCTAAAAGGTAATGCTTGTGGGCATGGGAAAAAGATCCATAGACTATTAATTTAGCATAAACTCAACCAAGCAATCACAACCATCCATTTTTATTATGTAACAAAAAAACTCATTTTTTAAAAATTAAATATCTCACAAACCGTTCATCGTTACGTAAAACAAAACATATCATCGCGACGAGAATTAAATCATCTATCTATCGAGGGGCACATGTATTTCGACGAACTTTTTTTTCAACTTTTTTTCTTAAGTTACGTCTGGAGAGAATCATATATGATTCGTTACGAAACATATATGATTCGTTACGAAACATATATGATTCTCATAAAATCATATATGATTCATATCACGAATCATATATGATTTTCTGAAAATCATATATGATTCGTGACGAATCATATATGATTCGTGACGAATCATATATGATTCGTGACGAATCATATATGATTCGTGACGAATCATATATGATTTGTGACGAATCATATATAATTCTCTCCAGACATGACTTATGAAAAAAAAGTCGAAAAAAAAGTTCGTTGAAAGTATATACATGTGCCCCTCGATAGATAGATGATTTAATTCTCGTCACAAATGTGTATTTTTTTTCGTTTGACGATTTACCGTTTGTGAGATATTTAATTTTTAAAAAAGTGGTGGGAAGTGGGTTTTTTAAAAAATGGGTGATTATGATTGGTTGTATAGGTCTATGCTAATTTAAGTGTCTATATAGATCTTAAGTCTGTGGGCATGAGCATAGAGCAAGAATGGAAACGAGTCAAAACCTATAAAGTGTGGACAAGAGTTCAATTGCAACCTTATTTTTACTCACAAGCAGAAGGACACATCCACGCCCTTAATCTGAGTTTGATCCAAGGATTTATTATAATAAACCTTTGTTTTGACATTATATAAACCTTTTTTTTTTCTTTTCTCATTTAATCGTTTTTTAAACACACACGTACTGTGTTTTCCATCTAACTATTTCCCTCCATCTCGCATTATGTTAAACACCATGCTGGATCAATTTGTTAACACCGATCATTCATCATCATCATAATCGTCGATTCTTCATCATCATCATCATCGATTTCTTATCGATCTTCATTATCATCATCGACACTTCGTCATCATTGATTACTGAACTTCATCATCATCATTGATAATTCATTATTGATTAGCTCATGGGTTTTGATTTAAATCAACCCGTTTTTCATATTCAAGTGCTTCAAGTGCTTCTGTAGGTGATTCAAGTGTTTCTGTTGATGTAAATGTAAATTTTTAATGTAAGTTTTGTTATTTAGCTTTTTGTTGATTATTATACTATAACATTGCATATTAGTTGTCCTTTTATTTTTTATTTTCACTTATTTTTTAAATATGCTAATTTTCATATTTTTTCACTTTTTATACTTGTGGTGTCACCAATGATATTATACTAGTTGGTTACCCGCGCAAAGCAGTGGGATAATTATTTTTTTCTCTGATTTGAGTTTCAAACATTTAGAGATATGTTACATTGTAGGAATAGTTGTAAATATAATATTTTATTTTAAAAGAAAAAAATCACTAAAATTTGATATATATGTTTAACCTTACTGCTTACATGAATTATGTTTGGGCATGTTCAAATTCTTAAATTAGTGAAGAAAGTATCATACTAAATTTACAAACCAAGTCAAGATGAGAAAAAACTTAATTCTATCCAAAAAAACTAAACAAAAGTCAAAAATCAATGCAACCTTCACCGGCAAACACACCGCAAAATCTAAAATTCCTTTTGTCGAGCATTGCATCCAACAAATATATCAGGCAAGGCTAATTTAAACGAAAAATAAAATATAACACAACAACTCATATACAATTTCTCATATGAAATAATTAAAGTTTTATGAATTACATATTTATTTAAAAAAATGAACACCCATCAATTTTATTAAACGACTATACACTTATAATTATTTAGCTAAAAAAAGTTTCGAAATTTTAAACTAAAAGCACTTTAATAGAAAAAACGAGTAGTCAAAAGTTCCTCCACCAAATATAAGTAAAACAAATACGTATCTAAAATTTGGTGGTAATATTTTAAATAACATATATATAATCCACATATTGTAAAAAGAAAAAATAAATAAAAGAAGAGGAAAAAGTCAATGGGAAAATAAACCATCTCACTATCTTCATCTCCTCCCCTGAAACACACACACATACCCACAAAACCATAACCCCAAATCACATATGATCAACACATTAATTAAATAATTAGATCGAATAGAATAAGATCAAAATTCATCATCAGATTTGAATAGTCGATTCAGCTGGTGAGGAAAATTTAGACGACGGAGGAAGTTGTTATGACGTAACTGGTTATAGTTTCTATAACAAGTAAGTGCAATTGTCTGAAAATTCAGACTTTCTAGTTATAAAATAGTCTCAAATGCTTTATAATATAGTATGATAGTTTTGATATTTAGATTTTTTTTTTCTAGTTTTATATGTGTAATATCAATAGTGATATTCTATAGATGTTTTTCTTTATTTTGTTAGTAACTGTTTGTTTGAATATCACTGGTGATAAGTTATAGTCGGAGATATTTCAATATTGATAAATTTAATTATTAATTAAAGTAAATGTAAAAATCTATAGAATATCATTAGTGATAATACACATATTTTTTATATGCTTTTATGATATCGTATTTACTAGTATTTAATTTTATTTTATTTTTTTACAGCTTCTACTACTTTAAAATCTAAATCACTTGATCATCATGAGTTGATTGAGGGTCCTGACGGATCAGTCTATTGGGTTCCTAGAGTTTTTGCTAGTGATTTACCAGTATTGGGTATCGAATATGATAATATTAAGGAACGGGTTGTTGTTTATAGGAAATACACTTTAGTAGCAGGCTTTGATGTTTGACTATATAATGATAAACTATTAAGTGGGTTTTATGAAGCATAAGACTTTAGTCTATTATAGGGTAGGTTGTGCGAGGAAGGTTTTCTTGAATACCTTAGATCCTAAGAAGTGTGATAAAAAAAGTAAGGAGTACGAACTTTAGAATCTATGGTTGCAACACCCGTGTTGTTTTTTATTGGTTCCGGGTACAACAAAGTATCGGCTTGTTAATTTTGAAGTGGAACAAAATCATCAGCTTGATAAGAGTCAGTATACGCATTTATATAAATCTGAGAGGAAGTTGACTTATACCGAGTAACTATTCATTATGAAAGTTGTTAATGCAAATCTTGGTCTTGTTCAGGAGCATAAGTTATATACCGGATTGAAAGGGTCGTCGTCACTAGTTTATGGTACTCAAATTGAGTTTTAGAACTTCACCTATGGTGTAAACTGTTTCATAGGGGATATCGATGCTCAGATGCTCATTAATCGGATAGAACATAGGCAAAAGTATACAAAAGAGTTTTCTTTTGAATATTTTGTTAAGAATGCCGAGTTATGCGGGATGTTTTGGGCCGATGACGTTGCTAAGTGTAACTACAAAGAGTTTGGTGTCATTGTTTCATCTGATACCACGTACAAAACTATGAATAGATAATTGGCTTGCATTATTTGTTAAACTTCATACAATATATAATCCCGGAGGATCATTCTAGAACCAAGTACTAATATGGGCTAAGCCTATTAACTTAATACAAGGCCCGTAGGCAACCTAAACATTTGTTTAACACTCCCTCGTAGTTTGAGCGGGAGGAGATCGAACACTCAAACTGGCACGAAACTCTTCAAACAATGCAGTTGGTAGACCTTTGGTGAAAATGTCAGCATACTGATATCTAGAGGGTACACGAAGAACACGAACCTGGCCTCTAGTAACCATATCTTGAACAAAATGAATATCTATCTCAATGTGTTTAGTCCATTGATGCTGAACCGGATTTGCTGTCAAGTAAATGGAAATAACATTGTCACAATATACAAGCGTGGCTGATAATAATGGGGTATGAAGCTCACGTAGTAGGTTACACAGCCAAGATGTTTCAGCAGCGGCATTAGCCACTGCACGATACTCAGCCTCCGCACTCGATCGAGAGAGTGTATGTTGTCGTTTTGATGACCACGATAAAAGATTATCTCCCAAGAAAACACAGTAACCAGAAGTTGAACGTCGAGTAGTAGGTCATCTAGCCCAATCAGCATCAGAATAAGCAACTAAAGAACCAGTTCCTGATGCATAAACCTAGAGACCAAAGTCTAGCGTACATAACAAATAACTCGCTTGAGATAAGCAAAATGAGGCTCTCGAGGATCATGCATATGAAGACACACCTGTTGTACTGCATAAGAAATATCTGGAAGTGTAAAAGTCAAGTATTGAAGACCACCTGCAAGACTACGATATAATATGGGATCAAAAACAGGATCACCGTCCGAACCAAGTTTGGATTCCGTGTCAACTGGGGGTCCGAGTGGAATTACATGTAGTCATAAGTGCTCGGCCCAAAAGGTCCAAAGCATATTTCTTCTGAGATAGGAACATGCCTTTGGAGTCACGTGTAACAGATATCCCCAAAAAATAATTAAGAGGCCCCAAATCGGTCATCTCAAACTCTGTGTGTAAAGAAGCAATAATACGGTGAAACAAAGCTGTAGAAACTAGAGGGGGGGGGGGGTTGAATAGTTTCTTACATTTACTTGTTAAAAGATGGTTTTCAAAAAATCCTTTTACAAAAACTTAGGCTTGAGAAAATATGTGAAATCTTCTTATGCACAATATGAACAATAATATTGTAACTAAACTAATACTAACTAACGTATATGCACAAAGAATAAAGAATGTAAAGAGTTAAGGGTAAAGAAAGATCGAACCAAACAACAAGGATTTATAGTGGTTCGGCAACGAAGCTCACTCCTCGTTCCTACTCCACTCCTCGAGTACTCCTTACTCGAGAGTTCACTACACAACAAGCTCCTTATGGTGGAGAAAACCGTAGACGTTGCTTAACCAATTTCCGACTCTAAGCTAAAATTCGAGCCGTAATCGTAGCTAGGACCAATCTACACAACTATACTTAGTACATACACAACTTCCAAATAGATACAACTACTTGGATCTTCACAACTATGACACAACAACAAATGTATAAGATTTGATCTTCAAAGGATCTTTGGTGGTGGACTCAACACTTCACAAGGATAGTGTTCTTCTCTTTGCACTTGGTGAGGAAGGGATGGATGGGATAGGTTCACTTCTAAACAAGTAGTAATCAAACAAATGATCAAGGAATTGAGTGATTTAAGAAGTATGTTTGAATCTGGAAATTTATGTGCAAAAGAGGTGAAGAGAAAGTCTGAGAATGGTCCACTATTTATAGGACAAAGGGCCAACGACTATATCTGCCCGCGGTTCCTTATCTCAGCCGGCGGTACCTTATCGATAAGGAACCACATAGGCACTAGGGAACCGTCGGAGTAGACTCTGCTCCCTTTTTGTCCTTTAGTGGTGGAGGTCTTATCTGATTATAAAGTATCTTGAAAGAATATTCCAAATCAAAAAAGAATATGCCATTTTCAAATTTTCAAATATATAATTTAATAAAACATTTTCTTTAAAAAAGTTTAATAAAAAACTTGTCACACTTAATAAAAAGTGAGTTTTAAGAAAAGATTAAATCACTTGATCACTTGATTAAGGTTAGTACTTGTTTATTCATACCTTAAGTGAAAATGGGTAAAATGAAAAATACTTGATCTCAAGAATTCGTTTTTCGTTGTTTTCGTGAATGCTTGTTTTTACATATTGTCGTAATCAAAAGTAAGCGAGACCGAAAAATGCAAGTAACGTTTTTAGGCATTATTGCATTAACAATCTCCCCCTTTTTGATTCCGACAATACATAAACTCAATCACACAAAACAAGATTTTCAAGACGAGTTTATTCATTTCTCCCCCTTTGTTTAAGCAAAAAGGTTGCACAAGTCGGTGTTGAAGAGATGGACTTTGCAAAGACTCCCCCTTGGTGCTTACTCCCCCTTGTTTGGGGCACCGAGGAATCGAGATATGGTGACAAGCTACATAGAAGGGTTAGTTGAACAAAAGAGACAACCAACAAGAGATTTGCTATAGGTCACAACAAAAATAAAATAAAAAGATAAGAAAACACAAAGACTAAGATCCAAGTGAAGTCATGTTAAAAAAAATCATACAAAGATGTATGAAAAAGGAAACAAGCCAAAAGCATAAATCTAATCCTAGTTAATCTAGAATTCTAAGATTTGCATGAATTAGGTGTCTTGTGAATAAGCAACCAATGCTTATATGAAAGACAAGGTAGTGGCGGAAGGTGGTGGTGGTGGCTTGGTGGAGATCTCATAATCAAAGTGAAGAGGAGGCTTGATTAAGAGACTCTTGATGTAGCTCAACTCCTCATAGATGTGTGCCATAGCAAGATGTTGATATTGACAACAATAGCAATATGTCCCATGGTGCATGACATTATCATGAGAAGGAGGAAGAACACTAAAGGGTGGTGGTGGAAGAAAAGATGTTCCACAATCAACATTCTTGGTAGGAGAAATGTGATTAAGAGTGTTCTTGGGTGAATTTGGATTGAAAGTGTTCTTGGGTGAGTTGGGATTGAAAGTGTTCTTGGGTGAGTTGGGATTGAAAGTGTTCTTGGGTGAGTTGGGATTGAAAGCAATTGAGGAAAATAGAGGAGAATCAAGGCTTTCATTAGGAGAATAAGACATTTTGGGATGTGAAGTATGGCAAAATGCTTATGGTTAAATAGGGAAGGCTCAAGGTATTTTAGGGTGGTCAAAGGGTTGAAACAAAGATTCCCAAAAGTGTTGGAACAAATTTGGAGTTTCAGAAATACCCGAAAAAGGAAGCATTATACGCGGTTCCTTATTGCTTCTAGCGGTTCCTTATCGCTAAGGACCGCGGTTCATATGTGGAACCGCCTACAGAGGCTGTGTTTTGGTGGTGAAGGAAGATTTTTCAATTCAGCAAATCTTATTTTTCTAGTCTAACTAATCATAGGGATATGCTTAAAAGCAAAGATAGACAAAGAAAACACATACGAACTCACCAAATAGAGATTTGACCAAAATACATGGATTTTAAAATAAAAATCGATGTAGGAGGTGTGTAAGACAAGACCTTAAGTAACGACACAATGATCCTCCATGATTCTATCTTGTTCTTGCTATGTTTGAGAGAATCATACATATGAATTATGTAAGCTCGATATTAATAGCAAGAATCAATGAAAAACGTTTTTAGATTGAATTAACAATGTCAAAACATTTCTCGACCATTTTCGAAAGAGACTTTGAGAATTTTGAACAGGAGAAGAGAAGATTTTCAAGAAGAGTTTAGGAGACTCAATGACTCAAAGTGATAAAAGACTCAAAAGAAAATAAGAGAAATAAAAGGAAAGCAATTAAGGAATATGTTCCATTAATCTAAGACCTAGACGCAAGTAATTAAAAGGTTCCCTCTTAAGTGGCTTAGTGAAGATATCGGCTAAGTTATCCTCGTAGGGTACCTTCTCAATCAAAATGTTCCCTTTTTGAACATTAGCCCTAAGGAAATAGTGGCGAATTTCTATGTGCTTGGTTCGCGAATGTTGCACGGGATTCTTGCTAAGGTCTATAGCACCTTTATTGTCGCACATTATGGGAACATCATCAAGAGAAATCCCGTAATCAACAAGCGCTTGCTTCATCCATAGAGCTTGTTGGCATGCTTTTCCGGCACTCACATACTCGGCTTCCGTGGTGGATATTGCAAGAGCAGTTTGTTTCTTGGAGAACCAAGAAGTTAAACAACAACACATGAAGGTACAAACTCCACTAGTGCTTTTCCGGTCCACATAGTCTCCCGCATGATCCGAGTCCGCATAGAAAATGGTTTCTACGCCGATCCCTTTAGGATACCATAATGCTAAATGTATAGTGCCCTTAATGTATCAGAAGATACGCTTAACCGCTTCAAGGTGAGAGGTTTTGGGAGCCTCTTGGAAGCGAGCACAAAGGCAAACACTAAACATGATATCCGGTCGACTTGCCATTAGGTAAAACAAACTACCAATCATACCTCTATATTTGGTGTTGTCTACCGACTCACAATCATCATCTACGGTGAGTTTAGTATCCGAGGCCATTGGGGTCTTCATTGGTCTAGATTCTTCTAATCCAAATTTCTTTAGAATTTCTTTAGCATAGTTAGATTGACTAAAGAAAATACCATCATCCATTTGTTTAATTTGGAGTCCTAAAAAGAAGTTAAGTTCTCCCATCATACTCATTTCAAACTCATCATGCATGATTTTGGCAAAGTCATCACACAATTCTTGACAAGTTGAACCAAATATAATGTCATCAATATATATTTGCACGATTATGAGGTGAGAACCTTTCTTCTTTGTAAAGAGCGTGTTGTCTACCATCCCCATGGTATACTCATGTTTAACAAGAAACACTTTAAGTCTATCATACCAAGCTTTGGGTGCTTGTTTAAGACCATAAAGTGCCTTCTTAAGCTTGTAAACATGATCCGGTTTCTCAAAATCAATGAAGCTGGGAGGTTGAGCCACATATACCTCCTCATTGATCAAACCGTTAAGAAACGCACTCTTTACATCCATTTGTTGAAGCTTAAAATCTAAGGCACAAGCGTAGGCTAAAAGGATTCTAATAGATTCTAATCTTGCTACCGGTGCATATGTCTCGTCATAATCAATCCCTTCTTGTTGATTATAGCCTTGAGCTACAAGTCTAGCCTTGTTACGAGACACAACACCATTCTCATCTAACTTATTCCTATAGAACCATTTGGTTCCTATTAATGGTAGAACTTCTAGGTGGAGGAACAAGTTCCCAAACATCATTAGCAACGAATTGATTCAATTCTTCTTGCATCGCAATGACCCAACTCTCATCCGTCAAAGCTTCTTTAACATTCTTTGGTTCAATCAAGGAGACGAAACAAAAGAAGTTTCTTTGGTTTTGGACTTGAGATCTTAGGGTACTTTGATTTAAGTCACCAATGATATTATTGAGAGTATGATCCTTAGACTCCTTAATGTTTACTTCCTTTTCAACACTAAGGTCTTAAACTCCTATTTTTCTAACCTCTTTGGCTTTAACTAATTCAACTTCATCCAAGTCATCATCAACCAATAGTGGTGTCTTGGATAAAGGAGGGGTTTCATCAAAAGTCACGTTAAGTGATTCTTCAATTACGCCCGAGGTTCTATTGAGGACTATGTAGGCTTTGCTAGTTTGGAAATAACCTAAAAAGATACCTTCGTAAGACTTTGGGTCGAACTTGGTAAGGTAGTCTTTGGTGTTGAGGATAAAGCACTTGCTTCCAAACACCCTAAAGTATTCCAATGAGGGTTTCTTACCTTTAAGAATCTCACAAGGGGTCTTTCCTAGGAAAGGTCGAATAAGAATTCGGTTGAGAATATAAGTTGATGTGTCCACGGCATTGCACCAAAACTTTTGAGGCAAAGATTGCTCGTTTAACATCGTCCTAATCATCTCTTGGATGGTCCTATTCTTCCTTTCAACTACCCCATTTGATTGTAGAGTGCGAGGAGCTGAGAAGTTATGGGTAATACCATGAGCTTCACAAAAGGCACCAAATTGCACTTCATTATCAAATTCCCTACCATGATCCGTCCTAATGGAGACAATTGGACATCCTAGCTGATTTTGAATTCTTTGACTAAAGATTTCGAAATGATCGAAAGCTTCATTCTTAGATGCCAAAAATCTAGTCCAAGTGAATCTAGAATAGTCGTCAACTATAACTAGGGTATAAAGGTTACCTCCATAACTCCGTATGGCGGAAGGTCCAAAGAGATCCATATGTAGGAGCTCTAAGCACCGAGAGGTTGAAACCAAATTCTTGGCTTTGTGACTTGAGTGAACTTGCTTTCTAACTTTGCAAGCATCACAAAAGTGACTATCACTTCATCTTGGGGAGGTGTCTTACCAACTCCTTAGAGACTAAAGATTGAATTAAACTGATGAGACTGCTTTTATACATGGTCTCATCGTCCAAATCGGGCTTAAAATGCATAAAATATCATCAAATATACCAAATATATGCTCGTGTTTGTTACTTGTGTATTTCTAGGTACGGATATTGAGGAAATGGCAAAAGATCACAAGAATCATTCAAAAACGAACACAGGAAACGAAGCCGCACAATGAACCGGGCCCAAGTTTGGATTTTACAAAAATGCCCTTGAAGAATTGAAGATTGGCAATTTTGGTCCCTCATCTTTGAAGAACTTGTCACAAATGACCCTCCAATAGTTATTTGTACAAGTATGGTCCTCCATGTTTGAAGATTGTACAAGAAAAGCCCTTGGAAAATGAAGAATATGCATTAAAGGTCCTTATTACAAGCTTGAAAACAATATGTGCCAAAAATGTAAATCTGCCAAAGTTGTTATCAAAGGAAAATGAAGAAATTGCTATTTATTACAAAGTGGAAGAAAGAGAGAAGCTTGGGGGCCATAACTGCCAAGACAACCAATCCCATTCACCCACTCAGCTCCTTACACGTCATCAATACCCACCCATTTACCCATAACCCTACCCAACCCGTAACCAAACCCACCCAAGTCCAACCCGGTTTATTAAATAAATACTGGGTCAAACCCGAGTCAACACTTACCCCATTTCCCTCCAAACACTTTTTTAAAACTAATATTTCCCAAATCAGGACTAAACCCCCCTCCTTAAACCCTAATTACCCTAGTTCCAATTAACCCTAATTCAAAGGGGTTTTATCTGAACTTGTCCAGATCCATAATTAACAACACCCTTACCCCATCCCACACCAAAACCATGCACAAGACACACCCATGTGTCTTGTGGGAACCTCCTCTGCCCATCACTTTCACCTCAAAACCCTAAACCCGACCAAACCAACATCCCAGATTCTCCCCTTGGTCCCCAAGTTCAAATGGACGTCTGTGATCACTTCATAACAGCTGGACATCACCAATACTTTTCAGAGATCACATGAGGCGATTTTTGACCCATTTTCAGTCAAAACTCCAAGGGCTTTATTGGCATTTCAGCATTAGGGTTTTATGTATTCTAGATAGTTCCTAGACTAGTATATAAGGAGACGTTTATGTCCCTTATCTCTTTGTTCCAGTTTTTAGCTTTCACCATTGTAATTCCTTTTTAGTATTATAAAAGTTTGGTATTTGTGTTTGAAACAAGTGTAATTCCTTTTTATAAGTGTTAAAAGTTGTGTGTGTGTGTGTTTGAAAGCTAAGAACTGAGTTCCATTTTAATTGATAAACACTTTGTGTTTTTTGGAGGTTTTAAAATGGGTTTTGAATTTCAGAAAATTTGAATCAAAGAAAGTGAAAGTGGACTTTAATTTTTGATTTTCTGATATTGAAATTGATTTTAAAACGTGTTTAAGTTATTTGGTTACTTGGTTTCAAGGTTAAGAAAAAGTTTAAAAAAAATCAGAAAGTGTTATATTTGGCTTGTGTTTGTTCTTGATTTGCAGGTTTGTTGGAGATTGTTGCTGTCCAAGGCCCAGCTCAGGCCCCAGCCTGAAGGAGAAGGCTAAGCAGCCTTTGTTGGACCTGGATGTAGGTCCAACAAGGTAAAATACCTTGTTCCCTTTGTTTGATATTTCTAGTTAATGATTATGAGATTTATGTGAATGGCATGAAAGTTGTTTAAGAGCTTTGATTTGAGAGTGTTTGTGCTTAATATGCATGATAGAACTTTTTAAATCCAGTTTGGTAAAGTTTTGAAAGGATTTGGTTTGAAAAATTTGCATATTCAGTTTTTAAGGGGTGTTTGGGATAAGGGTAATACTTGGATTATTATTGTTGATCATAGCTTTAATCCTGTTAAACACACTCTTTAGGTAGCTAGTAGTTGTATGTTGGCATAAGTTTTAAGTTTGGTAGGGGTTTGAACCAATTTGCATGATCAAAAAGTGAAAATATAGCATAAAATCAGTTTAGTCATTTTTCCTGCTTGTTTTGTGTGAATTTGGTCACCAAACTTATAAGTCTGTTAGTTTATAGGGTAATCAAGGATTGTGTTTCAGTTCTATGAGATTTGAGTAGCTTGGTTGCATAATTTAAGCCTTTAAAACTCACTCTTGTGCATCTAAACCTGCTTAAATACTCTCAGACCTGCCTAGTCCTTAATCAGTAACTTTGGGTGATATTTGGTGCTTGATTTTGTGTTGTAGCTTACTTGTTTTGTGCTTTTCTTGACTCCTTGTACTCAACAGAGTACAAGGGTGCCCCTTGTGTCCATCAAAACAACACCAGAATCATCACAATCAAGCTCCTCTTGATTATTTCACAAGTGAAGATATCTGTTCTTCCTTGTGTTCTTTAAAGGTTTCATCTAAGCACGTTTTGGTTTCCATTTAAGCTTATTCTTGTTAATATTGGAATTGTGTTTGTGTTTTTGTGCTTAAAAGAGTTACTGGATTGTGTTTTTAAGAGCTTTAAAGAAAAAAAAATAAAGTTCAAAAAGGACGTGGCCAGGTCTCGAACCTGCGCCACTCCTCTCACAACACACACTATTTACCGTTGCCCTAGGGACTTTGACTGGTATTAGTTTGCAAGGTTTAATACTTAAGGTGTGTTTGTTTTTGAGCTTATTTAGATAACAGCTTATAAATAAGCTGATTTCAGCTTATTTCAGCTTATTTCTTTAAGCTTTTGACCAGTTAGCATTTTTCCTAGGTTCTTATTAGGGTTTTAGACTTTTCTGTTTTAAAAGTTTATTTTTCCCGTTTTTAATTTATTTATTAGGATTATATTTAATTTAATTTTTAGAAAGTTAATTAAAAATAGTAAAAAGCATTTTAAAAATCCAAAAAAATAGTTTTTAGGTTTTATTTTAGTAACTTGAGGTTTACATATCAAAAAAGTTTTCAAAAAGTCTAATTTTTAATTTTATTTGATTTTAGGGTTTTTAGACAACTTTAAAATTTAATGTAAAATTATTAAAAAGGTTTTAGGAACTTTAATTTGCATTTTTATCTTAGTTATAATATTCTAGATTTTTGGTAATTTTTTAGAATTATTATATAAACTTTTTATTTTTTTGATTATTTTATTATTATTTTATTATTAAAATTTCAAAGTTTGTTTTTTCTACTTTTTTCATTTTTCCTAGGTTAAGGACACATAATTAGGAACTTTTTCACTTTCCAAATATTTTTTAGGCTTTTCATTTATTTTCTAGATTTAATTTATGTTTTAATAGATTTTAATAGTTTTTAAGTTTTTAAAAATAATTTAATTTGGTTTTAAAATTTTTAAAAATAGTTTTTAGTTTAATTAGGATATTTTTGAGGTTTACAAACTATTAGATCTTGTTTAGGGCTTTTTAATAATTAATTGTGATTTTTAGGGCTTTAATTAGCATTAAAAAGTCATTATTTAATTAATTAAAAGGTTTTAGCAAGTTTGGATTTTTTGTAAACTCTTAGAATTTTATTGTGGATTTTTAGTAATTTTTAGGAATTTTTAGGTTAAAATTTTAATTTTTGTAGTTTTACGGTTTTACGTTTACGCGTTTTCGTCTTAGCTCGATCCGTCTTCGTAACCGTCTTTTCTTTCCTTTCTCATTTCTTTTCTTCTTGTTAATAATCACAAACATCATTAATCAATTCATTACACAACACACGTGCCTCCTCGAGAACGAACTCACTTTTATTTTGGGTTATTTACACACGGTTTTCCTAAACCGACACTTAATACTACCACTATTTGTCATCCTTTTCCTAAAGGGTAGCAAAAACTCTATATCATTTTTGGCGCCGCTGCCGGGGAGGCGTGTTGTGTTTTGATTGAACAATTGTTGTTTTTTATATTAGCCATAATAATATTTGTATTAGTAGCACTCTACTAATACGTATTATCGTTTTTTGGTTTTTGTGTGAATACTATTACTATATTGTATACGTAGAACAATAAATTCACAAGTACTCCAAATACGTGAGAAATCACAACCTTGACTTGGGAGGTCATTACCCAATCATTGTATTCGAATCTCAAACCAAAGAAAAAAAAGGCAAAAATAGATAAATACTTTCGTGAAGCTTAATCTTGAAAATACAAACTATAAGGTGGGTATAAGGCGGTTGTATTTCACGACCTAAAGGAAAAAGGCTCTTAAGTGCTTCGCGCCGCCTCGTTTCCTCCGCTTGCTTGTGCGTATTTGATTTTGAGAGTGAATCGAGGGTTTTGCCGCCCAAAGTATTATTACATATCATATATATTTTCTTGGTTTCTATTGATTAAACCCTCTTGAACGATTTGGTGTTCCACCATCGTTCTAAAGTCATCGAAGGCGTTCACTTCACGTGATCGTTTTCATTCCTTGAGGCTTCTTTAATCGAGAGATTTGATTAAGGAGGAGATTTGTAGATTTTTGTCTACCTAATACATTTCACCAATTTCCAAAAAAGGTTAATACAATCAAAAACCACAAAAAAATTGAAAAAATACAAAATACCAAAAAGAATCTTCTTTGCTCATCTCCTCGTTGTACGTGACGTTTATGCTCACTCGTAATCAAGCAAAACGTGCACGTAGACGAAAGAACAAAACTCCCACTCCAACTCATTCTAGTGAGGAATCTCCTATTGACGAACCCATTGTACGAGAAGCACCAACCATGGCGAATCGAACTATGATGGAGTTACTTCAAGCACCCACCGAGTGTTATGGAGAAGCTATTGTGATTCCCGCAATCCTTGCGGAGAATTTTGAGGTGAAAACGGGTTTGTTGTCGATGATCCAAAACAACAAATTCCGTGGTGATGAGAAGGACAATCCTCACAACCATATCCGCCAATTTAATCGTCTCACCGCCACGTGCAAATTTAAGAATGTCTCGAATGACTCGATTAAGATGATGCTTTTTCCGTATTCCTTGGCGGGGCCCGCTAAAATTTGGTTAGAGAAAGAGCCACCCAATTCTATATTGACGTGGAAGGATCTCGTGTCTAAGTTTGTGAACCAATTTTTTCCGCCCTCTAAGACTACGCATTTGAAAAATGAGATTTCTAAATTTTCACAAGAATCAAATGAAAGTTTTTCTACGGCTTGGAATAGGTTTAAGGAGATGTTACATGAATGTCCTCATCATGGTTTTTCCGACTTGCATCAAATCGACACGTTTTACAATGGACTTAATGATCATGAAAGAGATTATTTGAATGCCGCCGCGGGTGGTAATATTTTGTGTAAAACGGTTGAAGAAGCTTTGGTCATAATTGAGAATAGGTCTAAGGTTTATAGCCCTCGTCACACACCGAGTGTTGCCAAAATGGGCTCATCATCGTCTCGTAGTATCAATGCCTTGCAAGATGAAGCAAATGAGGATAATCGGTTTTTCGATAGGTTTTCGACTCTTATGTCCCATTGGAAAGCTCAAGAAGCTTCCAATTCCGCTTCGGTTAAAGCGGTTTCTAAAAGTTGTTTGTCGTGTGGGGGAGCTCATGATCTTTCCGAGTGCATTACCGCGGATGGTAACACTTCGAATGCTTTTGTAGCCACGGGAACTTATAACCAAATCGGTCAAGGTTCCCGCCAAAATCAAGCTCCACCAAATCGATATGCTAATAACTATCGAAACAACAACCAAGGTGGAAATTACCAAGGAAATCAAAGGAATTATAACAAGGGTAATTATCAAAGTGGTAATGGGCAAATTTCAAACCAAAACCAAAACCGTGATTTTCAAAACAATGCCCAAGGTTTTCAAAATGATCACACCAAAAATCTTCAAGGAGAATTTTTGAATTATGCTAAGGCTAATGATGCTAAGTTTGACAATATGCAACGTGAAATGGTTAGCTTAAGATCCGAGTTGAAAAACGAGCTTAAAAACAAACTTGCTAATGAACTTAAAACTCATGCTAATAAAATAGAAGGAAATGTCACACGTCTCCAACAAAATCAACAAAAAATGGAGCAAGGTCAACATGAGATTAAGCAAGAATTGTTAAAAGCGGATGCTAGGCAATCTAAGTTTGAGGACCGTATGGCTAAGATGTTTGAAGCTATCAAGTGTAAGCCCTCTTCTTCGGGTGGTCTTCCAAGTGATACCATCGTGAACCCGAAAGGAGAATTGAAGGTTATTACTACTCGTAGTGGTAAAACTTTCAACGAACCCATTTCTCGTCCAAGTACTTCTATGGAGAAGGAAAAATAGAAAGAACCCGAGGTTGTGGTAGAAAAGGAGCACATTACAAGCCCACGAAGTACCGCTCAAACCACACCTACGGTTGAACCCACACCAATCATGGAACCCGAGATTCCAAGGCCTATGCCTACTTTGCCCCAACCCACACCACCTTTACCCTACCCTTCAAGACGAGACAAGGAAAAGGCACAAGAACGAAATAATTATCAATTTGAACTTTTTATGAAAATGTTTCGTGACTTGCATTTCAATATAAGTTTTGCCGACACCTTAGTCATGATGCCTCGATTTGCCGCGAACTTCAAAAGTATGTTGAATAACAAAGAGAAATTGTAAAAATCGTCTAGTTGTTCTTCGGTTTTTCTAAGCCGCATACCTCAAAAAGTCGGTGATCCTGGAAAGTTTTTAATCCCATGTGCTATTCAAGACATGGAAGAATGCTACGCCTTGGCCGATCTTGGTGCTAGTATTAATTTGATGCCTCTTGAGATTTTTAAATCGCTCAATCTTCCAAATCTCACTCCTTCAAGAATGTCAATCGAAATGGCCGATCATTCTACGATTCTAGCTTGTGGAGTTTCCGAGGACGTCTTTGTGAAAGTTGGAAAGTTCTACTATCCTGTAGACTTTATTGTTGTTGATATTCCTATCGATCCTAAAGTTCCGTTAATTTTAGGTCGATCTTTTTTGGACACCTCGAGAGCACTTATCGATGTGCATGCAAGAAAAATCACTCTTCGTTTCAATGAGGAAGAACTCGTCATTAATGCAACCCAAAACTCCACTCTTTCTCATGTGTATTCTATCACATCTTTGAACAATGTCAATCCCATCAAAAGCATTTGCAAAAAGATTTCAAATAGAGTTTTAGGAGTTGTTGATAAAAATGAAGTTCCGTCCCCTCCGCCGGTGGAGGTTAAGAGTGTTAAGCCTACGATTCCAATCTCGAGTGATTCTTCGGATGATGAATACGTTGATCCCGATGGGGAGGTTTTCTTTGTTGACAAAAGATTTGAAAACTTACCACCACCTAAACCAAAAAGATTTCAAAATGTGAGAATTTTTAGTGTGACTAACATTGCTTTAGATACACCAAATATTTTTGACATAATCAAATCGGGTTTTCACAAAGAGAGTGTAAAAGATGCAAAAGGAAAAGATTTTGAATTGAATTTAAAAGATTTTTCTACAACTCTAACTCCGTCATCACCGCGTTTATTGAGTACTACAAGCTCGTCTTCTCCTTTTGACGATGCTTTGTGTGGACTTAGTGTGAGGGAATCCCCTTATGTTCCCTTCCCTTTCTCCACCGAGGACGAGATATTTGATCCTGGAATTGCTTATAAAGGGAAATCTCGGTCTTCCACCGATGCAATAAATGGAAAATCTTTTCATTTGATTGGTGCGAGTCTACCTCGAGTAGCTCAATGTTTTCATGACTTACCCATTGTCCCACCCTTCTATTTCTTCTCACCTATTTTCTTGAAACTCTTTGAGTTTTTGTTGGCACACCTTGGAGTGGCGTTGATTTGTTTTTCCAATGAAAATGAGAACGCCATCTTCGATCCCGGTATTTTGCACCATCAAAGGACTTAGTCCTTTATACCGGTTGTTTTTGGGCCTTGTTTATCATGCAAGCCCCACCAAAAATTGACCACACCATTTATCCCTAAATGATCACATTTATGGGGATTCGAGTCGAGCTTTTGACTCGGTTATCAAAAACAAGGTGCCTCGTCGGGGAGACCCATGCTTATCCATGTACATATTATTGCTTTCTAATTAGTGTAATGTGAGGGGATTTGTGCCCTTCCAACCTTTGTTCCGTGGTTGTTTGTGAATTGTGGTTTTTAGATCATGATCTTCACGATTGGAGCATCTCGTGTTCGTTTCATGGGAGCCCTCGATCATTTGCTTTGAAGACCTTTCCTAATATCCATGATATATCCTTTTATGTTCTAACCTTAGGTTTTTAGCACACTTCATAAACGGCTATTACTTATTGGTTACACCCTTTCCATGCTAGATTAGGCATTCGACTACGTCTCTAGTATGGGGGTGTTTGCACCCCTAGACTCGAAACATTGAGGACAATGTTTAACTTTAGTATGGGGGGGTGAATAGATACTTGCCTTGCCAAACCTTCACGCTTTCCAAAGTTTATCTTTTTGTTTATCGTTTTGTTGCAAAATAAGGCTAAAAATGGCCAAATTTTAAAATTTTTCTCATGTTTTATAAGTGTTTGAAGATACGAATGTAGGTTTTCTGATGGCGAGAATAAGAGTAATTTTTGACTCGACCGTGCGTGTTGAGCACTTAGCTTTGATTCCTTAACTACACATTAGGCTAAGTCTCTTAAATGAGGACGAGAAATGATAGAGTTAATTATAAGTTACTATGCTAAACGTAGAGTACTCGTATTCTTTCAAAAATTCATGTGTTCTCGTTGTTTGCTTATTCTCCCTTCGCTTGTAAATATTTTTTGCTTAATAAATATTGACTTAGCGGTTTAGTTAGGATTGTTGGGTTTCTAGTCTTTTCTAGTAGCTTCCGTGTAATTAAATTGGGAAGACATTAAGGTATCGCCAGCGTCACGGTTTTGAAGTATTGGCACCCCAATAATCGAAAGCTTCACCCAATAATAAGATTTCAAGTGCTCACCTAAATCTAGCAAACAATTTGAAGCTCACAAGGCCGAAAAATCTATGCAAAATTGAAAGTGAATCAAGCCTTAATCTTCGAAGCTTTAAAGATCCAAAATTCGCTTTAGCGTGAGGATATACGTCTTTGGCTAATAAAACCACCGACGAGGCGGATAATAAAAGGCAAGGCAAGACCGAAGTCATAATAAAAGCTTCATGGCGAAGTTGAATAAAAGATGTAGGTAAACCAAAGATAATAAGGCCCTTCCGTTAGGGGGCGTATAAAAGTCTTGGTAATAAGTCTCATGTTCAAAACCGTTATAAAACCGTGTTTATCGATTCTTCTTGTCAACTTAATTTTTTAACATCGTTGTCTATTAGGATGGGTTATTGATTTGATGGTCTTAGTTACACCGTTAGGACTATTTTTTTTAGACCTAAATCTCTATTATCGCATAAGTCAATGATGTATCCTCGTGATCATTAAGACAAAATAAAATATAAGAGATATAACTTAGGAATAATGGGAGAATAAGTACGTGATTAGGGCATATGAGTAGTGTTAGCATTACTAACTTATAATGACAATGATCTCGTTGCACGCTTGGCATGGAATTGGGGTGAAAATCGAGGACGACAAAATTATTTCTAACGAAGCATTCACGTGTTCTTGTTCTATGAACCTAAACGTCCCATTTTGCGATGAAAATCATACATTATGTCTATAACACAAGTAGTAGTAATAGTGTAGTGTATCATTTCAATAAAGTGAATAAAATGAAATTTTGGAGGTGCTATGATACTTTATTCTAGCATTACGTGAGGGCACGGCAATGGTTTAGTATGGGGGAGTGATGAGACTGCTTTTATACATGGTCTCATCGTCCAAATCGGGCTTAAAATACATAAAATATCATCAAATATACCAAATATATGCTCGTGTTTGTTACTTGTGTATTTTTAGGTACGGATATTGAGGAAATGGCAAAAGATCACAAGAATCATTCAAAAACGAACACGGGAAACGAAGCCGCACAATGAACCGGGCCCAAGTTTGGATTTTACAAAAATGCCCTTGAAGAATTGAAGATTGGCAATTTTGGTCCCTCATCTTTAAAGAACTTGTCACAAATGACCCTCCAATAGTTATTTGTACAAGTATGGTCCTCCATGTTTGAAGATTGTACAAGAAAAGCCCTTGGAAAATGAATAATATGCATTAAAGGTCCTTATTACAAGCTTGAAAACAATATGTGCCAAAAATGTAAATCTGCCAAAGTTGTTATCAAAGGAAAATGAAGAAATTGCTATTTATTACAAAGTGGAAGAAAGAGAGAAGCTTGGGGGCCATAACTGCCAAGACAACCAATCCCATTCACCCACTCAGCTCCTTACACGTCATCAATACCCACCCACTTACCCATAACCCTACCCAACCCGTAACCAAACCCACCCAAGTCCAACCCGGTTTATTAAATAAATACCGGGTCAAACCCCAGTCAACACTTACCGCATTTCCCTCCAAACACTTTTTTAAAACTAATCTTTCCCAAATCAGGATTAAACCCCCCTCCTTAAACCCTAATTACCCCAGTTCCAATTAACCCTAATTCAAAGGGGTTTTATCTGAACTTGTCCAGATCCATAATTAACAACACCCTTACCCCATCCCACACCAAAACCATGCACAAGACACACCCATGTGTCTTGTGGGACCCTCCCCTGCCCATCACTTTCACCTCAAAACCCTAAACCCGACCAAACCAACATCCCAGATTCTCCCCTTGGTCCCCAAGTTCAAATGGACGCCTGTGATCACTTCACAACAGCTGGGCATCACCAATACTTTTCAGAGATCACATGAGGCGATTTTTGACCCATTTTCAGTCAAAACTCCAAGGGCTTTATTGGCATTTCAGCATTAGGGTTTTATGTATTCTAGATAGTTCCTAGACTAGTATATAAGGAGACGTTTGTGTCCCTTATCTCTTTGTTCCAGTTTTTAGCTTTCACCATTGTAATTCCTTTTTAATATTATAAAAGTGTGGTATTTGTGTTTGAAACAAGTGTAATTCCTTTTTATAAGTGTTAAAAGTCGTGTGTGTGTGTGTTTGAAAGCTAAGAACTGAGTTCCATTTTAATTGATAAACACTTTGTATTTTTTGGAGGTTTTAAGATGGGTTTTGAATTTCAGAAAATTTGAATCAAAGAAAGTGAAAGTGGACTTTGATTTTTGATTTTCTGATATTGAAATTGATTTTAAAACGTGTTTAAGTTATTTGGTTACTTGGTTTCAAGGTTAAGAAAAAGTTTTAAAAAAAAATCAGAAAGTGTTATATTTGGCTTGTGTTTGTTCTTGATTTGCAGGTTTGTTGGAGATTGTTGCTGTCCAAGGCCCAGCTCAGGCCCCAGCCTGAAGGAGAAGGCTAAGCAGCCTTTGTTAGACCTGGATGTAGGTCCAACAAGGTAAAATACCTTGTTCCCTTTGTTTGATATTTCTAGTTAATGATTATTAGATTTATGTGAATTGCATGAAAGTTGTTTAAGAGCTTTGATTTGAGAGTGTTTGTGCTTAATATGCATGATAGAACTTTTTAAATCCAGTTTGGTAAAGTTTTGAAAGGATTTGGTTTGAAAAATTTGCATATTCAGTTTTTAAGGGGTGTTTGGGATAAGGGTAATACTTGGATTATTATTGTTGATCTTAGCTTTAATCCTGTTAAACACACTCTTTAGGTAGCTAGTAGTTGTTTGTTGGCATAAGTTTTAAGTTTGGTAGGGGTTTGAACCAATTTGCATGATCAAAAAGTGAAAATATAGCATAAAATCAGTTTAGCCATTTTTCCTGCTTGTTTTGTGTGAATTTGGTCACCAAAATTATAAGTCTGTTAGTTTATAGGGTATTCAAGGGTTGTGTTTCAGTTCTATGAGATTTGAGTAGCTTGGTTGCATAATTTAAGCCTTTAAAACTCACTCTTGTGCATCTAAACCTGCTTAAATACTCTCAGACCTGCCTAGTCCTTAATCAGTAACTTTGGGTGATATTTGGTGCTTGATTTTGTGTTGTAGCTTACTTGTTTTGTGCTTTTCTTGACTCCTTGTACTCAACAGAGTACAAGGGTGCCCCATGTGTCCATAAAAACAACACCAGAATCATCACAATCAAGCTCCTCTTGATTATTTCACAAGTGAAGATATCTGTTCTTCCTTGTGTTCTTTAAAGGTTTCATCTAAGCACGTTTTGGTTTCCATTTAAGCTTATTCTTGTTAATATTGGAATTGTGTTTGTGTTTTTGTGCTTAAAAGAGTTACTCGATTGTGTTTTTAAGAGCTTAAAAGAAAAAAAAAATAAAGTTCAAAAAGGACGTGGCCAGGACTCGAACCTGCGCCACTCCTCTCACAACACACACTCCTTACCGTTGCCCTAGGGACTTTGACTGGTATTAGTTTGCAAGGTTTAATACTTAAGGTGTGTTTGTTTTTGAGCTTATTTAGATAACAGCTTATAAATAAGCTGATTTCAGCTTATTTCTTTAAGCTTTTGACCAGTTAGCATTTTTCCTAGGTTCTTATTAGGGTTTTAGAGTTTTCTGTTTTAAAAGTTTATTTTTCTTGTTTTTAATTTATTTATTAGGATTATTTTTAATTTAATTTTTAGAAAGTTAATTAAAAATAGTAAAAAGCATTTTAAAAATCCAAAAAAATAGTTTTTAGGTTTTATTTTAGTAACTTGAGGTTTACATATCAAAAAAGTTTTCAAAAAGTCTAATTTTTAATTTTATTTGTTTTTAGGGTTTTTAGACAACTTTAAAATTTAATATAAAATTATTAAAAAGGTTTTAGGAACTTTAATTTGCATTTTTATCTTAGTTATAATATTCTAGATTTTTGGTAATTTTTTAGAATTATTTTATAAACTTTTTATTTTTTTGATTATTTTTTGATTATTTTATTATTAAAATTTCAAAGTTTGTTTTTTCTACTTTTTTCATTTTTCCTAGGTTAAGGACACATAATTAGGAACTTTGTCACTTTCCAAATATTTTTTAGGCTTTTCATTTATTTTCTAGATTTAATTTAAGTTTTAATAGATTTTAATAGTTTTAAAGTGTTTAAAAATAATTTAATTTGGTTTTAAAATTTTTAAAAATAATTTTTAGTTTAATTAGGATATTTTTGAGGTTTACAAACTATTAGATCTTGTTTAGGGATTTTTAATAATTAATTGTGATTTTTAGGGCTTTAATTAGCATTAAAAAGTCATTATTTAATTAATTAAAAGGTTTTAGCAAGTTTGGATTTTTTGTAAACTCTTAGAATTTTATTGTGGATTTTTAGTAATTTTTAGAAATTTTTAGGTTAAAATTTTAATTTTTGTAGTTTTACGGTTTTACGTTTACGCGTTTTCGTCTTAGCTCGATCCGTCTTCGTAACCGTCTTTTCTTTCCTTTCTCATTTCTTTTCTTCTTGTTAATAATCACAAACATCATTAATCAATTCATTACACAACACACGTGCCTCCTCGAGAACGAACTCACTTTTATTTTGGGTCATTTACACACGGTTTTCCTAAACCGACACTTAATACTACCACTATTTGTCATCCTTTTCCTAAAGGGTAGCAAAAACTCTATATCATAAACGCATATTAGCGTGACCTAATCTCCTATGCCAAAGAGTAGAACTATCATCTATAGTCGCAAGACATATGTTGTCTTTTGACTTCTTATTGACCTTCATGACATAAAGCCCATGCTTTCTAACACCTTTTCCAATGACCTTTCCATCTTTTACGATTTCATTGTCATGTTCCGAAAAGATGACCTTACACTTATTGTCACAAATTTGACCTATACTTAAAAGGTTAAACCCTAAATTATCTTCGTGCTCAACATTTTCAATGGTCATGGAGTCAAGAGAAACCGTACCTTTGCCAATAATATTACCACGTAGACTACTAGCGAATGTGACGTTACCTCCATCATATGCTTTGTAGCGCGAGAACAAACTTCTATTACCCGTCATGTGTTTAGAACAACCATTATCCTTAATCCACTCGTCAGGTTTCAAATCAATTCCCAAGTATATATAGGTAACAACACACACGATCAAACATTTGGTCCCCAATATCTCATGGGTCCAAAATTGTAAGTTCCAAACATCCCTTGCATTTGGTTGGGATGCATGAATGGAGGAGGGGTTCCCCATGGGGAAAAAAATGGAGGAGGATAATAATTTATATAACCATTTTGTTGTTCATTATTTCTCCTAGGTGTATTTAATCTTGGTTTAGAGTTATGGTCATTCCTTCTAGGTGTTGGAGTTTTACTTCTAGGTCGTGAATTGTTTTGACTATCTCTTCTAGGTGTTGTCATTCTACTTCTAGGCCTCAACTCATTCCGTACTCCTGGTGGAGTAGAGGATGGTCTTGATAAACTTCTATTTCCCATTAGAGGTTTACTCAAGGGCTTGTAGAACTTATCAACGGTATTGTCGTCAAGAATGGGTAATTTGACCTTATTAACAATAAGATGCTTTGGTTGTTCACCTAAATTTGAGTTTTCAGAAATTTCAGGATTTTCAGCAAAAAATATTTCTGGCCGCGGTTCCTTATCTAGGGCGGCGGTTCCATAGTGATAAGGAACCGCCCCATATAATCTGGGACCGCGTACAGTAGACAATTTTTCTGAAAATCTGACTTGTTTAGGTTCACTGGTTGATGCTTCATTTGAGTTAAAACCTACACCAAGTCTTTCCTTAGAATGAATTTGTTTGTTTAACATATCATCAAGAGCACTTGTACCTTTCATGAACTTTTCCAATTTAATGGAGGTGCTCTTGAGATCTTCATTCTCTAATCTAAGTTTCTCACAACTTACGCAACCTAAATCAACTTCTTTATTTTTCTCAAGCTTGGCTAATTTCTCCCTAAGTTCATTGATCTCATTTTCAAGCTTAGTTTTGGTTGATTTTAAGGTTTTGTTCTTTTCTATGAATTTCAGGCTAAGTTTGTGTAAATTATCATATTGGCCTTCTAATTCAATATCATCTAAGGTGGAGCTATCATTGCTATAATATTCGGTTTCGGAATGTACCTCTTTAGAAGTATGAGCCATAAGACATTTCTCCTCTTTGGGGTTGTAATCAACATCTTCACCGCTATCGCTCCAAGAACCACTAACGAAAGCCGTGTGATTCTTATCGCGTGAGGGCTTTGGACACTCAATAATGAAATGATTTGGATCACCACATCTAAAGCAATTCCTATCACATTTTTCGTTCTTGGCAAACTAATTCTTTGAGAATGGTTTCTTATCATTGTTGGGTTGCCTCACGTGTTGACCTCGTCTTTTGAAGAACATCTTGAAATCTCTTGTTGGGTCAAAAAGTTGATGTGGCAGAAACTCAAAATCAAAGAAAATATCAAGTAATATATTCAGGCACTGACAAGAGCAATTCAGGCACTGACAAGAGCAATTCAGGCACTGACAGAAAGTCAACAAAAGTCAAACACGGCCAACAAGTCAAACGCTGATGAATATTGAAGATTTGATGGAGAATTCTATTTAGGAAATATATTGAGTATATTATTTATGATATACACAATATATAGTTTATCTAAATAGAATATTTAGATGTTTATTTGATTTGATCTCTTGTAGATTCTGTTTCTTCCACTATAAAAGAAACAAGAGTCTTAGGTTTTATTCACAACTTTCAATAACAATGTAAACCTAAAGTGTGTGTCGCACTAGACGTGGGATTCAATGTATACACGTCTAGTGGATGTTTGTTATTAATATAATGAACATCCCTATTGTTTTAATTCGTGTTCTTTGTGCCTAA
This sequence comes from Glebionis coronaria, assembly GCA_025667525.1. Classification (NCBI taxonomy): domain Eukaryota; kingdom Viridiplantae; phylum Streptophyta; class Magnoliopsida; order Asterales; family Asteraceae; genus Glebionis; species Glebionis coronaria. The sequence continues at coordinate 134,410,683 of CM046874.1, read as the reverse complement.
ACATCTTGTTCATGATCATTGTTCTTTTCCGCTATGTTATCATATGAACGATGATCAACCTAGATATATGGTTCATAACCATTGAGCCCAACGATTATAGGGTTCCACAATTGGTATCAGAGCCTAAGGCTCGTGATATCTAGGTCCGACGAGGTGTTCGTGTATGGTGAAGAAGAAAAATTCGTATTGAGTTTTTCTGGACGTTTTTGTGTGCGCAGCAGTATTCAGAAGGTCATAACTTTTGATTGCACCGTTGGATCGTCACGAAATTTTAGATGTGTGTTCTACATACATAGATCTAAACATCCACCGGAGGGATTGTCGAGTTTTATTCCCAGGCAAACGTTATTAAGCGTCGAAGTTGGCTGATGAGATATTTTCAGTTTTTCTGCTTTCACATGAAATCATGAACTAGGGTTCTTCAAACCCTAGATCTACTTAAAAGCAGGAAGAATTGATGTTCGTGGCTGTTAAAACGTGTGAAGATTCACGATCTAAGGTTAAATTACAAATCCTAATTAGGGTTTTGATGTATAATGTTAAAAACCCTAGATCTGGACGTATTACAAAGAAGAATTCACGTATGGTTTCCATGTGGAAATTGAATTCTCTACATACTGGTGCATTGTAATCTCGTGAGTCTTCAATTCCCATTGGTGGAGGTTTTTGCTTTCACACGGTTTGGCAGATTCAAACCCTAATATTTGTTATTTAGCTTTGGATCTCCTACATGCTAGTTCACTGTATAAGCGCGAGTCTCTCGATTCTTATTGGTTGAAGTTTATGTGTTCACACGGTTAGACTGCTGTGATTGGTGGAAGTCGCTATGTTCACACGGTCAAGGTATTACGCTTGATGCAGTGATATAAACTTCAATTGTGTTCACAGCCATTATTTTGCATTCACATGGTTACAACATTCTCATTGGTTGAGATAGTTGTGTTCACACGGTACAATGCCTACAATTGGTTTGTAAATTTGGACGTCAATCACTATTGGCTAAAACGTGATGTCAAGAATGCAAAAGATATGGAATAACGCCACTTTTGAGAATGTCTGATGACGTCAGCGAGTGTATGGACGCTGACAGATTTAGATTCAACGTTGACAAGTAAAGAATGCAACGCTGACAAGAGTATGGTTTGACGTTGACAAGCATAAGAGTGGACGCTGACAGGATTTTAGGTTGGCGCTGACGTTTGTTATTTGGGCGCTGACAAGAAGGGTTTCGACGCTGACAAAGAATAAGTCAACGCTGATAGGTTGACAGTGTCGTCCGATATATGAGCTTCAACGCTGATACGTATTGTCAGATATCGGACAATACATCTGACCAAGATATTGGACAGAAGAGATGTTGGACGACACATGGATAGCTGCTGTTTGAGAAAACTGGTACGTTTTAAGCACACAAAAAGGAGGATAATACACACAAAGGTACATGGAATCTCCGTTTAATTCAGAATATTATGATGATATTTATGGCTCGGATATATTGAAAGGGATTAATGATTTTAAAGCGAGTTAGCAATTATTCGTGGAAATTTGATGGATATTTAAACTATGTAATCGGGATAGCCTTGCAAAAGAGTTATCCATCAGGATACTTTTACATATGGTATGAAGATGTTATTCCATTAAATTTGTCATGAAGAGGTGTTGACTTAAGGGGAAGAATTCTTATGGTAAGATTGATGATTGAAGAAGATTTGCGCGAGTTTGTGTTCTATCATATCTTAAAGTCGTGGCGTACCATTCACTGACTTTAAAGGTAACTTGTTCGTGCTTTACATGGTTGGTGATGAAGACTTGTCATAAACACTTGAAGGAGTTACATTATCGTGCTCAGTGTCTCACAAAGGATGAGAATATTGACAAGGGATCGAGGTCTACTTATATTCTCTCAATCTGGTATAAGTTCTTCATCACATGGATAAACAAGACATGGAACATAAGTTTGTGGTATTCTACTTCTGCATCAAGACTACTTTATTTATTTTTCTTCAGGATCATTACATAGAGCTACTTTTGGAGAATCTTCAAAGATTGCATACATTGTTTACTTCCTTGTTGATGTGACAAAAAGGGGAAGAAAATACGTGCTACATTTGAGGGGAAGCAATTTGAAGATCATGTACAACTTACACGAGATACATATAGAGTTTTGCCACTATCAACTAGGGGAAGATTGTTGGGTCAAAAAGTTGATGTGGCAGAAACTCAAAATCAAAGAAAATATCAAGTAATATATTCAGGCACTGACAAGAGCAATTCAGGCACTGACAAGAGCAATTCAGGCACTGACAGAAAGTCAACAAAAGTCAAACACGGTCAACAAGTCAAACGCTGATGAATATTGAAGATTTGATGGAGAATTCTATTTAGGGAATATATTGAGTATATTATTTATGATATACACAATATATAGTTTATCTAAATAGAATATTTAGATGTTTATTTGATTTGATCTCTTGTAGATTCTGTTTCTTCCACTATAAAAGAAACAAGAGTCTTAGGTTTTATTCACAACTTTCAATAACAATGTAAACCTAAAGTGTGTGTCGCACTAGACGTGGGATTCAATGTATACACGTCTAGTGGATGTTTGTTATTAATATAATGAACATCCCTATTGTTTTAATTCGTGTTCTTTGTGCCTAAACATCTTGTTCATGATCATTGTTCTTTTCCGCTATGTTATCATATGAACGATGATCAACCTAGATATATGGTTCATAACCATTGAGCCCAACGATTATAGGGTTCCACATCTCTCACCGCCAATGCATACTCCTCGTCATCGCTATCCGAGGAACTATCATGATCGCTTTGTGCCTTCTTGGCTTTGAGTGCAAGAGACTTCCTTTTACTCTTGGTTTTCACCAATTCCGAGTCTTTTAAAATTATCATCTCATGAACCTTCAAGTTGCCTATGAGTTCATCGAGTGATAAAGTTGAGAGATCTTTCGATTCTTTAATCGCCTTAACTTTTGCTCTCCACTTCGGATGTAAGGCCCTTAGAAACTTCCTAACATTGTTCTTGCTAGAAAAACCTTCATCAAGTTCTTTTAGACTAGTAATAATAGTGTTAAATCTAGCAAAAGCACTATCAATAGTTTCATCTTCTAAGATGACAAATTATTCATATTGTTGGACAAGAAGATCGATTTTGCTTTCTTTGACTTGGCTATTACCTTGGTAGGTTACTAAAAGAGTGTTCCAAATATCTTTAGCGGTTTCACACATAAAAATGCTTTCATACTCTTTCTTAGGTAAAGCATTATAAATCACCATTTTAGCCTCATTATTTTTCGAAAGTTTCTTTTTAGTATCGTCATTAGCTTTGTCAAAAGTAACCAATTCTTTTGTTTTAGAAACTTCATTGAATTGATAAGGTAAAAAATCACCATTGGTAATAACATGCCAAAGATCTAAATCTTTTGATTTCACATAAGTCTCAAATCTATTTTTCCAATAAATAAAACTATCAGTTTCAAAAAGTGGTGGTCTTTGCATAGATTGCCCTTCTAGGTACTTGTTGGAATCCATAGATCGATTCAAGTTTTAAAATACAATATACTTTAAAAATTCTTGAGCAACCTCGCTCTGATACGAGTTGTAGAAACTAGAAGGGGGGGGGGGGGTTGAATAGTTTCTTATATTTACTTGTTAAAAGATGGTTTTCAAAATATCCTTTTTCAAAAACTTAGGCTTGAGGAAATATGTGAAATCTTCTTATGCACAATATGAACAATGATAGTGTAACTAAACTATTACTAACTAATGTATATGCACAAAGAATAAAGAATGTAAAGAGTTAAGGGTAAAGAAAGATCAAACCAAACACCAAGGATTTATAGTGGTTCGGCAACGAAGCTCACTCCTCGTTCCTACTCCACTCCTCGAGTACTCCTTACTCGAGAGTTCACTACACAACAAGCTCCTTATGGTGGAGAAAACCGTGCACGTTCTTTAACCAATTTCCGACTCTAAGCTAAAAGTCGAGCCCTAATCGTAGCTAGGACCAATCTACACAACTATACTTAGTACATACACCACTTCCAAATAGACACAACTACTTGGATCTTCACAACTATGACACAACAACAAATGTATAAGATTTGATCTTCAAAGGATCTTTGGTGGTGGAATCAACACTTCACAAGGATAGTGTTCTTCTCTTTGCACTTGGAGAGGAAGGGATGGATGGGATAGATTCACTTCTAAACAAGTAGTAATCAAACAAATGATCAAGGATTTGAGTGATTTAAGAAGTATGTTTGAATCTGGAAATTTATGAGCAAAAGAGGTGAAGAGAAAGACTGAGAATGGTCCAGTATTTATAGGACAAAGGGCCAACTGCTATATTCGCCCGCGGTTCCTTATCTTAGCCGGCGGTACCTTATCGATAAGGAACCGTATAGGCACTAGGGAACCACCGGAGTAGACTCCGCTCCCTTTTTGTCCTTTAGTGGTGGAGGTCTTATCTGATTATAAAATATCTTGAAAGAATATTCCAAATCAAAAAAGAATATGCCATTTTCAAATTTTCAAATATTTAATTTAATAAAACATTTTCTTAAAAAGAAAGTTTAATAAAAAACTTGTCACACTTAATAAAAAGTGAGTTTTAAGAAAAGATTAAATCACTTGATCACTTGATTAAGGTTAGTACTTGTTTATTCATACCTTAAGTGAAAATGGGTAAAATGAAAAATACTTGAACTCAAGAATTGGTTTTTTGTTGTTTTCGTGAATGCTTGTTTTTACATATTGTCGTAATCAAAACTAAGCGAGACCGAAAAAGGAAAGTAACGTTTTTAGGCATTATTGCATTAAAAAAAGCTGTGGAAGAAGCTGTGAGTATAATATCATCAACATATATTAAAAATAAGCAACCTCAGCGCCATGCCTATAAATGAACAGTGACGAACCGCATTGACTCGACGAAAATCAAACTCGAAGTGCATACCCTTCAAACCGTTGAAACCAGGCACGAGGTGCTTGTTTCAACCCATATAATGATCTCTGTAAACGACAAACGTGATGAGGAAACCGAGCATCCATATAACCTGGTGGCTGATATATATACAATCTCGGAAAGATCACCATTAAGAAAATCATTCTTAACATCCAATTGATGAATGGGCCAATTCCGAGATAAAACAAGACTGAGTACAGTACGAATAGTAGGTGGTTTAACAACCGGACTAAAAGTATCATCACAATCGACACCAAACTGCTGACTACGCTCGTTAGCCACTAAACGAACCTTGTACATGCTCAAAGAACCATCAGCATGATATTTGTGCCGAAACAACCACATAGACCGGAACACGTTAACATTAGATGGTCACGGAATAAGAACCCAAGTACTATTTTTAATTAGTGCATTATATTCATCGTTCATAGCAACTTTCCAATTTGGGTCAAGTAAGGCAATTGAAAGAGACTTTTGGAAGAGGAGAGATTTGAGATACATGACCATGAAAGCGTGGATTAGGCTTGAATGTGCCAACTTGGGCACATGTGACCATAGGATGAGTTCGAGTTGGCGGGTTATGAGTGGTAGAAGGGTTGGTGGGAGGAGAAATAGTTTGTGTAGTGGGTTGAGCTACTGATGTAGTGGATTGCATGAGCGTAGGTTGACCAGGAGTTGGTGAGTGTATTAAAGAGTTTGTTGGATCGATTGGAGTGTTTGGGGTGTTTGGCTCGTGATGAGTTGGGCTAGTAGTAGTAGTGGGCTCGATATGAGTTGGGTGGTAGTAGGTATGGTTGTGAAGAATATGTTGGGTGATAGGAGAGGGTGTCTTACCTAGAAACCTGTAGGATGGTGGGTTTTAGGGTGTTAGTGAGCCATACGGGAATTAAGTTCATCAAATATAACATGACGAGAAAGGATTATTTTGTTGGTGGAAAGGTCGAGGCATCGATACTGTTGATCCCAAACTTAGATCGATTTAGCTTTGTGTTATCGAGATTGAATCAAGTATAACACGTAAAGAAACTTTGTGTTTATGACAATCTAAGAGGTATGCGGAATTAACACTTAGAATAATGAACAAAGCAAAACACAATGTATACCAAACTTTCACTTGTAGGATTAATCGATGCGTACAATGAAAGTGTAAAAACGTGTATCAAACATAAACCCTAAGACCTTCTTTTATAACATAAGGAGTCTTGTACAATAAGAAAACTTGTCAACTATTCTAGGAAGATATATCAAGATAACTATAGAAAATACAATATACAATGCATATCTTCCTAATATATCAAAACGTGTTGACTAGGTATTCTGGGATTTCTCTTGTCTGCGCTTAAATCTTTCTTGTCAGCGTCCAATCTGTCAGCGCTTGATTTACTCTTCTCAGCGTTTGAAATCCCTTTGTTAGCGGCATAGTGATGTAGCTAATTTTATTCCCAACAATCCTCCCCTAAACTTGATACTTATACTAATGTTCAAGTTTCTGAATAAAACAAAATACAAAGAGGATTCTTACAAATAAAAAACTACTCCTGAATCTGCGAATATATGAATCTCATAAAGTCCATGCTAACATCACTTGTGTAGTCAACCTCAAGTCTGGTGGTGATCAACTTCTTTAATAAATCTTGTGACAATGGATACTTCACATCTATCAACAAGAACTCTGCAAACTTTGTAGTACTCAAATGAAACACCCCAACAGCTGAATACAAATGCCACTTCAAGCTACTCAAATCATCCAGATTTAACCAAACTGGATCTTCAACATCATGGGAAAACATTATTTGAAATGTTGTCCAGATCTTTATTCCATTCAATGAGGAAAGAGCTTCTGCCTCATACTTCTCTTTCAGCAAACTCCAAAGAGTTGCTACATCCTCTTTATCTAGGCTGGCAAACAAAGAAATAAGTGAAGTAAAAGTATGTAACTTTCCTACAGCCCTGGTAAAATTAAGAATCCTCCTCATACTTAATGATTGGATTCTTAAAATCAAGAGGCACAACAATAGTCATATCAGATGCCTCCAAAGGAGAAAGCATCACGTTTCTCTTCAAAACAACCTGATGTGGATTCAACTGATCAAAATTTTCAAATTTAAGCTTGAATCCCTTCTTCCTGGGTTTTGGTACAATGGAAGCTTTCTCAATCTGCATAGCTTCCTCAATCTCTTCCTGTCTTTACACAGAAAGCATCCTAAAGATAATATCCTCACAAACACGTTCCCAAATAGGAAATTCATAGTACTCCAACTAATCAAAAGAAAGCTTCTTCAACTTGGCATATGTCCATCCAGTTTGATGACACCTAAGAAGCATGTAATAAAGCTCTCTTATGTCCCCTTTTCCTCTCATAAAGTACCTTGTTTGCTCTATGCTTCAAAATGATCTTACAATCACTTTGAACTCTCAACAGAATCTCCAAACCCCATATCTTCTTTGACAAAGTCATGTCTGGATTTTCTGTAACCTTCTCTTCCCATATGAAATACATGGCAACAACCTCAGGCATATCAAAATCTACCTGCATCTTCATCTGTTTGAGTTTTTCCATTGCTAGCTCATCATTATCACCATATTCCAATCTTTCTGGATCTTTTTCCAAAATATTAGACCCATGATCACTCTCCTCCTCTTCATCACCAGATTCATCCTTCTCATCACCTTCAGATTTTGATGAGAGAATATGTGCTTCAATACTATTCTTCTTAAGCCCCTTCTTTTCTTGCTCTTGCAGTTGATGAGCAAGCATTTCATCAAATTGTTTCTGGGCTGCATCTTTTGGGACATCTTCTACTACTAACACAACTTTACCCTTATCCAATGGATCAATAGAGGGCAAAGTAGAAGACTGTACCTGAGAAGAAGGCTCCTGAATCATGAGTGGTGGTTAATATACAGCAGTCACACTTGGAATCCTGTTAGCGTCTGAAATAGGCTTGTCAGCGTTCAAGTTGCCTTTGTCATCGGCTAGTAATCCACTAGCTTGTAACATCATCTTAGTAAAAGACTGCTTCATGGGAGTGATCAAAAAGGGAGTAGCTTGTTTCTTCATACCTGTCAAAGCTTCAACTATTTCCTAAGTCCCATACGAACCTTGGGACCCCTTATCAGTCATTCATCCTCCCCTTTGGAAGAATCATCTTCAAAGGACAAAACCATGGCTCTCCTTCTCCTAGAGCCAGCAACTTCCAAAACAACTATCCTCTCCCTCAATTTCTTGAGTTCAAGGCCTTGATTAATGACTTTTTGTACAAGTTCTACATTGGACTTTAGAAAGCCAATGCAGATAGCCGTCAATTCTAAATTAGATAATGGTTGCAGACTACCCTCCTCCACAATGGGGATTTGACTCCTCAAAATAGATTCATCAGGCAAAAATCTAGTAGCTTCATGGCTAGGACCACTAGAGAAGGCTCTAGTAGTCCTTTGTCGTTTCTCCAATCGAAAGTCAAAAGGTTCAGATGAGGAAGTGGATTGGTGAACATGTGTTTGGGGTGGTGAGGTGACAACGGGTGAAATGAGTGTGTCAGCGGCTGAAACGCGAGTATCAGCGACTGAAGGGTCAATGTTCATAGGGTCATCTTGGTGAGGTGAAGGTGGTTGTTGTTGTGGTTCAGGTTCAGGTTCTTGTTGAGGTTGAGGGTTGTTGGCTGCTTCAATAACAGCCAACATGGAAGGTGTCAAGGGTAGGGGTCTGAAAGGTCTAGTATTCATGGACATAAATTTTTATTCTTTTTGAGTAGGGATCTTGTAAAAATTATCATGATCCCTACGACAATAACCTTGGTGCTCAAAAACCATTTGCAAAAATCTAGGCTAAGCAAGAGTCATCTTGTTACCCTTGTTTTTCAACATGCCCTCAAAAATCATATGCGGAAAATTATATTTTTGCCCAATGGACAAACAAACAAGAATACAACCAAAAGAATGATTGATTTCATTGAAAGAAGTACACTTAGGACTAAGACACTGCAAGAGGACATGTATAAGGAACTTCCAAGCTAGGGGAAATTATTGTTTTGAATACTTATTAATTTTACCCTCAGGGGGAAATTCATAACCCAAGCCTCTAAGTCCTTCTTCTAAATGTTCTTGAGGAAGGGTAGTCACACCATCAGCATCATCAAGCCTTAAGGCTTGACGAATAAGTGCTTCAGTGACCACCCATTGTGTCCTATGAACAGTTCCTGACAATGTAATCACTCCACCAACTGTTTCAGAACTGGCAGTGTTCTAAAACTGTTTGATGTGTATGATAGGAATGAGAGGAGCATGAGTCAAAGCATACCTTAAATTAGAATCCAAGAGATACTCAATCATTCCTGTGTATTGAGGATGATGTGTGTCATCAGCCTCAAGGTAGGCGTTCATGTTATGTTGATCCCTAAAGCTCAAAGTAGCACCAGCAGGTTCGAATAAAGGATCCATGAAAACTTGTTTGTGAAAGGTTAGAAAGTATGAAAGTGATAATGGAAGGTTTTGGAGAAAATATAAGACAATCAAGCAAGTTACCCTCTTTAAAATAGTATGAGCCGTATTTATAGGATTGAAACTAGGACACTATTAATTTAAATAAGAGGTAAGTTATTCAAATTATAATGATGAAAATCTTGAAAAATAATAACTTATCTCTTAGCAATTAAAGAGTTTACCAAATCCCATAAAATTACGGCCCAAATATCACATAAGTAACAACTAGGTGGGAACAGTGTTCTTCAACGGTCAAAATGTTAGTGTTAGCGGGTAACAACTATATTTTGTCAGCGTGTAAATTTTCCATGTAAGCATTTGAAAATGTGCCTGTCAGCGGGTGAACCACTATGTGTCAACGGCTAAAAATATAAAGTAATAAAATAAAAAGACCTTAACAAAGAGGTTTACCCTAATGAAGATAACTCATACTCTAAAAATGAATAAAGTTTGGCAAGTATTGTCCAATCATGTACACTTGGATAAGCAAGATAGACATAATTGTTCTCAAGTGTCCCTTGCTAATCAAAGTCCTTAAGAGTGAATAAATCTCATATAAACTCTTTGTAAATCCCAGATAAGCCCATTTTTATTTACACCAAGTCTCCCAACCAACCAATCCTAATTCTAGGCCAAAAGTCTTGGCAACATGCACAGTATATCAACTTTGCATGCTACAGTGCCTCAAGAACTAGAAAGTCCAACAATTCTTAAAAAGAAAAGCCTTCAATATTTCTAACTCCTACACACCAGTGGACACAATCTAGAATTATAATAAGAGCCCTCTATAAGTACCCAAATACCTAAAGGTTTCCTAAACCTCCCCTTAAACTTACACATATTGCAAATAAATAATGATGATAAAATTTTAGTTCAAGATAGGAATGTAAATATTTCAACCATCATAAATAAAAATTCTTCAAGATATGAAGTCCATAAGCAACTCTGTATCCTATTGCACAATGCTCATAAATGCCTGCATGATTAGATCCAAAACCACAAAAACTAACATGGGCTGTCAGTGGCCAAAATCCTCTTGTCAGCGGATAAAATGCCTTTGTCAGCGTTAGAAAAATAGTGGAAAATCTAATACTTTTACATGAGATAATAACAATGCATATCATGTACATATTATACAGTAATCTCAAAAACACATAATTTATGGATTGATCATTTCACTACTTGTTACCAAGTACTGGAACCTCCCAACATCAAAAGGTTTAGTTAATAAATCAGCCACATTTTCGTCTGTGTCCACTCTATCTGGATGTATTAAACCTTTTTCAAAACAATCCCTTATAAAATGATGCCTTATTTCTATGTGTTTAGTTTTAGAATAATGTACAATATTTTTAATAGGGAAAATCACTCAAATATGTAGTAAACTAATCACTTTTTATGGTTGTGTGTACTAAATTATTTTTTTTCTCATTGTGTTTATTAAACATTTTAATTTCGATCATTATGTGTATTTTGAGACGATTTTGAGTTGTAAAATTACCACTTTACCCTTCAAAATTTGAAAAAAATAAGGGTAAATTGGTCACAAAATACACACAATGATAAGAATTTGAAAGTTTGATACACAGAATGAGAAAAAAAATAGCTTAGTACACATAACCATAAAAAGTGGTAAGTTTACTAGATTTTAAAGTAATTTTCCCTTTTTAATAATGCATAAAGTACTGTTATTATCTACAAAAATATTTGTATGCATAAAATTGTACCCATAATCCAAAAACTGATTTTGAATCCATAGCACTTATGCACAACATCCAGCAGCTGCTACATACTCAGCCTCAGTTGTTGAATTGGGTACCATAGTTTGCTTCTTGCATTGCCAAGATATAAGCCTGCTCCCAAGAAATTGACATCCACCAGTTGTGGATTTCCTATCATTGTTGTCTCCTCCATAGTCACTGTCTGAATAACCTACATGCTCCAATGGAGAATCTTTAGGGTACCATAACCCCAAAGTGGGATAGCACCTAAGGTACCTGAACATCCTTTTGACAGCAAGAAGATGACACTCTTTGGGAGTTACATGATGACGTGCACATGCACACACAACAAACATGATATCAGGTCTAGAGGCAGTAAGATACATCGATGATCCAATCATTGACCTATAGTGCCTGACATCAACATCCTTTCCATCTCCAATCTTTCCCCAAGGGTGTTCCTTATCCATGGGTGTGCTAGCCCGTTTTTTATGAGAGGAAAAACCAAATTTTTTCAAAATTTCAGCTACATATTTGTCTTGTGAGATGAAGATACCTGTTTGTTTCTGTTGAACTTGAAGACCTAGAAAGAAATTCATCTCTCCCATAGCACTCATTTGAAATTTATCAGTCATTAGCTTGGAGAAGTCATCACTCATCCTTTGGTTAGAAGAACCAAACATGATATCATCAACATAGACCTGTACAAGAATAAAATCCTCCCTTCCTGTTTTGAAACAATGTTTGATCTATGGTGCCCTTTTTGAATCCATTTTCCACTAAGTATGTGGAATGAATACCATACCAAGCTCTAGGGGCCTGATGAAGACCATACATAGCCTTCTTAACTCTATAAACCTTGTCTGGATGCTCTGAATCTTCAAAACAAGGAGGCTGCATAACAAACACTTCCTCTTAAATTATGCCATACAAGAAAGCACTCTTGACATCCATCTGGTAGACTGTGAAACCCATGCAAGAAGCATAGGCTAGGAAAATCCATATTACTTCAATTCTGGCAACAGGTACAAAAACCTCTTTATAGTTAATGCCTTCTTCTTGTGTATAACCTTGAGAAACCAGTCTTGCCTTGTTTCTAATCACAATACCTCGATCATCTCTCTTGTTTCTTAGAATCCAACGTGCTCCAATAGGTCTCACATGCTTGGGATAATCCACAAGCTCCCAAACATCCTGAATTGCAAACTGGTGAAACTCATCCTTCATTGCTTCAACCCAGCTTGGTTCTTGAAGAGCATCAAAAAATTTCTTGGGCTCACTCTGTGATAGAAAGCAAGCAAACAAACACTCTTGAACCAAAGGGGTATCATCCTTTTTGTGAATGTTTGCAATGAATCCTCCTTTAGGATTCCTTGTTCTTCTTGTTTGAACAAGTGAATTGATGGGACCAATGATTTGTGTAGGAGGGTGAGCTTTGGACACCTTTGTAAGAATTCCTCCCCCAAACAATGTGTTATCATGTACTGTAGATTCTAAAGTACCATGATCCTCACCATCATTAGTTTCATACTCACTTGAACTACGAAGCACATTGTTAGCGTTTAAATTTATAACGCTGACATCTTTATTGAGTGTGGAACTTTCACCAAGTTCAGACACATTTTTGCCAGCGGATGAAAGCAATGTGTCAGCGTTTGGATTTGGTGTGTCAGCGGCTGAGCTACTTTTGTCAGCGGATGAAACACTTTCACTGACTTTTTCTTCTTGTTGCTTTTTCTCCACTCCCTTTCACCAGCAAATGCCTGAATGAATTCTTCACTCCAAATGGGGAATTCCACAAAAGAAAGTGTGGGAGTGACCTCATCTGCTTGTGATCCTTGCACCTTTGTATCCTGTATACCTGCATTATCAACAATAGTTTCTTCCATAATCTTTGGAGGAGTCTCCAATACAACTGGATTAGTAACAGGCAAATAATTCATGGACCTAGATAACGGCTCTAAATCAAAATCCAGTCTGGTCCATTAGCAGGATCACTAGGTTTACTCTCCAAAAATTCAACATGTATATTTTCTGTAATGACCTTATCTCTCTTGTGGTAAACCCTATACCCTTTGATGTTCATAGAATAACCCACAAAATAACTCTCATCACCTTTGAATTAAACTTACCTAGGTTTTCACTAGTATTCAGAATCACTACATGACATCCAAAGGGCCTAAGAAAATCTATATTAGGTTTTCTATTCCAAAAGAGCTCATAGGGGGTCTTATTGTGAATCTTGTTGACCAAGGCCCTATTCTGAACATAACAAGCAGTATTCACAGCCTCAACCCAAAATGCAATGGGTAACTTAGCATCTGCTAACATGGTCCTAGCTTCCTCAATAAAAGTTCTATTTCTCCTTTCAGCTACACCATTTTGCTGTGGAGTTCTGGCAATACTAAACTCCCTAGTAATCCCCTTATCCACACAGAAGGCATCTAATAGGTCATTCCTAAATTCTCCACCATTATCACTTCTAAGAATGTTAATTGTAAACCTTGATTTCGTTTCCATTTGTTTAATAAAATTAATTAGGGTTTTGGCAGTATCACTCTTTTTAACTAAGAAGAAAGTCCATGTAAACCTGGAGTGGCCATCAGTAACCACCAAGCAATAAGACTTGCCATTTAAACTTTCTATATTGGTAGGTCCAAATAAGTCCATGTGAAGCAGGTGAAGTGGTTTTGAACTAAATTGAACACTCTTAGACTTAAATAAGGACTTATGTTGTTTGCCTTGAAGACATGCAACACAATTCTGATTATTGTGGAATGCTTTTGAGGGCAGTCCTCTCACAAGATCATGCCTCACAAGTCTATTCATGTTCTTAAAATTAATGTGCCCTAACCTTCTGTGCCATAAGATACTTTCATCTGCTGAAGCTTTAGCATATAGACATGACAAGTTATTATTCATCTTAATCCCTTGTAAGTTGACATTATAAATGTCCTTATGTCTAGGTGTTCTTAACTCTATGAACTTATCAGCAGGTATCTCAAAGTCTTGACTTAAAACCAAACATTCTGTATCAGTAAAAAGAACTTTATTTTTGTTGTCACCAACTTGTGACACACTAAACAAGTTATAGTCAAGTTCCTTTACCAGAAAGACTTCATTAAAATGAAAATTGTTGGTGATAAGATTAACTTTGCCTGATATTGATCCATATCTTCCTCCAAAGTATACTTTATCACCATCAGGAATAGGAGTAAAGTTTGTTAAGTAGTCCTCCTTTCCAGTCATGTGCCTTGAGCATCCAGAATCCTAATATCCATAATCATTAACCTGTTTTGGATTGCCATACACATAATGAAAACAAATCAGTTTTCTTTGGGAATCCAAGCCTGAGTAGACTTGGATCCATTTGGTTTTTCAACAAGAATATAATTGTTTCTTGTAACAACCCCCTGTTCATCCCTTTTAACATTAAACACCCAGTTTGTCCCAACATGATTTTCAAGATATTTAAACCTATTGCATGTCATAGAGACACCATTAGAAGTTGATGACTGGTCTTGTTTAGGTCTCCATGTTAGGTTGGATGATGCCTTAGATCCCTTTCCCTTAGGTTGTAAATACTTGTTATTACTGAGTCTAACATTGGGTCTGACAGCTGCTAATTATGGCATTTTCATACCAAACCTAATTCTGTCAACGGCTGATGTTGCCTTGTCAGCGGATGAATTGTTCCTGTCAGTGTTTGAATTAAGGTTTGATACAGGAACCCACTGTTTGTTAGACCAAGTGTTTGTCTTTTGGAAAGGTCTTTGGCCTTGGGTGTTAACCGCCTTAGTGAAATAAGGAGCTGGTCTAGTGGCCTGTGGTCTAGTATGAACATAAGGCTTTGGGTTGACCATGGTTGACTTATTGTCAGCGGCTGGTTTGTATTTACTGACACATCTATAAGCCAAATATGAGAAGCTCCCACATGTATAACAAGCCTTTCTAGACGTAACCTTAGGTCTAGGTTCATAAAATCCAGTCCCATTAACACTAGCTAGACTTTTTGGTGATCTAGGTTTTCTATACATTTCTGCATACTTAACACTAGATTGCTTTTAGATTGTGAGCCAACGTCAATAGGTTTGCCAGTAGTAGGGTTAGTGATGATTATGGGTTTAGGGTCAGTCTTTTCATCACTAAGAAGTCCTCCTTTAACAAAGAGAGAAGAGTTAGCCTTCTTCCAAAGGTCAAGGTCAGTCACCCTTTGCTTGTACTCCTCAACTGGTGTGAGCACACGTGGTGGAGGAGTAAATTCCTCCACTTGGAGCTCTAGGATACCAGTCCAGGACAATTCTTTCTTAAGAGCCCCATAGAAGTCACCCGTTGGGGGTGGAATAGCAGCATACTCCTTAGAATGCATCCCAATCCCATACATGTCTTTCGGGTTTCTCTGTTCACTTAAGACCTTATCTAGGGTTTGACTAGCCTTTTCAAACTTTTCAATTTTAAGCCCTACATTCTCTCTAGCTTGAATGGCCTCATCTAGCTTTAGTTTTAACTCATTATTAGCTTTTATGTAAGAAGCCTTAGCTTCAGAACTAAGTGCTAGATCCCTTTTAAGAACAGTTATTTGACCTTTTAGGTTAAATTCCATGTCCTTATACTCTTTCACCATCCCATCTGATTGTGCAAGCCCCCTTTTGTAGTTTGAAATCGGGATATTCAACCCAAGAATATCAGATTGTAGCTTTAAGATTTATTTATTAAGTTTGTCAGTGTTAAGCCTACAACCCTTACTACAAAAAGCATCATCATATACCTCATTGTCTGATGAAGAAGAAGATCTGGCCATGAGAGCATACTGAACATGCTCTTCATCCTTTTTAGGAACCAATGCTTGATTCTCCTCTTCATCCTTGTCCAGAAATCTCTAATCAAATCCAACACCATCAATTCCTTGCATTTCTACCATGGCTTTAGGCTTAGCATCTTCTGTTAGCCTCAAAATATTGAGTCAAACAAGAATGCTCGGTCATAATTTATTATTGTAACATTTATTAGAACGTTGTAATAGGTATCGTAACATTACGGGCTTGATGGCTAGCTTAAAAGGCCTCTTTCAAGGTACTAAGCATTTGTTTAAGCCCGGCCCAATCAAACATATAGCCCATTATGCCACATGTAGGCAAGGCTATAAATACCCTTCCTAGCATGTTAGGAAGGGTGTTGGTTATTCATTTTCTTAATCTAATCTTCCATAAGTTTCACACACTTCTCTCTCTTTCCTCTCTCTACTTTCTCTCTCTAGAATTCATCTATCTTCTATCTACCTTTCTTTTCTAATTCGTGTAGAATCACCACATAATCTATGGGACAACAATTGGTATCAGAGCTATCACTACCTTACGAGGTTCCAACACTCGGAGTGGTGGCCTATAGAGTGGTGGCTTGGACCCAAAGGGGGTGCCAACCGTGACCAACATAGCCGTGACCAACAAGCTCGGAGTGGTGGCCTATGGAGTGGTGGCTTGGACCCAAAAGGGGTGCCAACCGTGACCAACAAGGACGTTGGATCTTCAAAGGGTGGGGTAGCGTTATGATCCCACATCGGCCAAGTATGGGAATGGTTGATGGTTTATAATGTACAGGTGTCCCCTCCTTAAACAAGCTAGCTTTTTGAGTGAGTTCTACACTTGGGACTTATGAACTAATTACGAGCCTAGTATGGGATAGGTTCGTATCAATTGGTATCAATCGCCATGAGGTAGATTTATGATTGGTTGTTGTGATTTTATTTTATTCGTATGATATAATCTATATATCATCTCTCGAACTCAAAATTTTCTTTATGTTTTTCGTGCTTTAAATCTTGTTATACATCTCCTACATAGTTGTGGTAGGGATTTGGTTGTTTTGGTTTGGTTAAAATCACGGCTTTCTTGTCAAAAATCTCAACTTTTTTACCTAAAGTTTCAGATTTATACGAGTATTCCGACAGAATTCCATCAGAAAAGGGTTTCTATATTCCGATATATATTCCGATAGCGTTCCATCGGAAAAGGGTTTCTAGATTCTGACAGTTATTCTTACAGTGATTCCCAGTTATTCCGATAGTGATTCCGACAGTTATTCCAACAGCTCATATTCCGACAACTAATATTCCGACAACTTATATTCCGACAGCTCACATTCCGACATCTTATATTCTGACAGCTCATATTCCGACAGCTCATTGGTTTGAAGATTCCGATACGTATTCCGATACTTATTCCGATCCAACATTCCGATAGCACATTCCGATGGACATTCCGATGATATGTTTGGCTAAATTTTGTTCGAGTACTTTTTAGACTTAGCCACTATCTAGACTAGTTTCGGAATATCGTTTACAAAAAAAAAGTTAAAATTTTCCCGTCAAGTAATCAAATTTTTTCCATACTAGTTTTAGGACATTTCTAGCTCGATTTCAAAATTTGGCGATTAAAAAATTTTCGGTCTACCGTTTTATCGGACTGGGGAATTTATTGCCGGACTGAAGAAAAATCGCATTTTTCGGAATTTAAACCACAACAATAATCACAACACATCTACTTAAGATCCTTTTTTCACTTCAACATTTTTAAGTTTTTCAACATGGATTCTACTCAAGAGTATCGTGTCACAAACAACAACATCATGGTGGCGGGAAATAAAGAGAGACCACCAATGCTTGTGTCCGGTTGATATGCACAATGGCAATCTCGATTTCTTAGATATCTTGACACAAAACCTAATGGTGATGTTCTTCGCCGTTGCATCACAGACGGACCCTATACTCTAACTATAATCACCATTCCTGCAACTCTAGCAACCGACTCGACGCCAGGTGCCGTTGAGTAGACTATTAAGGAAACAACTGAGAATACTATGAAAGAGAACCGTGCTTGGATTGATGCAGAGAAGGAAGCAGTCTATCTGATTCTAAGTGGGATTGGGGATGATATTTACTCAACGGTTGATGCATGCTCTACTGCTAAAGAGATGTGGTTTGCAATTGAACGTCTACAACAAGGAGAATCATTAAACAAACAAGATGTCAAAACAAACTTGTTTTGGAACTTTGGTAAGTTTACTTCATTGGATGGGGAATCAATTGATTCATATTACTCCAGATTCTACAAAATGATGAATGATATGACAAGAAACAATTTGGAAGTCTCCAGCATGAAAGTCAATGTGCAATTCCTACAACAACTTTAACCAGAGTGGACAAGATTTGTAACTTTTGTCAAACAACAAAATAAGTTGGATGAGGTCAACTATCACACGCTCTTTGACATTTTGAAACAATTTCAAAATGAGGCAAATGAACTTCATGTTGAACGGGTAGCAAAGACTGCTAATCTACTTGCTTTGGTGTCTACCACTCACCATGTCCAAGATCATCGCTCTCGTGCTCCAAAGTCATACTCCACTACATCCTCCTCACCAAGATACTCCACTTCATCCAAGTCTTCAGCTCCTACAAGATCACGAGACAAAGAACCAAGAGCACCATCACCATCATCTGATCCATCATCTAAAGAGGACAGTGATGAAGAACTAGCTCAAAAGGATAGGGAGATGAAACAACAAATTTCTTTCATTATGAAGACCTACAAGAAAATCTTCAAACCCACCAACAACAATCTCCGAACATCATCTAACACAAGGAACCAATATGTTGAGGGTCCTCGAAGGTATGACACACATCAACGTGATAAAAGTCCTCCTAGGTATGATCGATGTAATCCAACTCATGTTGAGGGTTCTGCAAGGTATGATCGACGAACTGCTAAGTATGATACTCAGAGGATTGCTACTGTTGTTGGGAATAGGGAAAATGTTGGCACTCAAGTGGTTCAGCAAAGTAGGATTTAGTGCTTTAATTGTCAAGGTTATGGCCATATGGCAAAGGAATGCAGAAAGCCGAAACGAGTTAGGGATTCTGGTTATCATAAGGAAAAGATACTGCTTTGTAAGAAGATGGAAGCTGGGGTTAAATTGACGGCTGAGGAAGGAGCAATGCCTGATGATACTGATGATGAAGCCTCCAACCAAGAACTTGAAGCACATTACTCGTACATGGCAAAGGTTGAAGAAGTTCTCAACGTCACTGAAGATGACAATGGTCCTATCTTTGATACTGAGCTAATCGAAAAGGTACATACTGAAGAGGAATATAATTTGTTTGGTAATATTCATGAGCATTGTGAGCTACCCAAAGCCATTAATGACACATGTATGATGGAAACGGTTGATAGCAATACTACACCCGATTCATCAAACATGTGCAATAATGAGTCTAAGGATGATCAACATGCAAATGAGTATGATGATGATGAGGAGCATATTGCGTTTGCTAACTTAATTGCTTCTTTACAAAAAGATGTTAAAGAAACTAGAAAAAGTCAAAAGCAATTAAAGAAGGCAAACGCTACGCTCACACAAAATTTTAAAGAAAGAAAAGTTGCAGTTATAAAATCTAGTGAGCTTCTTGCAAGCTGCAGAGCTAAGATTATTCAAAAAGACAAAGAGCTTACAAGGTACAAAGGGTTGTTGTTACTACTGTAAAGGATGTTTTTGAAACTAAATACAACGAAAATCGTAAGCTTTTAGAACAAGAGAAACTTAATTATAACACTTCTTTAAGTACGGAACGACACAAAACGTATCTTGCTACCACCAAAGTGAATGAGTTAACTCAAAAGATTGATTTTCTTCAAGAGGATAAAACTAATCTAGTCACTACGAAAACGGATGAGTTTGGTAACTTGAGGAAAGATTTCAAAATTAAACAAGCTAAAGACATTGACAAAGTCGTGGAACTTGAAGTACAAATTGATTTTTATAAGAAAATTGTTTATAAAACAAATTAATCTATTCAAACCATGCGAATATTGGCACCTCGTTCATTTTTCAAGGGTTACGCTAGTTTTGTTAGTCCTAAATAACTCGAGAAAGCTCAATCTGAGAACCCACACATATATCTTGAGGAGTCCCAATGGGCCGATGTTGATTGTTTAATTGCTAGGCCCGATAATGATGAGTCATTAATTTTTGAAGAAGAGAGTAGATCATTAGTGAACAAAGACTTTGTGAAACCATATAATTATGCTTATAAAATAGTCTTTATGAAATTTTCAAACCACAAAAAAGAAGTCTCGTGAGCAAATATTTTATGAATGTGAACAAATAAGAATTAAGTGGAGACAAATTTTTGCCACTTAGAAAACTAATGTTCAAAATTTATTGAGTACTTGCCATATAAAGCTTCTGTAAGCAAGAGTAAGCAAACACTTAGTTTTCTTAAACAAAACATTGAAAATTTCAAAAAGGTCGTTGACGACGACTGGAAAGAACATGAACATTTGAAAGGCAACAAAGAAATTCCTCACGATATAACTGTGCTTGTGAAAAGTATTTTGATTCCGCTTGCGGAAAGAACGCAAAAACATTTTTTGGAATTTGAAACACTAATTAAGTAAGAAATGTTTGATGATTTGAAATATGTGGAATCTCTTGAACAAGAAGTGAACGACCATCAACCTGAAAGAGACGAATTTTCTATAGCATATGATCTACTCTTGCAAGAATGCCTCTCAAAAGATATTATTTATGTTTATGTTACATCTTGTGCTGATATCGACGAATATTCTGATGTTGCATGCAAATATCTTGATCAAGTCAAAGAGTGTGAACGTCTTGAAACTGAGCTTTCGAATAAAGTTGACCAAAAAGAGTTTTTGTTACTTCAACATAGATATGATTTTCTTCAAAAACATTGTCAATCACTTGAACTTGCTTTGCAAAACAAAGTTGGTAGTCTTTCAAATGATACACCTTTGGAAGTAAAATTATCTGACTCATGTCGATTACTAAACAAAAAAAGTCTTGATATTGCGGATTTGAAAGCTCAGTTACAAGAAAAGGACATAGCAATAGCAGAGTTGAAGAAACTCGTTGCTAAGATGGGTGGGAAAGTTGTGGAACCTAGATCTAAGAAACCTGTTGTTAGACAACCCAATGCCTATAAAGAGAATAGATCCTCTATCTTGGGGAAACCATCCGCTTTCTCATATTCCTCGTTTTCAAAACCTGTGTTTGCCCCCAAGATGGATGGAAAGGAAAGGTTACTACATAATCAACCCATAAGGAATACTCTAGCACCAAGCGTTAAGCACAATAATGTGATTAAATCAGGAATGTATAGAATGACCACTAAACCCACACACAAAGTTAGTGAATCCCCCCAGACTTCTAGAAAAACTAATACTCGTGTGTCTTATACTACAGGAGTAGTCTTCACTGCTAGTGTTAGCCGGCCTCAGCTTAAGAGTACTCAAGTGAATGATAAGGCTTGGAAACACAAGAGTAAAGGGAAGATGAAGGAAGTAGAAGAACACCCTAGGAATTTGCATGTTTCTAAGAATAAAACGTTTGTAATCGCATGTAATGACGATTTGAATGATTCGACTGCTTTGAATGCTTTAAATGTTAAGTTTGTTTGTGTGAAATGTGGAAAATGTGCTAATACTGATCACTCTATGTGTGCTATGAATAATGTGAAAGGCATAGATACTAGAACTAAGAAGCAAGTTGCGATGCCTATTAGTGCTAGTAAATCCAAATGCAAAGTGAACGATTCTGGTGCAACCCCCACTACGAAAAGTATTGCATCAGACTCCACCACTAAGAACCCTAGAATCAGAATTAGGGAATTATATGAGTCTGCAAGCAAGTCTTGGAAATGGTGGTTTGCTAATCAATGTCCTCTAGGATATAAATGGATGCCTAAGGCTAGGAAAGAAAACGTGACAAAGAGCGTTAGTGTGCATTTGAGTGCTGAAACTAGGGAAACTAATGAATCGGAAATCACAACTAACATGGAATCCAATTTAGCAAATGCTCCATCGTGTTCTAATTCTTCTGCAGGTGATCAAAATAATTCTCCTCATACTGGACTCTGGATGCACGAAGCACAAGACGGGGAATCTCCATCTTCTAATTAACTTCGTGGAGAAGTTCCTGGATGCGGTCCGATTGGGAAATGATCAATTTGCACCGATCCTAGGATATGGAGATTTGGTTCAAGGGAATACAACGATAAAAAGGGTATACTACATCGAAGGGCTCAATCACAATCTTTTCTCGGTCGGTTAATTATGTGACGCAGATTTGGAGGTTGCTTTTAGAAAGAAGACATGTTTTGTTCGTAATTATGATGGGAATGACTTACTTACCGGTTCACGGGGTACTGATCTCTACACTATTTCACTTCAAGACACAACTTCTACAACTCCAATTTGCTTCATGGCTAAAGCTTCAACGAATCAGGCATGGTTATAGCATCAACGTCTATCTCATCTTAATTTTGATACCATCAACTTGCTTTCCAAGAAAGATATTGTGAGAGGCCTTCCAAGCTTGAAATTCATCAAGGATCATCTTTATTCTCCTTGTGAGCTTTGTAAAGCTAAACGGAGTAGTTTCAAGACAAATACTACCCCAAGCTCTAAAGGACGATTAGATCTTCTTCATATCGATTTGTGTGGACCCATGCATATTCAAAGCATCAATGGGAAGAAATACGTTATGGTAATTGTCGATGACTACTCAAGGTACACGTGGAATCACTTCTTGAGGTCCAAGGATGAAACACCTGAGGTTCTCATTAACTTCCTTAAGCTGATACAACGTGGTCTTCAAGCTCAAGTAAAAGTGGTACGTACTAACAGAGGCATAGAATTCTTGAATTCAACTCTGAAGAATTATTTTGAAGCCGAATGGATTGAACATGAAACATCTATTGCTAGAACACCTGAACAAAATGATGTTGATGAAAGACGTAACCGTACTTTGGTTAAGGCTGCTCGAACATTATTATCCGCTTCAAAACTATCACTATTCTTTTGGGCCGAAGCCGTGTCAACCGCATGCTACATACAAAATCAATCCTTAATTATCCCAAGATACGAAAAGACACCATATCACATAATTCATGATCAAAAACCTTCACTCAAACACCTTCATGTTTTTGGATGTACGTGTTACATTATTCGCGATGGTGAAAATCTGGACAAGATGAAAGAGAAAGGTGATGCATGCATTCTTGTGGGATATGCAACTCAGTCTAAGGGATATAGAGTTTACAACAAGAGAACAAAATTGATAGTCGAGACTATTCATATAAGATTTGATGAATTAAAAGAAATAGCACTTGAACAAAGCAGTTTAAGTCCTGATCCACAACGACAAATGACTTCCGTTCATAACCGCACAGAACTCGGAACTCAAGACCGCAACAATGAACCGTCAAGTTCAATGCTGGTTCAAGGAAATGTTCCAAGAGCAGATATGACAGTCAACACAACAATTGAAGAGTTGGAAATGTTATATGGACCAATGTAAGATGAATATTTCACGGGGGAGAAACATGTTGTATCAAAGTCTTTCGCTGTCACTCGTGATAAGAAGGATGATACCGATCATCGTCAACAAAAGGATACAACTTTATCTACTTCAACACGGGTTGCTGTAGATTTACCTCCTCAGAATCTCACATTCACAATCCCTCCTACAACATCCACAACTACTGTCATTGCTTCAGAGAACTCAAATCAAGCAGAGAATGCATTAAATGACGAAGATGACTTTATCAACTAATTCGGTACACCGGTACACGTAACTGGAGAGTCTTCTACTCGCCATGTTGATCCGTGAAATATGCAAATGTTCTATCAATGACATCCTTCAACACATCATTAAACCCGAGATCATCCTTTGGTTCAAGTAATTGGAAACCCTTCACAGCCCGTTCGTATAAGACGACAACTTGAAACCGATGGTGTTTTTTGTATGTTCACACTCGCTGTGAGTACAGCTGAACCAACAAATATCAAAGAAGCCTTGGCAAATCATGCTTGGATTGAATCGATGACACATGACCTTCAACAATTTGAAAGACTTAAAGTCTGGAACTTGTTGACAGACCATACGATGTAACACCATTAAATCTTCGTTGAATCTGGAAAAACAAGATGGATGAAGAAAACACGATTTTGAAGAGGGTATTGATTTTGAAGGGTATGGACAGAAAGAGGGTATTGATTTTGAAGAATCATTTGCACCTGTAGCTCGTATGGAAGCGGTCAGGATTTTCCTTGCTTATGCTGCACATAAGGGATTCATCGTTTATCAAATGGACGTAAAGACGACGTTTCTTAGCGGTCCTTTGAAGGAAGAAGTCTATGTCACAAAGCCGGAAGTATTCGTCAATCCTCATTATCCTGACAAGGTGTATCATCTCCACAACGCTCTTTATGGACTCAAGCAAGCTCCAAGGGCGTGGTACGACGAGCTCTCGAAATTTATGGTATCCAAAGGTTTCTCAAAAGGTTCCATTGATCTAACTTTGTTCACTTATAAATATGGGGATGACATTTTGTTTGTGCAGATTTATGTTGATGACATTATTTTCGCGTCTACAAACCCAAAACTTTCATAGATGTTTGAAAAAGTAATGCACAGTAAATTTGAAATGTCAATGATGGGCGAACTAAAATTATTTCTAGGACCAATCCCCAAGTGGTATCTTTATCAACCAAGCTAAGTATTCTCAAGAGACAATCAAAAAGCATGGTATGACCTCATGTGATCCCGTTGGGACACCATTATGAACCACATCCCTAGATGCTGATTTAGAGGGAGATGCCATAGATCAAACGAGATATCGGTCCATGATCGGCTCCCTCATGTACTTAGCAGGAAGCCGACCAGATATATCACATGCTACGTGTTATTGTGCATGATATCAAGCACGACCAATAAGTGTGAAAACACTTATCCTTTTACCACTTATTTCTAATAATAACAAGACCTAAACGTGTATTTAATGTCGTAAAAGGCGGAATTATGCGTGGTTTGTGTTTGTATTGTGTTTTAGGACAAAAATATGAAAAAGGAAGAAAACACGGACTTTCACGGGCTTTTATCGAAGAAAAAGACAAAATACGAAGTCAAAAGATCAAAAGTGCAAGAAGAACGAAAGTCAAAGGCCTATTCTGAAGATTTATCGAAGAAAAAGTCTAAAGACGGAAGTTTAACAAAGTCGAAGAACCAAGTCTACCAAAAGAAGAAAATTAGAAGACGAGTTCATTTTATCATTCGACTAATCCTGAGATAAAATCGAGAAAGACGAGTTCATTAAAAAGACGAGAAGACAAGAGAAAAGAAGGAAGAAACAACACACCCCCTCCTCCTATAAATACCCTCCTAATGGTTCATTAGGAGGTGTTAGTTGTTAGTTTTATTTTTAGTTTTTAATAGGTAAGTAGAAGTTACTTTCTCTCTCTAATTTTCTCTCGCTAGTTTTTCTTAATTTTTCATTTCAAATCTTGTATTTTGGATCTTAATCTTCTTAATTAATTCAAGCTTATTTTATATCTCTCATTCTTCCTTTCTTAATCTTGTGGTTGATTTAATTAATCATGTAGTTTGGTTAATCTTGTTAGTTGATTGAGTGATTGATTTGCTTATTTCTTTTGTAAAACCCGCATGCTTTTACCATGCATAGTACCCTTAGGATCGTACGTACTAGATTAAAACTTTCCTAATATAGCATGATTACGATTACGTGTTAGGAGTTTACGTATTACGTACGTGTTAGAACACGATAAGTATTTACTATGCACGATCACGTAATAATTATTTAACGATAATTAATCACGAACATGCGATCATGAAATCATGAACGTAATTAAAAAACGAACTATTATTAATTACGTATATATATTTATTACGAGCGTAATTAAATATATTAGGTCACGGTAATTATTTAACGAGAACACACAAAACGCGAACACAAATAAACACGAACAAACACGTAAAACACGAACACGAGAACACACTTATTAATTAGACACGGAAAATGATCGGGTTACCCCTTGTGGGCCCCATTACCACGAAATTAGGAGGGAGATGGGCTTAGCCCATCAATTTTTCACTAAAAGGGGTTAAATAATTTTTCACTACTCATTTTTCATTCACAGAAGATTTTAGAAAAAACCCTAAAACCCTCCTTCCCTTCTTCTTTGTGCCGCCACCCTAAAACACCACAAGGAGGTGATTTTTGATCTTTGATCTTGAAGTTTTGGTGATTGATCGTGTTTGTTCTTCGTCCTCTTGATCCACGAATTCGGTAAAACCTTTTTAAACCTTTTCTTTTGATTTAATCTTTTTATAAATTATGAACATGAGATGTTTTTACAAAAACATAATAATTAAGCATAGATCTAACATGTTTTGGTGTTAAATAAAATCAAGAGGTTGTTTTTAAGGGGTGTTTGTTTTGGCCGCAGGCTGCAACCGAACCCGAATGGGTTTCGGTTTGCCAAGCCGACCACCACCAAGACCATATGGTCTTGGTTGGTGTGTGTGGGTCCCACGGCAGCAAGGTAAACACGGGGTACCCCGAGTTGGTTCGGGGTACGGTGTCGATTTCATGTCCGGTTCATGTTTTTAGCCTAGATCCGGTTCATGGTGTATGTTAGTTTTTTTTATGTTTATGAACTTATGTTAAAATTTAATTAATAAAATGATGTGATTAATTTAATAACATGACTTAGGTTATTTAATTATTAATGATCATGAAATTATTTTAACCTAAGTATTTATATATTTAAGACTTATAATTAATTAATTATTTTAAAACCATGGATATAATTAAGTAATTAACATGACTTAGGTTATATTATTAACATGTAATAATACATATTTTAACTTAAGTATTTAACTTATTTAATTAAAAACATGTTATACTTTAATTAAATATTATAACCTATAGTTTAATTTAATTACATGAAATAATTATTAAACTATACATTATATCATAGGACTTAGAAAATAATCATGAAAACACTTAGGCTTATATACATAGCTTATTTAACCAGCTTATTTCTAATTATGGAAACTTTCTATTTTTAGAAACTTAATTAAATAAGGCAGCTAATTTATTTATGGAAACCAGCTATTTTTAGAAACTTATTTATTTCAGGCAGCTAATCTATTTATGGAAACTTATTTAATTAAGGAAGCTAATCTATTTATGGAAACTTTCTATTTTTTTGAAACTTATCTATTTTAAGCAGTAAATCTATTTTTGGAAATTTTCTATTTTTGGAAACTTTCTATTTTTGGAAACTTTCTATTTTAGGAAACCTGCTATTTTTGGAAAGTTACTTATTATTACAAAATAAGTATAATAACACATGAGATACTAGTAATACTTAATCAGATTAAACAGAATATAAGATTTAACACAGTTTAAGGCTTTAAAACAGTAAAACATGGTAAGAACACATAAAATAAGCTAAGACATGACATAAAACCAACTATGTACTTAGTAAGAAGATACTTATTCATGTACGTATTTATGTAGCACTAGTGATTCGGAAGTAGGATTCTCGCAGTTCGTCTTTCTCGTTCATTGGACATAAGGTACGGATTCCCGTCCTTTCAGTATGGACATTCTTTCCTTATTAGGATTCCCCGTATGCAACCAACTGTTTTCCCGTAGTATAAGTTATGAGTTTGATTGCTTATGTTTAATTAAGATTACCTATAGCCATATACATGCATGACCACTTTCACCTAGTTATGGAGGTACCATAACCATAACATTAGAGGCACTGATGTTATGACTTCACCACGGCGGAGTGATTGCTCGTGGCGTCCCTTCAGCTTTTGGCCATTTATATTATATTTATCATGTGGGGCGTATGGGTGCATCCTAGTTACATGTTTTATTCAGGATTTCATGGTGAATGTGGTGTGTGCCTTGCATCCTTCACAAGGAGCTGATCCCTCCTACCCAAAAACCAGTATATTAAGTTAGAGGCAGCCCCTCTAATTTGCATGATGAGGTCACCCCTCCAAGTATTCATGCACGATGGATTTTCATGACCTATATTGGCTAATGGTAAAATATGTTAAACAGTTTTCATAAGATAAACATAAGGCTTTTCAAACTATAAAACCAGTTTTATGAACATGTTCCAGGTTTTCCAGGACTTATGCATTTCCGCTGCTATTAAGTCTTTATTATGTTTAGTCATTTATACTATGTCTATATCCGTGCACTGAGCGTTTTGCTCAGCCGTTACTTTCCTTTCCATGTCCCAAAACGGCAGGTACCCTAGGAAAGACTCGAGCATTTGGAGGACGTGCATAGGATGGAAGCTGCTAGATACTTCTTTTCCTTTTGCCTTCATATATTTATGCTTGTGTAGTCTTTCATTCATTTCTTTTGCTTTATTATGTTTTGGGCTTATGTTTCGGAACCGATGTTTGATTCTGGTTATCCCTATGGTCATGTAATGTTTTATACATTTATCCTTGTATGCTTTGATGACATGCCATAATTACGTGTGACATTTCCATTACCAAAATGGGGTGTTACAATTATGGTATAAGAGCCAAGGCTTCGACATGTAGGCTCTAAAACTCGACCTGTGACTAGTGGGTAGTCACCAGGAGCTTCCTAAGCCAACGTCTGTTATTCTACGTATTGATGTTTTCAGCGCATTGTTGTTTTAACCATGATGTTTTCAGCACCTTGAGGTTTTAACCTTGATGTTTTCATCGATATTGTTTTACTAATATAGATGGAGAACCATCATTCATATTTAGTTATGTGTCATTGTTTCATGCATAATGTTCCTCGTGAACTGTGACTATGTGGACTAAACCCCCGTAGTTCATAATTAGTAACATAATTTTTTTCTGATAAGTTTTGACATATGAGTTTCAATCATTTATGTTTCATGTATCATTGTTGCAGGGATTATGACTAAGTAATGGTTGGTACAGGACTGGCCCTATTTAGTCACATGTGCTTTTATCTTTTAACTTTGGGACCGACCCATAGGCGTCCCCTCGCCATGTCTTTTGTTTTGGAACCGACCCATAGGCGTTCCCTCGCACATATAAAGGTTTTATAAACTACATTACGCATTCATGCACTGTTTTTCATGCATAAATTTTTTTTCTCATGATTTAAATTGGCATAAATTTTTTTTCATGTCCCCTCATAAGTTATTATGTTTTTATGTCAAGTATGTTTTCATACTGTCATGGTTAACTTCAGTTTCATGCTGATAATGTATTACACTTCTTTGTGATAGATGGTTTCATGTTTCTTCATGATAATTCCGTCTTCATGTTGATTATGTTTTACGCCTCTTTTGCTATTTACGTTGTCCTGCAAGACATTGTTGGATTTCATTGAATTCTTCTTTCATGATAGTCATGGTTGGTTTTCATTGATCATGCTGTCAGGCAAATCATCGTTGAATTTTGTGTAACCACACTTTAGCGTTTCTCTATGCAACCAGAATGAGGTATATACTGGCATTGCCAGGTTATCATGATGGTTTTCCTAACCGTTTAACCAATATACTTTCCTTAAATCATGATAAATGATCGACCCCATACTGATCATTTCATGTGCATTTCACGTGTACTCCACGTATCGTATTTCATGTGCATTACATGTACCTTAATCCATGTGTATTCCACTTGCAATACTGCACGAGTATTCGCTAGTCGATTCTGAATCATCTCAGGCATATGTCCACTTGCTAATACTCTACAAATTGCTGATGCCGCTCATAACTTGGAAATGTTACTAAAGGTTGATGCTGCTGACGTTCGGAGACGCTACGAGATGCGGATGCTGTTCACAACCTGGAGATCCTACAAGACGAAGACAAAGGCGTCGAAGCAAAGCAATTGGACGAGAAGATGCTTCACCATCAGGCGATTTCCATCAATCATTGTCCCTAATTCTTAGTTACATGTCATACGTCATTCAGCTGTCATTTCAACCATATGAGTGCAAACCGGTACCAGCCGGCCACTCAGCTGAATAGTTACATGAATCACGGTCATGAGAATGACCGTCATGGAACTGACAGACATGACGATAGTAACCACTACTATGACAGAAACTATCCTAGAAATCGCAACCGAGGCTCCGGCCGCGGACGTGATCATACATACAAATGATCAGTAGTCCAACCGATCCGCCAATTCTGGCATAATAGCCTTATATTGTGGTTATATTTGTTTCTCATCTCGAGACACATGTCAAGACATCAGTCAAGACACATGTCTCACGTATACTTTCTGAAGACACATGTCAAGACATCAGTCAAGACACATGTCTCACGTATACTTTCTGAAGACACATGTCAAGACACCAGTCAAGACATATGTCATGCTTATAGTTCCAAGACACGAGTCAAGATACATGACTCACATCCAACTATGGAACATTTCTAAGAAATTCAGGGTACCCTCCAAGGGTATATCCATTTTGTTGTGCCATGTATTAATCAGGCCACAAGAATTTCAATACCATTATCGGCGTAGCAGTGAGAACTGTCACGTTGCCGATGTCACTTTCATTCTTTCACCATACTTCATATATTTATGACCATGAAGGACGCCTTTCGTATTCCCACGTATACGAAGGTTTTCCTTCAGCTTAATGATGAGATCCAAGCTGCTAGCGCATTTTCCTCGGACAAACACGAGATGAATTTTATCCTAATTGTGTACCATGAACAGCACATCATGCTAAGATTCATAATTATGTATAGTAATGTTCAGGCTCCTGAATACATTCAGCTTGATTTTCCATCAGGAAAATCTATCAGCATGTGCGTTGTTAGCCATGGTCGCTAAAATTTTCTAGCTGTCCGTAAGACACGACCACTTAAGTCTTTTACGCATAGCCAGTTGATTATTCCAAAATCTTCCCATACATTTCAGAAGAACTTACAAGGAGAAGGACGGTACCATGAGATTATGTGTCGACTACCGTCGGCGTAAACAAATCACCATTCATGACAGTTATTCTCCTCCATATATTGACAACCTGTCTAATCAACCGTATGGTGTTAATCACTTTTCCAAGATCAAACTCATGATCATGCTGCCAACAGTGACGAATGAAACAGCAGGACATGTCCATGACTGCTATTCGTACACGACTCGGTCATGCTAGATTTATAATTTTGAATTAGTCTCATCAATGCTCCAACGGCCTTATAAGAATGAGTTTCCATGAACTCATAGCAAATTCATCAGTGTTTTCATTGAGGATAACCTAATTTCCCTTAAGCCTAGAAGCAGAACAGGAAGACCATATATGCACTATGTTGCAAATTCTATGACAAGAGAAATTTCACCCTGAAAATTTTTCCAATATCAATTCTGTTTGATTACAGTGACACGCTGGATCACATGGATTTGCATGGTTAATCTTACCATGACTCATCTTATGCGTAAAGGAGAGAACCCTACACTACATTAGGTGTTCTAGAAAATCCTACACTAAGAGAAGTTTCGATTCATAGACTCAGAGTTTCGCAAACTCCTATGTATCAAGTTCGATGAAGCAAGATACAGTTACGTTCATATCTTGGTACCTGATATACCAACAGGTTAAGATAGGACACCAACAAACTGGGATGGTTTTCATCATCTGAAATGGTGAATTGAAATGGGACAAGATCTCCACGGATTTTGGCTACCAGTTTAACGCAAACTCCGAAGAAGCATGATGCTACCTGGTTTATTGCAAACAGTTTGATCAAGTCTGCAGAATCCTTACATCCGCAAGGATTTCAGAACCAACAGATTGATCGGACATGTTTCAACCAAGGCTCATCCGATCACTTGGCAATTCCTCAGTTATCAAGTCAGACAAATATTCATAATTATGCTCCTTATTTACTTCGCGTCCTCGTTCTAATTCCACGTCTTGCTTTCGCGCTCGCGTTCATGACACTATTCACGTTCATGATCGTATTTTGGTTTACGCTTTTACGTTCATTTCTTTTCTCATTATGGGTAGTTTGCAAGAACTTGAGAGATCAGACCCAAGTTTAGTATAACTCCCTATCCTCAGATAGACGTTTCTCGTCATAATCTATGTCTCACCTTCTAGCGTTTGTCGTTACCGCCATTATATTCTATGATCACGATATGTTTCACATGTCATGTTCATTCCACGTTCCTCATATCATGATCAAGATATGTTACACGTATCAGGGATCACGATATGTTTACTCATACTACGCTCGCCATATCTCCACGTAGCACGTTCAAAAATTTTCACGTATCACGTTCAAAATTTTTCACGTACTACATTTCTATATGTCTCGCGCGTCGTTGCTAGTTATCGGTTAAGTTGGATTGTTTTGCACCATAATGTTTCAGTTACTCTTACACGTTAATTCTTATTCCTCGATCGAATTTAGGGGATCTACCTTACGTTGATAACCAAGAACTTCTTCGTATTCCAAGTCAAGGTCAGGAGGACCAAGACTTATCATTCGTGTCAAGATCTTATAAGGAACTGTTCCAAGAGGGAAGCCACTTGGAAACGGACAAGTTCATCCGGACTTCTTATCCATTTTCTCTTATCAATTAGATATGTCCTTTCAGCCACGTCACGTTCCATGTCCTTTTAAGACATGTCACGTTTCGCGTTCTTTCTGCCAGGTCACCTGCATGTTAATTTATCTTACATACCTTCTTAGTTTGATTCGGGTGTGTTTCTCTTTCAGTGACGTTATCTATAATTCGGGGATGAATTATTCTTTTTAGGGGGGAAGAGTTGTAAAACCCGCATGCTTCTACCATGCATAGTACCCTTAGGATCGTACGTACTAGATTAAAACTTTCCTAATATAGCATGATTACGATTACGTGTTAGGAGTTTACGTATTACGTACGTGTTAGAACACGATAAGTATTTACTATGCACGGTCACGTAATAATTATTTAATGATAATTAATCACGAACATGCGATCATGAAATCATGAACGTAATTAAAACACGAACTATTATTAATTACGTATATATATTTGTTACGAGCGTAATTAAATATATTAGGTCACGGTAATTATTTAACGAGAACACACAAAACGCGAACACAAATAAACACGAACAAACACGTAAAACACGAACACGAGAACACACTTATTAATTAGACACGGAAAATGATCGGGTTACCCCTTGTGGGCCCCATTACCACGAAATTAGGAGGGAGGATGGTCTTAGCCCATCAATTTTTCACTAAAAGGGGTTAAATAATTTTTCACTACTCATTTTTCATTCACAGAAGATTTTAGAAAAAACCCTAAAACCCTCCTTCCCTTCTTCTTTGTGCCGCCACCCTAAAACACCACAAGGAGGTGATTTTTGATCTTTGATCTTGAAGTTTTGGTGATTGATCGTGTTTGTTCTTCGTCCTCTTGATCCACGAATTCGGTAAAACCTTTTTAAGCCTTTTCTTTTGATTTAATCTTTTTATAAATTATGAACATGAGATGTTTTTACAAAAAACATAATAATTAAGCATAGATCTAACATGTTTTGGTGTTAAATAAAATCAAGAGGTTGTTTTTAAGGGGTGTTTGTTTTGGCCGCAGGCTGCAACCGAACCCGAATGGGTTTTGGTTTGCCAAGCCGACCACCACCAAGACCATATGGTCTTGGTTGGTGCGTGTGGGTCCCACGGCAGCAAGGTAAACACGGGGTACCTCGAGTTGTTTCGGGGTACGGTGTCGATTTCATGTCCGGTTCATGTTTTTAGCATAGATCCGGTTCATGGTGTATGTTAGTTTTTTTTATGTTTATGAACTTATGTTATATTAAATTAATAAAATGATGTGATTAATTAACATGACTTAGGTTATTTAATTATTAATGATCATGAAATTATTTTAACCTAAGTATTTATATATTTAAGACTTATAATTAATTAATTATTTTAAAACCATGGATATAATTAATTAATTAACATGACTTAGGTTATATTATTAACATATAATAATACATATTTTAACCTAAGTATTTAACTTATTTAATTAAAAACATGTTATACTTTAATTAAATATTATAACCTATAGTTTAATTTAATTACATGAAATAATTATTAAACTATACATTATATCATAGGACTTAGAAAATAATCATGAAAACACTTAGGCTTATATACTTAGCTTATTTAACCAGCTTATTTCTAATTATGGAAACTTTCTATTTTTAGAAACTTAATTAAATAAGGCAGCTAATTTATTTATGGAAACCAGCTATTTTTAGAAACTTATTTATTTCAGGCAGCTAATCTATTTATGAAAACTTATTTAATTAAGGCAGCTAATCTATTTATGGAAACTTTCTATTTTTTTGAAACTTATCTATTTTAAGCAGTAAATCTATTTTTGGAAACTTTCTATTTTTGGAAACTTTCTATTTTTGTAAACTTTCTATTTTTGGAAACTTTCTATTTTTGGAAACTTTCTATTTTTGGTAACTTTCTATTTTTGGAAACTTTCTACTTTTGGAAACTTTCTATTTTTGGAAACTTTCTATTTTTGGAAACTTTCTATTTTAGGAAACCTGCTATTTTTGGAAAGTTACTTATTATTACACAGTAAGTATAATAACACATGAGATACTAGAAATACTTAATCAGATTAAACAAAATATAAGATTTAACACAGTTTAAGGCTTTAAAACAGTAAAACATGATAAGAGCACATAAAATAAGCTAAGACATGACATAAAACCAACTTTGTACTTAGTAAGCAGATGCTTATTCATGTACGTATTTATGTAGCACCAGTGATTCGAAAGTAGGATTCTCGCAGTTCGTCTTTCTCATTCACTGGACATAAGGTACGGATTCCCGTCCTTTCAGTATGGACATTCTTTCCTTATTAGGATTCCCCATATTCAGCCAACTGTTTTCCCGTAGTATAAGTTATGAGTTTGATTGCTTATGTTTAATTAAGATTACCTATAGCCATATACATGCATGACCAGTTTCACCTAGTTATGGAGGTACCATAACCATAACATTAGAGACACTGATGTTATGACTTCACCACGGCGGAGTGATTGCTCGTGGCGTCCCTTCAGCTTTTGGCCATTTATATTATATTTATCATGTGGGGCGTATGGGTGCATCCTAGTTACATGTTTTATTCAGGATTTCATGGTGAATGTGGTGTGTGCCTTGCATCCTTCACAAGGAGCTGATCCCTCCTACCCAAAAACCAGTATATTAAATTAGAGGCAACCCCTCTAATTTGCATGATGAGGTCACCCCTCCAAGTATTCATGCACGGTGGATTTTCATGACCTATATTGGCTAATGGTAAAATATGTTAAACAGTTTTCATAAGATAAACATAAGGCTTTTCAAACTATAAAACCAGTTTTATGAACATGTTCCAGGTTTTCCAGGACTTATGCATTTCCGTTGCTATTAAGTCTTTATTATGTTTAGTCATTTATACTATGTCTATATCCGTGCACTGAGCGTTTTGCTCAGCCGTTACTTTCCTTTCCATGTCCCAAAATGGCAGGTACCCTAGGAAAGACTCGAGCATTTGGAGGACGTGCATAGGATGGAAGCTGCTAGAGACTTCTTTTCCTTTTGCCTTCATATATTTATGCTTGTGTAGTCTTTCATTCATTTCTTTTGCTTTATTATGTTTTGGGCTTATGTTTGGGAACCGATGTTTGATTCTGGTTATCCCTATGGTCATGTAATGTTTTATACATTTATCCTTATATGCTTTAATGACACGCCATAATTACGTGTGACATTTCCATTACCAAAATGGGGTGTTACATCTTTAATCTTATGGTTTTGATGTGGTGGATGTTTTAGCTTATTGTGATTGTTGATTTATTAGTTTTTAGCTTGTTTTTAATTAAGTGGATTTGGTAGATTAATATTTTTAATTAAAAGTTGATTTTAAATATTTTGATTATTTGGTGTTTTTATAATTTTTAATTCGTGGCTTATTTAGTTTTTCTTAAAATCAATTTGGTTTTAGTTTTGGTTAATTGCTTATTTGGATTTTGCTTATGTTTGGCTTATTTTTGTTTCCCCCGTTTTAGGATCTGCTGTTACTGATATTATGCATTTTCCTTATCTTCGGAAAAGGGTTTTAAAATTCCGAATATAGCCCTTTTTCCGAATTAAGCCTTTATCCGAAAAACCTTCCTTTTTCCGAAAATAGGGCCTTTATCCGAAAGCCACTGTTCTTTTTTTCCCGGCAAGAAATTATTCCGAAAAAAGTTTTTATTCCGAAAATTTCATTTTTTCCGAAAATAGTATCTTTTTTCCGAAAATGTTGAATATTCCAAATTTAGTGTATTTTTCCGAAAAAGTGCATTATTCCGAATTTAGTGTATATTCCGAAGAAGTGCATTATTCCGAATTTAGTGTATATTCCGAAGAAGTGCATTATTCCGAAATTAGTGTTTATTCCGAAGAAGTGCATTATTCCGAAATTAGCGTTTATTCCGAAGAAGTGCATTATTCCAAAATTAGTGATGAGACTGCTTTTATACATAGTCTCATCGTCCAAAATGGGCTTAAAATGTATTAAATATCATGAAATATGCCAAATATGCTTGTGTTTGTTACATTTGTATTTTAGGTACGGATATTGAGAAAATGACAAAAGATCACAAGAAACAAGCAAAAACGAACACGGGAAATGAAGCCGCACAATGAACCATGCCCTAGTGTTGATTTTTCCAAGAATAACCCTTGAAGAATTGAAGATTATGCAAGAAGGGTCCTCCAATATTGAAGAATTGACACTTTAAACCCTTGTTTATTCATAATTACAAGTTTGGTCCTTAAAGTTTGTCAAATTGCAAAAAGGACCCTCCACTTTGAAGAATTGGCCAGAATGGTCCATCAAAAATGAATACTTGTCAATAGTCCTCCAAGAAGTCAATCATACAAGTCAAGACCATAATATTTGAATAAAATGCCAAAACAACCCTTCAAGAATCAAGAATTGGCTAGAAATACCCTTGAAATACTTTTTGAAAAGTATTTGGGGCAAAAGTATGAAGAGTAAAACTTCATTATAAAGGAATTCGGATTTTTGACTATTTAAAAGAGAAATGAAAAGAGATGGAAAGAAAAGGGGTTAATCATGGCAGACAAGAGAACTTACCTAGGCCAACCAGTTTGTGACACCTGTTGATGCAAAAGTTGGGTGATCCATGCTAGACCCGAATTAGACTTAATTCGGGTTGGCTGGGCTCCGGCTCCTGCACCAAGTGAACTGTTTGGTTGGGATCCTGCACACTAAACAACACGCGTTAGGCTTACCGTGGGAATGTTTCCCACGATTAGACTCCGGCGTGAGAGTAAGTAATCGGTTAGGGTTTATATGAGTTGAGTGAGTTTGAGAGTATAGAACGTAATACCTTTGTGGAACCCTTGAGGGTTCCTTTTATAGGCAGTGAAACCCTAGTGGGCTGTCACTGATACTTCGGCCCCAAGGAAGGGATAAGCACCAGAATTAGATTGATTGTTATCTTCTACTTATGGTGAGTGAATATCCTTTTCTTTGGGATGAATCATATTCAGAGATAGAATATGATTCTGTCTAACCTGTACCGGCCATGCCGGGCCGTGGGCCGCACACGTGTGTGCGGTTACTGTTCATCCAAGCCCATAAGCTTAAATGGCATTATTCCCACCCATCTGTGATGGGCCGCATACGGGTAGTACCCGTGGGTCGGGTTCCTGACCCGGCTGGGGACTATACGTCATCATGTCCCCCCAGTCTAGTTGTTACAGTCATAGGCGTAACCTCTAGACTATCAAGATGCTCTCCGGACATACCAAGAAAGACCTAGGGAATGAAAAAATATTGAAAATTTTGCTTTGGCCGCACGTGGCTGCCCGCCTTAGGAATATTATCCTAATAGCACCTCAGCCGCACGTAACGGCCGAGACAAATTAAATATAGCATTAAATATGGTCTTACGTAAGACCGCATAACCCGACACAAGAATAATTGCATTAATGATAGTCAACTGGTCAGCCGCACTTCTGCAAAAGTGCACCATTAATGCCCACCATTGAGCCACGTAAAACTGCCAAGAAGTGACCCGTGGGCCCCTTCTGATTTTGCAGAAGTGTCAGAAATCCCATCCGTTGGATAGGCGTGGTGGCCTACACGTGTCAAACATCCACGTTACCTCGGAAACCAAGGCAACCCTATATAAGAGTTGGTGTGTGTGTTTGTTACACACACAATTCATCCTTCCTTCCGCCATTGTTATTTTCAAGCTTCAACCTCCAAAACTTTGCCTTCGATTCCACGGATTTCCTCCGCCGCAGGTTAGATCATCACGCCGTTCAAAACCTTTTTATAAAACATGGTAAAGGACAACCCACTTATCACGGATATCCTTAACGTGATGTCGGCGGAAAAATACATCGACTTTCTGTCGAAGTATTACATTCCCGAAAGCGTACACCCCACCTATCCAGGTGAAGGTGAGGCAATTACGGATGCACCGGCGGGGAAAATAGGCGTGTACACGCGCCTATTTGATTCGGCCAACTACCGTATCCCCTATCCAAATTCTTGGTAGATCTGCTATTGTAATACGACTTCCACATAACCCAGCTACACTGCATAGGGGCGTGTAAAATCAATCAGTTTTAAATTACATGCCATACCTGCGGAGTGACTCCAACCGTGAACCTATTTAGGGCTTTTTACTTCCCCCAGCTAGTGAATGGGTGGCTATCGTTTAAAAAGCGACCCAGGAACGCCCCCATGACGTATAGGAAGCCGTTAGACTCCCTTAAGAACTGGTACGGCCATTACTTCTTTGTTGACGAGAAGGTATTCCCTACTCCTTTCGTACTCAAAACCAAAGCACCCAAAGATTTTCCGCCCAAATCCAAAGACTATAGTAGCAAAGACTTAAAAATACTAGATACCCACCGCACAGAATTCCATAGGGGGTTGCCGGAACACTTATGGTGCTTAGTAGGAATAAGCCGGCGCTACTTTGGGAGGGATGACTTATATCCGTGCTTCCTGACGGAACAGGGAGAGGGTAGGTTTACTTATACCTTGTAAATGTGAAGTGTCATGCGTAATTTTAGAACCGCACTAACCCGTGTATTTATAAATGTCCGCAAAAATGAATCTACACGGATTAATACGTCAGGGCGACCCAATGAAGGTGCCTGAAGGGTTCCGTCCTCTGAAGGAGAACGAGCTCCCCCTGCTCGATGCGACCGCCGACCGCACCATTGAAGAGACGTCCGAGCAAAGATCAGATGAAGGGGAGCCTATCATCGAGAAATCCCCATTGGACTTTCATAATGAGGATGGTGGAGAACTACTGTTGGAGGGAACCGCGACCCACCAGGAAGATGAAAACGATTTCCTCAACGAATACACCACTCAAGCTTCCGGGTCCGCCCCGCTCACATCTACGAAGAGAAAGACCACCAGGAGGGTGGCAAGGAAGATAGGGGATGAGGCCGGGGCCTCGAATGCTCCCCCAAAGAAGCTGAGGAAGGACCATCCGCAGTACTAGGAGGGAAGTGGTACTGCGACTGCCCAGGCCAACCCTACCCCACATATGGAAGAGCAAATATGGCGAGCTACCCATGTGAGCGCCGTAGCTCCTACCGGACCAGAACCTTCAATTGGCACCACGTAAGTACACTTCGTATACCAGTCGCACCATTTTGCTTGCGAAATAGATAATGCCTAATCAAAATTTCCCATGTCAATAACAGGGCGGATTCGTCGGCCGTAGCCCAAGAGGAAGGAGTGGAGAAGAATCCATCCCCCGCACCATCAAACAGACCCCCATCCCCTGCTGCGACACACGCCGAGGAGCCACTCCCCGAAGGGCCAGAAAACAGTCTGCGCCTAGCATGGAACCTATCAAGTCTAACAAGGTTGGAAGCGGAATCTGAGTGTTCAGAATTCATTGAGCACATTACCCCGCCAGCCCTTGCACAAGACTTAGATGAGCTGGATCATGAGTCCCTTCTGGAGCAGTTTGACATGTCGTCCGCGCATCAAGTGACGGTGGGAGCCGCTCTAAGACGCCGCTTGATCAAGGCCCTGGCTAATGTGAAGCGGGCAGATAAAAAGATAGCTCGCCGCGAGGCAATGGTCATGAAGAACGAGAAGACCATCGCGTCCTTGCAAGCAACGCTGGTGACAGCCGAGGCTACAGTGAAAGAGCAAGCTACGGCCGAGAAAAACGCATTGCCGAGCTCGAATCCCTTGTAGCCGCATCAAATGAGAAGGTATGCTTTCGAAAACTTTATACAAATACTCTTGCCTTGATTTTTATTCGACCCAAGAAAAATAATATATTATCCTTGTGATAACCCAAAGTTCTATGTGCAGGTGTCTGCGGCCGAAGCTTCCACCAAGGCCGTGACCGTACAAGCTTTCAACATCGCCCAAGAGCGCGATGCGCTGAAGGATGAACTAACACATGTGCGGGCCAATTTGGAAGACCAAACTGCAACGGCGGAGGAGGATCTGAGCAAGATGGCCACAAGTTGTGCTGAAAGACTATGTCCTCCCCTACTATCCGCCATAGCTGGACGCAGGTGGATGATTGGGCAAGGAATGCGCCTCGCCGTAAGCAAGGCATGGAAGCGCCGCACCTACTACAAGCATTCGCCGGGGTCGTATCAGATGGAATCGACCGTGGTAGGCATGAGGGTCTGGTCAAGGCTGCGGAACTGATAGGTAAGAACGAAGACATCATGCAGCATCCATACCATAATCCCTTAGCTGCGGACCATATGACCGCATCGATGAATGCACTGGCGGAAATCTAGCACCCTCTCCTGGATGAGCTTGAGGCACTTAAAGACGCTCCGAATGAGGCGATAATGTCCCAGCTTACTGCGGATCCCATCCCTTTAACCTTGCCCACTTATGACTCTGCATCAAAAACGATGAAAGGTGAAAAGCTGCTTGCGGAGGCATTGGATGCGACTGCGGTCAAGGCACGAGATGAGAAGGATGCTCGCGGGGAGGCCCTTCGTGCCCTGATTGAAGAAGGAAAGAAAGACATAGGGTAATTCCTACCCCCCCTTGTAATTTATCAGCTGTAAACATTTGTGATTTATATTCGTCCCTACATGTACACGGCTAAGACATGTGTGAAATAACTGTCCTTTGTATGTAAGTCTGTGGTGACCACGGCCATTTTGTTATTTATTTGGAAACTTGTGTGTTTTTATTTTTTTAAATACCGTATACCGATATTACATGACATGTCACGTCTTACACAAAAGGAAAAAATAAATTCAAGCCTATAATTTACTAGACATGCGACGTGCGTCTTTATTATGCAAAGCACTACGTGAGTACGGCATACGGAAACTTATCACAACGTCTTGTGAGTAAGGTGTCTAGTAAGGATACATGATCCGCGCCGCTGGGGTTGCATCACTCTTACACGGCAAGTTGAATTAGTAGGTTCACTTAATCCTCTTACCCCGCCTGGAGGCGTATAGTACATGTACGGTGATTTGAATGAATGGATATGAATGAAACATGACATATTATAATAATAACTAAAATTCATATGACTAACAAAATCCTAAAAAATAATTTGCACAAAACAAGCCGTGGAGCTAGCTAGGCACCACGACATTTTATTAGAACGTTTACATTTTTTGTTTTGAACAAGAATGATAAGTCCTATGAAACAAAAGAGGAACCTAAACAAAACATAAGAAGCAAAACAGATAGAGTACATGGGTCTTCATTAAAGCCACATATAGCGAAGTACCCATGCGAAAGCCGTGGCTTTCAAAGATAGCACCTTTTGAGATTGGAGATGTTCCATGTGCGTTCCAGATCGCGGCCATCCATGTCACGTAAGCTGTACGCGCCTCGTCCTAAGGCTTCCGTGACCTCATACGGTCCTTCCCATTGAGGTCCCAGCTTTCCTGTATTCTCCGCTCGACTTGCTTCGTTAGCGCGATAGACATAATCTTCCGGTCGAAAAGAGACACCTTTAACCTTGGCGTCATGATAAGCTTTCATTTTAGCCTTGGACTTAGCCTCATTAATGGCTGCTATCTCTCTTTTTTCCTCCAACAAATCCAGGTTGATTCGTAGTTGCTCGTCGTTCGTGACGACATTAACCTCCGCCGTGCGGATGATAGGCATTCCGATTTCCGCTGGTATGACAGCTTCAGTGCCGTAGGCCAATGCAAATGGAGTATCTCCGTTGGCCGTTTTGATCATATCCTATGTGCCCATAGAACATGTGGTAACTCATCCACCCATTTGGCACTTCGCTCATCCAGACGTGCCTTGATGCCGTTTCCCAAGCTTCTATTTGCTCGTTCCACAAAGCCATTTGTTTGCGGATGCTTAACAGACGCGAAGCACCGTTTGATATTCAATGATGCACACCAGTCCTTGAATGGATTGTCCGTGAACTATTTACCGTTGTCCGAGATGATTTCTCCTGGTAAGCCAAAACGGCACACAATTTTCTCCCAAACAAACTTTTTAACTTGTTTGCCCGTGATAGATTTGACTGCCTTGGCCTCTATCCATCGTGTGAAGTAGTCCATCGCGACAATCAAGAATTTAACTCCCCCCGCGGCTACAGGGAATGGTCCTGCGATGTCGATTCCCCACTTATATAATGGCCATGGGGATGTAATAGGTGTAAGCTCCTGCTGCGGGTGTCGCAGCACTGGTCTATGCACTTGGCAATCACTACACTTGCGAATCATGTCGCGCGCATCCCTATGCATGGTAGGCCAATAATATCCTGTACGTAGGGCTCGAGCTACCACGGATCGTGGACCTGCATGCATGCCGCATATCCCTTCATGTATCTCACTGATTACATAAGTGGCCTGACGTGGTCCAACACACCGCAACCACGGCTGCAAGAAAGAACGCTTATAAAGGATACCTTCTCGAAGTTCGAAGTGCTGCGACTTCCTTCTGATGCGCCGCACCGCTTTTTCATCGTCCGGAAAGGTTTCACTAGTCAAGTAGTTGATGATCGGGGTCATCCATGTAGGTCCATCCTCCTCAACTATAGTAGCGACCTCCCGTTCTGTTATAGACTTCTCCTTGAGTATTTCCACCAAGACTTGCTTGGACAAGTGGGCGAAGCTTGTGGATGCGATCTTGCTAAGAGCGTCCGCCTTCTTGTTCTCACCTCTTGGCACCTGCTTGATGGAAAACTTGCTGAAAGCCGCGATGAGTGACTTGACTTTCTCCAAGTATCGGACCATGTTGTCCTCCTTAGCCACATATCCACCTAGAATGTGGTTCGCGACAAGCCGTGAGTCCACGTAGGCCTCAAGGTTGCGGACTCCCATTCTAGCGGCGATTTTAAACCCGCAATTAATGCTTCATATTCCGCTTCATTGTTGGTGGCCGTGAACTCAAAACGGAGGGCGTACGTAAACTCCATTCCTTCCGGATTTGTGAGGATGAGACCAGCTCCAGACCCATCCGTACACGAAGATCCGTCCGTAAATAACACCCATGGTTCTGTTGGAGTCTCGTCTTGTTTAACGGTTGGTCCTTCCTCATCCGGCTTCTCTATCAAGAAATCTGCCAAGATCTGGCCTTTCACAGCCGTCCTTGGCCTATAAGATATATTATGATCCCCCAATAGAATACTCCATTTTTGTAGCCTTCCTGCTACATCCGGTCTAGAGATGACTTGCTTTATTGGTTGGTCAGTAATGACTACTATTGGGTGCGCCTAAAAGTATCAGCGCAACCGCTTTGTAGCAAACACTAGTGCCAAAACCAATTTTTCCATAGAGGAGTAATTCAACTCCGGCCCTTGTAGTGTTCTAATTATGAAGTAGACTGGAGTTTGCACCGTATCCCTATCCGTCATGAGTACCGCACTTATCGCTCCATGAGTGGCTGAGAGATACATAATGAGTTCCTCCTTTGGCCGGGGAGCTACTAGCATAGGGAGAGATGCAAGATGCTGCTTGAGTTGGCAAAAAGCTTCCTCGGCTTCCTTTGTCCACCGGAAGTCTCCCTTCCTAATGCACTTCTTGAGTTTCTTAAATAGGGGTAATGACTTCTCTGCGGATTTGGATAGGAACCTATTTAGCCCGGCCAACTTCCCATTCAAGGATTGCACCTCCTTCCGTGTCTGAGGGGATGGCAGCTGTATTACTGCGTCCGTCTTCTCTGGACAAGGTTTGATGCCATTTGGATCAATCATATATCCAAGGAACATTCCCTCCGTTGCCCCAAACGTGCATTTCTTTGGGTTTAGCTTCATGTTAATCCTCCTCAGTGTGTCGAATGTCTCTTGGACATCCCGGAGAAGTGCATCCTCCGTATGACTTTTTATGACTAAGTCATCCACATAGACTTCCAGGTTACGGCCTATCTGCGAGTCAAAGGCTTTGTCTATAAGCCGCTGGTATGTAGCACCGACATTCTTTAGTCTAAACGGCATTTTCGTATAACAATATACGCCCT
Source organism: Glebionis coronaria (assembly GCA_025667525.1). NCBI lineage: Eukaryota > Viridiplantae > Streptophyta > Magnoliopsida > Asterales > Asteraceae > Glebionis > Glebionis coronaria. The sequence continues at coordinate 134,366,142 of CM046874.1, read as the reverse complement.
GACTAGTATGGAATGCCGTCTTTTCCGCGTCCTCCTCCGCCATCTGGATCTGGTGGTATCCTTTATATGCGACTAGGAAGCACTTAAAGGGATATCCACATAGGGATTCCACCTTCCAGTCAATCTCCGTTAATGAGTAACAATCATGTGGGCAGGCTTTGTTCAGATCCGTGAAATCCACACACATGCGCCAACTCCCGTCATGTTTTTTGACCATGACCGGATTGGATAACCACTCGTGGTAATATACCTCGCGCATGATACCTGCGTCCACTAGTTTCCGTACTTCCTCTAATATAACTTGGCTGCGCTCAGGCGCCTGGCCGCGCTTCTTTTGCTTGACTGGTTGGTACCCCTGGCGGATTTGGAGCTTATGTTCTGCTATCGCACGTGGTACGCCTGTCATATGCTTTGGCTCCCATGCGAATATATCTATATTTGCACCTAAAAGAGAGCACATGGCCCTTTTACCGCTATCCGAGAGCGCCCCCCTATGGATATCTCCTGTTCTGGATAATCAGGATGGATTTCTACCTTCCAATTGGGAGGTGGTGATCCATCCTTGGGTGGAACAGGTGGAGCCGGTGTTGTCACGGTATGACACTCGGATGCTAGTACGATTGTGTTGTAAATGGTGACGATTCCTCCCTCAATAGGGAACTTGAACATTCCGTGTGCCGTAGAAGGTACCTCCCGTATAGCCAGAATACCTGGTCTGCCTATGATCCCATTTTATGGATAATGTGAGCGTATCACCATGAAGTTCATCCACGCCGTAGTGGAGTGTTCCTCATTCCCAGTGGTTACAAGCAGACGTAGTTGCCCTATCGGCCAGAGGGTGTCTCCACTAAAGCCAGTGAGCGGCACCGTGGCTGGTACTAATTGGCTTCTTATTTCTGGCCGTAACTGCACAAAACAGTGTTCGGACAGTACTTCCGCTGATGACCCTCCATCCACATACATGCGACGAACATTGTGTGTTCCAATGCTTATCTCAATAGTGAGAGGCGCATCAATCACATCGCTTGCTGTAATGGGAGGGAATGAGATTTCCCTGCCGCGTGAAAATTTTTGGCCAATTTTCTGCCTCGTGCGGCGTTGTCTGGATTGGATCATGTATATGGTCGAAGGTTTGTCCTTTTGGGGATCCTTCTTGTCATACTTCTTGTTGTCTTTTCCATCCTTCCAATCCTTAACCAAATGCTTGAGTTTACCTGATTTGATCAGTGACTCAATGTGCTTCTTGAGCTGGATACACTCCTCCGTGCCATGGCCTTTGTCATTATGGAATTCGCAGAAGCGATTTCCTTGTCGACGGTCCGGCGGAGTCGTCATTGGGGGAGGCCTTGGAAAATTTGCCCCTTCCGTCAGCAAGATCTCCCGGTAGGACATCTTTAGGGGGGGTAAACTTATCGTCCGGCCGTCCTCCTTTATTTTGACTCTTATAGTCTGAGCCCCTGCTATTGTTTTGATTGTTTTGACCGCCCGACTGTCTCCGGGACTGGTCGTTTGATCGGTAGCCGTTTTCTTTGGAAGGGTAAGCCGCGGCAACCGCTGTTTCGCCCTCTATGAAATTTCTGACCCTTTCCATGAGATCATCATACCTTTCTGGACGCTTGTCATTGAGACGCCTGATTAACTCTCTATATGTTATGGCGTGCATGTAGTCGGAGATTTTCAGGAGTTCCGGCATCGTCTTTGTGCGTGTGCACTCGTCGTTGAAGCGTTCAGTGAAGGCTTCTGTAGACTCCCCCGGCCGTTGCTTGACAGTTGCCAATGAGACCGGATCCCTATTATACTTCTTTTGCTGAGTATAATTATTCTTGAACGCAATGCGTAGTTCTGTGAAGCTATCAATACTTCGTGGAGGGAGTCCCTCAAACCAGTCACAAGCATTGCCGATCAAAGTCGAATTGAACATTTGGCACCATATAGGCATGGGCCATCGCTCAATTTTAGCCTGCGTATCAAATATTTTGAGGTGATCATCCGGATCACCAGTTCCATCATAGGTCTTGACACACGCCGGCATGCGACGTTTGGTGTCCTCGAAGTAGTTCCGTATACGGAGGGTGAAAGGGTCTTCCCTGGGATCCGCCCATGGACGGGTGAGCCTAGGGTCATCCCATGGGTCACACCACGGGCGGGAAAGATCCTCCGCTTCTGCCTCTCGATAATAAGGGCCACCATAATACTCATCATTGTTTGGTGGTGGTGGAAGGGTACGCCTAGGTCGGTGACGCTTGGGCGGATGGTCATCCGAGTCCTCTCCTGATGGATCCGGAGACGGGGGTGGCGCCCCATCCCTCGGATGAGGACCACTCTTTTGAGAAGAGCCATGAGCCTTCTTCCCAGTGTCCATCCTATCCCACACACTTGTGCGGCGAGCGGCTTTGGTCAGCTCTCGATCTGGTCACTCGGGTGAACCGTCGGACTTCTCTCCCCCTTCTCGAGACTACGTTAGTTTCTATATGAGGCGATCTCCTATGCGCTCGAACACATTCCTAGGTTGAGGAGTTTCCTCAAAGATGCTCTGCTCTTGAGGCCGGGTTTTCCTTTTCCTCTGATTTTGGGAAGAGGTGATTGGTCCGGTATTACCAAAGTTGAGTCTAGATTGGAGGTTCCTCCCTAGATTCAGCCTTGATGTAATCCCTGGGACGATCCTATCAAAGTTCTGCGTGAGAACTCGAGTGAGATCCTCCTCGCTGAGTGGTTGGACTTCTACTTCCTCTTCAATCGATGGTCTGCGCGGCTCCTTGTTAGGAGGATTGGGCACACTCCCTGGATCAGGGTTATCCAGGGTTGAAGTAGGTGGGGGTGTTATGGAGATCGTGCTCGTCACCCCCATGGACTGAAAACCACCGCGGTTGTTTGGCCCACCCACTGGGCGGCTAGGGGATTGATTGGGGATGAGTATCCCTTCCCCTTGGGACTTCCGATTTCCAGGATTCGTGTTCCTGGGGTTAGCTTGGGGATGCCCCTTCGTCATTGGAAATTCAAGATGAGGTTTTGCTCTAGCTTAGTGTAATGGGTCCCACGGATGACGCCAACTTGTTGATGCAAAAGTTGGGTGATCCTTGCTAGACCCAAATTAGACTTAATTCGGGTTGGCTGGGCTCCGGCTCCTGCACCAAATGAACTGTTTGGTTGGGATCCTGCACACTAAACAACACGCGTTAGGCTTACCGTGGGAATGTTTCCCACGATTAGACTCCGGCGTGAGAGTAAGTAATCGGTTAGGGTTTATATGAGTTGAGTGAGTTTGAGAGTATAGAACGTAATACCTTTGTGGAACCCTTGAGGGTTCCTTTTATAGGCAGTGAAACCCTAGTGGGTTGTCACTGATACTTCGGCCCCAAGGAAGGGATAAGCACCAGAATTAGATTGATTGTTATCTTCTAATTATGGTGAGTGAATATCCTTTTCTTTGGGATGAATCATATTCAGAGATAGAATATGATTCTGTCTAACCTGTACCGGCCATGCCGGGCCGTGGGTCGCACACGTGTGTACGGTTACTGTTCATCCAAGCCCATAAGCTTAAATGGCATTATTCCCACCCATCTGTGATGGGCCGGATACGGGTAGTACCCTGGGCCGGGTTCCTGACCCGTCTGGGAACTATACGTCATCAACACCTGTCCCACTAACTCCCCACAACCAATGAGAACTCCCCATTCCTCCACATTAGCATCCCACTCACCCGGTTATAACTATTTATTTATTTATGGTTAATTACGTGCTAAACAACCCTTTCAAACATAAAACAGGATCAAAACCTTGTTCTTGGAGTTCATAATCCGATTTGGGTTTTCCTTTAATACTATGAATTAGCCCCTAATCTTTTCCAGAATCATGATTAAGGGTCTCCTAATACTAACCCAACCCATAAACTTGACACCTCACCAACCAACAGCTCACATGGGACATGCCCTGCTACAAAGGTGAGGAAGATGCCAAAAGTACCAAAGAGATCCAACGCCCCACAAACTTGCTTGCTTTCTAAACTTCACGTGGGCCATTGGATGCAATTCCACCAACTTTTCAACAACAAAACGCCAAGAAATTCACATGATCAGTCAAGGTTTTCAAAAACCTCAAGGGCATTTCAGGAACTTCTACACATTAGGGTTTACATTTTTCTTTGCTTTTCTAGAACAAATGTAGCCTATATAAGGCATTAGGGTTGTAACATTGAGCCCAGCTCTTAGTTTTTCCTTGTTCAAAGTTCTGTAAATCCCTTTTCAATATCAATGAAAATGTGTTTGAATGTTTGAAGAAATCTAAGTGCCAACTTAATTCCTTGCTTATTATTGTTACATGTTTGTGTTGTTTGAATCTTAAAACCTGTTTTTAAATCTTGTGCAAGAAATTGCCAAGTTTTCTAAGAACTTGATATTTTGCTAAGTCTTTGGTACATTCTTGGAATTTTTGGATTACAAGTGATCTAAACACCCTGATAAGAAGATTATCAAGGTGTTGAGAGCTTGTGGTTTGGAGATAATAAAGAAGTGGGTACAAAGGTTGCATTAATCAAGATTTTTCATCTTTCTATTTTATATATTTGTGCTCTAACCTTGTTGATTCTTAGCAGGGTTGTTGTGGAAGCTTGTGCCTTGTTTTGCTAGGCACATCAACTCAAAAATTCGTGAGCGTGGATGTACATTCATGAGGTTTGAGTCCTTTTACCCAAAATCTGTCAAAAATACTTGAGTTTTGTGATTTTGTGTTATGCTGTTGTTCTTGTTGTTTTTGTGGCTTAAAATTGCTTGATACTGCATAATATTGTTGTTATTGTGTTAGATTGGGCTTGGGATAAACTGAATCACACATTTACTTTGTTAATCTTGGATTAAAAAAAGTTAAGGGGTGTTTGGGTTAACTTGTTTAAGCTTGCAAATTGGATTTGAGTTATTGTTTGTTGGTTATTTGTGTTGGTATCTGATATATACTTAGTTGTATGCTATTTGCTGCAAGTTTTTGGCTTTTAAACATCAAAATCTTGATTGTGCTATAAAAGTTGGAAATCGGCTTGTTTTGACCTAAGATTTTAGAAACACATAGATTGTTTGCATGCTTAGGGATAACAAGTGATTAAACAAAGTTTATATAAACTGTTAAGAAGATTTGAGGGTTTGAAATTGGATTTGTGGTCAAGTATATTAGCAAAGTATCAAAACTGCTTGTTCTTTGTTCATCAGTAACATTTAAGTGCTTGAATCTTGATCTAAACTTTGAATCAGTGCATGAAACTAGTTTATTTGTGTTCATTTGAATTATTTATAGCTTGTGTATGCATTTGGTGAAGTTTGGCTGGCTTATTCTTGCTTAAATTGCTTATTGTTGAAAACTGCTTGTTGTTAATATCTGGTACATGTTTGTGGATCTTTTGTTTAATATGTGCTAATTGGCTGGTTGAATTTGTGATATTATTGTTGTTATTGACTCCTTGTGATTCACTGATCACTTGGGTGCCTTTGCTTAACCTGGATCCAACAAAAAGTCACATAAGACAAAAAGTCAAATTGGTCAAGCAATGGGAACTCCTTTCCCCTGTTGCTAGCCACTGCTAGTGTTAAATATCAAACAGCTTATTCATAAGCCATTTTGGCTTATCTAGACTTGCAACAACTTATTTTTTGTGATAGATCTTCCTTATTTGACCCATTGAACTTAACTGGAGCATATTTGGGTTTGACTAGAAAACCAAACAGTTTGACTTTTGCATAAGTTCTTGTTTGCTTATTCCAACTTATTCTTTGTGCTTATTGGAAAATTTTTTGATTATTTTGCTTAATTAAGTCATTTAAAACCTTTTGCAACTTGAATCAGCACTTGAGGTAGCCTAGAACTCAAAAACGACTATTTTGTCGTTTTGTGAAGAGAGCTTTGGCTTATTTCAGGCTTATTTCTTGTACTTTTTCAAAATTTCTTTTCACAGATCTCTTTGGTAACTCAAAAGAAGCTTGTGTGTCAAATTAGAGCTTATTGAATTAGCTTATGGCTTAATGGGCCCAAAAGCCCATTAAGAATAAGCTGTTGACTTATTAAGTTGCGATAAGCACATTTTCAGCTTTTGGGCCTTTAGAGTTTTGTTCTTAAAATCAAATTTTAAGTCAGATAGGAAGTTTTGGGCTTAATTGGATCACTTTTGCTTATTGGGCCTAAATTAAGCCCATTAAGGGACTTTTTTTATTTTAGCCCATTTTAAGGCCCAATAGGGGTATTTTGGTAATTTCAAGTTCATTTTTGTGTTATTTAGGTTAAAATAAACTAGTTTGCAACTTTTTAGAATTTTTTATAAATTTTGGATTTTTAATATTATTTTATCATTATTTTATTATTAAGAATTAAAATTTAGATTTTTGCAAGCTTTTCATTTTTCCTAGTTCAAATACATTAACTTAGGAATTTTAAAATTTTTAGATTAATTTTAGTGTCATTAGATTAATTTTTAGAATTATTTTAAGTTTTAATAGTTTTTAATCATTTTTAAATAGTTTTAATTAATTTTAAAATATTCATAAATAGTTTTAAATTTAGTTAAGTCATTTTGATTAAATTGATTTTTTGGGCTTTTTGTTAATTAAATTGATTTTTTGGGCTTTAATTAGCATTAAAAAACTAATATTTAATTAAATAAAAGGTTTGAGTGATTTTTGATTTTTTGTAAACTCTAATTACATTTTATAGGATTTATTGCAATTTTTTAGGAATTTTTAGATTAAATTTTAAATTTCGTCATATTCTATAGTTTTACGTGCACGACTTCGTCTTAGTGTAATTCATAATCGTAACCGTCATCCTTCTATTCTCTTTTCTTATTTTTCTTTCTTCATAAAAATAATCACAATCATTAATCAATTCTTACACAACAAACTTGCCTCCTTGGGAAACGAACTTGAACTTAATTTGGTCATTAGTGCTTGGTTTTCCTAAACTGACACCTAATACTTGCCACTTTTACGTTCTTTTCCTAAAGGGTAGTAAAATCACTACATCAATTTTGGCGCCGCTGCCGGGGAGGCGTGTTGTTTTTTGATTTAAATAATTGTTGTTTTTGTATTAGCCATAATATCTATTTGTATTAGTAGCACCCTACTAATACGTATTATCGGTTTTTGTTTTTTTTGTGTGAATATTACTATATTGTATACGTAGAACAATAAATTCACAAGTACTCCAAAAGTGTGAAAGCACAACCTTGATTCGGGATTTCATCACTCGATCATGGTATTCAAATCTCAAGCAAAAAAAAAAAGGCAAAATAGATAATTACTTTCGTGAAGCTTAATTCTGAAAAACACAAACTATAAGGTGGGTATAAGGCGGGTATTATAAAATATACCCTAAGGAAAAAGGCTCTTAAGTGCTTCGCGCCGCCTCGTTTCCCCGCTTGCTTGTGCGTGTTTAGGTTAAAAAGGGCTAATCGAGGGTTTGCCAACCAAAGTATTATCTAAGTATCATATATATTTTCTTGGTTTCATTTGATTAAACCCTCTTGAACGTTTTGGTGTTCCACCAACGTTCTAAAGTCATCGAAGGCGTTCACTTCAGGTGATCGTTTTCATTCGTTGAGGCTCCTTTAATCAAGAGATTTGATTTACGGGAGAGATTTGTAGATTTTTGTCTACTTAATACAATCACAAAATCCAAAAAAAAAGTAAAAACAATCAAAAACCACAAAAAATTGGAAAAATTAAAAACACCAAAAAGAATCTTTTTTGCTCATCCGCACGTTGTACGTGACGTTTATGCTTACTCGTAATCAAGCAAAAGGTGCACGTAAACGAAAAAACCGAAAGGAGACCACACCAAACCTTTCTAGTGAGGAGTCTCCTATTGAAAAACCTATCGTAGAAGAAGAACCAATCATGGCGAATCGAACTATGATGGAGTTACTTCAAGCACCCACTGAGGGTTATGGAGAGGCTATTGGGATTCCCGCCATCCTTGCGAAGAATTTTGAAGTGAAAACGGGTTTGTTGTCGATGAACCAAAACAACAAATTCTGTGGTGATGAAAAGGATAACCCGCACAACCATATCCGCCAATTCAATCGCCTTACCGCCACTTGCAAGTTTAAGGATGTTGCTAATGACTCGATTAAGATGATACTTTTTCCGTATTCCTTAGCGGGGCCCGCTAAAATTTGGTTAGAGAAAGAGCCACCCAATTCTATATTGACGTGGAAGGATCTCGTTTCAAAATTTGTGAACCAATTTTTCCCGCCCTCTAAGACTACGCATTTGAAAAACGAGATTTCAAAATTTTCACAAGAATTTAATGAGAGTTTTTCTACGGCTTGGAATCGGTTTAAGGAAATGTTACATGAGTGTCCTCATCACGTTCTTTCCTATTTGCATCAAATTGACACGTTTTACAATGGGTTGAATGATCATGAGAGAGATTATCGTAATGCCGCCGCGGGTGGTAATTTTTTGTGTTAAACGGTTGAGGAAGCGTTGTTGCTTATTGAGAATAGATCTAAGGTGTATAATCCTCGTAACACATCGAGTGTTCGTAAGTCTTCGTCTTTGGCTTCACCTTCATTGTCCAATACCATCGATGCTTGCCAAATTGAGGCGAACATTGAAAACAAAATCCTTGATAAGCTTAAGGGTCTTTTAATTGAATTCAAAGTTGGTGAACAAAGTGCTCCCGCTACGGCTAAAGCGGTTGAGGTTTCTTGCATGTATTGTGGTGGAGGTCATGATTTCTCCGAGTGCATTACCAACGGTGGTAACACTTCGAGTGCCTACGCGGCCACGGGAACTTACAACCAAAACGGTCAAGTTACCCGCTCTAATCAAATGACTCCACCGGGTTTTGCTCCCAATCAAAATGCTAACAACAACTATCGAAACAATCAAGTTGGTTTCAAAAACAATTACAAAGGGAACAACTATGGGAATCAAGGGGTTAATAACAATCAAGTTTCAAACAAAAATCAAAACAATGATTTTCAAAACAACAACAAGGGTTTGCAAACTTTGAAAGATCTTCCAAATGAATTTGTTGAATACGCAAATGGAAACGATGCTAGGTTTGATAATATTCAAAGAGAGATCATTAGCCTAAGATCAGAGCTTAAGAATGACTTGAAAAAGGAGTTGAAAAATGAGTTAGCAAATGAGCTTAAGATCCATACAAACAAAATAGAGGGAAATGTAACTAGGTTACAACAAAACCAACAAAAAATGGAACAAGGGCAACATGAAATATAACAAGAGATGCTTAAGGCCGATAAGAGGCAATCTATGTTTGAGGATAAAATTTCATCCATGTTTGAGGCTATAATGTGTAAACCGTCTTCGAGTAGTCTTCCTAGTAACACCGTATCTAACCCTAAAGGAGAGATGAAAGTTATTACCACACGAAGTGGTAAGACACTTAAGGAACCGACTCCTCAACCAATTACTCCAACGGTGGAGGAAATTGAGGAAGAACCCGAGGTGGTGGTCGAAAAGAAGCATGTCCCAATCCCACGAAGTACCGCTCATACCACACCTACGGTTGACCCATTACCACAATTGGAACCCGAGATTCCAAAGGCTATGCCTATGCCTCAACACACACCACCTTTGCCCTATCCATCGAGACTTAGAAAGGAGAAACGTCAAGAGCGCGACAATTACCAATTTGAGCTTTTTATGAAAATGTTTCGTGATGTGCATTTTAATGTGAGTTTTGCCGATGCTTTGGTCATGATGCCTCGATTTGCCACTAACTTTAAGAGTATGTTGAACAACAAGGAGAAATTGCAACAATTGTCTAGTTGTTCATCGGTTTATCTTAACCGCATACCTTAAAAAGTCGGTGATCCCGGTAAATTCTTGATTCCACGTGCAATCCAAGATATAGAAGAATGCTATGCCTTGGCCGATCTTGGTGCTAGTATTAACTTGATGCCACTTACAATCTTCAAGCCGCTTAATCTTCCTAATCTTACTCCTTCACTAATGTCTATTGAATTGGCCGATCATTCCACTATTCCTGCATATGGATTGGCCGAAGACGTTTTTGTGAAAGCGGGAAAGTTCTATTATCCGGTAGACTTTATCGTTGTTGATATTCCCACAGATCCTCAAGTTCCTCTTATCTTAGTTCGTTCGTTTTTTTAGATATGTCTATGTCTTTAATTGATGTGCATGCTAGAAAGATCACCTTACGTTTCAACGACGAGGAAATTGTTATAAACGCAAATCAAAATTCTCCAATTTCTCATGTTTATTCCGTCGCAACCATAAACCTCGTTGATATGATCGACGTTGTTTGCGAGGAGTTTTCACAAGAAGTTTTAGGTTTTGGTGACGATGAAAATAGTGGCAATCCCACTACGCTTGATCCCATCCTTGATAATTCGACACCAACCTTCACTCCATTTGAAGGTGGTGGTTTTACGTTGGAAGAATTCGATGTTCCACGTACTTGTGACGAAGACCTCGATAACGATGAGGACTTCTCGATTATCAAGGATTTTCTTAACGATTTCCCATTTCCTCTACCCGAGGAGGTTATGAGTATCGAGCCCAAATCTTCAATTGAGGAACCACCAATCCTCGAGTTGAAAGATTTACCTCCTCATCTTGAATATGTATTTTTGGAGGAGGATGACAAGTTGCCGGTTATTATTGCGAAAGATCTTTCGAATGATGAAAAAACCGCACTCGTCAATGTTCTAAAGGACCACAAAGGGGCAATTGCGTGGAAATTATCTGACATTAAGTGGATCGATCCCAAATTATGTACCCACAAAATCTTAATGGAGGAGGACTACAAACCCGAAATCCAATGTCAAAGGAGGGTGAACCCCAAAATTTACGACGTCATCAAAAAGGAAGTCCTTAAACTCCTTGACGCGGGAATGATTTACCCTATTTCCGATAGCCCTTAGGTGGGTCCTATTTATTGTGTCCCTAAGAAGGGAGGAATGAATGTTGTGCCAAACTATGCCAACGAGTTAATTCCAACTCGACTCGTGACCGGTTGGAGGGTGTGCATCGACTATCGTAAGTTGAACGAAGCCACTCGTAAAGACCATTTTCCCTTGCCCTTCATGGACCAAATGTTGGAGCGTCTTGCGGGAAACGAGATCTATTGCTTTTTAGATTGTTTTTCCGGTTACTTCCAAATCCCCATCGATCCTCGTGATCAAGAAAAAACTACGTTTACGTGTCCATATGGAACCTTTGCCTATCGTAGATTGCCATTCGGATTGCAATGCACCGGGAACCTTTCAAAGGTGCATGATGGCTATTTTTCATGATATGATCGAGAAGACGATGGAAGTCTTTATGGATGATTTTTCCGTGTTTGGTTGTTCGTTTACTTCGTGTTTGTCGAATATTGAGAGAATGTTGAAACGTTGTGAGGAAACCAACCTTGTGCTTAATTGGGAAAAATGTCATTTCATGGTTAAGGAAGGAATCGTCTTAGAGGACAAGGTCTCGAAAGCGGGGATTGAGGTAGATAAACTAAGGTAGACGTCATCGCCAAATTACCTCATCCCAAAACCGTTAAGGGAGTTAGGAGTTTCCTAGGCCACACGAGCTTTTATCGTTGATTCATCTAGGATTTTTCAAAGATTTCTCGACCTATTACACATCTCCTCGAAAAAGATGCTCCTTTTGTCTTTAACGAAGATTGTGTACGAGCCTTTGAAATCCTTAAGAGGAAACTTACCGAAGCTCCCATTCTTGTTGCTCCCAATTGGAACCTCCCCTTTGAGCTTGTGTGTGATGCTAGTGACTACGCTATTGGAGCCGTATTGGGGCAACGTCATGAAAAGCACTTCTGGCCTATTCACTATAGTAACAAGACGATGACCGAGGCTAAACATAAGTATACTACAACGGAAAAGGAGTTCCTTGCCGTGGTGTATGCATTTGAGAAATTCCGACCTTACCTCGTCTTGACTCGATGCATACTGTATACGGATCACTCGGCTATTAAGTAACTGATGGCTAAATGATTTAATGGTTTTGTTTTAATGGAGGTTGCATATGTGTACTCAATCGTTCTCGGTATCTAATCGAATTGATCATGATTTAGGGTGGAATTATTGGTGTTGGTCACTAAAAGCGGGAGCTTTTGATTATCTAAGTCTACTAATAATATAAACGTAAAAGCTATTAAAAATAATACAAGAACGTCTAACCTTGATTGCTTGTCCAGAATGAATGCTGCGCACTAGAACTTGGTGCAAGAAACTAAAAGTGATTGTCTATTTTAAAATAAAAGTGAAGATATAAATGTCGATGAGTAAAAATGAAAACTTTAATAGTTAAACTAAATATTAAGACTTAAAAGATAAATGACGAAAAATTATAACTTTAAAAGTAAATTTGAAACTTAAAACTTTATAAAAATGTAAACTTTATAAAAACGTAATCTTGAAAATTGAGCTAAGTTAAAATGATTAAAATAATACATAAGAAAAATGACGGGAAAATTAAAGTTTGAAAATTAATTCGGGAAACTAAAACTGAACATAAGTCGGGAAACCAAATTTTGAACCTAATCCGGAATGTGAAATCTCAACCTAGTTCGGAATGCCAATCCAACACTTAATTCGGAATACCAATCCAACACTTAATTCAGAATGTGTGTCTTTAATGTAATTTGGAATATGCAATTCCTGACCTAATCCGGAATCTGTTGCTTGTACATAATCCGGAATCCGGATTCAATACTTAATTCGGAATCTAAAACCCTAACAGTATTCGGAATACAAGAAAAAGGTTTAATCCGGAATCCATGACCTAGAGACAATTCAGAATGCTGATTCTTTGTCTAATTCGGAATCAAGTTTGAAGACTTAATCCGGAATCCATGTTTGACATGTAATTCGGAATGCTGACCCAACACTTAATTCGGGAAATGGAGTATTGCACTTAATTCGGAATGTGCCCAATTCAAACTTAATTCGGGAAAAATGAATCAACACACAATTTGGGAAAAAGCAATAAGCACGTGAGTCGGAATAATGGGGTTTGCATGTAATTCGGGAAAAGAGGGTTTAAGGAACCCGAATTAACTCAAAATAAGCAAAATAAAAATAAGTGCTTACCAAAACTTTAACCAAATCAAATTTTAGAAAAATCTAACAAGACACAATTTAAAAACTTTTAAGAACACTAAATTATCAAATTATTTAAAATCACTTTTTATAAAAATATTAATCTATCAAAATCAATTTATTTTAAAAACTAGAAAAACACAAAAATAAGCAAAGTACTATAATCTAAAAACCTCAAACACACCAACTCAATAAGCACAATCCAATAAGCAAATCAACCACACAATCAACAAGATAAAATCAACTACATGATTAAAAAGATAAAACAATAGATTATGGTTAAAAAGGTGGAATGAGAATTAATTCAAAAGCTTGATTAAATTGAAGATTAAGATCCAAAATTACAAGATTAAGATTAAAGATTCATAAACTTGAAAGAAAAGCTAGAGAGAGAAAAAGTAAAACACACACAAATTACCTACTAAACTTAAAGAAAAATAAAGACTACTCCCAAATGCCATGTTTTAGGAAACTATATATAGGGGAAGAGAAAGGTGTTGTTTCCTCCTTCTTTCTTCTTGTCTTTTCCTCTTTTAAATAACTCGTCTTTCTCGACTTTGTCTCGGGATTAGTCGAATGATAAAACGAACTCGTCTTCTAATTTTCTTCTTTTAGTAGACTTGGTTCTTCGACTTTGTTAAACTTCCGTCTTTAGACTTTTTCTTCGATAAATCTTCGGAATAGGCCTTTGACTTCCATTCTTCTTGCACTTTTGACCTTTTGACTTTGTCTTTTGTCTTTTTCTTCGATAAAAGCCCGTGAAAGCCCGTGTTTTCTTCCTTTTTCATATTTTTTTCCTAAAACATAATAAAAATACAAACCACGCATAATTTCGCCTTTTACAACATTAAAAACACGTTTTGGTCTTGTGATTATTAGAAATAAGTGGTAAAACGGTAAGTGTTTTCACAATTATTAAATCCCCTACACTTGACCATTGCAATGCCCTCATGCAATGCATTAATTTCAAAGCACGATTTACATTTTTAATCATAATTAACCCACCTTGGCTTTTATTAAATACTAAACACTAAGGAAACTAAAAAGATAGAAATATATACAAAATGCTTGAAGGAAGAACAAGTAAAGAGATCGAAGACTTACATTAGGGCTTTGGTTGTCATGAATGTTTATCACCCTCAAGTTTCACGTTCCCCAAACCAAGCTTATAAACGAGATCATTGTTATTAGAAGTTAGCAAACTAACACAAACTCATGTGGCTCAATTATTCACTTAGACTCCCTTATTCCTAGGTGTATCTCTTATATTTTATTATTGTTTTAAATGATCACGAGGATGCATTGTTGACTTATTTCGATAGTTTATTTAGGCTGAAAATAAAGTAGGACGATTTAATCAATAGTTAGATAAAGGACAAAATCTTTTAAAACTGCTTCTCGGGACCTCATAAAGTTCATATCTTGGCATAACTCGCTTCATGATTTGAGACCTTTCTCGGACCGATATTTGGCAGTGACTTCATACTTCGAATCTTGAGAGACGTTCTTGAAATAATGGTATTCTCTTCATAATAGGAATTTCTTCACTTGATGTTTTTGAGAGATTCTTCATACTTAGACCACGACTTCTTCATTTTTCTCCAATCTTTATTTTGGATTTTGATATACAACGATCCGCCTCCTTTTAGGACTTGGATCTATTTATCCTCATACCTTGCTAGGGTCTTTTCGGATAGACTTCTCCATGATCTTTAGGGGAATTTTTGCTTTTCGTCGTGTGTCTCGATCCTTCATATTGATTTTTGATAAATGATTCTTCACATCACTTGGGATCTTTAGCAACAAAAAGTTGCCCTCATGCCTTGTTAGGGCCTTTTCGGACTCGCCAATCTTCGCATCCCGCTTCAATAAGTTATGCCTTAGCTATGAACTCTAATTAATACCGAGCAACTTTTAAATGATCTTGTGCTAGAAGCTAAGTAACTTTTCAAATCGTACGACCTTACTTATTGCAATTAAATTTATTAACAAGCGATGGGATAAAAAGCTCATAATTAACTCACATAAATTCATGAAAGAATACCAAACTTATAATTGACTCTATCATCTCTCGTTCTCCATAATTTAAAATCTCAAGGAATGAGACTCGTGGATGCTTAGCCAATTAAATCAAAGTTTTGGGTTTTCAAGTTGTCTCTAGGATCTTGAAACTTCTTAGACTTTTTCAAGTTTAGAATTCGCATTTTAAAGTTCCCTTGATAAACGACTTTCTAGGATCAGTTATAGGAACTTGCGAAAAGTTCTTGTTCTTAACCCGTAAGAGTTAAGACTTTCGCGTTTTAAAGTTCCCTATATAAAAGCCTAGCAAACTTGACTTATACACGTTAAGGATACTAGCTAGAGTAAACTTGGATAAGTAAACTCGGGTTGAGTCAAAAGATTCATGACGGGCCTAAGACATCTAAACTCATTAAAACTATTTTATTTAACTTTATTTTTCTCTTTTGACTTTATTTTTGAAATGAAATATATACATACGTTGACATAACAAAAGGAAAAAAACATAAAAGAGAATAAATGAAAAATACTACTAGGCCAAAATAGATCATAAAGTTTGAAAAATGTCGAAAAATTAGATTTTTCGGTTAAAATAAGGACATATTAATAGAAAACCCCACTTAACATCGATAGAAGTCCCCCTAAACTTGATATAAACATTGCCCTCAATGTTTAAGCATGTGGGAGTAAACTCCCCTACACTTAGGACATTGTGCACGTTGTTTAAATCTTGCTAAGGAAGAGACAACTATAGTGATTTCAATGTCAACATATAGGATATGAAATATTGAATCATAAGAGTTTAGGATAGAACCGGGAAGACGGGTACACGGGATCACGGGTCGTCAATATCATCAAAAGTTTTCTTTGAAGCTTTAATCCCTGCACATCATAAGAAACAAGACAACAAACACCAATGTAGCTCCCCCGTACACTTATTATAAAAACAGGTAAAGGATAGATCAACGGGTTGCCTCCCGAGAAGCGCTTGTTTTTGTTAACCGAGTCACGAGCCTGACTCGACCCAGAACTAATTCAAGGGAAACGTGGTGAGGGATGGAACCATCTCATGAGAGATGTCCTCACCAAAGTACAACTTAACACGCTGGCCATTCACTTTAAAATTTGGGCCATTTGGTTGAGAAAGCTCAATGGTACCATAAGGGAAGACTTTAGCAACGGTGAATGGACCAGACCAATGGCTCTTAAGCTTGCCCGAAAAGATTTTCACCCGAGAGTTAAAGAGTAAAACTTGATCAGCTATGTGAAACTCTCGGTTCTTAATTTTAGAATCATGAATGAGCTTGGTTTTCTCCTTGTAGATCAATGAATTCTCATAATCTTCATTCCTAAGTTCATTTAGTTCATTGAGTTGGATCTTCCTAAGATCGACGGCTTTGTTGATATCAAAATTAGCCCATTTCAAGGCCCAATAAGCCTTATGCTCCAACTCAATGGGGAGGTGGCATGCCTTTCCGTACACAAGACGATATAGAGTACAACCAATAGGTGTCTTATATGTGGTATGGAAAGCCCACAAAGCATCATCTAACTTATCGGCCCATGAGGCACGATGCTCTCCCACAGTTAGCTCTAAGATTCTCTTAAGTCCATAGTTTGAAATCACGGCTTGAACATTTGTTTGTGGATGATACGTGGTGGAAAGTCGGTGATTGACACCATACTTAGCCATGACTCGAGCAAATTGATCATTGCAAAAATGAGTCCCGCGATCACTAATGATAGCACGAGGAACACCAAATCGAGCAAATCATTGTTTCAGAAAGTTCACAACCACCCTCGCATCGCTCGTAGGTAAAGCCTTTGCGTGAACCCATTTAGATACATAGTCAACAGCTACGAGGATGTACTTGTTCCCTTTAGATGATGGAAATGGCCCCATAAAGTCGATGCCCCATACGTTAAAGGTTTCACACTCTTGGATGAAATTTTGAGGCATCTCATCTTTATGTGTCATCTTGCCTTGATGTTGGCATGCATCACAATGCTTAACCATTTCATGTGCATCACGATAAATGGTGGGCCAATAAAATCCAGGATCGAAAACTTTCTTCGCGGTGTAATTAGGACCAAAGTGACCACCGGTTGGTCCTTTATGGCAAGCTTCCAAGATTTGTAAAGTTGCGGGCCTGTCAACACACCGATGAAGAATCAAGTCAGCACATTGTTTGAAGAGATAAGGGTCGTCCCAATAGTAAGTTTTCACATCCTTGAGGAATTTCTTCTTTTGCTGGGACGATAACCCTTCGATGAGAATTCCACCCGCCAAGTAGTTTGCAAAGTCCGCAAACCATGGGGTCTCATCAAGATTGGAGTTAATAGACTTCAAGGCCTCAAAGGGGAAAGATTCATTAATCTCTTGATTTGGAAGTTCCCCTTGATAAGGATCCTCGAGTCTACTAAGATGATCCACGGCTAGGTTTTCTGCTTCCTTTTTATCACGAATTTCAATTTTAAATTCTTAAAGGAGTAAAACCCAACGAAGAAGTCTTGGTTTGGAATCTTGTTTTGTTAACAAGTACTTCAACATGGAATGATCGGTATACACAATGGTGGTGGAAAGGACAAGATAGGTGCGAAATTTTTCAAAAGCATATACAACGGCTAAAAGCTCTTTTTCGGTTGTAGTGTAATGCAATTGAGCCCCCGTCATTGTCTTGCTAGCATAATGGATTGGTTGGAAATGTTTGTTGATTCTTTGTCCCAAAACCGCTCCAATAGCAAAGTCGCTAGCATCACACATCAATTCAAAAGGTAACTCCCAATTAGGGGTAACTAAGACCAGTGCCGTAGTTAATTTATCCTTAAGAAGATTGAAAGATTCGATACACTCTTTAGAAAAGATAAAAGGAGTATATTTTTCCAAGAGGTGGGTCATCGGGCGAGCGATCTTAGAAAAATCTTGAATGAATCGACGATAGAAGCCCGCATGACTAAGAAAACTTCTCACACCCTTCACGGTTGAAGGATGGGGTAATTTAGCAATTAGATCGACTTTAGCACGGTCGACTTCTAGACCGGCTTTGGAGATTTTATGACCTAGAACAATGCCTTCTTTTACCATGAAATGACATTTTTCCCAATTAAGAACGAGACGAGTGTCTTCACGCCATTTAAGCATACGTTCTAAATTGGCAAGGCAAGTAGAGAAAGAATCACCATAGACCGATAAATCATCCATAAATACTTCCATAGTTTCTTCAACCATGTCATGGAATATAGCCATCATACACTTTTGGAAAGTCCCAGGAGCATTGCATAAGCCGAAATGCATTCTTTTGTAAGCAAATGTTCCATAAGAACAAGTGAATGTGGTTTTCTCTTGGTCTTTTGGATCGATGGGAATTTGAAAATACCCGGAGAAACCGTCTAAGAAGCAATAGTAGTCATTACCCGCTAAACGCTCGAGCATTTGATCCATGAAAGGAGGAGGAAAATGATCATTACGAGTGGCATCATTTAACTTGTGATAGTCTATGCAAACTTGCCAACCCGTGACAAGTCGAGTAGGAATCAACTCGTTGTTTTCATTGGAAACAACGGTTATTCCGCCTTTCTTAGGCACACAATGGACGGGACTAACCCATGACGAATCTGAAAGAGGGTAAATCATTTCGGCATCTAGAAGTTTAATAACTTCTTTCTTGATGACGTCATGAATTTTTGGATTAACCCTTCTTTGGCTTTGGATTACGGGTTTAAAGTCATCTTCCATGAGAATTTTATGAGTAATAAAGTTAGGATCAATTCCGCGGATATCGGAAATTTTCCAAGCAATTGCTTTCTTATGATTTTTGAGCACAGCGATAAGTCGAGATTTTTCATCCTCTTTTAAGTCCTTTGCAATGATGACGGGTAACTTCTTATTGTCTTCTAGGAAAACGTATTCAAGATGAGACGCTAAATCCTTAAGCTCTAAATTCGGAGGATTATCAATGGAAGGTTTAGTCAAATTCGGATCATCGTTTGTGATTTCCATAGGAGAAGGTGGAGAAATATGGTCCTCATTGAGAAGTTTCTTAATGGTACGAATATCTTCTTCCCAATCGGTGGGAGAATCGTCATATTTTAAGTCCACATCCCCTAAAGTTGCTTCAAGATCTTTCAAAAGAAAATCACTTTCTCCAAATGGAGTCAATCATGGAGCAATAGAGGCAACTGTCTCAACAATGGG
This sequence comes from Glebionis coronaria, assembly GCA_025667525.1. Lineage (NCBI taxonomy): Eukaryota > Viridiplantae > Streptophyta > Magnoliopsida > Asterales > Asteraceae > Glebionis > Glebionis coronaria. Next base: position 134,346,847 of record CM046874.1, on the reverse strand, counting down.
TAGAGAAGAAAGACCACTTTTACAAGCGTCTTTGAAATGTTCTTCACAAGCCTCATCAATTACGTCAATGAAATTAACGCTCTCGTATTCATAAGGTTGCTTAGAAAGTTTACCCATGTTGAAGACGATTTTGTCGTCACCAACTCTCATGATTAATTCGCCCGCGGCTACATCAATAAGAGTGCGACCGATCCTCAAGAATGGACGTCCAATGATTAATGGAACACGGGGATCCATCTCGTAGTCAACGAAAACAAAATCCGTCGGAAAGGTGAATTTGTCGACACCGACGAAGACATCTTCGGCTATCCCCACCGGATAAGCAACCGTACGGTTAGCTAATTCTAATGTCATTCGTGTGGGGACTAGCTCGGGTAGAGATAATTGTTTCCAAACACTTAATGACATTAAGTTGATACTAGCACCTAGATTGGCTAGGGCCATACAATTCTCTACCCCGGGAAAGTTGCAAGGAATGAGAAAGCGACCCGGATCACCGAGTTTGGTTGGTAATTTCCTTAATAGAATCGCGGAGCAATTCTCATTAAGTTGGGTTTGAGCAATATCAAGGAGTTTGTCATTATCACTGAGAAGATCTTTGAACATTTTAGAATATTTAGGCATGTGAGCTAGAACCTCTAAAAGGAGATGTTGAAATTCAATTGTATAAACATTATAAGAAAGTTTGAAACTTGAATATCATCCTTGTTCTTCAACTTCTCTTTCCTTAACCTTGAAGGATAAGGTATATCGGGTTGAGAAGAAGGCTTTGGAATGGAATTCTCACTCACAAATTTGGGTGGTGGAGGGGTAGAAATAGAAGGTGGAGGAATTTGTGAAGGGGACTCGCTATCCTTTGTCATAATCGCCGGTGTAGGTTTAGGAATATCGGGTTCCTTATAACCTTTTTTCCACTTCGGGTGGTGATTGCTTTCATCTCCCCTCTTGGATTAGCAACGGTGTTACTCGAAAGAGAACCCGAAGCAGAGGTTTGATTACTTGGGAAGAAACTAGCCATCATATCCCTTAAGTCATTCGTTTGACTGCTTAAAGAGTTTCTCATGTCATTCCTAAGCTCGACTCGAAGATCATTCCCTTGTTTCGCCATGTCACCTTTCAAGTTGATAATTTGGCTTTAAAGATTCTTCACCAGCGCGTCATTAGTCCTCATGTACGTTTCAACCTCTTGATTGTATGCTGTGGGTTGGTTGGGATGGGGAACTTGGTAAGCGAGTGGTTGATAAGTGGGTTGTTGGTAAACTTAACTATTTCCTTGAGGTGGATATGGGTTTCTTTGGGTTTGATATTGATTAGGAGCTCGAGGTTGGTTTTGATTGTTGCGATTGAAGTTGATTTGGTTTTGAGGAGGAAAACCGGGTGGTGAAAGAAAGTTGTTTGAACGATAACTTAGCAAATTGCGGTCACCTTGAGGACGTGCTTCATAGCCTCCCATGGAAAAGTTACCGTTAGCAGCATACACGTTTTCCGGATTGTCATGAGTAGGACAATCGGTGTATGAATGAGAACCACCGCAAATCTCACAAGAAGCTGTTACAGCTTTAAATTGTTGAAATTGGTTCGTAGCCATGGTTAAGAAATTTTTGTTCATCTCGGCTATTTGGCGGGTGAGTTCGGTTATCTCGGGGTTTGATGATGTAGAAGAAACATTGGCCCTCGGTTTATTTCTTGAAGATGCGGATGAATCCTAATTTTTGTGATGAGTGGTCATGTTCTCTATAAGCTCTCTGCACTCCTCAGGTCTTCTTTTCATAAATGTACCACCGGCGGCAGCATTAATCGTATCACGGTCAAGAAAAGTTCATCCATTGTAGAAAGTATCAATCAAAGTGACGGGGAGCATATTATGATTAGGACAACGATCGATCAATACATTATAACGTTCCCAAGCATCGAAAAGCGACTGATCGGGTTCTTGAGTGAAACCACTGATTTGATTCCTAAGGCTAGTTACCATGGATGGTGGAAAGTAGCGTGACAAAATTTTTTGGGTCATTTCGTCCCATGTATGAATTGAGTTTTTGGGAAGACAATTGATGGTTGAGTTTTTACCACTCCTTAGGAAAAGACGGCAAATTAGGGTAAGTATTAACAAGTGATTTAAGAAAACCACAAGTTATGACCCAAAGTGGGTATCGTTCTCTAGGAGGCTAGTATGTTTTGTAGAGAGATGATTAACTATGTCATTATATGATTATGAGAAATGAAAATAGAAATGAGGTAAGAAGAGAATGACGGTTACGATGACGAATTAAACTAAGACGAAAAGGTCCTACACGTAAAACCGTAAAAAGTAGCAAAACTAAAAATTAATCCTAAAAATTCCTAGAAAATTGAAATAAATCCTAAATAATTTAATTAGAGTTTACAAAAAATCAAAAATCACCCAAACCTTTTATTTAATTAAATAATGATTTTTTAATACTAATTAAAGCCCTAAAAATCAATTTAATTAACAAAAAGCCAAAAATGAGATTTTTTCAATTGTAAACCTCTAAATGACCTAACTTAATTTAAAACTATTTTTGAAAATTTTTAAATTAATTAAAACTATTTAAAAATAATTAAAAACTATTAAAACTTAAAATAATTATAAAACTAATCTAAGGACACTAAAAATATTCTAAAAATTGTAAAATTCCTAACTTAATGTATTTAACCTAAGAAAAATATAAAAACTTGAAAAATCTAAATTTTAATTTTTAATAATAAAATAATAATAAAATAATATTAAAAATCCAAAATTTATAAAAAAATCTAAAAACTTGCAAACTAGCTTAATTTAACCTAAATAACACAGAAATGAAGTTGAAATTACAAAATACCCCTAATGGGCCTAGAAATGGGCCAAAAGTCCAAACAGTCCCTTAATGGGCTCAAATAGGCCCAATAAGCAAAATGTTGTCCAATTAAGCCCAAAAGCTCCTATCTGACTCAAAATTTGATTATGAACACAATTTTTCAAAGGCCCAAAACCTAAAAATGTGAAATAAGCTGGCTTATACCAAACAACTTATTCTTAATGGGCTTTTTGGCCCATTAAGCTATAAACTGATGCCATAAGCTCAAATTAGACACACAAGCTTCTTTTGAGTTGCTTAAGACTTCTGTAAAAAGAAATTTGAAAAAAGTCCAAGGAATAAGCCTGAAAATGCAATAAGCAATCTACACAAAACGACAAAATAGTCGTTTTCGAGTTCTAGGCCACCCCAAGAGCTGATTCAAGATTCAAAAGATTTTAAATGACTTAACTAAGCTTATCAACAAAAAGTTTTCAAATAGGTTCACTCAATAAGCTGAAATAAGCAAATAAGCACTTCTTTAAAAGTCAACTTAATGAATTTTCTAGCAAAAAGTCAAAGTCAAAGTCTGATAAGCTCCAGTTCAATCAAATGGGTCAAATAATGAAGATCTATCACAAAAAATAAGTTGTTGCAGGTCTGGATAAGCCAATATGGCTTATTAATAAGCTGATTGCAAAATTACACTAGCAGGGGCTAGTTTTGGATGTTAAGCAGTGGAAACTTTTTCCACTGTTTGACTTGTTTGACTTTTTGTCTTTAGTGACTTTTTTGGAGATTCAAGTTTCACAAAGGCACCCAAATGATCAGTGGATCATAAGGAGTCAATAACAATCAAGAAATCACAATCACTAACAGCCAATTAGTACAGTTTAATCAAAACATCACCAGATATGCACCAGACATGAACAAATAAGCAGTTATGGTTCAATAAGCACTTATAACACAATTCAGCAAGCAAAACTCAACCAAATGCATACACAAGCTATAATAAACTTAAATGAACAAGTTTAAACAGGTTTCATGCAAAGATTCAAAGCCTAGCTCAAGATTCAAGCACAACAAGTTACTGATGAACACTTAACACAAGCAGATTTTACTTTTGCTGATGCACTTGACCAACAAGCCAAATTCAACCACTCAGATCTATCAGATATGTTGTATAAACAATGATTTAACAGCCTTTTACCCTAAGCATGCATATATTCTAGATATTACCCAAATCTTAGGCCAAAAACAGTCAAATTCAATGAGATAGAGCATAATGTTTGATTTGAGGTTTTAAACCCAATAACTTGCAGCAAATAACTCTCAACCAAGTATATAGCAGATACAAAGCACAAACACAAACTTCCAACAACACAATAACAACTTATGATCTTAAACAGGTAATCCCAAACACCCTTTTAAATTTTCAAAATATAATTTTCAAATCAAAAGTGTTATCCAAGACCACCCAAGCCCAAATCAACACAATAACAGATGAGATATTCAGATTAGAACAAGATTGAGCCACAAAATCAGCAAGAACACAAGTCACACACAAAATCACCAAAAATCCAAAATTTTATCAGATTTTGAGTAGAATGATGTGTACCTCATGGATGTACATCCACACCCACGAATTTTGAGCTTATGTGCTAGCAAGAACAAGCACAAGCTTCCACAATAAAGCCTGCTAAGATTCAACAAAGTTAAGAGCACAAATATTAAAACAGAAAGATGAAAAATTCTTGATTAATGCAACCTTAGTTCCCCACACTTAATTATCCCCAAGTTATAGGCTTCACCACACCTTGATAATATCAGGATGCTATGATCAGCTTTATAGCCCAAGAATTCCAAGGTTTGAACTAGACTTAGCAAAATATCAAGAAAAGTGGAAAATGTGCAAACTTTTGCACACTCCTTTTGAAAACAGGTTTTAAGAGCAAAGATTAGTAAACATCAAACAACAATAAACAGATATAAAGGCTGGCACTTGATTTTCTTCACCAAATTCAAACACATTTCATTAATGAATATATGATTTACAGATTTGTGAACTAAGGAAAATTCAAGAGCAAAGTAAAAATGAAGCACCCTAAGGCCTTTATATAGGCATACAAATGAACTAGGTAAGCTGAAAAACGTGTAACCCTAGCTAATGAAGTTCCAAATTTTCCCTTTGAGTAGTTTGAACTTTGAAGATCATGTGACATTTTCTTGGCGTCTTGTTGTAGCTGGCATGTGAAAATTGCATCCAATGGTTTACAAAGAGCTTAGAAAGTAAGCTAGAATCACACACGTTGGATGACTGGCCAAGTTTTGGCAGTTTCTTCTTTTTTGCAGTAGGGGAATCTTGTGTGGGACTATGGAGTGATGTGGCAAGTATTTTCAAGGTTGGGATGCGATTAAGGGATGCTTAATCACTAATCTATACAATATTAAGGTTTAATTATAAGTAAATAACAAAAACCCAATTTGTGTTCTTGGTGAATAGATGCTAGTTTGATCTGGATTAACGGTGATTAGGATTTAAATTCTTGTTAAGGCGCCAAGATTAAACAAGTATTAAACCTGGTTTAGTGGATGGGTGAGGTGGAGTAATGAGTTGTGATTGGTGGAGAGTGTGAGTGAGACAGGTGTCACCCACTCACTGGTCTAGGTAACAATGGTTGTTTGACAAGATTAGCCCCCCATCTCTTATGCTCCTTTCATTGGCAAATAAATCCGGCCAAACTTCATTTCCTTTGTTATTGAAGTTTTCATTTTCATACTTTTACCCCAAAAAGTTTTGTAAAGTGAATTTAGAGGTATTTCTTGCCAAATCTTGATTCTTGAAGGACTGGTTTGGTATTTTCTTCAAGAATTATGGTCTTGACTTGTATGATTGACATTTTGGAGGACTAAAAATGACAAGTCTTCATTTTTGAGGGACCATTCTTGCCAAGTCTTCAAAGTCAAGGGTCCTTTTGGTAATTTTGACATTTTCAAAGGACCAAACTTGTAATTTCTTGTAACTTGAAGTCCTTCTTGGTATGTTTGATTTTGAGGAGGATTAATATTCACAATTTAGTTTTGTTGAGGGACTAAACTTGCCAATTCTTCAAAGTGGAGGGCCCTTTTTGCAATATTAACAAACTTTAGGGACCAATCTTGTAATTATGAGGATACAAGGGTATAAAGTGTCAGTTATTCAATGTTGGAGGACCCCTTCTTCATAAATCTTCAAATCTTCAAGGGTTTTCTTGGAAAATTCTTCATTAGGGCTTGGTTCATTGTGCGGCTTCGTTTCCCGTGTTTGTTTTTTGCATGATTCTTGTGATCTTTTGTCATTTTCTCAATATCCATACCTAAAATACACAAGCAACAAACACAAGCATATATTGGGGTATTTTCATGATATTTTATGCATTTAAAGCCCTTTTGGACGATGAGACTATGTACAAAAGCAGTCTCATCAACAATCAAACCATTTTTCGGCATGGTAGGATAAAGTATGTGGAAAAAGATGAAGGCGAAGAAAATCCATGGAAACACCAGGCAATTTCATGCTTTGAGTGACGGTTATGAATTTATTGAGGTGTTTGTTGGCATCATCATCCGGTAATCCGCGAAATGGACAAGCATTTTGAACTTGTTGGATCATGTGATGCTTCAACGAAAATTTGGGAGCCGTGATTTGCATCGGTGCAATCGGTCCTCCACGTCCGTTCATAGTTGGTTGACAAAGCTCCTCCATCGTACGAAGATCGGGTTGAGGAACATGGTTGTTATTATTCAAATTGGGGTGAGGTGGGTTGTTATTATTATGCACACCGGCCATATCTAAGTCTCTACGAGTCTCGGGCTCAGAATAAGACGTAGATCGAGTACGTATACACTAAAATGAAATACAATATTTTTGGTTTTTTTCTCTTTTTTTTGGATTTTTGAAAATTTTATATTTTTTTAGGATTTTTCGGAAATTTTTATGCTTGAAAATAACGTTTCCAAAAGAACGGATCCCAAAATCTAATTTTTCTCACTAAAAACCGTTAATCTTTACGAAAAGAGCCGGCAGCGGCGCCATTTGATTTAATGGTTTTGTTTTAATGGTGTTTGCATATGTGTACTCAATCGTTCTCGGTATCTAATCGAATTGATCACGGTTTAGGGTGGATTTATTGGTGTTGGTCACTAAAAGGGGGAGATTTTGATTATCTAAGTCTACTAATAATATAAACGTAAAAGCTATTAAAAATAAAACAAGAATGTCTAACCTTGATTGCTTGTCCAGAATGAATGTTGCATAGTAGAACTTGGTGAAAGAAACTAAAAGTGATTGTCTATTTTAAAATAAAAGTGAAAATGTAAATGTCGATGAGTAAAAATGAAAGCTTTAATAGTTAAACTAAAAATTAAGACTTAAAAGATAAATGACAAAAAATTAAAACTTTAAAAGTAAATTTGAAACTTAAAACTTTATAAAAATATAAACTTTATAAAAACATAATCTTGAAAATTGAGCTAAGATAAAATGATTAAAATAATACTTAAGAAAAATGACGGGAAAAATTAAAGTTTGAAAATTAATTCGGGAAACTAAAACTGAACATAAGTCGGGAAACCAAATTTTGAACCTAATCCGGAATGTGAAATCTCAACCTAGTTCGGAATGTCAATCCAACACTTAATTCGGAATACCAATCCAACACTTAATTCGGAATGTGTTACTTTAATGTAATTCGGAATATGCAATTCCTAACCTAATCTGGAATCTGTTGCTTGTACATAATCCGAAATCCAGATTCAATACTTAATTCGGAATCTAAAATCCTAACACTATTCGGAATACAAGAAAAAGGTTTAATCCGGAATCCATGACCTAGAAACATTTCGGAATGCTGATTCTTGGTCTAATTCGGAATCAAGTTTGAAGACTTAATCCGGAATCCATGTTTGACATGTAATTCGGAATGTTGACCCAACACTTAATTCGAGAAATGGAGTATTGCACTTAATTCGGAATGTGCCCAATTCAAACTTAATTTGGGAAAAATGAATCAACACACAATTCGGGAAAAAGCAATTAATAAGTGTGAAAACACTTATCCTTTTACCACTTAATTATAATAATAACCAAGCCAAAACGTGTATTTTATGTCGTAAATGTCGGAATTATGCGTGGTTTGTGTTTTTGTTGTGATTTAGGATCAAAATGTGAAAAGGGGAGAAAACACGGGTTTTCACGGGCTTTTATTGAAGAAAAAGACAAAAGACGAAGTCAAAAGATCAAGAGTGCAAAAAAGAACGGAAGTCCAAGGCCTATTCTGAAGATTTATCGAAGAAAAAGTCTAAAGACGAAAGTTTAATGAAGTCGAAGAACTCAAGTCTAATAATGAAAAATTATAAGACGAGTTCAAATAATCCCGAGACAAAGTCTAAAAAGTCGAAGAATTTAGAAGACGAAAAGACGACAAAATGAAGAAAAGATCAACACTTACTAATCTCCCAATAAAGGTGTTTAGGTTGGTTTAATCTTGGGTTTAATTTGGTTAGATTTGGGTAAAATTCATGTTTTTGTTTCCCCTGTTTTCGTCACTGTCATATTTTCCCGAGCGAATTATCTTTTCCCGAATCAATTTTTTTTACCGAACGAGCAATTTTTCCCGAACCTAGATTTTGTGAAAAAAAATACCGAACAAAGCCAAAAAATCCCGAATGAAGCATTCTTAAAAAAATCCCGAATGAAGCATTGTGAAAAAAAAATACCGAACGAAGCATTTTAGAAAATTCCGAACGAAGGATTTAAAAAAATTCCGAACCATCAATCACATTGACATGCCTTCTAGCATGCTTTCATTTTTTTTCCCGCCCAAATCCAACAGGATGCCTGCTTGCTTGGTTATTTATATTTTGCTCCGTAGTCGTTTAGTTTAATCTTAAAGTTGTTCCGATTTTAATTCTGAACGTCATGTATTTTTAGTTATATTTTTCGTCTAATTTTAAAATTAATATTTTTTTGTAAAGTTCAAGTTTTATCTTTTATTTAGTACCCGCTTTAGGTTTTGCCTCGTTTAGCTTTAAAGTATCATCTTAGTTCTATTATCTCCTTTTTCTTTAAGTAAACTTTATTTTCGAGTCGATAGTTAATTTCTTCTTTTAATTTTATTTTTATTAATGGTTTCATTTTCATATTTGTTTTTAATATCGTTTATTTACTTTTCGTCAAGCTTTAATTTCTCTCTTTTTAATTAATTTACTTTCAAAGTCTTAATTTCGCACCATTTACTTTTTTATTACTTTTATATTACTTTTAGCTTATTTACCTTGCCTTTTACTTTTAAGTTTTGCAATTTTAATATTAAACAACGACCAAAAATATTTCTTTTTCACCAAAAGAAGACTGAGTCGCACATTTAACTATTATCAATTCGAAAAGTTTGGTTCAACGAAATTTCTAACTGAGTAAAATCTAGTTATTAAAATGGCGCCACTGCCGGCTCTTTTCCTAAAGATTAACGGTTTTCTGTGAGAGACACGTTGAATTTTGGGATCCGTTCATTCGTGAACGTTATTTTTCCTGTCAAAAATTTTCAAAAATCCATAAAAATTATAAAATTTTCAGAAATACAAAAACATAAAAAAAACGTATAAAAAGCATTTCTTTTTCAAAGTTCTGCACCAAAAAGATTTTATTTTTATTTTTACAAGTACATATATATTCTCTATTTCTTTGGTATCTTTTTTCTTTTTCTTTTGCAGGTGTATGCGTACTAGATCTTCATCTTATTCTAAGCCCGAGACTCGTGAAGATTTAGATATGGCTGGTGTGCACAACAACAATAACCCACCTCACCTCAACCTGAATAATAACAACAATCTTCCACAACCTGACTTACGAACGATGGAGGAGATGTGTCAACCTACGATGAATAGACGCGGAGGACCGATTGCGCCGATGCAAACCACTTGTCCATTTCGCGGATTACCGGATGATGATGCCAACAAACACCTCGACAAATTCATTACCGTAACTCAAAGCATGAAGTTGCCTGGTGTTACCATGGATTTTCTTCACCTTCACCTATTTCCACACACCTTATCCCACCATGCCGAAAAATGCTTTGATCGTCTTCCAAAGAATTCAATTCATACATGGGACGACATGACTCAACGCTTTTTGTCGCGCTACTTTCCACCATCCATGGTCACGAGCCTTTGGAATCAAATCAGTGGATTTAGACAAGAACCTGATGAATCGCTTTTTGATGCTTGGGAACGATATAATGTTTTGATTGATCGATGTCCAAACCACAACATGCTCCCCGTTACCTTAATTGATACTTTCTATAACGGTTTAACTTTTCGTGATCTTGATACGATTAATGCAGCCGCCGGTGGCACATTTATGAAAAGAAGACCCGAGGAGTGTAGAGAGCTTATAGAGAACATGACCACTCATCACAAAAATTGGGATTCATCCGCATCTTCAAGGAATAACCCGAGAGTCAATGTTTCTTCTACTTTATCACACACCGAGATGACCGAATTCACCCGCATGATGGCCGAAATGAACAAAAGTATCCAACTCTTGGCTACAAATCAACAGCAACAAGTTAAAGCTGTAGAACTTTCTTGTGAGATCTGCGGCGGTCTTCATTCATACACTGATTGTCCTTCTACTCATGACAATCCGGAAAACCTGTATGCGGCTCATGGTAACTATTCAACGGAAATCTATCAAGCCCGACCTCAAGGTGATCGTAACTTGCTAAGTTACCGTTCTAACAACTTTCTTTCACCCGATTTTTCTCCTCAAAACCACAACCCCAACAACTACAATAGAAGAAACCCAAACCCACCTCGAGCTTCTAATCCTTATCACCCACCCGCTCAACAAGCACCACCCATTAATCAAGATGTTGAAACTTTCATGATGACCCAAGGAGAGCTAGTTAAGAATCCGCAAAGCCAAATCATCAACTTGAAAGGAGATATCACTAAGCAAGGGAATGATATTAGAACCGAGCTTCGACATGATATGCAAACCTCTTTTAGTAATCAAACAAATGATTTGAAGAATATGCTGGCTAGTTTCTTCCCAAGTACTCAACCCTCTACTTCGGGCTCTCTTCCTTCAAATACTGTCACCAACCCGAGAGCGAATGTGAGTGCTATTACTACACGCAGTGGAGCAACCTTAGTAGTGTTGATCCCAAACTTAGATCGATTAAGCTTGTGTATACGATATTAGATCAAGTTATACACGTAGAGAAACTTTTTTTATGTATAAAGTAATCTAAGTGTTATGCGGAATTAACACTTAAACAAGAACACACAAAGATGTAAAACAAACTTTCACTTGATTGATAATAACGAACTTGCTTACAATGAAAGTGTTTAACGTATGAAAACTTATTATGAAACATAACCTAAAGGTCTTCTTTTATAGACATAAGAAGCCTTGTACAAGAGTCTACGTATCAACTATTCTAGGTAAAGATAATTATAGAAAATACAATGTTGAACTTATCTTTACTAGAAATAAACTAGAAACAAAATACGCGTAGACAATATCTTTCTATCAGTGCTTGTCTTCAACCTATCAACGCTTGACTTCTTCTTTTCAATGCTTGATCTGTCAGCGTTTGTTTTCTTCCTATCAACGCTTGGTTTCCTCTTGTCAGCGCTCAAGTGGACTGGCTACATTTTATTCCCAACAATCCTCCCCTAAACTTGATATCTACTCTAGTAATCAAGTTTCTGAATAAAAATTAAGAACTAGGAGGAATCTTACAACGCTTATCATATTGGTAATAAACATGTCTGATCAAATCTTTGGCTATGTCACTTGAATAGTCAATCTCCAGCTGTGTTGTCTTCATCTTCTCCAAAACTTCTTTGGACATGGGATACTGACCATCTACAAGAAGATACTCAGAAAACTTTGTAGAACTCAAGTAATAAACACCAGCAGCTGAATACAAACGCCATTGAAGACCATTGAGATCATCCTCAAGATCTTTCCAAACAGCAGGATCTTCTTCTGTTGGTCCACACATTCTCTTGAATGTTGACCAAAGTTTTATTCCATTGACTGAAGTGGGAGCTTCAGTCTCATACTTGGCCTCCAAAAACCTCCAAAGGTCTACCAAGTCTTCTCTATCCAAACTTGCAAAGAGAGATACAAGAGTAGTAAATGTGTGTACCTCTTTTCCATACCTGCCAATCTTCTAAAACCCACTTTCATCTTCTTCATATCTTATGATAGGGTTTCTGTCATCAAGAGGTAACACTTGTACCATATCTGAAGCTTCTATGGGTGAGAGCTTGATGCTCCTTCTAATAACAGCTTCACTGGGATTCAATTTATCCATATCTTTAGGGAACTCAAGTGGAACTCCCTTCTTCAAAGGCCTTGGAACAATCATTGCCTTCTGAATCTCCATCTCTTCTGCAAGTTCTTCTTTCCTTTCATCTGAAAGAAGTCTTAGAGTGTTTTCTTCCTGCACTTTTGCCCAAATGGGATAAGCCTTGTACTCCAATTCTTCAAAGGATAATCCCAACAATTTCTTGTAGGTCCATCCTGTTCCATGACATCTGAGTAGCATGTAGTAAAGCTCCCTTCTATCCCATTTTCAGCAGTGACAAAATATTGCTAACCTTGTGTTTCAGAATTACCTTGCAGTCTGCTTCAACTCTTAGAAGAATCTCTAAACCCCAAATCTGGTCTGAAATAGTCAAATCTGGATTCTCCATTATCCTATTCTCCCAAGCATGGTACATCTGAACTACTTCTGGCATATCAAAGTCTACTTGCAATTTCAACTCTCTAAGCTTCTCTTTTGCCAAATCATCACCATATTCAAGTCTCTCAGGTTGTTCAATTATCATCACACTTGAATCTGAACTTCCTTCATCACTTCCTTCTTGTTCCTCAGAAGTGGCAACAAATGGTGATTCACCAACCTTCTTTCTTTCTTGTTCCACAAGTTGTGCAACCAACCTTCTATCAAACTCTACATGTGCTGCACCCTTTGGAACTTCTACTTCTACCATAATTCCTTTACCCTTATCTAATGGATCAATGATGGGTAAGGATGATGGTAATACCTGTGAAGATACTTCTTTGATGATAGCTGATGACTGGAATACATCAACCTCATCTGCAGGTCTGTCAACGCTCAAATTCCTTGTGTCAGCGCCCAAATTACTCTTATCAGCGCTCAAATTTTGCTTCTCAACGTCCAAGTTACTTGTCTCAGCGCCTTTTGTAACTTGTTCCAACATAGCTGTAAAAGACAAGTTTAATTTTCTAGGAGTAACTAGAGACGTATCAAAACCTAGTTGTTTCTTCAATTCAGTAAGGGCCTCAGCAATGCCCAAAGATTCTTCATCATGTGAGCCTTTATCACTCACATTAATCTGCTCATCCTCCCCTTTGGAAGATTCCTCCATCCCACGCCTAGTGCTAGCATTCTCTAAAATGACAATCCTATCCCTCAATTTCTTGAGTTCAAGGCCTTGTGTACTGACAATTTGTACCAAGTCTGCATTTTGCTTTTGCAAGCTAATGCAGACAGCCGTCAATTCCATTAATGTGTATGGTTCCAATCTGTCCTCCTCTAAAATTGGTATTTGACCTCCCAAGTTAGATTCATGGGGCATGGATAAGGTCTTAAAGATGTTAGGGCTGTCTTGGCCTACATCTAAGCCAGAACCAATAGTCCCAGCCTCATCCAAAGCACCAACCACACTTGTGGTGGTGGTTCTCTCTGCTACATGGCTAGGGCCACTAGAGGAGAACACTCCAATAGTCCTTTGGCGTTTTTGAAACCTATATTGTGGTGGGGTAGAAGATGATGTGGATTTGGTGGATGTTGGAAGGTTAAGGGGTGTTTGGGTCTGTGAAGGAAAGGTTTCAACGTCTGGAATACTTGTGTCAACGCCAACATTTAATGTGTCAGCGTCAAAGGGTTCTTGGTCAATTTCCATGTGTTGTGGTGAAGGTAAAGGTTCTGGTATTGGGTCAAGTTGTGGTTGTGGGTCTGGTTGAGGTTGTGCTGCTGCAATAACAACAAGCATAGCTTGGGTGAGGGATAATTCACGGTTATTGGGTGAGTTCATCTTTGTAAAAATAGCTTTCTTTTGCACAGGGATCTCATAAAAATCATCATGATCCCTTGTGCAGTAATTTTGCACATCAAAAACCATTTGTAAAAATCTGGGATAAGCTAAAGTCATCTTATTCCCTTTGTTTTTACACATGCCATCAAAAATCATTTTAGAATAATTAAAATTTTGCCCAGTTGCAATGCACACAATAGCACTAGCAATTAATCTATTAATCTCATTGTGTGCAGTACACTTGGGACTCAAACATTGTAAGATGACATGTATGAGGTACTTCCAGGCTGGGGGAAATTCTTGTTTATGATATTTGTTTAAAGTGCCCTCATCAGGGAAAGGATAACCCAAAGCCCTTAGTCCTTGTTCTATTTCATTAATGGGAAGGGTGGTTATACCATCTGCATCATCAAGATGCAAAGCCTGGCGAACCAAGACTTCAGTAACCACCCAAGTACGCCCATGAACAATAGATGATAATGTAGTCACATTATTAACTGTTGAGGAACTAACAGTGTTCCAAAACTGTTTCATATGCGTGACAGGAATGAGTGGAGCATGAGAAAGAGCATACCTAATTCGGGATGCATTCAAATACGCCACCATCTGGGTGTATTGTGGAAACATAGTGTCATCGGCGTCCAAATATGCAATCATGTTGTGTTGACTCCTGAATCCCAATACCAAATCACTTGGTTTAAATTTTGGTGCCATTGTTGAAGAAAGCTGTTTGTGAATGATTTAGAAAGATGAATTATAGGAGAAAATTGTTAGACAAGAATATGAGGTACCCTGTTTAAAAATAGGAGCCAAATATATAGGAGAGATAGGTGCTTGTGATTGGTCAAAAATGAGGCAACTATTTTTAAAATACAATCATGAAAATATTGAAAAGAAAATAAGTTATCTCATGCATTAATTAAAAGTTATCTGCTCCCAAAATTACGGCCCCAAAATTCGTCAAAAAGTAACAACTGGGTAGGTCCCAATGAGTGTCAACGGTAAAAAAAACCCATCAACGCCCAACGGCTATATTCTTGTCAACGTTTGCCAAAGCCATGTCAGCGTCTAAATTGGTCATAACAACGCTTGGAAAAATACTTGTCAACGTCCAAAAATAAAAGTAATAAAAATGAAAAAGGACCTTAACAAAGTAATTTATCCTAGTGAAGATAACCTATAAGTTGATAATTATTATAGGGCGGCAAGCACTGTCCAGTTATGCACACTTGCTTATGCAAGATAGACATAACAGTCCTCTAGTGTCCCTTGCTAACCAAAATTCTTAACAACTAAGTTATCTCATAAAATTCTTTGTAACTCCCAGGTTAACCCATGATAAAATCATTCCCAAGTCTCCCAACAGACTTCAACCAATTCTAGGCCAAAAATGTCTTGGCAGCATGCATAGTATATCAACTTTGCATGCTACAGTGCCTCATGATTTAGTAAAACTAACTCATACTCACCTGTGGACACAATCTAGAATTGTAATAAGAGTATTATAAGAATACCCAAAAGTCCTAAAGGTTCCTAAAACCTCCCCTTAAACTGTGATACATATGTTGCCCAAAAATATGCATGAACATAAAAAATTTATGTCAACATAGGAATATAAATATTCCAACCATCATCCATAAATAAAAACATGCTCAAATGATTCTCCAAGGATCCATAAGAAACTCTGTATCCAATGGTACAATGCTAACACCACCTGCACATTTAGATTAAAAACCATAAAACTAACATTGTTGCTGACAACGTCCCGATAAAACTTGTCAGCGTTAAGGTAACCTTTGTCAGCGTTAGACAAATATAGTGGAAAATATAAATCCTCAAAAAGACCAATAACAATGCATTATCCTGTACATACTTTTACAAAAAGACCCCAAAACACATATTAAGTGAGATTGATCATTCCAATACTTGTTACCAAGTATTGGAACCTTCCAGCATCAAATAGTTTAGTTAATAAATCAGACACATTTTCTTCTGTGTCAACCCTATCTGGTTGTATTAAACCCTATTTAAAACAATCCCTTATAAAATGATGTCTAATTTCTATGTGTTTTGTTTTAGAATGATGTACATGATTTTTAATAATGCATAAAGTGCTGTTATTGTCAACAAAAATCTTGGTATGCATAAAATTATACCCATAATATAACAGCTGGTTCTGAATCCATAAGACTTGTCCACAACAAGCAGCTGCTACAACATACTCTGCTTCAGTTGTAGAATTGGCCACCACTGTTTGTTTCTTGCATTGCCAAGAGATTAACCTACTCCCAAGAAACTGACATCCACCAGTTGTGGATTTTCTATCAAACTTATCACCACCATAGTCACTGTCTGAATATGCAATAAGCTCCAATGGTGAATCTTTGGGGTACCACAAGACAAGATCTGGATAACATCTAAGGTACCTAAAGATTCTTTTGACAGCATAAAGGTGACATTCTTTGGGAGTCACTTGATGGCGTGCACATGCACACACAGCAAACATAATGTCAGGTCTTGAGGCTGTGAGATACATCAATGAACCAATCATTGATCTATAGTGCATGACATCCACATCTTTTCCATCTCCAACTTTTCCCCAAGGGTGTTCTCTATCCATAGGAGTAGTAGCCCTCTTTTCATGTGGAGAAAAACCAAACTTCTTCAAGATCTCTGCTACATACTTATCCTGAGAGATGAAGATACCATCTTCTTTTTGCTGAACTTGTAACCCTAGAAAGAAGTTCATCTCCCCCATTGCACTCATCTTGAATTTGTTTGTCATAAGCTTGGAAAAGTCTTCACTCATCTTTGGATTGGTGGAACCAAAGATGATATCATCAACATAAACCTGAACAAGTAAGACATCCTTACCAGCCTTCTTTGTGAATAATGTCTGGTCTATGGTGCCCCTTTTGAAACCATTTTCCACCAAATAAGTGGAAAATGTGCCATACCATGCTCTTGGGGCTTGATGAAGTCCATACATAGCTTTCTTGACTCTATACACCTTGTCTGGATTCTCTGGATCTTCAAAACCAGGAGGTTGCATCACATACACCTCCTCAACAATTGTGCCATATAAGAAAGCACTCTTCACATTCATTTGATAGACAGTGAAGCCCATGCAGGAAGCATAGGCTAGAAATATCCTTATAGCCTCAATCCTTGCAACTGGTGCAAAGAACTCTTCATAGTCTATCCCTTCTTCTTGTGTATATCCCTGAGCCACTAAACGTACCTTGTTTCTGACCACAATGCCTCTTTCATCTTTCTTGTTTCTTAGAACCCATCTTGTCTTAATAAGTCTGACATATCTGGGACAATCAACCAGCTCCCAAACATCCTGAATTGCAAATTGGTGAAGCTCATCCTGCATTGCTTCCACCCAACTTGGTTCTTTGAGAGCATCAAAAATCTTCTTGGGTTCCTGTTGTGACAGAAAACAGGCAAACAAACATGCTTGAACAAGAGGGGTATCAACCTTCTTGTGTATATTGGCAATAAACCCACCAAGACTCTGATGAGATCTTCTAGTCTGAATAGGAGTCATGATATCCCCAATAATTTGAGAAGTGGGGTGATTCTTTATAGTGGAAGTAAGAACTCCTCCCTCAAAAAGTCTGTTGTCTTCAATCTCATCATCCATGTTGCCAGTATCTTCTTCAGACTCTCTTCAATCAATATTAGTATGAACCTCTTCATGTAAATTTGAAGGTTCACCTTGTTCAAAATTGGAAGAGAAAATATGCTCAAAAGAGTTATCAACGCCTGAACCAAGGTTGTCAGCGTTTGTTCCATCAATGCCTGAAATGGTGTTGTCAACGTTTGAGCCATCAACGCCTGAATTTGTCCTGTCAGCGCCAGATTTTCCTTTGTCAGCGCTTGAAGGACCATGCATGTTGTTAACTGGTGATACTTGGGGACCACCATTTTCCTTTCCAACAGCAGCAGCAGCAAAAGCATCTGTCCATATGGGAATAGTGACATACTCTTGTATGGGAGATGACTTGTCTGCTTGTGATCCAAACTCTTCATTAACCTGTGTACCTGAAACATCAACAACTTGTTCTTCCACAACATTTGAAGTTACCTTTACAATGTTTGGATTAGTAACAAGCATATAATTCAAAGTCCTAGATAGAAGTTCCAAGTCAAACAACCAATTTCGACCTCTTTCAGGATCACTAGGTTTACTCTCTAAAAACCTAACATGTACTTTTTCAAGTATACGTTTTTCCTTCTTAAGGTAAACCCTATATCCCTTACTCTGCACTGAATAACCCATGAAGTAGCCTTCATCACCTTTAGCACTAAATTTACCTAAGGCATCACTAGTATCCAACACAACTACATGACAGCCAAAAGGTTTAAGAAAACCAATATTAGGTTTCCTTCCCCAAAGTAACTCATAAGGTGTTTTGTTATGTATCTTGTTGACTAATGCTCTATTCTGAACATAATAAGCTGTATTCACAGCCTCAGCCCAAAAAGCTATGGGAAAGTGAGCATCAGCCAACATAGTCCTGGCTGCTTCAATTAGGGTTCTATTCTTTCTCTCAGCAACCCCATTTTGCTCTGGGGTTCTAGCAACACTAAACTGCCTAGTAATCCCTTTCTTGGCACAAAAATCATCCAATAGCTTATTTCTAAACTCACCACCATTGTCACTTCTAAGCATTTTAACTTCATTACCAGTTTTCTTTTCTATCTGAGTAATAAAGCTAATTAAAGTATCAGCAGTGTCACTTTTCATAGCTAAAAAGAAAGTCCAAGTAAACCTAGAAAAGTCATCTGTAATGACAAAGCAGTATGATTTACCATTCAAACTCTCTATATTAGTTGGACCAAACAGGTCCATATGCAGCAAGTGAAGTGGTTTAGAACTAGAGTGCACCAGTTTAGACTTAAATGAGACCTTGTGCTGCTTGCCTTTAAGGCATGCAACACAAGAGTGGTCTTTGTGGAAAGCCTTTTCAGGCAAACCATCAACCAAGCCAAGTCTCACAAGTCTGTTTATATTTTTAAAGTTAATGTGCCCTAGTCTCCTGTGCCATAGATTACTCTCATCAACTGAAGCTTTAGCATAAAAACATGACATATTATTATTCATCCTAATCCCATTAAGATTCACCTGTTTTTGAATGCCCTGCACATAAAGAAAACAAGTTAGTTTTCTTTGGGAACCCAAGCCTGAGAAAACTTAGATTCATCTGGTTGTTCAACAAGAACAGACTTACTTCTCATAACAACCCCTTGTTCATCCCTTTTTGGATGAAATACCCAGTTAACCCCAATTGGTTTTGTAATGACCTTTGAAATATAATTAAATCTGTTGCAGGTCATAGAAAGCCCATTAGAATTAGGGTTTTGATCTTGGTTAGGTCTCCATGTCAAGCTTGAAGAAGCTTTAGACCCCTTTCCCTATGGTTGCAAATATTTAGGTCTGGCAACGTTTCTGTCAGCGTTGGTTTTGCACTTGTCAACGCTGAAATTACCCTTGTCAGCGTTGAACCTAGGGTTTGCTACAGAAACCCATTGCCTATTAGACCAAGTATTGGTCTTCTGAAATGGTCTTTGTCCATGAGTGTTAGACCTTTTAGTGAAGAATAGGGCTGGTCTAACAACTTGTGGACTTTGCTCCACAAAAGTTTTGGGTCTGACAATGTTTGACCTTTTGACAGCGTTGACCTTGGAAGCGTTGACACACTTATATGCTAAATGTGAAAAGCTACCACAAGTGTAACAGGCTTTTCTAGACACAACTCTAGGTATAGAAGAAAAGAAACTTGTTCCATCATTACTAACTTGGCTTTTTGGTGACCTAGTATTCCTATACATTTCTGCATACTTAATGCTAGGTTTCTTAACAGTGTTTGAGCCAAGGTCAACTGTCTTGCCAGTGATTGGGTTTGTTACCTTAATAGGGGTAGAGTCATTTGGACTTTTGTTGTCCCTTGTATTTGTGATTGATTAAGCAATGAAGAAAGAAAGAAAATAGATGAAGAAGAGATGAATTCCTAGAGAGAGAAAGTAGTGAGAGAAAGTAGAGAGGAGATGATTAACTTGGTGAGATTAGATTAGAGAAAAGAATTTGTTACAAATGACCATCCACCCTCCTAACATGCTAGGAGGGTAGTATATATAGTCCACCCACATGCGGTCTTTAATGGACTATATATTGGGCCGGGCTTGTCTTTTGGACTTTAATTAGTTTAAATCCAAGCCCGTGAACCACGACTAAATAACTACCTATTACAACGTTCTAATAAATATTACAATAGAAACCTATGACCGAACATTCTTGTTTGACTCGATATTTTGAGGCTAACAATCTCCCCCAATGTGAGGTCATTCCTCTTTGATATTTGGATTCCAAAGGAGATTTATGAATTTCGTCATAAATGAGTCTTGAACATGTAACAGTAGTTTTGTTCCTTCATGTTGTGATCTTTGAGCCTTTGTTGTTGTCTTTCGACTTTGTCTTTTAGTCTTGAGATCTTCAAATCATCCTTGACTTGTCATTGCCATCTTGCGATCTTGTGTCTTTATCCACATGCTCACACTATCAATTGTTGGATAAGTCTTTGGGCATGAATATGTGGTTATGAATCTTTGACTTTGCTGAGTACACTGTGACACCACCTTCTCGAGACAAAACATAGACACGGACTGAATGGATTTGACAATTGTCCTAAATCGGTAGCGTTTTACCTCCGGTCGGTGAAGACCGTTATACGATATTAAATACCGTACCTGTGATCAGGTAGATTCAATTAAGGATCTCCTTGACAGGGTTTCGCGGCTGTACTAGCCGTTCTCTTTACTCGACCGTCTCAAAGCAAGACTGCGAACATAAAGAGGGAATCAATTGGATAAATATCCGCTTGATTAAAGTCGTCAATTCAAATTCCTGGAACAAGTTTGATTCATTAAGAATCTTACCATTGTTGCTTTCCAGTTGACACAAGTTTGATTCAAGAGAATCTCACAAGTCACCTACCGTAGCGCTGTTTGATGTTGACGCTAGAAGGATTTCCATTCGTCACTGTGAATATTAATGAATATCACTCTGAATGTTCTGGCAAGACCATAAAGATATTGCGTAGAAACCTGAAACGAGTTTGAATCAATTCAGAATCAAACTACTGTTGCTTTTCAGTTTTACATATGTTCAATTCATAAAGAATCTTGCATATGACCTACCGCAGTGCTGTTTGATGTTAACACTGGAAGGATTTCCACTCATCATTGTGAATACTAAGTAGTATCACTCTGAGTGTTCTAGCAATATCACAAGGATATAGCGTAGGACTCTCTTGATCTTCATCCGTGTGTCCTAACGAGATTTGATTGATCTCTTGGCTCTAGACTCGATTTGTGGACTTTTAGTGGTCGGAGGCTGGAGCAGATGCCACCTATTCAATATCAACTATCTCGGAGTGAGAAAGTCAATAGAAGTCGTGTTGATCTCCGTGACAATAAAACAAACTTCTTTTGAGAGAAGCCTGAGTAGCTAGAAAAGGGTTGTGCTTCACATCACTGGGTCCATGATGAGTTTGTCTTCATGATGGGTTGACCCGGTTTCTGCCTAAGTTGTATGGAGGGCTTCTTTCTTTACACCCTTTATCCTTACATTTCTTTTTCATTCTTCAACCCCTTCAATGCTTACCAAGACATCATTAACAGCACCTTGTTGTGATTGTTCCAGTGCTATCATCAGTACTTAGTCGGCATTCAGCTACGTTCACATTCTACTCCATCTTTCCTAAGGACTTCTAATAATCTATTGGATTGTCCCTGGGAAGATCTCTCCGGTTCTGGTTGGATCATAGGACTTAAACCTAACCACCCTTTTGACACCAATAACGTCGTGAATTAAAGATGTTGTGGGTATTTGATCGTAACCATGAAAACCACTTTAAATAGTAACAAAGTGTTTGAAAAACATTTAACACCTTGCTAGTTTTGTCGTTTCAGAAATGCTCCCCCTTCACATGTGCATCGATAATCGAAAGTGCTTCGCACATGTAGGTAAGAGTTAAAGTGCTTGAGTCTTATATTAGATCACATTTTAATCACATTTTCTCCCCCTATCTCTAATATATAAAATCTTTTGATATTAGAGATACCAAATTTGATTAAAATATATTTTGAAAAATAGTCTTGAAAATATTTGGGAGAAAGATGTGTCAAACTATGCATGAAGTTGAAATGCTCCCCCTCAAAAATTGATCCAATTGAATTGTCATTGTAAGGATTTGATCCACATTAAACTTTTGAGGATAGGAGTTGTTGAACACACAATTTTTGAAAGATTTTGATTATCATTGAGAAATTCTTGAAAAAATTGTGTTCAACGCTTTTTGAAAAATCAATTCTTTTTGACGAAAAGGTTTTTCTAAAGCATAAACTTGAGTTCATAGACTTTGAACGTCTTGTCGAATCCACTCAAGTGTAAGAAGATTTAACTTCTTTTGCTAAGGGTAAGAGTACAAAAGCGTACACTCCCCCGTGAATATAGTTCCGGGTTGTAATCTGAAAGTGATTACAAACCATTGTGTTGAGCTCAAAACGTTGAATGTTTTGTGACAAGCTCAACCCAAGATAGATTGCTCTACCCGTTGTTGGAAGTATTGTCCAAAATAGACAATTTCCTTTTGAAAAGATAGAAATGACATGTTTTGAAAAATATTTACAACTTCCATTCGAGCTTTATGTACACACCCGTGTCGTTATTGAGCGACATTTCTAGGTACATCCATATTATCGATACTGAAAGACATGTCGAGAAGAATATTTTTGGATTATCAAAGATTTTTTAATTTTGTATTTTGCTTTTTGATTAATATTTACAAGATAGATGTTTGATAGATGAATCAAGCAGGCTTCTTTGCCAGAACCTCCAGTTCTGCTAGAGTCAAACATCTCATACCAATTTGCCTAACTAGATACGCAAACCTCTCTTTCGAAAGAGCTTTTGTAAACAAGTCAGCTAATTGGTAATCAGTTCCAACAAAGTATAATTCAACAATACCTCTTTCAACTTGTTCCTTAATGAAGTGATATCTGACATCAATGTGCTTCGTGCGGGAATGCTGAACCGGATTGCAGGAGATGGCTATGGCCGACTTTGAGTCACAGTACATAGGTACTTTATCAAAATGGAAGCCATAATCCGTGAGTTGTGTTCTCATCCAAAGAACTTGAGCACAACACGCAGATAGAGACACATACTCCGCTTCGGCTGATGACAGTGACGTGCAATCCTGCTTCTTGGAAGACCATCCCACAAGCTTATCTTGTCCTAGAAATTGTGCACCACCAGAAGTACTTTTACGTGTATCAAGACACCCTGCATGATCAGAATCTGAATAGGCCGTTAGAAAGAAACCGGTTTCCCTCGGATACCAGAGTCCCATGTGGATGGTATTCTTAAGGTACCGAAAGATCCGTTTAACCTCCTTGAGGTGCTTTTCAGTGGGTCGTGCTTGATATCGTGCACAATAACATGTAGCATGATGCATATCAGGTCTGCTCGCTGTCAAGTACATGAGGGACCCGATCATGGAATGATATCTTGTTTGATCTATGGGTAATCCCTCCAAATCAGCATCTAGGGATGTGGTTGATAATGGTGTTCCAACGGGGTCACATGATGTCATACCATGCTTTTTTATTATCTCTTGACAATACTTAGCTTGGTTAATAAAGATACCACTTGGGGATTGGTGAACTTGAATTCCTAGAAAGAATTTTAGTTCGCCCATCATAGACATTTCAAATCTACTGTGCATTACTTTTTCAAACCATTTTGAGAGATTTGGGTTTGTAGACCCGAAAATAATGTCATCAACATAAATTTGCACAAGCAAAATGTCATCCCCATATTTATAAGTAAACAAAGTTAAATCAATGGAACCTTTTGAGAAACCTTTGGAGGCCAGAAATTTTGAGAGTTCGTCGTACCACGCCCTTGGAGCTTGCTTGAGTCCATAAAGTGCTTTGTGAAGACGATACACCTTGTCAGGATAATGAGGATTGACGAATCCTTCCGGCTGCGTGACATAGACTTCTTCCTTCAAAGGACCGTTAAGAAATGCCATCTTTACGTCCATTTGATAGACAATGAATCCCTTATGTGCAGCATAAGCAACAAAAATCCTGACCGCTTCCATTCGAGCTACTGGTGCAAATGATTCTTCGAAATCAATACCCTCTTTCTGTCCATACCCTTTAGCCACTAGCCTAGATTTATTCTTGATGATCTTGTTTTCTTCATCCATCTTGTTTTTCCAGATCCATCGAAGATTTAATGGTGAAGTTCATTAAATCCAAGCATGATCAGTTAAGGCTTCTTTGATGTTTTTCGGTTCAGCTGAACTCACGGCGAGTGTGAACATACAAACATCGGCATCGGTGTTAAGCTGTCGTCTTGTGCGAACGGGCTGTGAAGGGTTTCCAATGACATGAACCAAAGGATTATCTCGGGTCCAATGATGTGTTGAAGGATGTCGTTGGTAGAACGTGTGCATATTTGACGGATCAACATGGCGAGTAGAAGACTCTCCAGTTTCGTGTACCGGTGTACCGAATGGGTTGATGAATTCGTCTTCGTCAGATAATGCATTGTCTGCTTGATTTATGTTCTCTGGAGCAATGACAGTAGTTGTGGATGTTGTAGGATCGATTGTTGAAGTAATATTCTGGGGAGGTAAATCTGCAGCAACCCGTGTTGAAGTAGATGAAGTTGTATCTTGTTGTTGACGATGATCGGTTTCATCATTCTTATCATGAGTGACAGCGGAAGACTTTGATACAACTTGTTTCTCCCCCGTGAAATATTCATCATACATTGGTCCATATAACATTTCCAACTCTTCAATTGTCGTGTCGACTGTCATATCAGCTCTAGGAACATTTTCTGGAACTAGCGTTGAACTTGATGGTTCATTGCTGTGGTCTTGAGTTCCGAGTTCTGTGCGGTTGTGAACGGAAGTCGTTTGTCGTTGTGGGTCGGGACTTAAACTGTTTTGTTCAAGTGCCATTTCTTGTAATTCATCAAATCGGATGTGAATAGTCTCGAATATCAATTTTGTTCTCTTGTTGTACACTCTATATCCCTTAGACTGAGTTGCATATCCCACAAGAATACATGCATCACCTTTTTCTTTCATCTTATCCAAGTTTTCACCATCTCGAATGATGTAACAAGTACATCCAAAAACATGAAGGTGTTTGAGTGAAGGTTTTCGATCATGAATTATGTGATATGGTGTCTTTTCGTGTCTTGGGATAATTAAGGATCAGTTTTGTGTGTAGCATGCGGTTGACACGGCTTCGGCCCAAAAATATAGTGGAAGTTTTGAAGCGGATAATAATGTTCGAGCAGCTTCAACCAAAGTACGGTTTCGTCTTTCAACAACGCCGTTTTGTTCGGGTGTTCGAGCAATAGATGTTTCATGTTCAATCCCTTCGGCTTCAAAATACTTTCTCAGATTTGAGTTCAAAAATTCTGTACCTCTGTCAGTACGAACCACTTTAACTTGAGCCTGAAGACCATGTTGTATCAATTTAAGAAAGCTGATGAGAACGTCGGGTGTTTCATCCTTGGACCTCAAGAAGTGAGTCCATGTGTACCTTGAGTAATCATCGACAATTACCAGAATATATTTTTTTCCATTGATACTCTGAACACGCATGGGACCACACAGATCCATGTGAAGAAGATCTAACCGTCCTTTAGAGATTGGTGTGGTCTTTGTTTTGAAGCTACTTCGTTTAGCTTTACAAAGTTCACAAGAAGAACAAAGATGATCTTTGATGAATTTCAAGCTTGGAAGGCCTCTCATAATATCTTTCTTGGAAAGCAAGTTAATGGTATCAAAGTTGAGATGAGAAAGACGTTGATGCCATAACCATGCCTGAGTCGTTGAAGCTTTAGCCATGAAGCAAATTGGAGTTGATGAAGTTGTGTCTTGAAGTGAAATTGTGTAAAGATCAGTACCCGTGTACCGGTAAGTAAGTCATTCCCATCATAATCACGAACAAAACATGTCTTCTTTCTAAAAGCAACTTCCAAATCTGCATCACAGAATTGACCAACCGAGAAAAGATTATGATTGAGCCCTTCGACGTAGTATACCCTTTTAATCGTGATATTCCCCTGAACCAAATCTCCATATCCTAGGATCGGGGCAAATTGATCATTTCCGAATCGGACCATACCCAGGAACTTCTCCACGAAGTTAATTAGAAGCTTGAGATTCCCCGTCATGTGCTTCGTGCATCCGGAGTCCAGTATAAAGAGAATTATTTGTATCACCTGCAGAAGAGTTAGAACACGATGGAGCATTTGCTAAATTGGATACCACAGTATTGGTGATTATAGAATCATTAGTGTCCTTAGAAACATTTAAAGGCATACTAACACTCGTAGTCACATTTTTTGTCCTAATTTTAGGCATCCATTTATATCCGGGAGGACATTGATTAGCAAACCACCATTTCCAAGACTTACTAGCAGACTCATATAATTCCTTAATTTTGCTTCTAGGGTTCTTAGTGGTGGAGTCTGATGCATTACTTTTCTTAGTGGGAGTGGCACCAGAATGGTTCATCTTGCGTTTGGGTTTACTAGCTCTAATAGGCTCGCAACTTGCTTCTTAGTTCTAGTATCTACGCCTTTGACTTTATTCATAGCACACATAGAATGATTAGCATTAGCACACTTGCCACATTTGACACAAACAAATTTCACATTCATAGCATTCAAATCATTCACAGCATTCAAATCATCATTACATGCGATAACAGACTTTTTATTCTTAAAAACATTCAAATTCCTAGGGTGTTCTTCTACTTGCTTCATCTTCCCTTGATTCTTGTGTTTCCAGACCTTATCATTCACTTGAGTGCTCTTAAGATGAGGCCGGCTAACACTAGTAGTGGAGACTATTCCTGTAGTAGAAGACACACGAATATTAGTGTTTCTAGAAGTCTGAGGCGAGTGAGTATCTTTGTTTGTGGGCTTAGTGGACATTCTATACATCCCTGGTTTAATCACATTATTGTGCTTAATGCTTGGTGCTATAGGATTCCTTATGGGTTGAGCTTGTGGTAACCTTTCCTTTCCATCCATCTTGGGGGTAAACACAGGTTTTGCAAACGAGGAATTAGATAAAGCAGATGGTTTTCCCAAGATAGAGGATCTATTCTCTTTAGAGGCATTGGGTTGTCTAACAACATTTTTCTTAATGCTAGGTTCCACAATTTCCCACCCATTTTAGCAATGAGTTTCTACAACTCTGCTATCGCTCTGTCCCTGTCTTGTAACTGAGCTTTCAACCCTTTAATTTCCAAATTTTGTTCATTCATTTCTCGAAATGTTTGGGAAAGTTTTTCTTGCAATTTATTATCATGTGGAAAACGACCAACGTCTTTTTGCAAAGCAAGTTCAAGTGAATGACAATGTTTTTGAAGGAAATCAGTTTTGTGTTGAAGTAACTCAAAAGCCTTTTTGTCAACATTTTCTTTACGTTTCGAAAGCTCAATTTCAAGAAGTCACATTCTTTGATCTTATCAAGATATTGGCATGCAACTTCAGAATATTCATCAATATCAGCACAAGAAGTAAAATAAGCACACATAACATCTTTAGAAACGCATTCTTGTAAGAGTAAATCATATTCATCTGAGAAATCAGACTTCTCCATTTGAAGATCATCAATGTGTTTCTCAATAGATTCAACATATTTTAAATCATCAAACATTTCAGTCCGAATGAACTCCTCAAGTTGAAGAACAGTTTCTTTAATCAACGCCGTGTTAGGGATTAAGAGTTCT
Organism: Glebionis coronaria; assembly: GCA_025667525.1. NCBI lineage: Eukaryota > Viridiplantae > Streptophyta > Magnoliopsida > Asterales > Asteraceae > Glebionis > Glebionis coronaria. The sequence goes on along the minus strand of CM046874.1, from coordinate 134,319,089 downwards.
TTCACAAGCAAGGTAATATCTTGAGGAATCGGACGTGTCCACTCAGCATTTTCACGTTTTGCCCAGTCTCTTTCAATAATAGATTTAACATTATCTATGTGGTGTTTAAGAATACCTAATGTTTTCCTACTCTTGCTTTTAGATTCATCTAGAGGGAGGTAGTTTATGTATTTGTAAACATTAGATTTCTTAGGGGCAAATGCTTTCTTCCATTGAATTCTCTTTTGTTTGCATTCTAAGAACACTTTCTCACGAGTTTTCTGAGTTTTTTTGTTGAACAGGCCATAAAGACTATTCTCATAAGCATAATTATAAGATTTCACAAACTCCTTATTAACAAGTGGTTGACTATCATCGTCCCAAAGGGCAGTCTCTTCACTATCGGCACTTACCGGCATGCAATCAAGATCGGTCCTTTCAGTCTCATCAAGATAGAGACACGGGTTAACAGCTTGAGCTTTGGCAAGGTACTCAGGACTTGCAAAGCTAGCTTGACCCTTAAACATCGATGGAGGTGCTAGCATTCTTACGGATTGAATAGAATCATGCGTTTTATAAACAACGTTCTTCAAAAAGTCGACTTGTGCTTCTAGTTTCGTAACTTTTTCGGTTTCTTTATCATATCTACTTTTGAAGTCTTGTTTTAACGCATCTACCTCTTGTTTCTTATCCTCTAGAATTTTAGCAGAATCAGTAGTGGTCATAGAGAGCTTTTGTTCAAGTTCATTAACTTTGGTATTGGCAAGGTACGTTTTTTGACGTTCATCCATTAAGAAAACATTATATTGACGTTTCTCTTTAGCTAATAACTCAAGAGTTGTATTATATTTGTTTTCAAAATCGTCCTTTTGATTTTTTAACGCACTTCCCTTGTACCCCTCAAGCTCTTTGGTTTTCTGAAGAAACTCATCTCTATAGCTTTCAGTCATCTCAGTAGATTTAATAAGAGCAGCTTTACATTCTTCAAAACTTTGAGTGAGCGTAGCGTTCGCCTTCTTTAATTGCTTTTGACTCTTTTTTATTTTCAGTGACATCTTTTTTGTAAAGTAGCAATTAAATTAGCAAGCGCAATACGTTCCTCTTCATCATATTCATTTGCATGTTGATCATCCTCAGACTCATTATTGCACATGTCTGATGAATCGGGTGTTGTATTGCTATCAACCGTTTCCATCATACACGTGTCATTAATGGCATTGGGTAGATCACTATGCTCAGGAATATCACCAAACACATTATATTCATCAGTAGTGTGTACCTTATCGATTGGCTCAGTGTCAAAGATAGGGCCATTGTCATCTTCAGTGACTTTGAGAACTTCTTCAACCTTTGCCATGTACGAGTAATGTGCATCAAGCTCTTGATCAGAATCTTCATTATCAGTATCATCAAGCATGGCTCCTTCCTCAGCTGACAATTTAACCCCTGCTTCCATCTTTTTGCATAGCAACATCTTTTCCTTGTGATAGATGGAGTCTCTAACCCTTTTCGGCTTCCTACATTCCTTTGCCATATGCCCATAACCTTGGCAATTAAAAAATTGAATCCCGCTTTGCTGAACCACTTGACTTCCAACCGTTTCCCTATTCCCAGTAGCAGCAGCAATCCTCTGAGTATCATACTTTGCAGTTTGTCGATCATATCTTGCAGAACCCTCAACATGCGTTGGATTATGTCGATCATACCTAGAAGGACTTTCACCACGTCGACGTGTGTCATACCTTGGAGGACTCTCAACATATCGGTTCTTTGTGTTAGATGATGTGCGAAGATTGTTGTTGGTGGGTTTGTAGATTTTCTTGTAAGTCTTCATTATGTAAGCAATTTGTTGTTTCATCTCTCGGTTCTTTTGAGCTTGGTCTTCATCACTATCTTCTTCAGATGATGACTCAGATGGTGGTGATGGTACTCTTGGCGCTTTACCTCGAGATTTTGTGGAAGATGAAGACTTAGATGATGTGGAATATCATGGTGAAGATGATGTATTGGAGTATGGCTTAGGAGCACGAGAGTGATGATCGTGAACATGTTGTGTGGTAGTTACTAAAGCAAGTGGATTAGCCGTCTTGGCAACACGTTCAGTTCGAATCTCATTTGCTTCATTCTGAAATTGCTTCAAGATGTCAAAGAGTCGATGATATGAGACCTCGTCTAACTTTTCTTGTTGTTTCACCAAAGTGACGAATCGTGTCCACTCGGGTTGAAGTTGTTGAAGAAATTGAACATTGACTTGCATGGTGGAGACTTGCAGATTATTTCTTGTTATGTCATTCATCATTTTATAAAACCTGGAGTAGTAAGAGTCAATTGATTCTCCATCCCTTGAAGTAAACTTGCCAAAATTTAAAAACAAGTTTGTTTTGACATCTTGTTTGTTGAGTGATTCTCCTTGTTTCAAGCGTTCAATAGCAGTCCACATTTCATGTGCTGTCGGGCATGCATCAACCGTGGAGTAAATATCATCTCCAATCCCACTTAAAACCATATAGATGGCTTCCTTCTCCGCATCATGCCAAGCACAATTTTCAGGTGAGAGATCGGCTCTTGTTTCATCACGTTCACTTGCAGGTATTGGATCAGTCGTATTTGTGGCTGCTCTTGGAGGAACTGAGATCTTCTTAAATATATATGGTCCATGAGTAATACATTTCCTCAAGGCATCACCATTAGGTCTTGTATCAAGATATCGTATAAAACGTGATTGCCATTGAGCATACCGACCAGATACAAGCATTGGTGGTCTCTCTTTGTTACCCGCCACCATTATGTTGTTGTTCGTCACACGATATCCGGCAGTAGAATCCATCTCAATATTCTCTGAAATAATGAAGTGAATATGGATCTTAAGTAGATTTGTTTTGATTGTTGTTGTGGTTTAAATTCCGAAAATTGCAATTTTTCTCCAGTCCGACAATAAATTCTCCAGTCCGACAAAAACGGTAGACCAAAAAATTTTGTATCGCCAAATTTTGAAATTGAGCTAGAAATGTCCTAAAACTAGTCTAGATGGTGGCTAAGTCTAAAAAATACTCAAACAAAATTTAGCAAAACACATCATCGGAATGTCCCCTAATCGGAATGTCCTAATCGGAATGTCCTAATCAGAATGTCCTAATCGGAATGTCCAAATCGGAATGTTATCGAAATGTACTAATCGGAATCCTTGTCGGAATGATCTAATCGGAATAAGCTTGTCGGAAGATCCAAATCGGAATGCAAATAGGAATGCAAATCGGAATGTTTGTCCAGTCGGAATGATGATCGGAAAGCTGGTCGGAATGTGTAAACCCTTTTCCGATGCTACTGATCGGAATCCCAATCGGAATCTATAATCCCTTTTCCGATTACACCAATCGGAATAATAGTGCTGTTACGAGATTTTGGGATAAAAAATGAATTTATTTCGACAAGAAATCCGCGATTTTAACCAACCAAATGCGACCAAATCCCTACCACAGCTATGTAGAAGATTTATATCAAGATTTAGAGCATAGAAACACAAAAAGAATCTTGAATTCGAGATGATTATATGAGAAAATCACACGAACCAAGTAAAATCAACAACAAATCACAAAACTACCCTATGGCGATTGATACCAAATGTTGTCGCTTGTATTTGTGATTGATTAAGCAATGAAGAAAGAAAGAAAATAGATGAAGAAGAGATGAATTCCTAGAGAGAGAAAGTAGTGAGAGAAAGTAAAGAGGAGATGATTAACTTGGTGAGATTAGATTAGAGAAACGAATTTGTTACAAATGACCATCCACCCTCCTAACATGCTAAGAGGGTAGTATATATAGTCCACCCACATGCGGGCTTTAATGGACTATATATTGGGCCGGGCTTGTCTTTTGGACTTTAATTAGTTTAAATCCAAGCCCGTGAACCACGACTAAATAACTACCTATTACAACGTTCTAATAAATATTACAATAGAAACCTATGACCGAACATTCTTGTTTGACTCGATATTTTGAGGCTAACAACTTTCACATAACATGCCACCCTTAACAAACAAGGTAGGGTTGGCTTTCTTCCATTCATCCAAATCAGTCAGCTTTTGCCTATATTCTTCAACTGGGGTAAGGACTCTTGGTGGAGGAATAAATTCCTCCTCTTGGAGTTCTGGTAAACCAGTCCAAGATAGGTCCTTTCTTTAGACACCATAGAAGTCCCCAGCTGGTGGTGGAACAACAGTATAGTCTTTCATCCCAATCCCAGTCATGTCCTTAGGATCCCTCTGTTTATTAACACATTCTCCTAGGGTTTGTGAGGCCTTATCAAATCTCAGAATTTTAAAGTCAACATAATCCTTATTCTTGATAGCCTCATCTAACTTAGCCTGTAATTCAGCATTGACCCTTTCCATGATGTTTCTAACCTCATTACTAGCATTTAAATCATGTTTTAAGATATTTATTTGATCTTTTAAGTCAAATTCAATTTTCTTATACTCAGAAGCTGTCTTTTCAGTTTGGGTGAGAGCAATTTGATAGTTAGACAATTTGCATCTCTCAGTACTCACATCACTTAACAATCTTAAAACCTCTTTGTTAAGTTTTTCAGTATTTAAACGACAACCCTTACTACAAAAAGCATCATCGAATACCTCATTATCTGATGAAGAGGAGGAGTGTGCCATGAGAGCATATTGAACATGCTCTTCTTCTTCTATCTCAGCAACCAAAGCTTTATCCTCTTCCCCATCCTTAGCCAAATAGCTCCAGTCCCATCCAATACCATCAATTTCTTGCGCTGCTACCATGGCCTTAGGATCCTGAGCCTTAACAATTTGGCTTGAGGGTTTGCCAGCATTAGATCTTCTTGGAGATCTGCATTCCCTCATGAAGTGCCCCATACAATGACAATTGTAGCACTCAACCTTGGATTTATCAAATCCAGCAGTGTCCTTTGCATTAAAGGTCATCTTCTTCTTAAACCTTCTATTCCACCTGTTTGCTCTTATACTTGCAAGAGCCATGTTCCATTTTATATCCATCTCCTCCAAGTGCTCATCACTTATTTGCTCAAGGTCCTCATATGTAATCACTGAACCATTGGGCAATGAAGCAATGTATGCACACACAGTATCCAGATTCAAACCAGCAGACTTAACTCTTGGTGAGTCAATCTTGTATATGTCAGCGTCTGAATGTGAGGCGTTGGCAGGGTATGATCTAGCGTTGACACATGTTGATCCAGTAACTAGGTGCATGTATGAGTCCTTCTGATCAAATTGACCTTCACTATGTGAGAAGAAGGCCATGTTACTATTGGTAGACTTAATTCCATGCTCCAAAAGAGTTTCATTCTCCAACAGCCTCAGTTTGTTGTAGATATCTGATAGGTGTGAAAACACCCATCCTTTTTACCATTTAATTACAATAATAACCGGGCCAAAACGTGTATTTATGTCATTTATGTCGGAATTATGCGTGGTTTGTGTTTTTGTTGTGATTTAGGACGAGAAGGTGAAAAGTGGAGAAAACACGGCTTTCACGGGCTTTTATCGAAGAAAAAGACGAAAGATGAAGTCGAAAGATCAAGAGTGGAAAAAGAACGGAAGTCCAAGACCAATTCTGAAGATTTATCGAAGAAAAAGTCAAAAGACGGAAGTTCACCAAAAGCCGAAGAACTCGAGTCTTATTTATGAAGAAAATTCAATACGAGTTCAAAAGAAATCCCGAGACGAAGTCTTAAAAGTCGAAGAATTTAAGAAGACTGAAAGACTAGGACCAAGAAGGAAAGAAAGAAAGGGGAAACCACCAACCACTCCCTTCTCCTATAAATACCACCCTCACTTGTTGTGAGAGGGTTGGTTAGTTTTAGGATTAGATTATGAGTAGTGTAGTTTTCTCTCTCTAGATTTATGCTTTCTCTCTCTAGATTAATTTGTGTTTAAGCTTTTGTTATTGAATCTTTACTTTTTCATTAAGCTTTTAAATTCATCATCTTCTTCCTTTCTTGCTAAATTTCTGTCTTTGATTTGGTGTTGTGTTCTTGAGTTTTCTTAATTTCAATCAAGTGGGTTTTGATTGATTTGGCTTTGTATGTTAGTTTTGATGATTTGTTTTGATTAATTATTGTTAGTTGATGCTTATTGATTGTTTTGGTTTAATCTTTTTGTTTGTTTTGGTATAATTGATCAAATTCGTGCTCTTTTTGTTTTCCCCTGTTCTTCGCTAAAGTTACTGTATCTTGCCAAAGATTCCGAATGGTCTGCTCATTTAGTCCTCTATTCAGAATATCAGGTTATTCCGAATAGGAGTCCTCTATTCGGAATATCTGATTATTCCGAATAGGATTCTCTATTCGGAATATCTGATTATTCCGAATAGGATTCTCTATTCGGAATATCTGATTATTCCGAATAGGATTCTCTATTCGGAATATCTGATTATTCCGAATAGGATTCTCTATTCGAAATATCTGATTATTCCGAATGGGAATCCTTACACGGAATATCTTATTATTCCGGATAGGTTTTTCAGTTTTCAGTTTTAAACTTTATTTTTCCCGCCTTTTTCTTTATTTGCATTTTTACTCGCTTTCCTTTTAGATTAAGTTTACGTTTGAGTTATTTACCTTTATTGCTTTTAATTTCTCGTCATTTATTTTCCGTCAAGTTTTAATCTTTAATCTTTCATTGTCGTTTCTTCTTACCGTCTTTACTTTATTTCTATTTGTTTCAAATCTTTATTTTTACTTAGTTTTAGACAACGACAACTCTTTTATTTGATTCACCAAGAACAACTGAGTCGCACAATTAACCAGAGATCAATTCGAGAAGACACCGAGAATAACGAACTTTCAACGAGTAAAATCTCAAGTATTAAAATGGCGCCGCTGCCGGCTCTTTTCGTGAGGATTAAAGGTTTTTTGTGAGAGACGCGTTGGCTTTTGGGATCCGTTCACTTGTGAACGTTATTTTTCGTGTCAAAAATTTTCAAAAATCCCAAAAACATTTGAAAAATCATAAAAAGCATTTCTTTTTCAAAGTTTTGCACCAAAAATATTCTTCTTGCTTATCTATCTTTCTTTACAGATTCTTATGTCCATTGCGTCCGGTGTGGGAAACAATTATCTGGGAACAACTCTTGTCAATGGTGTACATGTGAGCGGTGCAGAAACGATATCGACACACACAATTCGGATTTTGTCCCTTGTGCAACTCGACTAATTCATTCTTTTTGAACCCACCTCCTGTTCCCCCGTGCATCTATTGTGGAAGCGATTATCATTGGCATGTTTCGTGCCCGGTTCGATACCCGTATGGTCACGGGCAAGAACCAGAGTATAATTATGACAATGATAATAGCTATCCACGAGACGCACCTGATTTTTCTCCATACCCGGTTTGCAACAACTGTGGGGGTCCTCACGATACCTATTATTTTCAATCAATGAATTGTTATGAGCAAAATCCGTGTCCTCAGTTTTCTTCACCAATGGATTATTATGAACCAAACCCGATTTATAATTCTTCTCAACCGATGAACTACTATGAGCCACAACCGTGCTATAATTCAGGTTTTCAACATTTTGAGCCCCCACATCACACCCTCAATCATCAATCCTCTCAACAAACTAGTCTTGATCAACAACTCACTTCTTTGAATGACATTCTAGAAAGCATAGCTCAACTTCGAGCTGACTTACATCAGGAAAGGCAACCGTTGCTTGATGTGGACGAAACCTTGAAAACCACCGACACCTTTTTGAGCCAATTTAGTCGTTTTCCCTTCTTTTCTACACCAAAATGTTTAATTACAGCGTGGGATAGAATTAGTGAAGTTGAACATACTCGGGGCAATGAACAACAAAAGTTGCTGCATGAGCTTCTTAAAGATGTGGAGGTTATCAAGGAAGAGTTAGCCGACTACGTCACTCCTAACTGGACTCGTCCCATCTATTATGATGATGATGACGACGATGATGTCTACACTTTCAACCAATCTTCTGAAGTTGATGCTCCTACTCTCGATGTTCCTACTGCATCTAAGGATCTAGATTCGTTCAATGAGCTTAGTGATGTTGGTCTCGACAAAGTATTGGATGATGAGGTTTGTGACTTACCTGCTATGGAGCCTGAGGACGACGTTGCTCTTACGGAAGAGGTCGATCCTAGTGATGACGATTCTTCTATCTGCTATGAGAATTTCACTTTTGAAGTTTCTCAATCTCCACCGGGAGATGCGGATGATGACGATTTATTCTCTCCGGTTTACGAGAAGTTCACCGATGAACTTGATCTTGTGGATGAGGTGGAAGACGTGCTTCTTCGCGATAGATTACGGAAAGTTCATCTTCTTATTGCTCAAATAGAAGAGTTGACTTCTCCTTCTCTTTCCAAGTATTTACCTCCATCTATTCCTCCCGTTGAAGATAATGACCCATTGCTGGAAGAAATCGATATCCACTCCATCCCTCCAGGTATTGATGATTCTGACACGGAGGGGGACATTATTTTTGATAATTTGCTGCAGGTAAGTATTGACCCAAGTCCCCCTCCCGAGCACCTTTCATCCTCCCCTTTAGCCACTATTACGGAGGATGAGTGCTTTGACCCGGGAGGTGACATTGATTATGCTATCATTGATGACATCACGGCTTTGCCGAATGCTCAGCCTCTATTGTCTATGGGGGATGACAATGTGCTTACTATACCCAACCCACCTCCCGTGGATCTTGTATTCACATACTTCTCGTATGTTGAAAGGACCTTTCTCCCATTCAAGACTTATCCCCCCGCCTCTCCTTTGTTGATGTCAACCGGGAACGAGGACAAGGTCTTTGATCCCGGTATTACATTCGAGGCTTCCCCATGGACCATTTAATTCGGGGACGAGTCAGGCTCGTGACTCGGTTAATATAAACAAGCGCTTTTTGGGAGGCAACCCAATTATCTATCTATTTTCACCATAAGTGTAGGGGGAGCCCCATGGTGTTTCTTGCTTTCTTTCTTATCATGTGCAGGGATTCGCGCTCAATGACACACTCTTGATGACTTTTGACGAACCGTGATTCCGTATTCCCTTCTTCTCGGTTTTATCCTAAACTCTTTTCGATTCACTATTTTATATTTCTCAATATTAAAATAGGAATCTCTTTAGTTGTCTCTTCCTTAGCGAGATTTAAACAAAGTGCACAATGTCTTAAGTGTAGGGGAGTTTACTCCCACATGCTTAAACATTGAGGACAATGTTTATATCAAGTGTAGGGGGACTTCTATCGAAGCTAAGTGGCCTTTTCCTTGTATTTGTCCTCATTTTAACCGGAAAATCATTTTTTGACATTTTTCAAAATTCTTGATCTATTTTGGCCTATTAGTTTTTCCCTTTGTATAGTTATTTTCTTTTCTTATTGGAATAAATGCTTAATAAAGTGATTTTAATTTTCAAACATTGTGAATCTTTTGACTCGACCCGAGTTTACTTATCTAAGTTTACTCTAGCTAGTATCCTTAACATATTTAAGTCAAGTTTTGCTAGGCTTTTATATAGGGAGCTATAAAACGAGAAAGTCTTAACTCTCACGGGTTAAGAACAAGAACTTTTCGCAAGTTCCTATAATTGATCCTAGAGAGTTGTTTATCAAGGGAACTTTAAAATGCGATTTCTAAACTTGAAAAAGTCTAAGAGTTTGCAAGATCCTATAGGCGACTCGAAAACCCAAAACTTTGATTTAATAGGCTAAAATCGAGTCTCGTTACTTGAGATTTTAAACTGTGGAGAACGAGAGATGATAGAGCCAATTATAAGTTCGGTATTCTTTCATGAACTTATGTGAGTTAATTATGAGCCTATTCTCCCATCGCTTGCTAATAAATTTATCTGCAATAAATAAGGTTGTACGATTTGAAAAGTAACTTAGCTTCTAGCCCAAGATCGTTTAAAAGTTGCTCGGTATGGATTAGAGTTCATAGCCAAGGCATAACTTATTGAAGCGGGACGCGAAGATTGGCGAGTCCAAAAAGGTCCTAACAAGGCATGAGGGCTATATTTTGTTGCTAAAGATCCAAAGTGATGTGAAGAATCATTTATCAAATCAATATGAAGGATCGAGACACACGACGAAAAGCAAATACTCCCCAAAAGTCATGGAGAAGTGGATCCGAAAAGACCCTAACAAGGTATGAGGATAAATAGATCCAAGTCATAAAAGGAGGCGGATCGTTGTATATCAAAATCCAAAATAAAGATTGGAGAAAAATGAAGAAGTCGTGGTCCAAGTATGAATCTCCCAAAACTTTAAGAGAAGAAATTCCTATTATGAAGAGAAGGCCATTATTTCATGAACGTCTCTCAAGATTTGAAGTATGAAGTCGCTGCCAAATATCGGTCCGAGAAAGGTCTCAAATCGCGAAGCGAGTTATGTCAAGATATGAACTTTATGAGATCCCGAGAAGCAGTTTTAAAAGATTTTGTCCTTTAGCTAACTATTGATTAAATCGTTCACTTTATTTTCAGCCTTAATAACTATCGAAATAAGTCAAAAATGCATCCTTGTGATCATTCAAGACAACAATAAAATATAAGAGATACCCCTAGGAATAAGGGAGTCTAAGTGAATAATTGGCCCACATGAGTTCGTGTTAGTTTGGTAACTTATAATAACAATGATCTCGTTTTTAATCTTGGTTTGGAGAAAGTGAAAACTTGAGGATGATGATTATTCATGACATTTTCAAAACCCAAGGTATGTTTTTGATTTCTTTACTTTGTATGTTTATAATTTTCTATCTCGTTAATAAAGGCCAACATGGATTAATTATGATGAAAAATGTAAACTTGCTTTGTAACTAATGCATTGCATGAGGACATTGCAATGGTTAAGTGTAGGGGATTTGATAGGTGTGAAAACACCCATCCTTTTTACCATTTAATTACAATAATAACCGGGCCAAAACGTGTATTTTATGTCATTTATATCGGAATTATGCGTGGTTTGTGTTTTTGTTGTGATTTAGGACGAGAAGGTGAAAAGTGGAGAAAACACGGCTTTCACGGGCTTTTATCGAAGAAAAAGACGAAAGATGAAGTCGAAAGATCAAGAGTGGAAAAAGAACGGAAGTCCAAGACCAATTCTGAAGATTTATCGAAGAAAAAGTCAAAAGACGGAAGTTCACCAAAAGCCGAAGAACTCGAGTCTTATTTATGAAGAAAATTCAATACGAGTTCAAAAGAAATCCCGAGACGAAGTCTTAAAAGTCGAAGAATTTAAGAAGACTGAAAGACTAGGACCAAGAAGGAAAGAAAGAAAGGGGAAACCACCAACCACTCCCTTATCCTATAAATACCACCCTCACTTGTTGTGAGAGGGTTGGTTAGTTTTAGGATTAGATTAGGAGTAGTGTAGTTTTCTCTCTCTAGATTTATGCTTTCTCTCTCTAGATTAATTTGTGTTTAAGCTTTTGTTATTGAATCTTTTCTTTTTAATTAAGCTTTTAAATTCATCATCTTCTTCCTTTCTTGCTAAATCTGTCTTTGATTTGGTGTTGTGTTCTTGAGTTTTCTTAATTTCAATCAAGTGGTTTTTGATTGATTTGGCTTTGTATGTTAGTTTTGATGATTTGTTTTGATTAATTATTGTTAGTTGATGCTTACTGATTGTTTTGGTTTAATCTTTTGGTTTGTTTTGGTTATAATTGATCAAATTCGTGCTCTTTTTGTTTTCCCCTATTCTTCGCTGAAGTTACTGTATCTTGCCAAAGATTCCGAATGGTCTGCTCATTTAGTCCTCTATTCGGAATATCAGGTTATTCCGAATAGGAGTCCTCTATTCGGAATATCTTATTAATCCGAATAGGATTCTCTATTCGGAATATCTTATTATTCCGAATAGGATTCTCTATTCGGAATATCTGATTATTCCGAATAGGATTCTCTATTCGGAATATCTGATTATTCCGAATAGGATTCTCTATTCGGAATATCTGATTATTCCGAATAGGATTCTTTATTCGGAATATCTGATTATTCCGAATGGGAATCCTTATTCGGAATATCTTATTATTCCGGATAGGTTTTTCAGTTTTCAGTTTTAAACTTTATTTTTCCCGCCTTTTTCTTTATTTGCATTTTTACTCGCTTTCCTTTTAGTTTAAGTTTACGTTTGAGTTATTTACCTTTATTGCTTTTAATTTCTCGTCATTTATTTTCCGTCAAGTTTTAATCTTTAATCTTTCATTGTCGTTTCTTCTTACCGTCTTTACTTTATTTCTATTTGTTTCAAATCTTCATTTTTACTTAGTTTTAGACAACGACAACTCTTTTATTTGATTCACCAAGAACAACTGAGTCGCACAATTAACCAGAGATCAATTCGAGAAGACACCGAGAATAACGAACTTTCAACGAGTAAAATCTCAAGTATTAATATCATCAAAAGTAGAACTTTTGTGAGTATTATTGGCAAGTATAGATCTTGCCTCAATCTTCCACGCATCACCAAGGCTTTTAAGAAAAGTGGCAATAATGTCAACATCACCAACTTGTGTCCCCATGAAGGATAGCTTGCTTGTAATGTCAAGCAGTCTGCTTCTCACACTGCTAAGCTTCTCATTAGGTTGAGCCTTAAAAACAGCATACTCATGCATGAGTTGCTTCTTCTTCTCTTCTTTAGTATCAGCATTACCACCATAGGCAACTTCAAGGGCTGCCCAAAGGTCTTTTGCAGACTCATAACCTCTGTATTTATGCTGGTTTTCTTGTCCCAAAGAAAGTTTCAGAATGTTTAGGGTTTTCATATCAACCCTTTTCTTTGCTATGTCTTCAGCAGACACAGCTCTACCATCATCAGGTTTTTCTTTTTTATATTCTTCTGAACATCCTTGAATAGCTGATCTTGTAGCAATAGCATTAGCAATCTTTTGAGCTTTATTGAATGTTTTTCCATATTCAATAATCTCCCAGAGAGTGTAGTCATAGATCCGTAGATATTGCTCAAAGTTGAACTTCCACAGCTCAAAATTGTTTGGATCAAGCATGGGAATCTTGATGTTGTGGTTTGAGGAGGAGGAGGAGGTTACTTCTGAATTGGACATGATGTTTCTAGGGTTTTGTGAAAATTAGGGTTTTGATGATTTTAGGGTTCTTGTGTTCTTTAAGATCAAAAGTTTCTCAACAAGCTCTGATACCACTTGTTGATCCCAAACTTAGATCGATTAAGCTTGTGTATACGAGATCAGATCAAGTTATACACGTAGAGAAACTTTGTTTATGTTTAAAGTAATCTAAGTGTTATGCGGAATTAACACTTAAACAAGAACACACAAAGATGTAAAACAAACTTTCACTTGATTGATAATAACGAACTTGCTTACAATGAAAGTGTTTAACGTATGAAAACTTATTATGAAACATAACCTAAAGGTCTTCTTTTATAGACATAAGAAGCCTTGTACAAAAGTCTACGTATCAACTATTCTAGGTAAAGATAATTATAGAAAATACAATGTTGAACTTATCTTTACTAGAAACAAACTAGAAACAAAATACGCGTAGACCATATCTTTCTATCAGTGCTTGTCTTCAACCTATCAACGCTTGACTTCTTCTTGTCAACGCTTGATCTGTCAGCGTTTGTTTTCTTCCTATCAACGCTTGGTTTCCTCTTGTCAGCGCTCAAGTGGACTGGCTACATTTTATTCCCAACAAGTAGGACCATCTATCCCTCCCCCAGTTACTCCATCTACACCTCCTCCACCACCATTTATCCCTCCTACTACCACGCCTAGTATTAGCTCTCCATTACCGTTTCCACCTCTCATTAAAGAAGTTCCCAAGAAACACCCTTCACCAACCCCACCTTCCACCTTTAAACCTAACATCCCTTATCCTTCTTGGTTAGACAAGAGCAAATTGCTTAATAAAGAGGATGCTCAAATAACTTTTTTTCTGAAGATGATATCACAAATAACCTTCAACATTAGCCTCGTTCAAGCACTTGTCCAAATGCCAAAATTCGTCAAAGCATTCAAGGAATTTCTTAACGAGAAGGAAAAGATGGCTGAGTTTGTTAACACACGCTTAAATGAAAACTGTTTTGCAGTCATTCTTAAAGAACTTCCGGAAAAACTTGGAGATCCCGGTCGTTTTGTGCTACCATGTACTTTTAACCAAACCGAAGAATTTACTGCCTTAGCCGATCTCGGGGCAAGTATAAATTTGATGCCTTTAAGTGTTTGGAAAAAGTTATCATTACCCGATCTTACTCCAACAAAGATGACTCTTGAGCTAGCAAATCAAACTCTCGCGTACCCCATTGGTATTGCCGAAGATGTCTTTATTAAAGTTGGCACCTTCACTTTTCCGGTCGATTTTGTTGATGTTGATTATGAAATGGACCCTCGTATTCCGTTAATACTTGGACGGCCATTCTTGAGAACCGAAAAAGCTTTAGTCGATTTTGCCGAAGGTGAATTAATCTTAAGTGTTGGGAATGATACACAAGTTTTTAAAATGGGGAAGATTTCAACCAAACGCAATGAAAGAGAATCAGCGAAAATGATTAATGTGCTTGATGATTTTGTCATCTACAACAATCCTCTTTTCGATTCTTGCTATGATAATCCACTTTTCAAAGATGATGTGGATGATTCTCTCTCCAATTTAGATCCTCTACCAATATTTGAGTCTCCACCAATTTATGATGACTATGATGATGATTCTAGTTCTGATATGGATGATTCTGATGATTTTACTTCAGAGTATAAAGACATGCCAACATATGATGATTTTGATGATGTCGATACTCTTTCGAGTGATTCTTCACATGATGACCTTGCACCTACTTTTGATGAAGATCCTCCACCAACAATGCTTGATCCTACTTTGTATGACTACTCATTTGAGGAAGACTTTGCTACTTTTCTCAACACTTACTTCCCAAATGAGAATGATTCTCCTCCTTTGGACTTTGATGATGATCTTTATCCTCCTTTGGATATGAAGAAAACCGTTTCAAAGGAGAAGAAGCCGGAATACACCGATATCCGTAGTACCTATGTCTTGACACCTCTCTATCCACCTTCGTCAGATGAGATTGTGCGATTTATGAGCGGATCTTCTTCAAGGTCTACTGAGCTTGAGTGTTATTTTCCCCTAAAGGAAAAAGTGTTCGATCCGGGTATTGCAAGTTTTAATCCATCTCAGTATCCATCTGATGAAATAAAAGGAAAGATTTTTGGAACTTATGGAGATATGCTTGCACTTCATCACAATCTCTACCACCGTGCTCAACAAATGCTTAAGGGAACCTTGCCTACTCTTCTTTGGCTTGCCTTGTTCGCCTTAAGCTTGTGCTATTTGATGGACGAAAACCATGTATTTGATCCCGGTGGATGTTCTTCATGCTTCCTACCATTGTAATCAAGGTCGAGTCAGGCTCACGACTCGGTTAACAAAAACAAGCGCTTCTCGGGAGGCAACCCGATTATCTATCCTTTTTATTTTGTTTTTATAATAAGTGTAGGGAGACCCTAGTATGTGTTTGTTGTTTTCCTTCTTATCATGTGCATGGATTCGAGCTTTCAAAGATCCATTCTTGATGACTTTTGACGACCCGTGATTCCATGTTCCCGTCTTCCCGGTTCTATCCTAAACTCTTTTGATTCTCTATTTTATATTCGTCAATATTAAAATAGGAATCACTTTAGTTGTCTCTTCCTTAGCGAGATTTAAACAAAGTGCACAATGCCCTAAGTGTAGGGGAGGTTACTTCCACATGCTTAAACATTGAGGACAATGTTTATATTAAGTGTAGGGGGGACTTCTATCGAAGTTAAGTGGGCTTTTCCTTGTATTTTTCCTCATTTTAACCAGAAAATTGATTTTTCGAAATTTTTCAAAATTTTTGATCTATTTTGGCCTAGTTGTATTTACCTTTGTTATAGTTATTTTCTTTCTTTGCTAGAATAAATTTTAATAAATTGGTTTTAATTTTTAAACGTTGTGAATCTTTTGACTCAACCTGAGTTTACTTATCCAAGTTTACTCTAGCTAGTATCCTTAATGTGTTTAAGTCAAGTTTTGCTAGGCTTTTATATCGGGAACTTTAAAACGCGAAAGTCTTAACTCTTACGGGTTAAGAACAAGAACTTTTCGCAAGTTCCTATAATTGACCCTAGAAAGTCGTTAATCAAGGGAACTTTAAAACGCAAATTCTAAACTTGAAAAAAGTCTAAGAAGATGCAAGATCCTATAGATGACTTGAAAACCCAAAACTTTGATTTAATTGGCTAAGCATCCACGAGTCTCATTCCTTGAGATTTTAAACTGTGGAGAACGAGAGATGATAGAGTCAATTCTAAGTTTGGTGTTCCTTCATGAATTTATGTGAGTTAATTATGAGCTTTTTCTCCCATCGCTTGCTAATAAAGTTAATTGCAATAAAAAAAGGTTGTACGATTTGAAAAGTTACTTAGCTTCTAGCCCAAGATCGTTTAAAAGTTGCTCGGTATTAATTAGAGTTCATGGCCAAGGCATAACTTATTGAAGCGGGATGCGAGGATTGGCGAGTCCGAAAAGGTCCTAACAAGACATGAGGGCTACATTTTGTTGCTAAAGATCCAAAAGTGATGTGAAGAATCATTTATCAAAAATCAATATGAAGGATCGAGACACACGAAGAAAAGCAAATACTCCCCAAAAGATCATGGAGAAGTCTATCCAAAAAGACCCTGAAAAGGTATGAGGATAAATAGATCCAAGTCCTAAAAGGAGGCGGATCGTTGTATATCAAAATCCCAAATAAAGACTGGAGAAAAATGAAGAAGTCGTGGTCCAAGTATGAAGAATCTCTCAAAAACTTCAAGTGAAGAAATTCCTATTATGAAAAGAAGACCATTATTTCATGAACGTCTCTCAAGATTTGAAGTATGAAGTCAATGCCAAATATCGATCCGAGAAAGGTCTCAAATCGTGAAGCGAGTTATGCCAAGATGTGAACTTTATGAGGTCCCGAGAAGCAGTTTTAAAAGATTTTTTCCTTTAGCTAACTATTGATTAAATCGTCCTACTTTATTTTCAGCCTAAATAAATATCGAATTAAGTCAAAAATGCATCCTCGTGATCATTCAAGACAACAATAAAATATAAGAGATACACCTAGGAATAAGGGAGTCTAAGTGCATAATTGGGCCACTTGAATTCGTGTTAGTCTCCTAACTTATAATAACAATGATCTCGTTTTTAAGCTTGGTATAGGGAACGTGAAACTTGAGGGGTGATAAACATTCATGACATTCCAAAACCCTAAGTTAAGTTTTTGATCTTTTTACTTGTTTTCTTCTTTTTTTATATATTTTTTATCTCTTTTATGTCTTGTGTTTAATAAAGGCCAAGGTGGATTGATTATGATGGAAAATGTAAAATTTGCTTTGTAATTAATGCATTGCATAAGGACATTGCAATGGTCAAGTGTAGGGGATTTAATAAGTGTGAAAACACTTATCCTTTTACCACTTAACTATAATAATAACCAAGCCAAAACGTGTATTTTATGTCGTAAATGTCGAAATTATGCGTGGTTTGTGTTTTTGTTGTGATTTAGGATCAAATTGTGAAAAGGGGAGAAAACACGGGCTTTCACGGGCTTTTATCGAAGAAAAAGACAAAAGACGAAGTCAAAAGATCAAGAGTGCAAAAAAGAACGGAAGTCCAAGGCCTATTCTGAAGATTTATCTAAGAAAAAGTCTAAAGACGAAATTTTAATGAAGTCAAAGAACTCAAGTCTAATAAATGAAGAAATTCTAAGACGAGTTCAAATAATCCCGAGACAAAGTCGAAAAAGTCGAAGAATTTAAAAGACGAAAAGACGAGAAAAGGAAGAAAAGATCAACACTTACTAATCTCCCTATAAATACCCTCCTAATGTCACATTAGGAGGTGTTGGCTATCTTGACAAAATAGTTCTTCCACCTTTATTTTCATGTCATTTAATTCTTGTCAATTTAAATTCCTTGTCTTGCACCTTAAATTTGTAAGTCCTTTAATTTTTACTTTTAATTGTTTTTGAATCTTTATGTTTTAATCATGTTTTATTTTTAATCTCATCCTTCCTTTCTTGTTTGATTTGATTTGGTTGTGTTCTTAAGTTTTTGGTTGATTAATCAAGTGCGTTTTATAGTTTTATTGCTTTTGATTCCATAAAGTTTGTTGATTTAGATGTTTTAATGCTTGGTAGATCTTAATTAGTGATTTATTGTTTTTAGTTTTATTGTTTTTGGTTGATTTAAGTTTTATTTTATTAAGTGGGTTTTGATTGATTTGGTTTTTATTGTTAGTTTTGTTGATTTGGTTTGATTTATTATTGTTAGTTGATGTTTAGTTTGGTTTAATCTTTGGGTTTAATTTGGTTAGATTTGGGTAAAATTCGTGTTTTTGTTTCCCCTGTTTTCGTCACTGTCATATTTTCCCGAACCAATTATCTTTTCCCGAATAGATTTTTTTAACCGAACGAGCAATTATTCCCGAACCAAGCTTTTGTGAAAAAAAATACCGAACAAAGCCAAAAATCCCGAATGAAGCATTCTTAAAAAAATCACGAATGAAGCATTGTGAAAAAAAATACTGAACGAAGCATTTCAGAAAATTCCGAACGAAGGATTTAAAAAAACGTTCCGAACCATCAATCACATTGACATGCCTGCTAGCATGCTTTCATTTTTTTTCCCGCCCAAATCCAGCAGGATGCCTGCTGGCTTGGTTATTTATATTTTGCTCCGTAGTCGTTTAGTTTAATCTTAAAGTTGTTCCGATTTTAATTCTGAACGTCACGTATTTTTAGTTATATTTTTCGTCTAATTTTAAAATTAATATTTTTTCGTAAAGTTCAAGTTTTATCTTTTATTTAGTACCCGTTTTAGGTTTTGCCTCGTTTAGCTTTAAAGTACCATCTTAGTTTTATTCTCTCCTTTTTCATTAAGTAAACTTTATTTTCGAGTTGATAGTTAATTTCGTCTTTTAATTTTAATTTTATTAATTGTTTCGTTTTCATATTTGTTTTTAATATCGTTTATTTACTTTTCGTCAAGCTTTAATTTCTCGTTTTTTAAATAATTTACTTTCAAAGTCTTAATTTCGCACCATTTACTTTTTTTATTACTTTTAGCTTATTTACCTTGCCTTTTACTTTTAAGTTTTGCAATTTTAACTTTAAACAACGACCAAAAATATTTCTTTTTCACCAAAAGACGACTGAGTCGCACATTTAACTATTATCAATTCGAAAAGTCTGGTTCAACGAAATTTCTAACGGAGTAAAATCTAGTTATTAGCAATAAGCACGTAAGTCGGAATAATGGGGTTTGCATGTAATTCGGGAAAAGAGGGTTTAAGGAACCCGAATTAACTCAAAATAAGCAAAATGAAAATAAGCACTTACTAAAACTTTAACCAAATCAAATTTTAGAAAAAGCTAATAAGACACAATTTAAAAACTTTTAAGAACACTAAATTATCAAATTATTTAAAATCACTTTTTATAAAAATATTAATCTATCAAAATCAATTTATTTTAAAAACTAGAAAAACACAAAAATAAGAAATTAAGCACTATAATCTAAAAACCTCAAACACACCAACTCAATAAGCACAATCCAATAAGCAAATCAACCACACAATCAACAAGATAAAATCAACTACATGATTAAAAAGATAAAACAATAGATTATGATTAAAAAAGGTGGATTGAGAATTAATTCGAAAGCTTGATTAAATTGAAGATTAAGATCCAAAATTACAAGATTAAGATTAAAGGTTCATAAACTTGAAAGAAAAGCTAGAGAGAGAAAAAGTAAAACACACACTAATTACCTACTAAACTTAAAGAAAAATAAAGACTACTCCCTAATGACATGTTTTAGGAAACTATATATAGGGGAAGGGAAAGGTGTTGTTTCCTCCTTATTTCTTCTTGTCTTTTCGTCTTTTAAATAACTCGTCTTTCTCGACTTTTTCTCGGGATTAGTCGAATGATAAAACGAACTCGTCTTCTAATTTTCTTATTTTAGTAGACTTGGTTCTTCGACTTTGTTAAACTTCCGTCTTTAGACTTTTTCTTCGATAAATCTTTAGAATAGGCCTTTGACTTCCGTTCTTCTTTCACTTTTGACCTTTTGACTTCGTCTTTTGTCTTTTTCTTCGATAAAAGCCCGTGAAAGCCCGTGTTTTCTTCCTTTTTCATATTTTTGTCCTAAAACATAATAAAAATACAAACCACGCATAATTCCGCCTTTTAGGACATTAAATACACGTTTTGGTCTTGTTATTATTAGAAATAAGTGGTAAAAGGATAAGTGTTTTCACACTTATTACTAAACAAGATGCAACGTCGAGATTACTTCGTTGGATTCTCCTCCTACAAGAATTTGATATCGAAGTCCTTGACAAAAAAGGAGCCGAGAATCTAGCGGCCGATCATCTTTCTCGTTTGGAAGATCCTCACCAAAGTGTTTACGAGCCAAGGGAAATCACCGAAACATTTCCTCTCGAGACACTTGGTGTAGTGAATTCTAAGCTTGATACATCCACCCCATGGTTTGCGGACATAGAAAATTACCATGCAGGGAACTTCATCATTAAGGGTATGACGACTCAACAAAAACGAAAATTCTTTCGTAACGTCAAGTTCTACTTTTGGAACGACCCTTATCTATTTTGGACTTGTGCGGATCAAATTATTTGACATTGTGTCTTTGGTACTGAAGCTTCTAATATCCTTAGAGCTTGTCACGAGGGACCCACGGGTGGTCACCACGGTGCTAATCTCACGGCGAAGAAGGTCTTTGATGCTGGTTTCTTTTGGCCTACTATTTACTGAGATGCACATGCACTTGTGAAGTCATGTGACTCATGCCAACGACAAGGAAAAGCCTCACAAAACGATGAAATGCCACAAAATATCATCCAAGTGTGTGAGATCTTTGACGTTTGGGGGATTGGTTTTATGGGGCCGTTCCCATCATCTCGTGGTAATAAGTACATCCTTGTCGCCATTGACTACCTATCTAAGTGGGTGGAAGCTAAGGCTTTGCCCACGAACGATGCTCGTGTGGTAGTCAAGTTTTTGAAAAGCTTGTTTTCTCGGTTTGGAACCCCTCGTGCGATCATAAGCGATCGTGGAACCCATTTTTGTAACGACCAATTCGAAAGGAGCCTAAGGAAATATGGGGTTACACATCGGCTTTTTACGGCTTATCACCCACAAACGATTGGGCAAGTCGAGGTTTCAAACCGAGCGTTGAAGAGGATCTTGGAGAGATCGATTGGAGAGAACCGACAATATTGGTCGGATAAGTTGGACGATGCTTTATGGGCCTTTCGGGCCGCTCATAAGACGCCCATCGGGTGCACTCCTTATAAGCTTGTGTATGGGAAGAATTGTCACTTGCCAATTGAACTCCAACACAAAGCTTATTGGGCTCTTAAGCATTGTAATGATGATATTGAGACCGCGGGAAAACACCAGAAAATGAAATTGAATGAATTAGATGAATTGAGAGACATTGCTTATGAAAATTCATTGATTTATAAAGAAAAACTAAAAAGTTTCATGACTCAAAAATTAAAAACCAGGTTTTTAACATTGGAGATCAAGTGTTGCTTTTTAACTCACGTTTGAAAATATTTTCCGGCAAGTTGAAATCCCGTTGGTCAGGTCCATTCACCGTTACCTAAGTTTTTCCTTATGGGACCATCGAGCTAGCTCAAAATGATGGCCCCAATTTGAAGGTGAATGGACATAGGTTGAAGCACTACTTTGTTGGGGAAGTTCCATCCTTGAACTACCTCGACCAAGTCACCTTCCCCAATGATAATTAGTATTGAGGGGATCGAGTCGAGCTCATGACTCGGTAATCAAAAACAAGGTGCCTCGTGAGGGAGTCCCATGCTTATACCATGTACATATTATCACTTTCTAATGTAGTAACGTGAGGGGCTTTGTGTCCTTCCAACCTTTGTTCCGTGGTTGTTTATGATATGTGGTTTTTAGATGATCACCTTCACGATTGGAGCCTTTCTTGTTCGTTTTATGGGACCACTCGATCGTTTTCTTTGAAGAATTTCTCAATATCCATGAAATATCCTTTGATGTTCTAACCTTAGGTTTATAGCACACCTCATAAACGACTATTGATTTAACGGTTACACCCTTTCCATGCTAGATTATGCATTCGACTACGTCTCTAGAATGGGGGTTTTCCAACCCTTAGACTCGAAACATTGAGGACAATGTTTAACTTTAGTATGGCGGGTGAATAGATACTTCCCTTGCCAAACCTTCACGCTTTCCAAAATTTATCTTTTTGTTGATCGTTTTGTTGCAAAATAAGGCTAAAAATGGCCAAATTTTAAAATTTTTCTCATGTTTTATAAGTGTTTGAAGACACGAATGTGGATTTTCCGATGGCGAGAATAAGATTAATTTTTTACTCGGCCGTGCGTGTTGAGCACTTAGCTTCGATTCCTTAACTTTACATTAGTCTAAGTCTCTTAAATGAGGACGAGAAATGATAGAGTTAATTATAAGTTATTATGCTAAACGTAGAGTACTCGTATTCTTTCAAAAACTCATGTGTTCTAGTTATTTGCTTATTCTCCCTTCGCTTGTAAATATATTTTTCTTAATATGTATTGACTTAGCGGTTTAGTCTTGATTGTTGGTTTCTAGTCTTTTCTAGTAGCTTCCATGTAATTAAATTGGGAAGACATAAAGGTATCGCCAGCGTCACGGTTTTGAAGTATTGGCAACCCGAATAATCGAAAGCTTCACCTAATAATAAGATTTCAAGTGCTCACCTAAATCAAGCAAACAATTTGAAGCTCACAAGGCCGAAAAATCTATGCGAAATTGAAAGTGAATTATGCCTTAATCTTTGAAGCTTTAAAGATCCAAAATTCGCTTTAGCGTGAGGATATACGTCTTTGGCCACAATAAACACCTCATGGCGAGCTTAAATAAAAGGCAAGGCAAGACCGAAGTCATAATAAAAGCTTCATGGCGAAGTTGAATAAAAGATGGAGGTAAACCTATGATAATAAGGCCCATCCGTTAGGGAGCGTATAAAAGTCTTGGTAATAAGTCTCATGTTCAAAACCGTTATAAAACCGTATTTATCGATCCTTCTTGTTGACTTAATTTTTTGACATCGTTGTCTATTAGGGGGTTATTAATTCGATGGTCTTGGTTACACCGTTATGACTCTACCTAAATCTCTATAATCGCATAAGTAAAAAATGTATCCTCGTGAAACATTCAAGACAAAAATAAAATATAAGAGATACCACTTAGGAAAATGGGAGTATAAGTACGTGATCGGGCATATGAGTAGTGTTAGCATTACTAACTTATAATGACAATGACCTCGTTGCACGCTTGGCATGGAATTGGGGTGAAAATCGAGGACGACGAAATTATTGCTAACGAATCATTCACGTGTTCTTGTTCTATGAACCTAAATGTCCCATTTTGCGATGAAAATCCTACATTATGTCTAAAACGCAAGTAGTAGTAATAGTAGTAGTGTAGCTAGTTCATCATTCAATAAAAGTGCATAAAAATGAATTTTGGAGATGCTACGATACTTTATTCTAGCATTGCGTGAGGGCACGGCAATGGTTTAGTATGGGGGAGTGATGAGACTACTTTTATACATAGTCTCATCGTCCAAAATGGGCTTAAATGTATAAAATATCATGAAATATGCCAAATATATGCTTGTGTTTGCTACATGTGTATTTTAGGTACGGATATTGAGAAAATGACAAAAGATCACAAGAAACAAGCAAAAACGAACACGGGAAACGAAGCCGCATAATGAACCATGTCCTAGTGTTGATTTTACCAAGAATAACCCTTGAAGAATTGAAGATTATGCAAGAAGGTTCCTCCAATATTGAAGAATTGACACTTTAAACCCTTGTTTATTCATAAATACAAATTTGGTCCTTAAAGTTTGTCAAATTGCAAAAAGGACTCTCCACTTTGTAGAATTGGCAAGAATAGTCCTTCAAAAATGAAGACTTGTAAATATTAGTCCTCCAAGAAGTCAATCATACAAGTCAAGACCATAATGTTTGAAGAAAATGCCAAGACAACCCTTCAAGAATCAAGAATTGGCAAGAAATACCCTTGAAATACTTTTTGAAAAGTATTTGGGGCAAAAGTATGAAAAGTAAAACTTCATTATAAAGGAATTCGGATTTTTGGCTATTTAAAAGAGAAATGAAAAGAGATGGAAAGAAAAGGGGCTAATCATGGCAGACAAAAGAACTTACCTAGGCCAACCAGCTTGTGACACCTGTCCCACTAACTCTCCACAACCAATGAGAACTCCCCATTCCTCCACATCAGCATCCCACTCATCCAGTTATAACTAGTTTATTTAGTTATGGTTAATTATGAGCTAAACAACCCTTTCAAACATAAAGATCAAAACCTTGTTCTTGGAGTTCATAATCCGATTTGGGTTTTCCTTAAATACTATGAATTAACCCCTAATATTTTCCAGAATCATGATTCAGGGTCTCCTAATCCAAGCCAACCCATAAACTTGAAACCTCACCAACCAACAGCTCACATGGAACATGCCCTGCTACAAAGGTGAGGAAGATGCCAAAAGTACCAAAGAGATCTAACGCCCTACAAACTTGCTTGCTTTCTAAGCTTCACATGGACCAGTGGATGCAACTCCACCAACTTTTCAACAACAAAATGCCAAGAAATTCACATGATCAGTCAAGGTTTTCAAAAACCTTAAGGGCATTTCAGGAACTTCTACATATTAGGGTTTACGTTTTTCTTTGCTTTTTTAGAACAAATGTAGCCTATATAAGGCATTAGGGTTGTAACATTCAGCCCTGCTCTTGGTTTTTCCTTGTTCAAAGTTCTGTAAATCCCTTTTCAATATCAATGAAAATGTGTTTGAATGTTTGAAGAAATCCAAGTGCCAACTTAATTCCTTGCTTATTATTGTTACATGTTTGTGTTGTTTGAATCTTAAAACCTGATATTAAATCTTGTGCAAGAAATTGCCAAGTTTTCTAAAAACTTGATATTTTGCTAAGTCTTTGGTACATTCTTGGAATTTTTGGATTACAAGTGATCTAAACACCCTAATAAGAAAATTATCAAGGTTTTGGGAGCTTTTGGTTTGAGGATAATCAATAAGTGGGTACAAAGGTTGCATTAATCAAGATTTTTCATCGTTCTGTTTTATATATTTGTACTCTAACCATGTTGATTCTTAGCAGGGTTGTTGTGGAAGCTTGTGCCTTGTTTTTCTAGGCACATCAACTCAAAAATTCGTGAGTGTGGATGTACATTCATGAGGTTTGAGTCCTTTTACCCAAAATCTTTCAAAAATACTTGATTTTTGTGATTTTGTGTTCTGATATTGTTCTTGTTTGTTGTCTCATATATTTAGATGATATAAGATAGAAATAAAGAAGAAAATAAGATGGATTCTAGAGAGATAAAGTAGTGAGATAAAGTAAAGAGAAGGAGGTGATTAACTTGGAGAATTAGATTAAGAATAATGAGAACTTCCACCCTCCTAACATGCTAGGAGGGTGCTTATATAGTCCATCCATATGCGGGCTCTCTAATGAACTATATATCTTTTGGGCCGAGCTTGAATAAATGCTTAGTACCTTGAAAGAGGCCTTTTAAGCTAACCATCAAGCCCGTAATGTCACGACTATTTTAACTAACTATTACAATGTTCTAATAAATATTACAATATAAATCTATGACCGAACATTCTTGTTTGACTCAATATTTTGAGGCTAACAATCTCCCCCAATGTGAGGTCATTCCTCTTTGATATTTGGAGTTCAATAGAGATTATGAATTTAGTCATAAATGAGTCTTGAACGTGTAATAGTAGTGTTGTTCCTTCATGCTGTGATCTTTGAGCCTTTGTCCTTGTCTTTCGACTTTGTCTTTTATCTTGAGATCTTCAAATTATCCTTGACTTGTGTTTGCCATCTTACGATCTTGTGTCTTTATCCACATGCTCATACTTTGCACAGTCTTGAAAGCTTGCTAACAATCTCCTTTGAAGATAGGTCATTCCTCTACATTAATTGTTTGAGGAAGTTTTTTTTATCACCAGAGTTGTGGAAGAATTTAGATTTCTTGATTGTTGAATATGTCTTTAGGCATGAGTATGTGGTTTTGAATCTTTGACTTTGCTGTATACAGCGTAACGTCACCTTCTTGAGACAAAACATAGACACGGACTGAATGGCTTTGAAATTCGTCCTTGATCGGTAGCGTTTTACCTCCAGTCGGTGAAGACCGTTACACGATATTAAATATCGTACCCGTGATTAGGTAGATTCAGTTAAGAACCTCTTTGACAGAGTTTCGTGGTTGTACTAGCCGTTCTCTTTACTCGACCGTCTCAAAGCAAGACTGCGAACATAAAGAGTGAATCAATTGGATAAATATCCGCTTGATTAAAGTCGTCAATTCAAATTCGTGGAACAAGCTTGATTCATTAAGAATCTTACCATTGTTGCTTTCCAGTTGACACAAGCTTGATTCATAAGAATCTCGTAAGTTACCTACCGTAGCGCTGTTTGATGTTGACGCTAGAAGGTTTCCCATTCGTCACTGTGAATATTAATAATTATCACTCTGAATGTTCTGGCAAAACGATAAAGATATTGCGTAGAAACCTGAAATGAGTTTGAATCAATTCAGAATCAAACCACTCTTTCTTTTCACAATTCTAGAAGAATCTTACACATGACCTGCCGCAGTGCTGTTTGATGTTAACACTGGAAGGATTTCCACTCATCATTTTGAGTACTAAGTAGTATCACTCTAAGTGTTCTAGCAATATCGCAAGGATATAGCGTAGTACTCTCTTGATCGTCATCCGTGTGTCCTAATGAGATTTGATTGATCTCTTGGCTCTAGACTCTTGTGCACTTTTAGTGATCGGAGGCTGGAGAAGATGCCACCTATTCAATATCAACTAACTCGGAGTGAGAAAGTCAATAGAAGTCGTGTTGATCTCCGTGACAATAAAACAAACTTATTTTGAGAGAAGCCTGAGTCAGTTGGGGAAGGGTTGTGCATTACATCACTGGGTCCATGATGTGTTGACCCAGCTTCTGCCTAAGTTGTATGGAGGGCTTCTTTGTTTATACCCTTTATCCTTACATTTATTTTTCATTCTTCAACCCCTTGAATGCTTACCAAGACATCATTACTAACACCTTGTTGTGATTGTTCTAGTGCTAGCATCAGTACTTAGTCGGCATTCAGCTTCGTTCACATTCTACTCCATCTTTCCTAAGGACTTCTAATAATCTATTGGATTGTCCCTGGGAAGATCCCTCCGGTTCTGGTTGGATCATAGGACTTAAACCTAACCACCCTTTTGACACCAATAACGTCGTGAATTAAAGATGTTGTGGGTATTTGATCGTAACCATGAGTGCTTGAGTCTTTAGATCACATTTTAATCACATTTTCTCCCCTATCTCTAATATACAAAATCGTTCGATATTAGAGATACCAAATTTGATTAAAATATATTGTGAAAAATAGTCTTGAAAAACTTCCGGGAGAAAAATGTGTCACACTTAGCATGAATTTGGAACACTCCCCCTCAAAAATTGATCCAATGTAATTGTCATTACGAGGATATGATCCACATTAAACTTTTGAGGATAGAAGTTGTTGAACACAAAATTTTTGAAAGATTTTGAATATCATTGAGAAATTCTTGAAAAAATTGTGTTCAACGCTTTTTGAAAAATCAATTCTTTTTGGCGAAAAGGTTTTTCTAAAGCATAAACTTGAGTTCATAGACTTTGAATGTCTTGACGAATCCACTCAAGTGTAAGAAGATTTCTCTTCTTTTGCTGAGGGTAAGGGCACTAAAGCATACACTCCCCCGTGAATATAGATCCGGGTTGCAATCTGAAAGTGATTACAAGCCATTGTGTTGAGCTCAAAACGTTGAATGTTTTGTGACAAGCTCAAACCAAGATAGATTGCTCTACGTTGTTGGAAAAATTGTCCAAAATAGACATTTTCCTTTGAAAATAGAAATGTCATGTTTTGAAAATATTTACAACTTTCATTCGAGCTTTATGTACACACCCATGTTGTTATTGAGAGACATTTCTAGGCAGGTCCATATTATCGATACTAAAAGATATGTCGAGAATAATATTTTTAGATTTTCAAAGATTTTTAATTTTGTATTTTGCTTTTTCATTAATATTTACAAGTAGATGTTTGATAGATGAATCAAGCAGGCTTCTTTTCCAGAATCTCCAGTTCTGCTGGAGTCAAACATCTCATACCAATTCGCCTAACGAGATACGCAAACCTCTCTTTCGAAAGAGATTTTGTAAACACGTCAGCTAATTGGTAATCAGTTCCAACAAAGTATAGTTCAACGATACCCTTTTCAACTTGATCCTTAATGAAGTGATATCTGACATCAATGTGCTTCGCGCGGGAATGCTGAACCGGATTGCAGGAGATGGCTATGGCGGACTTTGAGTTAGAGTACATAGGTACTTTATCAAAGTGGAAGCCATAATACGCGAGTTGTGTTCTCATCCATAGAACTTGAGAACAACACGTAGATAAAGACACATACTCCGCTTCGGCTGATGACAGTGACGTGCAATCCTGCTTCTTGGAAGACCATCCCACAAGCTTATCTTGACCTAGAAATTGTGCACCACCAGAAGTACTTTTGCGTGTATCAAGACACCCTGCATGATCAGAATCTGAATAGGCCGTTAGAAAGAAACCGGTTTCCCTCGGATACCAGAGTCCCATGTGAATGGTATTCTTAAGGTACCGAAAGATCCGTTTAACATCCTTGAGGTGCTTTTCAGTGGTTCGTGTTTGATATAGTGCACAGTAACCCATAGCATGTGATATATCTGGTCTACTTGCTGTTAAGTACATGAGGGAGTTGTTGGGAATAAAATGTAGCCAATACACTTGGACACTGACAAGAGCAATCTGGACGTTGTTAAGAAGAAATCAAGCGTTGACAGGAAGAAGTCAAGCGTTGATAAGAAGA
The DNA here is from genome assembly GCA_025667525.1 of Glebionis coronaria. Lineage (NCBI taxonomy): Eukaryota > Viridiplantae > Streptophyta > Magnoliopsida > Asterales > Asteraceae > Glebionis > Glebionis coronaria. Next base: position 134,290,020 of record CM046874.1, on the reverse strand, counting down.
AGTCAAGCTCTGATAGAAGACTTAGTCTACACGTATCATGTTTCTAGTATGTTTCTAGTAAAGATATGATCGACAGTGTATTTCTTATGTTTATCTTTACCTAAAATAGCTGATACGTAGACTCTTGTACAAGGCTTCTTATTCTATAAAAGGAGGCCTTTAAGTTTTAGTTTTATATATGTTTTAACACTTCCATTGTAAAACCCGCATGCTTTTACCTTGAATATTATGTACGTGTTATAACACGATAAGTATTTATTACGTATGAACACACGATAATTATTCCAATAATAATTATAATCACGAACATGCGATCATGAAATCATGAACGTAATTTAATCACGAGCTAATATATTTACGTATATATATTTATTACGAACACGAATAAATATATTCGGTCACGATCGATGATTAACTACGAACACGTAAAACACGAACACGAGAACACACGAGAACACACTAATATTTAGACACGAAAAAAGTACGGGTTACCCCAAGTGGGGCCCCCATGCCGCGGCTACACCAAAGGAAATGGGCCAAGCCCATAATTTTTACTAAATATGCAAATTATGGAAAAAGGTATTTTCATTTAACAAGATTTAGAAAAATAACTAAAACCCTAAAAATCCCTTTTCTTCTTTCTCTCTTTGGCCGCCGGATTTAAGGACACCATAAGGGTGTTTGGGTTGATTTTGATCTTGGAAATTGTGCAAGGATTCGTGTGTGTTTATCCTTTTTTGATCCACGTATTCGGTATAACTTTTTAACCCTTTTCTTTTATGTTTGATTTTGATGATCACATAAAATCATGATGTTTTTAACTAAACGAATTAAAAACAATTATTTAAACATTTTAATAATAATGGGGTAAATCAAAACAAGGGTTTAGGGGTGTTTTTGTTTTGGCCGACGCCTAACCGAACCCCATAGGGGTCTCGGCTTGGCTTATTTAACACCACCGAGACCATATGGTCTCGGTATGGTGGTGATGGTGTCACGGCAGCAGCAAGGGGCAAGGGAACCCCGACCTTGGTTAGGGTATGGTGTTGGTTACGGGTCCGGTTCATGGTTTTTAGTCACGGGTCCGGTTCATGAATCATTTTTTTCAAGGTTTATGATTTTTACTAGTTATGTTTTAGACTTAAATTAAATTAATAAAAACATGACATGATTAATTAAATGTACATGACTTAGGTTATAAATTTAATTAGTAATTCATGAATTTTAACCTAAGTATTTATATTTAATTAGACTTTATAGTTAATAAATTATTTAAAACCATGACTATAATTAATTAATTAACATGACTTAGGTTATATTTAGTAATAGTTAATAATACACGTTTTAACCTAAGTATTTTACCTTTTTTTAATTAAAATCATGTTATATTTAATTAAATACTTTTAGCCTATAGTTTATTTAATTTACATGTAATAATTAATAAACTATACTTTATAATCACATGACTTAGAATAATAATCAGAAAATACTTAAGCTTATATAATTAGCTTATTTAACCAGCTTATATCTATTTATGGAAACTTTCAATTTTTAGAAACTTATTTATTTATGGCAGCTAATGTATTTATGGAAACTTTCTATTTTTAGAAACTTATATATTTTAAGCAGTAATTATATTTTTGAAAACTTTCTATTTTTGGAAACTTTTTAATTTTGGAAACTTCCTATTTTTGGTAACTTTCTCTTTTTAGAAACTTTCTATTTTAGGAAACCTGCTATTTTTAGAAAGTTACTTATTATTACACAACAAGTATAATAATACATGAAATACAAGTATACTTAATCAGAGTAGACAGAATATACGATATACACGATATTAAGCTTAAATCAGTAAAACATGACATGAACATATAAACAAGCTAAGACATGATATAAAACCAGTTACGTATTCAGTAATCAGATACTTATACATGTATGTATTTATGTAGCATTAGTGATACCGAAGTAGGACTCTCTTCCGTTCGTCTTCTTCGTTCACTGGACATAAGGTACGGATTCCCGTCCTTTTAGTATGGGCATTCTTTCCTTATTAGGATTCCCCGTATGCAGCCAACTGTTTTCGTATAGTATAAGTTTATATGTTTGATTGCTTATGTTTAATTAGAATACCTAAAGCCATATACATGCATGACCAGTTTCACCTAGTTATGGAGGTACCATAACCATAACACTAGAGGTACTGGTGTTATGACTTCCCCACGGCGGAGTGATTGCTCATGGCGTCCCTTCAGCTTTTGGCCATATTATTATATTTATCATGTGGGGTGTATGGGTGCATCCTAGTTACATGTTTTTCAGCAGATTACTCAGTGTGAATGTGGTGTGTGCCTTACATCCTTCACAAGGAGCTGATCCATCCTACCCAAAAACCAGTATATTAAATTAGAGGCAGCCCCTCTAATTTGCATGACGAGGTCACCCCTCCAAGTATTCATGCACGTTGATTTTCATGACCTATATTGGCTAATGGTAAAATATGTTAAACAGTTTTTACAAGATAAACATAAGGCTTTTCAAACTATAAAACCAGTTTTACTAAGACTTAACCGGGTTATTCATGACTTAGTTTCTTCCACTGTTTCATGCTTATATGCTTATATTATTCATGCTTTATTTGTACATCCGTGTACTGAGCGTATTGCTCAACCGTTTTCCTTTTCATGTTCCCAAAACGGCAGGTACTCAGGGACGCTCGTAGACTTTAAGCGTACGTGCATATGGACTGGAAGCTTTCTAGCTTTTCTTTACTTTATGCATTATCTATACTTTGATACTCTTTCCATGGACATTGTTTAGTCCTTTCTTTTACAGTACTTATGTTTATGTGTGATGAGCTTTACTTTTGGACTACCGATGTTTGATTCCGGTATTTCCTTTTATGGTCATGTTATGTTTTAGACATTTATCCTTGTATGCTTTGATGACACGCCATAATCACGCGTGACATTCCATTTATTAAAATGGGGTGTTACAATTATGGTATCAGAGCCAAGGCTTCGACCTGTAGGCTCTCAAAACATGACCTGTGATTAGTGGGTAGTCACTATGGTCTTCCTAGAACTGACAGTCGGTTTTCATGCATTCTTCATTTTCATGCATACATATATATGTCATTGTCGCAGGTTTATGACTAAGTAATGGTTGGTACAGGACCGGCCCTATTTAGTCGCATGTGTTTTATCGAAACTTTTAAATTTGGGACCGACCCATAGGCGTCCCCTCGCCATGTCTTTTATTTTGGGTGAACTGGCCATAGGCGTTCACTCTCGAGCATACAAAAGTTTTCATAAAACTACATCATGCATTCATGTACAAATTTTCTTGCATAAAATTTTTCTCATGATTTATTGCTATAAATTTATTTCACGTATATATTTTACGTTTTGATCAGTTTAATCATGTATTATATGTTATACTGTCAGATGGCAAACACAAACAATATCCGGGAGATGGTTGCAGCTGCCAATGTAGATTTGCAAGAAATCCTTCATCAGAACGATAACTATCCTCCCCCGCCTAGCATTTTCCCCACGGAAGGAAGGAATCGGCTCATGAAAGAGTACTACACCATTAGGCAGCGACCTGAGGAAGACAGCAATGACTTCATGCAGCGTTTCCTTCGATTCGTCGGTGTCCTGAGAACAGTTGCGGGCACCATTGAAGAGCAGGCACAACATTTTTGTTGGGCCCTTAATCCAATGATTGCCAATAACTTAGAAGGTGCTCCGTTGGACACGGTAGCACAAGTGGCCGATGCAGCACGTAAGTTGGAGATGCTTCAGGAGAGAGATGAGTTCCGGGAAGCAGAGAGACCCGAGAAGAGGTAAAATTCATATTCATGCGGTGACCAATCTGTATTCTTTCATATATGTCAATATTTTCGTCTCTTTAAATTGTATCTTCCAGGCAGAAGACTAGGGACCAGTCTCAGTCGGCTACTCAGCAGCAGCCTAATCAGCCCAAGGGAAACGGTAAGAATAACGACCGTTATGCTACGGATAGGCGTGGCGGTAATGATAATTACCGTAACAACGCTGGACACTCCAACGGCAGCAGGTCCTAATACTTACACATTTTTCTTATGATTTCATGTTATAACTCATAATTCTGACACTTTAGTAAATCTTCTACAAGGAACCATGGAAACAGTAGGGACCAGAACCAGCGAGGTTCACAGCCTAGCCGTCCAGCTATCACTGGTATTCAATCTTACGATTATCCGCATTGTCCTTTGTATCCTATTGTCATGTCTCATGTATAATGTTTTATCAGGTTCTCAGCCAGCCAGAGCACCTGCTGGAGGATATACTCATCCTCTTTGCTATACTTACCATCGTAGGCACCCAGGGCCATGTCTTCGCGACAGTGACGCATGCTTCAAGTGTGGTCTTCCTGGCCATTGCATGAAGGACTGCCGTAAGGGCGAGATGGAGGGCACATCGGGACATGCTGATACCAAGCCGCCTCCTACCACTGGACGCGTCTACACGACATCTCGCGATCAGGACAATAAGTCTACAGGTACCATCACTGGAATCTTGTATATGTATGGTCAAGCTGCATGTGTTCTGTTTGATACGGGTGCTACTCACTCGGTTATTTCTACTGCCTATGCCAAGAATGTTAGGATACTCCCCATGCCACTAGAGAATAGACTCAGTATTTCCACGTCTTTGAGGGACTCTTTATTAATAACCCATGTATACAAGAGTCTTCCCCTAGAGTTTGATGATAAGGTTCGTCCTGTTGACGAACTTCCGCAGGACATGAATGACTTTGACATGATTTTGGGCATGGATTGGCTATCCAAGCATCATTCTACCATAGACTGCCATTCATATCGAGTCATCTTCGGTGATGTTAATGCACCAGAGTATATTCACAACGGGTTCGTACCCGGAAGGTCTGTACAAATCATATCTACCCTGCAAGCACGTACACTACTGTCACATGGCTGCGAGGGTTATCTAGCTACGGTTCATGACATGGATGCTGAATCCCCATCAATTCAGGATCAGCCGATAGTGTCAGAATTCCAAGATGTATTTCCAGAAGAACTTCCGGGCATACCACCTGCACGTGAAGTGGAATTCAATATAGAGCTCATCCTAGGAGCTGAGCCGATTTCCAAGGCTCCTTATCGCATGGCTCCCATAGAGTTAAAGGAGCTGAAGGATCAACTGCAAGAACTTCTAGAACGAGGTTTCATTCGACCGAGCGCATCTCCATGGGGCGCACCAGTCTTATTTGTTAAGAAGAAGGACGACAGCATGCGTCTTTGTATAGACTATCGCGAGCTCAACAAGATTACTATCAGGAATAGGTATCTACTGCCACGTATAGACGAGTTGTTTGACCAACTCCAAGGGGCCAACCACTTCTCCAAGATTGATCTTAGGTCAGGCTATCATCAACTATGGGTTAAGGAGCAGGACATCGCCAAGACTGCTTTCCGTACACGCTATGGCCACTACGAATTTGTAGTCATGCCATTCGGCCTGACCAATGCTCCAGCAGTGTTCATGGATTTGATGAACATAATCTTCCATGAATTTCTGGACAAGTTCGTCATTGTCTTCATCGATGACATCCTGATTTTCTCAAAGTCCAAGGAGGAACACGAAGACCATCTTCGTACAGTACTACAGATTCTTCGCCAAAAGCAGTTGTATGCTAAATTCTCCAAGTGTGAGTTTTGGTTAGACAAGGTGGCATTCTTAGGTCACATTGTATCAACAGAAGGAATCACTATGGATCCAGCGAAGGTTGAGGATATTACTAAGTGGCCAAGGCCGACATCAGCGACTGAAGTCCGCAGTTTCTTAGGCTTAGCTAGCTATTACCATAGGTTCGTGGAGAACTTTTCCCGCTTAGCACTACCATTGACCAAACTAATGCGGAAAGGGGAGAAATTCGTCTGGACTGAAGACCGAGAGAAGAGCTTTGAAGACCTGAAGCAAAAGCTAGTATTTGCACCTATTCTTACTCTCCCATCTGGTACGGATGGATTTCAAATCTACAGTGATGCATCGGGGAAGGGACTTGGCTGTGTTCTCATGCAACATGGGAAAGTGATCGCGTACGCTTCACGACAGCTTAAGCCTTATGAAGAAAATTACCCTACGCATGACTTGGAACTTGCTGCAGTCGTGTTTGCATTGAAGATATGGATGCACTACTTATATGGAGAATCATGTGACATTTTCATGGACCACAAGAGCTTGAAGTATATCTTCACTCAACGTGAATTGAAAATAAGACAGAGGAGATGGTTAGAGTTGTTGAAGGATTATGACATTAATCTGCAGTATCATCCCGGCAAGGCGAATGTAGTAGCCGATGCACTTAGCAGGAAGTCCAGAATGATCAACGACATTAAGATTGAGGAGGAAATCATAAGAGACTTGGAGAGACTAGACATAGAGATCATGGTACGTGGACAGCATGGTTACTGGGCTAATCTTAGGTTAGAACCCGAGTTACTCTCTAAGATCAAGGAAGCTCAGAAAGATGATGGAGAAATCTGGGCGATAGTTTAGAATTTGGAGAAGCAGACAAAATTCAGAGTAGACGCAGATGGTACCGTATGGCAGGGCACGAGACTTTGTGTTCCTGATGATCAAGAACTCCGGGAAGCCTTGTTAGCTGAAGCTCATAGCTCCCCATTCTCTATACATCATGGTTCGACTAAGATGTACCATGACATCAAACATTACTTTTGGTGGAGTGGTATGAAGCAGGATGTTGCCACTTACGTCTCCAAATGTCTTACCTGCCAGCAGGTTAAGATCGAGCATCAGCGATCTGGCGGTCTCCTTCAACCGTTAGATATTCCAGAGTGGAAGTGGGACAAAATCAACATGGATTTTGTCACTGGTCTTCCGCCAACCAAGAGGAAGCATGATGCAATTTGGGTTATCGTAGATCGACTTACCAAATCAGCTCATTTCTTACCAATCTGCAAGGAAGATTCAGTCAGTAAACTCGCCGATACGTATAGAAGAGAGATCATGAGACTCCATGGTGCTCCATCCAGCATCGTCTCAAACAGAGATCCTCGATTCACTTCGCTATTTTGGAAGAGTCTGCAGAAAGCTTGGGGTACACAACTTAAGCTTAGCACGGCTTTTCATCCTCAAACATACGGGCAGTCAGAGCGAACAATTCAGACATTGGAAGACATGTTGAGGTCATGTGCGTTGGAATGGATGGGTGATTGGGACGATTATATCTGTTTGGTGGAGTTTTCATACAACAACAGTTGGCACGCAAGTATCAAGTGTGCTCCTTTCGAGATGTTGTATGGCAAGAAGTGTCGCGCCCCAATCTGCTGGGATCAGGTTGGTAAGCGAACACTTGAAGGACCAGAGATTATAGAAATGACTAATGAGAGGGTCGCAGTAGCTAAGCAGAAACTTCAAGAAGCACGATCACGACAGAAGAGCTACGCAGACAAGCATCATAGGGACATACATTTTAACGTAGGAGATCACGTCTTTCTTAAGGTTTCGCCGGCACGTGGTGTTAGACGCTTCGGGGTTAAAGGGAAGCTCAGTCCTCGTTTCATCGGACCGTTTGATATCATTGAACGAGTCGGTGAAGTATCTTACCATTTAGCGTTACCTCCGTAGCTTTCGCATGTACACAATGTGTTTCATGTGTCCTTACGCAGAAGGTACCAGTATCATCCCCTTCACATGGTTCGGTATCCACTGGAACAGATACGTGAAGATCTCACTTTTGTAGAAGAACCCGAACGAGTTCTTGACAGACAAGAACGAGTCATGAGAAGGAAGACGGTTCCCTTCGTCAAAATCCTCTGGAGGGATCATACCGAGCGGGAAGCCACTTGGGAAACAGAGGAGTCTATCCGGGCTTCATACCCTCATTTCATATTTTGAATTCGGGTATGTTTTTCTTTTCTAGTTTACTTTATCTATAATTCGGGGACCAATTATCCTTTTTAGGGGGGAAGAGTTGTAAAACCCGCATGCTTTTACCATGAATAGTACCCTTTAGATCGTACGTACATGATTAGAACTTTCCTTTTTTAGCACGTTACGTTTCACGTATAAGAATTACAAGTATACGTACGTGTTATAACACGATAAGTATTTATTACGTATGAACACACAATAATTATTCCAATAATAATTATAATCACGAACATGTGATCATGAAATCATGAACGTAATTTAATCACGAGCTAATATTATTTACGTATATATATTTATTACGAACACGAATAAATATATTAGGTCACGATAGATGATTAACTACGAACACGTAAAACACGAACACGAACACGAGAACACACGAAAACACACTAATATTTAGACACGTGAAAAGTACGGGTTACCCCAAGTGGGGCCCCCATGTCGTGGCTACACCAAAGGAAATGGGCCAAGCCCATTATTTTTACTAAATATGCGAATTATGGAAAAAAGGTATTTTCATTTAACAAGATTTAGAAAAATAACTAAAACCCTAAAAATCCCTTTTCTTCTTTCTCTCTTTGGCCGCCGGATTCAAGGACACCACAAGGGTGTTTCGGGTAGATTTTGATCTTGGAAATTGTGCAAGGATTCGTGTGTGTTCATCCTTTTTTGATCCACGTATTCGGTATAAGTTTTTAACCATTTTCTTTTATGTTTGATTTTGATGATCACATAAAATCATGATGTTTTTAATTAAACTAATTAAAAACAATTATTTAAACATTTTAATAATAATGGGGTAAATCAAAACAAGGGTTTAGGGGTGTTTTTGTTTTGGCCGACGCCTAACCGAACCCCATAGGGGTCTTAGCTTGGCTTATTTAACACCACCGAGACCATATGGTCTCGGTGTGGTGGTGATGGTGTCACGGCAGCAACAAGGGGCAAGGGAACCCCGACCTTGGTCGGGGTATGGTGTTGGTTACGGGTCCGGTTCATGGTTTTTAGTCACGGGTCCGGTTCATGAATCATTTTTTTTCAAGGTTTATGATTTTTACTAGTTATGTTTTAGACTTAAATTAAATTAATAAAAACATGACATGATTAATTAAATGTACATGACTTAGGTTATAAATTTAATTAGTAATTCATGAATTTTAACCTAAGTATGTATATTTAATTAGACTTTATAATTAATTAATTATTTAAAACCATGACTATAATTAATTAATTAACATGACTTAGGTTATATTATTAATAGTTAATAATACACGTTTTAACCTAAGTATTTTACCTTTATTTAATTAAAATCATGTTATATTTAATTAAATACTTTTAACCTATAGTTTATTTAATTTATATGTAATAATTAATAAACTATAGTTTATAATCACATGACTTAGAATAATAATCAGAAAATACTTAAGCTTCTATAATTAGCTTATTTAACCAGCTTATATCTATTTATGGAAACTTTCTATTTTTAGAAACTTATTTAGTTAAGGCAGCTAATCTATTTATGGAAACTTTCTATTTTTAGAAACTTATCTATTTTAAGCAGTAATTCTATTTTTGGAAACTTTCTATTTTTGGAAACTTTCTATTTTTGGAAACTTTCTATTTTTGGAAACTTTCTATTTTTGGTAACTTTCTATTTTTGGAAACTTTCTATTTTAGGAAACCTGCTATTTTTAGAAAATTACTTATTATTACACAACAAGTATAATAATACATGAAATACAAGTAATACTTAATCAGAATAGACAGAATATACGATAAACACGATATTAAGCTTAAATCAGTAAAACATGACATGAACATATAAACAAGCTAAGACATAATATAAAACGAGTTACGTATTCAGTAATCAGATACTTATACACGTATGTATTTATGTAGCATTAGTGATACCGAAGTAGGATACTCTTCCGTTCGTCTTCTTCGTTCACTAGACATAAGGTACGGATTCCCGTCCTTTCAGTATGGACATTCTTTCCTTATTAGGATTCCCCGTATGCAGCCAACTGTTTTCCCATAGTATAAGTTTATATGTTTGATTGCTTATGTTTAATTAGAATACCTAAAGCCATATACATGCATGACCAGTTTCACCTAGTTATGAAGGTACCATAATCATAACACTAGAGGCACTGGTGTTAAAACTTCCCCACGGCGGAGTGATTGCTCGTAGCGTCCCTTCATCTTTTGGCCATATTATTATATTTATCATGTGGGGCGTATGGGTGCATCCTAGTTACATGTTTTTTAGTAGATTACTTAGTGTGAATGTGGTGTGTGCCTTGCATCCTTCACAAGGAGCTGATCCCTCCTACCCAAAATCCAGTATATTAAATTAGAGGCAGCCCCTCTAATTTGAATGACGAGGTCACCCCTCCAAGTATTCATGCACGTTGATTTTCATGACCTATATTGGCTAATGGTAAAATATGTTAAACAGTTTTTACAAGATAAACATAAGACTTAACCGGGTTATTCATGACTTAGTTTCTTCCGCTGTTTCATGCTTATATGCTTATATTATTCATGCTTTATTTGTACATCCGTGCACTGAGCGTATTGCTCAGCCGTTTTCCTTTTCATGTTCCCAAAACGGCAGGTACTCAGGGACGCTCGTAGACTTTAAGCGTACGTGCATATGGGCTGGAAGCTTTCTATCTTTTCTTTACTTTATGCATTATCTATACTTTGATACTCTTTCCATGGACATTGTTTAGTCCTTTCTTTTATAGTACTTATGTTTGTGTGTGATGAGCTTTACTTTTGGACTACCGATGTTTGATTCCGGTATTTCCTTTTATGGTCATGTAATGTTTTAGACATTTATCCTTGTATGCTTTGATGACACGCCATAATCACGCGTGACATTCCATTTCTCAAAATGGGGTGTTACATTCATTGTACGCAAGTTTGATTTATCAATCAAAGTGAAAGTTTGGTTTATATTTGTAACACCCCCAAATTTTATACAATTCAATACAGTGGAAGACTCGTTGGTGTTGCGGGATAGCACATTACTCATATCATAGACAACGCTTAAAAATCGCGTCCTTTAATAATAAAGCATTTCCATTCATAAATATCAGATTTACATAGGTCCCAAGTCATTGTATTTCATACAGGTATTACAAAGCATTTGAATGGAAATTGTTAGTTAAGTGCGGGCCATGAATTCTTGTTGTCTTCCCGAGAATTACCTTCAAGTACCTGAGATAAAACATGTTAAAAGAAAAGGTCAGCGAAAATGCCGAGTGAATTCATAGAGTTTAATGAAATCCATCAATATAACATCGGTATAAAATTATTACCGAAAATCATTTTATACAAATCTTTGTAATAGGCCATAAAATAGCCACAGTCATTTTATGCAAATCCTTATCAAAAATCATAATATAGGCTTTCGCATTCAAAATCATTATACGAACCATTGTCGTTAAAAACATCATACAATACGTTTTATAATGTTAAATAAAAACCGTTATATGAATATGGTTATGTAAAACCAAAACACGAACATAAAATCAATAATAAGACCCCGTATTGCTAGTCGGACAATTCATTGTAATTCAGTGCGTATAGCAGTATTTCGTTCTTTGGATTATTATAAGCCGCATGACATTGTTACCTTACTACAACAAACAACGGGTAGCTAACCCGAAACTCATTTTTCCATCTATATTAGCGTTTCGTCACAATAATCACGCATGTGTAAATCTTCTCATACATAAATTCGCTTACCAATCAATGTGGCACGACGGGGATCAACCGTCAAGGCGCGAACTGGGGTGATCGTCCCCAAATAGTACTATTATATGCATAAGCGTCTACCAAATCCTGGTAGTTCACAATTCATGCTAATGGGACTTTTAGTGACATAACCTAACTTTAATAATCCATTTCTTTTCATCTATCGGGTCATATAATCATTCATCGAGTCATACAATCATTCGGGTCCAAATCAATAAACAAATAATCGGGACAAATGGTGTCCTATTTTATCAAAGCTAACATGTTATCTCCCTCGCGGGTTTATAAAACATTTCATAGAAACATTTAAAAGAGTGCTAGTCTATGAACTCACGTTGATGTGGGAAAGCGGGTTATCGGCAATTCGAATGTACGGTACGTGCTTCAATCACGGAAACCTAGACAAATAATACTCGTCTTAGACTCTTGTCCAATGACTTTATACAAATAACAATTATGTATACATACGATGATTTTATAAATATGATGATGATCAAGTGGGATTGTACATTTTTACTCATTCATTATAGTGTTTATGTGTTGGTAATTTTCAAGACTAGTTACACTAGTTCAACTTGTTTATATTTTGAGGCCCAATGGGCCCATTACAAGCCCAATATATTAGATTAGCCCAATTATACTATTATTATCAGTATTATACTTTACATGTTGGGCCCAAATGGGTTAAGCCCAATAAGTAAGTTTATAAGGGTTTTACTAACTAGTCGGGTTTATAGTCCAATAAGGCTACTTTGGCCCGTTAATGTCTATATGTTGTAAAGCTCGAGTTTTATCGGTTTTTACTTGTTATATAAGTTCATATATAAGTATGTGAGTTTATAAAAGTTTACATTAGACGGGTCCGACCGTCTAAGTTTTATTTGACAAAAACGCTAATCTTTCGGTTTTAGCCGAAAAGACGAAAACTTAGTATAGAGTTTTATAACTTGGAAAAACATTTATACTTGTAATTTATATAACATGTACTATTTTAATATCAATATATATATACCTCTTTATTTATAATTATTATCAACTAGTGGGTTTTATATATGTATATTTTATAAATACAAAATTTTGAGTGCTTATATTATATACTATTTATTTATCAAATTTGTCCTAAATTTTCAATCCACTAAAATGTCCATATCTAGAGTTCTATATGGAGATAGGACCTCAAATTTTTATCACAGAAACTACATGATATGTGCTTCATTTTATTCCTTATAGCTACTGATGAATCAACCTCTAATTATTTTAATAAATTCGTCAAAAATAGTGTAGGCAGATTTGCACTCTAAACTTGTTTTGATCATATCTCACTCATTTTTATGATTCCATTGTATGGCCAACTCTCATATGTGTATAACACCTAATACTTACTGTATATTGATTTCACTTTACCATTTTATCAGTTTAACATTTGGTTACTTACTGTTTTTGTACAGCCATCACATTAAGCAAGATTTTAACCATTTTGCATGTGGTTTTCCATCTTTTTAACCATGTTTATCAAATCTATCAACACCAAATCTCCACATAATATTTTTAATCATCATTCATCATCATATACATATACATAAATAAAGAAATTACAAGATTACATAATCAAAATAACAAGAGGATGGGAAGAACAATCTTTATACCACCAAGGTTGTGTAGTTTATGATCAAGGCTTGGATTTTGATGGAAACACTTGTGATAGACCAACACCAACTTTGAAGACAAACAATACTTGTAAACTTCTTGTAGAAATCAGCCCTTGGACATCACCAAATCTTCTCCTTGGATGTTAAAATCACTATCAATCAATAGAGCTTGAAAAGGGCTTCATCATATATGTGAATAACATAGGATTTCATGGTTAAATTTGATCAAATGAGGGTGTTTAGGGGTGGTGGTGGACGAATTTTAGAGAGAGGGAGGAGAGAGTTGTGAGTTTTTGCATTTAAGTGTTTAGGAGAAAGTGGTTTGTGTTGGATGGTTTGATGGTTTTGGTGTTTTGGTAGCTTATAAGCTAAGCTAGTTACAAGTGTAACATTTACTTGTTAAATGTTGACACCTAAGGTATGTTGTAGCTAAGAGTTGCCGTCCCATATTAGTGGGGTGGGGCAAAACTTGTTTTGTCTCATCCCACTAATTTACGGGTATTCCTCGATTTTAGTTTCCTCGATTTGCGTGCCCTCGGGTCGTTTTACGAAAAATGTTTTTATAAATTATGAATCAACGGCACAAAACGAATCTAATAAAAATTGTCTCATCAAAAACGGAGTTCGAAAACATAAATACGTAATCCTAAGGTTTCCGGTTTAGTCGTAAAGGACGTTAAATTATAATCGTAAGTCCTAATCTCTTCTCGTAAATTTGTGAGTTTATGAACCAACACAAATTTAATATCCCAAAATAATGTTCACGGATAAATTTATTTCCTGAAATGTCGGACTGTCACCAAAATGGTGTATGTAAGCGTAAGCACGTAACGTAGAATCCTCCGGTTTAGACGTAGTCGATGCTACTTCAAGACGTAAATCCAAATTACTTCCCAAAAATAAGTGAGTTCATAATGTAACATTAAGATAATGTTTTTAAATAATATTTGAGAATAAAATATAAACCATAAATTGACGGATTGTCACAGCATTTACCCCTAAACAGGATCTTTGTCCTCAAAGATCATCTTATCTTACTACTCGCTTCTTATAGAGTTAAAGCCATTTGGGCATTTCCTCCACATTCGGTCTTTTCTCACAAGTGTAATTTATTACAATACGCGAGTTTCATCAAACATAATCTACGGGAATAAGATCAGGCTTAATGTTGACTTACTTTCTCTATCCATGATGTTCACGGGTTTTTGATGAATGCAACTTTTCGCCGATCTAAACTTCATCAAGAAGTGATCAGATTCTCACTTGATAGACATTTTATCAAGTTCGATATACGAAACATAATTCACGCAGCTCTTGAATTCCTAGGGTAGATCCAGCTTATATGCCTTTCAAACCAATCTTTTACATCATCTCAATGGTCCATACAACGGGGACTTATATCCCATGATCTTTCAGATCATCAATTCATTTTTCCATGGTTAAATTTTTTGGCATAACTTCGCTACCCATCTGGCACTTCAAGATCTACATTTGATATTCACATAACCTCCTGTCCACTACCGGAAGTCAAGAATCAGATCCTAATTTCAACAATCATTTCAGGTCTCGCGGGTCGAGTATTTTGTAAGGTTAGGTTCGCCATCATAGGAAACCTTAAACCTAAAAGACATGTCCAACTCACAATGGGTGTATGTCGGATGTCTTCATCCAAACTCCTGCTTACAGATGCTCTTACATTTAGACCCTAACAAGATTCGATCTCGATCCTAATACGATAATTATCAATGATAATCTCTCCAAAGGAAAGCAATTATACGGTTTATTACCAAAGGTAAATCATTCAAGCATAAAACAACACTTCTAGTATTTTGTATCGTTACTTTACCTCGTCCCTTCGATTGGGGTGGTAAACAGTACTCTCTCATCAAGGTTCGTTCCCAATGACTTCTGAGCAAATCTCTAGAAATTCGATGCGAAGCGAGGGTCTTGATAGAGATGATCGATACAAGCACACCATGCTTACATAACTCCTTTAAATACAAAAGAGTCAATTTATTCATCAAGAATCTATCATTAACAGGAATGATATTAGTAGATTTGGTCAGTCTGTCGACGATGACCCAAATCGAATCAAATTCAGATGATGACCTTTGCAATAGTTAGACGTTTACTACTGTATGAGGCGATGTCTGCCTTCATAATTTTCCATCAGTACAACTTCTTCATATAAAGATACATTTAATCAGAAATGACAGGAATAGAATACTTATACTTACGAGATTCCAACATAACTAAATCTCTAAATCTCCATAACTAGACAATCACAAGTGGACTTTTTATCATTTAACGCCATCGGCTCCTCAATTCTAATGGTTCATATTAGCCGCGAACCCCTTTTTATTATCTATATTATCCTTCTTACAGGAATTGTTTATTTTTATATTGTTCGGCAATTTATTTTGCACCTTCATTATTAAGGAACATGTCCTAATTGGTTCTTTATCTTTTCTACATAATGTGTCAGTAATTATATTCACCTTCCTCGATGAAGTAAATATCATGACCGTATTTATTCAGAAATTATTCCTTCATATTTTCTAAGTTTTAGTTCTATCTCAATTATTATTTTTATTAGTTTTGCTCAATCCGACGTTTAAAGCGTCGATAAATATTACAAGTAATTAAATAATAAATATTAAATTTTTATGAAATGTAAACGTAAAAATTTTAAATTTCTTAGTTCGACCAATTATATAAAAATATTCAAAATAAATTTGAATTTAATTATCATGATCTTTGTTGATTTATTGAAAATACTTAATAAGACCCGTAAATGTTTGAAAAATCTTTGGTTATACTTTGGTCAAAATTTTCTTAGTTGAAAATCAAAAAGTGTCGTTTCAAATTTCAAGTCATGGTTTAAATGGTTTCCTCAATCCCTCTTAGGTTGTCTTGAGGTATACATGAACATTTACCCCTAAATAAGAGTTTAGTTAAATGTTCTGGGTATAAGAGAATAATCCCTCAATAGTTCTTTTTGATAAAACATTTGTCAAAACATATTTGCACCTACTTTTTGGTAAAACCCAAAGTCTTAAATGTCTTCTAAATTTTGAAGAGTCAATATAGATTTCATTACCGTTGATTACGCGGTCATTTAATGTAAAGGATTAAGCCTTAAATCACATGTTAAATATTCAAGGTACAGGTTTTCACTGCTCGGCCAACTCAGGGCAATCTATAAATAATTATTAACTTCTTCTTATTCTTATAAACAAACAAATGGTCCTTAATGATCACGAGCATGAATTTATCAATTTATAGCCTACACACGTGATTCGCCAAATTTATGAATGCTACATGTGTATTAGTCAATCTAAACGACATAACATGAAACTCATAATCTTCATTACGAGTTCTGAATGTAGTGATTGGAATAGATAATATTTTTCGCGGACGCGAAATTGATGATAACCATGTCGTGGATCAAATATTTTAATATACTCTAGAACCTTGTAAATGATCGAACAATCTATCATCTTGGGTAGTGGATATAGATTTTAATCGTCAATTTACTTAGTTCACCGTAATCAATAAACATAAGGAATGATAACACCATATCTCTTCATGATGACGAGCTTGGTAGAATAAAAGTCTTCTCAGACAACTCTCTCAGTTGTAGGGTAATTCTTTTAATGCAGATGGTGCTGACGTACAGTGCACACGCCACAGGTGCAGCACCGGGAATATAATCAATACCAATTTCAACTTGCCTTAATGGCAAAAGTCTAGGTAATTCACCAACAAATACTTCCTAAAGTTTCAGATAGCAGGAACATCTTTTAATAATTTCATATTAGGTTCTTTCTAGATTATAATATCCATGACTAGTTCACAACCAGTCACGGTATAATTTCAAGTCTAAATGCAGGATATGGTCATCCATCAAGAATTATTTAGATCACTTTTGATAATCAACATCTTATCATTTAGGGGAATTCTACTCGAGTTCCCATCAATTAAGACAATTTCGTCATGTCATAATTAATCAATCCATTCTACTGGAACTATTAACTTTCTAGTTTCGTTATCGTCGATAAGATGTGAATTTATCAAAAGACTAATAATAACTCATAATCCTTCACAAGTTCAAAGATATCAGGACACATAACTAACCTTAAAGGAGTGAGGTCAACGCATGATCTACACGAGAGAATTTCAAATCAGATACAGACGAAAACATTTAATGAATACGAATATATCCCATGTTTTCATAATTTGAGCACGCATTCGAAGGCTCCTCGGATCGTTACCCAGGTCATTCAAATGAAATCTAATCAAAAGAAATGATAGGAACGTGGATACATCCAATCGGGTATCAACACTCGGTAATCAGATACTTTTCCAAAGAATCTCACCACGAGAGAATTGGAGAAGAAAGGAATATCAATTTGTCAAATAAGACAAATTCCACAAATGAGTAAATTCGACTCAGAAGAATAAATAGTACGGGCACATATGTAGGTGTCCCTATCAATATGTCCCTATTTTTAACTTCTTGCAGATCTCATAAAATTTAATCTTTCACAATCTTCAAAGAAAATTTAGTGTTTATTAATAATTTCATGGTGACTACTAATCAGCCTTGCATGGTCACTTTCAAATTGTATGTAGGCGCACAATTATATACAATTTCAAGATTAACGATGCAATACTCAGTTCGTCAAAATTTTATCATCATGTTTATAATAAAAATATTTTCATGCTTAATTCTTAAATAAGAATCAAATAAATTTACAGAGATGTTCTTTGTTAAGGAAACAATTAAGTTTTCCAAAGTGTTTCATAAACAACTCTGCTTCGATAATGATTATTTATAAATCTCACTTTAAATAATCCGTATAATGATGAAAATCCAATTTTTCTCAAGGAATACTGTTTTATGTTTATAAAAACAATGAGTGATCTACAACAGAGTGATGAAAAGTTGTTCACCAAGAACTAACTATGATATGATAGGAAATGAGTTTTAGCCAAATAATCATGAGGTTCATGACCTCGATGGCACTCAAAAATAATAATTCACAACGTAACTCAAATCGAGATGAGTACTTGTTCAATGGTTGCATCACTAATGTGAACATTAGGATGAAGCAATAAAAGATAGATAACATCGATATATGTAGAATTTAGCAATCAAAGGTAGTCTTTTCATTAATCACAAACAAGTCTAAATTGTATCGTAACACATTACTTGTCACTATGTCATACAATTCCAAGAACTCATCCTACCAACTGATATCTCAGTTAAGTTAGGGATTGTTTTTAAAAGATACCACAATGAATACTAATCTACAAGAGTCATTAGGTGTTCCACCTGTCCCAGAAGATCCATCGGTCTCAATTCAGAAGAAGATTTCTTCAATTTATTTCTTGGACACTAGGCATCCTCATTAGTGGACAATGGCCTAGGAACAACACTTAACACGAATCAACAATCAATTAAAACATTATAATTCAATCACAGAACTTAACGACGTCCTCTTAAAAATATTATATTCCATACAGGTTAAGTTTTATTTCATTGAAGTTTCAATTAACTTATACTCAATGCGACATCCTACTTCATTCTCCAATACTTGCAATCTTTATTCTTAGACCTTAAAAGGGCAATAAAAGCTTGATATGATCAACACTTAATTTCCAATCCTATAGCTCTTACAACAACAATTATAAAATGAGTCACTAGTATGAAATGACTCGATCATTCAATTAGACTTCTCAGAAAGGTACTTGTAGCATGAGGCTTTTGGGTAATGGTTCTAATGACAGCCTTAAGTGCAACATTCACCCTTTCGATTTCAAATTTAAGAAATGGGTGACAACGAATCAGATGACATCTTTCTAGGTGGTAACGTTTTTTCAAACTCCACTCTATAAGGAAAGATCGTCATGACATCGATATCAGATATAATCTCGCCAATTCTTTAATATCACAATCAACTAATATCAACATTTCTACGAATATTAACCATTTTGTTGGGATCATAAATATCCGCAACTTGGAATAGATCAAGAATAGCTAGAATTCCTACGGGAATAGCTTCGGTTAATTTTCTAGGGGATTTAGGGTTCCTTGTGACAATCTACGTCGTATAAATACCTCTTATAAATATTAAAATAATCTTTAAACAATCATGTAATCAAATTACATCATATATATATATATATATATATATATATATATATATATATATATATATATATATATATATATATATATATATATATATATATATATATATATAATCCAAGTTATATATATATATATATTAAAATAACACTTCTCAGTCTGGACTTGTCGGTAACTCGGGAATTCTTCGGCACCGTTATAGTCAAAAGAGTTTTAGACATTTTGAGAAAAATGTTTATAGTTAAAAGATTTTGAAATGTTTTATTCAAACCCTTGGTTTTAAAAATCTTTCGTTCTCTATAACGAGAGCTCTGGTACCAAACTGTAACACCCCCAAATTTTATACAATTCAATACAGCGGAAGACTCGTTGGTGTTACGGGATAGCACATTACTCACATCATAGACAACGCTTAAAAATTGCGTCGTTTAATAATAAAGCATTTCCATTCATAAATATCAGATTTACATAGATCCCAAGTCATTGTATTTCATACAGGTTATACAAAGCATTTGAATGGAAATTGTTATTTAAGTGCGGGCCATGAATTCTTGTTGTCTTCCCGAGAATTACCTTCATGTACCTGAGATAAAACATGTTAAAAGAAAAGGTCAGCGAAAATGCCGAGTGAATTCATAGAGTTTAATGAAATCCATCAATATAACATCGGTATAAAATTATTACCGAAAATCATTTTGTACAAATTTTTGTAATAGGCTATAAAATAGCCAAAGTCATTTTATGCAAATCCTTATCAAAAATCATAATATAGGCTTTCGCCTTCAAAATCATTATACGAACCATTGTCGTTAAAAACATCATACAATACGTTTTATAACGTTAAATAAAAACCGTTATATGAATATGGTTATGTAAAACCAAAACACGTAATTAAAATCAATAATAAGACCCCGTATTGCTAGTCAGGAAATTCATTGTAATTCAGTGCGTATAGCGGTATTTCGTTCTTTGGATTATTATAAGCCGCATGACATTGTTACCTTACTACAACAAACAACGGGTAACTAACCCGAAACTCATTTGCCCATATAAATTAGCATGTCGTCACAATAATCACGCTTGTGTAAATCTTCTCATACATAAATTCGCTTACCAATCAATGTGGCACGACGGGGATCAACCGTCAAGGTGCGAACTGGGGTGATCGTCCCCAAATAGTACTATTATATGCATAAGCGTCTACCAAATCCCGGTAGTTCACAATTCATGCTAATGGGACTTTTAGTGACATAACCTAACTTTAATAATCCATTTCATTTCATCTATCGGGTCATATAATCATTCATCGGGTCATACAATCATTCGGGTCCAAATCAATAAACAAATAATCGGGACAAATGGTGTCCTATTTTATCAAAACTAACATGTTATCTCCCTCGCGGGTTTATAAAACAGTTCATAAAAACATTTAAAAGAGTGCGAGGCTATGAACTCACGTTGATGTGGGAAAGCGGGTTATCGGCAATTCGGATGTACGGTACGTGCTTCAATCACGGAAACCTAGACAAATAATACTCGTCTTAGACTCTTGTCCAATGACTTTATAAAAATAACAATTATGTATAGATACGATGATTTTATAAATATGATGATGATCAAGTGGGATTGTACATTTTTACTCATTCATTATAGTGTTTATGTGTTGGTAATTTTCAAGACTAGTTACACTAGTTCAACTTGTTTACATTTTGAGGCCCAATGGGCCCATTACAAGCCCAATATATTAGATTAGCCCAATTATAATTTTATTATCAATATTATACTTTACATGTTGGGCCCAAATGGGTTAAGCCCAATAAGTAAGCTTATAAGTGTTTTACTAACTAGTCGGGTTTATAGTCCAATAACGCTACTTTGGCCCGTTAATGTCTATATGTTGTAAAGCTCGAGTTTTATCGGTTTTTACTTGTTATATAAGTTATATATCAGTATGTGAGTTTATAAAAGTTTACATTAGACGGGTCCGATCGTCTAAGTTTTATTTGACAAAAACGTTAATCTTTCGGTTTTAGCCGAAAAGACGTAAAACTTAGTATAGAGTTTTATAACTTGGAAAAACATTTATACTTGTAATTTATATAACATGTCCTATTTTAATATCAATATATATATACCTCTTTATTTATAATTATTATCAACTAGTGGGTTTTATATATGTATATTTTATAAATACAAAATTTTGAGTGCTTATATTATATACTATTTATTTTATCAAATCTGTCCTAAATTTTCAATCCACTAAAATGTCTATATCTAGAGTTCTATAAGAAGATAGGACCTAAAATTTTTATCACATAAACTGCATGATATTTTCTTCATTTTATTCCTTTATAGCTACTGATGAATCAACTTCTAAATATTTTAATAAATTCGTCCAGAACAGTGTAGGCAGATTTGCACTCTAAACTTGTTTTGATCATATCTCACTCATTTTTATGATTCCATTGTATGGCCAACTCTCACATGTGTATAACACCTAATACTTACTGTATATTGATTTCACTTTACCATTTTATCAGTTTAACATTTGGTTACTTACTGTTTTTGTAGAGCCATCACATTAAGCAAGATTTTAACCTTTTTGCATGTGGGTTTCCATCTTTTTAACCATGTTTATCAAATCTATCAACACCAAAACCCCACATAATATTTTTAATCATCATTCATCATCATATACATATACATAAATAAATAAATTACAAGATTACATAATCAAAATAACAAGAGGATGGGAAGAACAATCTTTATACCACCAAGGTTGTGTAGTTTATGATCAAGGCTTGGATTTTGATGGAAACACTTGTGATAGATCAACACCGACTTTGAAGACCACCAATACTTATAAACTTCTTGTAGAAATCAGCCCTTGGACATCACCAAATCTTCTCCTTGGATGTTAAAATCACCACCAATCAATAGAGCTTGAAAAAGGCTTCATCATATATGTGAATAACATAGGATTTCATGGTTAAATTTGATCATATGAGGGTGTTTAGGGGTGGTGGTGGACGAATTTTAGAGAGAGGGAGGAGAGAGTTGTGAGTTTTTGCATTTAAGTGTTTAGGAGAAAGTGGTTTGTGTTGGATGGTTTGATGGTTTTTGTGTTTTGGTAGCTTATAAGCTAAGCTAGTTACAAGTGTAACATTTACTTGTTAAATGTTGATACCTAAGGTGTGTTGTAGTTAAGAGTTGCCGTCCCATATTAGTGGGGTGGGGCAAAACTTGTTTTGTCTAATCCCACTAATTTACGGGTATTCTTCGATTCTAGTTTCCTCGATTTGCGTGCCCTCGGGTCGTTTTACGAAAAACGTTTTTATAAATTATGAATCAACGGCACAAAACGAATCTAATAAAAATTGTCTCATCAAAAACGGAGTTCGAAAACGTAAATACATAATCCTAAGGTTTCCGGTTTAGTCGTAAAGGACGTTAAATTATAATCGTAAGTCCTAATCTCTTCTCGTAAATTTGTTAGTTTATGAACCAACACAAATTTAAAATCCCAAAATAATATTCACGGATAAATTTATTTCCTGAAATGTCGGATTGTCACCAAAATGGTGTATGTAAGCGTAAGCACGTAACGTAGAATCCTCCGGTTTAGACGTAGTCGATGCTACTTCAAGACGTAAATCCAAATTACTTCCCAAAAATAAGTGAGTTCATAATGTAACATTAAGATAATGTTTTTAAATAATATTTGAGAATAAAATATAAACCATAAATTGACGGATTGTCAAAATATTGTTTGTGTGTTCTTGTTTAAGTATTAATTCCGCGTAATACTTGAATTGTTACATATACAACAAAGTTTCTCTACATGTTTAACTTGATTTAATCTCGTTTACACATGCTAAATCGATCTGAGTATGGGATCAATAAGTGGTATCATAGCTTGTTGAGAAACTTTGATCTAAAGAACACAAAAACCCTAAATCGCCAAAAACCCTAATTTTCAAGAAACCCTAAAAACAACATGTCTACTCCAAAGTTAAACTCTTCCTCCTCCTCCTCAACCCCCAACATCAAGATTCCCAGAGCTGTGGAAGTTTAACTTTGAACAATATATTCAAATCCATGACTACACCCTATGGCAAATTATTGAATATGGAAACACATTCAATAAGGCTGAAAAGATTGCAGCTGCTATCTTGACAAGATCAACTCAAGGCTCTACTGAAGAGGATCGAAAAGAAAAACCTGAAGATGGTAGAGCTGTCTCAACTGAGGACATAGAAAAGAGAAGGAATGACATGAAAACCCTAAGCATTCTCAAACTCTCTTTGGGACAAGCCAATCAGCACAAATATAGAAGCTATGAGTCTGTAAAAGATCTTTGGGAAGCCTTTGAAGTTGCTTATGGTGGTAATGTTGATACTATACAAGAGAAAAAGAAGCAACTCTTGCATGAGTATGCTGTTTTTAAAGCTCAACCCAATGAAAAGCTAAGTGGAGTGAGAAGCAGACTTCTTGACATTACATGCAAGCTGTCCTTTATGGGTACAGTGCTTGGTGATGTTGATATCATCACCACTTTTCTTAAAAGTCTTGGTGATGCATGGAAGATTGAAGCAAGGTCTATAATTGCTAATAATACTCACAAAAGTTCTACTTTTGATGATGTTTACAATAAACTGAGGCTGGTAGAGAATGAAATTCTTTTAGATCAAGGAAGCAAGTCTACCAATGGAAATATGGCCTTCTTCTCACATAGTGAAGGTCAATTTGATCAAAGGGAGTCATACATGCACCCCGTTACTGGATCAACTTGTGTCAATGCTGGATCAAGCTTTGTCAACGCCTCACATTCAGACGCTGACACATACAATGTTGACTCTCCAAGAGTTAAGCCTGCTTCTATTGATCTAGATACTGTTTGTGCATACATTGCTTCATTTCCCAATGGTTCAGTGATTACATATGAGTACCTTGAGCAAATTAGTGATGAGCATTTGAAGGAGATGGACATAAAGTGGAATATGGATCTTGCAAGCATAAGGGCATATAGATGGAAACGAAGATTTAAGAAAATATGACTTTTAATTCTAAGGACACTGCTGGATTTGATAAATCCAAGGTTGAGTGTTATAATTGTCATCGAATGGGACACATTATGAGAGAATGCAGATCTCCAAAAAGATCTGATGTTGGAAAACCCTCAAGCCAAATCATCAAGGCTCGGGATTCCAAATCTATGGTTGCTATGCAAGACATTGATGGTGTTGGCTGGGATTGGAGTTATTTGGCCAAGGATGATGAAGAGAACAAAGCTTTGGTTGCAGAAAAGGAAGAAGAAGAGCATGTTCACTATGATCTCATGGCATACTCTTCATCTTCATTAGACAATGAGGTATATGATGATGCATTTTGTAGTAAGGGCTGTCGTCTAAGCACTGAAAAACTTAACAAAGAAGTTTTAAAATTGACAATAGATGTGGTTAATGAAAGATGCAAGTTATCTAACTATCAACTTGCTCTTACTCAAACTGAAAAGACTGTAGCTGAGTATAAGAAAATGGAGTTTGACCTAAAAGATAAAATCAATATTTTAACTCATGATTTAAATGCTAGTATTGAGGTTAGAAACATCATGGAGAGAGCCAATGGTGCTTCTCAGACTAAGTTAGATGAGGCTATCAAAAACAAAGTAATATAGATCTTAAAATTCAGAGATTTGACAAAGCTTCGCAAACCCTAGAAAAATGTGTTAGTGAACAAAGGGATTCTAGGGATATGATCGGGATTGGGATGAAAGAGTATGCTAGTGTTCTACCACCTGCTGGGAACTTCTATGGTGTCCTTAGAAAGGACTTGTCTTGGACTGGTATACCAGAACTCCAAGAAGAGGAATTCATTCCTCCACCAAGAGTTCTAACCCCAGTAGAGGAATACAAGCAGAAGTTGACTGATTTGGACCAATGGAAGAAAGCCAACCCTACCTTGTTTGTTAAGGGTGGCATGCTTAATGACAACCCAAATTAGTCTTCACCCATAAAAGTGACAAACCCAACCATTGGCAAGACTGTTGACCTTGGCTTAAACGTTGATAGAAAACCTAGTATTAAATATGCAGAAATGTATAGAAAACCTAGGTCACCAAAAAGCTAAATTAGTGATAATGGGACAGGTTTCTTTTCTTCTAGACCTAGAGCTATGTCTAGAAAAGCATGTTACACTTGTGGAAGTTTTTCACATTTAGCCTATAAGTGTGTCAATGCTTCAAAGGTCAACGCTGTTAAAAAGTCAAAAACTGTCAAACCCAAACCTTTTGTCCGGCAAAGTCCACAAGTTGTTAGACCAGCCCCATTCTTTACTAAAGGGTCTAATACTTATGGACAAAGACCTTTTCAGAAGACCAATACGTGGTCTAACAGACAATGGGTTCCTGTAGCAAACCCTAGGTTCAACGCTGATAAGGGTAATTTCAGCATTGACAAGAACAAACTAGACGCTGACAGGAATGTTGCCAGACCTAATAATGGAAAATATTTGCAACCAAAGGGAAAGGGGTCTAAAGCTTCTTCTAGCTTGACATGGAGACCTAAGCAAGATCAAAACCCTAATTCAGATGGGATTTCTATGACCTGTAACAGATATCATTATATTTCAAAGGTCATAACAAAACCAATTGGGGTTAACTGGTTGTTTAATCCAAAAAGGGATGAACAAGGGGTTGTCATCAGGACTAAGTCTATTCTTGTTGAACAACCAAATGAATCCAAGTCTGCTCAAGATTGGGTTCCCAAAGAAAAATAATTTGTTTTCTTTATGTGCAGGGCATTCAAAAGCAGGTTAATGATTATGGCTATTGGGATAGTGGATGCTCTAGGCACATGACGGGGAAGGAAGATTATCTGACAAATTTTATCCCCATTAAAGATGGTGACAAAGTGTACTTTGGAGGTGGATGTGGAACTATCACTAGCAAAGGCACTCTTCTCACCAACAATTTGTGTTTTGAAGACGTGTTTCTGGTAAAAGAACTTGACTATAATCTGTTTAGTGTGTCACAAGTGTGTGGTAACAAAAATAAGGTTCTTTTCACTGATACTGAATGCTTGGTGTTGAGCAAATATTTTAAAATACCAGATGAGAAATTCATTGATTATAGAACACCTAGGCATAAGGACATTTATAATGTGAATCTTAATGGAATTAGGATGAATAATAATTTGTCATGTCTATATGCTAAGGCTTCAGTTGATGAGAGTAATCTTTGGCACGGAAGATCTGGGCACATTAATTTTAAGAATATAAATAGACTTGTGAGACTTGGTTTAGTTGATGGTTTGCCTGAAAAGGCTTACCACAATGACCATTCTTGTGTTGCATGCCGCAAAGGCAAACAACAAGGTCTCATTTAAGTCTAAACCTGTGCATTCTAGTTCTAAACCTCTTCACTTACTGCATATGGACTTGTTTGGTACAACTAATATAGAAAGTTTAAATGGTAAATCCTACTGTTTTGTCATCACTGATGATTTTTCTAGATTTACTTGGACTTTCTTTTTAGCTTTGAAAAGTGACACTGCTGATACTTTGATTAACTTTATTACCCAAATTGAAAAGAAGTCTGGTAATGAGGTTAAGATGCTTAGAAGTGACAATGGTGGTGAGTTTAGAAATAAGTTATTAGATGACTTTTGTGCCAAGAAAGGGATTACTAGACAGTTCAGTGTAGCTAGAACCCCACAACAAAATGGGGTTGCTGAAAGAAAGAATAGAACCCTCATAGAAACAGAGAGGACTATGTTGGCTGATGCTCACTTTCTCATTGCTTTTTAGGCTGAGGCTGTGAATACAGCTTGTTATGTTCAGAATAGGGCATTAGTCAACAAGATTCATAACAAAACACCTTATGAGTTACTTTGGGGCAGGAAACCTAATATTGGTTTTCTTAAACCTTTTGGATGTCATGTAGTTGTGTTGGACACTAGTGATGCCTTAGGTAAATTTAGTGCTAAAGGTGATGAAGGCTACTTCATGGGTTATTCTGTGCAGAGTAGAGGATATAGAGTTTACCTTAAGAAAGAAAAACGTATACTTGAAAAAGTACATGTTAGGTTTTTAGAAAGTAAACTTAGTGATCCTAAGAGTGGTCCAAATTGGTTATTTGACTTGGAACCTCTATCTAGGACATTGAATTATATGCCTGTTACTAATCCAAACATTGTGAAGGTGACTTCAAATGTTGTGGAAGAACCAGTTGTTGATATTTCAGGTAAACAGGTTGATGAAGAGGTTGGATCACAAGCAGACAAAACAACATCCATCCTTGAGTATGTTACCATTCCCATCTAGACAGATGCATTTGCTGCTCATGCTGCTGCTGGAAAGGAAAAAGGTGGTCCCCAAGTATCACCAGTTGAAAACATGCATGATCCTTCAGGCGCTGACAAAGGAAATTCTGGCGCTGACAAGACAAATTCAGGCGTTGATGGCTCAAACGTTAACAGCTTTGGTTCAGGCGTTGACAGATCTTTTGACCATCTTTTCTTTTCCAATAATTTTGAACAACGTGAAACTTCCAACAGTCATGAAGGGGTTCATTCAGATGATGATGGAAGAGAGTCTGAAGAGGATCTTGGTAACTTAGAAGATGAGATTGAGGACAACACCATTATTGAGGGAGGAGTGCTTACTTCTACAATTAAAAATCATCCTCCTTCTCTAATTATTGGTGATGTAATGACTCCTGTGCAAACTAGAAGGTCTCATCAGAATCATGGAGGATTTATTGCCAATATTCACAAGAAGGTTGATACCCCTCTTGTTCAAGCATGTTTGTTTGCCTGTTTTCTATCACAACAGGAACCCAAGAAGATTTTTGATGCTCTCAAATAACTATGTTGGGTGGAAGCAATGCAGGATGAGCTTCACCAATTTGCTATTCAGGATGTTTGGGAGTTGGTTGATTGTCCCAGACATGTCAGACCTATTGGGACAAGATGGGTTCTTAGGAACAAAAAGGATGAGAGAGGCATTATGGTCAGAAACAAGGCACGTTTAGTGGCACAAGGATATACACAAGAGGAAGGGATAGACTATGAGGAGGTCTTTGCACCTGTTGCAAGGATTGAGGCTATAAGGATTTTTCTAGCCTATGCTTCCTGCATGGGATTTACTGTCTATCAAATGGATGTGAAGAGTGCTTTTCTTTATGGCATAATTGTAGAGGAGGTTTATGTAATGCAGCCTCCTGGTTTTGAAGATTCAAAACATCCAGACAAGGTGTATAGAGTGAAGAAAGCTATGTATGGACTTCATCAAGCCCCAAGAGCATGGTATGGCACATTGTCCACCTATCTAGTGGAAAATGGATTCAAAAGGGGCACCATAGACCAGACCTTTTTTAGAAAGAAGATTGGTAAAGATTTCTTACTTGTACAGGTCTATGTGGATGATATCATCTTTGGCTCTTCTAGTCCAAAGATGAGTGAAGACTTTTCCAAACTCATGACAGACAAGTTCAAGATGAGTACAATGAGGGAGATGAACTTCTTTCTAGGGTTACAAGTACAACAGAAAGAAGATGGTATCTTCATCTATCAAGATAAATATGTAGCAGAAATCTTGAAGAAGTTTGGCTTTTCTCCACATGAGAAACGGGCTAGCACACCTATGGATAGGGAACACCCTTGGGGAAAGTTGGAGATGGAAAAGAGGTGGATGTCAGGCATTATAGGTCAATGATTGGTTCATTGATGTATCTCACAACTTCAAGACCTGGCATTACGTTTGTTGTGTGTGCATGTGCACGCCATCAAGTGACTCCCAAAGAGTGTCATCTTCATGCTGTCAAAATGATCTTTAGATACCTTAGGTGTTATCCAGACCTGGGATTATGGTATCCAAAAGATTCCTCATTTGAGCTTATTGCATATTCAGACAGTGATTATGGTGGTGACAAATTTGATAGAAAATCCACAACTGGTGGATGCCAATTTCTTGGG
This sequence comes from Glebionis coronaria, assembly GCA_025667525.1. Classification (NCBI taxonomy): domain Eukaryota; kingdom Viridiplantae; phylum Streptophyta; class Magnoliopsida; order Asterales; family Asteraceae; genus Glebionis; species Glebionis coronaria. The sequence goes on along the minus strand of CM046874.1, from coordinate 134,260,520 downwards.
AGTAGATTGATATCTTGGCAATGCAAGAAACAAACAGTGGTGGCCAATTCTACAACTGAAGCAGAGTATGTTGCTGCAGCTTCTTGTTGTGGACAAGTTCTATGGATTCAGAACTAGCTGTTAGATTATGGGTATAATTTCATGCATATCAAGATTTTTGTAGACAATAACAGTACTTTATGCATTATTAAAAATCATATACATCACTCTAAAACAAAACACATAGAAATTAGACATCATTTTATATGAGATTGTTTTGAAAAAGTTTTAATACAACCAGATAGGGTTGACACAAAAGAAAATGTGTCTGATTTATTAACTAAACCTTTTGATACTGGAAGATTTCAATACTTGGTAACAAGTATTGGAATGATCAATCTCACTTAATATGTGTTTTGGAATCTTATTGTAGAAGTATGTACAGGATATGCATTTGTTATTGGTCTTTATACAAAATTAGATTTTCCACTATATTTGTCTAACGCTGACAAAGGTATTTTAACGCTGATAAGTGTTGATGTTGTCAGCAACATGTTAGTTTTGTGGTTTTTGATCTAATTATGCAGGTGTTGTTAGGATTGTACCATTGGATACAGAGTTGCTTATAGATTCATGGAGCATTATTGGAGCATGTTTCAATTTATGGATGATGGTTGGAATATTTATATTCATATCTTGACATAAATTTTTATTACATGCATATTATTTGGAAACTTATGTATCATAGTTTAAGGGGAGGTTTAGGAACCTTTTAGGACTTTTTGGGTATTCATATAATACTCTTATCACAATTCTAGATTGTGTCCACTGGTGAATATGAATTAGTTTACTAACTCATGAGGCACTGTAGCATGCAAAGTTGATATACTATGCACGCTGCCAAGACTTTTTGGCCTTGAATTGGGAGTGGTCTGTTGGGAGACTTGGGTATGATTTATATTGGGCTTACCTGGGAAGTTACAAAGGATTTTATGAGATAACTTCACTGTTAAGAACTTTGGTTAGCAAGGGACACTAGAGGACTGTTATGTCTATCTTGCATAAGCAAGTGTGCATGATTGGACAGTGCTTGCCACCCTATAGTAATTTTCAGGTTATAGGTTATCTTCACTAGGATAAATCACTTTGTTAAGGACCTTTTTCATTTTTATTATTTTTACTTTTGGATGTTGACAGATTTATTTCCAAACGTTGTTATGACCAATTTAGACGTTGACATGGTTTTTTCCAACGTTGACAAGAATATAGCCGTTGGGCGTTGATGGGTAATTTTTGACCGTTGACACTCATTGGGTCCTACCCAGTTGTTATTTTTGACTAAAATTGGGGCCGTAATTTTAGGAGTTGGTATGTTTTAATTAATGAACAAGATAAGTTATTTTCTTTTCAATATTTTCATCATTATATTTTGAAAATAACTGCCTCGTTTTTTACCAATCACATGTGCCTACCTCTCCTATAAATTTGGCTCCTTATTTTGTAAAAGGGTACTTGCTTATTCTTGTCTAACAAATTTTTCTCCCATATTCATCTTTTATAACCTTTCACACAGCTTTCTACATCAATGGCGCCTAAGTTTAAACCGAGTGACTTGGTATTGGGATTCAGAAGTCAGCATAACATGGTTGCCTATTTGGAGGCTGATGATGCTCTGTTTCCTCAATATAATCAGATGGTGGCATATTTGAATGTATCCCCATTAAGGTATGTACTTTCTCATGCTCCTCTTATCTATGTCACTCATATTAAACAGTTTTAGAACATTGTTAGTTCCTCAATGCTTAATAATGTGACTACATTAACTGCTATTGTCCATGGGCGTCCATGGGTGGTTAAAGAAGCCTTGGTTCGCCAGGCTTTGCATCTTAATGATGCAGATGGTATAACCACTCTACCCATTGGTGAGATAGAACAAGGACTTCAAGCTTTGGGGTATCCTTTCCCTGAAGAGGGTACTTTAAATAAATATAATAAACATGAGTTTCCCCCAGCTTGGAAGTACTTAATACATGTCATCCTTCAATATTTAAGTCCCAAATGTACTGCACATAATGACATTAACAGGTCCATTGCTAGTGCCATTGTGTTTATTGCAAATGGGCAAAAGTATAATTTTTCTAAACTGATTTTTGATGGCATGTGTAAAAACAAGGGTAGGAAGATGACTCTGGCTTACCCACGATTTTTACAAATGATTTTTGATGAACAAAGGTATTGCACCAGGGATCATGATGATTTTTATATGATCCCTGTGCAAAAGAAAGCTATTTTTAGTAAGATGAATTCACCCCCCACAGAGACTTACCTCTTACCCAAGCCATGCTTGCTGTTATTATAGCAGCACAACCTCAACCTGACCTACAACCACAACTTGACCCATTACCTGAACCAACACCTTCACCTCAATATATGGAACTTGACCAAGATCCCTTCAAAGCTGACACATTAAATGTTGGCGTTGATACTTCAAATCCAAACGTTGACACCTTTCTACAACAGACCCAAACACCCCTTAACCTTCAAACTACTACCCAATCTACATCATCTTCTTCACTCCCAGACTTTAGGATGGAAAAACGCCAAAGGACCATTGGAGTGTTCTCCTCTGGTGGTCCTAGCCATGTTGTAGAGAGAACCACCACCACAAGTGTGGTTGGTGACATGGGTGAGGCTAGGACTATTGGTACTCGCTTAGATGCAGGCCAAGCCAATCCTAACATCATTAAGACCTCATCCATGCCCCATGAATCTACTTTGGGAGGTCAAATACCCATTCTAGAGGAGGGAAGATTGGAACCATATACATTGTTGGAATTGATGGTTGTCTGCATTAGCTTGCAAAAGCAGAATGCAGACCTGGTACATACTATCACTACACAAGGCCTTGAACTCAAGCAATTGAGGGAGAGGATTGTTCTTTTAGAAGGTGCTACCAATAGGCGTGGTATGGAGATTCTTCCAAAGGGGAGGATGAGAAGCAGATACATGTGAGTGATAAAGGCTCACATGATGGAGAATCTTTGGGTATGGTTGAAGCTCTTACAGATTTGAAGAAGCAACTAGGTTTTAATGTCTCTTTGGTTACTCCTACTAATTTGAACTTATCCTTTACAGCAATGATGGAGCAGTTCACAAGAAGCGCTGACAAGAGTAAGGTGAGCGTTGACAAGCAGATTTTGGACGCTGACAAGAGTAAGTTGGGCGTTGACACACAGGTTTTGAACGTTGATAGACCTGCAGATATGGTTGATGTATTCCAGTCATCAACGATCATCAAGGAAGTGTCTTCACAGGTACCATCATCATCTTTACCCATCATTGATGCATTAGATAGGGGTAAAGGAATTATGGTAGAAACAGAGGTTCCCAAGGATGCAGCACAAGTAAAATTTGATTCAATGTTGGTTGCAAAACTTACGGAACAAGAAAATAAGAAGGTTGTTGAGTTACCATTTGTGGTTACTTCTGAGGAACAAGAAGGAAGTAATGATGAGAGCACAAATTCAAGTGTTATGATTATTGAAGAACCAGAAAGACTTGAATATGGTGATGAGTTGGCAAGGGAAAAACTTGCAGAGTTGAAGATGAAGGTAGATTATGATATGCCAGAAGTTTCCCAGATGTACTTTGCTTGGGAAAATAAGATCATGGAGAATCCAGATATGTCTTTATCAAATCAGATTTGGGGATTGTAGATTCTTCTTAGGATTCAGAGGGATTGTCAGGTAATCCTAAAGTATAAGGCTATCAAAGTTTTCTCACAATCTAAGAGGGATAGAAGGGTGCTTTATTATATGTTGCTTAGATGTCATCAAGGAGGTTGGACTTTTCAGAAGTTACAAGAATTGTCTTTTGATGAATTGGAATATAAGGCTTATCCTATTTGGGCAAGAGTGCAAGAGATGAACACTATCAGACTTCTTTCAGATGAAAGGAAAGAAGAACTTGTAGAGGAGATGGAGATTCAAAAGGCAATGATTGTACCAAGACCATTGAAGAAGGGAGTTCCACTTGAGTTTCCTTCAAATTTGAATAGAGTGCATCCCAGTGAAGCTGTTATTAGAAAGAGTATTAAGCTCTCACCCATGGAAGCTTCACATATGGTAGAAGTATTACCTCATGATTCCAGAAACCCTATCATTAGTTATGAAGAAGATGCAAGTGGGTTTTGGATGATTGGCAGATATGGGAAAGAGGTACATACTTTTACTACTCTTATGTCTTTGTTTGCAAGTTTGGATAGGGAAGACTTGGCAGACCTTTGGAGGTTATTGCAGGCCAAGTATGAGACTAAAGCACCTACTTCAGTCAATGGAATAAAGCTTTGGTCAACATTCAAGAGAATGTGTGCACCAGATGAAGAAGATCCAGTTTGGAAGGATCTTGAGGATGATATCAGTGGACTTCAATGGCGTCTATATTCAACAGCTGGTGTGTATCATTTGAGTTCTACATTCAAGAGAATGTGTGCACCAGATGAAGAAGATCCAGTTTGGAAGGATCTTGAGGATGATATCAGTGGACTTCAACGGCATCTATATTCAGCAGCTGGTGTGTATCATTTGAGTTCTACAAAGTTTTATGAGTATCTTCTTGTGGATGCTGAGTATCCCATGTCCAAAGAAGTTTTGAAGAAAATGATGACAACACAGCTAGAGATAGACTACTCAAGTGACGTGGCCAAAGATTTGATTAGATTTGTTTATTTCCAATTTGATAAGATTTGTAAGAATCCTCCTAGTTCTTAGTTTTTATTCAAAAACTTGATTATTAGAGTACATATCAAGTTTAGGGGAGGATTGTTGGGAATAAAATGTAGCCAATACACTTGGACGCTGACAAAAGCAATCTGGACGTTGTTAAGAAGAAATCAAGTGTTGACAGGACAAGCGTTGACAGGAAGAAGTCAAGCGTTGATAAGAAGAAGTCAAGCACTGATAGAAGACTTAGTCTACACATATTATGTTTCTAGCATGTTTCTAGTAAAGGTTTGATCGACAATGTATTTCTTATGTTTATCTTTACCTAAAATAGCTGATACGTAGATTCTTGTACAAGGCTCCTTATTCTATTAAAGGAGGCCTTTAGGTTTTAGTTTTATATATGTTTTAACACTTTCATTGTACGCAAGTTCGATTTATCAATCAAAGTGAAAGTTTGGTTTATATTGTTTGTGTGTTCTTGTTTAAGTATTAATTCCGCATAATACTTGAACTGTTACATATACAACAAAGTTTCTTTACGTGTTTAACTTGATTTAATCTCGTTTACACAAGCTAAATCGATCTAATTTTGGGATCAATAGGAGCCGATCTGGAACGATATCTCATTTGATCTATGGCATCTCCCTCCAAATCAGCATCTAGGGATGTGGTTGATAATGGTGTCCCAACGGGGTCACATGATGTCATACCATGCTTTTTGATTACTTCTTGACAATACTTAGCTTGGTTAATAAAGATGCCACTTGGGGATTGGTGAACTTGAATTCCTGGAAAGAATTTTAGTTCGCCCATCATTGAAATTTCAAATTTGTTGTGCATTACTTTTTCAAACCATTTTGAAAGTTTTAGGTTTGTAGACCAGAAAATAATGTCATCAACATAAATCTGAGCAAAATGTCATCCCCATATTTATAAGTGAACAAAGTTAGATCAATGGAACCTTTTGAGAAACCTTTGGATACCAGGAATTTTGAGAGCTCGTCGTACCATGCCCTTGGAGCTTGCTTGAGTCCATAAAGTGCTTTGTGGAGACGATACACCTTGTCAGGATAGTAAGGATTGACGAATCCTTCCAGTTGCGTGACATAGACTTCTTCCTTCAAAGGACCGTTAAGAAACGCAGTCTTTACGCCCATTTGATAGACAATCAATCCCTTATGTGCAACATAAGCAAAGAAAATCCTGACCGCTTCCATACGAGCTACTGGTGCAAATGATTCTTCAAAATCAATACCCTCTTTTTGTCCATACCCTTTAGCCACTAGCCTAGATTCATTCTTGATGATCGTGTTCTCTTCATCCATCTTGTTTTTCCAGATCCATCAAAGATTTAATGGTATTACATCGTATGGTCTGTCAACAAGTTCCCAGACTTTGTCTTTCAAAATTTTGAAGTTCATCCGTCATCGATTCAATCCAAGCATGATCAGCCATGGCTTCTTTGATGTTTTTCGGTTCTGCTGAACTCACGGCGAGTGCGAACATACAAGCATCGCCATTGGATTCAAGTTGTCGTCTTGCACGAACGGGTTGTGAAGGGTTTCCAATTACTTGAACCAAAGGATGATCTCGGGTCCAATGATGTGTTGAAGGATGTCGTTGGTAGAACGTGTGCATATTTGACGGATCAACATGGCGAGTAGAAGACTCTCCAGTTTCATGTACCGGTGTACCGAATGGGTTGATAAATTCGTCTTCGTCATTTAATGCATTGTCTGCTTGATTTGTGTTCTCTGGAGCAATGACAGTAGTTGTTGATGTTGTAGGAGCTGTTGTTGATGTGATATTCTGAGGAGGTAAATCTACAGCAACCCGTGTTGAAGTAGATGAGGTTGTATCCTTTTGTTGACGATGATCGGTATCATCATTCTTATCATGAATGACAGCGGAAGACTTCGATACAAATTGTTTCTCCCCCGTGAAATATTCATCATACATTGGTCCATATAACATTTCCAACTCTTCAATAGTCGTGTTGACTGTCATATCTGCTCTTGGAACATTTCCTTGAACCAGCTTAGAAATTGGCGATTCATTGTTGTGGTCTTGAGTTCCGAGTTCCGCGCGGTTATGAACGGAAGTCGTTTGTCGTTGTGGATCGGGACATAAACTGTTTTATTCAAGTGCCATTTCTTGTAATTCATCAAATCGGATATTAATAGTCTCAACTATTAATTTTGTTCTCTTGTTGTAAACTCTATATCCCTTAGACTGAGTTGCATATCCCGCTAAAATACATGCATCACCTTTCTCTTTCATCTTGTCCAGATTTTCACCATCTCGAATAATGTAACACGTACATCCAAAAACATGAAGGTGTTTGAGTGAAGGTTTTCGATCATGAATTATGTGATATGGTGTCTTTTCGTGTCTTGGGATAATTAAGGATCGGTTTTGTGTGTAGCATGCAGTTGACACGGCTTCGGCCCAAAAATATAGTGGTAGTTTTGAAGCAGATAATAAAGTTCGAGCAGCCTCAACTAAAGTACGGTTTCGTCTTTCTACAACGCCGTTTGTTCGGGTGTTCGGGCAATAGATGTTTCATGTTCAATTCCTTCAGTTACAAAATAGTTTCTCAGAGTTGAATTCAAAAATTCTGTACCTCTGTCAGTACGAACCACTTTTACTTGAGCTTGAAGACCACGTTGTATCATTTTAAGGAAGATGATGAGAACTTCGGGTGTTTCATCCTTGGACCTCAAGAAGTGAGTCCATGCGTACCTTGAGTAATCATCGACAATTACCATAACATATTTCTTCCCATTGATACTATGAACACGCATGGGACCACACAAATCTATATGAAGAAGATCTAACCGTCCTTTAGAGCTTGGTGTAGTCTTTGTTTTAAAGCTACTTCGTTTAGCTTTACAAAGCTCACAAGAACAACAAGGATGATCTTTGATGAATTTCAAACTTGGAAGGCCTCTCACAATATCTTTCTTGGAAAGAAAGTTGATGGTATCAAAGTTGAGGTGAGATAGAAGTTGATGCCATAACCATGCCTGATTCATTGAAGCTTTAGCCATGAAGCAAATTGGAGTTGCTGAAGTTGTGTCTTGTAGTGAAATTGTGTAAAGATTAGTACTCCGTGTATCGGTAAGTAAGTCATTCCCATCATAATCACGAACAAAACATGTCTTCTTTCTGAAAGCAACCTCCAAATTTGCATCACAGAATTGACCAACAGAGAAAAGATTGTGATTGAGCCCTTCGCCATAGTATACCCTTTTGATCGTTATATTTCCTTGAACCAAATCTCCATATCCTAGGATCGGTGCAAATTGATTCCGAATCGGACCGTACCCAGGAACTTCTCCACGAAGTTAATTAGAAGCTTGAGATTCCATGTCATGTGCTTCATGCATCCGGAGTCCAGTATGAAGAGAATTATTTGTATCACCTGCAGAAGAGTTAGAACACGATGGAGCATTTGCTAAATTGGATACCACAATAGTTGTAATTGTAGAATCATTAGTGTCCTTAGAAACATTTAAAGGCATACTAACACTCGTTGTCACATTTTTTGTCCTAACTTTAGGCATCCATTTATATCCTGGAGGACATTGATTAGCAAACCACCATTTCCAAGACTTGCTAGCAGACTCATATAATTCCGTAATTCTCCTTCTAGGGTTCTTAGTGGTGGAGTCTGATGCATTACTTTTCTTAGTGGGGGTTGCACCAGAATGGTTCACTTTGCGTTTGGGTTTACTAGCACTAATAGGCATCGCAACTTTCTTCTTAGGTCTAGTATCTACGCCTTTGACATTATTCATAGCACACATAGAATGATTAGCATTAGCACATTTTCCACATTTGACACAAACAAATTTAACATTCAAAGCATTCAAATCGTTTAAATCGTCATTACACGCAATTAAAGACTTTTTATTCTTAAAAACATTCAAATTCCTAGGGTGTTCTTCTACTTCCTTCATCTTCCCTTGACTCTTGTGTTTCCAGACCTTATCATTCACTTGAGTGCTCTTAAGCTGAGGCCGGCTAACATTAGTAGTGGAGAATACTCCTGTAGTAGAAGACACACGAATATTAGTGTTTCTAGAAGTCTGAGGCGAGTGACAAACTTTGTTTTGGGTTTAGTGATCATTCTATACATCCCTGGTTTAATCACATTATTGTGCTTAACGCTTGGTGCTATATCATTCCTTATGGGTTGAGTATGTGGTAACCTTTCCTTTCCATCCATCTTGGGGGCAAACACAAGTTTTGCAAACGAGGAATTTGAGAAAGCAGATGGTTTTCCCAAGATAGAGGATCTATTCACTTTAGAGGCATTGGGTTGTCTAACAACAGGTTTCTTAACGCTAGTCCACAACTTTCCCACCCATCTTAGCAACGAGATTTTTTAACTCTGCTATTGCTATGTCTTTTTCTTGTAACTGAGCTTTCAAATCCGAAATATCAAGAATTTTTTCGTTTAGTAATCGACATGACTCAGATAATTTTACTTCCAAAGGTGTGTCATTTGAAAATCTGCCAACTTTCTTTTGCAAAGCAAGTTCAAGTGAGTCACAATTTTTTGAAGAAAATCATATCTATGTTGAAGTAACGAAAACTGTTTTTGGTCAACTTTATTCGAAAGCTCAGTTTCAAGACGTTCACATTCTTTAACTTGATCAAGATATTTTCATGCAACATCAGAATATTCATCAATATCAGCACAATGTGTAACGTAAGCACACATAATATCTTTTGAGAGACATTCGTGTAAGAGTGGATCATATGCTGTAGAAAAGTCGTCTCTTTCAGGTTGATGGTCGTTCACTTCTTGTTCAAGAGATTCCACATATTTCAAATCATTAAATCGTTTCTTGCTTAATTAATGTTTCAAATTCTAAAATATGTTTTTGCGTTCTTTCCGCAAGCGGAATTAAAATACTTTTCACAAGCACAGTTATATCGTGAGGAATTTCTTTGTCTCCTTTCGAAAGTTCACGTTTTTCCAGTCATCATCAACAACCTTTTTGAAATTTTCAATATTACTCTTGAGAATACTAAGTGCTTGTTTAATCATGCTTACAGAAGCTTTAAATGGTAAGTATTCAATAATTTTGAAACATTAGTTTTCTTAGTGGCAAAAGCTTGTCTCCATTTAATTCTTATTTGTTCACATTCGAAAAATATTTGCTCACTAGTTTTCTGTGTTTTTGGTTTGAAAAGACCATAAAGACTGTTTTCATAAGCATAATTATATGGTTTAACAAATTCTTTATTAACTTTTAGTCTAGTCTCTTCTTCCACATCATTTGTCTCTTCACTATCGGGCTAACGACAAGACAATCAAGATCGGTCCATTGAGACTTATCAAGATATAAGTGTTGATTCTCAGATCGAGCTTGCTCAAGGTACTTAGGATTTTCAAAACTAGGTCTATCCTTGAAAAACGAACGAGGTGCCAACATTATCATGGTTTGAATTGATTGATTAGTTGGGTAAACAATTTTCTTGTAAAAATCAAGTTGAGTTTCAAGTTCCACCATTTTGTCGATGTCATTCGCTTGTTTAGTTTTGAAATCCTTTTCCATCTTTTCAACCACAGCTTTCTTTTCATTACCAAGTGTAGTTTTATCCTCTTGAAGAAAACCATTTACTTGAGTTAGCTCATTGAATTCAGTGGTAGCAAGATACGTCTTGTGACATTCAGTACTCAAAGAAGTGTTATAATTACGTTTCTCTTGTTCTAGAAGCTTAAGAGTTTCGTTATATTTCTGTTGAAAATCGTCCTTTTTGACATTAATTAAACACCATTTGTACCCCTCAATCTCATTAGTCTTTTGAGGAAGCTGAGCTCTATAGCTATCAATGGTCTCACTATATTTAATTAGAGCAACTTTGCATTCTTCAAAATTTTGAGTGAGCGTAGTGTTTGCCTTCTTTAATTGCTTTTGACTCTTTCTAGTTTCTTTGACATCTTTTTGTAAAGAAGCAATTAAGTTAGCAAGCGCAATACGCTCCTCGTCGTCATCATACTCATTTGCATGTTGATCATCCTTAGACTCATTATTGCACATGTCTGATGAATCGGGTGTGGTATTTCTATCAACCGTTTCCATCATACATGTGTCATTAATGGCTTTGGGTAGCTCAGAATGCTCATGAATATTACCAAACACATTATATTCCTCGTCAGTGTGTACTTTATCGATTGGCTCAGTATCAAAGATAGGACCATTGTCATCTTTAGTGACGTTGAGAACTTCTTCAACCTTTGCCATGTACGAGTAATGTGCTTCAAGTTCTTGACCGGAGGCTTCATCATCAGTATCATCAAGCATTGCTCCTTCCTCAGCCGACAGTTTAACCCCAGCTTCCATCTTCTTGCATAGCAACATCTTTTCCTTATGATAGCCAGAGTCCCAAACCCGTTTCGGCTTCCTACGTTCCTTTTCCATATGCCCATAGCCTTGACAATTAAAGCATTGAATCCCACTTTGCTGAACCACTTGAGTACTAACAGTTTCCCTATTCCCAGCAGCAATAGCAATCCTCTGAGTATCATACTTAGCAGTTTGTCGATCATACCGTGCAGAACCCTCAACATGTGTTGGATTACGTCGATAATACCTAGGAGGACTTTCATCACGTTGACGTGTGTCATACCTTTGAGGAATCTCAACATATTGGTTCTTTGTATTTGATGATGTTCAAAGATTGTTGTTGGTGGGTTTGAAGATTTTCTTGTAGGTCTTCATAATGAAAGAAATTTGTTGCTTCATCTCCCTATCCTTCTGAGCTAGTTCTTCATCACTGTCCTCTTCAGATGATGGCTCAGGTGATGGTGATGGTGCTCTTGGTTCTTTGTCTCGTGAACTTGTGGGAACTAAATACTTAGATTAAGTGGAGTATCTTGGTGATGAGGATGTAGTGGAGTATGACTTTGGAGCACGAGAGTGATGATATTGGACGTGTTGAGTGGTAGACACCAAAGCAAGTGGATTACCGTCTTTACTATCCTTTTAGCTCGAAGTTCATTCGCCTCATTTTGAAACTGTTTCAAAATGTCAAAGAGCGTGTGATAGTTGACCTCTTCTAACTTACTCTGTTGTTTCACCAAAGATACGAACCGTGTCCACTCTAGTTGAAGTTGCTATAGAAATTGCACATTGACTTGCATGGTGGAGACTTGCAAATTGTTTTTTGTCATGTCATTCATCATCTTGTAGAACCGTGAGTAATATGAATCAATTAATTCCCCATCCAATGAAGTAAACTTACCAAAGTTCCAAAACAAGTTAGTTTTGACATCTTGCTTGTTAAGTGATTCACCTTGATGCAAGCGTTCAATGGCAAACCACATTTCTTTTGCAGTAGAGAATGCATCAACCGTTGAGTAAATATCATCCCCAATCCCATTGAGAATCAAATAGATTGCTTCTTTCTCTGCATCAATCCAAGCACGTTTCTCTTTCGAAGTGTTCTCATATGTTTCCTCAATTGTTTGCTCATCGGAACCGGTCGTCGAGTCGGTTGTTGGAATTGCAGGAATGGTTATTGTAGTGAGAGTATAGGGTCCTTCTTTGATGCAACGTCGAAGAACATCACCATTGGGTTTGGTGTCAAGATATCGAAGGAATCGTGATTGCCATTGTGCATATCGACCAGTCACAAGCATTGGTGGTCTCTCTTTGTTACCCGCCACCATGATGTTGTTATTAGTAACACGATATTCAGTAGTAGAATCCATCTCAAGACAGAAGTGAAGTGAATAGGATCTTAAGTAGATGTTGTTGTGAGAAGATTGTGGTAGAAACTTCAAGTAATGTTGTGAAAACCCCAAACAATGTCTTCGTAAAAAAAACCAAAAATTCTTAGGCGAAAAATCACACTAAGTAGATGTTGTTGTGAGAAGATTGTGGTAGAAACTTCAGGTAATGTTGTGAAAACCCCAAACAATGTCTTCGTAAAAAAACCAAAAATTCTTAGGCGAAAAATCACACGATAAAAATTTTCAAAATCACGTATTTGAAAATTTTATAAGTCAACAAGTCGGAATAACTCTTCAATTAACAACTCGGAATCCAAAAAACTCAACCTTATCCGGGATAGTTGAATTTGAACCTTATCCGGGATCTTTGTGCGTAGTGTAATCCGGAATATGAAGAACCACAACTTGTTCGGAATAACAAAGCACCACTTAATCCGGAATATTTTATTTTCTACTAATTCGGAATCCAAGTTCTGAACCTTATCCAGAATCCAAATTTTTCACCTTATCCGAAATAATATTTTCAACCTAATCCGGAATCACAATACTCGACCTAATCCGGAATACAAAGAGCCGGAGCTAATCCAGAATCCAAACCCGACCTTGTTCTGAATCATTAATCCAGAATAAACTGAATGAAGATAATCCGGAATCCACGTTGCAAAGCTAATCCGGAATCCGTGTTTGTTGCCTAATCAAGAATATATGATTCTATACGTAAGTCGGAATGTTGAATGTTGACACAATTCGAAATATCAAATCTGGTTATAATCCGGAATATTCCTACACATAATTCGGAATACAAGTACGCGACCTAATCCGGAATCAACCCTTAACATTATCCGGAATCAGAACCTTGCAATTCAGAATATACACTGTGACACACAAGTCGGAATAATCTTTTTCCCACCTAATTCAGAATACAAAGGATTACAACTTAATCCGGAATGACTAAAAACCAACTTAATCCGGAATAATCTAGTTTGATCTAGTTCGGAATACCCCTATGCAAACAAGTCGGAATCTTTCTAAACCCTTGTTACCCGACTTCTCAAACCCTCCAATTCCGAATTGTTTAACCTAAAACTAAAAATGACGAATTTTTACCCAAAAATCAAGCCAAAACTTCCATTATTTTCGTGGAAATCACCAAAATGAGTAACACAAATTCCTACCACAACTTTGTAGGCAATTTGTACGAAGATTTAGAGCTCGAAAACACAAAAAATTTTGAGACGAGATGATTTGAAGATTAAAATCACACGAATAAAAAATACTAACCACAAACTAAACACGAATCTACCCCATGGCGATTGATACCAAATGTTGTCCCATATATTTAGATGATATAAGATAGAAATAACGAAGAAAATAAGATGGATTCTAGAGAGAGAAAGTAGTAAGAGAAAGTAGAGAGAAGGAGGTGATTAACTTGGAGAATTAGATTAAGAATAATGAGAACTTCCACCCTCCTAACATGCTAGGAGGGTGCTTATATTGTCCACCCACATGCGGGCTCTCTAATGGACTATATATCTTTTGGACCGAGCTTGAATAAATGCTTAGTACCTTAAAAGAGGCCGTTTAAGCTAACCATCAAGCCCGTAATGTCACGACTATTTTAACTAACTATTACAACGTTCTAATAAATATTACAATATAAACCTATGACCGAACATTCTTGTTTGACTCAATATTTTGAGGCTAACATTGTTGTTTTTGTGGCTTAAAATTGCTTGATACTGTATAATATAGTTGTTATTATGTTAGACTGGGCTTGGGATAAACTGAATCACACATTTACTTTGTTAATCTTGGATTGAAAAAAGTTAAGGGGTGTTTGGGTTAACCTGTTCAAGCTTGCAAATTGGATTTGAGTTATTGTTTGTTGGTTATTTGTGTTGGTATCTGATATATACTTGGTTGTATGCTATTTGCTGCAAGTTTTTGGCTTTTAAACATCAAAATCTTGATTGTGCTATAAAAGTTGGAAATCTGCTTGTTTTGACCTAAGATTTTGGAAACACATAGATTGTATGCATGCTTAGGGATAACAAGTGATTAAACAAAGTTTATATAACCTGTTAAGAAGATTTGAGGGTTTGAAATTAGATTTGTGGTCAAGTATATCAACAAATTATCAAAACTGCTTATTATTTGTTCATCAATAACATTTAAGTGCTTGAATCTAGATCTAAACTTTTGAATCAGTGCATTAAACTAGTTTATTTGTGTTCATTTGAATTATTTATAGCTTGTGTATGCATTTGGTGAAGTTTGGCTGGCTTATTCTTGCTTAAATTGCTTATTGATTGAAAACTGCTTATTGTTCATATCTGATGCATGTCTGTGGATCTTTTGATTAATCTATGCTAATTGGCTGGTTGAATTTATGATATTATTGTTGTAATTGACTCCTTGTGATTCAATGATCACTTGGGTGCCTTTGCTTAACCTGGATCCAACAAAAAGTCACTTAAGACAAAAAGTCAAATTGGTCAAGCAGTGGAAACTCCTTTTGTAACACCCCATTTTGGTAAATGGAATGTCACACATGATTATAGTGTGCCATCAAAGCATACAAGGAATGTATAAAACATTACAAGACCATAAACGAAATACCGGAAACAAACATCGGTACCCCAAAAGTAAAGCCCATCACACATACAAACATAAGTATTGTAAATGAAAAGGACTAAACAATGTCCATAGAAATGAGTATCAAAAGTATGAAGAAATGCATAAAGTAATGAAGGCTAGAAAGATTCCATTTCATATGCACATACGCTTAAAATCTACGAGCGTCCCTGAGTACATGCCGTTTTAAGAACATGAAAGGAAAACGGCTGAGCATAGCGCTCAGTGCACGGATATACAAGCATAGCATGAATAATATAAGCATATACAACATATAGCAGCGGAAAAGACTAAATCCTGGATAACCTGACATATCTTAGTAAAACTGGTTTTTTAGTTTGAAAAACCTTATGTTTATCTTATAAAATCTGTTTAACATGATTACCATTAGCCAATATAGGTCATGAAATATCAACGAGCATGAATACTTGGAGGGGTGACCTCATCATGCAACTAGAGGGGCTGCCTCTAATTAATATAAGTTTGTGGGTAGGAGGGATCAGCTCCTTGTGAAGGATGCAAGGCACACACCACATTCACCTGAATAATCTGTAAAAACATGTAACCTAGGATGGACCCATACGCCCAACATGATAACATAATAGTATGGCCAAAAGCTGAAGGGACACCACGAGCTATCACTCCGCCGTGGTGAAGTCATAATACTGGTGCCTCCTGTGTTATGGTTATGGTACCTCCATAACTAGGTGAAACTGGTCATGCATGTATATGGCTTTAGGTATCTAATTAAACATAATCAATTCAAAAACGTATAAAACATATACTGGGAAAACAGTTGGCTGCATACGGGGAAATCCTAATAAGGAAAGAATGTCCATCCTGAAAGGACGGAGAATCCGTACCTTGTGTCCAGTGAACGAAGAAGACGAACGGAAGAGATTCCTACTTCGATATCACTAATTCTACATAAATAATATATGTGTATAAGTATCTGATTATTGAGTACGTAACTGGTTTTATATCATGTCTTAGCTTGTTTTATATGTTCATGTCTTGTTTTACTGATTCTAACGTTATACTGTGTTTATCATGTACTCTGTCTATTCTGATTAAGTATTACTTGTATTTCTTGTATTATTATACTTATTGTGTAATAATAAATGACTTTCTAAAAATAGTAGGTTTCCTAAAATAGAAAGTTTCCAATAATAGAAAGTTTCTAAAAATAGAAAGTTTCCAAAAATAGATTTACTGCTTAAAATAGATAAGTTTCTAAAAATAGAAAGTTTTCATAAATAGATTAGCTTCCTTAAATAAATAAGTTTCTAAAAATAGAAAGTTTCCATAAGCAGAAATAAGCTGGATTATTAAGCTAATAATATAAGCTTAAGTGTTTACTGATTTATATTCTAAGTCATGTGATATATAGTATAGTTTATTAATCATTACATGTAAATTAAATAAACTATAGGTTAAAGTATTTAATTAAATATAACATGATTTAATTAAATAAAAGTAATAATACTTAGGTTAAAACATGTATTAATATTTATTATTAATATAACCTAAGTCATGTTAATTAATTAATTATAAGGCATGTTTAATAATTAATTAATTATATAGTCTAACTTAAATAATGAATACTTAGGTTAGAATCCATGTATTATTAATAATAATAATAACCTAAGTCATGTTATAATTAAATTAATTATGTAACATGTTAAATTAATTTAATTAAGCTTGTAAATAAATTATCTTGTAAAATAACTAACCTTGTAAAATTTATTAAGTCATGAACCGTGCCCGTGAGCCGATCAACAAACGCACCCTTAACAGTGGTAAAACTAGCTTGGCCGCTTGCCACTGTTTTCGTAAAGATGCCACCGGCTTAAGCCGGTGGTCCCTTGGTCTTGGCTAGCCGCTGCGATGCGGCGGTTCCCCTGCTTTCCATAATTAGCCACCGGCTTAAGCCAGTAGTGGTTTCTTGTTCTTAGCCGAGACCCACCAAGCCAAAAACACACCCCGACCAAGGTCGGGGTTCCCTTGTTCTTGCAGTCGAGACACACAGCCACACCGAGACCTCTTGGTCTCGGTTGTTGGTGCGAGCAAAAGCAAGCCGAGACCTTGTGGTCTAGGTTCCTTGCGTCGGCCGAAACAAACACCCCTAAAACACCATTATTAATTACCCCCATGATTAATTACATGACATGTTAACTTGTTTTTAAAAACATATGATTTCATGTGTTTTTATTCAATAAAAACATAAAAGAAAAGGGTGTTTAATAATTTACCGAATACATGAAACAATGAATGATGAAAACACGAACACCCTTGCAAGAATTGATCACCAAAAACCAACCAACACACCCCTTTTGGTGTGTTCTATCCGGTGGCCAAAAGAGAGAGAGAAAAAGGATTAGGGTTTTAATATTTTCTAATTTACTTGATTATGAAAATATCATTTTCCCTTTTTCTTGTTTTAGTAAAATTTAAAGTGGGCTTGGCCCTTGTCTTATGTCTAAGCCGCGGGTAAGAGTGGCCCACAAGGGGTAACCTATTGTTTTCCGTGTCTAAATATTATACGTGTTCTCGTGTCATGTTTACGTGTTTTATGTAGTTATCGTTCGTGTCGTAATATATTTATTTATAATCGTAATAAATATACGTAAATACATAATATTAAGTTCGTGATTATAATTATTGTTGAAATAATTATCGTGTCTTAATACGTATTAAATACTTATCGTGTTATAACACGTACGTAATATTTGTAAATCTTATTCGTGAAACGTAAACGTGATAAATAAGGAAAGTTCTAATCATGTATGTACGATCGTAAGGGTACTATTCATGGTAAAAGCATGCGAGTTTTACACCTTTCCCCTGTTCCTAGCCACTGCTGGTGTTAAATATTAAACAACTTATTCATAAGCCATTTTGGCTTATCCAGACTTGCAACAACTTATTTTTGTGATAGATCTTCTTTATTTGACCCATTGAACTTAACTGGAGCATATTAGGGTTTGACTTTTAAGTTTGACTAGAAAACCAAATAGTTTGACTTTTACATAAGTGCTTATTTGCTTATTCCAGCTTATTCTTTGTGCTTATTGGAAAACTTTTTTATTATTTTTCTTAATTAAGTCATTGAAAACCTTTTGCAACTTGAATCAGCACTTGAGGTAGCCTAGAACTCAAAAACGACTATTTTGTCATTTTGTGAAGAGAGCTTTGGCTTATTTCAGGCTTATTTCTTGTGATTTTTCAAAATTTCTTTTCACATATCTCTTTGGTAACTCAAAACAAGCTTGTGTGTCAAATTAGAGCTTATGGCATTAGCTTATGGCTTAATGGGCCCAAAAGCCCATTAAGAATAAGCTGTTTACTTATTAAGTTGCGATAAGCACATTTTCAGCTTTTGGGCCTTCAGAGTTTTGTTCTTAAAATCAAATTTTAAGTCATATAGGAAGTTCTGGGCTTAATTGGATCACTTTTGCTTATTGGGCCTAAATTAAGCCCATTAAGGGACTGTTTTTTATTTTAGCCCATTTTAAGGTCCAATAGGGGTATTTTGGTAATTTCAAGTTCATTTCTGTGTTACTTAGGTTAAAATAAACTAGTTTGCAACTTTCTAGAATTTATTATAAATTTTGGATTTATAATATTATTTTATTATTATTTTATTATTAAAAATTAAAATTTATATTTTTGCAAGTTTTTTAATTTTCCTAGTTCAAATACATTAAGTTAGGAATTTTAAAACTTTTAGATTAATTTTAGTGTCATTAGATTAATTTTTAGAATTATTTTAAGTTTTAATATTTTTAATCATTTTTAAATAGTTTTAATTAATTTTAAAATTTTCAAAAATAGTTATAAATTTAGTTAAGTCATTTTAGAGGTTTACAAGTTAAAAAATCTCATTTTGGGCTTTTTGTTAATGAAATTGATTTTTGGGCTTTAATTAGCATTAAAAAATTAATATTTAATTAGATAAAAGGTTTGAGTGATTTTTGATTCTAGTTACATTTTATAGGATTTATTGCAATTTTTTAGGAATTTTTAGATTAATTTTTAAATTTCGTCATATATTACGGTTTTACGTGCACGACTTCGTCTTAGTGTAATTCAAAATCGTAACCGTCATCCTTCTATTCTCTTTTCTTATTTTTCTTTCTTCATAAACATAATCACAATCATTAATCAATTCTTACACAACACACTTGTCTCCTTGGGAAACGAACTTGAACTTAATTTGGTCATTAATGCTTGGTTTTCCTAAACCGACACTTAATACTTGCCACTTTTACGCTCTTTTCCTAAAGGGTAGTAAAATCACTACATCAATTAGTGTTTATTCTAAAGAAGTGCATTATTCCGAAATTAGTGTTTATTCCGAAGAAGTACATTATTCCGAAATTAGTGTTTATTCCGAAGAAGTGCATTATTCCGAAATTAGTGTTTATTCTGAAAAAGTTTTTTTTATCCGAAATAGTTTATTTTAAACTGTTTTATTTTATTTTATTTTCAATTTTATTTTATTTAAGTTTTAAATTAGTTTAATTTCCTTATTTTGTCATTTAGTTTAAATCTTTTAAAGTTTTCATTTTTATATTAAAATAGATAATCAACGTCAATTTCTTTTTATTTATTTATCCGAGAGTGGAGCTAGTATAATCATTCAAGCCATTTATCCGAGTGTCGTTCCATTATCTATCCGAGCTTAATTTATTCAAAAATTCAAGGTTAGATTTCTCTCTTTCATTTTTATATTTACGTCTAATAAATTTAGCCTTTATTTTTACAAGTAGAAATAGATAATCTAAAGCTCCCCTTTTTAGTTACCAAAAACGACAATTCCACTTTAAACCGTGATCAATTCGATTAGACACCGAGAACGAACCAGTAAACATATGCAAAAAGTTGTCATATTAAAATGGCGTCGCTGCCGGCTCTTTTCGTAAAGATTAACGGTTTTTTGTGAGAAAAATTGGATTTTGGGATCCTTTATTTTGGGAACGTTATTTTGAAGCATAAAAATTTTCAAAAAATCCTAAAAAATATAAACTTTTCAAAAATCCAAAAAAATAAAAAAGATAAAAAAAAATCAAAAATATTTTTGCATTTTTAGTGTATGCGTTCTCGATCTTCGTCTTATCTTGAGCCAGAGACTCGTAGAGACTTAGATATGGCCAGTGTGCATAATAATAACAATCCATCTCACCCCAATGTGAATAATAACAACCATGACCCTCAACCTGACCTTCGTACGATGGACGAGCTATGCCAACCAACTATGAATGGACGTGGAGGACCGATTGCGCTGATGCAAATCACAGCTCCCGAATTATCGTTGAAGCATCACATGATCCAACAAGTTCAAAGTGCTTGTCCATTTCGCGGATTACCGGATGATGATGCCAACAAACACCTCGATAAATTCATAACCATCACTCAAAGCATGAAATTGCCCGGTGTTTCCATGGATTTTCTTCGCCTTCACCTTTTTCCACACACTTTATCCCACCATGCCGAAAAATGGTTTGATCGTCTTCCTAAAAATTCGATTCATACATGGGACGAGATGACTCAAAAATTTATGTCCCGATACTTTCCACCATCCATGTTAACTAGTCTTCGTAATCAAATCAGTGGTTTCACTCAAGAACCCGATGAGTCGCTTTTCGATGCTTGGGAACGTTATAATGTCTTGATCGATCGTTGTCCTAACCATAATATGCTCCCTGTCACTTTAATTGATACTTTCTACAATGGTGTAACTTTTCGTGATCGTGATACGATTAATGCCGCCGCCGGTGGTACATTTATGAAGAGAAGACCCGAGGAGTGTAGAGAACTTATAGAGAACATGACCACTCATCACAAAAATTGGGATTCATCCGCATCTTTAAGAAATAACCCGAGAGTCAATGTTTCTTCTACTTCATCAAACCCCAAGATAGCCGAACTCACCCAACTCACCCGTCAACTAGCCGAGATGAACAAAAATTTCTTAACCATGGTTACGAACAAATTTCAACAAGTTAAAGCTGTAACACCTTCTTGTGAGACTTGCGGTGGTTCTCATTCATACACCGATTGTCCTTCTACTCATGACAATCCGGAAACGTGTATGCGGCTAACGGTAATTTTTCCACGGGAGGCTATCAAGCTCGTCCTCAAGGTGACCGCAATTTGCTAAGTTATCGTTCAAAAAACTTCCTTTCACCACCCGGTTTTCCTCCTCAAAACCAAAACAACTTCAATCGCAACAATCAAAACAAACCTCGAGCTCCTAATCAATATCCAACCCAAAGAAATCCATATCCACCTCAAGGAAATAATCAAGTTTACCAACAACCCACTTATCAACCACCCGCTTACAAAGCTCCTCCTCCCAACCAACCCACAGCATTTAAACACGAGGTTGAAACTTACATGAGGACTAATGACGCGCTGGTGAAGAATCTTTAGAGTCAAATTATTAACTTGAAAGGTGACATGGCGAAACAAGGGAATGATCTTTGAGCTGAGCTTAGGAATGACATGCGAAACTCTTTAAGCAGTCAAACGAATGACTTAAGGGATATGATGGCTAGTTTTTTCCCAAGTAATCATCCCTCTGCTTCGGGTCTTCTTCCGAGTAACACCATTACTAATCAAAGAGGGGAGATGAAAGTAATCACCACCTGAAGTGGAAAAGGTTATAAGTAACCCGAGATTCCTAAACCTACTCTTGTGGTTGTGACAAAGGATAACGAGCAACCTCCACCAATTCCTCCACATTCTACTTCCACCCCTCCTCCACCCAAGGATGTGAGTGAGCAATCCATTCCAAAGCCTTCTTCTCAACCAGACATACCTTATCCTTTAAGGTTGAGGAAAGAGAATTGAAGAACAAGGATGATATTCAAGTTTCAAACTTTCTTAAACTGTTTAAACAATTGAATTTCAACATCTGCTTTGCCGAGGCGCTTGCTCACATGCCTAAATATGCTAAAATGTTCAAAGATCTTCTAAGTGATAAGGAAAAACTCCTTGATATTGCTCAAACCCAACTTAATGAGAATTGCTCTGCGGTTCTTTTAAGGAAATTACCAACCAAACTTGGTGATCCGGGTCGCTTTCTCATTCCTTGCAACTTTCCCGGGGTAGAGAATTGTATGGCCCTAGCCGATCTAGGTGCTAGTATCAACTTAATGTCATTAAGAGTTTGGAAACAATTGTCTCTACCCGAGCTAGTCCCTACACGAATGACATTGGAGTTAGCTAACCGTACGGTTGCTTATCTGGTGGGGATAGCCGAAGATCTCTTCGTCGGTGTCGACAAATTCACCTTTCCGGTGGATTTTGTTGTCGTTGACTACGAGATAGATCCTCGTGTTCCATTAATCATTGGACGTCCATTCTTTAGGACCGGTCGCACTCTTATTGACGTAGCCGCGGGCGAATTATTCATGAGAGTTGGTGACGACAAAATCGTCTTTAACATGGGTAAACATTCTAAACAACCTTATGAACACGAGAGCGTTAATTTCATTGACGTACTTGATGAGGCTTGTGAAGAACATTTCAAAGACGCTTGTAAAAGTGGTTTTTCTTCTCTACCCATTGTTGAGACCGTTGCCTCTATTGCTCCCTCATTGACTCCATTTGAAGAAAGTGATTTTTTTTTGAAAGAATTTGAAGCAACTTTAGGGGATGTGGACTTAAAATATGATGATTCTCCCATCGATTGGGAAGAATACATTCGTAACATTGAGAAACTTCTCAATGAGGACCATATTTCTCCACCTACTCCTAAGGAAGTTACAAACGATGATCCAAATTTGACTAAGCCTTCCATCGACAATCCTCCGGATTTAGAGCTTAAGGATTTACCGTCTCATCTTGAATACGTTTTCCTAGAAGGCTATAAGAAGTTACCCGTCATCATTGCAAAGGACTTAAAAGAGGATGAAAAATATCGACTTATAGATGTGCTCAAAAATCATAAGAAAGCAATTGCTTGGAAAACTTCCGACATCCGCGGAATTGATCCTAACTTTTGCACTCATAAAATTCTCATGGAAGATGACTTTAACCCCGCAATCCAAAGCCAAAGAAGGGGTAATCCAAAAATTTAACGTCATCAAGAAAGATGTTATCAAACTTCTAGATGCCGGAATGATTTACCCTATTTCAGATTCGCCATGGGTTAGTCCCATCCATTGTGTGCCTAAGAAAGGCGGAATAACCGTTGTTCCCAAAGAAAACAACGAGTTGATTCCTACTCGACTTGTCACGGGTTGGCGAGTTTGCATAGACTATCGCAAGCTCAATGATGCCACTCGTAAGGAATATTTTTCTCTTCCTTTCATGGATCAAATGCTCGAGTGTTTAGCGGGTAATGACCACTATTGCTTCTTAGACGGTTTCTCCGGGTATTTTCAAATTCCTATCGATCCAAAAGACCAAGAGAAAACCACATTCACTTGTCCTTATGGAACATTTGCTTACAAAAGAATGCCTTTAGGCTTATGCAATGCTCCTGGGACTTTCCAAAGGTGTATGATGGCTATATTCCATGACATGGTTGAAGAAACCATGGAAGTCTTTATGGACGATTTCTCGGTCTATGGTGATTCTTTCTCATCTTGCCTTGCCAATTTAGAACGTATGCTTAAACGGTGTGAAGACACTCGTCTTGTTCTTAATTGGGAAAAATGCCATTTCATGGTAAAAGAAGGCATTGTTCTCGGTCATAAAATTTCCAAAGCCGGTATCGAAGTCGACCGTGCTAAAGTTGACGTCATTGCTAAGTTGCCTCCACCTACCACCATCAAAGGAGTTAGAAGTTTTCTAGGTCATACAGGATTTTATCGTCGTTTCATCCAAAAATTCTCTAAGATAGCTCGACCAATGACTCATCTCTTAGAAAAGGATGCTTCTTTCATCTTTTCTCAAGAATCTTTCGATTCTTTTTAACTTCTTAAAGGTAAATTAACTAAGGCACCGGTCTTAGTCTCTCCAAATTGGGAGTTACCTTTCGAGCTCATGTTCGATGCTAGTGATTTCGCGGTAGGAGCGGTTTTAGGTCAACGATTGAACAAACATTTCCAACCGATCCATTATGCTATCAAGACAATGACGGGGGCTCAATTGCATTATACCACTACCGAAAAAGAGCTTTTAGATGTAGTGTATGCTTCTGAGAAATTTCGCCCCTATCTTGTACTTTCCACCACCATCGTTTACACCGATCATTCCGCCTTGAAATACTTGTTGACCAAGCAATATTCTAAACCGAGATTCCTTCGTTGGGTTTTGCTCCTACAAGAATTTAAAATTGAAATTCGTGATAAAAGGGAGCGGAAAACCTAGCCGCGGATCATCTTAGTAGACTCGAGGATCCTTATCAAGGGGAACTTCCAAATCAAGATATTAATGAATCTTTTCCCCTTGAGGCCTTAATGTCTATTAACTCCAATCTTGACGATACCCCATGGTTTGCGGACATTGCAAACTATTTAGCGGGTGGTGTTCTTATGGAAGGGTTAACGTCCCAATAAAAGAAAAAATTCTTTAAGGATATTAAACACTATTATTGGGACGACCCTTACCTTTTCAAGAAATGTGCAGATCTTCTCATTCATAGGTGTGTTGATGGGCCGGCAGCTTTACTAATCCTTGAAGCTTGCCACAAAGGACCCACCGATGGTCACTTTGGTCCTAACTATACCGCAAAGAAAGTTTTCGACTCCGGATTTTTATTGGCCCACCATTTATCATGACGCTCATGAAATGGTTAAGAATTATGATGCTTGCCAAAGACAAGGCAAGATCACACATAAAGATGAGATGCCTCAAAATTTCATCCAAGAATGTGAAATCTTTGACGTATGGGGCATCGACTTTATGGGGCCATTTCCATCATTTAAAGGGAACAAGTACATCCTCGTAGCCGTTGACTACGTATCTAAATGGGTTGAAGCAAAGGCTTTACCTACTAACGATGCGAGGATGGTTGTGAACTTTTTGAAACAATTATTTGCTCGATTCGGTGTTCCTCGTGCTATCATTAGTGATCGCGGGACTCATTTTGGCAATGATCAATTTGCTCGAGTCATGGCTAAGTATGGTGTCAATCACCGTCTTTCCACCGTGTATCATCCACAAACTAATGGTCAAGCCGAAATCTCTAACCGTGGACTTAAGCGAATCTTAGAGCGTACCGTGGGAGAGCATCGTGCCTCATGGGCCGATAAGTTAGATGATGCTTTGTGGGATTTTCGTACAACATATAAGACACCTATTGGTTGCACTCCATATCTTCTTGTGTACGGAAATGCTTGGCACCTCCCCATTGAGTTGGAGCATAAGGCTTATTGGTCCTTGATATGGGGTAATTTTGATATCAACAAAGCCGGTGATCTTAGGAAAATCTAACTCAATGAACATAATGAACTGTGGAATGAGGCTTATGAGAATTCATTGATCTACAACGAGAAAACCAAGCTCATTCATGATTACAAGATTAAAAACCGAGAGTTTCACATAGGTGATTAAGTTTTACTCTTTAACTCTCGGTTGAAAATCTTTTTGGGGCAAGCTTAATTCTCGTTGGTCAGGTCCTTTCACCGTTGCTAAAATCTTCCCTTATGGCACCATTGAGTTATCGTAACCAAATGGGCCGAACTTTAAAGTGAATGGCCAGCGTGTTAAGTTGTACTTTGGTGAGGACATCTCTCACGAGATGATTCCATCCCTCGCCACGTTTCCCTTGAATTAGTTCTGGGTCGAGTCAGGCTCGTTACTCGGTTAACAAAAACAAGCGCTTCTCGGGAGGCAACCTGATGATCTATCCTTTTTACCCGTTTTCATAATAAGTGTAGGGGGAGCTACATAGGTGTTTGTTGTCTTGTTTCTTATGATGTGCAGGGATTAAAGCTTTCAAAGAGCACTTTTGATGATATTTGGCGACCCGTGATCCCGTGTACCCGTCTTCCCGGTTCTATCCTAAACTTTTGTGATTCCATATTTCATATCTTATGATTGACATTGAAATCACTATAGTTGTCTCTTCCTTAGCAAGATTTAAACAAATTACACAATGTCCTAAGTGTAGGGGAGTTCACTCCCACATGCTTAAACATTGAGGGCAATGTTTATATCAAGTGTAAGGGGACTTCTATCAAAGTTAAGTGGGCTTTTCCATGAATATGTCCTCATTTTAACCAAAAAATTTAATTTTTCGACATTTTTCAAAATTTTTGATCTATTTTAGCCTAGTAGTATTTTTCATTTATTCTCTTTTATGTTCTTTCCTTTTGTTATCGCTTTGTATGTGTATATTTCATTTCAAGAATAAAGTAAAATGAGAAAAATAAAGTTAAATAAAATGGTTTTAATGAGGATGTCTTTGATATATTAGGCCCGTCATGACTCTTTTGACTCAACCCGAGTTTACTTATCTAAGTTTACTCTAGCTAGTATCCTTAAGGTGTTTAAATCAAGTTTGCTAGACTTTTATATAGGGAACTTTAAAACACGAAAGTCTTAACTCTTACGGGTTAAGAACAAGAACTTTTCGCAAGTTCATATAATTGCTCCTAGAAAGTCGTTTATCAAGGGAACTTTAAAACGCGAATTCTAAACTTGAAAAAGTCTAAGAAGTTGCAAGATCCTATAGATGGCTTGAAAACCCAAAACATTGATGTAATTGGCTAAGCATCCACGAGTCTCATTCTTTTAGATTTTAAATTGTGGATGACGAGAGATGATAGAGTCAATTATAAGTTTGGTATTCTTTCATGAATTTATGTGAGTTAATTACGAGCTTTTTCTCCCATCGCTTGTTAATAATTGAAGGATCGTGTTTTTCTAAGGATTAGGCATTGTTGAATTAATCTATTGATATAGATGATAAATGGAAGAACTTAGAGAGAGAAAGAAGAGAGAGAAAGGAGAGGATGAAGAAGAAAAGATGAAATGTGATTATGTGTTGAACAACAACCCCTCCTAACATGCTAGGAGGGGGGTTTATATAGCCCACCCTACATGTGGGCTATATGGGCTATATTGGATCACGAGCCCAATATCATTGGAGTGACCGATCCTTTCTAAATACGTAAAAACGTATTTCCAACAATCTCCCCCAAAGGGAGGTCACTCCAAGTTACAATGTCCTAAATAGTCTATAGCTCGTGATCTATGCTAATAATGATGTGACCGAGACTTTCCTTAGAAAAACGTATTTCCAACAATCTCCCCCAAAGGAAGGTCACACCATTTTACAAAATCTTAAACCTAGCATACTATGCTTGAGTCTTCGATCTTGTTCTTGTGAATATGCTTGATGTGATCTTTGACTTCAGCCTTGAGCATGTTTCCTTGCCTTGATCTTGTGCATTCATCACTTGTGATATTCGCCTCTTCGTGACTTCATGTTCCACATACTTATACCTTTATAATTCTTGAAAGCTTCAGAGTTTGATACAGCGGAAGACTTGACCTTCAGACTTTCTTGAATTCGTTGAAGTACTGAGTGTATGCAGTATAAGCATGTGGTGACGACTTCTTCTGGATTGTACACCGCAATGCCACCTTCTTGTTACGCTGCATAAGACAGTTAGCAACAAACCATATACACGGATGAAATGGCCTTGAACATTTCATTCTAATTCGGTAGCATTTTACCTCCGGCCGGTGAAGACCGTTGGACGATATTAAATATCGTACTTGTGGCAAGTAGTTTCAATAAAGAACCTCCTTGACAAGATTTCGCGGGTAAACCCGTTCTCTTTACTCGACCGTCCAAAGCTGACTGCGAACGTAAAGAGTGAATCATTTGGATAATAATATCCGCATGATTTGAAGCCGTCAATTCATGTTCCTGGAACAAGTGAAATTCAATTAAGAACCGCACCATCGTTGCTTTCCAGTTTTCACGAGCTTGATTCATATAGAATCTTGCAAGTTACCTACCAAGTGCTGTTTGAGGTGAACACTAGAAGGATTTCCACTCATCACTGTGAACACTGAGGTATCACTCTGGGTGTTCTGGCAAGATCACTAAGATATTGCATAGAGGCCTGGAACGTGTTTAAATTCATTTAAGAATTAAACCTCTGTTGCTTTCCAGTTATCACAAGTTTGATTCATAAAGAATCGCACAAGTCACCTACCATGAGCTTTTTGATATTCGCTCAAGAATGATTTCCATCTTCATTGTAAATACTTTCGTATTACTCGGATGTTCAGGCAAGATCATGAAGATTTTGCGTAGGACTCTTAAGATCTTTCTTACTTTTTCACAGTGTGTGAAGAAGCAAGGAAATATGAAAGTGTGTCATAATGAGATATTTGATGATCTCAAATGGCTCTAGACTCGATCGTGCATTTTGGATTTTAGTGATCGGAGGCTGGAGAGGAGTGCCACCATTTCAATAACAATTTATTCGGAGTGAATAAATCAATAGATAATGCGTTGTCTCCGTGTGATTAAAACAAATATCTTTTGAGAGATATCTGAGTTAGCTGGGATGGGTTGTGCATTGCATCACTGGGTCCATGATGTCTATCTTCAATATCAAGAATCATTAAAAATGATCTCAATAGCATATGTATTGACCCGGTTTCTGCCTAAGTTGTAAGGAGGGCTTCTTTCTTTACACCCTTTATCTTTACAATTCTTTTTCATTATTCAACCCCTTCAATGCTTACCAATACGTCATCACTAGCACCTTGTTGTGATTGTTCTAGTGCTAACTTAAGTACTTGGTCGGCATTCAGCTACGTTCACAATCTTTCTCCATCTTTCCTAAGGACTACTATTTCTAGCTATGGAATGTCCTTGGGAAGATTTCTCCGGTTCTAGAGGAATCATTGGACTTTAACCTATCCTACCATCCTTATGTCACCACAATCTTCACCGTCGTGAATTGAGATGTTTTGGGTAAGTGTATGTCACCATGAAATCCATTTTGAAGTGCAAATCCATTTTGCTCCCCCTTAACATATGCCACGATATCCGAAAACATTTCGCACATGTAGGGATGAGCTAGCACGTTAAGTCAAACCATTTGTGATTAATCATTTCCCATATTAAATCACATTTTCTCCCCCATATTAAAAATATTAACCCAATCGATGTTTTTAATATCAATTGATTTAATAGCATTTTAAGAAAATTTGGGAAGAAAATGCAAAGCCATATATCTTCATGAATTACACAAACTCCCCCTCAAATTAATGAGGGTGTGCTGAAACGTAAATTAAATACCTTTTAAACACAAGTGTAAGGTATTTATCACGTGCAAAGATCATATATGATAATGAATTCACAAGATTAGCAATTTACGAGGTTGGACCTGAATGATGGAGAACATCATATGAAAGAAGCACATGGTTCTTGTTCACGAATGTTGGTCTTCCTCGTAACTTCTGAAATTATCTTCCCCTTTACACCACATGGACAATTGATATCGATGTCTTGACACCAACGTGTGAACTATGGCACTTTCGGCATCGAAGATTCTGAATGCTGGACAATTGCTCCCCCTCAATTGTTGACCCGTGTTCTACTTAAAGAGCTGTAGTCGTCGTTTGAGCAGTCGCATCGTCTAGTATGTAGATATCAATTGCAACGAACTTCGGATTGTGGAGTTGATAACTTTGGATTTTGAAGTCAATGCTTTCCGGTGAAATGCTTGACTTCAATTTGAAAAGCGGGTTACTATCAGAAATAATAGCAAACCATATGGAGCATGTTTTAAATCTTTTAAACTTCTGCTCGAACTTTATTTACAACCCCGTGTCATTATTGAATGACATTTCTAGGTTCGTAAATATTATCGATTCCAGAAGACATGCTCTTTTTATCAAAACGTTTTTGAACACACAATTTTGAAAGATTTAGAAAAACCTTTTGAGAAATTCTTGAAAAATTGTGTTCAAAGTTTTGAAAACCAATTACTTGAGCTTAAGATTTGTAATATCTTAGGAAAGCTCAAGTCCGAGAAGTTGTAAACTTCTCGTTGTAAGGATAAGTTACCATCGGCGATAACCATTCCTTTTATCTGAAGAACGAGTCCTAAGCTGACATTTACTTAGAAGTCGTGTTCATGAGCTTGAAAACTTTGAATGTTTTTAATATTAGCTCATGCCCGAGAAAAATTAATTTCTCGTTGTAAGGATAAGTTTATCATCGGCGATAAACTTTCCTTTCTTTGAAGATCGGGTCATCATCTGATATTTATGATGAGCCTTATACACGAGCTTAAAACCTTTGAATGGTTTTAGGATAAGCTCGTGTCCAAGAAAACTTAATTTCTTGTTAAGAGGGTAAGTTATCGTTGCGTGGATAAACTTCCCTGTCTCTGAAGTCCGGGTCGTCGTCTGTCATTTAACGAGGAGCCATTTACACGAGCTTAAAACCGTTGAATAGTTTTAATATAAGCTCGTGTCCGAGAAAACTTAATTTCTCGTTTTGAGGGTAAGTTATCGTTGCGTAGATGAACTTCCCTTTCTCTGAAGAACGGGTCACAGACTGTGATTTGAATGTGAGCCATTGTGCATGAGCTTAAAAACTTGGAATGTTTTTTATATAAGCTCATGCCCGAGAAAAATGAATTTCTCGTTGTTAGGATAAGTTTACCATCAGCGATAAACTTTCCTTTCTTTGAAGATCGAGTTATAGTCTGTGATGTGACTATAAGTCCTTGCGTAAGCTTAACCATGAATCCCCTGAGACACTTGTTTCTCCGATATCTGCTTCTTCAGCAACCAAACTCTAAGAGTGTCCTTAGTTGAACGGTATACAACGATTGGACCGCTTCGTTCTTTTGGAACATCAACTGTGGTACCTACATTCTCATTAGGAATTTGCATGCTTTGATATGGGTTAGCGATATCTATCTTAGAAGCAAGTGGGGGTTCACAGTTGTCATTTCTTGTGCAAGAGGTGACCTGAGGAGATGAATCACTTGTCTTAGTTGGCAAACGTTTCCTTTTATAGAAAACCTTAAGTTCAGGCTTAAGTGATGTATCATCCTTTGCAATTTCCTCCCTAGTAGTCTTAGTAGAATCGGAGACAATCCTAGTTAAAGGGTACTCGTTTCCTACAAGAGTGAAAGTTCTACCAGTGGGGCGCCACATTTTACCAATGGGTTTGATTTTAGCGACCCACTGGGATTTAAGTCTAGCACGGGAGTTCACCTCATTAAGTAGTTTCTTGATACAAGAATCATGATTTGCCGTAAAGACACATTTTCTACATGTTTTACAAGTAGCATATTTAATGTCCGAGTAAGATCTAGAATCCCTAGATGATTGATTGATGCTCCTAGGATTGGACATGCTACGGTTAGCAGTGTTGGGTAAACTAGAAGGCATCTGACTAGGTTTGAAATTCCTATCTCTTACTTGTGTCTTTTGCTTAGCTTCCCTTAGACCAAATGTATGGTGAACGTCATTTGAACTAGTTCGAGACGTATTCTTTGGACTATGTCTAGGGAAATTAGAGGCAATCATGTGATTAGGTCTTGCAAAAGTTGTTTTAGTCACATTGGGCCTAGATGGTGGAGTGACTGGTCTAGGAAAGTGAACCAAATCAACTTGGGAGGCAACCCGTGATCTCGAGGATTGTGGTCGCTCGGATCTAAATGCAGTAGGTTGTCTGACAGTCGGTTGTCTGACAAACTGATTTGTAGGCGGTTTCCCCAAGATTGATAGTTTTTCAAGCTTAGTGTCCACACTAGGTCCTCTAGTTTTCCTTAACTCGTTTTTCAACGCAGCTATAGCAAAAACCTTTTCTTGTACTTGGGCCTTTAAAGTCTCATTCTCTTTGAGCAAGTTATCTTGGGATGCCAACTTAGATTCAAGCAGTTGAATTTGTTTCAAAAGATTATCCTTTTCAGCTTTAGAATCTAAAACTTTTTGATCCAATTTTCTTTCAAGAACAACATTTGATTTTTCATGTTTTTCAAAATATGTTTCAAATTTGTTCGTTTTCTTTGAAAATTCAATTTTGGCATCCTCAAGATCTTTTGATTGTTGAGCTACAATCGTTTCGAGCTCTCTAATCTTGGAATCAGAAGCAGTCAATGAAGCAGTTATAATACAATTATCATGATGTACTATAGAATTCTAAACAATCTCTCCCCCATGATGACTTATATCGGATGAATCAGAAGTGGTATTGCTATCACTCGTTTCCATCCCATGTTTGTCATAATTAGGTTCAGAATTCTCAATATGCGGCATATCATCTGCATATACATCATAAACGACATTACATTGTACCATGTTTGCAGGCGCTTCGTCATAAACGGGTAAGGTGTCAGCAAAAGAGATCTCGTGAACGTTCCCTGACGTGCCACTGGTATCATGTTGTCCTCCTGATTCCGTGCTCTTGGCATCGATAGGCTCCAAGTTTTCAACCGTATGACCAGTTTCCTCTTGCATCGAAGAGTCTTGCATTCCATTATCATACCCTTGCTGAAGTCGAGATCTTTCATAAATCGAAGACGAGACCGATGTCATGAGTTTCAATATTGTATCACGGAAAACTCGAAGCTCGGTATGTGTATCTCAAAGAAAAGATTGGCAAATCACTGAACTTTCAGACTTGATGATATTGTATTGGAGGAATGGCGTGAGTTGTGTGACAAGAGTCCTATATGCAAGTGCCGATGCAGAGTGATTGAAGTTTTCATTGTTGAGGTGCTCGGCGAGTTGGGTCAAAGTGGTGAAAATTGAGTCGATGAATATATGACGATCTTGAACAAAGATTGTCACAAATTCGCTCCCTCCTTGAATCCTTGAAAGAGTGACAAGATGAGACTGAAGCATTCGAAATGAAGTAATGCAACTTTCTCTAACTTTGTCTTGCAAAAGAAGCAAGTCTCCCTCGAGAACTGTCGAATTCGACGATTTCATTTGAAATTCTATGAAAAATGACGCTAAGTATTTTGAAGAAAAATAAATATAATCCTCTAAGTGTGAGTACTCGAGAACTCAAGATCTCTTGAATACGAGACAATGATGATCAAATAAGATACACCTCTTTTTGACACGTCACTTAGGCAAATTTATTCCTAAACAACTTTATACCAAATTTCGTAGAAAATAAAATAAAAATTCAAAATAACATGATTCAATAAAATACCAATTGTGGTAAACTTCAGAGATACGTCTTTTAAATCAATACCAAATTTGTTCAAGTTTCGTAGTTGATTTGATTGAAAAATTGTAGACACTGTGTGATTTGTTGAAATTTATTCTAAGTGTGTCACAAGAGATACATTTTTTAAATCAATTACGTTTAAAGTTTTCTACAAAAATTTTGACAAAAATTTGACACACGTGACACTCACATACCCACACACGACTTCTTCTAAACTTCGCCCCTTTCCACGTGTAACACTAGTCCACAAATCTGGTCAACTTATATGGGAAAAATATCCCTAATTACTCTCACATTAAAAAGACTAACTCAAACCAAACCCACATTACACCCTTGAAACCTCGGCCCCCCATTTTTTTACCATCAAAACCAGATCCAATCTCAATCCCAGATTTCTTCAATCTTAAATTCGAAACCCAAAACAAATCAAAGCTACGTGACCCTGATATCGAAGAACCCAAATCAAACGTTCATTATAAACCTTAAATTCCTCATCAAGAATGAATACACCCTTGATTTAAATCGAAAAAGAAAAAACAACCAAATACAGTCCACGTTTATATCAAACCGAGAAATGTAAAGAACGGGTTTGGCTTCAAGATCATTCGATGTGGTCTCGGGTAGGTTTTTCTCTTTTTGTTGCATGTGTGTAGTCGAGGGTGTGGGGAGTTGTGAGTGATCGATGATTTGTTTTTGGGTTGACAGTCTTGAGTCTTGAGTTTCCAGTCGTTTGTATGTGATAAGGTTGAGGGGACGAGGGTGAGATTGGTTTGGTGTCTAAATGTTTTGGTGTCAGTCGAGAGTCTTGAGTCAAAGTGGGAGTCGAGAGTGAGTTTCTAGAGTGAGGATTCGAGAGTTTTGGTCTGATGAGACGAGGGTGGGTGTTGGGTTGAGGTTTGAGTGTCGAGGCTGAGTGGGAGTCGAGTTGTTTTATACGAGAGGTGTTGTCGAGGTTTTTTGTTTTGGTCTGGGTTAGTCGTGTTACAAACGAGGTCTTGGTTGAGTTATGGGTCTGAATGTGTGATGGGTTTGACTGTTTGAGGGTTTGAGGGTTTGTGTCAGTTTTTGGATTGTTTTTCTCGAGTCTGTCTAAAAATTGAGTCTGATGGGTTTGTTTGGGTTCGAGGTGAGATGCAGGAGTCTGGTGGGTTTTGGGTGAGGGAGTCGAGGGTGAGAGTGCGAAGGTGAGGGTGTAGTCGAGAGTGTTGTATGGTCGTGAGATTCAAGTCTTTGGTCAAAACTAGTCGAGGTTTAAGTCCATCGCAATATTAAAAGTATCTTAATGTTTGTCATTCCATCGCAATGTTTGTCATTCCATCGCAATATACATAATACCCACCATCGCAATATTGATCATTTTCATCGCAATATCAAAAAACTTGCCATCGCAATGTGACTGAAAAAATTTTGGCAGAGTTTCGTCTCTATAGTCCTTAAATCCGTCGCAATCACGATCGCAAAAGGCTATCGCAATCACGTCGGAATAAGGTATTGGAATACGTGATCGCAAAAGTAGAACCCTCGGGTTATTGCGATCGATGTACAAACCTGTAACCGTAGGAAAAAGTATCTGAATATCTATCTGAATAAGTGTCGGAATATGAGACAGTTGGAATAAGTATCTGAATATTTAAAAACCCTTTTCCTATAGATGAATTTTCAAAACCATAAGACAGATCGGGACAAAATATGATAAAAACAAAAACATTAGAATAAAAAAAATGTTTGGACAAGGATTAAACTGTTTGGACAAAGATTAAACAAAAACAATAGATAAAAACAATAGATAAAAAGATTTGTTTAAGCAAATTTGATAAGAGATAAAAGTAAAAGAACAAGTAGAAATAATTTTAGAAGAAAGATTTTATAAAATTTTATCAAAGATTTTAGAAATGTAAATTTTAACAACGTAACTTTAAAGAAAAAATAGACGAAAGAGAAAAATTGTAAAAATTTACCACCAAATCAATAGATAAAACGTGCTAATCCGAAGAATCAACCATGCTCTTGATACCAATTGAAGGATCGTGTTTTTCTAAGGATTAGTCATTGTTGAATTAATCTATTGATATAGATGATAAATGGAAGAACTTAGAGAGAGAAAGAAGAGAGAGAAAGGAGAGGATGAAGAAGAAAAGATGAAATGTGATTATGTGTTGAACAACAACCCCTCCTAACATGCTAGGAGGGGGGTTTATATAGCCCACCCTACATGTGGGCTATATGGGCTATATTGGATCACGAGCCCAATATCATTGGAGTGACCGATCCTTTCTAAATACGTAAAAACGTATTTCCAACAATCTCCCCCAAAGGGAGGTCACTCCAAGTTACAATGTCCTAAATAGTCTATAGCTCGTGATCTATGCTAATAATGATGTGACCGAGACTTTCCTTGGAAAAACGTATTTCCAACAATAATATAATTGCAGTAAGTAAGGTTGTACGATTTGAAAAGTTACTTAGCTTCTAGCACAAGATCGTTTAAAAGTTGCTCGATATTAATTAGAGTTCATAGCCAAGGCATAACTTATTGAAGCGGGATGCGAAGATTGGCGAGTCCAAAAAGGCACTAACAAGGCATGAGGGCTACATTTTGTTGCTAAAGATCTAAAGTGATGTGAAGAATTATTTATCAAAAATCAATATGAAGGATCGAGACACACGATGAAAAGCAAATACTCCCCTAAAGATCATGGAGAATTCTATCCGAAAAGACCCTAGCAAGGTATGAGGATAAATAGATCCAAGTCTTAAAAGGAGGCGGATCGTTGTATATCAAAATCCAAAATAAAGATTGGAGAAAAATGAAGAAGTCGTGGTCCAAGTTTGAATAATCTCTCAAAAACTTCAAGTGAAGAAATTCCTGTTATGAAGAGAAGACCATTATTTCAATATCATCTCTCAAGATTCGAAGTATGAAGTCAATGCCAAATATCGGTCCGAGAAGGGTCTCAAATCGTGAAGCGAGTTATGCCAAGATATGAACTTTATGAGGTTTTGAGAAGCAGTTTTAAAAGATTTTGTCCTTTAGCTAACTATTGATTAAATCGTCCTACTTTATTTTCAGCCTAAATAAACTATCGAAATAAGTCAACAATGCATCCTCGTGATCATTCAAGACAACAATAAAATATAAGAGATACACCTAGGAATAAGGGAGTCTAAGTACATAATTTAGCCACATGAGTGAGTGTTAGTTTGCTAACTTATAATAACAATGATCACGTTCTTAAACTTAGTATGGGGAACGTGAAACTTGAGGGTGATAAACATTCATGAAAACTGAAGCCCTAATGTAAGTCTTCGATTTCTTTACTTGTTTTCTCCTTCTAATATTTTGTTATTTTCTATCTTTTAGTTTCTTTGAGTGTCTAGTATTTAATAAAGGCCGAGGTGGGTTAATTATGATGGAAAATGTAAATCGTTCTTTGAAATTAATGCATTGCATGAGGGCATTGCAATGGTCAAGTGTAGGGGATTTAATAAGTGTGAAAACACTTATTCTTTTACCACTTATTTCTAATAATAACAAGACCTAAACGTGTATTTAATGTCGTAAAAGGAGGAATTATGCGTTGTTGAATCCAAGATCTTTAGACTCAAATAGTAAAAACCATTTTATATAGGATGCTAATTGTACATGTGATGAACACAGCAGAATTGCACAATTAACATGAATAAAGATGTTTAACAAAGACGAATAATTCCCAAAGGGTTTGTATTATTTGATAACACAAACCACTCTAGGTGTGTGTACATTGAATCCCACACCTAGAGATCATACAAGTAGTAGGTTACATTTTGTGTGTTGGAACTAATGAATAAAATCTATGCCTGGTGGTTCCTTTTATAACTTAAGGAACCCAGGGATACATGAAAACTAAATAAAGTGTTAATGACTAAATCAAAACTGACTTGTTCATTCTTATCCTGTGTTGACCAAATCTTCACACTTATCACTAGCAGTGGGAAGTACATTTGCAGGGGCAAGTACTCCAGCAGGGGAAACTTACTCTAGCAGGGGAAAGTACTTCAGCAGGGGGAACTCCAGCAGGGGGATCTCCAACAGTGGAAATTCTAACAGTGATAATGTCCTATTTGGTCTTTCTTGTTTCCATAGTGATTTGACTCATCAACTTTTGACCCAACAATCTTCCCCTAGTTGATGATGTCAAAACACTTCCCCTTAAGCATATAACATCAAAAGATCAACAGGCTGAACATTCTCTGTAGACAACTTCCTCTTTTTAACATGATCAAATAGGGGTCTTCTATGTAAAGAACCTTGATTTTCAACTACTACTAACCAATATCATACATCAAACCCAAGTATTCTACTTTTCAAAATACCCTCCATGAAGCACATAGGTCATATCCTCCTAATAAAAAATGATTTTGAGCAGTAGGTACTCACACTAGTTGTAGTAATACTAATGAGCAGTAGCAAAAATCTTCACCTTGACATCATATGTGAATGACTAACACTTTATCAAATGAGCTTCCCCTTAAAGTGTTCTAGTCATTGATGAATCTTCAATTCTGTAGGCTTTATGTAATGATTACATATGAAGAATATGAATTATAACTTACTTGATGATGAAGTAGAATAACCCAAACTTGCGTTTTATATCTTGCACTAACAACGTGACAAAGGGTTGCTATATACAAAATCCTCATTTTTCATGAAAATAAGACACTAAGCATGATAATGTAACTCCTTCAAGTGATAGAAAATATGTGCATATAGTACCATAAGAGAAATCACATATTCCTAGATCTTGTATCACTTTGTCACTAAGCGTGTAAGCATAAAACCCGTACCCGCGAAAATCTCCTTCATCTTCAAATAAATGATAAAAAGTTTTCTTCATAATCAATATAATTAAATCAAGCCTTTATACCTTTAAGACCAGTTGCTGTGAATATACCAAACTCCAAAACATTGTTGTCCCAAAAATCAGATTTGACAGCAGGGGAAACTTTCAAAAACAGTGGGAATCTGTTAATGAAAGCAGTGGAACTATTGATGGCAGGGGGATCGTAACAGGGGAAACCTTTTCATAAGCAGGGGAACTTTTAATTCCACTGTTTCTGTAAAAAAAACAAAAACAGAGGCAACTCAAAATTACCTCCTGTTATCAGCCTACATCAACTCTGGGCCACGAAACGAATTATCACACACCTATTATCAACGCAAGTGGAAGAAAAATATATTAAATACCCTCTTGCATTCACCCGAGACCTGCAATCTGTGTAAACAAATGACCACACAACAATTACTTGCAGCGGATCTTTTTGTCGTATATTCCTGTCCCACTAGTAACCTTTTCATCAATCATGTGAACACAACTTATTCCTCGGTACAATAAACAAATCAAAATCAGTGACAACTATAGAATTTAAGTTTCATAAATGAAAAACCCCAATTGCATGTTTCTGACTTTTCGTGAAAACCTGCGTACCTCCTTTTTCGTAGATCACATGACATCAAATCATATGTCTCTATTACCTTTTCCTTGGACTAGTAGTTATCCAATCATAGACACCAATCCTACGTGATGTCTACTTTGGCATCTTCTTATGTTGGTCAAATAATCATAGACAACCAATCACAAATCATTAAACATATGATCATTAATGATCACAATTTGTGATTAGCAATTGGTTCGTCCACTTTTGAATATGCTATTCGTAGATCCGACCAACAATAAAAATTCATGCTTTTATTTATTCACCAATAATTTTTAGGGATAAACCCTAAACGTTACAGTCATCTTCATAGCAACAATACGAAAAACATCTTGATCTCCTAGATATCGATCCACCCACTCTGATACCACTTGTTGAATCCAAGATCTTTAGACTCAAATAGTAAAAACCATTTTATCTAGGATGCTAATTGTACATGTGATGAACACAGCAGAATTGCACAAGTAACATGAATAAAGATGTTTAACAAAGACGAATAATTCCCAAAGGGTTTGTATTATTTGATAACACAAACCACTCTAGGTGTGTGTACATTGAATCCCACACCTAGAGATCATACAAGCAGTAGGTTACATTTTATATGTTGGAACTAATGAATAAAACCTATGCCTGGTGGTTCCTTTTATAACTTAAGGAACCCAGGGATACATGGAAACTAAATAAAGTGTTAATGACTAAATCAAAACTGACTTATTCATTCTTATCCTGTGTTGACCAAATCGTCACACTTATCACTAGCAGTGGGAAGTACACTAGCAGGAGCAAGTACTCCAGCAGGGGAAACTTACTCAAGCAGGGGAAAGGACTTCAGCAGGGGGATCTCCAGCAGTGGAAATTCTAGCAGTGATAATGTCCTATTTGGTCTTTCTTGTTTCCATAGTGATTTGACTCATCAACTTTTGACCCAACATGCGTGGTTTGTATTTTTATTGTGTTTTAGGAAAAAAATATGAAAAAGGAAGAAAACACGGGATTTCACGGGCTTTTATCGAAGAAAAAGACAAAAGACGAAGTCAAAAGATCAAAAGTGCAAGAAGAATGCAAGTCAAAGGCCTATTCTGAAGATTTATCGAAGAAAAAGTCTAAAGACGGAAGTTTAACAAAGTCAGAAAACCAAGTCTACTAAAATAAGAAAATTAGAAGATGAGTTCATATTATCATTCGACTAATCCCGAGACAAAGTCGAGAAAGACGAGTTAATTAAAAAGACGAGAAGACAAGAGAAAAGAAGGAAGAAACAACACACCCCTCCTCCTATAAATACCCTCCTAATGGTTCATTAGGAGGTGTTAGTTGTTAGTTTTATTTTTAGTTTTTAATAGGTAAGTAGAAGTTACTTTCTCTATCTAGAATTTTCTCTCTCTAGTTTTTCTTAATCTTTCATTTTAAATCTTGTATTTTGTATCTTAATCTTCTTAATTAATTCAAGCTTATTTTATATCTCTCATTCTTCCTTTCTTAATCTTGTGGTTGATTTAATTAATCATGTAGTTTGGTTAATCTTGTTAGTTGATTGAGTGATTGATTTGCTTATTTCTTTAATCTTATGGTTTTGATGTGGTGGATGTTTTAACTTATTGTGATCGTTGATTTATTAGTGTTTAGTTTGTTTTTGATTAAGTGGATTTGGTAGATTAATATTTTTAATTAAAAGTTGATTTTAAATATTTTGATTATTTGGTGTTTTTATAATTTTTAATTCGTGCCTTATTTAGTTTTTCTTAAAATCAATTTGATTTTAGTTTTGGTTAATTGCTTATTTGGATTTTGCTTATGTTTGGCTTATTTTGGTTTCCCCCGTTTTAGGATCTGTTGTTACTGATATTCTACATTTTCCTTATCTTCGGAAAAGGGTTTTAAAATTCCGAATATAGCCTTTTTTCCGAATTAAGCCTTTATCCGAAAAACCTTCCTTTTTCCGAAAATAGGGCCTTTATCTGAAAGCCACTGTTATTTTTTTCCCGCCAAGAAATTATTTCGAAAAAGTTTTTATTCCGAAAATTTCATTTTTTCCTAAAATAGTATCTTTTTCCGAAAATGTTGAATATTCCGAATTTAGTGTATTTTTCCCAAAAAAACAGATTATTCCGAATTTAGTGTATTTTTCCGAAAAAGTGCATTATTCCGAATTTAGTGTATATTCCGAAGAAGTGCATTATTCCGAATTTAGTGTATATTCCGAAGAAGTGCATTATTTCGAAATTAGTGTTTATTCCGAAGAAGTGCAAAATTAGTGTTTATTCCAAAGAAGTGCAGTATTCCGAAATTAGTGTTTATTCTGAAGAAGTGCATTATTCCGAAATTAGTGTTTATTTCGAAAAAGTTTTTTTTAATCCAAAATAGTTTATTTTATACTGTTTTAATTTATTTCATTTTATTTTCAATTTTATTTTATTTAAGTTTTAAATTAGTTTAATTTCCTTATTTTGTCATTTAGTTTAAATCTTTTAAAGTTTTCATTTTTAGATTAAATTAGATAATCAACGTCAATTTCTTTTTATTTATTTATCCGAGAGTGGAGCTAGTATAATCATTCAAGCCATTTATCTGAGTGTCATTCCATTAGCTATCCAAGCTCAATTTATTCAAAAATTCAAGGTTAGATTTCTCTCTTTCATTTTTATATTTACGTTTAATAAATTTAGCTTTTATTTTTACAAGTAGAAATAGATAATATAAAGCTCCCCCTTTTAGTTACCAAAAACGACAATTCCACTTTAAACTGTGATCAATTCGATTAGACACCGAGAACGAACGAGTACACATATGAAAAAAGTTGTCATATTAACGACCCACTGAAAAACACCTCAAGGAGGTTAAACGGATCTTTCGGTACCTTAAGAATACCATTCACATGGGACTCTGGTATCCGAGGGAAACCGGTTTCTTTCTAACGGCCTATTCAGATTCTGATCATGCAGGGTGTCTTGATACACGAAAAAGTACTTCTGGTGGTGCACAATTTCTAGGTCAAGATAAGCTCGTGGGATGGTCTTCCAAGAATCAGGATTGCACGTCACTGTCATCAGCCGAAGCGAAGTATGTGTCTCTATCTGCGTGTTGTGCTCAAGTTCTTTGGATGAGAACACAACATACGGATTATGGCTTCCACTTTGATAAAGTACCCATATACTGTGACTCAAAGTCCGCCATAGCTATCTCCTGCAATCCGGTACAACATTCCCGCACGAAGCACATTG
The DNA here is from genome assembly GCA_025667525.1 of Glebionis coronaria. Taxonomy (NCBI): domain Eukaryota; kingdom Viridiplantae; phylum Streptophyta; class Magnoliopsida; order Asterales; family Asteraceae; genus Glebionis; species Glebionis coronaria. The sequence continues at coordinate 134,218,610 of CM046874.1, read as the reverse complement.
ATGTCAGATATCACTTCATTAAGGAACAAGTTGAAAGGGGTATTGTTGAACTATACTTTGTTGGAATTGATTACCAATTAGCTGACTTGTTTACAAAAGCTCTTTCGAAAGAGAGGTTTGCGTATCTAGTTAGGAAAATTGGTATGAGATGTTTGACTCCAGCAGAACTTGAGATTCTGGCAAAGAAGCCTGCTTGATTCATTTATCAAACATCTACAAGTATATATTATTAAAAAAACAAGCAAAATACAAAATTAAAAATCTTTCAAAATCCAAAAATATTCTTCTCGACATATCTTTCAGTATCGATAATATGGACGTACCTAAAAATGTCGCTCAATAACGACACGGGTGTGTACATAAAGCTCGAATGAAAGTTGTAAATATTTTTTAAAACATGTCATTTCTACTTTTAATAAAGAAAAATGTATATTTTGGATAATTTTTCCTACAACGGTAGAGCAATCGATCTTGGGTTGAGCTTGTCACAAAACATTCAACGTTTTGAGCTCAACTGTAACACTCTCATTTTTCGTATCGGTACAGCGGAAGGGTCTTTCAGAGTGTTACGGGATAGCACAATAACTCCAATCATAGACAACACATAAAAATGGTTGTACAAGGTTTAACAAACATTCATTCGATAAAAAGGTTTAAAAATGTACAACAGGTCCCAAATTATACAGGTCATTTAGTTTACAAAACATAGATCGAATGAACATTTTTAATATTAAGTGTGGGCCATCAGAGTCGATCTCCATCCGGATTACCTTCAAGCACCTGAGATAGAAAACATGCAAAAATCATATCAGCGAATGCCGAGTGAATTCATAGAGTTTAATTAAAACCATTATATAAAACAATCATTTACAATCATTTAAAATCAGAACACAAGTATAATATCGGAAGTAAGTCCACATATTGCTAGTCAGGCAATATATAAATCAAGCATACATCTGAAACCGTCCATGAGACCGTAGTCTCTATATTACCAGGATAGGTAATATATTCATCGTAATAGCGTCGTCATCGTTTATTATTTATGTCTTATATTGTATTAGGATACATGGTATCTGAATTAGGTAGGATTATTATTAGCCGCATGACATTGTTACCTTACTGTGAAAACAGCGGGCCGCGAACCCGACAAACAATTTGCCCATCTAAGTTAGCGTGTCGTCACTAAAATCACGCTATGGAATCTTCTCATACATAAATTCGCTTACCAATCAATGTGGTACGACGGGGATCAACCGTCAAGGCGCGAACTGGGGTGATCGTCCCCAAATAGTACTATCAAATGCATAAGCGTCTACCAAATCCCGGTAGTTCACAATTCATGCTAATGGGAATTTAAGTGACATAACCTAACTACTAATAATCCTTTTAGTCTCGAATATAGGGTCATAGCATCATTCGGGTCCATCTCATTTAGCATACAATCGGGACTACTTGTGTTCTATTTTTATAAAAATCTAGCATGTTATCTCCCTCGCGGGTTTACAAATCCTTTTATAAAACATTTAAAAGAGTGCGAGGCTATGAACTCACGTTGTTAATGAATGGCGGATTATCGGCTACGGGCGTGCTTCGGTCACGGAAACCTATATAAATAATAATCGGTCTTAGACTCGGTCCAATGACTTTTATCAAAATAACAATATACATATATATGATTATTGTACATATGATGATGATCAAGTGGGTTTATAAATCCTCATTTACTCATTTTAGTGTTTATGTTTTAGTATCGTCTTACTAGTTCACTAGTTTTACCGATTTTACCTATTTTAAGTTCATTAAGTCTTTTATAAGTTCTTTTACTTGTTTTTACCCATTTTATACCTATATGATCAGTATATATATTTTTCATGTTGGGCCCAAATGTGTTAAGCCCAAATAATTCTTTTTACAAGTTTTTATCTTATTAAGTCCAATTATTAGTCCAATACGTTTATTTAGCTCGTAAATGTCCGTAATTCTTATAGTTCGGGTTTTATCGGTTTTACTTGTCTTAGTTACTTATACATCAGTATATAACTTTTATAAACTTTACATTAGACGGGTTTGGTCGTCTAAGTTTTATTTGATGAAAAACGTTAATTTCACGGCAATAGCCGAAAAAGTCGTAAAAATCAAGTTTATAGTTTTTATTACTTATAAATATTATTTTTACCACCATTTATCTAATTTACCCATTCAATTAACCTTTTATACATTTATATAATTAAGTTCTATAAGTTAGTGGGTTTATATTTTATATTGTATAAATTATAAAGTGAGTGCTTATATAATAATAATAAACATTATTTCCAAAATCTGATTTTTAACTTCACATTCACCATTTTTATCATATCTAGAGTTCTACAATGACTTAGAAGCTCATTTTTGGATGACAACTTCTTCATAATATGTGCTAAATATAACTTAGTTATAGCTACTGCCCATTTTGAGTCTAAGTTGCCTTAACAGTCCCTACAAAACTGCTTATTCAGATTGTACCACCTAACTTGTTTTTATCATATCTCACTCATTATTTTGATTCCATTGCATGGCCAACTCTCACATGTGTATAACATCATCTACTTACTGTAAATAGATCAAACCATGCATTTTTATCAGTTCATCATTTAGTTATCTACTGTTTTTATACATCCAACTAATTAGTCATGATTTTAGCTTCATTTCTTATGGTTATCATCATTTTTAAGCATGTTTATCAACACTTGATCCCCACACAACATTTTTATCATCATATATACATCATATACATATACAAAATGAAAGAAAATACATTTGTTCTTTACAAAATAATAAGAGAAAAATGTAGAGGATGATCTTCTTTACCAATCCAAGTGGATTTTTTGTTTTAGGAAGGCAAGAACTTGATGAACGCAACAAGTATCTCCAAGACCATCGAATATCAAGATTATATGTTGGAAAATCAGCCCTAGGACACAAGTAAATCACCTCCAAAGTTGGTTATATGGCCACCAAATGATCAAGGCTTCAAGGAAACACCTTAATAGGACTAGTAAACATGTGGTTTGTAGTTAGAAAAGATCAAGAATGGTGTTTGTAGGCTTATAGTGGACGACACAAGGGTGGAGTAGAGAGAGTTTTAGAGTGGATTGCATGGATGAAATGGTAGAATGAAAACCATTAGCTATTTTTGTGTTAAGGTGGAAGTAGTTAGCTTAAAGTGTAAGCACAAGCTTACACTTGTGCAAACTAGCTAAAACTTGTGCCACCTATGTGTGGTGTGTCACATTTGCCGTCCCATATAAGCTAGTGGGATGGGGAAAAGTGTTTTGTCCCATCTCACTAGTTTACGGGTATTTCTCGATTCTAGTTTTCTCGATTTGCGTGCCCTCGGGTCGTTTTACGAAAAACGTTTTTATAAATTATGAATCACCGTCACAAAACGAATCCAATAAAAATTTTCTCATCAAAATCGGAGTTCAAAAACGTAAATACGTAATCCTAAGGTTTCCGGTTTAGTCGTAAAAGACGCCAAATTATGCACATAAGCCCAAATTTAAATCCGTAAATTGTGAGTTCGTCAACCAACACAAAAATAAGTTTCAAAATATTATACGAGAAAATATTTCACTACCTGAAAATGTTAGATTTGTCACAGCTTTTCCTCCTAAAAGGGATCAACGTCCTCGTGATCCATTTCATTTGGATGTCCGTTTCTTATTGAAATCGAAGAGGTGCGGATATTTCTTCCACATTTCATCCTCTCGTTCCCAAGTATACTCCGGTCCATGCTTTGAATTCCATCAGATCTTGAAAATAGGTATCCGACTTTGTTTCAGTTTCTTTACCTCACGGTCCATAACTTCTACGGGCTCTTCGATAAAATGCAACTTCCCATCTATTCGAACCTTACCTAACGGAATTTTCTCATCACTCACTGCTAGACATTTCTTCAGATTAGATACATGGAATGTGTTGTGGACACCATGAAGTTCTGGGGGTAACTCTAGTTTGTAAGCCACCGGACCTACTCTAGATAAAATCTTAAAGGGTCCAATATAACGGGGATTCAATTTTCCTCGTTTTCCAAATCTTATAACGCCTTTCCATGGCGATACTTTCAACATTACTCGGTCACCCACTTCAAACTCCATTGGCTTCCGTCGCACATCCGCGTAACTTTTCTGTCTACTACGGGCAGTCAACAACCTCTTCTTAATCTGAACTATCATCTCCGTAGTCTCCCGGATCAATTCCGGTCCCGTGAGCTAGGTATCCCCAACTTCACTCCAACATACAGGAGATCTACACTTCCTACCATACAAAGCTTCAAACGGTGCAGCCTTAATACTGGAATGGTAACTATTGTTATACGAAAACTCTGCTAACAACAAATGTTTATCCCAATTCTTACCAAAGTCTAACACACAAGCTCTCAACATATCTTCCAGTGTTTGTATCGTCCTTTCACTCTGCCCATCACTCTGGGGGTGATAAGCAGTGCTCATGTCGAGATTCGTTCCCAAAGATCTTTGGAGAGATTTCCAAAAATTCGATGTGAATCTAGGATCTCGATCTGAAATGATCGATACAGGCACTCCATGCTTGCATACAACATTATCAAGGTATATTCGAGTCAGCTTCTCCAGTGAGAACTGCTCCTTAACCGGAATGAAGTGTGCTGATTTGGTCAGTCTATCGACAATAACCCAAATCAAATTGTTTCCAGATGATGTTCTAGGAATCTTGGTGATAAAGTCCATCGTAATTCGCTCCCACTTCCATTCAGGAATCCTTGGCTGTTGAAGTAGTCCTGATGGCTTTTGATGTTCAGCTTTAACTCTAACACAGGTCAAGCATTGAAGAACATACATAGCTATGTCAGCTTTCATATTCGGCCACCAGTACAACTTCTTCAAATCATGGTACATCTTATCAGATCCCGGATGAATGGAATACTTAGATTTATGGGATTCTAAGATAATCAAATCTCTTAAGCCTCCAAACTTAGGTATCCACATACGACCTCTTAAGCATTTCACTCCATCAGCTCTAACCTCTAAAGGATCTCCTTCTCCTCGGAAACCTTCATTAACAAAATTCTCCTTCTTACAAGCTTCTATTTGCGCATTTCTAATTTGCTCAGGCAGATTATTGTGCACGGTCAAGACTAGAGAACGCACCCTGATAGGCTCTCTATCTTTCCTACTCAACGCATCAGCAACAACATTGGCTTTTCCTGGGTGATATTTTATATCACAATCATAATCACTTAACAACTCTATCCATCTTCGTTGCCTCATGTTCAATTCCTTCTGGTCGAGAATATACTGTAGGCTTTTGTGATCGGTGAATACAGTACACTTGGTGCCATACAGATAATGTCTCCATAACCTAAGAGCAAAGACCACAGCTCCTAACTCAAGATCATGAGTAGTATAATTCTCCTCATTCTTCCTCAATTGCCTAGAAGCATAAGCTATCACTTTCTCTCTCTGCATCAAAACAGCTCCATAACCTCAAAGAGATGCATCACAATATACTACAAAATCTTCACTCCCTTCGGGTAATGATAAGATTGGCGCACTACATAATTTTTGCTTCAATGTTTGAAATGCTCCATCTTCATCACTTCCCCAAACGAAAGATTTATTCTTCTGAGTAAGCTTAGTCAAGGGTTTAGCTATCAAAGAAAATTCTTTAATGAATCGTCTATAATAGCCAGCCAATCCTAAGAACTGTCGCACTTCCGTTGGCGTTGTCGGTGCATACCAATTCTTAATAGCTTCAACCTTTGCAGGATCAACATGAATTCCATCTTTGTTAATCACATGACCAAGAAATTGCACAGAATCCAACCAGAAATCACACTTCGAAAACTTAGCATACAACCTTTCATCCTTCAACAACTTCAAAACAATCCTCAAATGTTCTCTATGCTCATCTTCATTCTTAGAATAGATTAGAATATCGTCAATAAACACAATCACAAATTTATCCAAGTAGGGCTTTCACACTCGATTCATTAAATCCATGAAAACCGCAGGTGCGTTAGTTAACCCAAATGGCATTACTTGAAATTCATAGTGTCCATAACGAGTTCTAAATGCAGTTATAGGAATATCTTCTTCACGGACGCGAAGTTGGTGATATCCTGACCGCAAATCTATCTTAGAATACACACTAGATCCTTGCAGTTGATCAAACAAATCATCAATCCTAGGTAAAGGATATCGATTCTTAATTGTCAACTTATTCAGTTCCCTATAATCAATGCACATACGAAAAGATCCATCCTTCTTCTTAACGAACAAGACTGGAGCTCCCCAAGGCGACGAGCTCGGTCGAATAAAACCTTTATCAGACAACTCCTTAAGTTGCTCAGATAACTCCTTTAATTCAGAAGGGGCTAATCGGTAAGGCGCACGTGCCACCGGTGCAGCACCAGGAATTAAATCGATTCGAAACTCTACTTGCCTTATCGGTGGAAGTCCGGGTAAATCTTTAGGAAATACCTCAGGAAATTCACAAATAATAGGTACATCTTCCAATCGTTTCTCCCTAGACTCATTCCCGGTCACTTGAGCTAAGAATAACTCATAACCGTTCTTGATGTACTTTTGGACTTTAATACATGAAACGATTTTCAAACGGGATTCACCTCGACTACCATCAATTACTAATGTTCTATTCCTAAGAGGAATCTTAACCTTCTTCTCTCCACATAAAATAGTAGCATTATTCAACGACAACCAATCCATACCAATAATAATATCAAAACTACCTAATTCTATCATCATCAAATCAATCGGAAAGGAATGGTTCAAGAGATTTAGAGAGCATCCTTCTAATAGCTTATTAGTTTTCACTAATTTACCATCAGCCAATTCCACCTCGTAACTGGTACTTATCTCAACAGGTTCAATATCAATAAGGGCACTAAATTTAGTGGATACAAAGCTACTATCGGCACCCGAATCGAATAAAGCAACAGCATAATGATTGTTGAGTAAAAACGTACCGGTAACGACATTCGGATCCTCTTTCTTCACCTCAATTGTTCCAAGTTGGTAGATACCACCCTGGGGGTTTCTTCCAGGTACAATCGCTTTCAACTTGGGGCATTCCGATTTCCTATGACCTTCTTCATTACAGTTGAAGCAAATCGTTCCCTTCTTACACCTTTCAACCTTGTGTCCAAGCTTTCCGCAATTTCGGCACTTCCAGCAGTCGCTAGGATGCCTCTTGTTGCCACACTTAGGACATCTATCATCGTTGCGCGGTGCATTGTTGGTAATAGCATTTGCATTCCCCTTTCTCTTGTTCTGACGGCGATTGAAATTCTTCCTATTATCACCTCTATCTACACGATCACCGTCTCCCTTCCTTTTCTCACCTACACGGGCTTCATCTTCCTTATCCTGAATTATCTGTCTAGTGAGTTGGTAAGCCATTCGAACAGCATCATCAATGGTCAGTGGTTTAGATGATGTTACGTCCCCCCGGATATTCCTGGTTAACCCTTTCACATATTGCTCAATTCGGATCTCTTCGGGTTCAACCAATCGAGGACATAGCAAGGCCAACTCATGGAATCGATTCGTGTAACTATCAATGTCCACACCTTTCATTCTCAGATGAATCAACTCTTGTTCTAACCTAATGATCACACTACGAGGACAAAACTCCAAAGTCATCCACTTTCAGCCCAAGGAGTAGCATTAGCAGCATCAAGACCCATGAAAGCAATTCTCCCGTTCCACCAAGTCAACGCACGACCTTTAAGAGTAGCCATAGCAAAAGTCACCTTATCTTCCTCCTTACACTTACTAATCCTAAACACCGATTCAATCTTCTCGATCCACTGGCTTAGTCCTACAGCACCTTCAGTTCCATTAAAAGGTAGAGGTTCACACTTCATGAACGTCACATAAGTACAGCCACCAACTTCAGGTGCATTCGTTCCAAGTCCTCCTACATTTCCTCCAGCATTAGCATTCACATTATTAGCATTCACATTCACATTAGTACCGCCAATTCCACTACCGCCAACTCCACTACCGCCAGCTCCACTACCGCCAGCTCCACTACCGCCAGCTCCACTACCGCCAGCTCCACTACCGCCAGCTCCACTACCGCCAGCTCTACTACCGCCAGCTCCACTACCGCCAGCTTCATTTCTAGCATTTGCCATAAATTTTGTCATAGATGCGGTAACTTGCTCCGTAATAATCCTACGTACATCATCCTCAGTCACAGCCTTCTTGGGCGGCATAGTTCTATAATTCCACAATTTCAAAGCATTAAGCATTCACCCAACAAAGGATTCACATAATATGGATCGAATTCATAATCAAGATACAAATAAGGCACAATATGGAATTCAAGACAAGATACATATTTCATTCGATCTGAAACAAAAGTATTGTCTTAGTACATCCATATCAAAGTTCTAACACTATATACACTCAAAATTCGTGCCAAGTCTACTTCTAACAAGTCGGTTCAGTCAAAGCTACAAGCACAAAAGATATAAAGGTCACTACTAAACACAGACTGGTCTACTGAGAACCGCCAGATGGTCCATCATCCATCGTCTTCTGGATCTTCGTCGGACGATCACTAGACACATCTTCAGCTGGGCGCTTACAGATTACTCCTCTTTCAACCATATCAGCATAAAATCTACTGTTCCAACCCACGGATATATTCAGCTCCTTTTCAGCTTTCTCACGCATCGCACGAGCCACACTCAACTGAATCTTCAAAGAATTCACCTTTCTCTTCATAGCAGCATACTCACCACTTTCCAATACCGATAACCTCCTAAAAGCCTCATTCAAACCACGTTCTACATCACTCAAATCCAAACTAAGCAATTCTCGCTCTTTCTCGCCAACCTTAGACTTCGACTCCAAATAAGCAACCTGAGTCTGAACAACACCTAATCCAACCTCTGTCACACAACTCTTAACACGGGAAGCATCTAGATCACGTCTCAAGGCCCATGGTGCAAGACCATCAATATGAGTAGCCTCTCGAGTACTAGACGACTCTCCTATCTCACATCTACGAGTATCAATACCATCAGTACCGTCAGGTGCATCGTCATCCTCATCCTCCTCTGATTCAGAATCAGATTCAGACGATTCAGACATTTCGTCCCTAGGTAACTCATCCTCAGAATCAGACAAACAAACTGGTGGGGGCAAAGGCTCGCCCTCTGGAACATCATATGGAAAATAAGCTCAGCTTCCTCATCGTCATCAACCTCAACATCTATACCTACATCTTCCTCGACATCCTCATCGTCAATCTCATCATCTAACTCATCTAACCCAATCTCATCATTGTTCTCAATATCAGCATTCTCAATTTCCACATTCTCATTACCCACATTCTCAATATCCACATTCTCATTACCCACATTCTCAATATCCACATTCTTATTACCCACATTCTCAATATCCACATTCTCATTACCCACATTCTCAATCTCATTCTCTACTAAGTCTACCTGAGGGGCAATCTGATCTCCTAGTCCTAACTCGGGCTCGGGATCCTCAAATGGTTCCTCCTCATCATCAATATCAAAATCTACTAAGTCTAAATAAGGATCATCTTCTATATTAGGTTCGGGAATAGCATGGTTTTCTACAGGAATATTAGGATCAGCCATGACAATCTGCATTTATATATATTTATCTCGTATTAGGATAACATACTAGTTAAACAATTACATAATGAAATCACGATATATACATATATATAAATTATATTATATATATCAAAATATATATCTTCTCAATAGGGCTTGTTGGTAACGTCGGAGATCTCTGGCACCGTTATAGTCAAAAGATTTTTCAAATATTTTCTCAAATGTTCATTGTCAAAAGATTTTGAAAAGTTTTGTTCAAAACCTTGGTTTTTAAAATCTTTTGTTCTCTACAACGAGAGCTCTGATACCAAACTGTAACACTCTCATTTTTCGTATCGGTACAGCGGAAGGGTCTTTCAGAGTGTTACGGGATAGCACAATAACTCCAATCATAGACAACACATAAAAATGGTTGTACAAGGTTTAACAAACATTCATTCGATAAAAAGGTTTAAAAATGTACAACAGGTCCCAAATTATACAGGTCATTTAGTTTACAAAACATAGATCGAATGAACATTTTTAATATTAAGTGTGGGCCATCAGAGTCGATCTCCATCCGGATTACCTTCAAGCACCTGAGATAGAAAACATGCAAAAATCATATCAGCGAATGCCGAGTGAATTCATAGAGTTTAATGAAAACCATTATATAAAACAATCATTTACAATCATTTAAAATGAGAACACAAGTATAATATCGGAAGTAAGTCCACATATTGCTAGTCAGACAATATATAAATCAAGCATACATCTGAAACCGTCCATGAGACCGTAGTCTCTATATTACCAGGATAGGTAATATATTCATCGTAATAGCGTCGTCATCGTTTATTATTTATGTCTTATATTGTATTAGGATACATGGTATCTGAATTAGGTAGGATTGTTATTAGCCGCATGACATTGTTACCTTACTGTGAAAACAGCGGGCCGCGAACCCGACAAACAATTTGCCCATCTAAGTTAGCGTGTCGTCACAAAAATCACGCTATGGAATCTTCTCATACATAAATTCGCTTACCAATCAATGTGGTACGATGGGGATCAACCGTCAAGGCGCGAACTGGGGTGATCGTCCCCAAATAGTACTATCAAATGCATAAGCGTCTACCAAATCCCGGTAGTTCACAATTCATGCTAATGGGACTTTAAGTGACATAACCTAACTACTAATAATCCTTTTAGTCTCGAATATAGGGTCATAGCATCATTCGGGTCCATCTCATTTAGCATACAATCGGGACTACTTGTGTTCTATTTTTATAAAAATCTAGCATGTTATCTCCCTCGCGTGTTTACAAATCATTTTATAAAACATTTAAAAGAGTGCGAGGCTATGAACTCACGTTGTTAATGAATGGCGGATTATCGGCTACGGGCGTGCTTTGGTCACGGAAACCTATATAAATAAAAATCGGTCTTAGACTCGGTCCAATGACTTTTATCAAAATAACAATATACATATATATGATTATTGTACATATGATGATGATCAAGTGGGTTTATAAATCCTCATTTACTCATTTTAGTGTTTATGTTTTAGTATCGTCTTACTAGTTCACTAGTTTTACAGATTTTACCTATTTTAAGTTCATTAAGTCTTTTATAAGTTCTTTTACTTGTTTTTACCCATTTTATACCTACATGATCAGTATATATATTTTTCATGTTGGGCCCAAATGGGTTAAGCCCAAATAATTCTTTTTACAAGTTTTTATCTTATTAAGTCCAATTATTAGTCCAATACGTTTATTTAGCTCGTAAATGTCCGTAATTCTTATAGTTCGGGTTTTATCGGTTTTTACTTGTCTTATTTACTTATACATCAGTATATAACTTTTATAAACTTTACATTAGACGGGTTTGGTCGTCTAAGTTTTATTTGATGAAAAACGTTAATTTCACGGCAATAGCCGAAAAAGTCGTAAAAATCAAGTTTATAGTTTTTATTACTTATAAATATTATTTTTACCACCATTTATCTAATTTACCCATTCAATTAACCTTTTATACATTTATATAATTAAGTTCTATAAGTTAGTGGGTTTATATTTTACATTTTATAAATTATAAAGTGAGTGCTTATATAATAATAATAAACATTATTTCCAAAATCTGATTTTTAACTTCACATTCACCATTTTTATCATATCTAGAGTTCTACAATGACTTAGAAGCTCATTTTTGGATGACAACTTCTTCATAATATGTGCTAAATATAACTTAGTTATAGCTACTGCCCATTTTGAGTGTAAGTTGCCTTAACAGTCCCTACAAAACTGCTTATTCAGATTGTACCACCTAACTTGTTTTTATCATATCTCACTCATTATTTTGATTCCATTGCATGGCCAACTCTCACATGTGTATAACATCATCTACTTACTGTAAATAGATCAAACCATGCATTTTTATCAGTTCATCATTTAGTTATCTACTGTTTTTATACAGCCAACTAATTAGTCATGATTTTAGCTTCATTTCTTATGGTTATCATCATTTTTAAGCATGTTTATCAACACTTGATCCCCACACAACATTTTTATCATCATATATACATCATATACATATACAAAATGAAAGAAAATACATTTGTTCTTTACAAAATAATAAGATAAAAATGTAGAGGATGATCTTCTTTACCAATCCAAGTGGATTTCTTGTTTTAGGAAGGCAAGAACTTGATGAACACAACAAGTATCTCCAAGACCATCAAATATCAAGATTATATGTTGGAAAATCAGCCCTAGGACACAAGCAAATCACCTTCAAAGTTGGTTATATGGCCACCAAATGATCAAGGCTTCAAGGAAACACCTTAATAGGACTAGTAAACATGTGGTTTGTAGTTAGAAAAGATCAAGAATGGTGTTTGTAGGCTTATAGTGGACGGCACAAGGGTGGAGTAGAGAGAGTTTTAGAGTGGATTGCATGGATGAAATGGTAGAATGAAAACCATTAGCTAGTTTTGTGTTAAGGTGGAAGTAGTTAGCTTAAAGTGTAAGCACAAGCTTACACTTGTGCAAACTAGCTAAAACTTGTGCCACCTATGTGTGGTGTGTCACATTTGCCGTCCCATATAAGCTAGTGGGATGGGGCAAAGTGTTTTGTCCCATCTCACTAGTTTACGGGTATTTCTTGATTCTAGTTTTCTCGATTTGCGTGCCCTCGGGTCGTTTTACGAAAAACGTTTTTATAAATTATGAATCACCGTCACAAAACGAATCCAATAAAAATTGTCTCATCAAAATCGGAGTTCAAAAACGTAAATACGTAATCCTAAGGTTTCCGGTTTAGTCGTAAAAGACGCCAAATTATGCACGTAAGCCCAAATTTAAATCCGTAAATTGTGAGTTCGTCAACCAACAGAAAAATAAGTTTCAAAATATTATACGAGAAAATATTTCACTACCTGAAAATGTTAGATTTGTCACATCAACACAATGGCTTGTAATCACTTTCAGATTGCAACCCGGATCTATATTCACGGGGGAGTGTACGATTTAGTGCGCTTACCCTCAGCAAATAAAGAGAAATCTTCTTACACTTGAGTGGATTCGTCAAGACATTCAAAAAGCGTTGAACACAATTTTTTTTCAAGAATTTTTTCATTGATTATTCAAAAAATTTCAAAAATTGCGTGTTCAACAACTCCTATCCTCAAAAGTTTAATGTGGATCATATCCTCGTAATGACAATTCAATAGGATCAATTTTTGAGGGGGAGCATTCTAAATTCATGCTAAGTTTGACATATTTTCTCCCGAACGTTTTCAAGACTATTTTTTCAAAATATATTTTAATCAAATTTGGTATCTCTAATATCTAACGATTTTATATATTAGAGGTAGGGAAGAAAATGTGATTAAAATGTGATCTAAAGACTCAAGTACTCGTGGTTACGATCAAATACCCACAACATCATTAATTCACGACGTTATTGGTGTCAAAAGGGTGGTTAGGTTTAAGTTCTATGATCCAACTAGAACCTGAGGGATCTTCCCAGGGACAACTAAATAGATTATTAGAAGTCCTTAAGAAAGATGGAGTAGAATGTGAACGTAGTTGAATGTCGACTAAGTGCTGATGCTAGCACTGGAACAATCACAACAACGTGCTAGTGATGATGTCTTGGTAAGCATTGAAGGGGTTGAAGAATGAAAAAGAAATGTAAGGATAAAGGGTGTAAAGAAAGAAGCTGATACAAGGCTTTTACCTAGTAAGAAAATTATCGTTGTTCCAGTCTTTTCGAATTGAAAAAGGGAAGAATGTGCGACTCAATTTTTTTTGGTGAAATCAAATTGTTGTGTCGTTGTAGTAAAAGGAAAGTGCAAAGACTTTAAAGTAAATGGCATTAATTTAAATCTAAATCTAATTTAAAATAAATGACGAGAAAATAAAGTGAGACGAAAAGTTAAAAGGCAAACTTAAAACTATCCTAAAGGCAAACTTAAAATAAATCTAAGGCAAGTAAACTTAAAGTGCGACTAAGTAAAAAGGCGGGAAACGTAAAGCTTAAGAATTTAAAAACATAAACATAAAACCTAATACAGCTCATTCGGAATATCACTTCTTCCGGAATAAATCCTTCATCCGGAATAACACTCTCATTCGGAATAACAAGTTTATCCGGAATAAAACTCTTGATCCAGAATAAATAGCTGGTTCGGAATATCAGCTCACTCGGAATATAACTTCATCCGGAATAATTGGTTCATCCGGAATAACCTTCGTTCGGAATAAATGGTTCACTCGAAATAATGGTTCATCCGGAATAACACTCCTTCATCCGGAATAAATTACTCATCCGGAATAAACTTTCACTCGGAATAATCACTTATCCGGAATAAATCCTTTATTCGGAATATTCCCAACAACTCCTTTATCCGGAATAACTACCTTGATCCGGAATAATCAACAGAAAGCCTTCATCCGGAATAAATGGTTTATTCGGAATAATCAAAACAAACACTCATCCGGAATAAAAAGCTTGATCCGGAATAAATCCTTTATCCGGAATAAACTAGGGAAACTGTTTAAGGGAAGAAAACGGGGGAATAAAAAGAAACGAATCTAATCCAATCTAGCCAAAATCAACTTAAAGATTAAGCAAGACTAATCACAAATGATCAACTAATGAATACCAATCAAACCAAATCAATAACACTAACAATAATAATCAAAATAATCCAAAACCCACTTAATCAAATCAATAAAAACTTAAGAACATGAACATAAAGCATAAAGATTAAATATTAAACAAGAAAGGTAGATGAGAGATTAACAAGAAAAGTAAAGATTCAATAACAATAAAAGGAAACTTACTTGAATTTAAAGGAATTAAAGGTACAAGACAAAGTAATTAAAGGTGCAAGTAATTAAGGTGCAAGTAATTAAATGGTGGAAGACTAATTGTCACCATTAGCCAACAAAAACAAATGAAATCCTAATGACTCTATTTATAGTGGAGGAGGTGATTAGTGGAAGGAAGCTTCCTCCTCTCTTTCTTCTTTCTTTAATTATCTTTTAATCCTTCGTCTTTAGTCTTTAATCTTTTAAATTCTTCGACCTTTCAGACTTTGTCTCGGGATTACTTTAAACTCGTCTTGTGATTTCTTCATAAATTAGACTTGAGTTTTCGGCTTTATTAAACTTCCGTCTTTGGACTTTTTCTTCGATAAATCTTCAGAATAGGCCTTGGACTTCCGTTCTGTTTGCACTCTTGATTTCTTGACTTTGTCTTTTGTCTTTTTCTTCGATAAAAGCCCGTGAAAGCCTGTTTTTTTCCTTTTTAACATTTTGATCCTAAAATCACAACAAAAACACAAACCACGCATAATTCTGACATTTACGACATAAAATACACGTTTTGGCCTAGTTATTATTTTAATTAAGTGGTAAAAGGATGGGTGTTTTCACACCTATCAAATCCCCTACACTTGACCATTACAATGTCCTCATGCAATGCATTAGTTACAAAGCACGTTTTACATTTTCCATCATAATCAATCCATATTGGCCTTTATTAAAGAGATAGAAAATTATAAACATTCAAAGGAAGAAAGTAAGTAAAGAAATCAAAGAAATACCTTAGGGTTTTGGAAATGTCATGAATGATCATCATCCTCAAGTTTTCACATTCTCCAAACCAAGCTTAAAAACGGGATCATTGTTATTATAAGTTAGCAAACTAACACGAACTCATGTGGGCCAATTATTTACTTAGACTCCCTTATTCCTAGGTGTATCTCTTATATTTTATTATTGTCTTGAATGATCACGAGGATGCATTGTTGACTTATTTCGATAATTATTAAGGCTGAAAATAAAGTGGAACGATTTAATCAATAGTTAGCTAAAGGAAAAAATCTTTTAAAACTGCTTCTCGGGACCTCATAAAGTTCATATCTTAGCATAACTCGCTTCATGATTTGAGACCTTTCTCGGACCGATATTTGGCAGCGACTTCATACTTCAAATCTTGAGAGACGTTCATG
Organism: Glebionis coronaria; assembly: GCA_025667525.1. NCBI lineage: Eukaryota > Viridiplantae > Streptophyta > Magnoliopsida > Asterales > Asteraceae > Glebionis > Glebionis coronaria. The sequence continues at coordinate 134,202,471 of CM046874.1, read as the reverse complement.
AAATAATGGTCTTCTCTTCATAATAGGAATTTCTTCACTTGAAGTTTTGAGAGATTCTTAATCTTTGGACCACGACTTCTTCATTTTTCTCCAATCTTTATTTTGGACTTTGATATACAACGATCCGCTTCCTCTAGGACTTGGAACTATTTATCCTCATACCTTGCTAGGGTCTTTTCGGATAGACTTCTCCATGATCTTTACGGGAGTATTTGCTTTTCGTCGTGTGTCTCGATCCTTCATATTGATTTTTGATAAATGATTCTTCACATCACTTTTGGATCTTTAGCAACAAAATGTAGCCCTCATGCCTTGTTAGGACCTTTTCGGACTCGCCAATCTTCGCATCCCGCTTCAATAAGTTATGCCTTGGCTGAGAACTCTAATCAATACCGAGCAACTTTTAAATGATCTTGGGCTAGAAGCTAAGTAAATTTTCAAATCGTACAACCTTATTTATTGCAGATAAATTTATTAGCAAGCGATGGGAGAATAGGCTTATAATTAACTCACATAAATTTAGAAAGGATACCAAGCTTATAATTGACTCTATCATCTCTCGTTCTCCACAGTTTAAAATCTCAAGGAATGAGACTCGTGGATGCTTAGCCAATTAAATCAAAGTTTTGGGTTTTCGAGTCATCTATAGGATCTTGCAAACTCTTAGACTTTTTCAAGTTTAGAAATCGCATTTTAAAGTTCCCTTGATAAATGACTCTCTAGGATCAATTATAGGAACTTGCGAAAAGTTCTTGTTCTTAACCCGTGAGAGTTAAGACTTTCGCGTTTTAAAGCTCCCTATATAAAAGCCTAGCAAAACTTGACTTAAACATGTTAAGGATACTAGGTAGAGTAAACTTGGATAAGTAAACTCGGGTTGAGTCAAAAGATTCACAACGTTGAAAATTAAAACCACTTTATTAAAATTTTATTCTAGTAAAGAAAGAAAATAACTATACAAAGGTAAAACTACTAGGCCAAAATAGATCAAAAATTTTGAAAAATGTCGAAAAATTGATTTTCCGGTTAAAATGAGGACAAATACAAGGAAAAGGCCACTTAACTTCGATAGAAGTCCACCCTACACTTAATATAAACATTGTCCTCAATGTTTAAGCATGTGGGAGTAAACTCCCCTACACTTAGGACATTGTGCACTTTGTTTAAATCTTGTTAAGGAAGAGACAACTAAAGAGATTCCTATTTTAATATTGGAAAATATAAAATAGCGAATCGAAAAGAGTTTAGGATAGAACCGAGAAGACGGAAACACGGAATCACGGGTCGTCAAAAATCATCAAGATTGGATCATTGAGCGCTCGAATCCCTGAATATGAGAAGAGAGGAAATAGCAAACACCAACGGGTCTCCCCTACACTTAGGATAAAGATAGCTAAAAGATAGATACTTTGGTTGCCTCCCAAGAAGCGCTTGATTTTTGTTCACCGAGTCGTGAGCCTGACTCGACCTTGATTAGAATAGGAAGAAGCTTGAAAAACATCCACCGGGATCAAATACATAGTTTTCGTCCATCAAATAGCACAAGCTTAAGGCGAACAAGGCAAGCCAAAGAAGAGTAGGCAAGGTTCCCTTAAGCAAAGATGGAGCATGGTGGGAGCAAGGGTGAAGAGGTGCAAGCATATCTCCAATAGTTCCAAAAATCTTTCCTTTTATTTCATCAGATGGATACTGAGATGGTTTAAATATTTCAATACCGGGGTCGAACACCTTTTCCTTTAGGGGAAAATAGCACTCAGGCTCAGCATAATTTGAAGAACATCCGCTAAGAAAATGCACAACCTCTTCCTCAGAAGGTGGACAAAGAGGTGTCAAAACATACGTGCTGCGGACGTTGGTGTCGTCCGGTGTTGTTTCCTTTGAAAGAATTTTCTTCAAATCCGTAGAAGGATGAAGAACATAATCATCAAAGTCTAAAGGAGGAGCATCACTCCCATGAGAGAAGTATGTATTGAGAAAAGTAGAAAAGTCTTCCTCAAATGAGTAGTCATCCAAAGTAGGATCAAGTGTTGTAGGCGGAGGATCTTCATCATGTGAAGAATCACTCAAGAGAGTATCGGCCTCATCAAAATCATCATAAGTGGTCATGTCGGGATGCTCGGAAGTAAAATCATCATAATCATCTCCATCGGAACTAGAATCATCATCATAAGCATCATAGATCGGTGGAGAATCATATATGGGTGAAGGTTCCAAATTGGAGAGAGAATCATCCACATCATCTTGAAACAGTGGATTATCATTGCAAGAATCGAATAGAGGATTGTTGTAGACGACAAAATCATCAAGCACATTAATCATATTCGCTGATTCTCTTCCATAGGATTTGTTTGTGAACTTCCCCATTTCAAAAACTTGTGCATCATCCCCGACTCTTAAGATGAGTTCACATTTATCCACATCTATTAAAGCTCGACCGGTTCTCAAAAATGGGTGTCCAAGTATTAACAGAATACGAGGGTCCATTTCATAATCAACAATGACGAAGTCGACCGGAAAAGTGAATGTGCCAACTTTAATGAACACATCTTCGGCAATACCACGGGGTAAGCGAGAGTGTGATTTGCAAGCTCAAGAGTCATCTTCGTTGGTGTAAGGTCAGGCAATGATAACTTTTTCCAAACGCTGAAAGGCATCAAATTTATACTTGCCCCGAGATCGGCTAAGGCAGTAAATTTGTCGGTTTGGTTAAAAGTACAAGGTAGCACAAAATGACCGGGATCTCCAAGTTTTTCTGGAAGTTCTTTAAGAAGGATTGCAGAGCAATTTTCATTCAAGCGAGTGTTAACAAACTCGACCATCTTCTCCTTCTTATTAAGCAATTCTTTAAACATCTTGACAAATTGTGGCATTTGGGCAAGAGCTTCAACAAGGGTAAAGGTGACTTTCATGTCGGCAATCGTGTTCAAAAAGTTAGAGACTTAAATGTCATTCTTAGTCAAAATTCTAGCCTTGTTGAGTCGAGAAGGGTAAGGAATGCTTGGGTTGGATGGTGGAGGTGTAGAATGTGAAGGTTGAGATGTTGAAGGGTTAAAGGAGTAAGGTGGGGTTGGTGGAGGATTCTGCTTGGGTACTTCTTCATGACGAGGCGGAGACGGTAATGGTGAACTAATACTAGGTGTGGGAGTAGTAGGGATAAATGGTGGTGGATGAGGTGTAGATGGTGTAACTGGGGGTGGGATAGATGGTCCTACTAAAGTTGCTCCACTACGGGTAGTAATAGCACTCACATTCGCTCTCAGGTTGTTGACGGTGTTTGAAGGTAGAGAGCCTGAAGTAGAGGGTTGAGTGGTTGGTAAAAAAACTAGCCAGCATATTTTTCAAATCATTCGTTTGATTGCTGAAGGAGGATTGTATATCATTTCGAAGCTCGGATCTAATGTCATTCCCTTGCTTAGTGATATCCCCTTTCAAATTGATAATTTGGCTTTGTAGATTCTTAATTTGCTCTCCTTGGGTTCTCATTAAGGCTTCAATATCTTGATTAATGGGTGGGGCTTGTTGAGCGGGTGGGTGATAAGGATTAGAAGCTCGAGGTAGAATTTGGTTGCTTCTAGTGTAATTGTTGTTGGGGTTGTGGTTTTAAGGAGAAAAACCAGGTGAAAGATAGTTGTTAGACTGGTAACTTAGCAAATTTCGATCCCCTTGAGGTCGGGCTCGGTAATTTTCCAGTGAATAATTACCATAAGCCGCATACACGTTTTCCGGATTGCCTTGAGTAGAAGGACAATCAGTGTATGAATGAGGACCGCCGCATGTCTCACAAGGATTGACTACCGCTTTAACTTGTTGTTGTTGGTTTGAAGCGATGAGCAAGATATTTTTGTTCATTTCGGCCATCATGCGGGTGAATTCGGTCATGTCGGGGTTTGTTGAAGTAGAAGAAACATTGACTCTCGGGTTGTTCCTTGAAGAAGCGGAAGAATCCCAATTTTTGTGATGAGTAGTCATGTTCTCAATAAGCTCTCTACACTCCTCGAGTCTTCTTTTCATAAATGTGCCACCGGCGGCTGCATTAATCGTATCACGATCACGAAAAGTCAAACCGTTGTAGAAAGTATCAATTAAGGTAACGGGGAGCATGTTGTGGTTTGGACATCGATCGATCAAAACATTATATCTTTCCCAAGCATCAAAGAGAGATTCATCGGGTTCTTGCATGAAACCGCTGATTTGATTTCGAAGGCTCGTGACCGTGGATGGTGGAAAGTAGCGTGACAAAAAGCGTTGAGTCATGTCGTCCCAAGTATGAATGGAATTCTTCGGGAGACGATCAAACCATTTTTCGGCGTGGTGTGATAAAGTATGTGGAAAGAGTTGAAGGCGAAGAACATCCATAGTAGCACCGGGCAACTTCATGCTTTGAGTAATAGTAATGAATTTGTCGAGGTGCTTGTTGGCATCATCATCAGGCAATCCACGGAATGGATTAGTTTACACTTGCTGGATCATGTGATGCTTCAACGAAAACTTCGGAGCCGTGATTTGCATCGGCGTAATCGGTCCTCCTCGTCCAAACATTATGGGTTGACAAAGCTCCTCCATTGTCCGAAGATCGGGATGTGGAAGAACATTGCTGTTATTATTATTGAGGTGCGGTGGATTATTGTTGTTGTTCACACCTGCCATAGTTAAATCTTCACGAGTCTCGGGCTCTGGATAAGTAGAAGATCTAGTACGCATACACCTGCAAAAGCAAAAGAAAACAATACCAAGCACAAAGAGAATATATATACACTATAAAGAAAATAAAATCTTTTTGGATTTTTGAAAATTTTTAACTTTTATGGATTTTTTAACAATTTTTATTTTTTATGGTTTTTTGAAATATTTGAGCAAGAAAAATAACGCTCACGAATGAACGGATCCCAAAAAGCAACGCGTCTCTCACAGAAAACCGTTAATCTTTACGAAAAGAGCCGGCAGCGGCGCCATTTGATACAAGGCTTTTACCTAGTAAGAAAATTATCGTTGTTCCAGTCTTTTCGAATTGAAAAAGGGAAGAATGTGCGACTCAATTGTTTTTGGTGAAAACAAATTGTTGTGTCGTTGTAGTAAAAGGAAAGTGCAAAGACTTTAAAGTAAATGGCAGTAATTTAAATCTAAATCTAATTTAAAATCAATGACGAGAAAATAAAGCGAGACGAAAAGTTAAAAGGCAAACTTAAAACTATCCTAAAGGCAAACTTAAAATAAATCTAAGGCAAGTAAACTTAAAGTGCGACTAAGTAAAAAGGCGGGAAAAGTAAAGCTTAATAATTTAAAAACATAAACTTAAAACCTAAAACAGCTCATTCGGAATATCACTTCATCCGGAATAAATCCTTCATCCGGAATAACACTCTCATTCGGAATAACAAGTTTATCCGGAATAAAACTCTTGATCCGGAATAAATAGCTGGTTCGGAATATCAGCTCACTCGGAATATAACTTCATCCGGAATAATTGGTTCATCCGGAATAACCTTCGTTCGGAATAAATGGTTCACTCGGAATAATGGTTCATCCGTAATAACACTCCTTCATCCGGAATAAATTACTCATCCGGAATAAACTTTCACTCGGAATAATCACTTATCCGGAATAAATCCTTTATTCGGAATATTCCCAACAACTCCTTTATCCGGAATAACTACCTTCATCCGGAATAATCAACAGAAAGCCTTCATCCGGAATAAATGGTTTATTCGGAATAATCAAAACAAACACTCATCCGGAATAAAAAGCTTGATCCGAAATAAATCCTTTATCCGGAATAAACTGGGGAAACTGTTTAAGCGAAGAACACGGGGGAATAAAAAGAAACGAATCTAATCCAATCTAACCAAAATCAACTTAAAGATTAAGCAAGACTACTCACAAATGATCAACTAATGAATACCAATCAAACCAAATCAATAACACTAACAATAATAATCAAAATAATCCAAAACCCACTTAATCAAATCAATAAAAAATTAAGAACATGAACATAAAGCATAAATATTAAAGATTAAACAAGAAAGGTAGACGAGAGATTAACAAGAAAAGTAAAGATTCAATAACAATAAAAGGAAACTTACTTGAATTTAAAGGAATTAAAGGTACAAGACAAAGTAATTAAAGGTGCAAGTAATTAAGGTGCAAGTAATTAAATGGTGGAAGACTAATTGTCACTATTAGCCAACAAAAACAAATGAAATCCTAATGACTCTATTTATAGGGGAGGAGGTGATTAGTGGAAGGAAGCTTCCTCCTCTCTTTATTCTTTCTTTAATTATCTTTTAATCCTTCGTCTTTAGTCTTTAATCTTTTAAATTCTTCGACCTTTCAGACTTTGTCTCGGGATTACTTTAAACTCGTCTTGTGATTTCTTCATAAATTAGACTTGAGTTCTTCGGCTTTATCAAACTTCCGTCTTTGGACTTTTTCTTCGATAAATCTTCAAAATAGGCCTTGGACTTCCGTTCTTTTTGCACTCTTGATTTCTTGACTTCGTCTTTTGTCTTTTTCTTCGATAAAAGCCCGTGAAAGCCGTGTTTTCTTCCCTTTTAACATTTTGATCCTAAAATCACAACAAAAACACAAACCACGCATAATTCCGACATTTACGACATAAAATACACGTTTTGGCCTGGTTATTATTGTAATTAAGTGGTAAAAGGATGGGTGTTTTCACACCTATCAGAAGCCCTCCATACAACTTAGGCAGAAACCGGGTCAACACATCATGAAGACTACACATCATGGACCCAGTGATGTAATGCACAACCCCTCCCCGGCTAACTCAGGCTTCTCTCAAAAGAAGTTTATTTTATTGTCACGGAGATCAACACGACTTCTATTTACTTTCTTACTCCAAGACAGTTGATATTGAATAGGTGGCATCTGCTCCAGCCTCTGACCACTAAAAGTGCAGAAATCGAGTCTAGAGCCAAGAGATCAATCAAATCTCGTTAGGACACACGAATGACGATCAAGAGAGTCATACGCTATATCCTTGCGATATTGCTAGAACACTCAGAGTGATACTACCTAGTATTCACAATGATGAGTGGAAATCCTTCAAGTGTTAACATCAAACAGCACTGCGGTAGGTCATGTGTAAGATTATTTATGAATTAAACATATGTAAAACTGAAAAGCAACAGTGGTTTGTTTCTTTATCGATTCAAACTCGTTTCAGTTTTCTACGCAATATCTTTATGGTCTTGCCAGAACATTCAGAGTGATATTTAATATTCACTGTGACGAATGGAAATCCTTCTAGCGTCAACATTAAACAGCGCTACAGTAGGTAACTTGCGAGACTCTTATGAATCAAGCTTGTGTCAACTGGAAAGTTACAGTGGTAAGATTCTTAATGAATCAAACTTGTTCCAGGAATTTGAATTGACGACTTTAATCAGGCGGATATTTATCCAATTGATTCACTCTTTATGTTCGCAGTCTTGCTTTGAGACGGTCGAGTAAAGAGAACGGCTAGTACAACCGTGAAATCCTCTCAAGGAGATTCTTAATTGAATCTACCTAATCACAGGTACGATATTTGATATCGTGTAACGGTCTTCACCGATCGTAGGTAAAACGCTACCGATTTAGGACGAATGTCAAAGCCATTCAGTCCGTGTCTATGTTTTCTCTCAAGAAGGTGGCGTTACGGTGTACTCAACAAAGTCAAAGATTCAAAACCACATACTCATGCCCAAAGACATTCAACAATCAAGAAAGCTAATGACTTCCGCAACTCTGATGATCAAAATCTTCCTTACAATTAATGTAGAGGAATGACCTATCTTCAAAGGAGATTGTTAGCAAGCTTTCAAGATTGTGCAAAGTATCAGCATGTGGATAAAGACACAAGATCGCAAGATGGCAAAGACAAGTCAAGAATTATTTGAAGATCTCAAGTTTAAAGACAAAGTCGAAAGACAACGACAAAGACTCAAAGATCATAGCATGAAGGTAAAAAACTATTACACGTTCAAGACTCATTTATGAGGAGATTCGTAATATCCATTGAATTCCAAATATCAAAGAGGAATGACCTCACATTGGGGGAGATTGGTAGCCTCAAAATATTGAGTCAAACAAGAATGCTCGGTCATAGTTTATTATTGTAACATTTATTAGAAAGTTGTAATAGGTAGTATAATAGTCGTAACATTACGGGCTTGATGGCTAGCTTAAAAGGCCTTTTTCAAGGTACTAAGCATTTATTCAAGCCTGGCCCAATCAAACATATAGCCCATTATGCCACATGTAGGCAAGGCTATAAATACCCTTCCTAGCATGTTAGGAAGGGTGTTGGTTATTCATTTTCTTAATCTAATCTTCCATAAGTTTCACACACTTCTCTCTCTTTCCTCTCTCTACTTTCTCTTTCTAGAGTTCATTTATCTTCTATCTACCTTTCTTCTTTAATTTGTGTAGAATCACCACATAATCTATGGGACAACATCTTCAACCTTGATGATCTGTCTAGAATTATGTTCACCATCATTCCTTTTGGGAGATCTACATTCTCTAGCAAAGTGTCCTATTATGTGACCATTGTAACATTTCACTTTGGATTTATCAAATCCAGCAGTCTCTTTGCTATTGAAAGTCATCTTTCTTCCAAATCTTTTGTTCTATTACCAGCTCTTATACTGCTAAGAGCCATATTCTGCTTGATATCCATCTCCTCAAGATCAACATCACTAATTTGTTGAAGATCTTCAAAAGAAATTGATGATCCATTAGGCAAAGAAGCAATATAGGCACATATAGTATCCAAATCTATTCCTGCTGGTTTAAGATTTGGTGAAACATGTGACAATCCGTCAATTTCAGGTCGTTATTTTAATCTCGACTATTACGTATTACGTATTTATTTTAATGAGAATTTTAAATTATCGATTAACCGAGAAGGTTATGGCTTGAAACTAGCGTAAGAATGTCGATTAGATGAAAACCGACAAGGAATATGTTAAGTATCGATATTATATTCTCAAATAATCATGGAAATGATTTTTCTTATATTTATTTTTATTTCTCGTATTTTTCGTTTTAACGAATGACGAGAACTACGAATGATCGCGATACCGACGGATGCCCAAAAATTTACGTTTTATTATCGATTGTCTCGATATTTAATATTTTCGACGTTTTCGATTTAATTACGTTTTAAGTCGTGTCGAAGTTATATTAATTTATTTTTGAAGCGTTTTAACTTTTAAAAAGTATTTTTACGAAACCCGAGTCCCGTAAATATTTTTAAAATGTAATATTTACATTTTCTACCCTTACAACTATTTACTTGCATTTTGGACCAAAACTATGCAAATTTGGCAAAAACTACCCTCACCCCACTATATATAATTTTTCCACTAGCAACTTTTAATAAAAAAATTCATTTCCACAAAAAAATTTCATCTCTCTTCTTTCTCTCCTACCATTTCCGCCACCCCCCCTAACCCAAAATCATTTGATTTTTCAAAATCTACTTTGAATCATTCAAAACTAAGAAAAGACCCATGTTGGAAATTTGATGGTGATCATTTTGATGTAAAAATATGCAACATGCAAGAACTTTCAAATTTTGATGAAGAACAAGGGTGTTTGATCTATTTCTATGCTTGTAAGTAGTGTTAATATTATTATATTTAAAATTTTGAGTGGTTGCATGCAAGATTTTTATATATTTAATTTTTGGTTGATTGAATTTGAGGATGATATAGGTTAGTTAGATGTGTTAGGATGATATTGGGGTAATATTAGGAGTATACAAATTGTTGAAATGGGTTGAAAAATTGTTTTAGTATGATTTTTAGAAAGGCATTTTAGACCAGTAGGTAAAACGTGATTTTTGAAAATCTTACTGTTTGAAAATGATGAAACTAATAGGATAAGCTTGTAGAGGATTCTCTTAGCTTCGATTTGCCGCTTGAATGAGCTTCTAACTCATTTCGAGCGAAAAGTTATGCTACTTTTAGTATTCGTGTACCGGGAGACGGGTGTCGGCACAATCCGAAAATTGTTGTCGATATTTGGAACGAATCTCGGGGACTATAAAATGAGTTTTAAAAATGTTCAAGTACTGATGTAAGTTGCTAAACCTCAGGTCATGAGTCTATTTTCAAACCCGAGTGTCGGTTTTATAAACGGAATTGTTTAGATAAGTCGAAATGGTTTTACAATTCAAAGACGTAAAACTGTCCGGTTTTTATAACACGAAGATGTGTCGGGCAGAAGGTCTTAGAAGTAATATTTTTGAATGAAACTTTTACTGAGTCTTATTCATATTATGTGTGAGTTTGTCACCAAGTTTCGTCGAAATCGGTCAAGTGTAGATAGGGTAGATTGGTGTGTGCATTTGGAGTGTACATGCTGAGAGGTATTTTGGACACGTAGTTCAATACTTATGTGGCGTGAGTTGAGTATTCACTATTGGACATGGTGACTTACTCGAGTGTTAAGTCATTAAATAAATGACTTGGCTACTGGTCCGAGGGAAGTAAAATGATAAGTTGACTTGCGTTGACTTGGCGTCTTATGACGGGTCAATATCGAGAGTGCAAGTGTTTAAAAGAATAGTGTTGAATAAAAAGGGTATAGTAATAACACTTGTATTATTAAATTTTTTCGGGATTGTTTTGGTTTTGTAATTTTGATTTTTATATTATTTAAGTATGATTTATACTTAAGTCGATTATTTACGAACGCACCTTATTTGGTAGGTTGCGGTTCTCGTGTTTAAACGGGCATCACTAATCGTCGGCGATCGTCTCATTACCACTAATGGCTAAGGTGAGTCTATAGCCTCGCTCTTAACATGTTTACTTGTTTTATAAAACCCGCGAGGGGGATAACATGCTTGTTTTACTAAAATAAAAGGGGGCAACGAGAAGTTGTGGAAACCCTTATTTTACTTGAAGTTATTGAAATTAAAGGGTACAACAACAAGTTGTGGAAACTCTACTTATTAGAAGAGTAGGGGTGCAACGAGAAGTTGTGGGAACCCTTATTATTGGAAAAACATTATATAAATGTAGGGTACAACGAGAAGTTGTGGTAAACCCTCATTCTTTTAAAATTGAACACAAAGGACCCGATTGTATGCTTAGATGAAAGTTGTTATATAAGTTTGTTTAGCCTTAAAGACCCATGAATCGTGAATTGTTAATCGAGAAGAACGCTAATACTATGGATAGATCTATCGGGGTGACGCCCAGTCCGGTCGCGACTAGCTATCGCGTGGTGTTGTGATGCACCAGTAATGAAACATCGGATGCAATTGTATAAGAGAAATATACGCACTTGGCTAGGTGTGTTGGGCTGAAATAATATATGTTAACGTTCAATTTCACGAGACTTATAGAAATAACAACGATAATTATGTCCATACAACATAGTCGTCTTTGATAAATTATTAACCATGGAAGGTTATTTTTCATACTTGTGTTCACTTTATTTAAATTAAAACTCTATAGATTCACTCGGCAATTTTGCTGACTTTTTAGCATGTTTTATCTCAGGTCCATTTAGAAGGCACTCGAGGAAGGCGGTTTCGTGAAGCTTGCATATTTGAAATGTTTTGGCCCGCTTTTCTAAAACATATCCATTCAAATAACTTTTATCATTTATAATAGTTTGTACACTTTTGAATCATCCGGGACCATGTATGAAATTTTATCTTGATTAAATGAAATTGAATGGATGTTTATTAAAACGTCTCGTTTTGAGCCGTTTTCTATGATTATGAGATTGAACCATGATAGTAACACCCAATGACCCTTCCGCTGTTATGATCGAAATTGGGGGTGTTACAGATTGGCATCAGAGCTCAAGTTATAGAGAACGAAAAGATTTTCCAAAAATGAATTTTTGAAATCTTTTAACTATAACTGTTGCAAGCGAAACCTCCGAGTTGCCAATGGACGAGAATGATAGTATTTATATATATATGTCATTATATATGTTGCTGTAATCTTTAACGATTATTTGTACTTGTGAATTACAAGGTATGTTTGCTTTTTTTTTAAAACTATAAATGATAGTTTTATATTAATACGAGGTATTATTATGACGCAGATTGTCATGGTTTTGTAACCTATCGCATATCGACTTGTTTAAATTCGATTGTTATCATCGTATCGTGATGTGCCATTTTTGGACATCTCCTTTCGAAACGTAATTAATAAATGCGATGTTCGTGTTTTCGTTATTACTTATGATTTTGAAGAATCATTTATCTGAGGCGACATCTTCTATGTAATGCGACGTGTGATTTGAGTTTATATGACCACGTTTTATTGGCGAAAAGGAGGATGCCAATGTTGGACTTAAGATATATATATCCTAATCAAATATATATAGTTTGGGTACAACAATGATATGCTCGTAGTAGCCATTCGGTTGAGTGACTTAATATTGTGTATCTAAATGGAATGGGACATTTAGATATATAGATTTTAACTCACCCAACTAAGAGTCGTTTAATGTTGTCTTACTTAAATGGATTAGGACATTTGAATAAGAAAAGTTTAAACGACTGGACCTTAGATCGTTATGATCTCCTTATTCAAATGGAATGGGACGTTTGAATACGGAAATTATGATGTAAGTTTATTGACACCTTGTATTTATCATGGTATTTTGATATGATCGTGTTTAGAGGTAGTAATACTTGAGTAGGTTGACTTATAACCGTTTTGTTGAATTGGAATGGGACGCCTTTTCATTTGAACAAGAAAGTTATAAGTTTCCGAACCATAAATTTATAAACTCTTGTATACATGGAGGGGGACGCCTTTTGATGTAGACAAGGAGTTATAAATGAGTGGGCCCAAGTATGTCTGGCTCGATTTGTGGATTTTTGGTGTACGTACGTCTTCCTTCGACTCGTATTTCGTTGGTAAGAATCGTTCGATGTTGTCGTCATTATGATGATCATCGATTATCATCTATGTACAAGTAACCCGTTGGACTTCTCTCGAGTTATGATTTGTTTTAATAGACCATTTCTAATGTGTCTCGATGATCGTGAGCGTTATAAACAGATTGTTAAGAACCGTTGACCGTTCCGAGAATAGGCGACTCACTTAAGCGTCACCATGATTTATGTGTGTACTTGCGGATTGACTGAGGATCAGTTATCAACGACAACTTATCGTGGACGTGAAGATTTTGTAATTTTATTTGCTACTATCGAAGGGTCACCGAAGACTTTTTTTGATGACGAAACTCTTGGGGCTAGTATGACGAACTAAAAACGAGGAATATGATGCAGCACCTTGAGCACTAAAGTCGAAATTATTGGGACGCCTTTGTACGATGAACGCTGAAGCAAAAATAGTGGGACGCTTTTGTGCGTTGAACACTGGAGTAGAACTTAATGGTATGCCCGATGTGTTGTGAATTCTCGCCAATGGACCGATTTTCTTAATGACTGGAATTAACAAATTCGTTTTCACTTCGAAGAGTATGTTGTTGCCGACACTGCAAGTGGAAAGACTTTAGAGATCGAGTTGTATTATCAAGGGCTAGTCCAAGGTTTTATCGATGATCAACGACGGAGATTTACATTTGATGTTTATGTTTGACCTTTGTTTTTAGGTACTTATGTGGTATGTGATCGAGCTGAGTGATCGTAAGTTGTGAGAACTTGAGGCGGCATTGTCCAATGACGTCCGATCATGGAGAACATGTACCATATAATATCTTTGACTTTCTTTGGAACTTAGACGATGACTATCCTATTTTTCGCTCTTCACCGTTACACTGAAGACTATCGTATGCGAATTAAGCGCCGGGACGTCGCTTTCTAGGAAAAGTTATGCCAAGTTATCACCATAAAGGAGGTGTTATGTATTTTGGAAAACGTGGGAAGTTAAGTCCCCGTTAGTTTGGACCATTCGAGATGATATCGATGGAAGGTCCGATGGCATGAAAACTTAAATTACCTCGAAAGCCGCAAGGAATTCACGATACTTTTCATATGTCGAACCTAAAGAAATTTCTTCTCGTCGAAGATCTTATTATCTCTCTTGATGAAGTATGAATCGACAGTAAGTTGCATTTCATCAAAGTACTTGTAGATATTATCGATAAGGAAGTTAGGCAACAGAAACGAAGTCGAATTTTTATTGTCATGTGTGATGGAACTCTAGACGAGGACCAAAATACGTTTAACTCTTTGATTTCAACGAGCGATCGAGGAAGAACGCAAGTTGATCTTCGGGACGAAGATCCCAATTTGGTGGGGATAATGTGACAATCCGTCAATTTCAGGTCGTTATTTTAATCTCGACTATTACGTATTACGTATTTATTTTAATGAGAATTTTAAATTATCGATTAACCGAGAAGGTTATGGCTTGAAACTAGCGTAAGAATGTCGATTAGATGAAAACCGACAAGGAATATGTTAAGTATCGATATTATATTCTCAAATAATCATGGAAATGATTTTTCTTATATTTATTTTTATTTCTCGTATTTTTCGTTTTAACGAATGACGAGAACTACGAATGATCGCGATACCGACGGATGCCCAAAAATTTACGTTTTATTATCGATTGTCTCGATATTTAATATTTTCGACGTTTTCGATTTAATTACGTTTTAAGTCGTGTCGAAGTTATATTAATTTATTTTTGAAGCGTTTTAACTTTTAAAAAGTATTTTTACGAAACCCGAGTCCCGTAAATATTTTTAAAATGTAATATTTACATTTTCTACCCTTACAACTATTTACTTGCATTTTGGACCAAAACTATGCAAATTTGGCAAAAACTACCCTCACCCCACTATATATAATTTTTCCACTAGCAACTTTTAATAAAAAAATTCATTTCCACAAAAAAATTTCATCTCTCTTCTTTCTCTCCTACCATTTCCGCCACCCCCCCTAACCCAAAATCATTTGATTTTTCAAAATCTACTTTGAATCATTCAAAACTAAGAAAAGACCCATGTTGGAAATTTGATGGTGATCATTTTGATGTAAAAATATGCAACATGCAAGAACTTTCAAATTTTGATGAAGAACAAGGGTGTTTGATCTATTTCTATGCTTGTAAGTAGTGTTAATATTATTATATTTAAAATTTTGAGTGGTTGCATGCAAGATTTTTATATATTTAATTTTTGGTTGATTGAATTTGAGGATGATATAGGTTAGTTAGATGTGTTAGGATGATATTGGGGTAATATTAGGAGTATACAAATTGTTGAAATGGGTTGAAAAATTGTTTTAGTATGATTTTTAGAAAGGCATTTTAGACCAGTAGGTAAAACGTGATTTTTGAAAATCTTACTGTTTGAAAATGATGAAACTAATAGGATAAGCTTGTAGAGGATTCTCTTAGCTTCGATTTGCCGCTTGAATGAGCTTCTAACTCATTTCGAGCGAAAAGTTATGCTACTTTTAGTATTCGTGTACCGGGAGACGGGTGTCGGCACAATCCGAAAATTGTTGTCGATATTTGGAACGAATCTCGGGGACTATAAAATGAGTTTTAAAAATGTTCAAGTACTGATGTAAGTTGCTAAACCTCAGGTCATGAGTCTATTTTCAAACCCGAGTGTCGGTTTTATAAACGGAATTGTTTAGATAAGTCGAAATGGTTTTACAATTCAAAGACGTAAAACTGTCCGGTTTTTATAACACGAAGATGTGTCGGGCAGAAGGTCTTAGAAGTAATATTTTTGAATGAAACTTTTACTGAGTCTTATTCATATTATGTGTGAGTTTGTCACCAAGTTTCGTCGAAATCGGTCAAGTGTAGATAGGGTAGATTGGTGTGTGCATTTGGAGTGTACATGCTGAGAGGTATTTTGGACACGTAGTTCAATACTTATGTGGCGTGAGTTGAGTATTCACTATTGGACATGGTGACTTACTCGAGTGTTAAGTCATTAAATAAATGACTTGGCTACTGGTCCGAGGGAAGTAAAATGATAAGTTGACTTGCGTTGACTTGGCGTCTTATGACGGGTCAATATCGAGAGTGCAAGTGTTTAAAAGAATAGTGTTGAATAAAAAGGGTATAGTAATAACACTTGTATTATTAAATTTTTTCGGGATTGTTTTGGTTTTGTAATTTTGATTTTTATATTATTTAAGTATGATTTATACTTAAGTCGATTATTTACGAACGCACCTTATTTGGTAGGTTGCGGTTCTCGTGTTTAAACGGGCATCACTAATCGTCGGCGATCGTCTCATTACCACTAATGGCTAAGGTGAGTCTATAGCCTCGCTCTTAACATGTTTACTTGTTTTATAAAACCCGCGAGGGGGATAACATGCTTGTTTTACTAAAATAAAAGGGGGCAACGAGAAGTTGTGGAAACCCTTATTTTACTTGAAGTTATTGAAATTAAAGGGTACAACAACAAGTTGTGGAAACTCTACTTATTAGAAGAGTAGGGGTGCAACGAGAAGTTGTGGGAACCCTTATTATTGGAAAAACATTATATAAATGTAGGGTACAACGAGAAGTTGTGGTAAACCCTCATTCTTTTAAAATTGAACACAAAGGACCCGATTGTATGCTTAGATGAAAGTTGTTATATAAGTTTGTTTAGCCTTAAAGACCCATGAATCGTGAATTGTTAATCGAGAAGAACGCTAATACTATGGATAGATCTATCGGGGTGACGCCCAGTCCGGTCGCGACTAGCTATCGCGTGGTGTTGTGATGCACCAGTAATGAAACATCGGATGCAATTGTATAAGAGAAATATACGCACTTGGCTAGGTGTGTTGGGCTGAAATAATATATGTTAACGTTCAATTTCACGAGACTTATAGAAATAACAACGATAATTATGTCCATACAACATAGTCGTCTTTGATAAATTATTAACCATGGAAGGTTATTTTTCATACTTGTGTTCACTTTATTTAAATTAAAACTCTATAGATTCACTCGGCAATTTTGCTGACTTTTTAGCATGTTTTATCTCAGGTCCATTTAGAAGGCACTCGAGGAAGGCGGTTTCGTGAAGCTTGCATATTTGAAATGTTTTGGCCCGCTTTTCTAAAACATATCCATTCAAATAACTTTTATCATTTATAATAGTTTGTACACTTTTGAATCATCCGGGACCATGTATGAAATTTTATCTTGATTAAATGAAATTGAATGGATGTTTATTAAAACGTCTCGTTTTGAGCCGTTTTCTATGATTATGAGATTGAACCATGATAGTAACACCCAATGACCCTTCCGCTGTTATGATCGAAATTGGGGGTGTTACAAAACATGATTGTATGTGTCAGCGTCTGATGAGCCACTGTCAAGAGAAGTTTGTTCGCTGACAAAGCGAGAGTTGTCAGCGTCTGAAGTGTCGTGGTGGGAAATAAAAGCCATGCTTCCAGAAGGTGTTTTACTTCCTTGTTTAAGCAGAACTTTAGGTTTCATGACCTTCAAATGATTGTAGATATCATCAAGGGTCATCTTCTTATAAGCTTGTGTGGCCAATATTGCATTGGCATGGATTTCCCAACCATCTCCAGGAGCTCCAAGGAAAGCAGCATTAACATCATTATCTTCAAACTCGGTTTCCATGAATGCTAGTTTGCTAGTAATGTCTCGAAAACGACTTCTCACTTCACTCAACTTTTTATTAGGTCAAGCTTTAAAAAAAGCGAACTTCATTACCAGCTTCTTCTTCCTCTGTTTGAGATTGTCCTCATTACCACCATAGGTGATCTCAAGGGCTTCCCAAAGCTCTTTGGCAGATTCATACTTTCTGAATTTGTGTTGGTTTTTGCTTCCAAGAGCCAGTTTGAGAATGCTCAATGCCTTCATGTCAAGCCTTCTATCTGCTACCTCTGTAGTAGAGGTGGCTCTTCCATCTTCAGGTCTAGGAATCAAATCTTTAGGCGTAGCATTGGTTGTTCTCCTTTTGTCAACAGAGCCCAAGATCTTTTGAGCCTGATTGAACTTGTTTCCAAGCTCAAGAACCTCCCAGAGAACATAGTTGTCCACTTTGAGATATTGCTCAAAATTAAACTTCCAGATTTTAAAGTGATCAGGTTCAAGCATAGGGATTTTGAGGTTATGGTTTGAGGATCCTCAAATTTGGTTTTCTATGGTCGACATGATTATTTTAGGGTTTTTGAAAAATTAGGGTTTTGATGTTCTTCTGATAAAAAATTTCTCAACAATCTCTGATACCACTTGTTGATCTCAAACTTAGATCGAGTTAACTTTGTGTTATCGATATTGAATCAAGTATAATACGTAGAGAAACTTTGTGTTTATGACAATTAAAGAGTTATGCGGAATTAACACTTAGAATAAATAACAAAGCAAAACACAATGTAACCAAACTTTCACTTGTATTGATTAATCGATGCGTACAATGAAAGTGTAAAAACGTATATCAAACATAAACCTTAAGACCTCATTTTATAACATAAGGAGTCTTATACAATAAGCAAACTTGTCAACTATTCTATGAAGATATATCAAGATAACTATAGAAAATACAATATACAATACGTATCTTCCTAACATATCAAAACGTGTTGAATAAGTATTCTGGGATTTCTCTTGTCAGCGCTTAAATCTTTCTTGTCAACGTCCAATCTGTCAGCGCTTGATTTACTCTTGTTAGCATTTGAAATACCTTTGTCAGCGGCATAGTGATGTAGCTAATTTTATTCCCAAGAGATACCCGCGATGATAAGTGGGATATCTTATAAAGATACACGGAGTAACACGTGGTGCAAGTTTGTGGGGTGAATGATGTGGGTAGCGAAGACAACCAAAAATACGTAAGGGTGAGTAATCAGGTTGTTTATTAAATAATTTGGTACATGGTATTTCATTTTGAATGGAAGAAGAAGGGAGAAGGTTGAGTAAATACGCGGCCATGTTTAATGCCTCAACCCAAAAAGTAGGTGGAAGGTGGGCTTGGAAAAGAAGGGTGCGAATGACATTATTGATAGTGCGTATCATCCGTTCTGACTTTCTATTTTGTTGGGAGGTTTTCGGGAAAGAAAATCGAATTTCAATGCCATTTTTAGAAAATAAGTCAAGGAGATTGGTGTTGTCAAACTCACCACCATGGTCACACTGAAAAGCCGTAATGTCACACTTAAATTGATTATTTACATAAGAACGAAAGTGTATGAATTTTTGAAAGCTTCAGATTTATTACGTAGTGGATAAATCCACAGATAATGAGAATAATGGTCAAGAAATAATACATAATATTTAAAAACCACCAGAACTGGTGATAGGAGAAGTCCATATATCAGAGTGAACAATTTCGAAACAACGAGTAACAACGGAATCTGAACTAGAAAATGGAAGTCGCACATGTTTCGCAAGCTGACACGCGTGGCAAATATGACGAGTCTTTTCTGTATTGCAAGAATAAACTGACGAGAAACAAGTGAGTGTATCACTTCTTCCCCGGGATGCCCGAGGCTTGGTGCCACGTAGAAGGACTAACAGAAAGCAAAGCACGAGGCATAAGAGAAGGTTGGGTGACCGAATAGATATCTCCTGAACTATCACATCTAAGAAGCATATGACGGGTCAAGAAATCCTTTAACGAGAAACCAAAAGCATCAAACTCAACTGTACAATTATTATCCCTCGTAAATTGACGAACATAAATAAGATTTTTTATGATATTAGGAGTGATTAAAACATTGTGTAAGTATAAATGACGATTAAGGATAGGTAAGATGCTATGATCGGTGTTGGTAACGGGTATAGATTTATCATCGCCAACACAAACAGATGAATATAAACATTTATTATCAACAGTATTTAAATTACTTGTACGTGAATTAAGATGAGAGGATGCACCTATATCCATATTCTATGTCGGATCTAAAATAGTCAAGGCGTTAAATGCTCGAGGCAACCTATATCGAGTTGCGCCTAAAATGCCTCTCACTGTATTCAACATGATAGTGGATCGGATAAGGAAAAAATAATAATAATATATGAGCAGCCGTAGCCGCAGGAACTCAGAAAATAGCAAGGATGTTTTATTCCTTTTGACGTAGCACACCAACCAAAAACCAAGGAATAATATGCAGCCGCAAACCACAAAAACCAAGGAATAATATGCAGCCACAAGCCACAAAAACCAAGGAATAATATTTACTTCTTTTCTGACGTCAACTTATGAATAAAAAAGTAAGAGATAATATAAATAATGCCTTGATTTTTTCTTCTTGCTGTTTTTCCCTTTCTTCGTAATTCTTCCGTAATCTTTTTTTTATACTGCTGAAACAGAGAGGAGGAGATATGAAAGAAAACTAAGAAAGGAACTGTAATGCTCTTGATACCATATTGAATAGATAATTGGCTTGCATTATTTTTTAAACTTCATACAATATATAATCCTGTAGGATCATTCTAGAACCAAGTACTAATATGGGCTAAGCCTATTAACTTAATAATATAAGTTATTTCATTTTTTTTCCTATTAACTTAATAATATAAGTTATTTTATTTTTTTTCCTATACTTAGAGCATCTACAATAGGTAAAGTTGCAAAAGACTTTTCACTATTTCAAGAAGCTTTTTTAGAAAGTTTTTTGCATTGCAACACAAACTTTTTGTAAAGGCTTTTACAAAAGATTGGTAAGAAATAAGTCTCTGTCAAAAACCTTTCTCATTACTTGTGCTTGACATTGATGACATTAAATGTATCAAGTTTTTAAAGACTTGATTCATTGAGCATGCTCTTAGAGCATCTACAATTAGCAAAGTCATGTAAAGCTATTTCCTATTTTAAAAAGTCATTTTAATGTGTTTTTTGCATTGTGATAATAGCTTTTTGAAAAGCTTTTTATCAGTGATTTGATAAACCCCAAGTTATTCTTCAACGCTTTAGCACATTAAATAGTTGCTCATTAAATGTTTTAAATGCATCAAGTCTTAAAGACTTGATGCCATTGTGTATGCTCTTAGGTGTAGACCAATGCTACACATGGAGTAGGTTCACAAGTACTTAAAACAAACCGACTTATGTGATGATCTTCAGCGTCCAAGTAGTCATCAACGAAATTGCATTTCAAATATAACAAACTACTAGACAAAACTTAAAATCTATACCATACTAATATAATGCATTTGTAATGTGTATCCCACAAAACCTAATCCTGTACTTGGTGGTACAAACCTCCAAATATTAATTTTTTTGTGTGTGTGCTTTTGTACAATGTATGTTTATAGTCGTGAAAAGAGACATTTTTTCTCCTATTGCTTGCTATGAAATTATCATGTTTTTATTAGCTATAGTTGTTGAACGTAATTGGAATTTACCTTGATGCTAAATCTGTATTAATTCAATGATGAACTTGAGAAGGAGATTTATGTAAGCATTCTAAATGTTTTGAACTAGTTGGACATATTGTTGAATCTTAAATGATCACATTAATTGCCTTATGTGGCTTACAAGTATGACAGTAATCCAAGCTTTTATACGCCAGTCCTTAGCACAGTGAAATACAGAAATAGCCATTAAAAAAAGACTTGTGGATTGGTCGTTATAGTCCATTTCTAGGGTCATAACTTATGTAGAAACTAAAAAGGGGGGGGGGGGGGGGGTTAAATAGTTTCTTAAATTTACTTGTTAAAGGTTTGTTTTAAAAAATCCTTTTTTAAAAACTTAAGCTTGAGTATTTATGTGAAACCTTCTTATACACAATATGAACAAGGTATAGTGCAACTAAACTAATAATCACAAGTATAAAGAATAATGAATGTATAGTGCAACTAAACTAATAATCACAAGTATAGAGAATAATGAATGTAAAGAAATAAGGGAAGGAAATATCAAACCACACACCAAGGATTTATAGTGGTTCGGCAACGAAGCTCACTCCTCGTTCCTACTCCACTCCTCGAGTACTCCTTACTCGAGATTTCACTAATCAACAAGCTCCTTAAGGTGGAGAAACCGTACACAACGTCGCTTAACCAATTTCCGACTCTAAGCTAAAAGTCGAGCCCTAATCTTAGCTAGGACCAATCTACACCAATATACTTTGAGGAATAAGTATTAACCTTAATACATACACAACTGTTGATCCCAAACTTAGATCGATTAAGCTTTGTGTATACGAGATTAGATCAAGTAATACACGTAGAGAAACCTTTGCTTATGAATAAAGTAACTAAGTGTTATGCGGAATTAACACTTAATCTAAAACACAAAGATGTTAAACAAACTTTCACTTGTATTAGAATGAACGAACTTGATTACAATGAAAGAGGTTTAACTTGTGAAAACTTATGATAACTGATAATAAACTTTAACCTAAAAGATCTTCTTTTATAGAATAAGAAGTCTTGTACAATAAGCTACGAATCAACTATTCTAGGTAAAGATAATAATAGAAAATACAATGTCGAGCTTATCTTTACCATACACAAATAAAGAAACAAATAAACAAAATGATTCGTATGAAGATATATTCCATCAGTGCTAATCTTCAAGGCTGTCAGCGTTGACTTCTTCAAATGTCAACGCTTGGCTGTCAGCGTCCAATGTCATCCTATCAACGCTTGAATTCTTCTTATCAGCGTCTAGTGAACTGACCCATAATTTATTCCCAACAATCCTCCCCTAAACTTGATATCTATTCCAATGATCAAGTTTCTGAATAAAAACTTAAGGCTTAGGAGGAATCTTGCAAAAACTTCTTATGTTGGTGATAAACATATCTAATCAAGTCCTTGGCCACGTCACTAGTATAATCAATCTCCAAGGGTGTCTCCTTCATCTTCTCCAATACTTCTTTGGACAAGAAATAGTCAGCATCCACAAGTAGATACTCTGAAAACTTTGTAGAGCTCAAATGAAACACACCACAAGTAGAATAAAGCCTCCAATGAAGATTACTGAGATCATCTTCAAGATCCTTCCATATGGCAGGATCTGCTTCCTTTGGACCACACAAAGTCAAAAATGTGTTCCATAGTCTTATTCCATTTGCTGAAGTAGGTGCTTCAGCTGTATACTTGGCCTCTATCAATCTCCATAGATGCACCAAGTCTTCTCTGTCTATGCTTGCAAAGATAGAAATAATTGAAGTGAAAGTGTGTACCTCCTTTCCAAACCTGCCAATCTTCCAAAATCCACACTCATCTTCATCAAAACTTATGATTGGATTTCTGTCATCTAGAGGTACTACATTAACCAAATCTGAAGCTTCTAATGGAGAAAGCTTGAGATGCTTCCTTATGACAGATTCAGTTGGATAATACACATCCATATCTTTGGGAAATTGGAGAGGATCTCCTTTCTTCACTGGTCTTTGAGCAATCCTCATCTCCTTTTGAATCTGCATTTCCTCAGCAAGCTCTTGTTTCCTTTCTTCTGAAAGAAACTGGTAGACATTATTTTCTTGCACATTCCTCCAAATAGGATGTGCCCTATACTCTAGCTCCTCAAAAGATAAAGCCAGCAGCTTCTTGTATGTCCATCTAGGTTGATGGCATCTAAGCAACTTGTAATACAACTTCCTTCTATCTCTTTTAAGCCAAGTCTTGACCTCTTGTGCATTAAACCTCAAAATCACCTTTATATCATCTTGTACCCTGAGAAGAACTTCCAACCCCCAAATTTGATCTGACAAACTCATTCCTGGGTTGTCCATTACCTTGTCTTCCCAAGCATGGTACATTCTGGTGATTTCTGGAAGGTCCCAATCAATCTGATTCTTCAAATCACTCAATCTTTCCTTTGCTAACTCATCCCCATATTCAAGTCTTTCTGGATCTTCAATAATTTGAACACATGAATCTGAGCTATCTTCTTCTTTTTCATCACCACTCTCTTCCTCACTCTCAGAAGTGGCAACAAACGGTGATCTACCACTTCTCTTCAAATCTCTTTCCAAAAGTTGTGCAGCCAACTGTTCATCAAATGCAATTTGTGCTGCATCTTTCTTTGGAACCTCTTCTTCAACCAGAATCCCCTTACCCTTGTCTTTTGGATCAATAATAGGTAAGGTAGAAGAAGAAACCTGTATGGAAACATCTTTGATGATTGCTGATGACTGGAATACATCAACACCACCTGCAACTTTGTCAGCGTTCAAGTTACCTCTATCAGCGCCCCGATTACCTTTGTCAGCGCTGGATGTGTCAGCGTTCAAACCTGTATCAGCGCCCATTGTTGCTGTGAAAGATCCTTCCAAGTTCAATGGAGTTACCTTGGATGTATCAATAATTGGGTGCTTCTTCAAGTTGGTGAGTACTTCAGCAACATTTAAAGATTCACTAAATTGTGAACTCTTCTCACTGGCTGTATGAATCAGCTCATCCTCTTCATCCTCCCCTTTGGAAGATTCCTCCATTCTACTCCTGCTACTTGGATTCTCCAAAACAGTTACCCGCTCCCTCAATACTTGGAGTTCACGGCCCTGATTGTTGACAATTTGTACAAGGCTGACATTTTGCTTTTGCAAGCTAATGACAGCAGCCGTCAATTCAGTCAATGTCATAGGTTCCAATCTGCCCTCAGCTAGAATGGGGATTTGACCTCCCAAAATAGAATCATAGGACATGGATGAGGTCTTAATGATGTTGGGACTGTCTTGACCAGCATCTAAGCTTGTGTCAATAGCCCCAGCCTCATCCATGGCACCAGCCACACTTGTGGAGGTGGTTCTCTCTGCAACAAGGCTAGGACCACTAGAGGAGAACACTCCAGTAGTCCTTTGGCGTTTATTCAACCTAGATTGTAATGGGGTGGAAGATGAGGTAGATTGTGTGGGTGTTGGTTGGTTAAGGGGTGTTTGGGATTGTTCAGGGATGGCATCAGCGTTGAGATTGGCTGTGTCAGCGCCAACATTTAGAGTGTCAGCGTTGACATTGGGTTGGTCAACGTCCATGTGGCCAGGGGAAGGTAATGGTTCAAGGATAGGCTCAAGTTGAGGTGCAGGGTCTGGTTGTGGTTGAGCAGCCTGAATTACTTCAAGCATGGCTTGGGTAAGAGGGATAGATCTGTTTGTGGAGCTCATTTTGTCAAAAATGGTTTTCTTTTGCTTAGGGATCTCATAAAAAGTGTCATGATCCCTAGTACAATATTCTTGTAAATCAAACACCATTTGCAAAAATCTTGGGTAAGCCAAAGTCATTTTACTTCCCTTATTTTTACACATCCCTTCAAAAATCATTTTTGAAAAATTATACTTAAGCCCACGTGACATACAAACCAAAGCACTTGCAATGGACCTGTTTATTTCATTAAAAGCAGTACATTTTGGACTTAAGCATTGAAGAAGGACATGTATCAAATATTTCCAGTCAGAGGGAAATTCCTGCTTATGATATTTATTTAAAGATTTACCAGCAGGAATAGGATAACCCAATTCCCTAAGACCTTGTTCTATTGTTGCAACGGCAAGGGTAGTCACACCATCAGCGTCATCAAGACGCAAAGCTTGGCGAACCAAGGCTTCAGTGACCACCCATGGTCTTCCATGAACAGTAGATGTTAATGTGGTCACTCCATTAGCTGTTATGGAACTAACATTGTTCCAAAACTGTCTAATGTGTGCGACAGGGACTAATGGTTCATGAGAAAGTGCATACCTTAATGAGGATGCATTTAAAAATGCCACCATTTGTGAATACTGAGGGAACAAATCATTATCAGCAGTCAAGTAAGCTACCATATTATGTTGGCTCTTGAACTCCAATGTCAGATTGGTTGAGTTGAACTTTGGTGCCATGTTTAAAGCTGTTGAGGTTATGTGATATGGGAAAAATCTAGGAGAAAAATGTTAGACAAGAAAATATGAATACCCAGAACAAAAAGTTTAGCCAAATTTATAGGAGAGATGCATGATTTGGATTGGTAAAAAATGAGGCAGTTATATTCAAAGAATAATGATGAAAATATTGAATCAAATATAACTTATCTCATGCATTAATTAAAAGTAACAACTCCCCAAAATTACGGCCAAAGATTAGTCAAAAATAACAACTGGGTAGGGCCCACTAGGTGTCAACGGTCAAAAATAGCCCATCAACGCCCAACGGCTATATTTTCTTGTCAGCGTTTGCCTAAAGCCTTGTCAGCGTCACGATTGGACGTAACAGCGTTTGGAGAAAAACTTGTCAGCGTCTAAAAATAAAAATAAAAATATTTAAAAAGAAAAAGACCTTAACAAAGTAATTTATCCTAAGGGAAATATCTTGCAAGTTGATAATAATTACTGGGCGGCAAGCACTGTCCATTTATGCACACTTGCTTAAGCAAGATAGACACAAATGTCCTCTAGTGTCCCTTGCGAACCAAAATACTTACCAACAAAGTTATTTCATAAAATTCTTTGTAACTCCCAGGTAAACCCATAACAAAACTATTCCCAAGTCTCCCATCAGACCACAACCAATTCTAGGCCAAAAATGTCTTGGCAGCATGCATAGTTTGTCAACTTTGCATGCTACAG
This sequence comes from Glebionis coronaria, assembly GCA_025667525.1. NCBI lineage: Eukaryota > Viridiplantae > Streptophyta > Magnoliopsida > Asterales > Asteraceae > Glebionis > Glebionis coronaria. Next base: position 134,176,040 of record CM046874.1, on the reverse strand, counting down.
TGCCTCATGGTTTAGTAAAACTAACCCATACTCACCTGTGTACACAATCTAGAATTGTGATGAGAGTATTATAAGAATACCCAAAAGTCCTAAAGGTTCCTTAAACCTCCCCTTAAACTATGATACATGAGTTTCTCAAAATATATATGAACATTAAAAATTTATGTCAAGATAGGAATATAAATATTCCAACCATCATCCATAAACAAAAACATGTCCAAATAGCTCTTCAAAGATCCATAAGCAACTCTGTATCCAATGGCATAAAGCTACCACCACCTACACATTTAGATTGAAAACCACAAAACTAACATTTGTTGCTGACAGCGCCCCGACAACACTTGTCAGCGTTGAAGGAACTCTTGTCAGCGTTAGACAATAATATCTCTAACAACGGCAAAATAACACTTGACAGCGTTACATTTACCTTTGTCAGTGTTAGAAAAAGAAAGTGGAAAAATCTAAATCATCACAAAGACCAATAACAATGCATTATCCTGTACATACTTTTACAAAAAGGTTCCAAAACACATATTAAGTGAGATTAACCATTCCAATATTTGTTACCAAATATTGAAATCTTCCAGTATCAAAAGGTTTAGTTAATAAATCAGCCACATTATCTTCTGTGGCTACCCTATCTGGTTGTATTAAACCTTTCTCAAAGCAATCTCTTATAAAATGATGTCTAATTTCTATGTGTTTGGTTTTAGAATGATGTACAGGATTTTTAATAATGCATAAAGTACTGTTATTGTCTACAAAAATCTTGGTATGCATGAAATTATACCCATAATCCAACAGCTGGTTCTGAATCCATAAGACTTGTCCACAACAAGCAGCTGCTGCAACATATTCTGCTTCAGTTGTAGAGTTTGCCACCACTGTTTGTTTCTTGCATTGCCAAGATATTAATCTACTCCCAAGAAATTGACATCCACCAGTTGTGGATTTCCTATCAAACTTGTCACCACCATAGTCACTGTCTGAATATGCAATAAGCTCCAATGGAGAATCTTTTGGGTACCATAAGCCAAGATCTGGATAACATCTTAGGTACCTAAAAATTCTTTTCACAGCAAAAAGGTGACATTCTTTGGGAGTCACTTGATGGCGTGCACAAGCACACACAGCAAACATGATGTCAGGTCTTGAGGCTGTAAGATATATCAATGAACCAATCATTGATCTATAGTGCCTAACATCCACATCCTTTCCAGCTCCAATTTTTCCCCAAGGGTTTTCCCTATCCATAGGAGTGGAAGCACTCTTTTCATGTGGAAAAAAACCATATTTCTTCAAGATTTCAGCTACATATTTGTCTTGGGAGATGAAGATACCATCTTCTTTCTGCTGAACTTGTAAACCTAGAAAGAAGTTCATCTCACCCATTGCACTCATCTTGAATTTATCTGTCATAAGCTTGGAAAAGTCTTCACTCATCTTTGGATTTGTGGATCCAAAAATGATATCATCAACATAGACCTAGACAAGTAAGACATCCTTACCTTTCTTCTTGGTGAACAATGTCTGATCTATGGTGCCCCTTTTAAAACCATTTTCCACCAAGTAGGTGGACAATGTACCATACCATGCTCTTGGGGCCTGATGAAGTCCATACATAGCTTTCTTCACTCTATAAACCTTGTCTGGATTCTCAGGATCTTCAAAACCAGGAGGTTGCATAACGTATACCTCCTCAACAATTGTCCCATAGAGGAAAGCACTCTTCACATCCATTTGATAAACAGTGAAGTTCATACAAGAGGCATAAGCTAGGAAAATTCTTATAGCTTCAATTCTTGCAACAGGAGCAAATACCTCTTCATAATCTATTCCTTCCTCTTGTGTATATCCCTGAGCTACCAAACGTGCCTTATTTCTGACCACAATACCCCTTTCATCTTTCTTGTTCCTTAGAACCCATCTTGTCCCAATTGGTCTCACATATCTAGGACAATCAACCAGCTCCCAAACATCCTGTATAGCAAATTGGTGAAGCTCATCCTGCATTGCTTCCACCCAACTAGGTTCTTTGAGAGCATCAAAAATCTTCTTGGGTTCTTCTTGTGACAGAAAACATGCAAACAAACATGCTTGTACAAGAGGGGTATCAACCTTCTTGTGTATATTGGCAATAAATCCACCAAGATTTTGATGGGATCTTCTTGTCTGAACTGGAGCCATAACATCACCAATGATCTGAGATGAGGGGTGATCCTTATTTGTGGAAGTGAGAACTCCTCCTTCAAAAAGTCTGGTGTCCTCAACTTCACGCTCCATGTTGCCAATATCTTCTTCATCAGACTCTCTTTGATCAACAGGAATCTCTTCATGGACATTAGAAGGTCCACATTGTTCAAAATGTGAAGAGAAAAGATGTGCAAAGGTGTCATCAAAGTCTGAACCTTGTTTGTCAGCGCTTGGGCTAACAACACTTGAACTGTTGTTGTCAACGTCTGATCCATCAGCGTCTGAATTGCTCTTATCAGCGCTTGATTTCCCTTTGTCAGCGCCTGAAGAACCATGCATGTTTGTATTTGGTGGTATTTGGACACCACCATTATCTTTTCTAGCAGCAGCAGCAGCATAATACTCATCTGTCCATATAGGAAGTGTAACATATTCTTGTGTGGGAGATGACTCAACTGCTGGTGGTCCATCCTTCTTAGCAACCTGTATACCTGAAACATTACCAATTCTCTTTTCCAAAACACTTGAAGTTACCTTCACAATGTCTGGATCAGTAACAGGCATATAATTTAAAGCTCTAGATAAAGGTTCCAAGTCAAACAACCAATTTGGACCACTTTCAGGATCACTAGGTTTACTTTCTAAAAACCTAACATGTACTTTTTCAAGTATACGTTTTTCCTTTTTAATGTAAACCCTATATCCTTTGCTCTGCACTGAATAACCCATGAAGTATCCTTCATCACCTTTTGTATCAAATTTACCTAGGGCATCACTAGTTTCTAAAACAACTACATGACAACCAAAAGGCTTGAGAAAGCCAATATTTGGCTTCCTTCCCCAAAGTAACTCATAAGGTGTCTTATTATGTATTTTGTTGACCAATGCCCTATTTTGAACATAACAAGCTGTGTTAACAGCTTCAGCCCAAAAGGCTATAGGAAAGTGGGCATCAGCCAACATGGTTCTGGCTGCTTCAATTAGGGTTCTATTCTTCCTTTCAGCAACCCCCATTTTGCTGTGGGGTTCTAGCTATGCTAAACTGCCTAGTAATCCATTTCTTGGCACAAAAATCATCTAACAACTGATTTCTAAACTCACCCCCATTGTCACTTCTAATAATTTTGACCTCATTACCATTCTTCTTCTCAATCTGGGTAATGAAATTAATCAGACTTTGGGCAGTTTCACTTTTCTTGGCTAAAAAGAAAGTCCATGTAAACCTGGAAAAATCATCAGTGATGACAAAACAATATGATTTACCCTTCAAACTTTCTATATTAGTTGGACCAAAGAGGTCCATATGCAATAAGTGAAGTGGTTTAGAACTAGAGTGCACCTGTTTAGATTTGAATGAGACCTTGTGCTGCTTGCCCTTAAGACATGCAACACAAGAGTGGTCATTGTGGAAAGCCTTTTCAGGCAAACCATCAACTAAACCAAGCCTCACAAGTCTATTGATATTTTTAAAGTTTATGTGCCCTAATCTCCTGTGCCAAAGATTACTTTCATCAACTGAGGCTTTAGCATAAAAACATGACATCATTTTATTATTCATCTTAATTCCATTAAGATTCACATTATATATGTCTTTATGCCTTGGTGTTCTAAATTCTATGTATTTTTCCTCAGGGAGCTTGTAATCTTTGCTTAACACCAAGCACTCAGTATCTGTGAAAAGAACCTTATTTTTGTTATCACACACTTGTGATACACTAAACAAATTATAATCCAGTTCTTTTACCAGGAAGACATTCTCAAAACGTAGGTTATTGGTAATAAGGGTTCCTTTTCCTGTGATGGTGCCATAGCCCCCTCCAAAGTATACCTTATCACCATCTTGAATAGGAGTGAAGTTTGTCAGATAGTCTTCCTTTCCTGTCATGTGCCTTGAGCATCCACTATCCCAATATCCATAATCATTGATCTTCTTCTGAATGCCCTGCACATAAAGAAAACACATTAGTTTTCTTTGGGAACCCAAGCCTTGGAAGACTCGGATTCATTTGGTTGTTTAACAAGAACAGACTTGGTTCTCATAACAACCCCATTTTCATCCCTTTTTGAATGAAATTCCCAGTTAACCCCAACTGGTGTTGACATGGCCTTTGAAATATAATGAAACCTGTTGCATGTCATAGAAAGACCAGTAAAATTAGGGTTTTGGTATTGTTTTGGTCTCCATGTTAAGCTAGTAGAGGCTTTAGACCCATTTCCCTGTGGTTGCAAATACCTAGGTTTGGCAGTGTGTCTGTCAGCGCTGAAGTTGTTCTTGTCAGCGCCCCGATTGCCTTTATCAGCGTTAAACCTAGGGTTTGCTACAGGAACCCATTGCCTATTGGACCAAGTGTTTGACTTTTGGAAAGGTCTTAGGCCATGTGTGTTAGACCCTCTAGTAAAAAATGGGGCTGGTCTAACAACTTGTGAACTTTTGTTCACAAAGGTATTGGGTCTGACAGTGTTTGACCTATGTTGACTTTTGTCAGCGCTGAAATGGTTCCTATCAGCGTTGACATTGGAAGCGTTGACACATTTGTAAGCCAAATGTGAAAAGCTACCACATGAGTAACAAGCTTTTCTAGACATAGTCTTAGGTCTAGAAGCAAAGAAGCCTGTTCCATGGTTACTAACTTGGCTTTTTGGTAACCTAGTATTCCTATACATCTCTGCATACTTAACACTAGGTTTTCTAACAGTTTGTGGGCCAAGGTCAACAGCTTTGCCAGTGGTAGGGTGTGTGATTTTAATAGGTGTAGGATCATGGCTCGTGATTGGTGTGGGCTCATTTGGACTTTCACACAACAACCCTCCCTTAACAAACAAAGTGTGGTTAGCTTTCTTCCACTCATCTAGGTCAGTCAGTTTTTGTTTGTATTCTTCAACTGGGGAAGTCACTCTAGGTGGAGGAATGAATTCCTTCTCTTGGAGTTCTGGCAAGCCAGTCCAAGATAAGTCCTTTGATTGGACACCATAGAAATCCCCAGCTGGTGGTGGAACACCAGTATAATCTTTCATCCCAATCCCAATCATGTCCTTAGAGTCTCTTTGTTTACTAACACACTCTCCTAGGGATTGTGTGGCCTTATCAAATCTCTGGGTTTTAAGACTCACATTATCTTTATTTTTGTTAGCCTCTTCTAACTGAGCTATCAAATCAAGATTAACCCTGTTTGTGATATCTTGAATATCTTTACTTTGATGTAACTCATGATTTAAGATATTTATTTTATCCTTTAAATCAAACTCCATTTTCTTATACTCAGCTATTGTCTTTTCTGTTTGGGTAAGAGCAATTTGATAATTAGATACTTTGCATCTTTCAGCACTTGCCTCATCTAATAATTTTACTATCTCTTGATTTAGTTTTTCAGTATTTAAACGACAACCCTTAGAACAGAAAGCATCATCATATACCTCATTATCTGATGAAGAGGAGGAGTGTGCCATGAGAGCATATTCAACATGCTCTTCTTTAACTTCAGCAACCAAAGCTCTGTCCTCTTCCTCATCCTTAGCCATAAAGTTCCAGCTCCAGTCCCATCCTCCAACACCATCAATTTGTTGAACAGCAACCATGGCCTTGGGATCTTGGCTCTTAACCATTTGGCTTGAAGGCTTACCAGCATCAGATCTTCTTGGAGATCTACATTCCCTCATAAAGTGCCCCATCCGATGACAATTGTAGCACTCAACTTTGGATTTGTCAAATCCAGCAACATCCTTAGCATTAAAGGTCATCTTCTTCTTGAACCTTTTATTAAACCTGTTTGCTCTTAAACTTACAAGAGCCATCGTCCACTTGATGTCCATCTCTTCCAATTGCTCATCACTTATCTGCTCAAGATCTTCATATGTAATCCTTGAATCACTGGGCAAAGAAGCTATGAATGCACACACAGTATCTAGATCTAAACCAGCAGGTTTAATTCCATCAGCGCCAAAGTTGTGAGTGTCAGCGCTTGAGTATAAAGCGTTGACAGGATATGATCCAGCGCTGACAGACTGAGATCCAGTGACTGGATGTCCATAGGAGTTCATGGAATCAAATTGGCCTTCACTTTGTGAGAAGAAGGCCATATTGCTACTGGAAGATTTATTATCACTCTCCAAAAGCCATTCATTCTCCAACAGTCTTAGTTTGTTGAAGATGTCATCAAACCTGGAGGTCTTGTGGGTGTTATTGACAAGAATGGATCTTGTCTCAATCTTCCATACATCACCAAGGCTTTTGAGAAAAGTAGCATTCAAATCAGGGTCATCAATCTGTCTTCCCATGAAGGAAAGTTGACTTGTGATGTCAAGCAGTCTACTTCTCACACTGCTGAGATTCTCATTTGGTTGAGCCTTAAAGACAGCATACTCATGCATGAGTTGCTTCTTCTTTTCTTCTTTTGTGTCAGCATTGCCACCATGTGCTACTTCAAGAGCTTCCCAAAGCTCTTTTGCAGACTCAAAGCGTTTGTACTTGTGCTGATTTTCATGACCTAGGGCGTGTTTCATGATGTTCAAGATTTTCATGTCCACCCTTTTCTTGGCTATATCTTCAGCAGATACAGCTCTTCCATCTTCAGGCTTTTCCTTCTTATCAGCTTCAGGACAATTAGGAACAGCTATCCTTGTGGCAATAGCATTAGCAATCTTTTGCGCTTTGTCGAATGTGTTCCCATATTCAACAATCTCCCAAAGAGTGTAGTCATGAATAGATATATATTGCTCAAAATTAGACTTCCAAAGCTCGAAGTTCCTGGCATCAAACATGGGAATTTTGATACTAGGGTTTGTGGAGTTGTTTTGTAGCAAAGCAGGAGGCTGATTTGTGCCAGACATGATGTTTTTAGGGTTTTGAGAAATTTAGGGTTTTTAGGGTTTGGTGTTTTAGGGTTCTTGCGTTACTTAAAGATCAAAAGTTTCTCAACAAGCTCTGATACCACTTGTTGATCCCAAACTTAGATCGATTAAGCTTTGTGTATACGAGATTAGATCAAGTAATACACGTAGAGAAACCTTTGCTTATGAATAAAGTAACTAAGTGTTATGCGGAATTAACACTTAATCTAAAACACAAAGATGTTAAACAAACTTTCACTTGTATTAGAATGAACGAACTTGATTACAATGAAAGAGGTTTAACTTGTGAAAACTTATGATAACTGATAATAAACTTTAACCTAAAAGATCTTCTTTTATAGAATAAGAAGTCTTGTACAATAAGCTACGAATCAACTATTCTAGGTAAATATAATAATAGAAAATACAATGTCGAGCTTATCTTTACCATACACAAATAAAGAAACAAATAAACAAAATGATTCGTATGAAGATATATTCCATCAGTGCTAATCTTCAAGGCTGTCAGCGTTGACTTCTTCAAATGTCAACGCTTGGCTGTCAGCGTCCAATGTCATCCTATCAGCGCTTGAATTCTTCTTATCAGCGTCTAGTGAACTGACCCATAATTTATTCCCAACAACAACTTCCAAATAGACACAACTACTTGGATATTCACAATAATGACACAACAATGAATAAATAAGTTTGGATCTTTAATGGATCTTTGAGGTAGACACAACACTTCAAGAATGATAGTGTTCTTCTCTTTTCACTTTGAGAGGAAAAGATGAGAGGAGAAAGATTCACTTCTAAACAAGTAGTAATCAAACAAATGATCAAGGATTTGAGTGATTTAAGAAGTATGAAAGAATCTGGAAATGTATGTGTAAAAGAGGTGGATTGAAAGTATGAGAATGGTCCACTATTTATAAGAGAAACATCCAACGGCTATATCTGCCCACAGTTCGTTATTGGGGCCCGCGGTTCCTTATCGATAAGGAACCGCCATAGGCGCTAAGGAACCGCCAGCGTAGAGTCTGCTCCCTTTTGTCTTTTAGTGGATTGGTTCGAATCTGTGGATTAAAATATCCTGAAAGGATATTCTAAACCAAGATAGAATATGCCATTTTCAAATTTCAAATTTTCAAATAATTAATTTAATAAAACATTTTCTTAAAAAGAAAGTTTAATAATAAAACTTTGTCACACTTAATAAAAAGTGAGTTTTAAGAAAAGATTAAATCCTTGATCACTTAATTAGGATAATTACTTGTTTGTTCATACCTTAAGTGATAATGGTTGAAATGAAAAATACTTGAACTCACGAATTTGTTTTTTATTTTTTCGTAAATGCTTGTTTTTACATATTGTCGTAATCAAAACAAAGTGAGACCGAAAAATGCAAGTAACGTTTTTAGGCATCATTGCATTAACAATCTCCCCCTTTTTGATTCCGACAATCCATAAACTCAATCATCTAATAAAACAAGATTTTCGAAGACAAGTTTATCATTTCTCCCCCTTTGTCGAAGCAAAAAGGTTGCAAAAGTCTTTGAATAAGAAAAGAACCGGACTTTGCAAATGCTCCCCCTTGGTGCTTACTCCCCTTGCTTGGGGCACCAAGGAATCGATATATGGTGACAAGCTACATAGGGTTAGTAGTAGAGAAGAGACACCCAACAAGATATAGCAAAGATCACAAAAAAATAAGAAACAAAAGATCCAAGATAAGTCATGTTAAAAGAAAACATGATAAAAGATACAAGGAAATAAATCATAAAAAGATGTATGAGACACAAACATAAGCCAAAATAAAAAACATAAATCTAATCATAGTTAAGCTAGAACCCTAAGATTTGCTTGAACTAGATGTCTTGAAGACAAGCAACCAATGCTTAGATAAAAGACAAGGTAGTGGCGGAAGGAGGTGGTGGTGGCTTGGTAGAGATCTCATAGTTATAGTAAAGAGGAGGTTTGACTAAGAGACTCTTGATGTAATTCAACTCTTCATAGATGTGAGCCATAGCAAGATGTTGATATTGACAACATTTACAATATGTGTTGATCCCTTTGGTTGGATCTATATTCTGTTAAGAATTAGTATAATAGTTTGTAATCAAACTAAAACACTTTGAGCACTCTTACTAACACTAAATAAGTTATGTGGAATCTAACTTATAAAGCACAGAAGAACAGAATTACTTTTAACTATTCGATTCTCTTATTAATCGACTTGAATGAGGTACATGAAAGACATTGTAACTATGTTCCTTTTATAGAGTAAGGAACCCTAGAAACCTTAGAATATTCTATAAAGTTAACTATATCACAGACGATATATTATCAATATTCTAACTATTTAGGTATATCACATAAGATATACTCTAACTATAACTATGACATATCTTATACAAAGATATATTCGTCCTAATCATCATAGCAGTACTTACTTTATAAGTAGCAGTACTTACTATGTACCGCGTTAACACTAACGGTACTTACATAACACTAACAGTACTTGGAATATACTAACGGTACTTGACACTTAATAAATAATTCCCAACAATCCTCCCTTAAACAAGAAATGATAACTTGTTGTCTTCTTGTTTCTCTTGTACTGGATGTATTAAAAATACATGTCTTCAGTCTTTCCTTCATCCTTGGATTGAATTTGGTAATTTGTATTTGTATCCAACTGAATGTAGCCAAACACTTCAAATGTAGATCTTCTTCTGATAAGACAATCTTGAAACATCATGAGTATCATCTTTGTCTTCAAACTATGATCTTCTTGTGTCTTCTAAACATTCATTTATCTTTGCAGCATCAGTTATTGTCTTCTTGAGTTTAGTCCTTGAACTCTTAATCATAAACCTTTGTCTTGATTTGATGATGACAAAACCTTCTAAGTATTTTTTTTTAAATACTTCTTTGCCTGCAATCTTCATACCTGAAATAAAACAGTTAACAACAAACACCAATCTGTATTGGCTTCATGATTTTTAGCAACTCACCAGCTATCAACGGATTTGATAAATTCTTTACCAGTTAGTCGTACACTCTGGAATAGCCAATACTTTATTCACAAAGAATAAGGTGTAATGAAAACCTTACAATTTTTGGTAAATTGTCAACCATCAACAGATTTGATGAAGTCTTTACCTAGTACCGTTTGTCTAGGACTAGCCAACTCTTTGTCTCGAAATAAGGTGAGTTAGAACCATATAGTTTTTAGCAAACTATCAGCTTTCAACGGATTTGATAAGTCTTTACCACAAACCGTTTGCTTATGGACTAGCCAGTTCTTATGTGTGTTAGACATGGTGAACTGAGAACCATTTGTGAAGTGTGACTGAAAGTCAAACACTTAAGATTCTTTCTTAGCTTCTTCCTCATCTTTCAAATCCTTGATTTGTTGTTTAACCATTCTGATCAACTCCAAAGCATCAGTAGACTCTTATGTGACTTCTAATTGTTGTTCTAACATCCTTTCCAACAATTTTCTTTTGAAAGGGTAAGTTTTCTCTTGCAGCATATAGTATGTAACATCATCTACATCCAAAATATGCAATCCACATGACCTGTAATATCTCCAGTAACTAGGAACCTGATTCTCAAATTCCTTCAACATTTCTTGATCATAATTGTGTGGCTCATACATAAAGAGAAATTCCTAGTATAATAGTGATACTTCAGTTTTACCTGCACTCCCTTCTTAAACTAACCTTGAAAGATCTTGAATATCTTGTCGGTCAAGAATGTGAAGAATATCCTCCAAAAGTCTGAATACTCTTGTTGTGCCATCAGTTCTCTGAATTCCACGAGCTTCAAGTCCTTGATCTGTAGATTAAATCCACTAAGCAATGGATGCTCTCTTTCCAAAAATCTTTGTATCAATACATTGATCTTCAAATTTCACAATCTTCAAGTACTTCTTTAAGCTCTCATCATCATCACTATCCTCTGCTGCTGTTTTAGCTTTCTTAGCTTTCTTCTTTAGCTTTGTTGACCTTTTCCTTTTAACACCCTTGGAAATTCCCTCAAGTTCTGTTGAACCCTCTTCTAAGTTTGTATGTACCTTCTCCTCAGTATGTATTGTTGTATGTACTGTTGACTGTGTATGTACTGCTTGTACATTTTTAGTCTGAGCAATACCTTGAGTTTCAACTCTTGTATTCATTCTTTGAGCAGTCTCTTCCTCCTTTGAACTTACCTTCCCCTTTCTATTCTTCCTCACATAAGTGGTCTTGATAGGTGGAGATGTATTTGTAGGTTCAGAAGTACTTGGCTCAATTCTATGAGTACTACCAAATTGTCTTTGTTGTTGTAGATGTCTCTTAAATTCTTCAACAGCTTTTCTATCTGCTTCAGATCCAATCTCAACAAAATTCAATTCAGTCCTCTTACTTTGCTCATACAAAGTCTTGATTTCTTCAAAATTCTTCTTGACCAGTTGAATATGAGTAAATCCTTTAACTTTCTTTAGAAAGTTCATCATCTGATTTCTAATCTGCATAGTATTTGGAGGCTTAATCTTTTCTTTCCTTCTCTTTTCAGCAAAGAATCTGTAACACCCCCACAAATGCTATGCGCAGCGGAACTACAACATTGGGTGCTACACAGTATTCATTGCACACAAGATATATCAAACGACGCTAAAAAGTCGCCAACTTAAAACTTGAATTAAAAATTGTTAGATGATACATGTCCACGGTTTTTCCAACCCCACTTGGTACAACAAAGTTTAGCGTTTTCGGTCCCCATGAATCTCAACCCAAAAATTTCAGTTTTACAACAACATAACATTAAACTTAAAAATTGTTTAAGTAGAAAAAGGAGGAAAAACGAGCGGACTCCAAGCCATACACACAACATCCATCCCATGCATGCTCCATTCTACACTTCAGCGGTTACCTGAAACACATGCCAAAATTTTGGTCAACGAAAACGCTGAGTGGAATTCATAGGTTTTACAATCCATTTGAACGTATATAAAATAAAAACCATTCGTGATCATTTATAGACTTGTCGATCAAACAATCTATAATCAGGATACTGACAATTGTGTTTAAGCTCATGACACTAATCCGTTAACTCAATCACCCGCGTAATAAATACCGGCGTGATTCAGATGAAACCAGTGCCCCTTCTAAAGGCATCAGTTGCAATTATACCTTATTTCTCATACAAAATAATCTACCGCAGAACTTACTCAACGTACAGCTTCTCGGCTAGCATTGGGTCGTTAGCCCCGTAGTACTACAAATTGCATAAGCGGCTATTTCCCCCTACTCGAGGGCAGGACAATAGTTAATAGTTCATGAATTTAGGGACTTTTGCAACTTTGGTACTCAACACAATTTCTAAGGCAACTTTCAGGTCTAACAATCATTCATGATATACGTTCCTTTTAAAAACTAGCATGCATTTCCCTCGCGGGTAAAACAACTTGAAATAAATATAAGCGAGGCTATAAATTCACACCTTATATCTTAAGTAGTCGGTAGTTCGAGGGATGATCACTGACGACGAAACGGATGCCCGGGTAAATCAACACCTATCACAAATAACGCGTAATGAGTAATCTCATTTTAAATACCTTACGGTACTGTATAAAATACATATATACTAGTCACTTAGGACAAGTATAACTCACGCCAAAAACAAAACAACAAGCATCACTCATTTTATACCATTCGTTCTCATTACTTACGTTGTCCATTTTTACTCATTCTCGCCGGTACTTGACTAAAGTACGGGCTGTTTTACCATATTTAACCACACTTATAAAAATTGACAAAATTCTCAAAAATCCTATAAGACCTGTAGATGACATGTTTTTAAGCCCAATAAAAGTTTTTACTTTTACGACCCGTTACGCAACTCTTTTCCAAATCTACATTTTACGGGCTGAATTTGCACTTCGACCAATTTTGACCTCTTTGACCTATATGAAAAGTACCTTTGACTTCTTTGACTCCTAAGTCAACATATAGACCCATTTATACAGGTTTGGGACCAAATTTTGACCCTTGACCATTTACCAATTCATACTTGTGACCCTCGGGATTTGACTAAAACTTTACATAAATCCGGATTATGAAAGTCCTCGTCTCCCGGTACTCGATCTTTAAAACCTCATAACTTTTAGCTCGTTTTGAGTCACGGGCTCTACCTTATACCAAATTAAAGACAAGAAGACCCTCTATAACTACATTTTGTTTTCAAAACCTGGAAGAAAAATCATTTTTATGAAATGGACCTAAAGTTTCTGCCTAAAAATGACCATACCAAAAACACACTTAGACTCGATTCCAAACCTTCTAACCACCTCTAGGCAACATCCTAAGCCTCCCTAAACATATCCAAACACCCATAATCAGTCCTACCCCTATTGATCAACCAAACTCAAAATCCTAATCATCTAAAAATGAACATGCAATCACTAACACCTATGTATAACATCACTAAACACATAACCAAACACTAGGATAAGCTCAAAATTCAACAACCACCATGGCTCCCCAAACACCCCTTGTGCCGTGGGGTTTGGGTGACCCAATCACCACAACCAAATTGATTTTTGTGGGTTTTCTTGGTGTTTATGCTTCCATTACTCATAAATTAAACATGCATTACAACATTTAGCCACAAAAACGAATTTGGATCATCATAAAAAAAATTTTGGAAAATTTATGTTAGTGCATGTGGGATTTGAGCACATAGAAATGTAGGGAATGACCAAATTAGATGTGCTAACCTTAGTTTTTATGAAAATCAAGTGAAAAAAAGTTTTTGGTGGATTTCTTGGTGGGTTGGGGTTAGCCGTCGGCTATGGGGGCAAAGAGAGGGAGTGTTTGATTATTTTTGGTGAAAATTTCTATGTGTTTGTGTTTGTGTCACTTTTGGCCTTTTTGGTGGATTGGGAGGGACCTATTTGCAATATTTGGTTTCTTTTGGCCTTAAGTTGAAAACGTCCTCAAAACTTTGCGGGTTCGACTCATTTGTCAATTTTGAAAATTTTACGGGAGTCGGAAATCATCCCGAACACTCCAAAATATTTTTGGGATACTTTAAATGTACTCGGAAGGCTATAAAACTCAACCGACTCAACTTAACACGAATCGTAAGTAAAATTCTCGAAAAATTACATTATCGATAACTCGTCAATAATTATAGAAATTTGGGCATCCATCGGTATCGTAGTCGTTATCGGTTCTTCTTAAATCGTCAATCGTTAAATTACGACCGTAAACGTCGGTTTCAACTTAAACCGTCAAATATATAGCAAACGAAATTTCTTAAAAATTTCAAAAATATACGTAAAATAGGATTAATAAATGACGTTGGGCTCGGGATATCATATCCACAAGTGAGCCACAACTCAAGAGAGATGCTCACACTGAACAGCTCTTGAGACAATAACTTAGCATCATACGGCACTTTCACGGGTGTTACATCCTTCCCCCCTTAATGGAGCGACGTCCCGGCGCTCTCCGGTTCTTATACTCGCATTTTGTACTACTAGGAAGATAAAGGTACTTCTTCCTAAAGAGGTCTTCATGTTCTGTTCTGGACTTCGGTTCACGTCTGGTGTTCCATCACACCTTCACCATGAGTATTATACCCTGCTTCAATCTCTTAACATCTCGAACCTTGATCTCCACTTCAATTTCTCAAACCCTTCCTTCGGTTATTGACACGTCTCTTCTCACAGCTTCTCGCGGTCAACAAGTGATTCTCAATCTACACCATCTCCTCCGGAGTCTCTCAAATCATTTCAGGTCCATTCAACTGACTTTTTCCTACTTCATTTCATCCAACTCGCGGTCTATATTTTCATCAACATAATTCTTCAAATGTCGCAGCTTCCAAGCTAACATAGTAAATGTCGTCGTACAAAGGTACTACCATCGGCAATGGTCGATCTCAACAACTACCAAAATCAATCACACACGCTCGGAGCACGTCTTCCCACGTTCGAATCATCCTTTCACTTGGTTCGTTGTCTCATACAAACAATTAATCATCAAGAAAATCACACGGGTCGCACATAATCCCATCGGAAAACGTTCAAAATATAAAAGACGAAGTAATTAACACTAGTCATACAAAATCATCTTATCGCAATATTACGTACATACAACCCTAGCTCGTCAAAACGAATTCATCGATACGCTAATCATTCGACATATACATAACTATCTCGAAAACGTCACAATCCAACCAAATACAAAATCCATTATGAAACACATACCACCAAATTACAACATGTTTGCAACATAGCCAAACCATGCCAAACCAATCAGTTCAATCAGTTAACCCACGCTTGCTAATCAGCCAAGCCAAGATAAAACAAGAATATTGACATAATTCTCGGATGGGTCCAGTCAAAAGAAAATTACAAGTTACAGAAGGTTCAAGAGCTTGCTAGCTATGGATGCATATCCAAAAAGAAATAAAATACTTACGTGTCATCGTGGGGTGCTCACACACGGATCCATATCCAAAAGATACTACAAGAACACCATCTTACTTCCGACCCAATCGTGGTCAAAATCTTAATAAATATCATCGTTCACAATAAAAAAAATACATTACATGGCACGTGTTCTCCATGATCGGACTTCATTGGACAATGTCGTCTCAAGTTCTCACAACTTACGATCACTCGACCAGATTACTTACCACACAAATGCATAAAAGGCAAGGGTTTACCACAAAAACATCAACTAGGGATATCTATCGTTTAACCATCGATAATCAAGGATGGTTGAGTCAAGCAAAGAGGATTCCTCACTTAAATAAACGAAAACGACAATGGAATTGTCTTCCAATTACTGACGCACAGTTTGTAAACTTCGACAATTTATCGTGTGTCATAAAACATATCAAAGGAACAAGAAAGAAAATATATAAGGTACGATACATTTGATGTAGGAGAAGTCTTCGTTATTTCCCTTAGAGTTATTCGAACTCTGATTTCCTCTACTTCGGCATTTTTCCATCTTTATTAAAAACTCTTCTCCCGGTGACGATACGAGCCCCTTTGGTATTACATCAACGCCCTAGCGATTCCGATGAAATTCGCACGTTACACACCACTCATAAAAACATTTTCCAAAATTACTCGGTCGCAGTGACTTACTAAGTCAACGCCAAACAGAAGAAAAGATTTCAACGAACACAAGAAAATTCAATAATTTTCTTTAAAAATCAAAGAAAATACGATTACTTGCATAAGGATCCACCATTTTTAAAACGTCCTCTTCCAAACATTTATCAAAAACACTACCGGTTTTTAAAGACGACCAATTTATTTGAAACTACATCGCCCTTCCAAAACTATGCATAACTAGCTAGATTATGCATACTTGAGGATCAAGCAACAACAACCAACAAAACAGGACTCTTCCCGAATTATGCCTAGTTAGCTAAGCTGTGCATAATTGAGGATCGAGTGACAACACAAACATTATTATTACATACCAAACACGACTATGGAAGTTTTCGACCTAATCTTCAAAATAATTAAACCATTTGAAATGAAATTTGAAATGGGAAAATATTGTTACCACCGGTTTAAGAAACACATCCAACATTTTTCGTTCACTTTGGAAACATACCTTTTGCTTTGCCTTTTTATGAGAAAATAAATAAATAATTAAATAAATAAATCGTCACCATTTGCATTTAGTTCACCAAAACATTTGACACACTCATACCTATTTTCACAATGGACTATTCACAAAATAACGGTAAGGTGGTTCATGATTAAAGATCATTGCAAGCACAACAAGTAATAAAATTAAGATCAATGAGATCGAACGAGGTAAACGAGCAATATAATTGCCAACAGAAATTAACTACATTAGAAATGAAAATACTTCAAATATATGACGAAAGTCTCAGGATAATAACAGCGATCTACGAATACATAGAGTAAATATTTAAATATCAACACAAGCGTCAAAAATAAAACAACGATCATAATTCCCATCGTCTCGAGTTGCACACACATTCCACCAAGGGTATACGGGGAGAGGAAATAATCACTTGGTCGAATAAAATCAATTTTACCAGGAAGATCGAGTTCTTTCACCTCTACAATTTGGTAAAGCGGCTTCGCCTCCTCGCTTGTTCAATATAAATAAACAACCACTCTAATGAAGATTTATAGCATCATACAAGTAAATACAGAATTTTTAGGTTCCATTAGCCGAAAGAAGAAAGTTACGGCGTCCATGATCATGACAAAATACACCGGGTGACATACCCTCATCATCAAGTACTAGCGATGTAGCGACACAAAAATAAATATAATAATAATGGTTTCATACCATAGACAATATTAAAATGAACAATCACATGACGACTCATGTTTAGATACAGACTCACAAAATCAAAGAAGGGATGTCGGACGATCGAACCATCGTGACTCAAAACATTATATATACATCTTTATTAAATAATATACAAGTAGGAGTGTGTTGTGTAATCCAGTTGCGTATAATAATTAGTGTTACCTTATACATTGTAAAACCGAACATTTACACATTTTTAATTTGTGTTACATCATTAAAGAATTTATACCTTTCATTTCTCAATCTATACAAAGTTTTCATTTCTGGAAAAATTTCAATCTCTCGGAAATTATTAACATTAGTAGACGCGGTGACTCGGTTATCATAATTGACAAATCATTAGGTTTGAAAATCTCCATACTTGTGTCAAAACCTCATTAATGTTCATATCTTAAGTACCAAAAACATACGTAGTAAGAATTTCCCAAGTTTTACGTTTTTACTATTACGACTTATATTATCACATATATACACATATCCAACACGACTCAACCTAGTTCCATTAACTCTTAAAAATTTAACCTTTGACTTTTATTACACACATGTTTTCCCCAAAACTGTTTTGTTAAATCATATTCGCGTAATTCGACTCAAATGATAAAGAGGTTTCACGTGGTATTATCTCGGATACTTACTGATTTTAGTCGAGACTTAAATCTCAATAATAATAATATAATAAACAATCAAAATGCTTATCTCAATAATTTTAAAATATATAAAATTCAACTTTTAATCCTTAGCCCATTGTCAAATGATTTTTAAAATTAACACATCTCGTCGCGGAATAAAACAAAAGATTTTTCAAACGATTTTAAACAAGCCTCATCAATTTACACATATTGATTCTCTATAACGACAATTAAACAAACAAATGATTTCCAATGACGTTCCATCAATGTTTAAAATTTTATTTCAAGCATTATAATTTCATACTTAAAGTGTATATTCCGATTTTATCCCAGTTTATTTACTACAACGAGTGACGAGTTCCAGTTTACACCAATGCATACGTATACATAACCTTATGTTTAAAATAAACCAATTTTTACAAAGTTTCTACCTCCAAAATATATGACCAATTTCTACTCTATATTACAAATTATGCCAAAAGTTTGCTACATTGACCCGAAAATTAATTCATACTAAATCCAAGTTATATACACTCGACAGTCATATCGCAAATTTTATTATAAAACTCCTTTGTCGCACTAATTTAAACAAATTATTAACAAGTCCATCACAATCTTTTAGTATCAAATTTTAATATATGAAAACAAGGATTTTACGAGTAATAATAATTACTTATTACGATTTACCAACCAAGGTTGAAGGAAAATAATTTCACAATGTCCATTTATTCTCTACACGAATTTTACTTGTTACAAAACACATCATACGTCATTTTTATCCGAAAGTTTCATTCACCAAATATTAAATATATAAAACACTTTATGTTTAAATCATTCAATCAACAAAGTTCGATGCTTACTTAACTTGCACAAATGCCGGACCTCGTCATGTAAAATATTTACTTCAAAATAATGAAACAACAAAACAAAATGAAATAAATGGAACGAGAATACGTATGTCAACTAAATGTTGTTATCGGCCTCGGATGAGTCTCGAAATCATACTTCCGCAAAATTAACACAAAAACCAACCAAATTCCAAGTTATCGCGCTTGTTCACAACGCTAGTCTATTTTTAAAACACATCTTTAAAATTCAAGTAGAACAGTAAACAACGATTAACTGGCAACACGCCTCAACCACGTTTCATAATATACACACATGATTCGCCGCCCCAATGTACGCATCATCGATTATACTTCGTCTATGTTATAGTTACGTGAACTAACATATCAAACCCATTAGGAATAAAGGAAATAAAGTAATACGTAAGTAAATTACGTTTCAAAAGAAAATGTCCAAAATGACACATCACGGTGCGATAACGACAATCGAGATCGACCTAGTCGATATAAAATATGTTACGAAGCATCATTTACGTATCTAGAGTATCAAACGAGGTTCATATTCGGTTATTCGAACAATAAATTAATTATCATGATTGATAATTTGCGGTGAGGCCGAATTCTCAACAAAACCGCATTATAACTTGTACGATAATCACTCAAGGACCATTGCTTCACGTGCAATGCCTTTAAACACCATAGTATATACATACTTTTACATAAAAATCATTCCTACATACACGTAGGATTACAACGCGATGTTGCCATGTAATGCAATGTAGCCCGTTATGCCAATTACATGCAACATATACGATAATCTTTACAGGAATTTGCAAATTACGATGATAAGTACTCAACGTACAAAACAATATATCTCAATATATATCTCAAAGTATTTACTTACTAAATACTTAGGGAATTCATATCAATTTCGAGGGATACATCTAAAATATAAAGCAATGCTAAAGAATTCTTACCGGAGCCATGCAGGATAGTTGTGTGTGCTTGGACCATTTCTTACGACACCAAAAGTTATAGTTTAGGATTTTCAAAAACGACTTAGTTCTCTATAACTCATGGCTCTGATTACCAATCTGTAACACCCCCACAAATGCTATGCGCAGCGGAACTACAACATTGGGTGCTACACAGTATTCATTGCACACAAGATATATCAAACGACGCTAAAAAGTCGCCAACTTAAAACTTGAATTAAAAATTGTTAGATGATACATGTCCACGGTTTTTCCAACCCCACTTGGTACAACAAAGTTTAGCGTTTTCGGTCCCCATGAATCTCAACCCAAAAATTTCAGTTTTACAACAACATAACATTAAACTTAAAAATTGTTTAAGTAGAAAAAGGAGGAAAAACGAGCGGACTCCAAGCCATACACACAACATCCATCCCATGCATGCTCCATTCTACACTTCAGCGGTTACCTGAAACACATGCCAAAATTTTGGTCAACGAAAACGTTGAGTGGAATTCATAGGTTTTACAATCCATTTGAACGTATATAAAATAAAAACCATTCGTGATCATTTATAGACTTGTCGATCAAACAATCTATAATCAGGATACTGACAATTGTGTTTAAGCTCATGACACTAATCCGTTAACTCAATCACCCGCGTAATAAATACCGGCGTGATTCAGATGAAACCAGTGCCCCTTCTAAAGGCATCAGTTGCAATTATACCTTATTTCTCATACAAAATAATCTACCGCAGAACTTACTCAACGTACAGCTTCTCGGCTAGCATTGGGTCGTTAGCCCCGTAGTACTACAAATTGCATAAGCGGCTATTTCCCCCTACTCGAGGGCAGGACAATAGTTAATAGTTCATGAATTTAGGGACTTTTGCAACTTTGGTACTCAACACAATTTCTAAGGCAACTTTCGGGTCTAACAATCATTCATGATATACGTTCCTTTTAAAAACTAGCATGCATTTCCCTCGCGGGTAAAACAATTTGAAATAAATATAAGCGAGGCTATAAATTCACACCTTATATCTTAAGTAGTCGGTAGTTCGAGGGATGATCACTGACGACGAAACGGATGCCCGGGTAAATCAACACCTATCACAAATAACGCGTAATGAGTAATCTCATTTTAAATACCTTACGGTACTGTATAAAATACATATATACTAGTCACTTAGGACAAGTATAACTCACGCCAAAAACAAAACAACAAGCATCACTCATTTTATACCATTCGTTCTCATTACTTACGTTGTCCATTTTTACTCATTCTCGCCGGTACTTGACTAAAGTACGGGCTGTTTTACCATATTTAACCACACTTATAAAAATTGACAAAATTCTAAAAAATCCTATAAGACCTGTAGATGACATGTTTTTAAGCCCAATAAAAGTTTTTACTTTTACGACCCGTTACGCAACTCTTTTCCAAATCTACATTTTACGGGCTGAATTTGCACTTCGACCAATTTTGACCTCTTTGACCTATATGAAAAGTACCTTTGACTTCTTTGACTCCTAAGTCAACATATAGAACCATTTATACAGGTTTGGGACCAAATTTTGACCCTTGACCATTTACCAATTCATACTTGTGACCCTCGGGATTTGACTAAAACTTTACATAAATCCGGATTATGAAAGTCCTCGTCTCCCGGTACTCGATCTTTAAAACCTCATAACTTTTAGCTCGTTTTGAGTCACGGGCTCTACCTTATACCAAATTAAAGACAAGAAGACCCTCTATAACTACATTTTGTTTTCAAAACCTGGAAGAAAAATCATTTTTATGAAATGGACCTAAAGTTTCTGCCTAAAAATGACCATACCAAAAACACACTTAGACTCGATTCCAAACCTTCTAACCACCTCTAGGCAACATCCTAAGCCTCCCTAAACATATCCAAACACCCATAATCAGTCCTACCCCTATTGATCAACCAAACTCAAAATCCTAATCATCTAAAAATGAACATGCAATCACTAACACCTATGTATAACATCACTAAACACATAACCAAACACTAGGATAAGCTCAAAATTCAACAACCACCATGGCTCCCCAAACACCCCTTGTGCCGTGGGGTTTGGGTGACCCAATCACCACAACCAAATTGATTTTGGTGGGTTTTCTTGGTGTTTATGCTTCCATTACTCATAAATTAAACATGCATTACAACATTTAGCCACAAAAACGAATTTGGATCATCATAAAAATTTTTTTGGAAAATTTATGTTAGTGCATGTGGGATTTGAGCACATAGAAATGTAGGGAATGACCAAATTAGATGTGGTCTAACCTTAGTTTTTATGAAAATCAAGTGAAAAAAAGTTTTTGGTGGATTTCTTGGTGGGTTGGGGTTAGCCGTCGGCTATGGGGGCAAAGAGAGGGAGTGTTTGATTATTTTTGGTGAAAATTTCTATGTGTTTGTGTTTGTGTCACTTTTGGCCTTTTTGGTGGATTGGGAGGGACCTATTTGCAATATTTGGTTTCTTTTGGCCTTAAGTTGAAAACGTCCTCAAAACTTTGCGGGTTCGACTCATTTGTCAATTTTGAAACTTTTACGGGAGTCGGAAATCATCCCGAACACTCCAAAATATTTTTGGGATACTTTAAATGTACTCGGAAGGCTATAAAACTCACCCGACTCAACTTAACACGAATCGTAAGTAAAATTCTCGAAAAATTACATTATCGATAACTCGTCAATAATTATAGAAATTTGGGCATCCATCGGTATCGTAGTCGTTATCGGTTCTTCTTAAATCGTCAATCGTTAAATTACGACCGTAAACGTCGGTTTCAACTTAAACCGTCAAATATATAGAAAACGAAATTTCTTAAAAATTTCAAAAATATACGTAAAATAGGATTAATAAATGACGTTGGGCTCGGGATATCATATCCACAAGTGAGCCACAACTCAAGAGAGATGCTCACACTGAACAGCTCTTGAGACAATAACTTAGCATCATACGGCACTTTCACGGGTGTTACAGAATCTTTGTTGCTCCCTTACCAAATCATCAATCAATTTTGATTTCTCTTCTTCATCATATGCATCTCTCTCTTCAGCTATCAATGAGTCTGCAAGAATCTCACTTGCATGTATTTCAGCTTGAATCCTGTCATACTCTTGTATGCTCCATTCTTGATGTATTCTTTTAGCTTCTAGCAAATCCTGCTTTGCTGCAAGTTCTTCCTGCAATTCATTTTCACGAATTTGTGCTTGCATTCTATAAGCAAATTCCTCATCATGGTCTATTTTATTAAATCTGTACATGACTTTGTTTATATCATCATCTGAATCACTTTTATCTTCAGATTCTGATAATAATTGCTTCTTCCCCTTATCCTTTGGATTAATCTTAGGTAGCTTCTTCTTCAGCTTGGTAGATGTTTCTTCATTAGCTTACTATTGAATGACTATACCTTTAGTAGGGTGTGAAGCTTGAACTTTCTTACCTTGAATTTGATCCTTTTTGGCAAGAACTTCTTGTTGTGTCTTTTTCTCTACTTCTGCTTGTTTAGTCTTTGCAACTAAATTCTTCTTTCTTAAATCAAGCAGCAATTGGGCTAAAGTCTCATCTTCTCCAAAAGGAGTTTGACTTTCTAGTGAAGGATGATCACCAGCGGTACCTGCAATCGGCTTAGTTGGCTTAGCAGTACTTGGGTCTTCAACAATGTCAGCAGTACTTGCAATCAGCTTAGTTGGCTTAGTAGTACTTGGATCTTCAACAATGTTGACTTCACCAGTATTAGACACACTTGTTTCTTCAATCACTTGTGTATCCCCAGATACTCTTTCTTCTATAAAAGCCATCATATCAACTTGCACCTCTTCAATCTTGTCTGATTCATTGCTCATTCTTGATCTAGACAGTACTTGCAAAGTCTGTTTCCTTTCAAACCATACTTGTCTTTGTGGTGATGGAGTTGAATATATAGGAAACTGAATAGTAATTTCCTCCAACTTCTCATAGAAAGCACTCCAATTAGCTTGAAGTGGTGATTGAGTTGATGGTTCTAGCTGAGTTGCCAATGTTTCTTCAACTTGTGGCTCCTCTGGCTGATTTACCAACATTTCTTGAACTTGTGGTTCCTATGGCTGAGTCACCAACATTTCTTGAACTTGTGGTTCCTCTGGAGTAGGTTGTGGTTCTTGCTGTTGAATCTCCATATCTGAAGGTCCATCCACACCAGTCTCTAAACTTGTTCCATCTTTATAAGTCCCCATGACATCTTCATCCAATTCAAAATTGATGTCATTTCCAGAGATCCTTGTCTGATTATCAGAAGAAGGTGGTTGTTCTTCATTATTCCTCCCCTGTTTGTTTGCATTCAGTTGCCTTTTCTTGTGGTTCATGAATCTTTGCTTCTTGATTGCAGATTTCTGAACAGATCTATATTGCCTCATCCAAGGTGACACTTTGTTCCTTAACTTGAGTAGGCTAGCTTCCAATTCAGCAATTCTCTTGTCTTGAACAAGTTTTTCTTTTTGCAATACCTGTACCTGTTGGGACAAACTTGTACACAAAGCAGTTAAATTTGCAACATCCACCACCTCTGGTGCTTGTGCTTGTGGTGAACCACTAGCAGCAATAGAAGCAGCAGGTGTGTTGGATCATCTCATCAGTGTTTGGTGGAACACCAACATTGTGAGAAGAAGATTGTAAATCTTTTAGGGAATGGGAACTCTAGTGAGAAGGAGTTTGCTGAGAAGCACTGGCATTGCTAGGTTCCTCACCTTCTTGATTGGCAGGTTGGGCTAACATATGAGCAAACAATGGTGTTAATGTTCCTATAAAGGCATTGCCTTGTTTGGTCAAGAAAGAGAAAGTTCTCTTTGTTAATGAAGGAACATCCCATGTATCAGTTAACTCTGGTAGGTTAGGTTTTGGTCACTAACTAAAGTCTGAATGAATCTAGGATACATTAAAAACTTCTTAGTCCCTTCCAAATTCTTAGTCATGCCTTAAAAAATTAATTTTAAAAAATTAAAAACCCTGTTATTTGCTAGACAAATACCAGCTGATGCCAATGCAGCAGGTATTTGATCAAAAGATGTACTTTTTGAACTTAAACAGTGAATAATAGCATGAAAAAGCAATTTCCATTGAGGTGAAAATAAAGCTTTAAAGAAAGTAAGACTTTCCCTACCACCTCCATAGCCCATGGCTGCAAGGCCATCATGAATCTATGTATTATTAAGCATACTAAGTCTATTTTCGTCATTTAATCTCAAACTTGCTCGTATCAGTACCTCAGTGACATATATCTTTCTATGATTCACCCTAGCCTTAATTCAAGGTTGACCAAAACGAGTACCTAATGCAGCAGTATCCAAAAATTGTTCAACAATGGGTATAGAGACAACTGGACTTACAGTGATTGCAAAGCGAACATAACTTCGAGATAGGAAACCAAGTATCTCATGGAAACCAAGAGAGTCATCATTCGTAGCAAGATTCACAACCAAATTATTCTTAGAGATTACTTGTAAAGCAGCCTTTAGTATTTTTTATGATCGAAAGATTAGAGAGAAGGTTATACAATTAAGAAATAAAAATAAAAGATTAGGTGAATCAATTGTGTAATTAGGGTAAGTATTTAAGTAAATAACAAACCCAAGCGCGAAGAAACCGCCAAATTTACAAAAGAGACCCTTAACGGTACAACGGACATGTAGCGGTACATGGAACATAAGTGGTACTTGGTTTTGTGCTAGCGGTACTTGGAGTGACAATGGTACCTCACAATTTTAACCAGTTCATGCTTTCCACTAGACATGTAACCTCTTATTTTTTCTATAAACCTGTAATAAAATCAAAAACACAAAACATAGACCATACAATAAAAATTATAAAAATTTGTACAGCCATTACCTCCCCTCAACATATGCAGCATGTTATTGGTTGAGCATACCAATGTGTGTCACCAAGAATTCGAATCTCTTTGCATCAAATGCCCTGGTCAACAAATCAGCTACATTGTTGTTTGTATGAATCTTCAAGACTTGAATAAGCTTTTTGTCATAAGCATCTCTTATAAATTGATGTCTTATTTCAATATGCTTAGTCTTGGAGTGAAATACTGGATTCTTGACAATGCATATAGTACTTTCATTATCAATGTAAATCTTGGTGTTCATGAAGTTAAACCCATAGTCCAACAATTGGTTTTGAATCCAAAGCACTTGTCCACAGCAATGAGCAGCAGCTACATATTCAGCTTCAGTTGTAGAAGTAGCAACAATGGTTTGCTTCTTACACTGCCATGATATGAGTCTTCTGCCTAGGAATTGACAACCTCCTGTTGTGGATTTCCTATCATGATTTGCTCCAGCATAATCACTATTTGAGTAAGCTTCCAATTCAAAGGTGGAATCTCTAGGATACCATAATCCTAAATTGGGTTGACTTTTTAGATATTTAAAAATCTTCTTCACAGCATGTAGATGTGACACCTTTGGATGAACTTGGAACCTTGAACATGCACACACAGCAAACATTATATCTTGTCTTGAAGCAGTAAGATACATCAATGATCTAATCATTGACCTGTATAGATGAATGTCAACATCTTCTCCATGTTCATCTTTTGATAAAGATTTTTTGGCTTCAAAAGGTGTGCTTGTACTCCTTGTATCCATACATGAAAATTTCTTTAAGATTTCAGCAACATATTTATCTTGGCTGATAAATATTCCATCTTTCCTTTGTTTGACTTGCAATCCCAAAAAGAAAGTTAGTTCTCCCATAGAACTCATTTGAAATCTTCCTTTCATCAAAGCTTCAAACTCTTTACACCATGTCTTCTTGGTAGAACCAAAAATGATGTCATCTACATAAACTTGAACTAGAATGATGTCCTTGGCATTTTTCTTGATGAACAGAGTTTTGTCAATGGTTCCTCTCCTATATCCATGTTCTAGCAGAAAGTTGGATAAAGTTGCATACCAGGCTCTTGGAGCTTGATGCAGACCATAAAGTGCTTTGATAACCTTGTAGACTCTGTTGGGGAATTTAGGATCTACAAAACCTGGATGTTGTGAGACATATACCTCCTCTGAAATAGTACCATATAGAAAGGCACTTTTCACATCCATTTGATAGACTATAAATCCCATATATGATGCAAAGGCCAAAAATAACCTAATGGCTTCTATCCTTGCCACTGGTGCAAAAACCTCATCATAGTCTATCCCTTCTTCCTGTCTATAGCCTTGAGCAACAAGTCTTGCCTTGTTCCTCACAACAACCCCTCTTTCATCCTTCTTGTTCCTGAAGACCCATCTAGTACCAATTACTCTTTTACCTGAGGGAAGATCCACAAGAATCCAAACTTTTTGTAGCTCAAATTGTGTTAATTCTTCTTGCATGGCATCTACCCAACTTTCTTCATCAAGAGCCTGAGAGATGTTTTTGGGCTCTACTTGAGATAAGAAACAAGCAAACAAACAATGATGAGTATCTTTATGATGTGTTCTCTGCTGGTGTATGACATAACTCACTAGTGCATGAGTTTCAATATTGGTTTGCAGTTGTCTTCTGGTTTGTACAGCAGATTTTGGATCACCAATAATCTGTGTAGTAGGATGGTTGTTGTTGACTTTATGAGTGGGAATAGAACGGACCGGAATTTCTGTTTCCAAATTGTTGAAATCAGTTACTGCACCCTGCTCATCATAGGAAGCTTTGGAGAAGATTCCTTCAGCTAGACTGGCATATAAGTCTTCATCGTCCAATGCTTGCAAAATCTCTTCTAGTGAGTCAACAGATTTGGCAGATTTTGACTTAGTAGTACTTGTAGATGAAGTACCGCTAGGTATAGTATCTACTGCTGAGTGTTGTGACTCAAAAGACTCTTCTCCTGAATGCTTATTAACATATGTAGCAATCTTTTCTTGATCTTGAAGCCTCTGAAGCTCCCGGGAGGCTTGATCATCATTTGATGGCATGGTTTGCTTCTTGGGAGTTGCAGACATGGGAGTAACAGTAGGCATGTTGGGCACATAGACATGAACATCATCATCTGATGAAGAAACATCTTCTTGAGTACCTGAATTAGTTGCACTTGACTCCCTACCAGCATTGTTAGTTTGACAATCCTTTTACAAAGAGTAGTAATCCATGGAGTTAGTTAGATAATCTAAATCAAACATCCAAGCATAACCTATTCCTGGAACATTGGGTTTATTTTCTAAGAAATTGACATGAGCATTTTCTTCAACTTTCTTAGTTGCCAAATTGTAAACCCTATATGCTTTACTTTGCAATGAATATCCTACAAGATATCCTGGAACAGACTTTCCATCAAACTTTCCCAAATAATCAAGAGTATTTAGTATAGACACATGACACCCAAAAGGTTTTAAATGACTTATGTTAGGCTTTACATTAGTCAAGAGTTCATAAGGTGTTTAGTTTTGAGGCTTAGTTACTAGGACTCTATTTAACACCTAACATGCAGTATTCATTGCTTCTGCCCAAAAGGGTTTGGCAAAAGTGAATAAGCCAGCATAGTTCTAGCCGCCTCAATTAATGTCCTATTCTTCCTTTCAGCTACTCCATTTTGTTGTGAAGTTCTAGGATTACTAAATTGTCTCTTAATTCCTTTAGACCTACAGAATTCTTCAAAATCAGCATTCTTAAATTCTGTTCTATTATCAGTCCTAATGATTAATACCTGTTTAGTGAACTGTTTTTCAACTAAAGTGATAAAATCCTTTAGTAATTCACTTGTTTCACTTTTAAGGGCTAAAAAGAAAACCCAACTAAATCTACTATAATCATCAGTTATGACTAGACAAAAGGTCTTATGACTAATTCTTCTGATAGAAACTGGACCAAATAAATCCATATGCAAAAGTTGCAAAGGTTTTGTCACAGTGTTTACAGTCTTGGTCTTACAATAGGCTCTATGTTATTTACCTTTTTGACAAGCAGCACATATGAAATCATTTTGAAAAGATTTGTTAGGTAGACCTCTAACCAAATTCCTTTTCACCAATCTATTAAGATTCTTGAAATTCACATGACCTAACCTTCTATGCCATAAATTTGACTCATCTAAAGAAGCCTTAGCTAGCAAACATGTAATACCACATGTTGGAGTAATAGTATGAAGATTAAAGGTGTACATATTTTCTTGCATGGGTACTTTAAGCAGAATTTGAGATTCCTTAGGCTTCTCAAAGTCTTTGGACAGCACCAAGCAGTCTTTGTCTGTGAATAGCACCTTGTTCTTCTTATCACACATTTGTGATACAGAAAAAAGATTGAACTAATTCAATTCTTTTACAAAGAAAACATCTTCAAATTCCAACTTTCCTGTGTTGATTTTCCCTTTGCCAGTGATTCTACCTTTGCTACCCCCAAAGGCTACTGGACCTCCTCTGAATTCTTCAAATTCAACAAGAAAATCTTTGTTTCCTGTCATGTGTCTTGAGCATCCACTATCTACAATTCCTTTATCTTTTAATTCATCAATGAGATGCCCCTGCATACAAATAAAACTCATTAGTTTTTAACAGGGACCCAAGCCACATTTGGCTCGGATCTTGTGGGACCTACACATTTAAGAGTTTGTACTGAAGCATTCCCAGTAATGCTACTTTTACTCTTATACTTCATGGTTTCATTTATGTAGTCAAAGTCATAGGGTGACTCTATGTGCTCTGACTTCTTTGACTTAAGTACTGCTTTAGCGGTACTTGCTTTAACACATGGTTTATCTCTTTTAGGAACCCACATTTGCACTGGTTCGTTCTTGTCCTTACTTCTAGGTGTTTTAACTTTTTCAAAAACTTTCTTAGAAGTCTTAGAGAACATCGGTTTTACAGACTTTAAACCAACAGTACTTGAGTTTGGTCTAGCAGTACTTGCAGGTCTAGACTTGTCGGTACTTGGTTTACCAGACTTTAAAGATACTAGTCCTTGCTTCATAAGTACTGCCCTAGGAACAAAAATTTTGGTAGGATTATTTATAACCTTTTTAACTACCCTTGTGTGATCAAACTTAGGTTTGTCATCTTTAAGTTTCTGTTTCCTATAAACCTGTGCATTTTTTCCATTACTGTATTTCATGACCCTTTGTATAGCTTTTTGTTTCACAATTTTATCTTCATGTAATGTACATTATTTGATTAAATGATTTAGTCTACCACAAACATAACATCCTTTTCTTCTTAAAGAAGACCCAAAAGGTTTTTTTGACTTTACTTTTTCAAAACCTAGCCCACCCCTTTTGACTTTATTATGTTTTATATTGTTTTCCAATATCTTGCTAGGAGTTTTTACCTGCTTGGGAGCAGAACTAGTCTTAGATTCCTCAGAAACAAAGTTGTTCATTAAGGGTGGATAAACAATATTCTTGGTCACATCAGTCTTTTCTTAGGACAGAGTACTAGAGTTTAAGACATTATTAATCTTAGGTTCTTCTAACTCTATACTAGTATCATTACAAGGGGGCATGAAAATTCCTGATAATGGTGGAGGAACTTCCTTCATTCCTTCAGCATATCTATCATTTTCAGGTGTATCATCTACCTTAATAGAACTATCAAAAATCTTTTTTGATAAGTCCTTTCTAGTTAAGGTTATCCCAGGTTGATCCTCAATATATCCTAGGCCTGTTTTATTATAATACCCCATTTGTGAATTAATCAATTTTCCCAATCCTTAGAGGATTGTTGCCAATGACTAATCACTTCCCTTTCATTACAAAGATTGGTTTTTAAAGCTTCATTTTTTGAATTTATTTTTAAAAGTTGTCTTTCAAAAGCTTTTATTTCCACATCTTTTTCCCTCATTTGAAGAGTCAAAATCCTTATTTTCTCTTCATAGTTTTGTTGAGCCTTTTTGTACAAAACTATATTTTCTTCCAATTTAACAACACCCTGTTTGTAAGCTTTTACTTCTACAGTGCATGTGTTAACCTTTTGATACTGTTCCTCTAGTTCTACTTTGAGGCTATTAAATTTAAGAATACAATCTTTAGAACAAGGATGTACCTCAGTATCTTCATGTGAGAGAGCCATTAATCCAAGCTCTTCTTCTTCTTCTTCTTCTGCCCAATTCACCACTCCATCTACAGTAACCAATGCTTTGGTTCCTTTAGGACTCCTGTTGTTTCCTTTTGGAAAGCTTTCAGTTATTCTTGGACTGGTTCTATAGCTGTTCTTGGACTTCTGATTGCTAGTCTCATCTTTATCTCTAGAGCATTCTCTTGCAAAGTGTCCATTCCTTCCACAGTTATAGCATTTAACTTTATACTTGTCATATCCTAATGGCTCATTAGGATCAACAGTCATTTTTCTTCAAGTCTTCTTGAAGAACTTATTAGATCTTACAACATCATAGCAGCTTGCCATTTAAGATCCATCTCTTCAACATCAGTATCATCCATTTGGAACAAGTCACTGAGAGTTAATCTTGGCCTGTTGTCTTGTCCAGCAAAGAATGAGAAGGCATCATTGTCATTAAACAATGGTAAAGACCTTCCATGTGGATTTTGAGAGACTATTGGACTGCTTTCAATACTTTGTGGGTAAGTACTGCTTGTAAGTCCTCCAACAGTATTTGTGAAGTATGTACCGCTGCTAGATCCACTAGCGGTATTTTGAAAGTAAGTACCGTTGTTCCCATCTGACGTAAAAGCCAAGTTAGACTTTGAAGTAGTTGTTGTCTTTACTTCAGTGCCTTTCACATCCATCTCATATGCTCTAAGATTGTTGTAGAGATGATCAAAAGGAATTGTTTCCAAATCATCTCTTGTGATGAAGTGCATAGCCATTGCTTTCCACTCTGGTGGAACACTTCTTAAGAATTTTAGATTGGCTTCTTCATTAGGAATTACTTGTCCAAAAACTGCTAACTAAATAAGCAACTTGCTGAACCTTTCATATCCACCATGTATCCCCTCTATACTGGTAATTGAGAAGTTATCAAATTATTGCTTAAGAACAATCTTCTTAATTTTCTTAGATTTGTCATTGCCTCCAAATCTAAGTTTCATAGCATCCCACATAGCTTTAGCATCTTTATAATGATGAAAGCTTGGTAGAATGTCTTTAGAAAGAGCCATAGCCAAAGCCGTTCTGGCTTTTCTTTCTCCGATCTCTGCTTGTACCTCCTCGGCAGTCACAGTAGGTAGAACATAGCATGTATTGTTTGGTAACCAGTGTAGCTTCTTTGGTGTATTCCCATTCTTGATAACTTGCCACACAGTGTGATCTGTGTGATTCAAGTAATGTTCCATCTGCATAGTCCATGTCTCATAATTGTCACCTTTGAGAACTGGGAGTTTAACAGCAGACAGAGTATGAGAAGGTGTTGGTGTAGAGGTAGCTACAGCATTCACGGCTTGAGCACCTTGTGCTAGTGCAGGATGCACAACTTGTGGTTGTCCCTGTAGCAGAACAGGATCAGGGTTTTGAACATCATCCAAGTGAGCATTATCACCATCTGGTTAAGACATTAAGATTTGGTATGTGTGGAGTGTTTGGGGTCGTGTTCTTCTTTTTCAGAGTTTCTCAACAAGCTCTGATACCACTTGTTGATCCCTTTGGTTGGATCTATATTCTGTTAAGAATTAGTATAATAGTTTGTAATCAAACTAAAACACTTTGAGCACTCTTACTAACACTAAATAAGTTATGCGGAATCTAACTTATAAAGCACAGAAGAACAGAATTACTTTTAACTATTCGATTCTCTTATTAATCGACTTGAATGAGGTACATGAAAGACATTGTACCTATGTTCCTTTTATAGAGTAAGGAACCCTAGAAACCTTAGAATATTCTATAAAGATAACTATATCACAGACGATATATTATCAATATTCTAACTATTTAGGTATATCACATAAGATATACTCTAACTATAACTATGACATATCTTATACAAAGATATATTCGTCCTAATCATCATAGCAGTACTTACTTTATAAGTAGCAGTACTTACTATGTACCGCGTTAACACTAACGGTTCTTACATAACACTAACAGTACTTGGAATATACTAACGGTACTTGACACTTAAAAAATAATTCCCAAC
Organism: Glebionis coronaria; assembly: GCA_025667525.1. NCBI lineage: Eukaryota > Viridiplantae > Streptophyta > Magnoliopsida > Asterales > Asteraceae > Glebionis > Glebionis coronaria. The sequence goes on along the minus strand of CM046874.1, from coordinate 134,143,126 downwards.
AATATGTTCCATGATGCATGACATTATCATGTGAAGGAGGTAGAACACTAAAGGCTAGTGGTGGAAGATAAGAAGTTCCCAATCAACATTCTTAGAAGGAGAAGAGATGTTATTTTGAGTGTTCTTGGGTGAATTGGGGTTGAAAGCAATTGGAGAGAATGGAGGAGATCAAAGCTTTCATTTGGGGAATAAGACATTTTGATTTGAGAAAGAATGCAAAATGCTTAAGGTTGAATAGAGAAAGCCCAAGATAATTTGGGGGTGGTCAAATGGTTGAAACAAAGATTCCAAAAAGTGTTGGAACAAATTTGGAGTTTCAGGAATACCCGAAAAGTAGAGTATTGGGCGCGGTTCCTTACCTTTGTCGGCGGTTCCTTATCACTGGGGAACCACAGTATCAATAAAGAACCGCCCACAGTGGGTTGAGTTTGGTGATGAGGGAAGATTTTCCAATTCAGCAAATCCTATTTTTTAGTCTAACTAATCATGGGGATATGCTAAGAAGCAAAGATAGACAAAGAAAACACACAAGAGCTCACCAAACAAGGTTTAGACCAAAATACATAGATTTTTAATAAAATCAATGTAGGAGGTGTGTAGAACTAGACACAAGGTCATGACACAATGATCCTCCATAGTTCTCTTTTGTTCTTGCTATATCTGAGAGACCCATACATATGAATTATGTAAGCTCATTATGAATAGCAAGAAGCTATGAAAAAAGTTTTTTTAGATTGAATTAACAAGGCAAAAACATTTTTCGACCGTTTTCGAAAGAACTTTGAGAATTTTGAAAAAGGGAAGAGAAGTTTTCCAAAAAGAGTTTATTATACTTAAAAGCTCAAAGAAAGAAAAGACTCAAAAGATAAAAGATAATTGATAAATTAGAATGCATAATTAAGGAATATGTTCCATTAAACCTAGACCTAGACGCAAGTAATTAAAAGGTTCCCTCTTAAGTGGCTTAGTGAAGATATCGGCTAAGTTTTCTACCGAGGGTACCTTCTCTATCGAAATTTTCCCCATTTGAACATTATCCCTAACAAAATGGTGGTGAATCTCTATGTGCTTAGTTCGCAAATGTTGCACGGGATTCTTGCTAAGGTCTATTGCACCCTTGTTGTGACAATCCGTCAATTTATGGTTGATATTTTATTCTCGAATATTATTTAAAAACATTATTTTAATGATACAATATGAACTCACATATTTTTGGGAAGAAATTTGGATTTACGTCTTGGAGTAGCATCGACTACGTCTAAACCGAAGGATTCAACGTTACGTGCTTACGTTTGCATACACCGTCCTTGGTGACAGTCCGACATTTCAGAAAAATAAATTTATCCACGAATATTATTTTGGAGTTTTTAATTTGTGTTGTTTCATAAACTCACAAATTTACGAGAAGAGATTAGGACTTACGATTTTATTTTAACGTCCTTTACGACTAAACCGGAAACCTTAGGATTACGTATTTATGTTTTCGAACTCCGTTTTTGATGAGACAATTTTTATTGGATTCGTTTTGTGACGTTGATTCATAATTTATAAAAACGTTTTTCGAAAAACGACTCGAGGGCACGCAAATCGAGGAAACTAGAATCGAGAAATACCCGTAAACTAGTGAGATGGGACAAAATACATGTCCCACCCCCACTAGCTTAATGGGACGGCACTAACAAGCCACCACATCACAAGATGTGGCAACCATGTAGCTAAAACTTACACATGTAAGTAAGCTTACATGGTAAGCTAACCAAACCTCAAAACCATCAACTTTTCACCACTCTCCTCATTCACTCATGCAATACCACTCAATTTCCTCTCAACTCTCTCTCTAGTTCGTCCATAGCTCACCCTAAACACCCTAATTTGATCAAAATTAACCACAAAATCTCATGTTATTCATATACATGTTGATGCCCTTTTGAAGCCCTATTGAGTGGTGCAAGTTATAGCATTCAAAGAGGAGTTTCCATGGAGTCTTGAGGCTGATTTTCCACAAGGAGTTTATGAATAATGGTGGTCTTGAAGATGGTCTTGGCTATGCACAAGTTTCTCCATCAAAATCCATGTTTTGATCAACCTACATCATCATGGTGGTATAAAGATTGTCCTCCTCATCTTCTTGTTATTTTGATTATGTAAACATGTATTTTATTTCCTATTGTATATATTTATGATGATTATATGATGATAAAAATGTTATGTGGGGATTTGTTGTTGATAATCATAGATAAAAAGATAAAAAACTATAAGTAAAAATGGGTAAATCTTGTTTAAATGATGGGCTGTATAAAAACAGTAAAGAACCATATGGTAAACTGATTAAATGATGAAGTAGAATGGATTTACAGTAAGCTATGAGTCTTGTACACATGTGAGAGTTGGCCATGCAATGGAATCAAAGTAATGAGTGAGATATGATCAAAACAAGTTTAAGGTATAAATCTGAGTTCATTGTTTTGGACGATTTTTAGAAAATATTTAGAAGATGATTCAACAGTAGCTATAGAAGAGTTAAATGTAGCACATATCATGTAGTTTATGTGATAAAAATTTGAGCTTCTATCACCATATAGAACTCAAGATATGGCAGTTTTGGTGAAAGTGAAGTTAAAAATCAGATTTTGGAAAAATAAAGTATAATACTATTATATAAGCACTCAAAATTTTAATGTATAAAATATAAATTAAAACCCACTAACTTATGGATTCTATTTATATAAATATGTAAAAGGTGGAATCAGTGTATAAGTTATAAAAATGGTAACTTGTTAAGTTTTATAAGTTATAAAACTATAAACATGATTTTTACGACTTTTTCGGCTATTGCCGTAAAATTAACGTTTTTGTTAAATAAAACTTAGATGGTTGGACCCGTCTAATGTAAACTTTATAAAACTTATATACTGATATATAGACATGTATAACAAGTAAAAACCGATAAAACCCGAACTATAGGGCATACGGACATTAACGAGCTAAGTAAACATGTTGGACTAATACTTGGGCTAATAATTGGACTAAATAAGATAAACACTCATAAAAAGAACTTATTGGGCTTAACCCATTTGGGCCCAACTTGAAAGTTTAAATACTGATAATATAAGTATGAAATGGATTTATACAAGTGAATAAACTTATAATAGGCTTATTGGACCTAAAAACACGTAAAAAGGTAAAACTAGTAAACTAGTATAAAAGTTATCGACACATAACACAAAAATGAGTAAATGAGGATATGTAAACCCACTTGATCATCATATATATATAATCATCATATGTATACATAATTGGTATTTTTATAAAGTCATTGGACATGAGTCTAAGACGGATATTATTTGTCTAGGTTTCCGTGATTGAAGGACGTACCGTACATCCAAATCGCCGATAACCGCCTTCCCACATCAACGTGAGTTCATAGCCTCGCACTCTTTTAAATGTTTTTATAAAATGTTTTATAAACCCGCGAGGGAGATAACATGTTAGTTTTTATAAAATAGGACACCATTTGTCCCGATCGTTTGTTTATTGATTTTTGGACCCGAATGGTTGAATGACCCGATTGTATGACCCGATAAATGATTAAAGGACCCGATAGATGAAACTAAATGGATTATTAAAGTTAGGTTATGTCACTAAAAGTCCCATTAGCATGAATTGTGAACTACCGGGAGTTGGTAGACGCTTATGCATTTAATAGTACTATTTGGGGACGATCACCCCAGTTCGCGCCTTGACGGTTGATCCCCGTCGTGCCACATTGATTGGTAAGCGAATTTATGTATGAGAAGATTTCCATAGCGTGACCTTTGTGACGACACGCTACTTTAGATGGGCAAAATTAGTATCGGGTTAGCTACCCGTTGTTGGTTTAGTAAGGTAACAATGTCATGCGGCTTATAATAATCCAAATTAAAGAAATACTTATAGACGCTCCGAATTACGATGTATTGCCTGACTAGCAATACAGGGTCATACTATTGATATTATGTTTGTGTTTTGGTTTTCATAACCATATTCATATAACGGTTTTTGTTTTCATACAACGTCATAAGACGTATTGTATGATGTTTTTACGACATTGGCTCGTATAATGATTTTTAAGGCAAATGCCTATATTATGATTTTTCATAAGGATTTGTATAAAATGACTTTGGCTATTTTATGGCCTATTATAAAGATTTGTATAAAATGATTTTGGCTATTTTACGGCCTATTACAATGATTTGTACGAATTGATTTTTGGTACTAATTTTATACCAAAGTTATATTGATGGAATTTATTAAACTCTATGAATTCACTCGGCGTTATCGCTGACCTTTTCTTTTAACATGTTTTATCTCAGGTACTTGAAGGTAATTCTCGGGAAGACGACAAGAATTCATGGCCCGCACCTAAACTATATTTTCCATTCAAACACTTTGTAAAACTTTTGTATGAAATGTAATGACTTGGGACCGATGTAACTTTGATGTTTATGAATGGAAATGATTTATTAATGAACGACGCGATTTTTATGCGTTGTCTATGATGTGAGTAATGTGCTATCCCGTAACACCAACTAATCTTCCGCTGTATTGAGTTGTATAAATTTGGGGGTGTTACAGTTTGGTATTAGAGCTCTCGTTATAGAGAACGAAAGATTTTTAAAACTAAGGTTTTGAATAAAACATTTCAAAATCTTTTAACTATAAACATTTTTCTAAAAATGTCTAAAAAAAAAAATCTTTTGACTATAACGGTGCCGAAGAATTCTCGAGTTACCGACAAGGCCAGACTGAGAAGTATTATTTTAATATATATATATAACTTGGATTATATATATATATATGAAGTAATTTTATTACATGATTGTTTGATGATTATTTTGATATTTATACGAGTATTTATACGACGTAGATGTCACAAGAAACCCTAACTTCCCTAGTAATTAATCGAAGCTATTCTCGTAGGAATTCTAGCTATTCTTGATCCAAACCAAGTTGCGGATATTTATGATCCCAACAAATGGTTGATATTCGTAGAAATGTAGATATTAGTTGATTGCGATATTGAGAAAGAATTGGCTAGATTAAATCTGATATCGATGTCATGACGATCTTTCCATATAGAGTGGAGTTTGACAAAACGTTACCACCTAGAAAGATGTCATCTGATTCGTTGTCATCCAATTCTTAAATTGAAATCGAAAGGGTGAATGTTGCACTTGAGGCTGTTATTGGAACCATTACCCAAAAGCCTCATGCCACTAATACCTTTCCGAGAAGTCTATTTGAATGATTAAGTCATTTTATATTAATGACTCATTTGATAATTGTTGTTGTAAGAGCTAATAGGATTGGAAATTAAGTGTGGATTTATATTGAGATTGTATTGCCTTTACAAGGCCGAAGAATAAGGGTGAAAGTATTGGAAAATGAGGTAGGATATCGAATTGAGTATAAAATTGGTTGAAACTTGAATAAAGTAAAAATTTAACTTGAATGGAATATGAGATTGTTAAGAGGAAGTCGTTAAGTTTTGTGATTGAATTATAAGGTTTTAAATGATTGTTAGTTCGTGTTAAGTGTTGTTCCTAGGCCATTGTCCACTAATGAGGATGCCCAGTGTCCAAGAAATAAATTGAAGACATCTTCTTCTGAATTGAGACCGATGGATCTTCTGGGACATGTGGAACACCTAATGACTCTTGTAGATTAGTATTCATTGTGGTATCTTTTAAAAATAAATCCCTAACTTAACTGAGATATCAGTTGGTAGGATGAGTTCCGAGAATTGTATGACATAGTGACATGTAATGTGTTACGGTACAATTTAGACTTGTTTGTGATTAACGAAAAGACTACCTTTGATTGCTAAATTCTACATGTATCGATGTTATCTATCTTTTCTTGCTTCCTCCTAATGTTCGCATTAGTGATGCAACCATTGAACAAGTACTCATCTCGATTTGAGTTACGTTGTGGATTATTCTTTTAAGTGCCATCAAAGTCATGAACCTCATGATTAATTGGCTAAGCTCATTTCCTATCATATCGTAGTTAATTCTTGGTGAACAAGCTTTCATCACTCCTTTGCAGATCACACATTGTTTTTATAAAGTTAAAACAGTATCCTTTGAGAAAATTTAATTTTCATCACTATAAGGATCATTCAAAGTGAGATTTATAAGTGATTGTTATCGAAATAAAGTTGTTTATGAAAAGCTTTGGAAACTTAATTATTTCCATAAACAAAGAAAATCTTTGTAAATATATTTTTGATTCTTATTTAAGAATTAAGCATGAAAATGTTTTTAATATAAACGTGATGATAAAATTTTGACGAACTGAGTATTGCATCGTTAATCTTGAAATTGTATATAGTTGCGCGCCTACATACAATTTGGATGGACTATGCAAGACTGATTAGTAGTCACCATAAAACTAATGAATAAACACTACATTTTCTGTGAGGATTGTGAAAGATTAAATTTTAATGAGATCTGCAAGAAGTGAAAAATAAGGACATAATGTTAGGGACACCTACATATGTGCCTGTAGCATCTATTCTTCTGAGTCGAATTTACTCATCTGTGGAAATTGTCTTATTTGACGATTGACAATTCTTTCTTGTTCAATTCTCCCGTAGTGAGATTCTTAGGAAAAGTATCTGATTACCGAGTGTTGATACCCGACAGGATGTATTGACGTTCTTATCATTTCTTATGATTTGATTTCATTTGAATGACCTGGGTAACGATCTGAGGAGCTTTCGAATGCGTACTCGAATTATGAAAACATGGGATATATTCATATTCGTTAAATGTTTTCGTCTGTATCTGATTTAAAATTCTATCGCGTAGATTATGTGTTAACCTTGCTCTTTTAATAGTAGTTGTGTCTCCATATATCCTCGAACTTGTGAAGGATTATGAGTTATTATTAGACTTTTGAGAAGTTCACATCTTATCGACGGCAATAAGACTAGAAAGTTGGTAATGCTAGTAGAATGGATTGATTGATTATGACATGACGACATTGTCTTAATTGATGGGAACTCGAGTAGAATTCCCCTAAAAGATATGATGTTGATTATCAAAAGTGATCTAAATAATTCTTGGTGGATGACCGTATCCTGCATTTAGACTTGAGATTATACCGTGAATGATTGTGAACTAGTTATAGATATTGTAATCTAGAAGAACCTAATATGAATTTATTAAAAGATGTTTATGATATCTGAAACTTTAGGAGGTATTTATTGGTGAATTACCTAGACTTTCGCCATTAAGGCAAGTTGAAATTGGTATTGATTATATTCCCGGTGCTGCACCTGTGGCTTGTGCACTGTACGTCAGCACCATCTGAATTGAAGGAATTACCGTACAACTGAGAGAGTTGTCGGAGAAAGATTTTATTATACCAAGCCTGTCATCCTGAAGAGCTATGGTGTTATCTTTCCTTATAGTTATAGGTTACTGTGACTGAGTAAATTGACAATCGAAAACGATATCCATAACTCGAAATGGAAGAATTGTTCGATCATTTACAAGGTTCTAACAAATTTGATCCATAGCATGGTTATCATCAACTTCGCATCTGCGAAAGAGATTATGTATTCCCATCACTACACCCGGTACTTGTAATGAACATTATGAGTTTCACGTGGATTGACTAATACACATGTAGCATTCATAAATTTAGTGAATCACATGTGTAGGCTGTAATTTGATAAATTCATGCTTGTGATCATTAAGGACTATATGTTTGTTTATAAGAATAAAAATGAGTTAATAATTGGTTATAGATTGCCCTGAATTGGCTAAACAATGAAAACCTTACCTTAAATATTCAACATGCGATTAAGGACTTAATCCTTATATGATTTAATCGTGTGATTAATAGATAATGGAATATATTGACTCTTTAAAAATTAAGAGCCCTTCTAAGACTTTGGATTTTACCAAAAAAGAAATGGAAATATGTTTTGACAAATGTTTTAACAAAGGATTTTTAAGGGATTATTCCCTTATACACTAAACATTTAACTAAACTTCTGTTTAGGGGTAAATATTTGTGTATACCTTAAGATAACTTAAGAAGGATTGAGGAAATCATTTAAACCATGACTTGAAATTTGAAACGATACATTTTTGCTTTTCAAACTAAGAAAACTTTGACCAAAGTATAAACAAAGGTTTTTCGAACATTTACGAATCTTATTAAATATTTTCGATAAATCAACAAAAATCTTGTTAATTAAATTCAAATTTATTTTGAACATTTTATATAATTGGTCGAACTAAGAAATTTAAAAACTTTTACACTTTAGAACGACAGATTGAGATAATTATTTAATTAATTATAATAATTACCGACGCTTTAGAACGACAGATTGAGTAAAACGGATAAAGATAATAGTAAAGACAAAACTGAAACTTAGAAAATATGAAGAAAGGTGAACGTAATTACTAACGCATAATATAGAAAGAATACTTGAGTGAATTGTGAACATGATAATTATAACATCATGAGAGGTGAATATGGATACCGACGCATTATGAAGAAAAGATAAAGAACCAATTAGGACATGTTTCTTAATAATGAAGGTGCAAAAATAAATTGCCGAACGATATAAAAATAAAAGATGTTTGTAAAAAGGATAATATAAATAGTGAAAGGTTTCACGGCTAGTGTGAACCATTGGAGTTGAGAACCGATAGCGTTAAATATTTTAAAGACCACTTGTGATTGTCTAAATATAAAGGATTGTAAGATATAGTAGGTTGGAATTTGTAAGTATAAGTATTCTATTTATGTCATTTCTGACTAAATGTATCTTTGTCTGAAGAAATTGTACTGATGGAAATTATGAAGGCAGACATCGCCTCATACATTAGTAAACGTCTAGCTATTGCAAAGGCCATCATCTGAATTTGATTCGATTTGGGTCATCGTCGACAGACTGACCAAATCTGCTAATATCATTCTCGTTAATGATAGAATCTTGATGAAGAAATAGACTTATATTTAAAGGAAGTTATATAAACATAGTGTGCCTGTATCGATCATCTATATATCAAGATCCTCGCTTCGCATAGAATTTCTAGAGATTTGCTCAGAAATCATTGAGAACGAATCTTGATGAGAGTACTATGTACCACCCAAATCGAAGGGACGAGGTAAAGTAACGATACAAGGTAATATAAGTGTTGTTTGGTGTTTGAATGATTGACCTTTGATAATAGACCGTATAATCGTTTTCCTTTGAAGAGATTATCATTGATAATCATCGTGTTAGGATTGAGATCGAATCTTGTTAGGATCTAAATCTTAGAGCATCTGTAAGCAAGAGTTGAAATGAAGACATCCGACATACACCCATTGTGAGTTGGACCTGTCTTTTAGGTTTAAGGTTTCCTATGATGACAAACCTAACCTTGCAAAATACCCGACCCGTGAGATTTGAAATGATTGTTGAAATTAGGATCTGATTATTGACAGCCGGTAGTGGGCTAGAGGTTATGTGAATGTGAAATGTAGATCTTGAAGTGCCAAATGCGTAGCGAAGTTATGCCACAATTTTTAACCTTGGAAAAATGAATTCATGATCTGACAAATCATGGGATATAAGTCCCCGTTGTATGGGACCATTGAGATGATGTAAAAGTTGGGATTGAAAGGCATATAAGCTGGATCTACCCTAGGACTTCAAGAACCGCGTGAATTATGTTTCGTAAATCGAACTTGATGGAATATCTATCAAGTGAAAAATCTGAATTCTTCTTAGTAAAGCTTAGATCGGCGAAAAGTTGCATTCATCAAAAACCCGTGAACATCATGGATAGAGAAAGTAAGTCAACATTAAGCCTGATCTTATTCCCGTAGTTACGTTTGATGAAACTCGCGTATTGTAATGAATTGCATTTGTGAGAAAAGACCGAATGTGGAGGAAATACCCACATGGCTTTAACTCTATAAGAAGCGAGTAGTAAGATGATCTTTGAGGACAAAGATCCTGTTTAGGGGTAAATGCTGTGACAATCCGTCAATTTATGGTTGATATTTTATTCTCGAATATTATTTAAAAACATTATTTTAATGATACAATATGAACTCACATATTTTTGGGAAGAAATTTGGATTTACGTCTTGGAGTAGCATCGACTACGTCTAAACCGGAGGATTCAACGTTACGTGCTTACGTTTGCATACACCGTCCTTGGTGACAGTCCGACATTTCAGAAAAATAAATTTATCCACGAATATTATTTTGGAGTTTTAAATTTATGTTGTTTCATAAACTCACAAATTTACGAGAAGAGATTAGGACTTACGATTTTATTTTAACGTCCTTTACGACTAAACCGGAAACCTTAGGATTACGTATTTACGTTTTCGAACTCCGTTTTTGATGAGACAATTTTTATTGGATTCGTTTTGTGACGTTGATTCATAATTTATAAAAATGTTTTTCGAAAAACGACTCGAGGGCACGCAAATCGAGGAAACTAGAATCGAGAAATACCCGTAAACTAGTGAGATGGGACAAAATACATGTCCCACCCCACTAGCTTAATGGGACGGCACTAACAAGCCACCACATCACAAGATGTGGCAACCATGTAGCTAAAACTTACACATGTAAGTAAGCTTACATGGTAAGCTAACCAAACCTCAAAACCATCAACTTTTCACCACTCTCCTCATTCACTCATGCAATACCACTCAATTTCCTCTCAACTCTCTCTCTAGTTCGTCCATAGCTCACCCTAAACACCCTAATTTGATCAAAATTAACCACAAAATCTCATGTTATTCATATACATGTTGATGCCCTTTTGAAGCCCTATTGAGTGGTGCAAGTTATAACATTCAAGGAGGAGTTTCCATGGAGTCTTGAGGCTGATTTTCCACAAGGATTTTATGAATAATGGTGGTCTTGAAGATGGTCTTGGCTATGCACAAGTTTCTCCATCAAAATCCATGTTTTGATCAACCTACATCATCATGGTGGTATAATTGTCCTCCTCATCTTCTTGTTATTTTGATTATGTAAACATGTATTTTATTTCCTATTGTATATATTTATGATGATTATATGATGATAAAAATGTTATGTGGGGATTTGTTGTTGATAATCATGGATAAAAAGATGAAAAACTATAAGTAAAAATGGGTAAATCTTGTTTAAATGATGGGCTGTATAAAAACAGTAAAGAACCATATGGTAAACTGATTAAATGATGAAGTAGAATGGATTTACAGTAAGCTATGGGTCTTGTACACATGTGAGAGTTGGCCATGCAATGGAATCAAAGTAATGAGTGAGATATGATCAAAACAAGTTTAAGGTATAAATCTGAGTTCACTGTTTGGACGATTTTTAGAAAATATTTAGAAGATGATTCAACAGTAGCTATAGAAGAGTTAAATGTAGCACATATCATGTAGTTTATGTGATAAAAATTTGAGCTTCTATCTCCATATAGAACTCAAGATATGGCAGTTTTGGTGGAAGTGAAGTTAAAAATCAGATTTTGGAAAAATAAAGTATAATACTATTATATAAGCACTCAAAATTTTAATGTATAAAATATAAATTAAAACCCACTAACTTATGGATTATATTTATATAAATATGTAAAAGGTGGATATAAGTTATAAAAATGGTAACTTGTTAAGTTTTATAAGTTATAAAACTATAAACATGATTTTTACGACTTTTTCGGTTATTGCCGTAAAATTAACGTTTTTGTTAAATAAAACTTAGATGGTTGGACCCGTCTAATGTAAACTTTATAAAACTTATATACTGATATATAGACATGTATAACAAGTAAAAACCGATAAAACCCGAACTATAGGGCATACGGACATTAACGAGCTAAGTAAACATGTTGGACTAATACTTGGGCTAATAATTGGACTAAATAAGATAAACATTCATAAAAAGAACTTATTGGGCTTAACCCATTTGGGCCCAACTTGAAAGTTTAAATACTGATAATATAAGTATGAAATGGATTAATACAAGTGAATAAACTTATAATAGGTTTATTGGACCTAAAAACACGTAAAAAGGTAAAACTAGTAAACTAGTATAAAAGTTATCGACACATAACACAAAAATGAGTAAATGAGGATATGTAAACCCACTTGATCATCATATATATATAATCATCATATGTATACATAATTGGTATTTTTATAAAGTCATTGGACATGAGTCTAAGACGGATATTATTTGTCTAGGTTTCCGTGATTGAAGCACGTACCGTACATCCAAATCGCCGATAACCGCCTTCCCACATCAACGTGAGTTCATAGCCTCGCACTCTTTTAAATGTTTTTATAAAATGTTTTATAAACCCGCGAGGGAGATAAAATGTTAGTTTTTATAAAATAGGACACCATTTGTCCCGATCGTTTGTTTATTGATTTTTGGACCCGAATGGTTGAATGACCCGATTGTATGACCCGATAAATGATTAAAGGACCCGATAGATGAAACTAAATGGATTATTAAAGTTAGGTTATGTCACTAAAAGTCCCATTAGCATGAATTGTGAACTACCGGGAGTTGGTAGACGCTTATGCATTTAATAGTACTATTTGGGGACGATCACCCCAGTTCGCGCCTTGACGGTTGATCCCCGTCGTGCCACATTGATTGGTAAGCGAATTTATGTATGAGAAGATTTCCATAGCGTGAACTTTGTGACGACACGCTACTTTAGATGGGCAAAATTGGTATCGGGTTAGCTACCCGTTGTTGGTTTAGTAAGGTAACAATGTCATGCGGCTTATAATAATCCAAATTAACGAAATACTTATAGACGCTCCGAATTACGATGTATTGCCTGACTAGCAATACAGGGTCATACTATTGATATTATGTTTGTGTTTTGGTTTTCATAACCATATTCATATAACGGTTTTTGTTTTCATACAACGTCATAAGACGTATTGTATGATGTTTTTACGACATTGGCTCGTATAATGATTTTTAAGGCAAATGCCTATATTATGATTTTTCATAAGGATTTGTATAAAATGACTTTGGCTATTTTATGGCCTATTATAAAGATTTGTATAAAATGATTTTGGCTATTTTACGGCCTATTACAATGATTTGTACGAATTGATTTTTGGTACTAATTTTATACCAAAGTTATATTGATGGAATTTATTAAACTCTATGAATTCACTCGGCGTTATCGCTGACCTTTTCTTTTAACATGTTTTATCTCAGGTACTTGAAGGTAATTCTCGGGAAGACGACAAGAATTCATGGCCCGCACCTAAACTATATTTTCCATTCAAACACTTTGTAAAACTTTTGTATGAAATGTAATGACTTGGGACCGATGTAACTTTGATGTTTATGAATGGAAATGATTTATTAATGAATGACGCGATTTTTATGCGTTGTCTATGATGTGAGTAATGTGCTATCCCGTAACACCAACTAATCTTCCGCTGTATTGAGTTGTATAAATTTGGGGGTGTTACACTTGTTGTCTCACATGATGGGAACATCATCAAGAGAAATCCCGTAATCAACAAGCGCTTGCTTCATCCATAGAGCTTGTTGACAAGCTTTACCGGCACTCACATACTCGGCTTCCGTGGTGGATATAACAAGAGCGGTTTGTTTCTTGGAGAACCAAGAAGTTAAACAACAACCCATGAAGGTACAAACTCCACTAGTGCTTTTCCGGTCCATATAGTCTCCCGCATGATCCGAGTCCGCGTAGACAATGGTTTCTACGTCGGTCCCTTTATGTAGGATATTGTAAAACTAGCTTATGTTTAGAGAGAGAAAGAGATAGAAACTTGGTAGATTTTACACACACACTTGAGAGAGAAAGTGAGAAACTATGTGTAAAAATGAAATGAATCCACACCCTTTCCATCTAAGGAGAGGGTATATATACCAAGCCCATAAGATGGGTTTGGGCTTAAAATATTGGGTCGGCCATACAACACATGGACCGGGCCTTTCCTTGTTAGTTAATATAAAGATATCTAGACTACGAGCTACTACTTAATATATTGTCGGAGTGACCGAATCTTCCTAAATACGTAAAAACGTATTTCCAACAATCTCCCCCTAAGGGAGATCACTCCAAACAAGAGCGTTACCCGAGTTACAATAATAAAATAAACCTAGCATACTATGCTTGTCTTGAGCTTGTAGTCTTCGTCTTTCTTTTCTTTTTCTTTTATGGTGAACATGCTGATGTGATCTTTGATATCAATCTTTAGCATTAATCTCTTTCCTTGATCTTGTGCATCCTTCACTTGTGATCTTCGCATCTTCGTGACTTCATGTCCCACATACTTATACCTTCGTAATTCTTGAAAGCTTCAGAGTTCGATACAGCGGAAGACTTGACTTTTAGGATTTCTAGAATTAGATGAAGTATTAAGTGCATAAAGTATAAGCATGCGGGGACGACTTCTTCTCGGATTCCACAACGCCACCGTCTTCAAATGCCGCAACATAAGTAGACACGGACGAAATGGCTTTGAACATTTCATTCTAATTCGGTAGCATTTTACCTTCGGTCGGTGAAGACCATTGGACGATATAAAATATCGTACTTGTGGCAGGTAGATTTAATTAAAAATCTCCTTGACAAGATTCTGTGGGTAAACCCGTTCTCTTTACTCGACCGTCCAAAGCTGACTGCGAACGTAAAGAGTGAATCATATGGATAAAATTGTCCGCATGATTGAAGCCGTCAATTTTGATTCCTGGAACAAGTTTGATTCATTAAAGAACGCACTATCGTTGCTTTCCAGTTGTCACGAGCTTGATTCATATAGAATCTTGCAAGTTACCTACCAAGTGCTGTTTGATGTTAACACTAGAAGGATTTCCACTCATCACTGTGAACACTAAGATGTCACTCTGAGTGTTCTGGCAAGATCACTGAGATATTGCGTAGAGGCCTGGAACGTGTTTAAGTTCAGTTAAGAATTAAATCACTTTTGCTTTCCAGTTATCACAAGTTTGATTCATAAAGAATCGCACAAGTCACCTACCATGAGCTTTTTGATATTCGCTCAAGAAGGATTTCCATCTTCATTGTAAATACTTGCTTATTACTCGGATGTTCAGGCAAGATCATGAAGATTTTGCGTATGACTCATAAGATCTTTCTTACTTTTTACAGTGTGTGAAGAAGCAAGGATTTAAGAAAGTGTGTCTTAATGAGATATTTGATGATATCAAATGGCTCTAGACTCGATCATGCATTTTAGATTTTAGTGATCGGAGGCTGGAGAGGAGTGCCACCATTTCAATACCAATTTACTCGGAGTGAATAAATCGATAGATAATGCGTTTGTCTTCGTGTGATTAAAACAAATACCTTTAAGAGATATCTGAGTTAGCTGGGATGGGTTGTGCATTGCATCACTGGGTCTATGATGTCTATCTTCAATATCGAGCATCATTAAAATGATCTCAATAGCATATGTATTGACCCGGTTTCTGCCTAAGGTTGTAAGGAGGGCTTCTTTCTTTACACCCTTTATCTTTACAATTCTTTTTCATTCTTCAACCCTTTCAATGCTTACCAATACGTCATAACTATCACCTTGTTATGATTGTTCCAGTGTTAACTTAAGTACTTGGTCAGCATTCAGCTACGTTCATAATCTTTCTCCATCTTTCCTTAGGACTACTATTTCTAGCTATGGAATGTCCTTGGGAAGATTCCTCCGGTTTTGGAAGAATCATTGGACTTAACCTATCCTACCATCCTTATGTCACCACAATCTTCATCGTCGTGAAATAAATGGGTTGTGAGTAAGTATACGTCACCATGAAAATCTATTTTGATAAGCAAATCCGTTTTGCTCCCCCTTAACATATGCCACGATATCAGAAAGCATTTCGCACATGTCGGGATGAGCTATCACGTTAAGTCAAACCATTTGTGATAAATTCCCATATTAAATCCCATTTTCTCCCCCATATTAAAAATATTAACCCATTCGATGTTTTAAATATCAAATGATTTAATGAAGTTTTAACAAAGATTTAGGAAGAAAAATGCAAATCCATTTAATCTTCATGATACCAAATGTTTGAGATATGATACCGATTTGTAAAACAATCACATATTCACCATATTAGAAAAAATTGACAAGGTTGGACCTGATTGATGAGAACATCATATGATAAGATCAAATGGTTCTTGTCGACAAATGTTGTTCGCCTCGTCACTTCTGAAGTCATCTCTTGACACCACATGTACGATTGGTATTGTTTTCTTGACACCAATTAGTGAACTTGGCACTTTCAGCATCGAAGATTCTGAATGCTTGACAGTTGCTCCCCCTAAATTGTTGACCCATGTTCTATCGAAAGAGTTGTAGTCGTCGTTTGAGTAGTCGCATCGTCGAGTATGTAGATACCAATTGTAGATAGCTATGGTTGTATAGATGATAGCTTCATAAAACAAGACTTCTCTTGTTTTAACAAATAAATGCACTGATGCGTACATAGATTTGTGTTAGACCAAGTTATAAAGTAAACTTGATCCCTTACAAGGGTTTAAAGTAAACCTTGCCCGAGAAAATTAATTCTCGTTGTTTAGCCAAAGCTTTAATAAGAAATACTTGACTTTAATATGAAAAGCGGGTTGCAGTCTGAAATCACTACAAGCCATATAGGCATGTTTTATGAAATATTTACAAATTTTATACGAACTCTATTTACGGCGACGTGTCAATATTAATCAACATTTCTAAGGCCTTAAATATTATCGTACCAAAAGATATGCCTTTGAAAAATAAAGTAAAAATATTTTTGGATTTTTCTAAATTTTTCAATTTTTATGGTTTTTATATGGTTTTATATTTTTGTAGTTTGCTTTTGTGGATAAAAATATAAACAATATATACAGATGATCACCAAGGATAAGGAGAATAGTTTACCACCACTATTCTTTCGCTTCATCTCCAGTTCCTTTGAAGTCTCGGGCGAGAATGTTCTCAAACCTAGCTTGTCGACCAAAAATTCCATTCGAGCGCGATCTAAAGCCGTCGTGAAAATATCCGCCAGTTGATACTCAGATCGGACAAAGTAAAGATCGATCACTCCATTTTCCACTTGCTCCTTGATAAAGTGGTAGCGAATGTCAATATTCTTCGACCGCGAGAATTGAACATTGTTGCAGCATAAGGCAATTGCACTTTTGTTGTCGCAGTACATTGGAATTTTGTTGAAACCTAGACCATAGTCGGTTAATTGCGGTCTCATCCAAAGAATTTGAGTACAGCAACTGGACATAGCTATGTAATCTGCTTTCGTACTTGAAGTTGCAGCACTTTTCTGCCTTTTTGATGCCCAACTGATTAGTTGATCTCCTAGTAGTTGCAAAGTTCCACTCGTGCTACGCCTTGTATCTTGACAACCCGCGTGATCCACATCTAGATATTCCATTAGTGCGACCGAAGAATCCTTTGAATACCAAAATCCCCGATTAATGGTTCCTTTAAGATACCAAAAGAACCGTTTAACAGTAGCTAAGTGTAACTGAGTAGGTCTAGTTTGATACCGAGCACACATACATATAGCAAATTGAAGATCAGGTCGACTAGTTGTGATATACAGAAGAGTACCGATCATTCCATGATAAAGTGTCGGATCAACGGCAATCCCATGTGGATCTGCATCTAGCTTAGTTCGTTCCACCATTGGGGTATCCACGGGGTCGCAAGATTCCATCTTATATTTCTTAAGCGATTCAAGGGCATACTTGGATTGATTGATAAAGATGCCTATGGGACTCTGAGATATCTGAAGTCCTAAGAAGAATGATACCTTTCCCATCATTGACATCTTAAACTTGGAAGACATAAGTTTCCCAAACTCGTCGGATAAGGTTTGGGTCGAGGCAGCAAATATAATATCATCAACATATATATTTACCATAATCATATCTTTACCTCGTATCAGAATGAACAGCGTGGGATCCACCTTGCCATTAGCGAAGCCTTGCATAATGAGGAATTGTGACAATAGATCATACCATGCGCGTGGAGCTTGTTTCAACCCATAGAGAGCCTTCTTAAGCTTGTACACATGATTAGGATAATTAGGATTCACAAAACCATCCGGCTGTTGAACATAGACTTCTTCCTTGATTTTACCATTAAGAAATGTCGTACATCCATCTGATAGACGATCATATTCATGTGGGTTGCATAAGCAAGGAATAGTCTAATAGCTTCCAAACGGGCAACAGGTGCAAAGGATTCCATAAAGTCGATGCCTAATAATTGCTTGTATCCACGAGCTACTAGTCGAGCTTTGTTCTTCAATATTCCGCCTAACTCGTCGAGTTTCACCTTGTAAACCCATTTCAAAGTGAGTAATTGCACTTGATCCGGGCATGGGACAAGTTCCCATACTTCAAGACGTATAAATTCATTAAGTTCTTCTTGCATAGCTTCTATCCAACAGGATTGAGTAAAAGCTTCTTGCCATGTCTTAGGTTCAACTTCAGTGAGAAAAGCATCAAAATGACAAAACATTGCATTTTCTTGTAACTGACTTCGTGTGGATACCGGACGATTAGGGTCACTAATAATAGAATTTATAGGATGATCCTTTGTCCACTTGCTCTCATGTTCACGAGTCCGTGGATTGGAGTAGACCGTATTAGGAGCTTCCTCTGAGGTGGACGACCCGGCTTGATTATGGTCGGGAATTGGTTCACCAAAGAATGGAAGTTCACACATTTGAGCAAATTCTAAATCGTGATCATCATCATCCTCTTCATCATCAATAGGCATTACATGGGTAGTTGGTTCGGGTGTTGGTTGAGAATTACTTGTTGAAGGTATATCTTGACCAATTGTAGGTGCAGACGTATCTGATTGTGCTTCGATTGCTGGAGGGACAACTTCGGTGACCGAAGCTATTACCTCAGGTTCTGGAGAAACAATACTTGGAGGAGTAAAGAATTCATCAAAGAACGGTTGAAACAACGTATCCCATTCATTCCTAGAAGGTGGTGTAAATGATGATGAAGTAGGGTTATTTGGGACAAGACCATAACTAATGTTACTGGGTCCCATTTCATGAAGTGCGGGTTCAGAGCTGCTTTGCTCAGAAGCCATTGTTGTCAGCTCATCAAAATCAACATTCATAGTTTCGAGGATCTTACGAGAATTACGGTTGTAGATTCGGTATGCCTTCTTTGTGGGTGCATAGCCAATGAAAATACCAATATCAGCCTTTGGTTGAAGTTTTCCCAAATTGTCACAATCATTATTTGGATAGCAAAGAGAACCAAATACATGAAGATATGATAAATCTGGTACTTTTCCATGTAGAAGCTCATAAGGTGTTTTACCATGGCGTTTACGAATTAGTGACCGGCTTTGGGTGAAAACTGCTGTTGATACTGCTTCTGCCCATAAAAACAATGGAGCCTTTACGTAAAGTAACATCATTCGAGCAGCTTCCATAAGTGTGCGATTTCGCCTTTCAACGACACCGTTTTGTTGTGGAGTGCGAGCAACAGATGTTTCATGGGAAATGCCAACTTCTTCATAATAATCACGCAAAATTTGATTCACAAATTCGGTTCCATTATCTGTACGAATTCTTCGGACAGTAGTGTTGAGACGCATTTGAATCATCTTGAGAAATCCGATGATGAATTTAGGTGCCTCATTTTTTGTTGTAAGAAATTTCACCCAAGTAAACCGAGAGTAATCATCCACAATGACGAGGATGTACCTTTTACCACTAAGACTTTCGACACGCATTGGCCCACAAAGATCCATATGAAACAGATAAAGTTTCTCTTGGTTGGTGTCTTTAGTCTTGGGTTTGTATGATTTCTTAGTGTTTTTCCCCATTGTACACGCGGAACACAAATGATCCTTGTGAAATGTAAGTTTAGGAAGACCACGAACAAGTTCATTTTTCGCCAAATGATTAATAGCGTCAAAGTTAAGATGAGATAACCGTCGATGCCATAACCATGACTTAGTCTTCGATGCTTTGGAGAGAAGACATATGGGAGAAGCGGCCATCATGTCTTGTAGAGACAAAGTGTAAAAATTATTCCCTCGAGTACCTTTCAATAAATCAACCCCTTCCAAATTACGAATGAAGCAGGTATGCTCTCGAAAAGCAACTTCTAGGTTTGCATCACAAAATTGTCCCACATAAAATAAGTTGTGACTGAGACCGTCCACATAATACACTCTTGAAATTATAACATTCCCAATATGATATTCACCATAACCCATTATCTTTGCAATATGATCATTTCCAAATCGAACCGTACCAAGAAACTTGCTAACGAAATTTCTGAGCTGAGAGCGATCTCCGGTCATACGCTTGGAGCAACCAGAGTCCAAATACCAGAGAACAATTTGGACCACCTGTTTTTAGTAACAACAGTAGACAATGCATTAGAAACTAGTGGTTTCGGAGTTTTAGCAGATACAAATATGATATTATTAGAATTGCTAACATTTGTGTTATCCTTAGATTTCCTGCGTTTTCTAATGAGAGTTTTAGCACTAACAGGTTTTATAGTTCCAACTTTCTGAGGTTTTGGAGTATTAGCGGGAACTACAATGGGAGTAGACCTATTTAAAGGGCACTTTGTTCCTACAGTAGTGTCGGTGTTCCTAGTTAAAGGACACGCTTGTGTTTTGGTAGCCTTGGTACTCCTAGTTAAAGGGCACGCTTTCTTCGCTTTAGTGGGAGTGATCCTAGTTAAAGGGCACGCATTTCCTACTATAGTGAAAGTTCTACCAGTGGGGCGCCACTACCAACCAACTTGGGTTAACACTTTCCCAGTTGGTTTCCATTCTAATCCATTTTTCCGGGCATACATCTCATTCACATGGTCAATAAGGCAAGAATCATGACGACTAGAAAACATACATTCATTACAATTCCAACATTTCAAATTAGAATTCATAGTAGGCTTAGAACGCTGCACAACCGCAGAGCCTTTAGGTTTAGCTACATGATTCTTTTTATTCAAAACAGAAATAACATTCCTAGGATGTGCTTCTACTTTCTTCTTCACTTGACTACTTGATGGGGGCAAGATCCTATCATTATTCTTATTTCTTTTAAGCTTAGATCTTTGAGCGTTAGTAGTGGTGCTTACTCCTGTAGAAGGCAACATGGGAATATTAGAGGTTGTTTTTTATTTTGCCTTATCTTTATTGACTAATGTTTGAGATGGTTTAGTCCTAGGTCCCTTGTTAAGTGGTGTGACGGCGATAGGGTTCTTTTTTATTGCACTAGAGGACGGTGCTGAGACAATGGCTGCATTATCCACAACATTCTTACCTTTTAGGGTACGAAGTGTTTCCTTTAACTCAGTCAAAGCCAAATTTTTATCACAAATTTGTTCCCTCAAATCAGATATTTCCACCGACTTTCGATTCAATCGTTCAATCAATGATTGATTCTGTGCAGTGGTATTAGCACATGCGGGCTTTACTGAATCGAAGAGTTGTGTATTTTTCTGTTTTAAGTTATCAACTTTGGACAAAATCTTGGAAACTCGATTAACTAGATTAAGTTTAATATTCTCAGCGTCCTCAAGTACGTTCACACAGTTAATCTCGTTAGATTTCTCTCTGTCTATCGGCAATGATTTAGCAACCTTGTCACTTGGCTGACGTTGTTTTGATTGTAAATCCAATCGAAAATTCTTTTGAAAATTTGCATCATCTATAGTAACACCTTCGAAAGACGTTTTAAAAAGATCTTGAATAAATTGTTGTTTACATTCAAGCGAAATACAATGTTTTTTAATTTCATCAAAACGTTTTGAAAGCGAAGAATAAGAATCTTGAACCTTTAAAAATTCAGCGTCAGATTTGTGACAAGTACAATCTACCACATTATCCACAGATTCAACATTATGCACAATAGAATCATTATCAACACTTTTATTCACATAGACGGAAACAATATAATGAGACATCACTTGCTTCAAAAGCTGATCATTTTGACGTGAAACTCGTTTAATTTCAAGTAAACTGTTTTCATATGCATCATCCATTTCATTGAAAACACGTCTAACTTCTTCTATTTCCAAAAGAAATTCTTGATCAACATTGTGAAGACAAGCTTTAATGTTGTTTACAAATGGAACAATTTCGTCTCGAAATGCAGCTCTAGTATGCTCAAAATTCCAGTCACCTTCCATTATGGCTGAAGCCGTCGTACGTTCCACAATGACCTTGTCAAACTCGACTAAGTGTTGGTGCACCGCATTTAAGCTATCGGATGCCTTACTTACCGGTGGAATTAACTTAGTTAAAACCTTTTTGACAAGTGTAGGAGACGTACTAGGACGGTTTTCCGTTGACAAACTTTGAGGCACAAAAACTGTTAATTGAGCTAATTCCTTTTGTAAACGAATACGGGTCTTTTTAGAAAATCGATCTTTATTATGCTGATCATAATCAATCTTATGGAATTTTGAAAGCATTTTAGATCGAGTTTCTTCTCTAAGTTACATAGTCTCCTCAGTACTACGAACATCAGGTGCTTCTTTCGATTTGCCAATCAGTGTCACATCATAAAGACAAGGAATATATTCCTGAGCTTGTTTTGCATAACCAGGATTAGGTGGTAAATCTTGAAGACGCTTAAGTTTAAGTTCTTTAAATGATTTAGTTAAAAGATGAACCTTTTCTGTGGAAACGTATTGTTTTAAAAGTTGTTGTTCCTTGAATTTAAGAAGTTTGGTAGCATTAATTTCTGATTCAAATTTTTTAGACTCGAGAGTTTTGAAATCCATTTTAAGTTTATGAAAATCATTTACAACCGACTCTTTTTCTTTTAATTCATTGGAAATATTAGCTTTTAATGATTCTATTTCTTTTAAGTGTTCAATCTTTTCAAAACGAAATTTGTCAAATTCAGAGTAAGTTATTTTTTCAGCTTGAGGGACCATTTCAAAAGTTTTGACCTTTTCCTTATACAGCGCAAGCTCAGCGGTTAGGTTGGCATTCATGTCTACGGTTTGTCGAACAACCACATTCATGTTATCAATAATATGTTTAGGCACCATTACCAGATCACGTTGATCATAAGATTCCATACCCGTCATAGCATTTGGTTGAGGTTCACTCAAATGTGTTGGATTGGATACCGCATCATTTGAGTTACTAGTTTCTGAATGCTGTTCGAGGTTGTCATTTTCATGCTCAACATGATGTGGATTATCATGACCATTATTAGATGTGGTTGGTACCTCACTGACGACATCAGAACCGTAGTGAGAGAGATTAGCAACGAGTGCAGCTTGGGCTGAGTGAATGTCATCACAATCGGAATCATATGCATCAAGATCATCAGCTTGATATGCTGCATTTGAATTAGAGACGACTGCAATGCCTTCATTATCTGTTGCCCTTGGGTCTGCAAGAAATGCTAATTCCTCTGAATCCAAAATCTTTCCCTTAGACTGAGCATCGACCAAATACATCCTCTCACGAAACCACGTGCCCTTCTCCTTTTCGGCTGAGTGCATTCCCTAGCCATATGACCTTGTCCTCGGCAATTGTAGAAAGTCACAACCTTTTGAGGACCAATAGTGCTTCCATTTCCACTAGCTTGAGAATTCACAGCTTGATTGTTCACGGTCCTTGTTGTGAGTCCATATGAATTTTGCCTTCCCTGAATGGTTTGCACCGTCACTTGACCATCTTGAATAGTGGCTTGTTGTCAAGGAGTTGCTCCCCCTTAACATATGCCACGATATCCGAAAACATTTCACACATATCGGGATGAGCTATCACGTTAAGTCAAACCATTTGTGATAAATTCTTATATTAAATCACATTTTCTCCCTCATATTAACCGAATCGATGTTTTTAATATCAATTGATTTAATGAAGTTTTAACAAAGTTTTAGGAAGAAAATGCAAATCCGTTTAATCTTCATGATACCAAATGTTTGGAGTGACCTCCCTTAGTGGGAGATTGTTAGAAATATGTTTTTACGTATTTAGGAAGATTCCGTCACTACGACAATATATTAAGTAGTAGCTCGTAGTCTAGATATCTTTATATTAACTAACAAGGAAAGGCCCGGTCCATGTGTTGTATGGCCGGCCCAATATTGTAAGCCCAAGCCCATCTTATGGGCTTGGTATATAAACCCTCTCCTTAGATGGAGTGGGTGTGGATTCATTTCATTTTTACACATAGTTTCTCACTTTCTCTCTCAAGTGTGTGTGTGAAATCTACCAAGTTTCTATCTCTTTCTCTCTCTAAACATAAGCTAGTTTTACAATATCCTACAAATGGTATCAAGAGTCATGGGATGATTGTTTGGTTTATGTGTTTGTGTTCTTGATCGATACGCCTATTTTGATCCAAAAATCATACGTACCATTTTTTTGTGTTTTTATGGTTTAATTTTGATATACATCATCTACTTACTTGTAGTAGTGATTTGGTATTGTTACTTTGGTTAAAAACACAAAATTTTTTGGTGTTTGATTCATTTTTAGGCTAAGAATCTCGAATTTGTTGTGTACTAGTACTATCCGAGAAAAGTGGTACTTTTGATTCCATCGCAACATTTGAAAGGGCTTTATATTGCGATTTGAAGTCACGATCACATAGTGCGATCTAAACTTGCGATCTGAATATCGCGATCGCATAAACCTAGGGTTTCTACTTGCGATCGAATATTCCGATCATATCTTGCGATCCAAGGTTGCGATCACGTGTTGCGATCGAGATTTGCAATCCAGACTTGCGATCACGTGTTGCGATCGAGAGTTGTGTAACACCCTCAAATTTCGATCGTAACAGCGGAAGGGTCATTGGGTGTTACTATCATGGTTCAATCTCATAATCATAGAAAATGGCTCAAAACGAGTTGTTTTAATAAAAACTTCCATTCATTTTCATTTAACAATAAAACTTTTCACATGGTCCCAGATAATTCAAGAGTTTACAAAATATAATAAAGGATAAAAGTTATTTGAATGGATATAATTTATAAAAGCGGGCCAAAATATTTCAAATAAGCAAGCTTCATGAAACCGCCTTCCTCGAGTGCCTTCCCAATGGACCTGAGATAAAACATGCTAAAAAGTCAGCAAAATTTGCCGAGTGAATCTATAGAATTTAGTTTAAATAAAGAGAACACAAGTATTCAAAAATAACCTTCCATGGTTAATAATTTTTCAAAGACAATTATGTTGTACGGACATTATTATCGTGTCATTACATAAGTCTCGTGACATTGAACGTTAACATATATTTGTTTCAGCCCAACACACCTAGCCAAGTACGTATATTTCTTTTATGCAATGCATCTGATGTTTCATTACTAGTGCATCACAACACCACGCGAGAGCTAGTCGCGACCGGACTGGGCGTCACCCCGATAGATCTATCCATAGCATTAGCGTTATCTCGATTAACAATTCACGATTCATGGGTCTTTTAAGGCTAAACAAAATTATGTAATAACTTTCATCTAAACATATAATTAAGTTCTTTGTGTTCAATTTTTAAAACAATTATGAGTTTACGACAACTTTTAGTTGTGCATTTCAATTTCAGTAATTACTTTTCAAGTAAATAGGGTTCCCACAACTTCTCGTTGCACCCATACTTTTCCAATAAGTAGGGTTTCCACAACTTCTCGTTGTACCCTTTTATTTTAATAAAACAAGCATTTTATCCCCCTCGCGGGTTTTAAAATCATTCAAAACAATTATAAAAGCGATGCTATAGACTCACCTTAGCCATTAGTGGTAATGAGACGATCGCCAACGATTAGTGATGCCCGTTTAAACACGAAAACCGCAACCTACCAAATAAGGCGCGTTCGTTAAAAATCGACTTAAGTATAAATCATACTTAAATAATATAAAAATCAAAATTACCAAACCAAGACAATCCCAAAAAAATTAATAATACAAGTGTTATTCTATACCCTTTTATTCAACACTATTCTTTTAAACACTTGCACTCTCGATATTGACCCGTCTTAAGACGTCAAGTCAACGCAAGTCAACTTATCATTTTACTTCCCTCGGACCAGTAACTAAGTCATTTATATAATGACTTAACACTTGAGTAAATCCCCATGTCCAATGGCGAATACTCAACTCACACCACATAATTATTGAACTACATGTCCAAAATACCAATCAGCATGTATACTCCAAATGTACACACTAATCTACCATATCTACACTTGTCCGATTTCGACGAAACTTGGTCACAAACTCACATATAATATGAATAAGACTCAGTTTAAGTTTCATTCAAAAATATTACTTCTAAGACCTTCTGCCCGACACATCTTCGTGTTGTAAAAACCGGACAGTTTTACGCCTTTTACTTGTAAAACCATTTTGACATATCTAAACAACTCCATTTATAAAACCGACACTCGGGTTTGAAAATAGACTCATGACCTGAGGTTTAGCAACTTACATCCGTCCTTGAACATTTTTAAAACTCATTCTATAGTCCCCGAGATTCGATCCAAATATCGACAACAATTTTCGGATTGTGCCGATACCCGTCTCCCGGTACACAAATACTAAAAGTAGCATAACTTTTCGCTCGTAATGAGTGAGAAGCTCATTCAAGCGGCAAATCGAAGCTAAAAGAATTTTCTACAATCCTATCCTATTGGTTTAATCATTTCCAAACAGTAAGATTTCCAAAATTTATGTTTTACCCACTGGTCTAAAATACCTTCTAAAATCTCCCATCAAATCATATTTTTGATCAATTCCAACCATTTTCCTCATCATCCTACACCCGTAATATCATCCTAAACAAATCATCTAGCCCATAACACCCTTGAATAATTATTTAAAATTTTACCCACTCAAAAATCCAACATGCAATACTTAAAATAATAAGATAACAACACTAGTAACAACCATATAACAAGAAAATAGATCAAACCACCTTGGATCATTTTCAAAAATTGAAAGTTGTTGCATGTTGCAAATTTTAACATCAAAATGATCACCATCAAATTTCCTATATGGGATATGTTTCAGTTTTTCATGATTCAAAGTAAAAATCAATGATCATGGTGAATTTGGTTGAGGGAGTGGACGGCAAGAACAAGAACAAGGGGTGGGGTGAGAGAAATTTTTATTTTATTATGTTGTATGTGTGATTTTGTTAGTGGAAAAAGTTTATATAGTGGGGTGGAGGGGTAGTTTTTGCCAATTTGTGATAGTTTTGGTCTAAAATGAAATTAAATAGTTGTAAGGGTAGAAAATGTAAATATTAAATTTTGAAAATATTTACGGGACTCGGTTTTCGTAAAAATACTTTTCAGAAGTTAAAACGCTTCATAAAAATAATAATAAAGCTTCGACACGGTTTAAAATGTAATTAAATCGAAAACGTCGAGAATATAAAATATCGAGACAATCGATAACAAAACATAAATTTTTGGGCATTCGTCGGTATCGCGATCATTAGTAGTCCTCGTCATTCGTTAAAACGTAAGACACGAGAAATAAAAATAAATACATTAAAATCATTTATATGATAATTTGAGAATATGATATCGATACTTAATGTATTTCTTGTCAGTTTTCATCGAAACGACATTCTTACGTTAAGTTTCAAGTCATAACCTTCTCGGTTAATCGATAATTTAAAATTCTCATTAAAGTAAACATATATTACTTATTAGTCGAGATTAAAATATCGACCTGAAATTGACAGATTGTCACATTATCCCCACCAAATTGGGATCTTCGTCCCGAAGATCAACTTGCGTTCTTCCTCGATCGCTCGTTGAAATCAAAGAGTTATATGTATTTTGGTCCTCGTCTATAGTTCTATCACACATGACAATAGGAATTCGACTTCGTTTCGGTTGCCTAACTTCCTTATCGATAATATCAACAAGTACTTTGATGAAATGCAACTTACCGTCGATTCATACTTCATCAAGAGAGATAATAAGATCTTCGTCATGAAGAAATTTCTTTAGGTTCGACATATGAAAAGTATTATGAATTCCTTGTAGCTCTCGAGGTAATTTAAGTTTTCATGCCGTCAGACCTACCATCGATATCATCTCGAATGGTCCAAACTAACTGGGACTTAACTTCCCACGTTTTCCAGAATATATAACACCTTTTTCATGGTGATAATTTGGCATAACTTTTCCACCTACCTCGAATTTCAAAGGTTTTCGCTTCACATTATCATAACTTCTATGTCTACTACGAGTGGTTCACAAACGATCCTTAATTACCACGATCGATTTATTTATCGAAACAAAATGAGCAGAGTCAATCAATCAACATTGACAGAAATCGAGTCATATTCAGACTGAGTTTTCGAGAGCTTAACAATGAATCCATTGTAATTTGATCCAACTTCACGAATGATAACGAATAACACAATCGTAATCACTTAAAGGCTAAGTTACCTCTTTTATTCCAGAATACACTATAGGCTCTTACCATCGGTGGATACCGTACATTAGTGCCATACAATTAATGTCTAAATAGACGAAGAGTAAAATCACCGCACCCAATTATGAGCTGTGGGTTGTGCAGTTTCCTCATTCTTCATAGGTTTCCTACAAGCATATACAAATCAAACAGCTCTAAATCCTTCAAGATATATATCACGATTAACAACAAAATCTTTACTTCTTTCGAGTAACGATAAGATCGGTGTGTTTCAGAGTTCTCTTTTCATGGTTTGAAAAGCTTTCTCTTCATCATTGCCACACACATACAGTTCATTCTTTTTAGTTAGCTTAGTTAATGGTTTTGATATCAAAGAGAATCCTTTAATAAACCTTCAGTAATAACCAGCCAAACCTAGAATTTGTCGTACTTCAGTTGGAATAGTTGGAACATTCAAATCATCGATGGCTTCAATTTTCGCAGAATCAACATGTATGCCACTTTTGTCAATCACATGACAGAGAAGTTGCACAAAACAAAGCCAAAAATCACACTTTAAAATTTTGGGTACATCTTTTCGTTCTTTAACAAGTTCAAGATAATCCCTAAGTGTTCGGCATGTTCTTTCTCGCTCGTAGAGCAGATGAGAATATCATCAAAGAAAACGATTACGAATTTATCAAGACACGGCTTACACATACAATTCATTAAGTCAATGAATATAACAGGTATACTGGTCAAACCAGAAGGCATAACCCTAAACTCATAATGATCATCACAAGTTCTAAACACCGTAATAGGAATATCTTCCTCGCTTATGCGAAGTTGATGATAAGCAAAACAAAGATCAATCTTGGAGGAAACACCAGAATCTTGGAGAAAACACGAGAGTTTTGAAGTTGATCAAATAGATCATCAATTCATAGAAGCGGGTAACGATTCTTGATCGTTAGCTTATCCAGCTCTCGGTAATCGATACACATACGAAACGAATCATCTTTCTTCTTAGCGAATAGAATAGGAGTTCTACAAACTAACGAGCTCGATCGAATAAAACCTCTATCAGATAGTTCTTAAAACTGCACAAATAATTATTTCGGCTCGGATGATGCTAATCGATATGGCGCACGTGCCATGGTTGCAGCACTAGAGATTAGATCAATTAGGAATTCTATTTGCCTTGGAGGCGGAAGCCTTGGCAAATCTTCCAGAAACACTTCAGAATAGTCACAAATGACTAGAGTAATTCTACTTACTTTTCTTACGATTCCTTCTACGATACCTAAGCCATGAATAATCCACAACCTTTTTCGATATACTTACTAGCTCTAATGCACGAAAAGAATTTCCAATTTGGAATTATTTTTCCTTTCAGTAACCTCATCAGCCTTGCCTTTAATTGTGTGTCCCATGAGCTAATAAGCCATGCCGACATCTTCACAAATAGCAATTGGCTTAGAAGAAGTCACATCACCGCATTTATTCTTGGTTAGCCATGAATGTACTGCTTGACCTTGACGGTTCGGGTTCCATAATTCTTAGACATAAAAGAGTCAACTTTTGGAAACACTTGATATATCTACCAATGTTAGTTCCCTTTAGTTTCAGATTGTACAACACTTGCTCCATACTTTGGAAATACTTCGAGGACAAGCTCCTCAGTTAACCGTTTCCTCACCTTAGTCCATGGTGTCCCATAAGTAACGATACCTAGGGAAGCAAGTCTGCCATTCCACCAAATTAATGCACGACCTTGGAGAGTAGCGATTTCAAACTGCACCTTATCCTCCTGATTAGGGCCACAAATTCGAAAGAATGACGCCAGCTTTTCAACAACTGACACAATCCTCCGTCATCTTTAGTCCCCTTAAGAGTCTACGGTTTGAACTTAACGAATGAAGTGTAGTTATAGCCTCTAACTTCGGGCACATCTGTTCCATCCGTACCACGAACATTATCGGCTCCAGCTTCAGCTCCACCGGTTCCAGTTCCACCAGTTTTAGCTTCAGCTCCAGATCCAGATCCATCATTCATGTTGGCCATAAACTCAACTAAGATACAGCAACTTATTCACTAATAACTTGGCGCATTCGTGCTTCAGTCATAGCTTTCATTGACTGCATGAGTGAAGGTCTACGATATCTAAGGATTTGGTAAATGATGGATTAGATCTATTGATTTGGTGGAAGAGATGGGGAAGAAGGAGATGAGGTGTAGAGAGAGAAAGGAGAGAAAAGATAAGTAGAGAGAGAAAGTGATTAGATTAAATGAAAAGTTGTGAAAATGAATGAACCACCCCTCCTAACATGCTAGGAGGGGTATATATAGCCCACCCTACATGTGGGCTATATGGACTATATTTACTACAAACTGGATCACGAGCCTAATACAATAATATATCGTTGGAGCGACCGATCCTTCATAAATACGTAAAACGTATTTCCAACAATCTCCCCCTAAGGGAGGTCGCTCCAAGTTACAAAGTTCTAAATATTCTATAGCTCGTGATCTATGCTAATAATGATGTGACTGAGACTTTCTTTGGGAAAACATATTTCCAACAATCTCCCCCTAAGGGAGGTCACACCATTTTACAAAATCTTAAACCTAGCATCTATGCTTGAGTCTTCGATCTTGTTCTTGTGAATATGCTTGATGTGATCTTTGACTTTAGTCTTGAGCATGTTTCCTTGCCTTGACCTTGTGCATTCATCACTTGTGAAATTTGCCTCTTCGTGACTTCATGTTCCACATACTTATACCTTTAAATTCTTGAAAGCTTCAGAGTTTGATATAGCGGAAGACTTGACCTTCAGACTTTCTTGAATTTGTTGAAGTACTAAGTGTATGTAGTATAAGCATGTGGTGACGACTTCTTCTGGATTATACACCGCAATGCCACCTTCTTGTTACGCTGCATAAGACAGTTAGCAACAAACCATATACACGGATGAAATGGCCTTGAACATTTCATTCTAATTCGGTAGCATTTTACCTCCGGTCGGTGAAGACCGTTGGACGATATTAAATATCGTACTTGTGACAGGTAGTTTCAATAAAGAACCTCCTTGACAAGATTTCGCAGGTAAACCCGTTCTCTTTACTCGACCGTCCAAAGCTGACTGCGAACGTAAAGAGTGAATCATTTGGATAATATTATCCGCATGATTTGAAGCCGTCAATTCATGTTCCTGGAACAAGTGAAGTTCAATTAAGAACCGCACCATCGTTGCTTTCCAGTTGTCACTAGCTTGATTCATATAGAATCTTGCAAGTTACCTACCAAGTGCTGTTTGATGTTAACACTAGAAGGATTTCCATTCGTCACTGTAAATACTTAATAGTATTACTCTGAATGTTCTGGCAAGATCACTAAGATATTGCGTAGAGGCCTGGAACGTGTTTAAATTCATTTAAGAGTTTAAACCACTGTTGCTTTCCAGTTATCACAAGTTTGATTCATAAAGAATCGCACAAGTCACCTACCATGAGCTTTTTGATCTTCGCTCAAGAAGGATTTCCATCTTCATTGTAAATACTTTCGTATTACTCGGATGTTCAGGCAAGATCATGAAGATTTTGCGTAGGACTCTTAAGATCTTTCTTACTTTTCACAGTGTGTGAAGAAGCAAGGAATAATGAAAGTGTGTCCTAATGAGATATTTGATGATCTCAAATGGCTCTAGACTCGATCGTGCATTTTGGATTTTTAGTGATCGAAGGCTGGAGAGGAGTGCCACCTTTTCAATACCAATTTATTCGGAGTGAATAAATCAATAGATAATGTGTTTTCTCCGTGTGGTTAAAACAAATATCTTTTAAGAGATATTTGAGTTAGCTGGGATGGGTTGTGCCTTGCATCACTGGGTCCATGATGTCTATCTTCAATATCAAGAATCATTAAAATGATCTCAATAGCATATGAATTGACCCGGTTTCTGCCTAAGTTGTAAGGAGGGCTTCTTTCTTTACACCCTTTATCTTTACAATTCTTTTTCATTCTTCAACCCCTTCAATGCTTACCAATACGTCATCACTAGCACCTTGTTGTGGTTGTTCCAGTGCTAACTTAAGTACTTGGTCGGCATTCAGCTACGTTCACAATCTTTCTCCATCTTTCCTAAGGACTACTATTTCTAGCTATGGAATGTCCTTGGGAAGATTCCTCCGGTTCTTAGAGAAATCATTGGACTTTAACCTATCCTACCATCCTTATGTCACCACAATCTTCATCGTCGTGAAATAAATGGGTTGCGGGTAAGTATAAATCACCATGAAATCCATTTTGAAGTGCAAATCCATTTTGCTCCCCCTTAACATATGCCACGATATCCGAAAACATTTCGCACATGTCGGGATGAGCTAGCACGTTAAGTCAAACCATTTGTGATTAATCATTTCCCATATTAAATCACATTTTCTCCCCCATATTAAAAATATTAACTCAATCAATGTTTTTAATATCAATTGATTTAATAGCGTTTTAAGAAAATTTGGGAAGAAAAATGCAAATCCAATTATCTTCATGAGTTACACAAGCTCCCCCTCAAATTAACGAGGGTGTGCTGAAACGTAAATTAAATACCTTTTAAACACAAGTGTAAGGTATTTATCACGTGCAAAGATCATATATGATAATGAATTCACAATATTAGCAATTTACGAGGTTGGACCTGAATAATGGAGAACATCATATGAAAGAAGCACATGGTTCTTGTTCACGAATGTTGGTCTTCCTCGTAACTTCTGAAGTTATCTCTTGACTCCATGTGTATGATTGATATCGTTGTCTTAACACCAATATGTGAACTTGGCACTCTCGGCATCAAGGATTCTGAATGCTGGACAATTGCTCCCCCTCAATTGTTGACCCGTGTTCTATTGAAAGATCTGTAGTCACCGTTTGAGTAGTCGCATCGTCGAGTATGTAGATATCAATTGCAACGAACTTTGGATTGTGGAGTTGATAACTTCGGATTCTGAAGTCAAAGCTTTCCGGTGAAATGCTTGACTTCAAAGTGAAAAGCGGGTTACTATCGGAAATAATAGCAAACCATATGGAGCATGTTTTAAAAGTTTGAACTTCTGCTCGAACTTTATTTACAACCCCGTGTCATTATTGAATGACATTTCTAGGTTCGTAAATATTATCGATTCCAGAAGACATGCTCTTTTTATCAAAACATTTTTGAACACACAATTTTGAAAGATTTAGAAAAATCTTTTGAGAAATTCTTTAAAATTGTGTTCAAAGTTTTGAAAAACAATTACTTGAGCTTAAGATGTTGAATATCTTAAAAGCGAGCTCAAGTCCGAGAAGTTGTGAACTTCCCGTTGTTAAGGATAAGTTACCATCGGCGATAAACTTTCCTTTTATCTGAAGGACGAGTCCTAAGCTGACATTTACTTAGAAGTCGTTTTCATGAGCTTGAAAACTTTGACTGTTTTAACGGAAAGCTCATGACCGAGAAAGGTTAATTTCTCGTTATGAGGAAAAGTTCTCTTATTTAAAAGATACACTTTCCTTTCTGAGCTTAAAACTTCGAATGTTTTAAGACAAGCTCATGACCGAGAAAATTGAATTTCTCGTTATGAGGATAAGTTTATCATTAATGATAAACTTTCCTTTATTTGAAGTTCGAGTTACAGTCTGACATTTAACTGTAAGTCATTGTGCATGAGCTTAAAAACTTTGAATGTTTTCGATATAAGCTCATGCCCGAGAAAAATTAATTTCTCGTTGTAAGGATAAGTTTATCATCGGCGATAAACTTTCCTGCCTTTGAAGAACAGGTTATAGACTGTTATTTATCTATAAGCCTTAATGCATGAGCTTAAAAACTTGGAATGTTTTTGATATAAGCTCATGCCCGAGAAAAATGAATTTCTCGTTTTTAGGATAAGTTTATCATCGGCGATAAACTTTCCTTTCTTTGATGATCGAGTTATAGTCTGTGATGTGACTATAAGTCCTTGTGCATGAGCTTAAAAACGTGGAATGTTTTTAACATAAGCTCATGCCCGAGAAAAATGAATTTCTCGTTTTTAGGATAAGTCATCATCGGGATGAACTTTCCTGTCTTTGGAGATCGAGTTACAGTCTGTTATGTGACTGTAAGTCCTTTTTGCAGCTTAACCATGAATCCCCTGAGACATTTGTTTCTCTGGTATCTGCTTCTTCAGCAACCAAACTCTAAGAGTGTCCTTAGTTGAACGGTATACAACGATTGGACCGCTTCGTTCTTTTGGAACATCAACTTTGGTACCTGCATTCTCATTAGGAGTTTGTATACTTTTGCATGGGTTAGAGATATCTATTTTTGAAGCACGTGGGGGTTCACAGTTGGCTTTACTTGTGTCAGAGGCGACCTGAGTAGATGATTCACTTATCTTAGCTGGCAAACGTTTCCTTTTATAGAAAATCTTAAGTTTAGGCTTAAGTGAAGTATCATCTTTATCAATTTCCTCCCTAGTAGTCGTAGAAGAAATGGAGACTATCCTAGTTAAAGGGCACTCGTTTCCTACAAGAGTGAAAGTTCTACCAGTGGGGCGCCAATCTTTACCAACGGGTTTGATTTTAGCTATCCACTGGGACTTAATTCTAGCACAGGAGTTCACCTCATTAAGTAATTTCTTGATACAGGAATCATGATTTGCCGTAAAGACACATTTTCTACATGTTTTACAAGTAGCATATTTAATGTCCGAGTAAGATCTAGAATCCCTAGATGATTGATTGATGCTCCTAGGATTGGGCATGCTACGGTTAGCAGTGTTGGGTAAACTAGAAGGCATCTGACTAGGTTTGAAATTCCTATCTCTTACTTGTGTCTTTTGAATAGCTTCCATTTGACCAGAATCATGGCGCACATCAGTTGAACTAGTTCTAGACGTGTTCATTGAACTATTCTTAGCGAAACTAGGGGCAATCATGTGATGAGGTCTTGCTAAAACTGATTTAGTCACATTAGGCCTAGTTGGTGGAGTGACTGGTCTAAAAAACTGAACCAAATCAACTTGGGAGGCAAACCGCGGTCTCGAGGATTGTGGTCGCTCAGATCTAAATGCAGTAGGTTGTCTGACAATCGGTTGTCTGACGAACTGATTTGTGGGCGGTTTCCCCAAGATTGATGGTTTTTCAAGCTTAGTGTCCACACTAGGTCCTCTATTTTTCCTTAACTCGTTTTTCAACGCAGCTATAGCAAACACCTTTTCCTGTACTTGGGCCTTTAAAGTCTCATTCTCTTTGAGCACTCTATCTTGGGATGCCAATTTAGACTCTAGTAACTGAATTTGTTTCAAAAGATTTTCCTTTTCAGCTTTAGAATCTAAAACTTTTTGATCTAATTTTCTTTCAAGAACAACATTTGATTTTTCAAGTTTTTCAAAATATGTTTCAAATTTGTTCGTTTTCTTTGAAAATTCAATTTTGGCATCCTCAAGATCTTTTGATTGTTGAGCTACAATCGTTTCGAGCTCTCTAATCTTGGAATCAGAAGCTGTTAATGAAGCAGTTATAAGACAATTATCATGATGTTTAGCATTTTGAACACTTTCTCCCCCATTATGACTCACATCGGATGAATCATAAGTGGTATTTCTATCACTCTTGTCCATCCCATGTTTGTCATAATTAGGTTCAGAATGCTCAATATGCGGCATGTCATCAGCATATACATCATAACCAACATCACATTGTACCATGTTTGCAGGCTCTTCGTCATAAACGGGTAAGGTGTCATCAAGAGAGATCTCGTGAACATTCCCTGACGTGCCACTGGTATCATGTTGTCCTCCTGATTCCGTGCTCTTGCCATCGTTAGGCTCCAAGTTGTCAATCGTATGACCAATTTCCTCTTGCATCGAAAAGTCTTGCACTCCATTATCATACCCTTGCTGAAGTCGAGATCTTTCATAAATCGAAGACGAGACCGAGGTCATGAGTTTCAATATTGTATCACGAAAAACTCGAAGCTCGGTATGTGTATCTCGAAGAAATGATTGGCAAAGCATCGAACTTTCAGACTTGAAGATATTGAATTGGAGGAAAGGCGTGAGTTGTGTCACAAGAGCCTTATAAGCAAGTGCCGATGCAGAGTGATTAACATTTTCATTGTTGAGTTGCTCTGCGAGTTGGGTCAAGATGGTGAACATTGGTTCTATGAATATATGACGATCTTGACCAAAGATTGTCACAAATTCGCTCCCTCCTTGAATCCCCGAAAGAGTGACAAGATGAGACTGAAGTATTCGAAATGAAGTGATGCCACTTTCGCTGACCTTGTCTTGCAAATTATATGATTCTCCCTTGTTTGATGTCGAATTCAAAAAATCCATTGAAAGTCGAAGAAAGATAATGTGGATGTTTTTGTAGTCGGGTTTTTACAATTCGACTCGGCTCAAAAAATGTTGTCGGCTCAAACGATTATAGATTAAACCGGATACTAATAGGTCCAATTTAAACTCGGCTCACTGCAAAAATAAATCTCGTCACTATAACTCGATACTTTTGTCGTCAAATCCGGCCACAAAAACGTTTATCTAAACTAAAAATATAAAAGTGACAAAAAAACAAAAATTTAAAAATTTTAAAAAAATAAAATGTGATATTTTAAAATAAAATGTGATATTTTTAAATAAAAAAGATTAATTTAACTAAAAATAAAAAATAAATGTGATTTAGAAAATAAAGTACTAATAATAAGCTTTTGAAAATCTGATTTTGTTAAAAAATATTAAAAAAACTGATTGTTTTGGAAAGAAACAAAAAACGCGTCCCCTTGTTTTCTCCGTCTCAATAAAATAATAAACACATGGCTACTAAAAACAAAAAAATCTTGGATACTCCGTCCCACAGTTTCCTCCGCCCCAAAATAAGACTCAAACCTAATCTCTCTTCTCTCTTAACTCTCTCTCTCACACAAAAAAAACACACACTCGCAAACCAACGTCGTCCTCTAATCTCTCTCTCTGTTAACTCTCTCTCTCCAAATTGATACTGCTCCGTCTCTTTTCCTCTCAAATCTTCAATCTCAAAATCAGATAATCAAATCTCCCCAATTCAGTCTGCTCTCAAATTCTAATCATCAATATTGGACCGCCTATTCTCCTAATCGTACCATCTGGAAAACAATTCAATCAAACATAAACAACAGGATCAAAATCACGGCCACCAAAAACTTGCTCTCTCTCTATGCAAATCGGCTTCAAGATCATAAAAATGGTCTCAGGTAGGTTTTCTAATTTTTTGATTTGTTGAGTCTCTCTCTTCTGTAGCGTCTTTCTTGTGATGTATGGGGTTGAGTGTTAATTTTGAGTCTTTAATCGAAATCAAAGAAAGAATGGCAACAGATTTGTGGTTGTTCTTTCTTATAAATTCGAAAAACAAAGGAGTTGAATCCTTCAAATTCGATCTATGATGACATTAGTTTCGTAGGTATAGATCGTAATTGATCTTACCATGCATGTGTACACACGAAGCTAATCTGAGATCTTTAGAGTTATGAGTTGGGTTTAAGTCGAGAGTATTGTTTTTGTTGAGAGTCTGATGAGTCGAGGGTCTGATCTTGGTTTTGTTTCCTGTTTGTGTCAGTTTGAGTATTTGTTGTGTGGGTGTGGGTTGTTAGATTATGTGTGTTCGAGAGTCGAGAGACGAGAGGGTTTGGGTTGGGGTCAGTGTCTGTTGGTGTGATATGGTTTTGAATCGAGTCTCAGAAAAAGGGTGTTCGAGAGGTGTAGTGTTAAGGTTGAGTAGAGTGTTTGTGATAACTGAGTCGAGTCTAGATGTTGTTTGTTTGGTTCGAGTGAGAGAGTGAGGGGTGTCCGAGAGATGAGAGTCAGGGGATCTGACGAGAGTGTGATGAGTCTTAAGTCGTGTTTGGGATGAGTCTGGTAAAGAGTTTGTGTGTGTAAGTCGAGTCGAGGGTGAGTTTTGAGTTGAGAGTATGTGTTTGGTTTGTAACTGTTTTGTCTTGGTCTGTGAGTTGAGTCTTTTGACTATGTCGAGGTCTTGGTGGATTCAAGGGTCGAGTTTTGAAACCAGTTTTGAGTGTGTTTGCCGTTATGTTTGAATGGAGAGTATTGTGAGGATGAGTCAGTCCAGAGTCTGTCAAATCCAAATAGCCTATTCGGAAAGCCTATGCGGAAAACCGTCTATGCGGAAAACCGTCTATGCGGAAAACCGTCTATGCGGAAAATCGTTTATGCGGAAAAGTCTATTCGGAAAAAGATCTATTCGGAAAGATTTCTATTCTGAAAAATGGTCTATTCGGAAAAAGTCTATTCGGAAAGTTTTTCAAAATTCGTCCATACGGAATGTTTTTCAAAGTTTGTCCATACGGAATGTTTTTCACAAATTGTCCATATGGAATGTCTATACGGAATAAACGACCATTCGGAAAAAAAAAACTGTTACTCGGAAAAAATGGCTTATGCGGAATAACAAGAGAAGGAAACAGTAAGTCGAAACAGATGGATCAAAACATGATTATATATAAAAACTGATAATAAAAATTAGTTATAAAAATTAGTTATAAATAAAACCGATTATGAAAGAAAACAGAAATTGGACCAGATTGGACAGATTGGACGGATTTGGACTGATATGAAAAAGAAGAAGAAAATTTGGACGGATTTGGACTGATTAAAAAACTGATCTAAAAAAAATTACCGATTAAAAAAAATGATTGAATAAAAATGATATGATTAAACTAAGAAACTGATTAAAAAAACTGATTAAAAAAATGTGATTAAAAAAAAACTGAGTAAAAAATGACTGATTAAAAAAAAAATTTATTAAAAAAATGATAAAAATTGATTGGATAGATTTTCAAGAAAGAAAAAAC
The DNA here is from genome assembly GCA_025667525.1 of Glebionis coronaria. Classification (NCBI taxonomy): domain Eukaryota; kingdom Viridiplantae; phylum Streptophyta; class Magnoliopsida; order Asterales; family Asteraceae; genus Glebionis; species Glebionis coronaria. The sequence continues at coordinate 134,103,845 of CM046874.1, read as the reverse complement.
GAGACGATCATATAAAAAAAATAAAACGAAAAGATTATAAAAAAAAAAAAATTTCAATCAAATCAATAGATAAAAAAAATACAAAACCTAAGATTTAACCATGGCTCTTGATACCAATTGAAGGTCTACGATATCTAAGGATTTGGTAAATGATGGATTAGATCTATTGATTTGGTGGAAGAGATGGGGAAGAAGGAGATGAGGTGTAGAGAGAGAAAGGAGAGAAAAGATAAGTAGAGAGAGAAAGTGATTAGATTAAATGAAAAGTTGTGAAAATGAATGAACCACCCCTCCTAACATGCTAGGAGGGGTATATATAGCCCACCCTACATGTGGGCTATATGGACTATATTTACTACAAACTGGATCACGAGCCTAATACAATAATATATCGTTGGAGCGACCGATCCTTCATAAATACGTAAAACGTATTTCCAACAATGAGTCTTGTGTAACGCAAATCAAATCATAATGAGTATTCATTCAATGATTGCATTATACCACATGAATTTACAAGAGAAAAGAAAAGAAGGATAATAATAGAACGATGTAGAATTAGGAATCAAAAGATAGTCATTCCATTGATCACAAACTAGTACAAGTCGTATTGTCAAACATTATAGATAATCATCGTCTAATGCCATACAACTTAAAATACTAGTCCTACTAACTGTTGTCACAGTTTAGTTAGGGATTAATGAGAAGATATTACAATTGATAAACTAATCTACTAAGAGTTACTAGGTATTTCACATGGATAAGAAAGCTCATCGGTCCCACAAGAAGAAGATTTCTTCAATTTCTTTCAGAGACGCTTGATATCCTCCTCAATTGGTGCTTTTGGAACAACCCCAATACAACCATTTCACGATCAAGGAATTAAAGGAACAAAATCAAAGAATGAATCGAGCAAACGAATTATGAGTCAATAAGAGTTTAATCGCGCAGATGCTCTATGCTTAAGCCCACACCTTTATGAATCATTATTCCATGGATTGATCAAGTCCTTCCGAATAAGATTCAGAAATTTGTAGTTCAACAATTTATAATTTCCTTGTTCAAATAAATGGCCAATTTATTTCAACGATTATAAATCACTTTATTCAAGCATCGCCAGCTCAACGCAAAAGATCAAGATCGAAACAAATGAGAAACTGATTTAACAGAAAATGATCAGTGATATGATATGGAATCCTGGTTGGCATGTGAATACCATACATATCAATCTCAATTCCTAACAATCAATAGTACCATCTCAGACAAACTTGTTTTTATCAAAACAGTATAATGTCAAAGATTTATAAAAATGAAAAATAAATTTGCTAAACGAAATGAAGGATCGATAAATCAAGGATAAGAACCAAGGAAATCAAAATCTTGTAACCAAAAGAATATCAGCAGAATATTAACCTTCGTTGGGATCATGTCTATCCACAACTTAGTTAATCTCGAGAATAACATGATTCATTTCAGGAATAGCTTCGGCGCTAGCATAAAAATGACTAGGGTGGCTTCGTGACAATCAACGTCGTATAAATATCTCGTATAAATATAAAATTATCATTTATAATTAAATAAATGAAAACATACCTTGTAATTCACAAGTTCAAATAATCGATAAAGATTACAACATATATATATATATATATATATATATCTATATATATATATATATATATATATATATATATATATATAATTACTATCATTTTCGTCCATTGGCAACTCGGAGGTTTCGCTTGCAACAGTTATAGTTAAAAGATTTCAAAAATTCATTTTTGGAAAATCTTTTCGTTCTCTATAACTTGAGCTCTGATACCAATCTGTAACACCCCTAAATTTCGATCATAACAGCGGAAGGGTCATTGGGTGTTACTATCATGGTTCAATCTCATAATCATAGAAAACGGCTCAAAACGAGTCGTTTTAATAAAAACTTCCATTCGTTTTCATTTAACAATAAAACTTTTCACATGGTCCCAGATAATTCAAGAGTTTACAAACTATAATAAAGGATAAAAGTTATTTGAATGGATATAATTTATAAAAGCGGGCCAAAACATTTCAAATAAGCAAGCTTCACGAAACCGCCTTCCTCGAGTGCCTTCCCAATAGACCTGAGATAAAACATGCAAAAAAGTCAGCAAAATTTGCCGAGTGAATCTATAGAATTTAATTTAAATAAAGAGAACACAAGTATTCAAAAATAACCTTCCACGGTTAATAATTTTTCAAAGACAATTATGTTGTACGGACATAATTATCGTGTCATTACATAAGTCTCGTGACATTGAACGTTAACATATATTTATTTCAGCCCAACACACCTAGCCAAGTGCGTATATTTCTCTTATACAATGTATCCGATGTTTCATTACTAGTGCATCACAACACCACGCGAGAGCTAGTCGCGACCGGACTGGGCGTCACCCCGATAGATCTATCCATAGCATTAGCGTTATCTCGATTAACAATTCACGATTCATGGGTCTTTTAAGGCTAAACAAACTTATGTAATAACTTTCATCTAAACATATAATTAAGTTCTTTGTGTTCAGTTTTTAAAACAATTGTGAGTTTACGACAACTTTTAGTTGTGCATTTCAATTTCAATAATTACTTTTCAAGTAAATAGGGTTCCCACAACTTCTTGTTGCACCCATACTTTTCCAATAAGTAGGGTTTCCACAACTTCTCGTTGTACCCTTTTATTTTAATAAAACAAGCATGTTATCCCCCTCGCGGGTTTTAAAATCATTCAAAACAATTATAAAAGTGAGGCTATAGACTCACCTTAGCCATTAGTGGTAATGACACGATCGCTGACGATTAGTGATGCTCGTTTAAACACGAAAACCGCAACCTACCAAATAAGGCGCGTTTGTTAAAAATCGAATCAAGTATAAATCATACTTAAATAATATAAAAATCAAAATTACCAAACCAAGACAATCCCGAAAAATTTAATAATACAAGTGTTATTCTATACCTTTTTATTCAACACTATTCTTTTAAACACTTGCACTCTCGATATTGACCCATCTTAAGACGCCAAGTCAACGCAAGTCAACTTATCATTTTACTTCCCTCGGACCAGTAACTAAGTCATTTATATAATGACTTAACACTTGAGTAAATCCCCATGTCCAATGGCGAATAATCAACTCACGCCACATAATTATTGAACTACATGTCCATTATACCAATCAGCATGTACACTCCAAATGTACACACTAATCTACCCTATATACACTTGTCCGATTTCGACGAAACTTGGTCACAAACTCACATATAATATGAATAAGACTCAGTTTAAGTTTCATTCAAAAATATTACTTCTAAGACCTTCTGCCCGACACATCTTCGTGTTGTAAAAACCGGACAGTTTTACGCCTTTTAATTGTAAAACCATTTTGACATATCTAAACAACTCCATTTATAAAACCGACACTCGGGTTTGAAAATAGACTCATGACCTGAGGTTTAGCAACTTACATCAGTCCTAGAACATTTTTAAAACTCATTCTATAGTCCCCGAGATTAGATCCAAATATCGACAACAATTTTCGGATTGTGCCGATACCCGTCTCCCTTGTACACAAATACTAAAAGTAGCATAACTTTTCGCTCGTAATGAGTTAGAAGCTCATTCAAGCGGAAAATCGAAGCTAAAACAATTCTCTACAAGCCTATCCTATTGGTTTAATCATTTTCAAACAGTAAGATTTCCAAAATTTACGTTTTACCCACTGGTCTAAAACACCTTCTAAAATCTCCCACCAAATCATATTTTTGATCAATTTCAACCATTTTCCTCATCATCCTACACCCCTAATATCATCCTAAACAAATCATCTAGCCCATAAAACCCTTGAATAATTATTTAAAATTTTACCCACTCAAAAATCCAACATGCAATACTTAAAATAATAATATAACAATACTAGTAACAACCATATAACAAGAAAATAGATCAAACCACCTTGGATCATCTTCTAAAATTGAAAGTTGTTGCATGTTGCAAATTTTTACATCAAAATGATCACCATCAAATTTCTTAGATGGGATATGTTTTAGTTTTTCATGATTCAAAGTAAAAATCAATGATCATGGTGAATTTGGTTGAGGGAGTGGACGGCAAGAACAAGAACAAGGGGTGGGGTGAGAGAAATTTTTATTTTATTATGTTGTATGTGTGATTTTGTTAGTGGAAAAAGTTTATATAGTGGGGTGGAGGGGTAGTTTTTGCCAATTTGTGATAGTTTTGGTCCAAAATGAAATTAAATAGTTGTAAGGGTAGAAAATGTAAATATTAAATTTTGAAAATATTTACGGGACTCGGGTTTCGTAAAAATACTTTTCAGAAGGTAAAACGCTTCATAAAAATAATAATAAAGCTTCGACACGACTTAAAACGTAATTAAATCGAAAACGTCGAGAATATAAAATATCGAGACAATCGATAACAAAACATAAATTTTTGGGCATCCGTCGGTATCGCTATCATTAGTAGTCCTCGTCATTCGTTAAAACGTAAAACACGAGAAATAAAAATAAATACATTAAAATCATTTATATGATAATTTGAGAATATGATATCGATACTTAATGTATTTCTTGTCAGTTTTCATCGAAACGACATTCTTACGTTAAGTTTCAAGTCATAACCTTCTCGGTTAATCGATAATTTAAAATTCTCATTAAAGTAAACATATATTACTTATTAGTCGAGATTAAAATATCGACCTTAAATTGACGGATTGTCACAAGTTGCGACCCAGACTTGCGATCACGTGTTGCGATCGAGAGTTGCGATCAGACTTGCGATCACGTGTTGTGATCGAGAGTTGCGATCAGGGTTGCGATCACGTGTTACAATCAAGAGTTACGATCAGGGTTGCGATCACACTGCGATCAAGAGTTGCGATCCAACATTTTTCAAAAACGTGTTTTTGAAAATTTTTAACTCGTGTGTAATTTTGACTTGGAATTTTTGGTTTATTGAGAACATAATTTAGGGGATTTCAACATTATTTCTCGGCTTCTACACGCAACAACAAATACATTTACTTTCTCTCATTGTTTGATCAACATTTGTAAATCTTAACTTATCAAAATGGAGTACACATCTCTTACGGATAAGTCCATCCTCTCGCGTACGGATAATCGTCCACCAATGTTGGTGAAGACTATGTACGAGGATTGGGCTTCCCGAATGGAACTTTATATGTTGAAAAAAGAAAATGGACATCTCATTTGGGCATCCGAGCTCAATGGACCATTGGTATATGGTATTGTGACGGAAGGTGCTGTTACTCGTCCTCGCACAATGGGTGAGTTAACTGGAGATGCTAAGATACAAGACAAGTGTGATAAACAAGCTACAAACATCATTCTCCAAGCCCTTCCTCCAGATGTTTACAAACTCGTCAGTAAACATAAGGTTGCCAAAGAGTTATGGGATAGAATTCGTGTTCTAATGCAAGGCACCTCGTTAACTAAACAAGAACGAGATTGTAAGCTTTATGATACGTTTGATAAGTTTGCCTATGTCCCCTGGGAGACTCTCAATGATTACTACTTGAGATTCCCTCTTTTGATGAATGAGCTTAACATCTATGGCCTGGCAATTCCTACGTTTCAATTAAACACCAAGTATTTGAACACTCTTCCTTCTGAATGGAGCAAGTACGTGATGGCTGTTAAATTGGCTAAGGATTTGCATCAAACCAACGTGGATCAACTTCAATCTTTTCTTCAACAACACGAATGCCATGTTATCGAGGCTCGGTTGTCTACTCCATAAGTTCGTGATCCACTTGCCATGTATGCTTCTCAACATTTGACTCCCCAACAAAACATGGCTTACACTTATCAACAACCACCATACTTGTAGCAGCCACCACCACACACCTATCAGTAACCACAGCAACCACCTTATCAACTACTAATGATGCCACAACAAGAATTTCAACAAAGTGTTCATCAACAGTCTTTTCCACAACAACCAGCACATCAGGCATCATCCTCACAAGCTATCACTTCTTCAATGGGCTATACTCCTCAGCAAGGATATTTTTCAATTGAAGCACAACCAGCACAAGCCTTCTACTCCTATGAACTTCCACCAATCCAAGCACCGGTCTTTACTCCAAATGATACACCTACTGATGTCTTAAACCATCTCACTACCTACTTGTCAAAACTTGTTACAACTAGAGGATTTCCACCAACGAATACGTAAAAACGTATTTCCAACACTTTAGGATACCATAATCTTAAATGTACAGTTCCCTTAATGTATCGGAAGATACGCTTAACCACTTCAAGGTGAGAGGTTTTGGGAGCCTCTTGGAAGAGAGCACAAAGGAAACACTAAACATGATATCCGGTTGACTTGTCGTTAGGTACAACAAACTACCAATCATACCTCTATATTTGGTGTTTTCTACCGACTCACAATCATCATCTACGGTGAGTGTAATATCCGAGGCCATAGGGGTCTTCATTGATCTAGAGTCTTCTAATCCAAATTTCTTTAACATTTCTTTAACATACTTGGATTGATTAAAGAAAATACCATCGTTCATTTGTTTAATTTGGAGTCCTAAAAAGAAGTTAAGTTCTCCCATCATACTCATTTCAAAATCGTCATACATGATTTTGGCAAAGTCATCACACAATGATTGACAAGTTGAACCAAATATAATGTCATCGACATATATTTGTACGATAATGAGCTGAGAACCTTTCTTCTTTGTAAAGAGTGTATTGTCTACCATCCCTATGGTATACTCATGTTTTACAAGAAACTCTTTAAGTCTATAATACCAAACTTTGGGTGCTTGTTTGAGACCATAAAGAGCTTTCTTAAGCTTGTAAACATGATCCGGTTTCTCAAAATCAATAAAGCCGGGAGGTTGAGCCACATATACCTCCTCATAGATCAAACCGTTAAGAAATGCACTCTTTACATCCATTTTTTGAAGCTTAAAGTCTAAAGCACAAGCGTAAGCTAAGAGGATTCTAATGGATTCTAATCTAGCTAAGGGTGCGTATGCCTCGTCATAATCAATACCTTCTTGTTGATTATAGCCTTGAGCTACAAGTCTAGCCTTGTTACGAGACACAACACCATTCTCATCTAACTTATTCCTATATACCCATTTGGTTCCTATGATGATAGAACTTCTAGGTGGAGGAACAAGTTCCCAAACGTCATTAGCAATGAATTGATTCAATTCTTCTTGCATAGCGATGACCTAACTCTCATCCATCAAAGCTTATTTAACATTCTTTGGTTCAATCAAGGAGACGAAACAAAAGAATTTACTTTGATTTTGGACTTGAGATCTTATGTTCCTTTGATTTAGTTCGCCTATGAAGTTATCGAGAGCATGATCCTTAGACTCCTTAATGTTTACTCCCTTTTCAACACTAAGGTCTTCAACTCCTATGTTTCTAAGATCTTTGGCATTAACTATGTCTATTTCATCTAAGTCATCGTCTACCAAAGGTGGTGTCTTAGATGAAGGCGGGGTTTCATCAAATATCACGTTAAGTGATTCTTCAATTACACCCGAGGTTCTATTGAGGACTATGTAGGCTTTGCTAGTTTGAGAATAACCTAAAAAGATACCTTCGTAAGACTTTGGGTCAAACTTTGTAAGGTAATCTTTGGTGTTTAGAATGAAGCACTTGCTTCCAAACACCCTAAAGTATTCCAATGAGGGCTTCTTACCTTTAAGAATCTCACAGGGGGTCATTCCTAAAAAAGGTCGAATAAGAATTTGGTTGAGTATGTAAGTCGATGTGTCCACAGCATTGCACCAAAGTTTTTGAGGCAAAGATTGCTCATTTAACATCGTCCTACTCATCTCTTGGATGGTCCTATTCTTCCTTTCAACTACCCCATTTGATTGTGGAGTGCGAGTGTCACACACCACCATGGCGGAATATGGGGCGCGACGTATGGATATCATCACAACAACAGCGTATCTATGAGAGAACTATATGAATTAAAAATGTCATAAAAGGTGACACAAATGTCATGACAATATCTCATCAATGCAGGAGTCTAGGTAAGTAGGTAACAGTCCTACCTCTTACCCAAGACAAACAAATAACACAAACAAATCAACATATAGGTTCATAGTATCACTTATTGAAACAAACAGAAAAATAAACTAAGAAGGAACAGGGATCTCCTTCTAAATTCATTCCTACGCGACTCCAATCCTAGTCACATATGTTCTCACGCTTAACCACTTTGTCACCTGAAAGAGACACCAAAACACGTCAACATAATGTTGGTGAGAGTCATAGGTTTAGAATCCAACCGAAAACAGATTAAAATAAGCTGTGAACAACCCTAAACCACTAAACATGTGACAATCCGTCAATTTATGGTTTATATTTTATTCTCAAATATTATTTAAAAACATTATTTTAATGTTATATTATGAACTCACTTATTTTTGGGAAGAAATTTGGATTTACGTCTTGAAGTAGCATCGACTACGTCTAAACCAGAGGATTCTACGTTACATGCTTACGTTTACATACACCGTCTTTGGTGACAGTCCGACATTTCAAGAAATAAATTTATCCGTGAATATTATTTTGGAGTTTTAAATTTGTGTTGGTTCATAAACTCACAAATTTACGAGAAGAGATTAGGACTTACGATTATAATTTAACATCCTTTACGACTAAACCGGAAACCTTAGGATTACGTATTTACGTTTTCGAACTCCGTTTTTGATGAGACAATTTTTATTAGATTCGTTTTGTGCCGTTGATTCATAATTTATAAAAACGTTTTTCGTAAAACAACCCGAGGGCACGCAAATCGAGAAAACTAGAATCGAGGAGTACCCGTAAAATATTGGGGATGAGACAAGATTAAACTTGCCCCACCCCCACTAATAAACGGCCAAAATAAGCCACCCAACTCCCTTGGTGGCAAAGTTTCACACTTCATATGGACACTTGTCCATACAACTTTACCAAAACAACTTAAGCTACAAAACTACTAGCATAAACCATTTCTCTCACAACTCAACATGCAAACCACTCTATTTTCTCTCTTTCTCTTCCTCTTGGCCGTCCAAACTCAACAACAAACACCCTATTTGATCAATTTTAACCATACAATCTTGTGTTATTCATACACATGATGAAGGACTCTTGAAGCTCTATTTATTGGTGGTCATTTTAACATTCAAGGAGAAGTTTTGTTGGTGTCTTGGAGATGATTTTCCACAAGATTTTCATGAAGATAGGTGATCTTGAAGTTGATATTGGTATATCACAAGTTTTGCCATCAAAATCCAAGCCTTGTTCATCAACCTCATCTTTTCATCACTATGGTGGTATAAGGATCATTCTTCCTATCCTTCTTGCTATTTTGATTATGTAATCTTGTATTTTATTTTACTTATGTATATTTATATGATGATGAATGATGATTAAAAATATTATGCGGGGATTTGGTGTTGATAGATTTGATAAACATGGTTAAAAAGATAGAAAACCATAGGTAAAATGGTTAAAATCTTGCTTAATGTGATGGCTGTATAAAAACAGTAAGTAACCAAGTTATAAACCGATAAAATTGCATGGTGGAATCCATTTACAGTAAGTGTCAGATGTAATACACATGTGAGAGTTGGCCATGCAATGGAATCATCAAAATGAGTGAGATATGATCAAAACAAGATGAGTGTACCAATCTGAATAGTCTGTTTTGTAGGGACTGTTAAGGATAGTTAGACATGTAATGAGCAGTAGCTATAACTAACTTATTTGTAGCACATAATATTAAGTTTATGCCATCCAAAAATGAGCTTCTATCTCCTTATAGAACTCAAGATATGATAAAAATGGTGAAGATGAAACTAAAAATCAGATATTGAAGAATTAATATTTAATAGTATTATATAAGCACTCAAACTAATATAGTATAAAATGTGAATTAAAACACACTAACTTATAAATTTCATTTATATAAATATGTATAAGGTTAAATAAATGGACACTTTATAAAAATGGTAGTTGAATAAGATTTATAAGTTATAAAAACTATAAACATGATTTTACGACTTTTTCGGCTATTACCGTAAAATTAACATTTTTCGCCAATTAAAACTTAGACGATCAAACCCGTCTAATGTAAAGTTTTTAAAAGTTATATACTGATGTATAAGTACCTAATACAAGTAAAAACCGATAAAACCCGAACTATATGACATACGGACATTAACGAGCTAAGTTAGCATATTCGGACTAATAATTTAACTAAATAAGTTAAACACTTATAAAAATTACTTATTGGGCTTAACCCATTTGGGCTCAACATGTAAAGTATAAATACTGATAATACAAGTAAAAAATGGATTAATACAAGTTAATGAACTTATAATGGTCTTATTGGACCTAAAACATGTAAATAGGTAAAACTAGTAAACTAGTATAAAAGTTACCAACACATAACAATAAAATGAGTAAATGAGAATGCATAAACCCACTTGATCATGATCATATATATAAAATCATCACATGTATACATAATTGTTATTTTGATAAAGTCATTGGACAAAAGTCTAAGACGAGTATTATTTGTCTAGGTTTCCGTGATTGAAGCACGTACCGTACATCCGAATCGCCAATAAACCGCTTTCCCACATCAACGTGAGTTCATAGCCTCGCACTCTTTTAAATGTTTTTATGAAATGTTTTATAAACCCGCGAGGGAGATAACATGTTAGTTTTTATAAAATAGGACACTAGTTGTCCCGATTGTCTGTTTATTGATTTCGACCCGAATGATTGTATGACCCGATGAATGATTAAATGACCTGATAGATGAAATGAAATGGATTATTAAAGTTAGGTTATGTCACTAAAATTCCCATTAGCATGAATTGTGAACTACCGGGATTTGGTAGACGCTTATGCATATAATAGTACTATTTGGGGACGATCACCCCAGTTCGCGCCTTGACGGTTGATCCCCGTCGTGCCACATTGATTGGTAAGCGAATTTATGTATGAGAAGATTTACACAAGTGTGATTATTGTGACGACACGCTAATTTAGATGGGCAAATGAGTTTCGGGTTAGCTACCCGTTGTTTGTTGTAGTAAGGTAACAATGTCATGCGTCTTATAATAATCCAATTAACGAAATACTGCTTTAAGCATTGAATTACGATATATTGCCTGACTAGCAATACAGGGTCTTATCATTGATATTATGTTCGTGTTTTGGTTTTATATAACCATATTCATATAACGGTTTTTATTCAATCTATACAACGTTATAAAACGTATTGTATGATGTTTTTAACGACAATGGTTCGTATAATGATTTTGAAGGCGAAAGCCTATATTATGATTTCGATAAGGATTTGTATAAAATGACTATGGCGAATTTATGGCCTATTACAAAGATTTGTACAAAATGATTTTCGGTAATAGTTTTATACCGATGTTATATTGATGGATTTCATTAAACTCTATGAATTCACTCGGCGTTTTCGCTGACCTTTTCTTTTAACATGTTTTATCTCAGGTACTTGAAGGCAATTCTCGGGAAGACAACAAGAATTCATGGCCTGCACTTAAATAATAATTTCCATTCAAATGCTTTGTAAAACCTGTATGAAATACAATGACTTGGGACCTATGTAAATTTGATATTTATGAATGGAAATGCTTTGTTATTAAACTACGCGATTTTTAAGCGTTGTCTATGATGTGAGTAATGTGCTATCCCGTAACACCAACGAGTCTTCCGCTGTATTGAATTGTGTAAATATGGGGGTGTTACAGTTTGGTACCAGAGCTCTCGTTATAGAGAACGAAAGATTTTTAAAACCAAGGTTTTGAATAAAACATTTCAAAATCTTTTAACTATAAACATTTTTCACAGAATGTCTAAAAATCTTTTGACTATAACGGTGCCGAAGAATTCCCGAGTTACCGACAAGGCCAGACTGAGAAGTGTTATTTTAATATATATATATAACTTGGATTATATATATATATATATATATATATATATATATATATATATATATATATATATATATATATATATATATATATATATATATATATATATATATATATATATATATATATATATATATATATATATATATATATATATATATATATATATATATATATATATATATATATATATATATATGATGTAATTTTATTACATAATTGTTTGATGATTATTTTGATATTTATACGAGGTATTTATACGACGTAGATTGTCACAAGGAACCCTAAATCCCCTAGTAAATTAATCGAAGCTATTCTCGTAGGAATTCTAGCTATCCTAGATCTAAACCAAGTTGTGGATATTTATGATCCCAACAAATGGTTGATATTCGTAGAAATGTTGACATTAGTTGATTGTGATATTAAATAAGAATTGGCAAGATTAAAACTGATATCGATGTTATGACGATATTTTCTTATAGAATGGAATTTGACAAAACCTTACCACCTAGAAAGATGTCATCTGATTCGTTGTCACCCAATTCTTAAATTGAAATCGAAAGGGTGAATGTTGCACTTGAGGCTGTCATTGGAACCATTACCCAAAAGCCTCATGCCACTAGTACCTTTCCGAGAAGTCTAATTGAATGTGCGAGTCATTTCATACTAGTGACTCCTTTGATAGTTATTGTTGTAAGTGCTATAGGATTGGAAATTAAGCGTTGTTGATATCGAGCTTTTATTGCCCTTTAAAGGCCTAAGAATAAACTTGAAAGTATTGGAAAATGAGGTAGGATGTCGCATTGAGTATAAGTTTACTGAAACTGAATAAAGTAAAAAAAAAATTAACTCGTATGGAATATGAAATTTTTAAGAGGAAGTCATTAAGTTCTTTGATTGAACTATGAGGTTTTAATTTATTGTTGATTCGTGTTAAAGGGTTGTTCCTAGGCCATTGTCCACTAACGAGGATGCCCAGTGTCCAATAAATAAATTGAAGAAATCTTCTTCTGAATTGGGACCGATGGATCTTTCGGGACATGTGGAACACCTAATGACTCTTGTAGATTAGTATTCATTGTGGTATCTTTTAAAAATAATCCTTAACTTAACTGAGACATCAGTTGGTAGGATGAGTTCTTGGAATTGTATGACATAGTGACACGTAATGTGTTACGGTACAATTTTGACTTGTTTGTGATTAATGAAAAGACCACCTTTGATTGCTAAATTCTACATGTATCGATGTTATCTATCTTTTCTTGCTTGTTCCTAATGTTCGCATTAGTGATGCAACCATTGAACAAGTACTCATCTCGAATTGAGTTACGTTGTGGATTATTCTTTTGAGCGCCATCGAGGTCATGAACCTCATGATTATTTGGCTAAAGCTCATTTCCTAGCATATTGCAGTTAGTTCTTGGTGAACAACATTTCATCACTATTTTGCAGATCACTGATTGTTTTTATAAGATAAAACAGTATCCCTTGATAAAGATTGAATTTTCATCACCGAAAGGATTATTTAAAGTGAAATTTATAAGTAATCGTTATCGAAATAACGTTGTTTATGAAACACCTTGGAAAACTTAATTGTTTCCATAACAAAAAAAATCTTTGTAAATTTATTTTTGATTCTTACTTAAGAACTAAGCATGAAAATGTTTTTATTATAAACATGATGATAAAATTTTGATGAACTGAGTATTGCATCGTTAATCTTGAAATTGTATATAGTTGCGCGCCTACATACAATTTGAAATGGACCATGCAAGGCTGATTGGTAGTCACCATAAAACTAATGAATAAACACTACATTTTCTTTGAAGATTGTGAAAGAATAAATTTTATGAGATCTGCAAGAAGTGAAAAATAGGGACATAGTGTTAGGGACACCTACATATGTGCCTGTAGCATCTATTCTTCTGAGTCAAATTTACTCATCTATGGAAATTGTCTTATTTGACAATTGAGAATTCTTTCTTGTCCAATTCTCTCGTAGTGATATTCTTAGGAAAAGTATCTAATTACCGAGTGTTGATACCCGATTGGATGTATCGACGTTCCTATCATTTCTTTTCATTAAGATTTCATTTGAATGACCTGGGTAACGATCTGAGGAGCTTTCGAATGCGTACTCAAATCATGAAAACATAGGATATATTCATATTCGTTAAATGTTTTCAATTGTATCTGATTTGAAATTCTCTCATAGATCATGCGTTGACCTTACTCTTTTAAGGTTAGTTATGTATCCAGATATCCTTGAATTTGTGAAGGATTATGAGTTATTATTAGTCTTTTGAGAAGTTCACATCTTATCGACGGCAACGAAACTGGAAAGTTGATAGTGCCAGTAGAATGAATTGATTGACTATGACATGACGACATTGTCTTAATTGATGGGAACTCGAGTAGAATTCCCCTAAATGATAAGATGTTGATTATCAAAAGTGATATAAATAATTCTTGATGGATGACCATATCCTGCATTTAGACTTGAAACTATACCGTGAATGGTTGTGAATTAGTCATAGATATTATAATCTAGAATGAACTTAAAGTAAATGTACTAAAAGATGTTTCCGTTATCTTAAACTTTAGGAGGTATTTATTGGTGAATTACCTAGACTGTTGCCATTAAGGCAAGTTGAATTTGGTATTGATTATATTCTCGGTGCTGCACCTGTGGCGTGTGCACTGTACGTCAGCACCATCTGAATTAAAGGAATTACTGTACAACTGAGAGAGTTGTCGGAGAAAGATTTTATTTTACCAAGCTCGTCATTATGACGAGCTATGGTATTATCATTTCTTATGTTTACTAATTACCGTGAACTAGGTAAATTGACGATTAAAAATCTATATCCACTACCCAAGATGATAGATTTGTTCGATCATATACAAGGTTCTAGTGTATGTTTTAAAGATTTGATCCACGGCATGGTTATCATCAACTTCGCGTCCGCGAAAAAGATTATCTATTCCAATCACTACATCCAGAACTTGTAATGAACATTACAAGTTTCACGTGATATCGTTTGGATTGACAATGCACATGTAGTATTCATAAATCTGGTGAATCACGTGTGTAGGCTGTAATTTGATAGATTCATGCTCGTGATCATTAAGGACCATTTGTTTGTTTATAAGAATAAGAAGGAATTAATAATTATTTGTAGAATGCCCTGAGTCGGCCGACTAGTGAAAACCTGTGCCGTGAATATTTAACATGAGATTTAAGGTTTAATCCTTTACATTATTTGACCGTGTGATTAATAAGATAATGGAATCTATATTGACTTTTCAAAGATTTGAGCCATTTAAGATTTTGGGTTTTACCAAAAAGAAAATGGAAATATGTTTTGACAAATGTTTTAACAAAGGATTTTTAAGGGATTATTTCCTTATACACAAATCATTTAACTAAACTCCTGTTTATGGGTAAATGTTTGTGTATACCTCAAGACAACCTAAGACGGATTTAGAAAACCATTTAAACCATGACTTAAATTTTGAAACGACAATTTTTGCTTTTCAACTAAGAAAATTTCTACCAAAGAATAAACGAAGGTTTTTCGAACATTTATGGATCTTACTAATTATTTCAGATAAATCAACAAAAATTTTGTTAATTAAATTCAAATTTATTTTGAACATTTTTTATATAATTGGACAAACTAAGAAAATTTAAAAACTTGTTGCGTTTACCTTTCATAAAAATTAAATATTTATTATTTAATTACTTGTAATAACTATCGACGCTTTAAACGTCGGATTGAGTAAAACGGATAAAAATGATAGTTGAGACGAAATTAAAACTTAGAAAATATAAAGAAAGAATATCTGAGTGAATTGTGGACATGATAATTATATCATCAGGAGAGGTGAATTTAGATACCGACGCATTATGTAAAAAGGATAAAGAACCAATTAGGATGTGTTCCTTAGTAATGATGGTACAAAATAAATTTCCGAACAATTTAAAATATAGTCGATGCTTATAAAAAGGATAATATAGATAATAAAAGTGGTTCACGGCTAATGTGAACCATTAAAATTGAGAAGCCGATAGCGTTAAATGTTTTAAAGGCCACTTATGGTTGCCTAAATATGGAAATTGTGAGATGTAGTTATGTTGGAATCTTGTAAGTATAAGTATTCTATTCTTGTCAATTCTGATTTAATGTATCATTATCAAAATAAGTGGTACTGATGGCAAATTATGAAGGCATACATTGCCTCATACATTAGTAAATGTCTAGCTATTGTAAAGGTCATCATCTGAATTTGATTTGATTTAGGTCATCGTCGACAGACTGACCAAATCTACTAATATCCTTCCTGTTAATGATAGATTCTTGATGAAGAAATTGACTCTTTTGTATTTAAAGGAGTTGTGTAAACATGGTGTGCTTGTATCGATCATCTCTATCAAGATCCTCGCTTCGCATTGAATTCCTAGAGATTTGCTCAGAAGTCATTAAGAACGAATCTTGATGAGAGTAATGTGTACCACCCCAATCGAAGGGACGAGGTAAAGTAACGAATCAAAATACTATAAGTGTTGTTCTATGTTTGAATGATTGACCTTTGGTAATAAACTGTAAAATCGTTTTCCTTTGGAGAGATTATCATTGATAATTATCGTATTAGGATCAAGATCGAATCTTGTGAGGATATATATTAGAGCATCTGTAAGCAGGAGTTGGGATGAAGACACTCGACATACACCCATTGTCAGTTGGACATGTCTTTTAGGTTTAAGGTTTCCTATGATGGCGAACCTAACCTTACAAAATACTCGACCCGCGAGACCTGAAATGATTGTTGAAATTAGGATCTGATTATTGACTGTCGGTAGTGGGCAGGAGGTTATGTGAATATGAAATGTAGATCTTGAAGTGCCAGATGGGTAGAGAAGTTATGCCAAAAATTTTAACCATGGAAAAATGAATTGATGATCTGGAAGATCATGGGATATAAGTCCCCGTTGTAGGGGACCATTAAGATGATGTAAAAGATTGGTTTGAAAGGCATATAAGTTGGATCTACCCTAGGACTTCAAGAACTGCGTGAATTATGTTTCGTATATCGAACTTGATAAAATGTCTATCAAGTGAGAATCTGATCACTTCTTGATAAAGTTTAGATCAGGGATAAGTTGCATTCATCAAAAACCCGTGAACATCATGGATAGAGAAAGTAAGTCAACATTAAGCCTGATCTTATTCCCGTAGTTATGTTTGATGAAACTCGCGTATTGTAATGAATTACACTTGTGAGAAAAGACCGAATGTGGAGGAAATACCCACATGGCTTTAACTCTATAAGAAGCGAGTAGTAAGATAATCTTTGAGGACAAAGATCCTGTTTAGGGTAAATGCTGTGACAATCCGTCAATTTATGGTTTATATTTTATTCTCAAATATTATTTGAAAACATTATTTTAATGTTATATTATGAACTCACTTATTTTTGGGAAGAAATTTGGATTTACGTCTTGAAGTAGCATCGACTACGTCTAAACCAGAGGATTCTACGTTACGTGCTTACGTTTACATACACCGTCTTTGGTGACAGTCCGACATTTCAAGAAATAAATTTATCCGTGAATATTATTTTGGAGTTTTAAATTTGTGTTGGTTCATAAACTCACAAATTTACGAGAAGAGATTAGGACATACGATTATAATTTAACATCCTTTATGACTAAACCGGAAACCTTAGGATTACGTATTTACGTTTTCGAACTCCGTTTTTGATGAGACAATTTTTATTAGATTCGTTTTGTGCCGTTGATTCATAATTTATAAAAACGTTTTTCGTAAAGCAACCCGAGGGCACGCAAATCGAAGAAACTAGAATCGAGGAGTACCCGTAAAATATTGGGGATGAGACAAGATTAAACTTGCCCCACCCCCACTAATAAACGGCCAAAATAGCCACCCAACTCCCTTGGTGGCAAAGTTTCACACTTCATATGGACACTTGTCCATACAACTTTACCAAAACAACTTAAGCTACAAAACTACTAGCATAAACCATTTCTCTCACAACTCAACATGCAAACCACTCTATTTTCTCTCTTTCTCTTCCTCTTGGCCGTCCAAACTCAATAACAAACACCCTATTTGATCAATTTTAACCATACAATCTTGTGTTATTCATACACATGATGAAGGACTCTTGAAGCTCTATTTATTGGTGGTCATTTTAACATCCAAGGAGAAGCTTTGTTGGTGTCTTGGAGATGATTTTCCACAAGATGTTCATGAAGATAGGTGATCTTGAAGTTGATATTGGTATATCACAAGTTTTGCCATCAAAATCCAAGCCTTGTTCATCAACCTCATCTTTTTATCACTATGGTGGTATAAGGATCATTCTTCCTATCCTTCTTGTTATTTTGATTATGTAATCTTGTATTTTCTTTTACTTATGTATATGTATATAATGATGAATGATGATTAAAAATATTATGTGGGGATTTGGTGTTGATAGATTTGATAAACATGGTTAAAAAGATAGAAAACCATAGGTAAAATGGTTAAAATCTTGCTTAATGTGATGGCTGTATAAAAACAGTAAGTAACCAAGTTATAAACTGATAAAATTGCATGGTGGAATCCATTTACAGTAAGTGTTAGATGTCATACACATGTGAGAGTTGGCCATGCAATGGAATCATCAAAATGAGTGAGATATGATCAAAACAAGATGAGTGTACCAATCTAAATAGTCTGTTTTGTAGGGACTGTTAAGGATAGTTAGACATGGAATGAGCAGTAGCTAGAACTAACTTATTTTTAGCACATAATATTAAGTTTATGCCATCCAAAAATGAGCTTCTATCTCCTTATATAACTCAAGATATGATAAAAATTGTGAAGATGAAACTAAAAATCAGATTTTGAAGAATTAATGTTTAATAGTATTATATAAGCACTCAAACTAATATAGTATAAAATGTGAATTAAAACCCACTAACTTATAAATTTCATTTATATAAATATGTATAAGGTTAAATAAATGGACACTTTATAAAAATGGTAGTTGAATAAGATTTATAAGTTATAAAAACTGTAAACATGATTTTACGACTTTTTCGGCTATTACCGTAAAATTAACGTTTTTCGCCAATTAAAACTTAGACGATCAAACCCGTCTAATGTAAAGTTTTTAAAAGTTATATACTGATGTATAAGTACCTAATACAAGTAAAAACCGATAAAACCCGAACTATATGACATACGGACATTAACGAGCTAAGTTAGCATATTCGGACTAATAATTTAACTAAATAAGTTAAACACTTATAAAAATTACTTATTGGGCTTAACCCATTTGGGCTCAACATGTAAAGTATAAATACTGATAATACAAGTATAAAATAGATTAATACAAGTTAATGAACTTATAATGGTCTTATTGGACCTAAAACATGTAAATAGGTAAAACTAGTAAACTAGTATAAAAGTTACCAACACATAACAATAAAATGAGTAAATGAGAATGTATAAACCCACTTGATCATGATCATATATATAAAATCATCACATGTATACATAATTGTTATTTTGATAACGTCATTGGACAAAAGTTTAAGACGAGTATTATTTGTCTAGGTTTCCGTGATTGAAGCACGTACCGTACATCCGAATCGCCGATAAACCGCTTTCCCACATCAACGTGAGTTCATAGCCTCGCACTCTTTTAAATGTTTTTATGAAATGTTTTATAAACCCGCGAGGGCGATAACATGTTAGTTTTTATAAAATAGGACACTAGTTGTCCCGATTGTCTGTTTATTGATTTGGACCCGAATGATTGTATGACCCGATGAATGATTAAATGACCCGATAGATGAAATGAAATGGATTATTAAAGTTAGGTTATGTCACTAAAAGTCCCATTAGCATGAATTGTGAACTACCGGGATTTGGTAGACGCTTATGCATATAATAGTACTATTTGGGGACGATCACCCTAGTTCGCGCCTTGACGGTTGATCCCCGTCGTGCCACATTGATTGGTAAGCGAATTTATGTATGAGAAGATTTACACAAGCGTGATTATTGTGACGACACGCTAATTTAGATGGGCAAATGAGTTTAGGGTTAGCTACCCGTTATTTGTTGTAGTAAGGTAACAATGTCATGCGGCTTATAATAATCCAATTAACGAAATACTGCTTTATGCATTGAATTACGATATATTGCCTGACTAGCAATACAGGGTCTTATCATTGATATTATGTTCGTGTTTTGGTTTTATATAACCATATTCATATAACGGTTTTTATTCAATCTATACAACGTTATAAAACGTATTGTATGATGTTTTTAACGACAATGGTTCGTATAATGATTTTGAAGGCGAAAGCCTATATTATGATTTCGATAAGGATTTGTATAAAGTGACTTTAGTGAATTTATGGCCTATTACAAAGATTTGTACAAAATGATTTTCGGTAATAATTTTATATCGATGTTATATTGATGGATTTCATTAAACTCTATGAATTCACTCGGCGTTTTCGCTGACCTTTTCTTTTAACATGTTTTATCTCAGGTACTTGAAGGTAATTCTCAGGAAGACAACAAGAATTCATGGCCCGCTGTAACACCCCCACAATTGCTATGCGCAGCGGAACTACAACAATGGGTGCTACATAGTATTCATTGCACACAAGATATATCAAACGACGCTAAAAAGACGTCAACTTAAAACTTGAATTTAAAAATTGTTAGATGATACATGTCCACGGTTTTTCCAACCCCAATTTGGTACAACAGAGTTTAGCGTTTTCGGTCCCCATGAATCTCAACCCAAGAATTTCAGTTTTACAACAACATAACATTAAAACTTAAAAATTGTTTAAGTAGAGAAAGGAGGAAAAACAAGCGGACTCCAAGCCATACACACAACATCCATCCCATGCATGCTCCATTCTACACTTCAGCGGTTACCTGAAACACATGCCAAAAATTTGGTCAACGAAAACGTTGAGTGGAATTCATAGGTTTTACAATCAATTTGAACGTATATAAAATAAAAACCATTCGTGATCATTTATAGTCTTGTCGATCAAACAATCTATAATCATGATACTGACAATTGTGTTTAAGCTCATGACACTAATCCGTTAACTCAATCACCCGCGTAATAAATACCGGCGTGATTCAGATGAAACTGGTGCCCCTTCTAAAGGCATCAGTTGCAATTATACCTTATCTCTCATACAAGATAATCTACCGCAGAACTTACTAAACGTACAGCTTCTCGGCTAGCATTGGGTCGTTAGCCCCGTAGTACTACAAATTGTATAAGCGGCTATTTCCCCCTACTCGAGGGCAGGACAATAGTTAATAGTTCATGAAATTAGGGACTTTTGCAACTTTGGTACTCAACACAATTTCTAAGGCAACTTTCGGGTCTAACAATCATTCATGATATACGTTCCTTTTAAAAACTAGCATGCATTTCCCTCGCGGGTAAAACAATTTGAAATAAATATAAGCGAGGCTATAAATTCACACCTTAGATATTAAGTAGTCGGTAGTTCGAGGGATGTTCACTGACGACGAAACGGATGCCCGGATAAATCAACACCTAACACAAATAACGCGTAATGAGTAATCTCATTTTAAATACTTCACGGTACTGTATAAAATACATATATACTAGTCACTTAGGACAATTATATCTCACGCCAAAAACAAAACAACAAGCATCACTCATTTTATACCATTCGTTCTCATTACTTACGCTATCCATTTTTACTCATTTCCGCCGGTACTTACCGAAAGTACGGGCTGTTTTACCATATTTAACTATACTTATAAAATTTGACAAAATTCTCAAAAATCTTATAAGACCTTTAGATAACATGTTTTTAAGCCCAATAAAAGTTTTTACTTTTACGACTCGTTACTCGACGCTTTTCCAAGACTACATTTTACGGGCTGAAATTGTACTTCGACCAACTTTGACCTTTTTGACCTATATGAAATGCACCCTTGACTTCTTTGACTCCTAAGTCAACTTATAGACTCATTTATACAGGTTTGTGACCAAATTTTGACCCTTGACCATTTACCAATTCATACTTGTGGTCCTCGGGATTTGACTAAAACTTTACATAAATTCGGATTATGAAAGTCCTCGTCTCCCGGTACTCGATCTTTAAAACCTCATAACTTTTAGCTCGTTTTGAGTCACGGGCTCTACCTTATACCAAATTAAAGACAAGAAGACCCTCTATAACTACATTTAGTTTTCAAGACCTGTAAGAAAAATAATTTTTATGAAATGACCTCAAAGTTTCTGCCTAAATTTGACTACTCCAAAACCATGCTTAAACTCGATTTCAAACCTTCTAACCACCACTAGGCAACATCCTAAGCTTCCCTAAACATATCCAAACACAAAATTTCAGTCCTACCCCTATTGATCAACCAATCTCATAATCCTAATCATCTAAAAATGAACATGCAACCACTTAAACCTATGTAAAACATCATTAAACACATTGCCAAACACAAGGATAATACTCAAAATCATCAACCACCATGGCTCCCCAAACACCCCTTGTGCCGTGGGGTTTGGGTGACCCAATCACCACAACCAAATTGATTTTGGTGGGTTTTGTTGGTGATTATGCTTCCATTACACATGAATTTAACATGCATTACAACAATTAGCCTCAAAAACGAATTTGGATCATCTTGAAAATTTTTGGAAAATTTTTGTTAGTGCATGTGTAATCAAACCACGGATTAACACTCACCAAGGGATTCTAAGAGGTGGTCTTGAGTTAGTTTTTGTGAAAACTCAAGAAAAAATGGTGGGTGGTGGTTCTTTGGGTTTGGCCGTCGGCCTAAGGACAAAGAGAGAGAGTGGGTTTGATTTATTTTTGTGAAATGTGTTTGTGTGTTTGTGTTTGTGGCTTTTTGGTGTATTGGGAGGGACCAAAGTGTAATTTTTGATTTCTTTTGGCCTTAAGTTAAAAACGTCCTCAAAACTTTGCGGTTTCGACTCACTAGTCAATTTTGAAAATTTTACGGGAGTCGGAAATCATCCCGAACACTCCAAAATATTTTTGGGATACTTTAAATGTACTCGGAAGGCTATAAAACTCACCCGACTCAACTTAACACGAACAGTAAATAAAATTCTCGAAAAATTACATTATCGATAAATCGTCAAAAATTATATAAAATTGGGCATCCCTCGGGATCGTAATCGTCATCGTCCTTCTTGAATCGTCAATCGTAAAAATTATAACCTCGAACATTGTCTTTAACCAAAATACTTATAAATATAGAAATTAAAATTTATTAAAAATTTCAAAAATTAGCGTAATTTAGGGTAACGTTAATGACCTCGGTTCTAGGGTGTCACATCCACCCCTCCTTAAAGAGAGCGACGTCCCGGCGCTCGCCTCTTCTTGTACTCACATTTCGTTCTACTGGAACAGATGAGGATACCTTTCCTTGAAAAAGTCCTCACGTTCCCAAGTGTATTCCGGTCCACGCTTAGAATTCCATCGGACTTTCACAATAGGAATCCTACTACGCTTCAGCCGCTTGACCTCTCGGTCCATAATTTCCACAGGTTCTTCCACAAAGTGCATTTTGTCGTCCAGTCGAATCTCGTCCAAAGGAATCACCAATTCCTTATCCGCCAAACTCTTCTTCAGGTTCGATACGTGAAACGTGTCGTGAATAGCACTAAGTTCGCTCGGCAATTCTAACTTGTACGCTACTGGTCCAATTCGTTCAACGATCTTAAACGGTCCAATATACCTCGGACTCAACTTTCCTTTCTTTCCAAAACGAATTACACCCTTCCACGGCGATACCTTGAGCATAACCATATCTCCAACTTCAAACTCCAACGGTTTCCTTCGGTTATCGGCATAACTCTTCTGTCGGCTTCTCGCAGCAAGTAGTCGGTTCTTGATTTGCACAATCTTCTCTGTCGTTTCTAAAACCATTTCGGGTCCAGTCAATTGACTTTCCCCTACTTCACTCCAACACACAGGCGATCTACACTTCCTTCCATACAATGCTTCGAACGGTGCTGCCTTGATACTCGCATGATAACTATTATTATATGAAAATTCCACTAGAGGCAAGTGGCATTCCCAACTTCCTCCAAAATCGATCACGCATGCTCGGAGCATGTCCTCCATCGTTTGAATAGTTCGTTCACTCTGGCCGTCAGTTTCCGGGTGATAAGCCGTGCTTAAACTCAATTCAGTGCCCATCGCACGTTGAAGCGATTTCCAAAATTCCGACGTAAATCTACTGTCGCGATCCGAAATGATCGATAACGGCACTCCATGTCTACAGACGATCTCCTTCACGTACACGCTGGCGAGTTTTTCCATGCTGTCCGTCTTCTTCATAGGTAAGAAATGAGCAGATTTCGTTAACCTATCCACTATTACCCATATCATATCACAT
Source organism: Glebionis coronaria (assembly GCA_025667525.1). Lineage (NCBI taxonomy): Eukaryota > Viridiplantae > Streptophyta > Magnoliopsida > Asterales > Asteraceae > Glebionis > Glebionis coronaria. Next base: position 134,079,355 of record CM046874.1, on the reverse strand, counting down.
CCACTAGGAGTCCTAGGTAAACCCGTCACGAAATCCATAGCGATTTTCTCCCATTTCCATTCTGGGATCTCTGGTTGTACCAACAATCCAGATGGTTTCTTATGTTCTGCCTGAACCTTCGCGCAAGTCAAACACTTACTAACGTAACGAGCAATATCCGCCTTCATATTTGGCCACCAATAAACTTTCTTCAGGTCGTGATACATTTTGTCCGATCCAGGATGTATCGAATACTTCGACTTATGCGACTCATTCATAACCAATTCTCGAACTCCAGGCTTTCCTTCCTCAGATGAACACAGTGGTAACCAAATCCGATTCTCAAAATATCTCAGTCCGTCTGACCTAATCACGAAAAGAGGTTTCAACATTCGTCCCAAGTTTTCGGCTTCAACATTCTCTTTCATTAGTCCTCTCTCTTGAGCCTTCAGTATAGTTTCGGTTAAGTCAACGCTCTCAGTCATCACTAAAGCTCTAACCCTCAAAGGTTTCTCCCGTTCCTTCCTACTCAGTGCATCCGCTACAACATTCGCCTTGCCAGGGTGGTAGCGAATTTCGCAGTCATAATCACTCAGTAGTTCAACCCATCGTCTCTGTCGCATATTCAACTCCTTTTGATCTAAAATGTGCTGCAAACTCTTGTGGTCAGTGAATACAACACACTTTGTCCCATACAGATAGTGTCTCCACAACTTCAACGCAAAAACTACAGCTCCTAATTCCAAATCGTGCGTCGTGTAGTTCTCCTCATTCTTCCTTAGTTGCCTCGACGCGTAAGCTATCACCTTTTCACGTTGCATTAATACCGCTCCATAACCCTTACGAGACGCATCACAATACACTACGAAGTCTTCGGTTCCTTCAGGCAATGACAATATCGGTGCGGAACATAACTTATCCTTAAGCGTTTTGAAAGCAAGTTCTTCCTCATTTCCCCATTCATACACCCTATTCTTTTCGGTAAGCCTCGTCAATGGTTTTGCAATCAACGAAAATCCTTCAATAAACCTTCGATAATACCCCGCTAAACCAAGGAATTGTCGAACTTCAGTCGGCGTCGTCGGTGCCGACCATTCCCTGATCGCTTCGACCTTGGCAGGATCCACACGAACTCCCTCACTATCAATCACGTGACCTAGAAACTGCACTGAGTCCAACCAAAACTCACACTTCGAGAATTTTGCATACAGCTTCTCCTTCTTTAACAACTCCAAAATCTTTCTTAGGTGCTTCTCGTGCTCCTCCTTACTTTTAGAGTAAATAAGTATATCATCGATGAAAACAATAACAAACTTATCTAGATACGGCTTGCACACGCGATTCATGAGGTCCATGAATACAGCAGGCGCGTTCGTCAACCCAAACGGCATCACTCGAAATTCAAAGTGTCCATACCGCGTACGAAAGGCAGTTACAGGAATATCCTCCTCTCTTACACGCAGTTGATGATACCCTGACCTTAAATCGATCTTTGAGTATACCCTGGAACCTTGCAATTGATCGAACAAATCGTCAATCCTCGGCAATGGGTACCGATTCTTAACCGTCAGCTTATTGAGTTCCCTATAGTCAATACACATCCGAAACGAACCATCTTTCTTCTTTACAAACAACACTGGCGCTCCCCAAGGTGATGAGCTCGGCCTAATAAATCCTTTGTCCATCAATTCCTTCAATTGATCCGATAACTCCTTTAACTCAGATGGTGCTAAGCGATAAGGTGCACGCGCAACCGGCGCAGCTCCTGGCACTAAATCAATTTGAAACTCGACCTCACGGGCAGGCGGTAAACCCGGCAACTCGTCTGGAAAAACTTCCGGATAATCGCAGATAACTGGTACCTCTTCAATCCTCGCCTCTAAATCACCATCACTCGAAACTTGTGCCAAAAACACATCGCATCCGCTCTCTACGTACTTCATCATTTTCAAACAGGAAATCACTTTCAAACGAGAAGTGCATTCGTCTCCCTTTATCGTCAAAACTTTATTCCTCAACGGAATCTGAACTAATCTCTCGCCACAGACGATCATAGCACTGTGCGCCATTAGCCAATCCATTCCCACAATCACGTCAAACGATCCTAGCTCTATAGGCATCAAGTCGATTTTAAAAGCGTAATTTCCTAACTTCAAGGTACACCCTTTCAGTATAGAATTCGTACTAACAATTTTTCCATCGGCTAATTCAACGTTATAACTAGTCGCTAACAACACCGGTTTTCTATCGATATGACGACTAAATTTAACATCTACAAAACTCTTGTCGGAGCCAGAATCAAACAAAATACTAGCATAACAAGCGTCTAGCAAAAACGTACCGGTAACCACATTAGGACCCTGTGGTTTATCAGTCGTTCCCACTTGATACACAGCAGCCGCATTGTTACCTCCCCGCTTGTTTCCTGCCTTCGGGCAATTCACTTGCACATGACCTCTCTCTCCACAACCATAACATCCCCTCATTCTGATAGCATTAGCCCCAGTGGCTACTCCTCCCGTTCGGCAACCAGATGTCCTATGACCTGCTTTCCCACATTTGCCGCATGCAGGCGGGCAATTTCCAACATGATACAAATTGCACTTACCACAATGGGGATTCACTTTCACTCCTCTAGGGTTCGTCACTGCCCTCATCCCTTCATTCCTTCTTTGGTTAAACTGCTGATTTCGGTTCGGACCATGGCTGTTTCGATTCCCACCTCGGTTCTGGCCTTGGGATTGATTGCTTTGTGCCGCTTCCCATTTCCTCTTGTTGCCTTCAGTAATGGAGTTCTGCTTGTCCTGGAGCTTGACGTCCATCAAAGCGTGAGCCATCTGGACCGCTTCATCAAACGTCCCAGGTTTTGACGAAGTTGTTTCACCTTTGATATTGCTAGATAAACCCTTAATGTACTGCTTCATCTTCTTGGCGTCATTGGCAAAAATATCTGGACACAAAAGGCTTAATTCATTGAACCTCCTAGTGTAAGCAGCTATATCGTTGTTCTTCAAGGTCAAGTGCCTCAACTCATCCTCCAATTGCCCCAATTCCTCTTCTGGGCAAAACTTCTTAGTCAACAGAGCTTTTGTCGCATTCCACGTCCTTGCATTTGCTACAGCCAATCCAACCGTAGCTACCTGGGTATTCCACCAACTTAACGCATCATCAAGAAACGTAGCAGCTGCAAACTTCACTTTATCCGCTTCTGCACAACCGCTGATTTCGAACGTACTTTCAACCTTTTCCAACCATCGTCTAAGTTCTAAAGCTCCACCCGTTCCACGAAACTGCGTGGGACCGCATTTCATAAAGCTAGAATAGGTACACACTCTCGGGGCTTGCTGTCTCCCCGCGTTCCTTCCCTGGTCCTGATTTCTCCCGGCTCGGTCTGCTTCCAGCGCATTTGCTATAGCTTCCTAAATCATGGTGTTAACACGATCGGCGGTCAACTTTGGAGGCATGGTGTTATCGAATATCTCTTTCTGCAAGACAGGGAAAATAGAAAAACAATGTATGTATACATATCAAGTTTCCCAGACATAATATACATACAACGACACATCACTACAGAGTTACTAATATTCATCAATTCACATCACAAAAGATCAAATTTAAGACATATCACAGATCATGAAAGGTAACATAGATTGTATTGATAATTAACCAAAATCGTGACAAGTATTGCCACTACAATCGTTCACCATAAAACTCAAGTACTTAAGTTTCTCGTCATAATACCATCATACAAAAGTCTAAAATAGTTCTATTACAATGATCAAAGAAAATACAAAACAAGTAACTAGGCATGTGGTGATCCACACGGCCTCTTGGATGGCGGCTCGTCATCGTCTTCCTCGGGTTCCTCATCACTATCGTCCTCATCCACATCATCCATTTTTCTCTTTCCTTTATCATCCGGCCCACATTCCGTCTCCTTTTTCGTCCCTGATGTGGATCCACACTCAATCGCTACCTGACTTCCCACCGTAATACAAGCACCTTTAGTAGGCGGCTGAATCATAAAGTCGTTTGCCTCCATCTCCAAATCGTCCACGAATCTCCAATCCGGGGGCAATGATGCTCTAACCCGATGCTCCCAACTTTGCATCCTTGACAACCTCACTTGATCCTCCCTAACACGGTCAAGACTAGCGCTCAAATTTTCAACCATCGATCTTAGACTGTTGATGTCACTTTTGTTTACGTTTCCATCATACTCAACTCTTGCAGTCCTTTCCAACAGTCTTTGGTGTTCCCTTTCATTCTCGTCGAATCTACTGATCACCCTTGATTCCACTACGTACCGCATGCACATCGATTCGTCCAAACCTCTCACAACCCGTCGTACGTCATGATAAATCCTCGGTCCGGGACAGCAAATTCTTGGGATGCCTTGATGAAGAGAATTTGCGCTCACTGCACCTTCGGCTCTTCTGGGGATACCTGGTACACCAACCAGATGGGAAGTACGCATAGGCCTGGGGCAAGTAGTTCTCCTTTGGTCGGGGTCCTGGGCTTGTACATCGTTCGTCTCAGCTTGTCCTTCAGCTGCTGTTCCAACACTTCCCCCTTCGCGACCTACGACGTAATCGTTTCCATTATCATTAGGCGGTACCTCGGCCATTCCTGCAATAACAGCGAATTTCGGAGGGTACATAAGTAATTATACAATAATTATAAATACATGCATGCAAATGCAATGCAAAGGTGGTACATATGCCCGAAATGTAATAATATGATGCTCATGCATGATTAATACAAAAATTACGATGTCGGATATTCCACGTATAATTCAACGTCTACATATAGTAATTCCATACTTACGTAATAATTACCCACATATATACTTCACTCAAAAGTATACGTCAAATGCCATAAATACAAAATAAATCTTACCGGAGCCATGCAGGATAGTTGTGTGTGCTTGGACCATTTCTTACGACACCAAAAGTTATAGTTTAGGATTTTCAAAAACGACCTAGTTCTCTATAACTCATGGCTCTGATTACCAATCTGTAACACCCCCACAATTGCTATGCGCAGCGGAACTACAACAATGGGTGCTACACAGTATTCATTGCACACAAGATATATCAAACGACGCTAAAAAGACGTCAACTTAAAACTTGAATTTAAAAATTGTTAGATGATACATGTCCACGGTTTTTCCAACCCCAATTTGGTACAACAGAGTTTAGCGTTTTCGGTCCCCATGAATCTCAACCCAAGAATTTCAGTTTTACAACAACATAACATTAAAACTTAAAAATTGTTTAAGTAGAGAAAGGAGGAAAAACAAGCGGACTCCAAGCCATACACACAACATCCATCCCATGCATGCTCCATTCTACACTTCAGCGGTTACCTGAAACACATGCCAAAAATTTGGTCAACGAAAACGTTGAGTGGAATTCATAGGTTTTACAATCAATTTGAACGTATATAAAATAAAAACCATTCGTGATCATTTATAGTCTTGTCGATCAAACAATCTATAATCAGGATACTGACAATTGTGTTTAAGCTCATGACACTAATCCGTTAACTCAATCACCCGCGTAATAAATACCGGCGTGATTCAGATGAAACCGGTGCCCCTTCTAAAGGCATCAGTTGCAATTATACCTTATCTCTCATACAAGATAATCTACCGCAGAACTTACTAAACGTACAGCTTCTCGGCTAGCATTGGGTCGTTAGCCCCGTAGTACTACAAATTGTATAAGCGGCTATTTCCCCCTACTCGAGGGCAGGACAATAGTTAATAGTTCATGAAATTAGGGACTTTTGCAACTTTGGTACTCAACACAATTTCTAAGGCAACTTTCGGGTCTAACAATCATTCATGATATACGTTCCTTTTAAAAACTAGCATGCATTTCCCTCGCGGGTAAAACAATTTGAAATAAATATAAGCGAGGCTATAAATTCACACCTTAGATATTAAGTAGTCGGTAGTTCGAGGGATGTTCACTGACGACGAAACGGATGCCCGGATAAATCAACACCTAACACAAATAACGCGTAATGAGTAATCTCATTTTAAATACTTCACGGTACTGTATAAAATACATATATACTAGTCACTTAGGACAATTATATCTCACGCCAAAAACAAAACAACAAGCATCACTCATTTTATACCATTCGTTCTCATTACTTACGCTATCCATTTTTACTCATTTCCGCCGGTACTTACCGAAAGTACGGGCTGTTTTACCATATTTAACTATACTTATAAAATTTGACAAAATTCTCAAAAATCTTATAAGACCTGTAGATAACATGTTTTTAAGCCCAATAAAAGTTTTTACTTTTACGACTCGTTACTCGACGCTTTTCCAAGACTACATTTTACGGGCTGAAATTGTACTTCGACCAACTTTGACCTTTTTTACCTATATGAAATGCACCCTTGACTTCTTTGACTCCTAAGTCAACTTATAGACTCATTTATACAGGTTTGTGACAAAATTTTGACCCTTGACCATTTACCAATTCATACTTGTGGTCCTCGGGATTTGACTAAAACTTTACATAAATTCGGATTATGAAAGTCCTCGTCTCCCGGTACTCGATCTTTAAAACCTCATAACTTTTAGCTCGTTTTGAGTCACGGGCTCTACCTTATACCAAATTAAAGACAAGAAGACCCTATATAACTACATTTAGTTTTAAAGACCTGTAAGAAAAATAATTTTTATGAAATGACCTCAAAGTTTCTGCCTAAATTTGACTACTCCAAAATCATGCTTAAACTCGATTTCAAACCTTCTAACCACCACTAGGCAACATCCTAAGCTTCCCTAAACATATCCAAACACAAAATTTCAGTCCTACCCCTATTGATCAACCAATCTCATAATCCTAATCATCTAAAAATGAACATGCAACCACTTAAACCTATGTAAAACATCATTAAACACATTGCCAAACACAAGGATAATACTCAAAATCATCAACCACCATGGCTCCCCAAACACCCCTTGTGCCGTGGGGTTTGGGTGACCCAATCACCACAACCAAATTGATTTTGGTGGGTTTTGTTGGTGATTATGCTTCCATTACACATGAATTTAACATGCATTACAACAATTAGCCTCAAAAACGAATTTGGATCATCTTGAAAATTTTTGGAAAATTTTTGTTAGTGCATGTGTAATCAAACCACGGATTAACACTCACCAAGGGATTCTAAGAGGTGGTCTTGAGTTAGTTTTTGTGAAAACTCAAGAAAAAATGGTGGGTGGTGGTTCTTTGGGTTTGGCCGTCGGCCTAAGGACAAAGAGAGAGAGTGGGTTTGATTTATTTTTGTGAAATGTGTTTGTGTGTTTGTGTTTGTGGCTTTTTGGTGTATTGGGAGGGACCAAAGTGTAATTTTTGATTTCTTTTGGCCTTAAGTTAAAAACGTCCTCAAAACTTTGCGGTTTCGACTCACTAGTCAATTTTGAAAATTTTACGGGAGTCGGAAATCATCCCGAACACTCCAAAATATTTTTGGGATACTTTAAATGTACTCGGAAGGCTATAAAACTCACCCGACTCAACTTAACACGAACCGTAAATAAAATTCTCGAAAAATTACATTATCGATAAATCGTCAAAAATTATATAAAATTGGGCATCCCTCGGGATCGTAATCGTCATCGTCCTTCTTGAATCGTCAATCTAAAAATTATAACCTCGAACATTGTCTTTAACCAAAATACTTATAAATATAGAAATTAAAATTTATTAAAAATTTCAAAAATTAGCGTAATTTAGGGTAACGTTAATGACCTCGGTTCTAGGGTGTCACACCCGCACTTAAATAATAATTTCCATTCAAATGCTTTGTAAAACCTGTATGAAATACAATGACTTGGGACCTATGTAAATTTGATATTTATGAATGGAAATGCTTTGTTATTAAACGACGCGATTTTTAAGCGTTGTCTATTATGTGAGTAATGTGCTATCCCGTAAAACCAACGAGTCTTCCGCTGTATTGAATTGTGTAAATTTGGGGGTGTTACAAAACATATGGACAATGTGCAACAAATATGCATTAACAACTAACATTCAAGATCAATCATTCCAAACAAAATCCAAGGCTCCCAGCCTTACCAAACACCATGGTACCATAGGCGCCCATACACCTATGTACCAGTCCCAAGGCCCCGCCTTGTCATTATCCATTGGTCCCCTAGATGCTCACACATCTATGTACCTCCCCAAGGCCCCGCCTTGTCAACATCCCCTTGGTACCAAGTCAAATCACAAAACAATCATGAATCAATTAGCAGTTAATCACATAAGTACACACAAGTCCATCACCAATCATGAAACATTCACAGCAACAATTTACAAAACCATAACGAGTGTCTCTTCCATCCCATCTGGAAGTCAAAATCATTAAAAGATATGGGACTATGAAACTCGCCTGATTGAGCTCCTCCAAAAGTCCGCGCACTAGCAAAAAGCTAACAAACAAAAGCACACAATCAAAACATGAACCAAACACTAAAATGGCTTATCAACCTATGATGGACATCTAACATTATCCCATATATATACCTCATTTATATGCTCTAAGCATCTCATTACACCCCTCTATAAAGCCCTTAACTCAGTTTACTTCATAACCCGTCCCGTTAACATTTTACCCAAAACAGTCACGATTTTTAGGTCTCCAAACTATAAGGCAAACGCCCACCTAAACATACCCATGATCTCTGTATAGGAAACCCTATGCCCTTACTTATGTTAGCTAACTATTCCCTTTTGTCCTAACCTTAAAGCTACTTTTAAGGCCCCGATATATATATATATATATATATATATATATATATATATATATATATATATATATATATATATATATATATATATATATATATATATATATATATATATATATATATATATATATATATATATATATATATATATATATATATATATATATATATATATATATATATATATATATATATATATATATATATATATATATATATACTTCTGCCTATCTGCATTTTATCGATTTTGAACATACAAAAAGTTTTTTATGATTAGGGGGTATTACCCTAACCCATTTTCTTAGCCACCCTTCAGGTCTCTTATTTAATAAATAAACCAACACCCATGCTCATTAGAGGGCTTAAGTGTACTCCTAAGTACCCCAATCACCTTAAAACGTTAAATTAAACCCGACTGATTTCAAAACTATTTTGACCTCCGACTGTTGTAACCTGTTTTTGACCCACTTCCCTACCTCCAATATAGTTCTCGTTTCTTGCATTTGAAAGCCAACTCAATTACCTTTCCAGGGATACTTGGATAGCAAAATAAGAGTTTGTAGAACTCTAGATATGATCAAAACAAGTGACTCAAAAATCTGCCCAGTTTTTAAAAACGAATTTAAACATGATTAAACCCTAATTAACATCACTAATAATCACCAATCATTATCCTAATCATGTTAATTGTTATAAAACCCCTAATTACAGATCTATTAAGAACTCTAATCCATCGTATAAATTGATTACATAAAACTTGAAGCCTTAATGCTATAAAACAAGAAAACTATAAGAATTAAATCAAGATTTTTACCTCAAATCTTCAAGAAAATTATTTTTGATGAATCCCTAAATTAGGGCTTGTAAAAATTCAGCCAAAAGGGGAGAAAACTAATGAAAAACTGATTTTTGTGATATAAACATGGTATTTATATGTTTTATTAAAAAGGTTTTTCCAAATTGGGCTCAAGTTGGGTCTTTTGGCCCATTATCCTTTCTTTTCTTTTCTAGTCGGTTTAAAACCCGATTCATATATATTTTTTTATTTTTTTTTCTTTTTATTACTTATTATTATGTTATTAATAATACCTTAATTTACCTTAATTTATTTCAGCTCCTAAAGCCTCCGAAACCTTAAAACCGTAAAACTAGTCAATTTTACGCGTATACCGAAAAAACGTAAAATACACAGTTTTAAAAAAAATCTTAAATTTTGAAATAAACTTTATAACTAAGTCCTAAATGACTTAAAACCATCCCGAAAAATACTCACATGACTAAACACCTTACCCGAGACCTCTAAATGCTACACCCCAAATCAAAAAAAAATACAATTTACTATAATACTTATACGTATACGTAAAACACCAAAGTAACACCATTTCATTTCATAGTCACTAATTTGTGAGCTCATGAACATGAAATAACCGTTCCTCGATTTACTTATGAGTACCATATACCCATAAACGATGTCCACACCAACTTCGTTCACGCAAAATAAACATGTAAACACACAAAACACATAGTCACACATAAAATAACCTAAAAATAAGACCGAGTGATAAACCTCAAAACCACATTTGTCACATCACTCCCTCCTAATAGAATTCTCGTCCCGAGATTTACTCCTTAGGATCGTCATTATCAAATAGCTGAGGATACTTGCTCCTCATAAATCCTTCCTGTTCCTACGTGAACTCTAGTCCACGTTCCAAATTCCATCTTACCATTTTTTCCAACGTCTTTGCTTCACGACCCAAAATCTCTACCGGCTCTTCGATGAAACGAAGACTCGTGTCGATACTAATATCATCTAACGGTACTTGAAAGTCGGTTCTTGTTAAGCATTTCCTCAAGTTTGATACATGAAATACATCATGCACACTACTCAATTTCTCCGGTAATCTCAACCTATACGCCACTAGCCCAATCCTTTCAAGGATTTTAAATGGACCCACAAATCTAGGTGCTAACTTCCCTTTCTTTCCAAACCACATCACTCCTTTCCATGGTGAAACCTCTAGCATAACCTTACCTCCAATCTTAAATCCCAACGGCTTATGCCTCTCGTCCGCACAGCTCTCTTGTCGGTTCTTTGCCATTTTCAACCTCTACTTAAGCACTGCCACCACCTCCACAATTTTCTGATCCACCTCCGGTCCAATACCTTGGCCGCTTCTAACTTCATCCCACTATAACGGTGATCCACCTCATCTCATATGAATTAACTCCAACAGTTTCTACTACAATTCCTATCACAGGACCTAACGGCTTCTATCTTCTACGGATTTTCCATCATTCAGAAATTCTCCCAACCTTTATCACATCCAATGGTATATGCAGGATTGCATAACCAAAAGCTTCCCATAACATTCACATGAAACATGTCATAACCACCACCTCATCCTTGCTTTCCCATGCTCGGAACCAATTAACTAACAATCCTTCATACTAACAGGTGCTACACCTTTTCTCTAGGTGAATGTTCCATTGTTCGTGACTACTAACCTCTTGCTATAACGGTTTTCCCTTCAATATCACCCCACCATCTTGACAACCTCTTGCTCCCTCTAATCATTCTTCCTCCATACTACTTTTCGCTTGTATTTCCACAATCTTAATTTCCATACCATCTTATATCCCGTCTTCAGCCTATAATTTAGTTGTTTCCTCCTTTATTCCTTACATCCTCATCAATAGGGAATATGCCCCTCTCACCGGTGACTCTCTCTTTGTAGGAGAATTCTTCCTAATATAATGCGTTCTCCAACTATCTTCAAATCTCACGCCAATGCTCTAGGCGTCTTTCTCAATTACCCCTATAGTATGCTCATACCAAACATTAGTCTATCAATGGTATACTACGCTTGCTTCCCATCGTTTCTTCCCTTGCCATAATCCTTCATAAAGCATTCCATACATATTAGGCTAAATTTTACGCAAAACCCTCTATTCCATCACATCCGTACGTAATCCTTCCAACTTCTCAACTACGTGACTTCTCATTCCTCTTGAAAAATGAGATGAATTAGTCAGTCTATCGACTATCACCCAACTCTCTTCGTACTTATTCCTCCACCTCATTATGTATCCCTTTCACCAACTTCGTCTTTACATCGCCCTTTCTAAGCTACTCCTGTCTATGTAGGAAGTATAGTCTACGTCCCTTTTCTCCATATGATTGTCCAAGCCACGCAACATACATGTTGACGCGTTCTCTTCTTTAGACAACTCAACTCGTGCAACCTACATCCTTCATCCAAACCACCCTAATACGTCATCCATATAGTTCAAGTTCGTCTCAGCTTCACTTCATTCTTTTTATTCCATGTCTCATCAACCATGCTTGCCTTTCCCAGATGGTACTTAGCCTTGCAATTGTCTTTCATCACTTAACTCCACCCATCACCTTTGCCAAATTTTCAATCAAAATGATTGAATATATGTTAGAGACATTCATGATCCGTATAGATCATTCTCTACGTCTAGTACCCCAAATGCCTCTAGCATTCTAGGCAGATATAACAGTCCAACTCCACTGACTAAGTCTTATCTAGTTCTTCCAAATCTTTAGTTCTTGCATCGTATAAGCAATCGCCTTTCTTTGTCGTTCTCGTACACCTCCAAATCCTTGCTCCACGTATCGTCATGCTTCGCGAATTCATCCAGTCCTTCCGATAATGCCAAGACCGGATCATTATCCAATCACCTCTTCAGCCTCCAAAACGCTTCCTCATCCCTCTTTACTTCGCCCCTTGCTGGTTCCATGATATACCATCATCTCTAACTACTCATCCTGGTCAACTTAATCCTAAAACTCACACGTGAAAATCTCACGTATAATTCCCTTTCCTAACAACTCCAAAACCAACTCACAATTCGCCTCACTCTCCTTTTTAGACTTTGAGTAGATCAATATGTCGTCAATACTCCCGATGACAACTCGTTTATATACGCTCATGCACACTCGATTTATTGACTCCATGAAAACCGCTAGTGCTCTGGTGAAGCTAAATGCATAACCGTAACCCAAAGCATTCATACGACATCCTTAGCAGTTTTCAACTACGTCCTACTTGCACCCTCTCTTAGTGGCAATACGAATAAATTCCTACCTCGTTCTACTCGCAAAATTCTACACGCGTTCTAAAAGACCAATACTTCCTCTTATCAAACTATTCAACCGCTTTCCACATCCAATCTACTACTAAGCAACTCAACTTTTATCTTGCATTCCTTGCAATTTCTAACAACTCCTGTTTTTAAATCATTCCATCAACAATTGCCTTGGAAAGGCACTAACTACAACTCCTCTCACTTCTCCTACTTGCTCTATTCATGGTTCTACCTCAAAGTAATAGGCAAACCTACTAAATCTCAAGAAATTTTCAGAAAACCTACATGCCTTACGAACAATCATAAATACCTTTGAGGTATTATATCCCCTTCCAACACTCTCTATGGCGCGTTACTTGTGCCAATATCTATACATTATACAAATCTCTATTCATCTCCCTTGGCACTCCTAATAGACCTCGTGACCACATTAGTTCGTCTACGAACTTCTAACTCTTTCCTTCCCACTAAGGGCATTCCGACCATTCTCTCATGGTCACCTACTTAATCATGTAGGCGCGACCAAGTCTTTCATATGACTACCTCAACGCTCCCAATCAATACGCAACCAAAACTACATCCTGAATCCACTAGATACGATCGACGAATCAAACCCACGGATAACTAACGACATTTCACGTGTACGAGTTAAAACAGACCAAAACCACGAAAACTCAAAAGGAAAACTCAAACATGTACCAATTCAAATGACTCATGACAATGAAAAATGATCCAAGAAACACTTAATGGCAACCAAAACATCTTATGCCCCGCGACATATTATTCAAACCGTGCACAAGATCGACTTTTCCAAAAGAATATTTTTTTTTTCTTTACCTCCCCACATCTATGTGACTCAAACAATCTACAAACAACCCTCTTGACGAACTCAAAACTCAAATTAAAGACTAGGTATCCCGTGCATCCCAAATCATAAAAATAAACTACTATTCAAAACTCAACCTTTAACCCGAAACTTGTACAATAATTTCGACCAGGATACTGACCTCCCATGACTATGCATTCTGAATATTTGAAAAGTACGTTCCGAGTACATAATTTTAGGTTTTTGAATCACCCAAAAAGCTTTAAAAACAAACAAGTTACGACCAAAATAATTTTATACTAGTTTTTTTAAAAACTAAAGAATAAACTTAGTGATTAATGCAATCCTTTTAAATGAAAGAAATAATTGTATGTGAAATTTTCATGAACTCAATTTAACCTTGTATAAATAATTATAAATGACGTAAATCGATTAAACTCAATTATATAAATTATGTAAGTAGAAAGAAATTTTATTTCGCTTTATTTTTTAAAAAAAAGTCTTTTAGAATTTTGAAATAAATAATTGTTGATTAAGAATTCTTATGTTACATCTTGTTTCAAACACCATTCCAACACCTTACCCTTATGTTACCGTATACAACCAACTATCCAACCCTATAGTAGATTTCCAAGTCTATTCAATATATACCGACAAAAAGGAATGTAAGACTCAACACAAAAGATTTCATTATCCCAAAAGAAATCTCAATTTATTTCAATATACTTAACACCAAGGACACCATTTTAAAACGGACACGTGAAATAGGAAACTCAAAGAATACGCCACAATGGAGGTTGAATATCTAAAAAGAAGCGAGCTAGCCATCCTCCTAAGGATACAATCGATAATTATAGGGGATCATACATATATAGGCATATCGGGATACATATACTTAAATCCGTCTAACATCTATTATACAAGCATGTATTAACCCTCTTTCATGCAATCATACTCAAGAATCATATTGGATTATGGTACTTGTATAACTATATTGGCCACCATACTTATACAATTACCTTTTCCCCAATGCACTCCTTCCTATGATGACAATTATAAGAATTAATACAACACATAACACATATATCCATCTACTCACATAAGCTCATAACCACATAAACAATAAAGTCCAAAACTCCATCCATTAAAAACATATAATCAAACTATTGGAATACATAAATCCATAGTCTATCTAAAACAGCATAGACTAAATCCAAAACGAAAACATAATCAGTTATAAGTCATGTCGCCCATAAGAGTGAAAACAGCCTAAAATCCTTCATATCCACCTACTCCTAATAACTCGAACCACCACATGATTCTTAGGGACATGACTTAAACATCAAAAGAAAAATACTATACCTCAGGTACATAAAATAACTCAACAAAAGACAGAAACTACCATGTATCAAATTATGTACTATAATGTACACTTTAAGCAAAATACAACAATGACTAGCGTGGGTGATTATGGTTCAACCTTCACTAGTCACAACCCGAAAAGAAAATAACATGTGGCTAAGTATTAACTACTGTGGTTCAACCCATACTAGTCAATACTTACAAACATCGCAAGTAAAAACCAATAACATCCAGAAAACTTTAATTAATATAAAATGCACACATACTCCTATGACGCCTATATGCAGGGACGCTTAAGCTATAGACTATGTTACTAGACTAGGCAACCTAATTCTCTATAACCATTGTCTCTGGTACCATTCTGTCAGACCCCACCATGGCAGAATATGGGGCGCGACGTATGGATATCATCACAACAACAGCGTGTCTATAGAGAGAACTATATTAATTAAAAATGTCATAAAAGGTGACATAAATGTCATGACAATATCTCATCAATGCAGGAGTCTAGGTAAGTAGGTAACAGTCCTACCTCTTACCCAAGACAAACAAATAACACAAACAAATCAACATATAGGTTCATAGTATCACTTATTGAAACAAACAGAAAAATAAACTAAGAAGGAACAGGGATCTCCGTCTAAATTCATTCCTACGTGACTCCAATCCTAGTCACATATGTTCTCACGCTTAACCACTTTATCACCTGAAAGAGACACTAAAACACGTCAACATAATGTTGGTGAGAGTCATAGGTTTAGACTCCAATCGAAAACAGATTAAAATAAGCTGTGAAAAACCATAAACCACTAAACATATGGACAATGTGCTACAAATATGCATTAACAACTAACATTCAAGATCAATCATTCCAAACAAAATCCAAGGCTCCCAGCCTTACCAAACACCATGGTACCATAGGCGCCCATACACCTATGTACCAATCCCAAGGCCCCGCCTTGTCATTATCCATTGGTCCCATAGATGCTCACACATCTATGTACCTCCCTAAGGCCCCGCCTTGTCAACATCCTCTTGGTACCAAGTCAAATCACAAAACAATCATGAATCAATTAGCAGTTAATCACATAAGTACACACAAGTCCATCACCAATCATGAAACATTCACAGCAACAATTTACAAAACCATAACGAGTGTCTCTTCCATCCCATCTGGAAGTCAAAATCATTAAAATATATGGGACTATGAAACTCACCTGATTGAGCTTCTCCAAAAGTCCGCGCACTAGCAAAAAGCTAACAAACAAAAGCACACAATCAAAACATGAACCAAACACTAAAATGGCTTATCAACCTATGATGGACATCAAACATAATCCCATATATATACCTCATTTATATGCTCTAAGCATCTCATTACACCCCTCTATAAAGCCCTTAACTCAGTTTACTTCATAACCCGTCCCGTTAACATTTTACCCAAAACAGTCACGATTTTTAGGTCTCCAAACTATAAGCCAAACGCCGACCTAAACATACCCATGATCTCTGTAAAGGAAATACTATGCCCTTACATATGTTAGCTAACTCCTCCCTTTTGTCCCAACCTTAAAGCTACTGTTAAGGCCCCGATATATATATATAGTTCTGCCTATCCGCATTTTACCGATTTTGAACATACAAAAAGAATTTTATGATTAGGGGGTCTTACCCTAACCCATTTGCTTAGCCACCCTTCAGGTCTCTTATTTAATATATAAACCAACACCCATGCTCATTAGAGGGCTTAAGTGTACTCATAAGTACCCCAATCACCTTAAAACATTAAATTAAACCTGACTGATTTCAAAACTGTTTTGACCTCCGACTGTTGTAACCTGTTTTTGCCCCACTTCCCTACCTCCAATTTAGTTCTCGTTTCTTTCATTTGAAAGCCAACTCAATTACCTTTCCAGGGATACTTGGATCGCAAAATATGAGTTTGTATAACTCTAGATATGATCAAAACAATTGACTCAAAAATCAGCCCAGTTTTTAAAAACGAATTTAAACATGATTAAATCCTAATTAACATCACTAATAATCACCAATCATTATCCAAATCATGTTAATTGTTATAAAACCCCTAATTACAGATCTATTAAGAACTATAATCCATCATATAAATTGATTACATTAAACTTGAAGCCTTAATGCTATAAAACAAGAAAACTATAAGAATTAAATCAAGATTTTTACCTCAAATCTTCAAGAAAATTATTTTTGATGAATCCCTAAATTAGGGTTTGAAAAAATTCGGCCAAAAGGGGAGAAAGTTAATGAATTTTTGTGATATAAACATGGTATTTATATGTTTTATTAAAAAGGCTTTTCCAAATTGGGCTCAAGTTGGGTCTTTTGGCCCATTATCCTTTCTTTTCTTTTCTAGTCGGTTTGAAACCCGATTCATATATTTTTTTTTTCTTTTTATTACTTATTATTATGTTATTAATAATACCTTAATTTACCTTAATTTATTTCAGCTCCTAAAGCCTCCGAAACCTTAAAACCGTAAAACTAGTCAATTTTACGCGTATACCGAAAAAAAACGTAAAATATACAGTTTTAAAAAAAAATCTTAAATTTTGAAATTAACTTTATAACTAAGTCCTAAATGACTTAAAACCATCCCAAAAAATACTCACATGACTAAACACCTTACCCGAGACCTCTAAATGCTAAACCCCAAATCAAAAAAAATACGATTTACTATAATACTTATACGTATACGTAAAACACCAAAATAACACCATTTCATTTCATAGTCACTAATTTGTGAGCTCATGAACATGAAATAACTGTTCCTCGATTTACTTATGAGTACCATATACCCATAAACGATGTCCACACCAACTTCGTTCACGCAAAATAAACATGTAAACACACAAAACACATAGTCACACATAAAATAACCTAAAAATAAGATCGAGTGACGAACCTAAAAAACACGGTTGTCACGGCGAGGAGCCGAGAAGTTATGGATAATACCATGAGCTTCACAAAAGGCACCAAATTTCACATCATTATTAAATTCCCTACCACGATCCGTCCTAATAGAGACAATTGAACATCCTAGTTGATTTTGAATTCTTCGACTAAAGGTTTCGAAGTGATCGAAACCTTCGTTCTTAGACGCCAAAAATCTAGTCCAAGTGAATCTAGAGTAGTCGTCAACTATAACTAGGGTATAAAGGTTACCTCCATAACTCCGTATGGCGGAAGGTCCAAAGAGATCCATATGTAGGAGCTCTAAGCACCGAGAGGTCGAAACCAAATTCTTGGCTTTGTGATTTGAGTGAATTTGCTTCCCAATTTTGCAAGCATCACAATAGTGACTATCAAACTTCATCTTGGGGAGATGTCTTACCAATTCCTTAGAGACTAAAGATTGAATTAAACGCATATTAGTGTGACCTAATCTCCTATGCCAAAGAGTAGAACTATCATCTAAAGTCACTAGACATAAGCTGTCCTTTGACTTCCTATTAACCTTCATGACATAAAGTCCATGCTTTCTAACACCTTTTCCAATGCCTTTTTCATCTTTTACGATTTCACTGTCATATTCCGAAAAGATGACCTTACACTTATTGTCACAAATTTGACCTATACTTAGAATGTTAAAACCTAAGTTATCTACATGCTCTACATTTTCTATAGTCATAGAGTCAAGAGAGACCGTACCTTTGCCAATGATATTACCACGTCGATTACTTGAGAATGTAACGTTACCTCCATCATATGCTTTGTAGTGTAAGAACAAACTTCGATTACCCGTCATGTTTTTAGAACAACCATTATCCTCAATCCACTCGTCGGGCTCTAGATCGATTCCCAAGCATATCTCTTTAGAAGTGTGAACCATGAGACACTTCTCATCTTTGGGGTTGTCATCAACATCTTCACCGCTATCGCTCCACGAACCTCCAACGAACACCGTGTGGTTCTTTTCGCGTGAAGGCTTAGGACAATCACCGATGAAATGATTTGGATCACCACATCTAAATCATTTCCTATCACCTTTATCATCTTTGACAAATCGGTTTTTGGATAAGGGACTCTTGTCGTTGTTTGGTTTGCCTCACGTATTGACCTCGTCTTTTGAAGAACTTCTTAAAGTCTCTAACCACCAAGGCATATTCCTCATCATCACTATCCGAGGAGATTTCATAATCACTTTGTGCCTTCTTGGCTTTGAGTGCAAGAGACTTTCTTTCACTCTTAGTTTTCACCATTTCCGAGTCCTTCAAAATTATCATCTCATGAACCTTCAAGTTACCAATGAGTTCATCGAGTGATAATTTGGTGAGATCCTTTTATTCTTCAATCGCCGTGACTTTATCTCTCCATTTGGGATGCAGCGCCCTAAGAAACTTCATAACATTGTTCTTGCTAGAAAAACCTTCATCAAGTGCTTTTAGACTAGTAATAATAGTGTTAAATCTAGCAAATGCACTATCTATGGTTTCATCTTCTAAGATGACAAATTGTTCATATTGTTGAACACGAAGATCGATTTTACTTTCTTTGACTTGGCTATTACCTTGGTGGGTTACTAAAAGATTATTCCAAATATCTTTAGCGGTTTCACACATAAAAATCCTTTCGTACTCTTTCTTTGGTAAAGCATTATAAATCACCATTTTAGCCTCATTATTTTTAGCAAGTTTCCTTTTAATATCATCATTAACTTTATCAAAAGTGACTATCTCCTTACTTTTTAGAAACTTCATTATATTGAAATGGCAAAAAATCACCATTGGTAATAACATGCCAAAGATCTAAATCTTTTGATTTCACATAAGTCTCAAACCTATTTTTCCAATAAATAAAACTACCGGATTCAAAAAGAGGTGGTCTTTGCATGGATTGCCCTTCTAGATACTTGTTGGAATCCATAGATCGATTCAAGTTTTAAAATACAATATATTTTAAAAAGTCTTGAGCAACCACGCTCTGATACCAATTGTAGAAACTAGAAGGGGGGTTGAATAGTTTCTTAAATTTACTTGTTAAAGGTTTGTTTTAAAAAATCTTTTTCAAAAACTTAAGCTTGAGTATTTATGTGAAACCTTCTTATACACAATATGAACAAGGTATAGTGCAACTAAACTAATAATCACAAGTATAAAGAATAATGAATGTATAGTGCAACTAAACTAATAATCACAAGTATAAAGAATAATAAATGTAAAGAGATAAGGGAAGGAAAGATCAAACCAAACACCAAGGATTTATAATGGTTCGGCAACAAAGCTCACTCCTCGTTCCTACTCCACTCCTCGAGTACTCCTTACTCGAGAGTTCACTAATCAACAAGATCCTTAAGGTGAAGAAACCGTACACAACGTCGCTTAACCAATTTCCGACTCTAAGCTAAAAGTCGAGCCCTAATCTTAGCTAGGACCAATCGACACCAATATACTTTGAGGACTAAGTATTAACCTTAATACATACACAACTTCCAAATAGACACAACTACTTGGATCTTCACAATAATGACATTACAATGAATAAATAAGTTTGGATCTTCAATGGATCTTTGAGGTAGACACAACACTTCATGAATGGTAGTGTTCTTCTCTTTGCACTTTGAGAGGAAAAGATTAGAGGAGAAAGATTCACTTCTAAACAAGTAGTAATCAAACAAATGATCAAGGATTTGAGTGACTTAAGAAGTATGAAAGAATCTGGAAATGTATGTGCAAAAGAGGTGGATTGAAAGTCTGAGAATGGTCCACTATTTATAAGACAAACATCCAACGGCTATATCTGCCCGCGGTTCCTTATTGGAGCCCGTGGTTCCTTATCGATAAGGAACCGCCATAGGCGCTAAGGAACCGCCGGTGTAGAGTCCGCTCCCTTTTGTCTTTTAGTGGATTGGTTCCGGATTAAATATCCTGAAAGGATATTCCAAACCAAGATAGAATATGCCATTTTCAAAATTCAAATTTTTAAATAATTAATTTAATAAAACATTTCTTAAAAAGAAAGTTTAATAACAAAACTTTGTCACACTTAATAAAAAGTGAGTTTTAAGAAAAGATTAAATCCTTGATTACTTAATTAGGATAATTACTTGTTTGTTCATACCTTAAGTAATGGTTGAAATGAAAAATACTTGAACTCAATAATTCGTTTTTCATTGTTTTCGTAAATGCTTGTCTTTACATATTGTCGTAATCAAAACAAAGTGAGACCGAAAAATGCAAGTAACGTTTTTAGGCATCATTGCATTAACAACTTATAGTAAGCTACTAATAAATTTATATTTCAATTTGAAATTGTGAGATATTTCAGACATGCAGCTTGTCTCTCATATTAACAAAGCTTTCAATGGTTTTCCTTCTTCCTCCAAGCTTTTAGTCCTCTTCTCTTTCAGGTTCTATAAGCTTCTTTTGTTTTATATTTAGTTATATAAAAACACATTTAGATGAGGTACATACCGTACATAATTTTAGCATGTTCATATGAAAAAACAATTTCTATGGACTAGGTGCATTTAGAAAATAGTTGTTTTTCTTTAAATATTAGCCTTGCGTCACAAAAATCTATGGGTGTCGTGAATCATGGGACCCACCTTGTTTCGTCCCATATTAAGATCTTAGGTGTTTGATAGACTGCGAATGTACCTATATACGAGCTGTTAATTACGGAGTAGTATATTTTAACTTGATCATGGATGGACTTGTGACTAGATCGAATGATTTTTTATTAGTGCAAGTAGTAATAGATCAGATGAGGGTTTGCATATTATGCGTAGGGCCGGTCTTGACATTTTTGATGTCCTGGGCGAGATGTTCGAAAGATGCCCCTACCAAATGTTGTAAAAAAATATAGGCACATGCACTCGTTATATGAGCAATATTGCTCGTATAAAGAAGACGAAGATAGATTGGGATTAGTTGTGTGAGTGTGTGTAGTAAAAAGATATTGTATGTATTTCATTTGATTGGCACGTGTGAGTAACATAAAACGACAATTTAGAACAAAAACCAAAGAGTAAAACGTCTCAAAATGAAATGTTCAAAACATACCACTTAATAAGCAAATATAAAAACTGTAAAACCTCTGATTTTACCTTATTGACTTTGTCAACTGTTGTACTATTTATTTTTGGAATTTATATAATTTCACTTTTATATGATTTATTATTTAGCATATACCTTTTGTCATACTACCTTTCATATTTATTTCATATTTATATGAACTCTTAGTCATTTATTGACTACTCTGGCAACTGACTGGCCACTTGATTGAATAATAGACTCATCACCTCAGTACATATTTTTGAGATAAACTGCAACTTTACTTAATTTATTTATTAAGTACTTGGATTTGTTTTTATATGTACATATTTACATATATTATATAAAAGGAATAAACACCTAACACTTTAAAACAATGTACATTATTTTACATTGTCATTTATTTACTTTATTTAAGTAAAATAATTATAGTGATGTATTTAATATACACTTTCACTAAATTACCTCAAAGCTTCAACAAAAATACCTATAACTCAACAAATGCTTACAATATTAAACAAGGGCTATTATTCTCATGCAACACTTGGCAAAATTTATCAAAAACTTTCCCACATGCATGTATATGCGTGTATATGTGTACATGTTTACACATTCATCATTTGCTTAGCTAACTTGTAAGTGTAATCATGTATCCCACTAATACCCTATACTAACCATGCTTTTTCTAACACACTTACTTACACACCATGCCTAATACTATGCAAAGTCCCTTCTTGTCCCCCTTTTACCCATAAACACACGGCAACTTTGCCAAATGGGGAGGAAAGTCAATTTGCTATTTGGAGCATGTGGGGAATAAGCTAGCAAGTATCTCAAACCAAATCCTAAGTGTATCTTAGTAAGATACATAGTACTAGGTACCAAGATCACACTTGATCTCTCTCTTTCCTTCATTTAGCCGAAACACACAACTCACCAACATAGAACACTTCCAACTCACATTTCACTTCATCTATCTCTCTCTCTACCTACGGCTAAAAACCATCTCCACCATTATCAAACCTTCAAGCTCAATTACTACTCTTAGATCATGTCTCATACTACATGAAGGTTAATCATTAGCTCATCCTACAAACATCTTGATCATTGAAGCAAGAAAAAAGCCCTAGCCCTACTCACTGAAGCCCACGACAACATTTTAGTCACCAAGATCTCCATTGTTGAAAGCTTATCTCTTGTTCTTACTCATTCTCCTATCACTCCTAAACCTATCTAAACAAGTAAGTCAAATCTAAAACCTATCTTTCTATACATTTACTTTCATATACATTAACATACACATGGTTATTCTTAGTAAAAGTAAATGTTGAAACAAATATATGAAACCCTAAACCTATATTAGGTCACGGCTTGATTTTTGTTGTGACTTAAAATGATGTAAAATCTTATCAACCATGATGAACACGACCCTATGAACTAGTTAAACTTGAAAAATTATGGAAACCTAAGCATGCATAATTTTGGACGTGGGGTATAAGCCCATGATTCTATATTGGGTAGTCTTGTAATGTTTAGATGTGACTAGAAATACTAGATTTATGATTATAGATGCCTTAAAATGATAAGTTCACTATTATGCCTTATAAGATTTAGTTTTAAGCTCACTATAATAAGTTGCCTAATTAAATCTTCATTGTCACTAAATAAAATGTTTATTCAAACTTTTGGTGTCAAAAATATAACAATGTAAAGTTTCGGGTTTAAAATAATAGATCTATAAATATTTTGTATTAAAATGCAAGATCCATGAAACTTTGGGTTAAAATAGTAAATTTGTAATATTTCGGGTTAAAAAGAGAAACATAATACTTTCAGGTTGGATTGGTAATCTTACAAAGTATAGGGATCTAAATGAACAAGTGTAGAAACTTATTTTCCAAAAATATAAACTTTAGGACCACTTTTGTAATTTACCGAGAGTTAAGGGGGTGTTTTGGACACTATCCGAAACTTCAAGGTAATAAAAAGGACCAAAATGAAATTACTATGGCGTTAGGGTAAATTGTGTAACTTAATAAAAACCTAGGGATCTCATTTGCCACTTACCGAAACCTATATAAGCCTTAGGGACCTTTTATGCCAACTTAGTAAACTATTACTAACCCTAAGTAAACCCTAGGGACTAATTATGCCTTAAGCCGAAACCTATACAAGCCCTAGGGGGCATTTGTGTAACTTAATTATAAACTTAAAAATAAGCCGAATATTGGAGGACCAAAAATGCCAATTTACGAAACTATAACAAGCCCTAATATAAGCCGAATGTTTAGGGACCAATTTTGCCATTTAATGAAACTTAAACAAACCCTAGTTACACGTGTAACTAGGGAGGGACCAATATTGTAATTACTTGAAAGATTTAGAAACCCTAGGGGTATAAAAGTAATTTAACCGCGGTAATTATTTAAATAGAAGGACTAAAACGTAATTTATACAAAGTTTAACGAACCCTAAAATTCTTATATGTTTATCTCCGATATTTAAAACGTAAAACTTAAATAAACATAACAATTGTTATTTTTCCAAACTTATAATTTAATAATTATAAACACTACGTAAACGTGGAATTTAATTAAAATGTTATACGTTTTATAAACCTTATTTATATATTAAATATAAATTAAAATTGATTAACTTATAAAATAATTATATTTATTATATTTATTTTCTGTTACTTTAAATATATATGAAACTACCTTTTATAAATATTTAAAGTGTTTTATAAACAACATAAGTACAAAAATATTAATTAAATAGATTAATTTATTTAACCTTATTATTTATTTTATACATAAAATAAATACTACTAGAATTGTACAACGATGAACTAAAATACAAGTATCGTAATAAAATGCTTAAAACCAGTATAAGCATGCACAGATTTATTCTGAAACTTATATGCATTATGTTATGCATTTTCTGAGACCTTATAATTATTTAGGTCGTTGATTGTATCGTGAGCATCCTTATCAGATTTATCTATTGACTTATTGCTGTACTACTGAGGTGAGTTCATGGCCCACTTTATATATTGACAAACTTTTAAACCTTTTAATGGGGAAGAAAACATGCAACATATTTTATTTTATGGACATGATTGAACTGTGAAACCTTTGATTACATTGCCTATTGTAGATGAACCCGCATGACCCGTGCATCTGAAACTGTTAGAATTATTGAATTACCTGAATGTTATAAATAGATCTATTTGGGATTGACCGTCCCCATCTGGGTGAGTCATGCTCACTGTGCCTAGGCCAGGACAACAGATGTTTCACATGTCAGCACTTATTATTTTTATGGGTGCCTTTTTATAAGGCGAAGGGTCCTTATTTGTTAAGGACTTAACTGTCAAGTCTCAGTTTCAGTTTCAGGCAATATGGGAATGTAATTACTTTTAAGTATTGATGCTTTGTGCATTACTACTTCAGTGAATATTTATTGTCCAAACTTATTTTATTAAACCTGTGAATTCACCAACTTTATGTTGACTCTCTAAGCATGTTTTCTCAGGAAACTGAAGCAGGTATTGGTGTGCATGGAGTCAAGCATCATGATAGGCTGCATTTATAGAGCTCATCTGGGGTTTTATAAACTGGGGAATAATTCAAACTATTGAACAATGTTAAAGACTATTTTAATACTATTTGCACTTTTAGTCATGTAATAAATGTAAGGATAATCTTTTATCTGTTGCTCTATACTCTGTCTGCTGTTGATCCACCTACGTGACACCCAAATATTATTTCCGCTGCATTTGACTCAATTTGAGGGTGTCACAGAATGGTATCAGAGAGATAGTTATAGAGAATCAGAACAAAATTTAAATAAATATAAAAATAAAATTTTTATATAATCTGGACTATAACTGCTTTAAAAATCTTTTGGGATTTTCGAGACTAGAATAGTTAAGCATATAGAGTGTAGAGCATACATTCTTACGTGGCTACCTGTGCATTGATTATTAACATCCGGTTGATTAATCTTATAAGTATTAACGTAACCTTTAACATCGCTATGTTAAACGGCACTATTATATAATTTAAATTATTATTTTTTGCCGAAACTTTTAACTTGAGTAAGTTTATACTTATGTCAATTAAAACTATATTACTTTCAGATTCACCATGACATCACCTACTGATACACCTGTTGTCGTATCCTCGACGACCGTCTTGTGTGGATGGCTATCTGCCAGTGACACGGACGATAGCCACACTTCTGTTGACGCCACATCTATCGAGGCTCTCATCTCTACTCCACCTATTTCCCCCGCTGGGGAAGAGACCCAGCCACCTGCTGCCATACCACCTGTACCACTAGTGACTTCGCTACGGGACCATGCACCCGAGTCTCTGCCACCTCGTAAGAGGAGGTACGAGGCACCTCTCGATTTCACTTTTGAGATCGGTGAGGGTTCTCGGGCTAGACATGCTGACCCCGTTCAGGCCCAGATTACGGCATTGTCCGCACGCCAGGCTCAGGATGTAGCAGATATTCTTGCTCTGCTATCGGCTGGACAGACCGAGCGCGTTGTTCTACAGCAGCGTCAGGACCTTCTATCTTAGACCGTGAGTGTTGAGGCGCACGCTGCACGAGGAGCATGGTCTACTACTTACCATTCTCTCCAGTGGTTGCTGGAGGATAATGAGTTCCTCCGTGAGCAGATCTACTTGCTACAGAGCCAGCAGACGGATACTCACACCGCTCTCTTGACCATGGAGGAGACTCTTGCTATTTTCTTCAACCTCCAGGAGGTCCGTCATCAGGGATTGACGTTAGAGACCGCTCATCTCAGGGGAGTTCAGCAGACTCTCAGAGACCAGTTCCTAGAGGCACTCCGACTGCTCAAGGAGACCCAGACTGCCATGACCGCGATGCAGGATGCCATGCAGGCACCAGCCGTCTCATCACCGCCAGTGGCACCAGCCATATCTGAGGAGTCCGTTAGGCATGAGTAGATTAGATGTGCTAGATCTTTTGTACATCATGATAAGCTATTAGGGTTGCATCCTGGCTACCATGATATAGGACCTCATGTATTTTTACTTTCCTTAGTCAGTTGTATCTTTGTACTATACCATTTAGATTAGGGATTCATAGATGATGTACTTTATATTCTGTGTACCACCATCCCAGACAGGCGGTCTGTGCTCTGTCTTGGATTGGTTGTGCAATTTGTACTGTATTCCTATTCTAGACTTATGGCATGTACTCATTAGCTTTTATATATTATGTATTGTATTATATTATGAACTTTTAAACAGGTTATCCAATTTGTTGCAAAGTCTATGCATGAATTTCTTTTCGTGTAATTATATAAAACTGTGCTAACACCTTGAACTAATGATTTCATTTTTGTGTATAATTATAGACAAATGGTAATCACTAGAATGAACCCCAACAATGCCGACACTACCCAAAACGTCACTGCTGCCCAACTAAGGGAAATGATTGATCAAGGCATCGCATCTGTGATGGCTGCCAGCAGAAACGTAGACGATAGTCAAAACTCCAACAACCGCCAGAATAATCAGACCACCAGGGGTTGCTCTTACCCCGACTTCTTGAAATGTAAGCCTTCCTACTACAAGGGCAAGGAAGCAATGGTGGAACTGATGCAGTGGTTTGAGAGGTTGGAAACGGTGTTCCGCATCAGCGATTGTGCAGAAGAGAACAAAGTGAAGTTTTCCACCTGCACCCTACTTGAGAGTGCTCTTACTTTATGGAACTCTGTAGTTGCTACTCTTGGACATGATGCTGCCTATGCTCTCAACTGGACTGAGCTAAAGGAGAGAATGACAGAGAAATATTGTCCAAGGGGAGAAATGAAGAAACTCGAGATCGAATTGTGAGATCTCAGATGCAGGAACAATGACATCACTGCGTACAACCAAAGGTTCCAAGAGTTGACCCTAATGCGTACCAGAATGTTTGTGGAGGAGGAAGATAAGATTGAGAAGTATGTGGGTGGACTCCCAGACGCCATTCACGACAGTGTGCTCGCATCTCGACCTACTACCGTCGAGAATGCCATTGGAGTTCGCTACTGAATTGATCAACAAAAGAGTCCGTACCATATCCGAGAGGCAAACCGATAACAAGCGAAAGGAAGATGCGTATTTACGCAGTCAGCACCAGCAGCATCCTAAGAATCAGAATGCTGGGCAAGTTTACAGTGCTACCTCTGCAGGAGCTAACTCGTACGTAGGCGCCAAACCTTTGTGCTCAAAGTGCAACTATCATCATACTGTTGATAGCCCATGTCAGACCTGCTACAGATGTGGACAAGTGGGTCATTTTGCTAAAACCTGTCGAGTTAATGCTGTCACTCAGGCCCGACCCACTCAAAACACTGGGAACTACAATAACAGGGGCGGATACAATGCCCGTGGGAACGGGAATGGACAGAAGGGGAACCACAACGCTGCTGTGGGAAACAACAATGGACCCAAGAAGGGAGTTGTGTGCTATGAGTGTGGAGCACCAGGACACGTGAGACCAAGTTTCCCTAAGCGGGCCAACCAGAACAAGAACAGTGGAGGAGCTTCGTCCAGAGTGTACGTGGTTGGCAATGGAAAAGCCAACCCCGATTCAAATGTCGTTACTGGTATGTTTCTACTGAACAATCGTTATGCGTCTGTTTTGTTTGATACTAGAGCAGATCGAAGTTTTATATCCACTGAATTTAGCCAAGTACTAGAAGTTATTCCTACAAGCTTAGATCACCGTTACTCCGTAGAATTAGCTGACGGTAAAACTGTAGATGCTAACACTATCATTAGAGGTTGTACCTTAAATCTTTCCAAACATCCGTTCAACATTGACCTTATTCCCGTAAAACTTGGTAGTTTTGATGTTATTATTGGCATGGATTGGTTAGCGAGATACCGCGCAGTCATTGTTTGTGACGAAAAGCTAGTCCGTATTCCATGGGGAAACGAAACTTTAATCATCCGAGGAGACGGTAACACCGACCTCACTGATCGACGTCGAAGTGCCGGTCAAAAATAACCTAATTACCTTATACTAGATAGGATAAGCAGGTATCGATCCACGAGGACTATGTGGTTTTAGTTTAAGTTTTTGGGTGATCACTGATCAATAAAGGTTTTGGTTTTGAAATCTGACAACTAAAATACTTTTGATAATAAAAATACGGACTAAGAATTAAAATAATTATTAAGCTAATAATAAAGCTAGAAAAATAAAATAAAGATGTAAACAATTAAAAGAAAAATGCAATCTCTTCCAGCTCCTAATATTTATGGTTGATCACACTAATGGATTATTGAAACTTTTTAGAACCGATTACAAAGATTATTTTGACTTAATATGAATGAATTAATGTTGGCATTTATTATGTTTATCAATGACTCGCGATAATAAATCTTAAATTAATCCAACCAATAATTATGTTTTTAACAATTTATTTAGGTACAATTTATGTTTATTATACGACCATCTTTTTTTTAACTAAATAAAATAAGTATGAATCGTTAACTAACAATAAATTGTCTCACACAAATAATTAAACATAATATTAAGTCAATAAAAATAATTTATAAATAAATCATAAATCAATGTAGTAAAAATATGATAACCCAAAAGTAATGATCAAACCATAAATAAAGTTACCGGAAGGAATTACAACAAAATTAGCCGGACATGATGATGCACTCGAGCCGCGTAATACCAAACGTCATCTTAATTAAATAACACTTTCTGTTGTTGATGCACTACTCCACTACTCCCACGTCATTCACCATTCATTAATTCTTTGTTTATATTACTTTGTTATCTCGGCGAACGTGCATAACAAACAATGAATTAATGTGATGATTGGATAAATTGATTTTGTTTTTCTCCAACTTGCAGTTGTACCTTAAGGACGAATGTCTGCTTCTTTTGTTTTGTTTTTTTTTATAATCCTTGCGGCAGAAAAAACATACCCCTTTGGCTTCTCTTTTTTTTTTCTTTTATACTTGAGATTAATGTCGGTTAAGTATTGGGCCATTGGGTCCAAATGGGCCAAAAGTTTTTTTTTTCTTTTTTTTTTAATCCTTTTGACATATAATAACTTTGGCCCAATAAAAATTAACCCAACACCAATAATTGCTCAAACGAAGCCCGGACAAATAAAAGATGACCGAAAATATTGCGACCGGCTCAAATCTTTTTCTTCAATATTTTTTCTTCATTCATCGGCGCTCACAATGTCTTTTCTCCAAAAAATTAATTAAAGCGGCCATTTTATTCCATTTCGCTCGTAACCTACATAATCACAAAACACACTCAAAGTACATATATAACGAAAAATAAATATATAGCTATACTAAATTAACATGCTATGAGGTGAATGCAAAATACACCGATTAACTCCTCTCAACTTAACTTTTACCGTCTCGTGTAAAAATAAAAATAAAAATATACAAGCATGTTAATTTCATAATTTTTAATCATACTATTGAAATTTAATCAAAAAGATCACATTCAACCTAATACATTAATAACCATCCTACATGACAAATAATC
The DNA here is from genome assembly GCA_025667525.1 of Glebionis coronaria. Taxonomy (NCBI): domain Eukaryota; kingdom Viridiplantae; phylum Streptophyta; class Magnoliopsida; order Asterales; family Asteraceae; genus Glebionis; species Glebionis coronaria. The sequence goes on along the minus strand of CM046874.1, from coordinate 134,048,705 downwards.
CAAAGTGATTACCAATATTTTTGTCCTTCTTAAACACTTAGCATAACCATTCCCATTGACTCCATTTACTTTATGTTTCATATAATTAACCATGTGGCCAACGTACCTATTACACACCTATAATCAATATAAACATTAATCTAAAACAAGAGGTGAGAATATCGTACACCTTTTATAACATTGGAGTTTTCATAGCATAAGAGCACATCATAAGCCATCATACTTTAGCTTATATACTTCCACTTTTTTTCATCATTTTTTCACACAGTTTTTTTTTTCACTTTTTTTCACTTTTTTTTTCACATCACACATAAGCTCTTTCTTTTTAAGCCATTCGAGACCGTTTCTTATACAAGTCATCCCGAACGCTTTATACACTCCTTTCAAGGTTGATATAAAGACCAATTATTCAAAAAAAATGAATATCTATCCTATAGGTGCATACTAAGACACATTGGCACATGAGAACCGGTTAATTAAGTCTGTTTAATTAAATGGGAACAATAATGCTTCGTGCCTACTGGTACATCACATGATAGAGTAATCTACCACATAGTATAATTATACAATGCACTAAATTAAACTAATCTTCCTAATTTCATTACAACAATACAAGGATTGGGTTATTTCACATAAAATTGTCTCAGCTAAGTGCAATGCTATCCATCATAAAAATTGGCGTCTGACCCATGCTAACAACTAAAGTATCACCTTGCGCGGGTGACGAATGAGATAGGCAAGCCCAGCATATGACTACCACCAATAATATGACAGTTCTCCAACTCTTTTCTAAGGCCACCGTGCGCGGGTGGCGAGCCGAATAAGATCAATTCTACGTGTCCTAACCCAACTATTACACTACTATATTTCATATTATTTATTCAAACTTTCCACTCGATCTAAGCAAAGGTAAGTATAGGGAATTTAACCGGCGTGGTTTGATCATCTAATTATACATAGGCCTAACTACATGCAAACAATCAAATCAATTTAATAACCAAATTATACAATGGAATCGGGTGCACCTGATAATTATGGCCAAATCTTCTAGCTTGCTCCAATAAATCATCCACAAGCTAATCTTCAGAATCTGCAAACACTCAACAAACATATATGTAGAAGAAACTTCCACATCTAATTAGCACAAGACTCTCATAATGTGATTTAAAATTTTAAAATTTTTCAATTTTTCCCAAAAATCACATTTTAACCCATTTTGACCAAAATTTCACACAAAAACATGTAACACATGTGCCACCCCCCCCCCCCCCCCTCCTCAACTTAAAGCATTGCATTGCCCCTAATGCAAAAACTTTAAATTGAAATTTTGGTTAAAAAACAATTTGACAAACTCACACAAAAAACATAAACCTAACTCACTTTCGTAGGAATCACGGTTGCATTTAGCGTATGCAACAAGCCTTTAAACCACTCGGTAGCCCGACTGGACGAGTTTTGTCTCGTGAGGGTTTGTAGTGAACACACCCACAAAGTTCCGGAAACCACGGGTTGCCTCCCGCGAAGCCCTAAGTTTACCGTCTTCAGCCAGACATAACTCAAATGAGCTATTGAGACGGTTGGATTGGTTCCAAGTAAACCACATCCACCGTTTCCATCTGATCACTTTCTAACTCAACATACGGCTTCAAATGGTGTCCATTAACTTTAAAAGGCTCTCCACCCACCATATTTTTTATTTCAATGGCTCCGTATGGAGAAACTTGAGTCACAACGTATGGACCCGTCCATTTACTTCTCAACTTTCCAGGAAAAAGCTTAAGTCTAGCATTGAATAACCAAACTTTTTTACCAACCAAGGACTTCTTGGTGATGTGTCGATCAAGAAAAGCTTTGGCTTTCTCCTTATAAATCCTAGAACTTTCATAGACATCACGTCTAATCTCATCTAGTTCAGATAATTGAAGTTTCCTAGAACTACCCGCTTTCTCTAAATCCAGATTAACAGTCTTAATCGCCCATTCAGCCCTATGCTCTATCTCAACCGGTAAATGACACGCCTTCCCATATACCAACTTATACGGTGACATACCAATAGGAGTCTTAAAAGCCGTCCTATATGCCCACAATGCATCATCTAACCTCAAGGACCAATCTTTCCTATCACTACGAACGGTCTTTTCTAAAATTCGTTTAATCTCCCTATTTGATACTTCCACCTGTCCACTAGTCTGTGGGTGATAAGGGGTAGCTATCCTATGATTAACTCCATAGTGTTTCAGTAATTTCCCGAATCTAAAGTTCTTAAAGTGGGAACCCCCATCACTAATGATAGCCTTAGGAATTCTATGTCTAGCAAAGATATTCTTCTTAACAAACTTAAGAACTACACTATGGTCATTTGTTCTAGTAGCTTCAGCCTCTACCCACTTAGACACATAATCAACTGCCACTAAAATGTACACATTGCCATGGGAAGTGGGGAATGGTCCCATAAAATCAATACCACACACGTCAAAGATCTCAACAACAAGTATGGGATTCATAGGCATTTGATCACGCCTTGAAATCCCTCCAACTTGTTGGCAACGAATACATGCTTTTACAAAAGACTGGGCATCCTTGAATATAGTCGGCCAAAAGAAACCGCTTTGTAGGATCTTATGCCCAGTTTTCGTAGCACCAAAGTGACCACCACATGCATAAGAATGGCAATGAGCCAATATGTCCATATGCTCATGGTCGGGAACACATCTCCTAACAACTTGGTCAGCACACGCCTTATAGAGCTCCGGATCCTCCCAAAAATAATGCTTCAACTGGGAGAAAAAGTATTTTCTTTGTTGCTTGGACCAAAAATCCAGAAGCTTTTTAACAGCTAGGTAATTAACTATATTTGCGTACCAAGGAACCTTAAAAACCTCAAACAAACTTTCATCCGGAAAACTTTCCATAATCACATCAGAAGGGTTGAACGGCGGAGGGATAATTCTAGACAAGTGGTCGGCAACTACATTTTCTGACCCCTTTTTATCCCGAATTTCTAAATTAAATTCCTGTAAAAGCAAAATCCACCTAAGCAACCTCGGTTTTGTCTCTTTCTTAGTCAACAAATGTCTTAAGGCACTATGATCTGAAAATACTATCACCTTAGAATGCCCCCAAATATATGACCTAAACTTATCAAGAGCAAAAACCACGGCTAACAACTCTTTTTTAGTAGTGGTGTAATTCATTTGAGCTTCTAAAAAAAGTCTTACTAGCATAAAAGATTACAACGGGTTTCTTATCGACCCGCTGTCCAAGAACCGCCCCAGCGGCATAATCACTCGCATCACACATGATCTCGAAAGGCTTCGACCAATCAGGTGATTGTAGAATAGGGGCTTCTACAAGCTTTTGCTTAAGCATGTTGAATGCTTTAAGACATGATTCATTAAAGTCAAAGCGTGCATCTTTTAAGAGTAGATTACAAAGAGGCTTTGATATAGCACTAAAATCTTTAATAAATCGCCTATAGAACCCGGCATGACCAAGAAAAGAACGCACACCTTTGACGGTAGTGGGAGGAGGAAGGGTCGAAATTACTTGAACTTTGGCACGGTCAACCTCAAATCCTTTTTCAGAAACAACATGCCCTAATACAATTCCCTCTCGAACCATGAAATGGCTCTTCTCCCAACTAAGCACCAAATTAGTTTCGGTGCATCTTTTTAACACACTTTCAAGCTGATCAAGGCAGCTTTCAAAAGATTTACCAAAGATGGAGAAATCATCCATAAATATCTCTACAGATTCTCCAACCATGTCAGAAAAGATACTCATCATACACCGCTGAAAGGTAGCGGGTGCATTACACAGGCCAAAAGGCATTCTTCGAAATGCAAACGTCCCATATGGACACATAAACGTAGTTTTGGCCTGATCATCAGGATGGATGGGTATTTGATTATAACCGGAGTACCCATCCAAGAAGCAATAGAATTTCTTACCAGAAAGCTTCTCAACTATTTGATCAATGAAAGGTAGTGGGAAGTGATCTTTAGACGTGGCATTATTCAGCTTACGGTAATCTATACACACTCTCCACCCAGTAACTGGTCGGGTTGTGAGCTTTTCCCCATTCTCGGTTTCAACAACGGTGATTCCGGCCTTTTTAGGCACCGTTTGAGTAGGACTTACCCATTTACTATCCGAGATGGGATAGATGATATCGGCATCTAACCATTTAAGAACTTCCGTCTTCACTACCTCTTTCATATTAGGATTCAGACGCCTTTGCGCATCTCTTGCTGGCTTAATATTTGGGTCCATAATAATTCGATGCATACATAATGAAGGGCTGATCCCTTTTAAGTCTGCAATCGTCCATCCCACTGCTGCTTTGTACTTGGAAAGCACCTTTAGAAGTGCTCCCTCTTGTGATTCAGAAAGATCAGAAGCAACAATAACGGGTAATGTATTGTTAGGACCTAGAAAAGCATATTTGAGATTGGATGGCAAAGGTTTTAGTTCAAGAGTTGGAGGCACCTCCAAAGACGGCTTCGTAGCCGTGTCAAAAGTAGAAGGCAAGGGCTCCACTTTATACGACCAAGGTGGTTTTTGATGGTCCAAAGAACTGACCAAACACTCTTGAATCTCTAGAACTTCAGCAACATCAAGAATCTCCTCATTATCACCAGTTAGATATATTTCCAAAGGATCATCCTTAAGCATACGGGGTGCATGTTTTTGGACTTCCTCATCGATCACATCTACTTGGTAACATTCATTCATCATAGGAGAATTCATAGAATTAAACACATTCAGTCTTATCTTTTTATTATCGAATGCAATATCCATGGCGCCAGTCCGACAATTAATCCTAGCATCTATCGTGGCTAAGAATGGGCGCCCAAGGATAATAGTTGGTTGAACATCTTTGTATTGTGACTCGGTGTCCATAACAAAGAAGTCAACTGGGTAATAGAAATCATCAACTTTCACAATAACATCCTCTAAGATACCTCTAGGAATTTTGGTAGATCGATCGGCTAAGGAAATAATGGTGTCTGTTTTACGAAGAGTTCCTAAGTCATACTTATCAACCAAACTAGCAGGAAGGATGTTGATACTGGCACCAAGATCAAGGAGCGCCTTCTTAATGGCAATATTTCCGACCACCACGGAAATCAATGGTGCCCCAGGATCTTTAAATTTAGGAGGAATGGAGCTAGATAAGACTGCACTAACATGCTCAGTTAGGTCAATCTTTTTAGGCAAAGACGCCTTCAGCTTCCTCTTCTGGGTACACAAGTCCTTTAAAAACTTGGCATATGCAGGAATTTGCTTGATAGCATCAATAAGGGGGAGATTGATCTTAACTTGCTTGAAAGTCTCCCACATATCCTCAGCGTGAGGACCCTTTTTAGCTAACCTTGCAGATGTCGATTTCTCCAAAGCCGTAGGGTAAGGTGTGCTGGACACACTACCCTCCTCAACTTCGGGAGTTTTCGTAGCTTTAAGATTCGGTGTTGTTGGTTTAGGAAAATCATTTAACAATTCATTTACCAACTCAGAACCGGACTTAACATTATCAGAATCTTTACCTTCAACAATGATTTCATCTTCAGTGACGAAATCCTCGACATCAGGAGAATTTGGAATTCCCTTGTCATTGTTGTAGATTTTACCGTTTCGAAGAGACGTCACCATATTCACGTGCTCATTTCCATTTTCCGGGATTCATGGTGGGGTAGCTCGGTAGCCTTCCCTCATCTCTTTTGCTTAATTGATCCGCTAATTTACCAACTTGTCTCTCAAGAGCTGCAATAGATTTAGTAGTGGTCTCGTGTCTTTGATTAGTGACCTCAAATTTTCTATTAATCTCTTGATTGTTGGTAGACAATGAATCCATAAGCCTATCAAACTTTCGGTCAAGGTTCAAGAGACGGTTGTCATCTTGCCCTTGGCCCTGATTTGGATATTGTTGTTGTGGCCTATGATTGTAAGAATTTTGTTGGAAATTTGATGAATCGCCACCCTCATACCTTGGTTTGTAACCATAGTGTTGTTGTTGGGTATTATTAGGGCGATTGTCTTCATCTTTCCAACGGAAATTAGGGTGATTGCGCCATCCAGGATTGTAACTTTTGGAGAATGGGTCATTTCGTGGACGACCACCATAGACTCCATTCACCTCCTCATTCGGTGGCGCCCCCCAACTTTGACAATTATCGACAGAGTGACTTGGATCACCACACATTGAACACCCACTATGCGACACATTAGACACATTCGGCACACCTTTTCCTATATTTTTCAACAAAAGATCAACTTTCTTACTTAACTCGCTAATTTTAGAATTTGTGCCACGTTGGTTAGACACATAATTGGCGGAAGATGGGTGGTTGTTTCGATCAACTGAAGCTTGGGTCTTAGAACCTTTGCTTAGTTTTTCAAAAAAAATCCCATTCTTCCTCCATAGGTCGCGAGAAAAACATACCCCCACTAGTGGCCATCACAAATTGTTGGTTGTTATAATCCAACCCATCATAGAAGACTTTGACAAGCTCCCATTTTGGAACATCGTGATGAGGGCATGTTCTTAATAACTCCTTAAGTCTATTAAATGCTTCATGAAACTGCTCGCCTGGGATTTGAAGAAAGGATTTAATCTTATTCCTAATAGCAGCAGTTTTACTTATAGAATAAAATTCCTCAAGAAAAGCAGATTGCATTTCAGACCATGAGTTAATACTACCTGGCTCAAGAGATGAGAACCAGACCTTAGCTTGATCTTTAAGTGAAAAAAGGAAAAAGGCGAAGTCTTACCTCATCCTTGGTAATGTTATTAACCTGATGTGTGTCAGCAATTGAGAAGAATTCTCGCAGATGTGCATATGGCTCCTCACGACCTCTAAACACTGGCAAGATTGCTATGAGGTTCGGCTGGATCTTGAAGTTACTTGTAACCCCTATTACCGGATCCGGATAAACGATAGGCGAGGGATCCTCGAAGATCCCCGGCCTGTAATAAGAATCAACACCCCGTGGTGGAGATTCTTCTCCGCTACTACTGCCGCTAGCACTTCCGCCAACATCTTCGTCACCTGGCATTTCAGCGAAAAGCTCTGCTAAACCTGAAAAATCAAGATTAGTAGATAACTGTCGAAACGTCTTCCTTCTTAACCGTGCACTTTTCTCAACCTCAGGATCGTAAGCTAATGGTGATGTACGTCCCGATCTACGTGTGCGCATACACTAACCTGCACACTCACAAGAAACAAAACAAACAAACAAAACAAAACAAAACAAGAAAAATAAAATCTTTTTGTATTTTTGTATTTTATTAAAGAAAAATATTAACAAAAACTTAAACGAAAAGCTCACTGAGCCCCGGCAGCGGCGCAAAATTTTTTATCGACGTCGAAGTGCCGGTCAAAAATAACCTAATTACCTTATACTAGATAGGATAAGCAGGTATCGATCCACGAGGACTATGTGGTTTTAGTTTAAGTTTTGGGGTGATCACTGATCAATAAAGGTTTTGGTTTTGAAATCTGACAACTAAAATACTTTTGATAATAAAAATACGGACTAAGAATTAAAATAATTATTAAGCTAATAATAAAGCTAGAAAAATAAAATAAAGATGTAAACAATTAAAAGAAAAATGCAATCCCTTCCAGCTCCTAATATTTATGGTTGATCACACTAATGGATTATTGAAACTTTTTAAAACCGATTACAAAGATTATTTTGACTTAATATGAATGAATTAATGTTGGCATTTATTATGTTTATCAATGACTCGCGATAATAAATCTTAAATTAATCCAACCAATAATTATGTTTTTAACAATTTATTTAGGTACAATTTATGTTTATTATACGACCATCTTTTTTTTTAACTAAATAAAATAAGTATGAATCGTTAACTAACAATAAATTGTCTCACACAAATAATTAAACATAATATTAAGTCAATAAAAATAATTTATAAATAAATCATAAATCAATGTAGTAAAAATATGATAACCCAAAAGTAATGATCAAACCATAAATAAAGTTACCAGAAGGAATTACAACAAAATTAGCCGGACATGATGATGCACTCGAGCCGCGTAATACCAAACGTCATCTTAATTAAATAACACTTTCTGTTGTTGATGCACTACTCCACTACTCCCACGTCATTCACCATTCATTAATTCTTTGTTTATATTACTTTGTTATCTCGGCGAACGTGCATAACAAACAATGAATTAATGTGATGATTGGATAAATTGATTTTGTTTTTCTCCAACTTGCAGTTGTACCTTAAGGACGAATGTCTGCTTCTTTTGTTTTGTTTTTTTTTTGTAATCCTTGCGGCAGAAAAAACACACCCCTTTGGCTTGTCTTTTTTTTTCTTTTATACTTGAGATTAATGTCGGTTAAGTATTGGGCCATTGGGTCCAAATGGGCCAAAAGTATTTTTTTTTTCTTTTTTTTTTAATCCTTTTGACATATAATAACTTTGGCCCAATAAAAATTAACCCAACACCAATAATTGCTCAAACGAAGCCCGGACAAATAAAAGATGACCGAAAATATTGCGACCCGCTCAAATCTTTTTCTTCAATATTTTTTCTTCATTCATCAGCGCTCACAATGTCTTTTCTCCAAAAAATTAATTAAAGCGGCCATTTTATTCCATTTCGCTCGTAACCTACATAATCACAAAACACACTCAAAGTACATATATAACGAAAAATAAATATATAACTATACTAAATTAACATGCTATGAGGTGAATGCAAAATACACCGATTACTCACTGACACTAGACTTAGTGTTATCTCTTGTACCAAAGCTCAGAAATATTTGTCGAGAGGATGTCCTATCTTCTTGGCCTATATTTCTCAAACAGATGAAGAAGACAAGCCCGAGAAGAAGCAAATCAAGGACATACCCATCGTCCGAGATTTTCCAGAAGTCTTTCCTGATGAGTTGCCAGGCTTACCACCGACCCGACAAGTGGAATTTCGAATTGATTTGATTCCCGGAGCTGCACCTGTAGCTAAAGCTCCATACCGGTTGGCACCATCAGAGATGAAAGAACTAACTGAACAACTCCAAGAACTATCTGACAAAGGATTCATTCGACCCAGTTCCTCACCATGGGGAGCTCCTGTGTTATTTGTCAAAAAGAAAGATGGTTCTTTTCGGATGTGCATCGATTGCAGAGAGCTGAATAAGTTAACTGTGAAGAATCGTTATCCGCTTCCTCGCATTGACGACCTATTTGACCAACTGCAAGGGTCAAGTGTGTATTCCAAGATTGACTTGAGATCTGGATACCATCAGCTACGAGTCAGGGAGGAAGATATTCCAAAAACAACTTTTAGAACCCGTTACGGTCATTACGAATTCCAGGTTATGCCATTTGGGTTGACCAATGCACCAGCTATTTTCATGGACCTTATGAACCGTGTGTGCAGACCCTACCTGGAAAAATTCGTGATAGTCTTTATTGACGATATACTCATTTATTCCAAGAACGAACAAGAACACGGGGAACATCTTGCACAAGTACTAAAGGTACTCAAGGAGGAGCAACTCTATGCTAAGTTCTCCAAATGTGAATTCTGGATTCCTAGAGTGCAATTCCTTGGTCATGTCATCGATTGTGACGGTATTCACGTAGATCCAGCAAAGGTCGAATCTGTCAAGGATTGGGTATCTCCTAAATCACCGACGGAGATCCGCCAATTTCTAGGCCTTGCTGGGTACTACCGCAGATTCATTGAAGATTTTTCTAAGATAGCCAAACCGATGACCAAACTCACACATAAAGGAATAAAGTTCGATTGGGGAGAGAAGGAAGAATCAACTTTCCAACTGATCAAGCAGAAGTTATGCAGTGCACCCATATTGGCCTTGCCTGAAGGCAACGATGATTTTGTTGTATACTGTGATGCCTCACACAAGGGCTTAGGTGCAGTATTAATGCAGAGGATGAAAGTGATCGCATGCGCTTCAAGACAACTGAAGAAGCATGAGAAGAATTACACCACTCACGATCTAGAACTTGGATCCGTAGTTTTTGCTCTCAAAATCTGGAGACATTACCTATACGGAACAAAGTGCACAGTGCATACTGACCATAAAAGTTTGCAACACATATTGGATCAAAAGGAGGTGAACATGAGACAACGCCGTTGGATTGAGTTGCTGAGTGACTACGACTGTGAGATCAAATACCACCCCGGTAAAGCAAATGTGGTTGCCGATGCTTTAAGTCGTAAGGAAACGGACCCTCCTATGAGAGTTCGGGCATTAGTTATGACAATCAGTTTGGATCTACCCAAACAGATTTTGGAAGCTCAGACTCAAGCCCAATTACCTGAAAACCTCGTGAAGGAAAATGTCGGGGGAATGCTCAGAACTGATCTTAGTAAGGATAAGTTAGAACCTAGAGCAGATGGAACCCTATGCCTTCACGGACGAAGTTGGTTACCTTGTTATGGAGACTTGAGGAACGTGATCATGCACGAATCTCATAAGTCGAAATACTCTATACATTCCGGATTTGAAAAGATGTATCAGGATATGAAGAAGTTATATTGGTGGCCGAATATGAAAGCCGACATTGCCACCTACTTTCAGAAGTGTTTGACCTGTGCACGTGTCAAAACTGAACACCAGAGACCATCGGGTTTACTTGTACAACACGAGATACCGAAATGGAAGTGGGACAACATCACCATGGACTTTGTCACCAAACTCCCAAAGTCATCTCACGGTTACGATACCATCTGGGTAATCGTCGACCGACTCACCAAGTCCGCTCATTTCCTGCCAATTAGGGAGAACGATTCCCTTGCAAGACTAGCAAAAACGTACCTGAAGGAGATTGTGACCAAACATGGATACCAGTGTCGATAATTTGTGATCGAGACGGTAGGTTCACATGAAACTTTTGGAAGGCTTTCCAACGAGCCTTAGGTACCAATTTAGATATGAACACTGCTTATCATCCGCAGATTGATGGTCAAAGTGAACGAACCATCCAAACTCTAGAGGACATGCTACGAGCATGTGTGATTGATTTTAGAAATGGATGGGTTGACCACATTCCTTTAGTGGAATTCTCCTACAACAACAGTTATCACGCCAGTATCAAGGCTGCCCCTTTTGAAGCACTGTACGGTCGCAAATGCCGTTCACCTGTGTGCTGGGCAGAAGTAGGTGAATTTCAGCTCACTGGACCAGAATTAATCCAGGAGACTACAGACAAGATCGTCCTCATTAAGCAAAGAATTCAAACTGCTCGCGACCGACAAAAGAGCTACGCGGACCTGAAACGCAAACCTATGCAATTTGAAGTAGGTGACCGTGTTATGCTCAAGGTATCACCTTTGAAGGGTGTTGTACGCTTTGGCAAACGTGGAAAACTGAATCCATGTCATGTTGGCCCTTTTAAAGTAATAGCCAGGATCGAGGAAGTAGCTTATCGTTTAGAGTTTCCCCAGCAACTGAGTCGGGTACACTCTACCTTTCATGTGTCTAACCTGAAGAAGTGCTATGCTTAAGAACCATTGGCTATGCCATTGGAGGGAGTTCAATTTGACGACAAACTCCAATTCATAGAAGAACCAGTGGAAATCATGGAGAGGACAGTTAAGAAATTGAAACGCAGTCGCATACCGTTGGTCAAAGTACGTTGGAACTCTAGGAGAGGACCTGAGTTCACTTGGGAACGAGAAGACTCGTTCAAAACCAAGTACCCACACGTGTTCACCTGACCAATGACTTCATCCTAAGCTTTGAGGACAAAGCTAAAATAACGGGATGGTACTGTAAAACCTTTGATTTTACCTTATTGACTTTGTCAACTGTTGTACTATTTATTTTTGGAATTTATATAATTTCACTTTTATATGACTTATTATTTAGCATATACCTTTTGTCATACTACCTTTCATATTTATTTCATATTTATTTCATATTTATATGAACTCTTAGTCATTTATTGACTACTCTAGCAACTGACTGGCCACTTGATTGAATAATAGACTCATCACCTCAGTACATATTTTTGAGATAAACTACAACTTTACTTAATTTATTTATTAAGTACTTGGATTTATTTTTATATGTATATATTTACATATATTATATAAAAGGAATAAACACCTAACACTTTAAAATAATGTACATTATTTTACATTGTCATTTATTTACTTTATTTAAGTAAAATAATTATAGTGATGTATTTAATATACACTTTCACTAAATTACCTAAAAGCTTCAACAAAAATACCTACAACTCAACAAATGCTTACAATATTAAACAAGGGCTATTATTCTCATGCAACACTTGGCAAAATTTATCAAAAACTTTCCCACATGCATGTATATACGTGTATATGTGTACATGTTTACACATTCATCATTTGCTTAGCTAACTTGTAAGTATAATCATGTATCCCATTAATACCCTATACTAACCATGCTTTTTCTTACACACTTACTTACACACCATGCCTAATACTATGCAAAGTCCCTTCTTGTCCCCCTTTGACCCATAAACACACGGCAACTTCACCAAATGGGGAGGAAAGTCAATTTTCTATTTGGAGCATGTGGGGAATAAGCTAGCAAGTATCTCAAACCAAATCCTAAGTGTATCTTAGTAAGATACATAGTACTAGGTACCAAGATCACACTTGATCTCTCTCTTTCCTTCATTTAGCCGAAACACACAACTCACCAACATAGAACACTTGCAACTCACATTTCACTTCATCTATCTCTCTCTCTACCATTATCAAACCTTCAAGCTCAATTAATACTCTTAGATCATGTCTCATACTACATGAAGGTTAATCATTAGCTCATCCTACAAGCATCTTGTTCATTGAAGCAAGAAAGAAGCCCTAGCCCTACTCATTGAAGCCCACGGAAACATTTTAGTCACCAAGATCTCCAATGTTGAAAGCTTATCTCTTGTTCTTACTCATTCTCCTATCACTCCTAAACCTATCTAAACAAGTAAGTCAAATCTAAAACCTATCTTTCTATACATTTACTTTCATATACATTAACATACACATGGTTATTCTTAGTAAAAGTAAATGTTGAAACAAATATATGAAACCCTAAACCATATTAGGTCACGGCTTGATTTTTGTTGTGACTTAAAATGATGTAAAATCTTATCAACCATGATGAACACGACCGTATGAACTAGTTAAACTTGAAAAACTATGGAAACCTAAGCATGCATAATTTTGGACGTGGGGTATAAGCCCATGATTCTATATTGGGTAGTCTTGTAATGTTTAGATGTGACTAGAAATACTAGATTTATGATTATAGATGCCTTAAAATGATAAGTCACTATTATGCCTTATAAGATTTAGTTTTAAGCTCACTATAATAATTTGCCTAATTAAATCTTCATTGTCACTAAATAAAATGTTTATTCAAACTTTTGGTGTCAAAAATATAACAATGTAAAGTTTCGGGTTTAAAGTAATAGATCTATAAATATTTTGTATTAAAATGCAAGATCTATGAAACTTTGGGTTAAAATAGTAAATCTATAATATTTCGGGTTAAAAAGAGAAACATAATACATTCGGGTTGGATTGGTAATCTTACAAAGTATAGGGATCTAAATGAACAAGTGTAGAAACTTATTTTCCAAAAATATAAACTTTAGGACCACTTTTGTAATTTACCGAGAGTTAAGGGGGTGTTTTGGACACCATCCGAAACTTCAAGGTAATAAAAAGGACCTAAATGAAATTACTATGGCGTTAGGGTAAATTATGTAACTTAATAAAAACCTAGGGATCTCATTTGCCACTTATCGAAACCTATATAAGCCCTAGGGACCTTTTATGCCAACTTAGTAAACTATAACTAACCCTAAGTAAACCCTAGGGACTAATTGTGCCTTAAACCGAAACCTATACAAGCCCTAGGGGGCATTTGTGTAACTTAATTATAAACTTAAAAATAAGCCGAATATTGGAGGACCAAAAATGTCAATTTATGAAACTATAACAAGCCCTAATATAAGCCGAATGTTCAGGGACCAATTTTGCCATTTAATGAAACTTAAACAAACCCTAGTTACACGTGTAACTAGGGAGGGACCAATATTGTAATTACTTTAAAGATTTAGAAACCCTAGGGGTATAAAAGTAATTTAACCGCAAGTAATTATTTAAATAGAAGGACTAAAACGTAATTTATACAAAGTTTAACGAACCCTAAAATTCCTATATGTTTATATCCTATATTTAATACGTAAAACTTAAATAAACATAACAATTGTTATTTTTCCAAACTTATAATTTAGTAATTCTAAACACTACGTAAACGTGGAATTTAATTAAAATGTTATACGTTTTATAAACCTTATTTATATATTAAATATAAATTAAAAATGATTAACTTATAAAATAAATATATTAATTATATTTATTTTCTATTACTTTAAATATATATGAAACTACCTTTTATAAATATTTAAAATGTTTTATAAACAACATAAATACAAAAAAAATAGATTAATTAATTTAACCTTATTATTTATTTTATACATAAAATAAATACTACTAGAACTGTACAACGATGAACTAAAATACAAGTATCGTATTAAAATGCTTAAAACCAGTATAAGCATGCACAGATTTATTCTGAAACTTATATGCATTATGTTATGCATTTAGTGAGACCTTATAATTATTTAGGTCGTTGATTGTATCGTGAGCATCCTTATCAGATTTATCTACTGACTTATTGTTGTACTACTGAGGTGAGTTCATGGCCCCACTTTATATATTGACAAACTTTTAAACCTTTTAATGGGGAAGAAAACATGCAACATATTTTATTTTATGGACATGAATTGAACTGTGAAACCTTTGATTACATTGCCTATTGTAGATGAACCCGCATGACCCGTGCATCTGAAACTGTTAGAATTATTGAATTACCTCAATGTTATAAATAGATCTATTTGGGATTGACCGTCCCCATCTGGGTGAGTCATGCTCACTGTGCCTAGGCCAGGATAACAGATGTTTCACATGTCAGCACTTATTATTTTTATGGGTGCCTTTTTATAAGGCGAAGGGTCCTTATTTGTTAAGGACTTAACTGTCAAGTCTCAGTTTCAGTTTCAGGCAATATGGGAATGTAATTACTTTTAAGTATTGATGCTTTGTGCATTACTACTTCAGTGAATATTTATTGTCCAAAATTATTTTATTAAACCTGTGAATTCACCAACTTTATGTTGACTCTCTAAGCATGTTTTCTCAGGAAACTGAAGCAGGTATTGGTGTGCATGGAGTCAAGCATCATGATAGGCTGCATTTATAGAGCTCATCTGGGGTTTTATAAACTGGGGAATAATTCAAACTGTTGAACAATGTTAAAGACTATTTTAATACTATTTGCACTTTTAGTCATGTAATAAATGTAAGGATAATCTTTTATCTGTTGTTCTATACTATATCTGTTGTTGATCCACCTACGTGACACCCAAATATTATTTCCGCTGCATTTGACTCAATTTGGGGGTGTCACAAAAACAACCATAACCTTTTTACTATTTACGAATTTTTAATGTAACAAACTTTAATTATCAAGTATCGAACGTATAACTATCAATCTTTTCAGAAAAAATATATCATTGAATAAATCTAAAAATTTCGAATCAAACGAGTCCAATATTTTAATGCATCTAAAATACGTGGATTACATAAAAAATGTTAAAAGTTAATAGATAGGTTAAAAAAATCTTACAAAAATAATCTTTGAAATTAATTGTTTCTTGCAAAGCGTCGTTCATTGACACGATCAGTCTTATAGATTATCGACCCATTGCATCGATAGTACTACACATTCTGTCGCAAATCGCGGGTTAATACCTCGTTTAATTAAATATGGTGTCATTTTTTTTGAAACTTTTCACTACATACCCTTTTGATTTTAGGACTTCAAGTTTTGGTATTCCTATTTTATATGGGACATATATACTTGCGGATATGTTTAATCGCTAGAGGGATACATGCGTAACTATACTCGGTAAATTTTAGTTTCACCATTATGTAAAATGTATATATTGAAATGTACAACATATATTTTTTAAAATTAATACATATAATGTGCGTTTTAAAAATCTCAAAAATGGCATGCACTCATTAGAAGTAAGTATGCAAATTTGTGTTTTTGTTTAGTCATAACGAGTGCATGTGCCTATATTTTTTTACAACATTTGGTAGGGGCATCTTTCGAACATCTCGACGCCCACGGCATCAAAAATGTCAGGACCGCCCGCTTGGCTTCCAAACTCTACATGGTTTTCGGTCGACAACTTTGAGTTTGAAAATGATTTGGTGTATTGTCCTATACAATGCTCCTGCATCTTTAATGCTTCTCTAATTTTTTTTCATTTATTTAAATTCTGCATACCATCAATTATTTCGAGCCTTCCTTTTGTGCGGAAGAAAAACTTCTAATGGCGTGTCCATGTTCTGTAAGGACATCTTTTGACTAATCTGGTTGATTGTTCATCTGACTTGATATCTGCAGTGGTGGAGGACTTGTTGCTTACTCTGAATTCAAATCAACCAGTGCCACAAACAACACGGATGTTGAACCGTTAACAAATAAGAAGAAGGTGGTTATCCTTGGAACAGGATGGGCGAGTACCAGTTTCCTAAAGAATTTGGATATTTTTTCTTATGATGTTCAAGTGGTTTCTCCTCGAAATTACTTTGCTTTTACACCGTTGTTACCTAGTGTTACTTGTGGAACAGTTGAGGCACGAAGCATAGTGGAGCCAGTTCGTAACATCATTCAAAAGGTAATGGTGGTTCTGTAAAAGGAAAACTGATTCTATTGGTACGTTTCCTACATATTCGGAATAAAGTTTTTCTTGTATACGTCTCTTCTTGATAGAAAAATGGAGAAATACAGTTTTGGGAAGCAGAATGTACAAAAATTGATGCAGCAAACACGAAAGTATTTTGTCGCTCCGCCACTGAAGCAAACTTAGTTGGAAAGAAAGAGTTTTCTCTAGACTATGACTACTTGGTTGTTGCGACGGGTGCAGAAGTAAATACCTTTGATACTCCTGGTGACGTAGCAATTTTTCCGTTATCTAGCAGCCGATTATCTATGCTCTTATCTAAAATGTATATATTCCTTGATAAAAATGATGTGAACCGCCAAGCAGGAAGTTGAAGATGCTCAAAAGATTCGTGCAAGTGTGATAAACTGTTTCGAAAGGGCTATCTTGCCACAGTTAACCGAAGAAGAACGCAGAACAAACCTCCACTTTGTGATCGTTGGAGGGGGTCCCACCGGAGTTGAATTTGCAGCAGAGCTACATGATTTTGTTCATAAAGATCTAGTCAAGTTATATCCCATGGTCAGAGAAATGGCTAAAATAATACTCATCGAATCTGGTGATCATATTTTGAACTCGTGAGTATAGAACAAATCTTTTATCTCATTTAAGTTTATGAACTTGATCCTGAAATTAATATACTGTATATTATGATTTGTAGTTATGACTCTAGAATCAGTGCCTTTGCGGAAGAAAAGTTTACAAGGGATGGCATCAATGTATGCACAGGATGTCGAGTTCTAAGTGTATCAGATAAAGAAGTTACCATGAAAGTCAAATCTACCGGTGAAAATGTTTCAATACCTCGTGGAATGGTTGTTTGGTCCACCGGTATCTCTACGCGACCCGTTGTGAAGGACTTCATGGACCAAGTTGGCCAGGTTTGCAACAACAAATATTCATTGCTCATTTACTTTTTAAAAGCTTAACCGTGCCTGAGAAGCTAGATTAGTTCACTAAACCAGCCAATGCTTATAGTTAATGTACGCATTGGTACTTTATTATATGGGGCATGCAGGGGAAAAGAAGGGTTTTAGGATTTTAGCTACTGATGAATGGTTGCGAGTATTGTTCAAAAAAAAAGAAAGAATGGTTGCGAGTAAAGGGTTGTGATGATGTTTACGCTATAGGCGATTGTGCCACCATTGATCAGCGTAAAATCATGGTATTTCTCTACGTTATATAATATTGCTTTTGTTATTGTTGTTTTCATGTCCCGTGCGTAATCCCTTGTAGGAGGACATTTCTGCTATATTCAAAGCGGCTGACAAGGATAACTCGGGGACCCTAACTGTTGAAGAATTTCAAGATATTATTGACGACATACTCATTCGTTATCCCCAAGTGAAACTCCATCTGAGAAATAAACATCTTTCCCGTGTGACTGACCTTTTGAAGGATCCAGAAGGAAATGCTAGAATGGAAGTCGGCATTGAGGAATTCAAATCAGCTCTTTCTCAGGTAGATTTACAGTTGAAGAGTCTCCCTGCAACAGCTCAGGTACTTTTACAATATCTTTTTTTCTAGGATATATGTCACTTGCATACCATAAATGTTCGGTGAGTCACTTTTCTTGTTTGGTCTTTAGTTTAGCGGAAACTAAAATGATGGGTTGATTCTTGTCTAAGGTTGCTGCGCAACAAGGGACATATCTATCAAGCTGCTTTAACAAGAGAGAGTTGGCCAAGACTACACCAGAAGGCCCTCGCAAGTTCAAGAGTTCTGGGCGTCATGATTTCCTTCCATTTAGGTATCCTTTCG
Source organism: Glebionis coronaria (assembly GCA_025667525.1). NCBI lineage: Eukaryota > Viridiplantae > Streptophyta > Magnoliopsida > Asterales > Asteraceae > Glebionis > Glebionis coronaria. The sequence goes on along the minus strand of CM046874.1, from coordinate 134,030,086 downwards.
CCCTAATTTTTTGTTACAGTTAGCTGAGCATTTGTTTGTCAGACTATAGCTGATATAGGTCATCCGATGTTTAATTTATCTGACCTTATTTATCTTCCAAACCACGAAAGCTATAAGCATTTCGGGCAGTTTGCAACTTTAGGTGGGGAGCAGGCAGCGGCAGAGCTGCCAGGAGATTGGGTTTCTGTGGGTCACAGCACACAATGGCTTTGGTATTCTGTTTATGCAAGGTGATCAAATTTCTGTTCTCTTCATCTATGATCTATGTTTAGTTATATCAGATTCTTTTTCTGATACATGGATTTATATCTTTTATGTAGCAAGCAAGTGAGCTGGCGGACAAGGGTGCTAGTTATATCAGACTGGACGCGGAGATTTATTTTTGGCAGAGACTCGAGTCGAATTTAAATCATGTTGTCTCTACGTCGTTTGCGTATTGTTCGATTCAAAGTAGGATTGAAAGTACCTATGTATTGCGACTTTTGTAGTGACTTTGCGTGTGAGATTAGTCCTGTGTTCATTTTTTCACCGATTAACTAAGAAAATCTTGAGAAAAATTAACGAGTCCAAGAGTTAGTCAGGGTAACGCTCATATGTACCAAGGGGTATACAAGAATGACACATGATACTCATTTGTATGGTAAAAGAACACTGAAATCTTTTTTTTAGGGTATGTCATTGTGTACATCGTTTTTTAGCCACACTAGTGTCCATGTGCGGAGCTAGTAAGGTGACCAGTGGCCACCTGTAATCAGCTCACTATTCAGTTTGTATGATGTTTGAATACCTATCACTTTAGTCTAGTTCGTATTTTCTCTAGTTAACAAACTTACTCAGGTTATTAGTGACCGTAGTTGAACTAATGGGTGGCTGAGTGATGTTGCTTAGGAATTAGAATGAATTGAACTGGGTGTAGGATGTTGTTCGGATCGTGATAGTTGTGCCCACGCCTAAATAAAAGCAAATCAAAAGCTATAAAGTGTGATATTGGCAGTTTGAAGGAGGAAACAAAAGTCACCAACAACAAATTTTAAGGGTTTAATCATTTAAACCGAGTTGTTTTACAGTAACATTTTTTACCAACAAAGGAAACAGGTCTCCATCTCGAATCTTATTTCTATATCTCATCGTGCATGAACTATGTGAATCCGCCAATGCCATACATTCCACATACCAGCCTGACAAACCCATTACATCATATGAACAAGGTTATCACAGCTATTAAAAACCCCCATTCAGTGACCATTAGGCTGACAGAAATCTGAAGATTTAACCGGTAAGAAAGTTATGCCCAAGTTCCTCACCTTCGAATATAGAACCAAAACATGATCTGCAATTCCACCTTAGATTCTCATAATAAACATAAGCGAACATCCAACACCTTTTTGGTTAAGCTTATTTGTTTGCTTAGGCTTATATTATATAAGCCATTTATGGCTTATATATTATAAGCTTATAAGCCCATATTTAGTATTTGGTTTAGCTTATCATAATTAATAAGGTAAAATGACAAAAATATGCATAAATATTAAATGATGTGGTCATTAAATATGGGCATTAATGTCTTTTTATATGTTATCTCTATATAAGCCCATTCATTGTTATAAAAGCCTCAAATTTTGGGCTTACCAAAACCCCCATATATAAGCTTATAAGCCTACTTATATAAGCTTAACCAAACACTTAGTTTTGGCTTATAAGCTTATATAAGCTAATAAACTTATAAGCCTACTATATAAGCTAAAACAAACACCCTCTAAACATTAAAACATCCGATTGAAGAAAGACCCCTGATTCCACCCATCTGACCCCGATTTCTAGGAAAATCCTGTTAATAAACTACCTTAACGCACACAGCTCATCACGGAACCGACCTCCGGGGACAGAATAAAAAGTAAAACCAAAACCAGAAACCAGTGACTCATTGTCTTGCTACACACAGTAGGTTCACAAGTATTTTCAACACACCAACTTATGTGATGATCTTCAGCCTCCAATTAGTCATCTCCGAAATTGCATTGCAGAAAAAACACACTACTACTGTGAATTTTTCTAGTAAGCCAGTGTTTGTATCTAAAGATAACACAAGAAAATGAAGACCACAACAAGATAAAACAATAAGAACAGTCAGCACACTTGAGTATAGTAACAACTAAAATAGGGCCAAAAGCAACTCGCATCTTCAATGATAATATTATAATCCTTGATCACTTGACATTAGCATTAAATACATAAAACGTTATAAGAGTCTAGTTAAATAAACGCACACATTAGAATCACTAACAACATACTAGAAGACGATGAGATACAAGAGTTCAGTTTCTGGAAAAGACACCAACTGTTATGATATTACATAGTTTTTTTTTTTTTTTTTTTGAAAGGCTGAGATTAAGTAGTTTATTTTAGTGTAGACATGACAGTAGCTACTATGGAGCTCCTCATGAAAGCATATTGTTCAACATTCTCCGGAAGTTTGTAATCCCATTCATGAGCCCAGTCAGGAGGATTAGAAGAAGGTGACCAGGTGAAGGGCTTGGGTGGGATCTTCTTGGGCTTATCGTCAATAATCATTACAACCTGCACATAGAAGAAGTAAGGCGTCTGTACTGTGTCTGTGGTTACAAATTTCCATAAAAAGATAAAAAGATAGCCATACCTCTGGCCGGTTGTTAAGGAACAACAAGTACGGGCTAAAGGTTTCTGGTGCAAGACATTTGGTGATGTTATGATATAAAAAGTCACCAGCTGGTTTCCCGTCTTTTGTAAAAGAAAGAAAACAGATAAATATTGCACGTATAAGATTAGTTAACAGAAAAACCTATCGAAAAGAATAAGGCAAACATGCATACTCTTGGGGACTTGAGGCTGAGGAGGCACATCAGTCAGTGACAGCTTTTGGAACTCTGTCGATTCCTCTGTATATAAGAATAATAAGCGCAAACAGTACAAATAACTAACGAAACATTACATAAAGAAAGATGAGTTTAAACAATCAAACATACCATCATCAACCTTCTTCTTGGGGAGTTGAGGCACATCAGTCAATGACATTGTTTCGACTATAAGGATATAAAGCAAACAATTTATAAATAGGAGAAAATATCAAAATAATTAACCAGATACATAAAATAATAATAATTAGGAATAAAAAACAATACCTAAAAAAAAACAGTATCGATCGATTGATAATTGACAGAGAGAATGTAGGATAGGGTTATGTTTGACAGAATGAATAAAATTGACAAAAAGCACAAATAAAAATGTACGTGTGGAGGGTCGGTTATCTGTTCCAAGTAAGATGTATGATTTGTTGGGCTTGATTATTCAAAATCTTGGTCCGGGCTTATCCCTTTGTCAAGGCAAAACGTGAAACCCCCGTGCTCTATGTTCGGTTATCGTCGATTAAAAAATTGTTGGAGATTAATCTATATTAATCTTTGACACATGAATAACATCCTGTTATTTGTGAAAAACTGAAAAACACAGGAAGGATAAACAGGCCCATGAAGACAGAATACTAGCCTGTATACATACGGTTTGGGCCGCAGGCCAACAAACCCGAACCCTAGATAGAATAGCAGTTAGAAACGGTTATATATAAGGGATACGACTGTTGGCTCTTTCAAACCATCACGACCCTTCAAACACACCGATTAGTTTGTATATATAGAATAGGATTCTGTATTTTACAATCAACCCATTCGATTCAATATATCATTTTTATTGAGGGTTCATATACCCCGTCTCTTTGTTCCTGTTCTTTTATTTATGATGATGATGTTCATGAGTATTGTTTGATCATTCGATCCTGGAAAACGCCCATCAAAGAACCTGTGGAACATTGGTATCAGAGCGAAGGGATCAAGCAACTCTAAAATCATGGAGTCATCTCAAGAAAAAAGGTTTTTTTTTCACAGTTGTCTTATTTGATTTATGATAAGCCAACAAGTTTTTTTAAGATTTTTTTAATGTTTTTATTTGGTTTATGATAAAAACAAGTTTTTAAGATTTTTCAAGATTTCTTATTTGGATTATGATAAGAAAAGGTTTTCAAAAGGATTCTTATTTGGTTTATGATAAGAAGAAAAAAAAAAGAAAAATTGGCAGATTTGAAGATTAAAAAAAAAGGAACAAGATGAAAAGAAACAACATGGCTGTTTTGTTGCAAAAAAAAAAAGAAGAACACATTCTGTGTTCACATGAAAAACGCAGGAAATGCATGAAACGCATGGATTGTTGGAACCGCAGAGAGTGCAAGAAGATAAGAAGATTTTCTGCAACAAACTAGAAACCATGAAAGATTGAAGCAAAAGGAACAAGAAGATTGAAGGATCAAATATTAATAAGATTAGGGGGGAATGTTGGAGATTAATCTATATTAATCTTTGACACGTGAATAACATCCTGTTATTTGTGAAAAACTGAAAAACACAGGAAGGATAAACAGGCCCATGAAGACAAAATACTAGCCTGTATACATACGGTTTGGGCCGCAGGCCAACAAACCCGAACCCTAGATAGAATAGCAGTTAGAAACGGTTATATAGAAGGGATACGACTGTTGGCTCTTTCAAACCATCACGGCCCTTCAAACACACCGATTAGTTTGTATATATAGAATAGGATTCTGTATTTTACAATCAACCCGTTCGATTCAATATATCATTTTTATTTAGGGTTCATATACCCCGTCTCTTTGTTCCTGTTCTTTTATTTATGATGATGATGTTCATGAGTATTGTTTGATCATTCGATCCTGGAAAACGCCCATCAAAGAACCTGTGGAACATTGGTATCAGAGCGAAGGGATCAAGCAACTCTAAAATCATGGAGTCATCTCAAGAAAAAAGATTTTTTTTTTCACAGTTGTCTTATTTGATTTATGATAAGCCAACAAGTTTTTTTAAGATTTTTTTAATGTTTTTATTTGGTTTATGATAAAAACAAGTTTTTAAGATTTTTCAAGATTTCTTATTTGGATTATGATAAGAAAAGGTTTTCAAAAGGATTCTTATTTGGTTTATGATAAGAAGAAAAAAAAAAAAGAAAAATTGGCAGATTTGAAGATTAAAAAAAAAGGAACAAGATGAAAAGAAACAACATGGCTGTTTTGTTGCAAAAAAAAAAGAAGAACACATTCTGTGTTCACATGAAAAACGCAGGAAATGCATGAAACGCATGGATTGTTGGAACCGCAGAGAGTGCAAGAAGATAAGAAGATTTTCTGCAACAAACTAGAAACCATGAAAGATTGAAGCAAAAGGAACAAGAAGATTGAAGGATCAAAGATTAATAAGATTAGGGGGGAATGTTGGAAATTCTACACAGAACAATAACATCCATGGCGGCCATCTTTCTTTCTTTCGATCTTTTTCACTTCGAACCTTGTAATTCATCTGTGGAACGTCCCTGCTGTCTTGGGATTGATCTATATTGATCTTCCAAGAGCGAGCGATTTTACACGAGGTGTAATTACTTGTCGTTCTTAATGATTAGATTTATTTTTTTCGTTTTTTCATGGTTGTTTTTCTTTCCACGATACCTTTCCATTTCTGCTTGATCTTTCATTCGATTATCAATCTTGTATTGTGATTTCTTCTTGGTCTATTCCGATATCGCTGCTATTAGTTGTGAGGCTTTAGGCTTGTGATTCGTTGCTCCCTAAAGTACCTATGATCAGTTGATTTACCGGATGTAGGAATGGGTTTTTGATTGAGATCTATATAGAGTTTGTAATCGTGTGATTTGTTCATTCAGATCTGCAGTCTTGTTTGTTTTTTAATTCTTAGAACTCCCTTCAATCCAAATACCTTACGTTTTTTTTTCCACCATGCCTCCTTTTCGTTCCATGGAGGATAATGTCATTCGTATTTCTAAATCAATTTTTGTTACTAATTTCCCTGATAATGTTGGATCCCGTGAATTATGGAAGGTTTGTGAAGGATATGGGAAGGTGGTTGATGTTTTTATTCCCTATCGGAGATCTAAAGCTGGTAAGCGCTTCGCTTTTGTTCGGTTCATTCAGGTGGATGACCTCGATCGATTGGTTGGAAATTTATGTACTATATGGATTGGGCGTTATCATCTTCAAGCTAATGAGGCTAGATTTGAGCGTTTGAGAAAACCAACCATTCCGGTGTCTAAACCGCCTGTTAATGCCTATGTTAAACCTGCTAATGTTTATGTTAAACCTGGTTCATATATGTCTGTTGTGAAAGGTACTGTTCCTTTGTCTAATCCCAGTTCTTCCAAGTTTGAGGCGCCGGCACTGGTTTTAGATGATTCTTGTATCATCAATCGTGATCTTTCATGTCATATTATGGGGCGAGTGAAAGATATTAGCTCTATTCCTAATTTACGGATTCTTCTCATCAAAGAAGGTTTTCCTCATATTAAAGTTTCGTATCTTGGAGGCCTATGGGTGATGCTTGAATTGGATAACATAGAATCCAAACGCTGCTTGTTAGATCATGTGGGGGTCAGATCATGGTTCAATTCCCTTCAGGAAGCGAGTTATGACTTTGTGAGTGAAGAGCGGGTTGTTTGGGTGGATATTGAAGGCATTCCATTGAATCTCTGGTCTCGTGAAACTTTTAAGAAGATTGGAGCCATATGGGGTGTAGCTTTGGACATTGAAGATAATTCTGGGTTGTCATTCGCTCGTAAGAGATTGTGTATTCTAACTAATCATTCGGGCTCTATTTTCGAGTCATTCAAAGTTATCTTTAAAAGCAAGGTGTTTAAGGCACGTGCGAAAGAACTCTTTACTTGGAATCCTATTTTTGTTGAACCCAAGGAGTCGGCCTACATTTCTGATGATGAGTATGTCCAAGATGACAAGCATCCTCATTCAGGGTCTTGTCATGATGATGAGGATTCTGTAATTGGTAGTGATGTCGATGGAGTTTCTGATACGGCGGTGTTTGGCGATAATTCTTATTCTGAGCCGGCTAAAGGTAGTGTTGAGGATAAGAAAGTTTCTGAAGATCCTTTCAAAATTTATGATATGTTTGACAAGAGACAAGATGATATTGTGTGTGAGGCTAGTTCCTCTTTGCCAAATCCGCCGGGTTTCACGCCTGCAGGTTCTGGATTAGGGAATGATGTTGATAATGTTGTTGATACCAATGTTTGTGGAGGAGATAAGGAGGATACTCCTTTGGTGAATGCGAGTGTGATGAACAATTTTCAGGAGGTTAATGAACCGTCTACTGGGGTCTCGTCAACTCCAAAGTCAGTATACGTTTGTAATGGAGGGTCTATGCTTGGTTTATTGGAGGACATGGTTAAGGTAGGGTCTTCTATGGGTTATAATCTGGAGGGGTGCATGAAAGACATGGAAAATATTATTGGATCTCAAGGAGCAGATGATGTTCTTAAATGAATATCTTGTCTCTCAATATCCAAGGTCTTGCTCATAAGACCAAAAAGGAGTGGGTTAAGGAGTTAAATATTAAACATCGGATTAATTTTCTGGCTTTGCAAGAAACAAAGATGGAGAGTATCACTCATATGGATGTTAAATTTATGTGGGGAAACTCTAATTTTGATTTTGCTTCTAGTGATTCGCTTGGCAATTCGGGTGGTATTTTGTGTATTTGGGAGGCGTCTATATTTAAAAAGGAGGCAGTTACTATTTCGGATAATTTTATTGCGCTCTATGGGACCTGGTTGCCTTGTAATTCTAAGGTTCTTATCGTGGCTGTCTATGCTCCTCAACAAGTTTCGTGTAAGCGGGTGCTATGGGACTTTATTTCGAACTTGATAGGTAGATGGAATGGGGAGGCTATAGTGATGGGTGATTTTAACGAAGTCCGCTCTTTGGACGAACGATTTGGGTCCGTTTTTAACCCTTCTAGTGCAAGTTCTTTTGATCATTTTATTTCATCTTCTGGTCTTATTGATGTCACGTTGGAAGGTTTCTCTTTCACTTGGGTGCACCCTTCAGCTTCTAAAATGAGTAAGTTGGACCGATTTCTTGTCTCAGAAGGTATTTTTTCCTTATATCCGTCTATTGGGGCGTTGTGTCTTGATAGACATTTGTCTGATCATCGTCCAATCCTTCTTCGTGAAGTGCATACTGATTTTGGTCCGTCTCCTTTTCGGTTATATCACTCGTGGTTTCAATTGGAGGGTTTTGATACAATGGTTGAGAATGCGTGGTCCTCGTTTACACATTCTGACTCTAATGGGATTATTAGGTTTAAAAAGAAATTACAAGATTTGAAGGTGATTATTCGTCATTGGATTAAAGGGAAAAAGGCGCATCAATTTAACATAAGGAGTAAGCTCAAAAAAGATCTGTGTGAGATTGACCATGACTTGGATAGCGGTATTGCTTCGGATGATTTGCTCTTGAAACGTATGGAGTTGATGCGCCAGCTCCATGATATAAATAATTTGGAGGTAAAGGAATCGGTACAAAAGTCCAAAATTAAATGGGCGGTTGAAGGGGATGAAAATACGAGATTTTTTCATGGCATTATCAATAAAAGGCGTTCCCAATTGTCGATACGAGGTATTTTTGTTGATGGCACGTGGTGTATGGAACCTGATCAGATTAAAGGTGCGTTTAAAACTCATTTTCAATCCTGTTTTGATCAACCGAGGGATGATCGTTTCAAATTGAATTTTTCTTTTGAGAAACGTTTATCTCCTGATCAAATGGAGGATATGGATCAAAATGTTTCGAGGGATGAAATTCGTGCGGCTGTTTGGAGTTGTGGAGAGAATAAGTCGTCTGGTCCAGATGGTTTCACTTTTGAGTTTTTTCGTAGATCTTGGCATTTGGTCGGGGCTGATTTTTGTGTTGCTATTGAGAAATTCTTCGATTCTGGTAATCTTCCGAGAGGCTGTAACTCTTCATTCATTGCTTTGATTCCTAAGGTGACTGACGCCAAATTCGTTACCGATTTCAGACCTATTAGTTTGATTGGGTGTCTTTACAAGGTTATTACGAAGATTTTGGTTAACCGGTTGTCTTCTGTTATCGCTGATATTGTATCCGAAACTCAATCAGCTTTCGTTGCTGAACGCCAAATTTTGGATGGCCCTTTTATTCTTAATGAGCTTCTTCACTGGTGTAAAACTAAGGGGAAACAAGCTATGTTCTTTAAGGTTGACTTTGCTAAAGCATATGACTCGGTACGGTGGGACTACCTCCTTGATGTGCTTCAAGCTTTTGGTTTTGGTCCAAACTGGTGTAAGTGGATTCGGGGTACGCTTAATTCTGCTATGGCTTCTATTTTAGTGAATGGGAGTCCTACATCCGAATTTGCTTTTTGTCGTGGGTTGAAACAAGGAGATCCTTTGGCTCCTTATCTCTTCATTCTGATTATGGAGTCCTTGCATATTTCATTTTCTCGGGCTGTTAATGATGGGTTTTTCAAAGGAGTTCAAATACAAGGTTCGGTTTCTTTGTCTCATATGTTTTATGCTGATGATGTTATGTTCATAGGCGAATGGTCGGATGTGAATCTTAAAAACATCGTTACTATCCTTAATTGTTTTTTCCTTGCGTCGGGCTTGAAGATTAACATTCTAAAGAGTCACGTTATGGGTATTGGGGTTTCTTGTGATATAGTTCAGCAGGCTGCTGATACGATTGGATGTTCGGTTATGCGTAGTCCTTTTCGGTATTTAGGTGTGATGGTTGGTGATCGTATGTCCCGGAGTTCTGCTTGGGATGGAACGGTTAATAAAATTCAGGCTCGGCTTTCTAAATGGAAGGTAAAAACACTTTCGATAGGAGGAAGATTGACTCTTCTCAAATCAGTTCTTGGTGCTTCTCCTATTTATCATATGTCGATCTTTAAGGTTCCTAAAGGTGTGCTGAAAACGATGGAATCCATTCGTAGCAGATTCTTTAACGGTATTGATACTTCGGAGAATAAGATTACATGGGTGGCTTGGGATAACGTCTTAGCATCTAAAGCAAAAGGAGGTCTTGGTGTTTCGAGTTTTTTCGCCTTGAACAGGGCACTTCTGTTGAAATGGGTCTGGCGTTTTGTTTCTGGTGACGGGTCTCTTTGGTTTAAAGTTTTGCAAGCTTTGTATGGGTCGAATATTACATCGCATGTGACTAATCAGTCGTCTATCTGGTGCTCTATCCTTCGTGAGGTTCGTGTGTTGAAGGATAAGGGTTTTGACTTTATCTCTCATTGTAAAAAACGTATTGGAGACGGGCGGTGTACTCAATTCTGGAAGGATTCTTGGATCTCTGATGGTTGTCTGAGTGTTAAGTTTCCTCGTATGTTCGCTCTTGAGACGGATAAAGAGGTGTCGGTGGCGTCCAAATTGGAAGTCATCTCGCTTGCTAGTTCGTTTCGTCGGGGAGTTCGTGATGGTGTTGAGCAGCAACAATATTCTGATTTGACGTCGCTTGTTGGTTCGGTTACGCTTTCCCATTCTAGGGATCGTTGGGTTTGTGATTTAACAGGTGATGGTATGTTTAAAGTTAAAGTGATTCGTAATATTCTTGATGACTTGTTTCTTCCTGTGGAGGATGTTGCTACGCGTTGGGTGAAATCTATTCCGATTAAGATTAATATTTTTGGGTGGCGTGCTCGTCGAGATCGCTTGCCAACTCGAACTAATCTTAGTCGTAGAGGTATTTTGGTGGAGTCGAATTCCTGTCCTCTTTGTCTTAATGCTGCAGAAGATATTCAACATATTCTTTTTTGTTGTGACTTGGCCCGTGAGATTTTTTGTAAGATTTGTCGGTGGTGGGAGCTTGGCTCACATGAGGTAAGTTCTTTTTCTGATTGGAATAGCTGGTTCAATTCTATTCGGCTTCCTTCGAGTTTGAAGTCCATTTTGGAGGGGGTCTGTTATGTTTCTTGGTGGCGTATTTGGATTTTTCGGAACAGGTTGCTTTTTGATGCTTCTCCTCCTAGGCGATCGATGATTTTTGATGACATTATTTCGTTTTCGTATAATTGGTGTTCTTCTAGATGCAAAAGGGTAGTTACTTGGAATGATTGGTTGAAGAACCCCCATTTAATTTCTTTGTAATTTTTTTCTAGCTCCTTGCTAGTCGTAATAAAAGTTGCCGTTCAAAAAAAAAAAAGGGGGGAATGTTCGAGATTAATCTATATTAATCTTTGACACATGAATAACATCCTGTTATTTGTGAAAAACTGAAAAACACAGGAAGGATAAACAGGCCCATGAAGACAGAATACTAGCCTGTATACATACGGTTTGGGCCGCAGGCCAACAAACCCGAACCCTAGATAGAATAGCAGTTAGAAACGGTTATATAGAAGGGATACGACTGTTGGCTCTTTCAAACCATCACGACCCTTCAAACACACCGATTAGTTTGTATATATAGAATAGGATTCTGTATTTTACAATCAACCCATTCGATTCAATATATCATTTTTATTTAGGGTTCATATACCCCGTCTCTTTGTGCCTGTTCTTTTATTTATGATGATGATGTTCATGAGTATTGTTTGATCATTCGATCCTGGAAAACGCCCATCAAAGAACCTGTGGAACAAAAATTAGCACACTATGAAATTTTTGTAACGAATCCCTTAGTTAGTCGCGCGGGGTAACTAAGGCATATAAGAATGACACATGATAATCATCGTAAAAACATGGAATCTTTTTTTTTTAGGGCATGCTACTGTGTATGTCGTGTTTGAGCCAACCTTGTTTCTGGGGGAAGGTACTAGCTAGGATGACTAGTGGCCACCCGTAACTTTATTCAATAGTTCTATGGTCTATATTGACGTATCCTCAGTTCTTACGTCTAGACCTGAGTTGTTATAACATTTTTTACCAACAAAGGAGACAGATCTCAATCTCGAATCTTATTTTTATCCTCTTGTCTTGCATGAACAGTCCGATTCCGCCAGTGCCATACAATCCACTTACCAACCCGACAAACCCCTTGCATCATGTAATAATGAACAAGGTAATCACAGCCACTGAAAGCCCATTCAGTGACGACTAGGCTCGACACAAAAATCTGAAGATTCAACCAGTCAAGAAACTTTTGCCAAAGCTCCTAACTTTCGAATATAGAACCAAAGCATGATCTGCAATTCCACCTTAGATTCACATAAGCGAACATCCAACACCTTTTTTTGAGAATACATTGATTACATGTATCTTTTTACTTGAGCATTTCTCAGCAAGAGAATTATTATTAATTTTAACATGAAAACATAACAATAAAACATCGGTCTGGAGAAAGACCCTGATTCCACCCATCTGACCCCAATTTCTAAGGAAATCCTGTTAACAGATGACCTTAATCCGCACAACTCATCACAAACCCGACCTTTGGGGAGCGAATAAGAAGTAAAACTAAACCAGAACTATCGACAGTGAGATGGTAATCAGTATGATTTTTAGGTGTAGACCAATGACTCATTGTCTTGCTACACAAGAGATGTTCACAAGTATTTTCTACACGCCAATGTATGTGATGATCTTCAGCCTCCTAGTCATTACAGAAATCGCATTGCAGAAAAAACACATACTGTGAAAAGCAGATTACAGTGATCTGTACATCTCATCCCTTGTAACAAATAGTGTAGTATTACTGGACAAAACTCGAAATTGTTTGAAATAGGTTTAGTAGATAAAAGGACGCTCAACAATACCATAGAACCTGAGTCGGGAAATTCTCATAAACAATTATTCAACAAAAACCGAATCCAAATAGGTATACCATAATCACAAACAGTTTTAATCTAAACTTCAGAAAGTAGCAACCTTCAGTTTTTTCAATGTTGCTCTTTTTGAATTTTTCTGATAAGCAAGTGTTGTATTTAAAAGTAACACAAAAAAATGGAGATCATCACAAGAAAAAATGAAATAAACAGTCGGCGCAATTGAGTATAGTACTAATAACTAAAATATGGCCAAAAGCAACTCGTGTCTTGGAGGATAGTAATAATAATCACTCCAACATCGGCATGCAAGTTATACAAAAGCACATATTAGAATCAATAACAACTAACATACTAGAGGATGATGACATTCAAGAGTTTTGTTTCTGGAAAGCCAAATTATATAGTTTACTGATCAGAAATAAATTTAGCTATGTAACAAGGTACTTGGGAGGTTTTTAAGCTAGCGAATTCTTCATAAGTCGGGGGAAGTTCAAAGACGCATTAATTAGCCCAGTCAGGAGGATTAAAAGGTGAGTAGGTGCAGGGTGTTGGTGAGGTCTTCTTGGGTTTATCGTCAATAATCATTACCACCTGCAAAAAGAAGAAGTAGAACAGGTTTGTTTGATTATTCCCTTCATGCATAAGGCTTCTGTGTCTGTGGTTACAAATTTTCGTAACAAGAAAGAAAGATAGCCACACCTGTGGCCGGTTGTTAAGGTATGCCAAGTACGAACTAAATGTTTCTGGTGCAAGACATTTGGTGATATTATGATATAAAAAATCACCAGCTGGTTTACATATGATAAAACAGAGTTTGTTTGTAAAACAAGTCCCCCATTGTAAAGTTTTCAGTAAGCTAAAATGATTAAAGTTAAAATCAACTGAGAAATTTCATACAACATTACAAGAGTCGATAGTTTAACAAAAGCACATATTGAAATCAATGACAACATACTAGAGGACGATGACATAGAAAAGTACTTCTACGATATTCCATACTTAGAGTTTAGTTTTTAAAGAGTTAAACGACAAGACAGCAGTAGCTACTCAGACCTTGATTACTGATTAGCAAGCAGGAGTTAGCATAATCCTTTACTACCAATCTTCGAGCCACTCAGGAGGATTTAGAGGTGAGTAGGTGCAGGAATCGTATTTGGGTGTTGCGTCAAGATTCACTACAACCTGCACATTAAGAAGAAGAAGTTAATTTGATTCTTCGTAAAATATAGTTTGATATTCAAAAAAGGTAAAAAGAAAACATACTTCTGGAAGGCTGTTAGAGTAAGCCAAGCACGGGCTAAAGTTATATGACGGAACCCATTCGTAGAAATCTGTATAGCAAAAGTTACAACGTGGTTTCTGCTCCAATTGTTTCCCACCTTTCCGAAAAAAGAAAAAAAAAAGGTTTTACAACATAAGATAAAAGAAGTAAACATATTGAAAAGAATGAGGCAAATATAATTGAACATACCATCATCAACCTTCTTGTCGGGGACTTGAGGCTGAGGAGGAGGCATATCATTCAATGACAGCTTTTGGAACTCCTTAGATTCCTCTGTAAGTGCATAATAACCGCAAATAAATTATAACAAAACAATGCTTATATAACTAAAGATGAGTTTAAAAAAATCAAACATACCATCATCAACTATCTTCTTGGTGACTTGAGGCACATCAGTCAATGGCAGCTTTTGGAACTCCTTTGATTCCTCTGAAAGTGAATATTAATCCCAAACAGATTATAAACGAAACAACATTCTGGTTCGGGTATTGCTGGTGAATACGATCCATGGAAACAGCTATTCTCTACAATCCTCAAACAAACATTCAGTCGAATAATTAGTATAATTAAATCACATCTGATAATTTACAATTGTGAATTGAAAATAAATCACTAATTAAGATCGTTTCCAAAATAGGATATGAATACCTAAAAAGAACAGTATCGATCGATTCAAAATGGACAGAGAGAGTCTAGGCAGGGTTTTCGTTTGAGAGAATGAAATTGAAAAGAGGGACAAATCAAATTTTATGTTTGTTGTCTATTTAAGGTCGGTTGCACCGGCCTTATCTGCTTTAATGTGGGATGTGTAATTTGTTGGCCCAAATTATTTAAAATCCTGCTCCGGGCTTATCACAAGTTATTTAAAGCCCAATTCAGAATTGTTTTCTTTTTTTAGAAATTTACCAAAGGAAAAATTATGTAAAGATCATGACAAAAGTTATTTTGGAATCTTGTTTTTTGGTGGAATCCAAGGAACAAATCTCCACCTTCCATTTAAGTTTCATCTAATGGTGGAGATTAATCTAAAATTTAATTAATTAATCTTATTTTTTGTCTTAAGTGTATAAAAGCTATTTTTCTTTTTGCTCTTATTATTTTCACACTTTCGGTCTCTTTCTTCTTTCCGAATAACTTAATCACCATTGTTCTCATCATCTTCATTACCATTAACAAGCTACCATAGCACAGACTCTGTCACCTATACCACCACCTGGGCCTCTAAACTCACAACCACCGCCATATCCGTCCTAAACATCCTAAAAGTAAGTGATCTTAATTTTATAATTACGTTAATACATGCGATCTAATAGAGATTATAAGTTACGTTTTGATCTAATAAGAGTGTTTGGTAACTAGAATTGGATGTATATATAGGAATTTGTTATTAGAGAGTGGAAGAGGATTGTTATTTTTTGGTTCCTGATTAGAGAGTAAACTGTTATTATCCTTGAAATTATTTGTTATGCACATTACATGTTTGTTAAAATGCCTAAATGAGTTGTAAACCCAATATCCCATTTGATTTGTCTGATATTGATTGGGATTTTGTTTTTGTAGGTGTAGTGTAGGGTCAATATGGTTCTTTGTTCCAAAAAGGTGATTATGTATGTTAGGAGTGGTCAGGGAAAGCCATAAGATAAGTTGTTGGTATGTGACCTAAGGAGCATCCAGTGAAATTGGGTTTAATTGGTGGCGGCTTGCTTAGTCGGGCCATCACTTCTATATTCATGTTCTTGTTCAACAGTTATGTACAAGACTACAAGCTATCTTTGTTAGCAATAGTGAAAGTGTTTGTGCTACTAGAAGTATATGCAAAACTAGTAGTGGAGGTGCTTGTGGTGGTGGCAAGATTTGTGGTGGTTGCGGTGGTGGTACTGCTACGTGATACAGAAATGCACCTTTGGTGCAATCTGAATAAAGGAAGATCGGGGATAGTGGCTCACATACCACCAGTAAGTGATTCTCTTATCTATCTCATATTGGGACGTGATTGCAGGTTATGTAGAATTTACAACTTATATCAATCATATTGTCCAGGTCATGAAGTTTGTAAGGCCCATCTTGTAACCAGTTGTCAGCAAGAATAATCTTCATGTGGTAGTGTAAGATTCAACGATTGTCTACCCGAAGCAATCTCCAAAAAAAACAATACCAAAACTGAATATATCATATATAGGAGTGGCTATTGCTTATTTCTGGAACCTCTCTTGTGGTAGATACCTCATTGTCCCACTAATTCTCGTGGACGAAGCAAGTGGTGATTCATAGAAGGTGTCCTTGTTTTGTACCTGAGTTCGGTTTTCATCACCCGTCAACTAACTTATAAGGTTGTTAGCGTAGTAGACATGGGCTCTATATTACTGAATTATGCTATCACAATAATAATCCAAATCTTCGAATAAAGAGGTTAGGAAGTTGTATCCATTCGAAAATGGGTGACTCTTGACATGTTTAACCCGTTCCACCCATCTGGCGTCAATAGATGCTCGATTGAGGCTTTTAGCTCCGGCCAAAGTTTTTGAGGATGATAAACTTATCGTATATGATGTTTTGCTTTTGGACAAGTTTCTTGATATTCTTCAAGGGATTTATATGGGGAGGGTCTTAGAAAAATTGTATGTTTCTAATCCCACCATGTACGTGTTACGTTTTCTTTTAACTTAATGAAAATGACACATTGTACATGTTACGTTTTCATCTCTGTGTGATTAGCAAAAATATGACACAAAATGGAGTTAGTGATTAGATTGTTACGGATCATTATAATGAATGATGTCAAAAGTGATTGTTAAATATAGAGTGCTTGATTGGAAGTCATAGGATTCCATATTTCACTTAGCGTGATATGACTTTGGGGTACTTGACTGGTGTTGGTCGGTGAAGTTGGCATAGGATGGAAGCACAAAAAAGTGAAACTCACAAGCTTTAGAAGAAAAAGAATATTATGTTCCATAAAGATAAGATGATGTTCTTTTTTACATGATTAGTTTTTTTACACTTCTGATTTTAAATACGTTATCACCATTGATAAAGTTTTGAGTTTTCTTCGTTTATTAGATATCTATAGTGATAAAGTATTGATTTTTTTATATATATCAGAAAGTGTCGCTTTATCATTAAATTTGTATTGTTTACACTTATGAAATACTATTAAACATGTCAAATATTCCGTAACCGATATCACAAGTGATACTAGATATTAAATATCTTTATAAAATATCACAAGTAATATTAAACATATTACAGACATATATCACAAGTGATATTTAGATACTAACTATGTTTATAAAATATCACAAGTGATATTAGATATGTCAACAAATATCATAAGTGATACTGGACATTAAATATGTTTATAAAATATCACATTAGTATTAGGCATGTCATATAACAAATATCATAAGTGATATTAAACATTAAATATGTTTATGAAATATCACAAGTGATATTAGACATGTCACATATCACAAGTGATATAAACATTAAACATGTTTATGAAATATCACAAGTGATATTAAACAATAACTATTTTGCATGAAATACTATTAAACATTTCAGATACTTTGTATATATATCACAAGTGATACTAGACATTAACTAACATTATGAAATATCACAAGCAATACTCTATTAAACATGTCACATATAGATATCACAAGTGATATTAGACATTAACTATGTGTATGAAATATCACAAGTGATATTAGACATGTCATATAACAAATATCACAAGTGATATTAGACATTGAATACGTTTATAAAATATCACAAATGATATTAGACATGTTATAGAATAAATATCACAAATGATATTAGACATAAATATATTAATGAAATATCACAAGTGATATTAGTCAGTCATTTAACAAAGATCACAAGTGATATTAGACATTAAGTATGTTTATGAAATATCACAAGTGATATTAGACATTAAATATGTTAATAAAATATCACAAGTGATATTAGACAGTCATAACAAATATCACAAGATATTAGACATTAAGTATGTTTATGAAATATTATTGATAATATGTCCCATAGAAGGCCAAGAATATAATCATGGAAGAACATGTTTTGTGAGTTGCAAGTACTTCGCTCAAAATGGCTAAATTAATATAGAAAGAGCCTTGTTGTTAAATACGAAAAATGTATATCTGGATAAAAATCACAGCGACTCATTTGGTCTAACAAAAAGTAAGATCACTCCATTAAAATCCTTGCAAAGGACGATACACACTTTCTCGCCTGATCTTATACGTGCAAAGGAATAAAATAATGCAGTCTTAGTGTTTCTTGTAGGGCTTGACGTCTTCTGATGTACAAAAATGTTCCAAAATAGCAGGTGCTCATCGACAACCAAAAATGCAAACCATACATCTGGACTCTGATATGAAAAAAATAGGAGTATTAAACATCTGACATATATAATATGCTCAACATGTTAAAATGTATTACTTCCATATGTGTCATAACAAATGAATCTTAAGCAGGTAAAAAAATGAAAGAATATTAAATATGGGTCAAAACATAATAAACTGACCTACATCAGATTTTTTTTTATCAAATTTCTTTTAGTATTCACATATAGGTTCAAAATACAATTCCAGAAACTATAGTGTTCCAGGTCTGATCCAACATTTGATAAAGTGAAATATGACGTTTTTTAAGTTCTATAGTACACTCCTCATATCTTTTAATCCATTTGACCCATTCAACCAATTTGAATAAATAATTTATCAATAAACTTAAGACATAAGAGTTAAAATGGGACTAATCCTATTCAATATGATAAATTTATCAAACAAACCTGGACATTTAACTATCATCTTTCGGCTGCGCAAACTTGTTACCCTTAACAAGTAATCTCGTTTCCATATGTACTCAACATGTTCCCAAATTCGAAGATAATACTCTACTACACTACACAGCTTCTTTCTTCTCATAATATGAATATATTTCTCTATGACATTTCATCAAATGGTTATTGTGCGCTTCACAAAAACCTACCAGGAAACACATCTTCACTTACTCCAGCAAATTCTACATCTACTTAACATGAATCACACAAAATAAGATAAACAATCACAAACAATTCACTTCAATTACCGCATAGTAAACCCGCATCGATGTTAAGAATAAGTTCGTTTTGAACCTTTTTTCGGATCCATTGATTTTCTACTTTCAATTTGTGTTTATTTCGTGATTTGCGCGTTGATTTGTGTAGATTTTTTTATTTTTGGGTAGGGTTTGATGGTGTAGAGAGAGTGTGTCTGTGAAATTTGAGAGAGCAAATGATTTGTGAGACAGAATTGAGAGGTTGGTTAACACTTTCACATATTGTCTATTTTAGTCCTTTTGTTAGTTTTAACAAATTGGCAATTTTGACCCTTCCGTGTTTTTTATCATTGGATCTGGTCCCTCCCAATGCATGGCCCAGATTGAGCCCTTGGATTCCACCAAAAAAGAGGGTTCTTCAATAACCGGACTCAAAGATCATTATGATAAAATATATTTAAATTAAAAACTTTAAATATAAAAAGAATGTGGTTAATGACAAATTAGCCACATTCAAACACTTAAAACCCAAGAGAAATTAGAAAGAAAAAAAAAACTTAACATTATATAAATGCCGTAAACATGAAAAGTAGCCAAACTTAGCTCACACATAAAACCAAGACATAATCTAAGGATCCGTTTGGTAAGCATGACTCACCCTTACAACTTGGATTTAGTTTCAAAAAATTGTTTGGATGAAAATACGAATATAATGGGCTCACTCCAAAATAAGATTTTAAACTTTTGAAAAGAGGTGAGGTTTTAAAAAAATTGATGTGTCATGTTTTATCTACTTATTGTTTTGACTTTATATTAATAATATTATAATTATACTCTCTTTATAATTTTATTTAAAATAAAAATATTTTCTCTCTACAAAACTTAAATCAAATCCAAATCTTACACAATCCTAAACCTCCCACTTTATAAACCCACACATAAATTAAAACCCGACTTCAAACCAAACGGATCCTAAAAAATGTCAACCAATTTTAGTACCGTATCTCTTAAAAAACGAGTTTTTTGTGTCGTGGCATTGGTTGTTTCAAAGAGGTTACAGTTTCATTGTAAACCTCCTCAACTTGATTATGCACATCAATATTATCTTTTCTTTTGCCTCATCATAGAGATGGGAAAAAAATTGGTTTATGATCTGATATGAAAAAAAAATCTAAAACCGGTTTTTCTTGATTTAATCCGGCGGTTTTTAACCGGTTTAATAAAATGACTAGGATCGGATTTAAAACCGGTGAATCCGGTTAAAAGCGAGTAAAATCTAACGGATACCGGTTTTAACCGATCCAGTTTAAGTCAAACCGGTTTGTTGGCCAGATGACTCAAACCGAACCGGATTAAAAATCAATCCGGATTAAAAAAATCAGTTCGCCCACCTCTATTTGCCTCTATTTATAATATCATTTTTCAGGATCCTCGAATCAAACACATGATCATCAATAGTGTTCAAATAAGCATAGTTACATGTTTTTACCTTTAATATTCTTTCGATTCTGCTCAATTTAGTGCTAATTAACACTTGATATTACATATATTTTTTTGTATTTTATGTTTTATAGGTGAAATTAAGCAAATAACAGAAAAACATAGGAAAAAGGCGCCAAAAGTTAAATATTCATAAGACCTATAGCGTAGATGATTTATTGGTCTACGCCGGAGATGATTCGGTGCCAAAAAAGAAAGTTTGAAGAGCTTACGGTGTAGGTAGATCTTGGTCTACGTCGTAAATGTTAAATCGGGCTAAAAGTGGAAAGTCGTGTAAGAAGATATGGATAAAAATGAATATCAAAGAGCCTACGGCGTAGGAAGATTTGGGTCTACACTACGTCAAATAAGGCTAAAGATGGAAAAGACAAGCTTTTTGCACGTATATTTGCAAGATTTGAAGACCTACGACGTAGAGGGAAAAAACACTAAACCGTAGACGTTAGTTTCTGTAACATATCATACAGTTTTGGTAAGAAGAACTACATCGTAGGCGCGAAGAGTACTATAAATACAAGATAATTTTATGTCATTTACATCATCCAAGTGTTTATTGGTGGTCGCACAAAGGAAAAGTGGAGTAAGCGAAGGTTTGTAGTTGTGTATAGGGTCGAATCCTTTCGCCCGGACATTTGATTAGTAGATCAAGAGCGCTAATTGTGCAACATATGTAATTGTACTTCATCTTTTTATATCCAAATTAATGGTATGATTATTTTGGTTATTAAATTTTTTAAAGTATGTTTATTTATTGCGTTTAATTCTTGTCCTTGTCATGGTAGTTTTCTTAAATTTATTGTATCAATTTAGTTTTTTAGTATGTTTCAAGACCTTTGTATTTTGATTAAAGTTGTAATATGAGGTAGTGTATGACCTTACCTTGTGCATAGATGACCAATTATGGTGGACCGTTCTTGTAACACCCCATTTTGATAATGGAATGTCACGCGTAATTATGGCGTGTCATCAAAGCATACAAGGATAAATGTCTAAAACATTACATGACGATAAAAGAGAAATACCGGAATCAAACATCGGTAGTCCAAAAGTAAAGCTCATCACACACAAACATAAGTACTGTAAATGAAAGGACTAAACAATGTCCATGAAAAGAGTATCAAAGTAAAGATAATGCATAAAGTAAATAAAGGCTAGAAAGCTTCCAGTCCATATGCACGTACGCTTAAAGTCTACGAGCGCCCCTGAGTACCTGCCGTTTTGGGAACATAGAAAAGGAAAACGGCTGAGCAATACGCTCAGTGCATGGATGTACAATAAAGCAAGAACAATATGAGCATATAAGCATATAACAGCGGAAGAAACTAAGTCCCGAATAACCCAGTTAAGTCTTGGTAAAACTGGTTTTATAGTTTGAAAAGCCTTATGTTTATCTTATAAAAACTGTTTAACATATTCTACCATTAGCCAATATAGGTCATGAAAATCCACCATGCATGAATACTTGGAGGGGTGACCTCATCATGCAAATTAGAGGGGCTGTCTCTAATTTAATATACTGGTTTGGGTAGGAGGGATCAGCTCCTTGTGAAGGATGCAAGACACACACCACATTCACACTGAGTAATCTGCTGAAAACATCTAACTAGGATGCACCCATACGCCCCACATGATAAATATAATAATATGGCCAAAAGCTGAAGGGACGCCACGAGCAATCACTCCGCCGTGGGGAAGTCATAACACCAGTGCCTCTAGTGTTATGGTTATGGTACCTCCATAACTAGGTGAAACTGGTCATGCATGTATATGGCTATAGGTATTCTAAATTAAACATAAGCAAATCAAACATATAAACTTATACTATGGGAAAACAGTTGGCTGCATACGGGGAATCCTAATAAGGAAAGAATATCCATACTGAAAGGACGGGAATCCGTACCTTATGTCCAATGAACGAAGAAGACGAACGGAAGAGAGTCCTGCTTCGGTATCACTAATGCTACATAAATACATACGTGTATAAGTATCTGATTACTAAATACGTAACTGGTTTTATGTCATGTCTTAGCTTATTTTATACGTTCATGTCATGTTTTACTGTTTAAAGCTTTATACTGTATCTATCTTATATTCTGTCTATTCTGATTAAGTATTACTAGTATTTCATGTATTATTATACTTACTGTGTAATAATAAGTAACTTTCTAAAAATAGCAGGTTTCCTAAAATAGAAAGTTTCCAAAAATAGAAAGTTACCAAAAATAGAAAGTTTCCAAAAATAGAAAGTTTCCAAAAATAGAAAGTTTCCAAAAATAGCAAGTTATCAAAAATAGAAAGTTTCCAAAAATAGAATTCCTGCTTAAAATTGATAAGTTTCTAAAAATAGAAAGTTTCCATAAATAGATTAGCTGCCTTATTTAAATAAGTTTCTAAAAATAGAAAGTTTCCATAAATAGATATAAGCTGGTTAAATAAGCTAATTATATAAGCTTAAGTGTTTTCTGATTATTATTCTAAGTCATATTGATATAAGGTATAGTTTATTAATTATTACATGTAATTTAAATAAACTATAGGTTAAAAGTATTTAATTAAATATATCATGTTTTTAATTAAATAAAGTTAAGTACTTAGGTTAAAACGTGTATTATTAATTATTAATAATATAACCTAACTCATGTTAATTAATTAATTATAGTCATGGTTTTTAATAATTAATTAATTATAAAGTCTAGAAAATATAAATACTTAGGTTAAAATTCATGATCTAATAATTAAATTATAACCTAAGTCATGTTTATTAAATTAATTATGTCATGCTTTATTAATTTAATTTTTAACATATAATTATTAAAATCATAAACCTTAACATAAACAATGAACCGGACCGTGACTAGAAACCATGAACCGGACCCGTAATCAACACCATACCCCGAACCAAAGTCGGGGTACCCCTTGTTTGCTGCTGCCGTGGGACCCACACCACCATACCGAGACCATGAGGTCTCGGTGGTGGTTCATAAGCCAAGCCGAGACCCCCTTGGTCTCGGTTAGGCGTCGGCCAACATCAAACACCCCTAAATCCCTTGTTTTGATTTACCCCATAACCATTTACATGTTTAATAAATGTTTTTAATTAGTTTTTAAAAACACATCATGATTTTATGTGACTTATTAAATCAAAACATAAAAGAAAATGATTAAAAAGGTTATACCGAATGCGTGGATCAAACGAGGATGAACACACACGAATGCTTGCACAAAATTCAAGATCAAAAATCAACCGAACACCCCCTTTTGATGATATATAGCCGGCGGCCAAGAGGAGCAAGAAGAACAAGATTAGGGTTTTTGTTATTTTTCCTGTAATGTGAAAAATGACTAAAAGATTTTACCTTAACCCCTTGTTAGTAAAAGTTAGATGGGCTTGGCCCATCCTCTTGGTGTAGCCGCGGGTAGGGGGCCCCACTTGGGGTAACCCGTACCTTTTCCGAGTCTAATTATTTTAGTGTTCGTTCGTGTTTTATCGTGTTCGTGTTTTATGTGTTCTAGTTAATTATTAACCGTGACTTAATATATTTATTCGTGTTCGTAAGAAATATATATACGTAATTAATATTAGCTCGTGATTAATATACGTTCATGATTTCATGATCGCATGTTCGTGATTAATTATTGTTTGAATAATTATTGTGTGTTCATACGTAATAAATACTTATCGTGTTCTAACAGGTGCGTAATACTTAAAATTCTTATACGTGAACGTAATCATACTATAAAAGGAAAGTTTTAATCTAGTACGTACGATCTTAAGGGTACTATTCATGGTAAAAGCATGCGGGTTTTACAACTCTTCCCCCTAAAAATAATAATTCGTCCCCAAATTATAGATAAAGTAAACTAGAAAAGAAGAACATACCCGAATTCAAAATATGAAATGAGGGTAAGAAGCCCGGATAGACTCCTCTATTTCCCAAGTGGCTTCCCGCTCGGTATGATCCCTCCAAAGGATTTTGATGAATAGAATCGTCTTCCTTCTCATGACTCGTTCTTGTCTGTCAAGAACTCGTTCGGGTTCTTCTATGAAGGTGAGATCTTCACGTATCTGTTCCAGTGGATACTGAACCATGTGAAGGGGATGATACTGGTACCCTCTGAGTAAGGACACATGAAACACATTGTGTACATGCGAAAGCTGCGGAGGTAACGCTAACCGGTAAGATACTTCACCGACTCGTTCAATGATATCAAACGGTCCGATGAAACGAGGACTGAGCTTCCCTTTAATCCCGAAGCGTCTAACACCACGTGCCGGCGAAACCCTAAGAAAGACGTGATCTCCTACGTTAAAATGTATGTCTCTACGATGCTTATCGGCGTAACTCGTCTGACGTGACCGTGCTTCCTAAAGTTTCTACTTAGCTACTGCGATCCTTTCATTGGTCATCTCTATGATTTCTGGTCCTTCAAGTGTTCGCTCGCCAACATGATCCCAGCAGATTGGGGCGCGACACTTTCTGCCATACAACATCTCGAAAGGAGCACACTTGATACTTGCGTGCCAACTGTTGTTGTATGCAAACTCCACCAAACAGATGTAATCGTCCCAATCACCCGTCCATTCCAATGCACATGACCTCAGCATGTCTTCCAATGTTTGAATCGTTCGCTTCGACTGTTCGTCTGTTTGAGGATGAAAAGCCGTGCTAAGCTTAAGTTGTGTACCCCCAAGCCTTCTGCAGACTCTTCCAAAATCACGAAGTGAAATGAGGATCTCTGTCTGAGACGATGCTGGATGGAGCACCGTGGAGTCTCATGATCTCTCTTCTGTACGTAGCGGCGAGTTTACTTACCGGATCTTCCTTGCGGATCGGTAAGAAATGAGCTGATTTGGTAAGTCGATCTACGATAACCCAAATTGCATCGTGCTTCCTCTTGGTAAGCGGAAGACCAGTAACAAAATCCATGGTGATTTTGTCCCACTTCCACTCAGGAATGTCTAACGGTTGAAGGAGACCGCCAGATCGCTGATGCTCGATCTTAACCTGCTGGCAGGTAAGACATTTGGAGACGTAAGTGGCCACATCCTGTTTCATACCACTCCACCAAAAGTACTACTTGATGTCATGGTACATCTTAGTCGAACCAGGATGTATAGAGAAAGGGGAGCTATGAGCTTCAGCTAACAAGGCTTCCCGGAGTTCTTGATCATCAGGAACACAAAGTCTCGTGCCCTGCCATACGATACCATCTGCATCTACTCTGAATTCCGTCTGTTTCTCCAAATTCTGAACTATCGCCCAGATTTCTCCATCATCTTTCTGAGCTTCCTTGATCTTAGAGAGTAACTCGGGTTCTACTCTAAGATTAGCCCAGTAACCGTGTTGTCCACGTACCATGATCTCGATGTCTAGTCGCTCCAAGTCTCTTATGATTTCCTCCTCAATTCTAATGTCGTTGATCATTCTGGACTTCCTGCTAATAGCATCTGCTACTACATTTGTCTTTCCGGGATGATACTGTAGATTAATGTCATAATCCTTCAACAGCTCTAACCATCTCCTCTGCCTCATGTTCAATTCACGTTGAGTGAAGATATACTTCAAGCTCTTGTGGTCCGTGAAAATGTCACATGACTCTCCATATAAGTAGTGCCTCCATATCTTCAATGCAAACACGACTGCAGCAAGTTCCAAGTCATGCGTAGGGTAATTTTCTTCATAAGGCTTAAGGTGCCGTGAAGCATACCCGATCACTTTCCCATGTTGCATGAGAACACAGTCAAGTCCCTTCCCCGATGCATAACTGTAGATTTGAAATCCACCCGTACCAGATGGGAGAGTAAGAATAGGTGCAGATACTAGCTTCTGCTTCAGGTCTTCAAAGCTCTTCTCTCGTTCTTCAGTCCAGACGAATTTCTCCCCTTTCCGCATCAGTTTGTTCAATGGTAGTGCTAAGCGGGAAAAGTTCTCCACGAACCTACGGTAATAGCCAGCTAAGCCTAAGAAACTGCGGACTTCCGTCGCTGATGTCGGCCTCGGCCACTTAGTAATGGCCTCAACCTTCGCTGGATCCATAGTGATTCCTTCTGCTGATACAATGTGACCTAAGAATGCCACCTTGTCTAACCAGAACTCACATTTGGAGAATTTAGCATACAGCTGCTTCTGGCGAAGAATTTGTAGTACTGTACGAAGATGGTCTTCGTGTTCCTCCTTGGACTTTGAGAAAATCAGGATGTCATCGATGAAGACAATGACGAACTTGTCCAGAAATTCATGGAAGATTCTGTTCATCAAGTCCATGAACACTGTTGGAGCATTGGTCAGGCCGAATGGCATAACTACAAATTCGTAGTGGCCATAGCGGGTACGAAAAGCAGTCTTGGCGATGTCCTGCTCCTTAACCCGTAGCTGATGATAGCCTGACCTAAGATCAATCTTGGAGAATTGTTTGGCCCCTTGAAGTTGGTCAAAACATATCGTCTATACGCGGCAGTGGATACCTATTCTGGATAGTAATCTTGTTGAGCTCGCGATAGTCTATGCAAAGACGCATACTGTCGTCCTTCTTCTTAACAAATAAGACCGGTGCGCCCCATGGAGATGTGCTCGGTCGAATGAAACCTCGTTCTAGAAGTTCTTGTAGTTGATCCTTCAGCTCCTTTAACTCTTTGGGAGCCATGCGATAAGGAGACTTGGAGATCGGTTCAGCTCCTGAAATAAGCTCGATATTGAATTCCACTTCTCGTACAGGTGGTATGCCCGGAAGTTCTTCTGGAAATACATCTTGGAATTTCGACACTATTGGTTGATCCTGAATTGATGGAGATTCAGTATCCATGTCGTGAACCGTATCTAGATAACCCTCGCAGCCATGTGATAGTAGTGCATGCGCTTGCAGGGTAGATATAATTTGTACAGACCTTCCGGGTATAAACCCGTTTTGAATGTACTCTGGTGCATTAACATCACCGAATAACTCGATATGAATGGTAGTCTATGGTAGCATGATGCTTGGATAGCCAATCCATGCCCAAAATCATGTCAAAGTCATTCATGTCCAGCGGAAGTGCGTCAACAGGACGAACCTTATCGTCAAATTCTAAAGGAAGACTCTTGTATACATGGGTGATTAATACAGAGTCCCTCAAAGGCGTGGAAATAGTAAGTCTATTATCTAGTGGCATGGGAAGCATCCTAATGTTCTTAGCATAGGCAGTAGAAATGACCGAGTGAGTAGGACCTGTATCAAATAGAACACACGCAGCCTGACCATACATATACAAGATTCCAGTGATGGTACCTGTAGACTTGTTGGCCTAGTCTCGAGATGTCGTGTAGACACGTCCAGTGGTAGGAGGCGGCTTGGTATCAGCATGTCCCGATGTGCCCTCCATCTCGCCCTTACGGCAATCCTTCATGATATGGCCAGGAAGACCACACTTGAAGCATGCGTCAGTGTTACGACGACATGGCCCTAGGTTCCTACGGTGGCAAGTAGAGCAAAGAGGATGAGTATATCCTCCATCAGGTGCTCTGGCTGGCTGAGGACCTGATAAAACGTTTTACATGAGACATGATAATAGGGTACAAAGGACAATGCGAATAATCATAAGATTGAATACCAGTGATAGCTGGACGGATAGGCTGTGAACCTCTCTGGTTCTGGTCCCTACCGTTTCCATGGTTCCTGGTGGAAGATTTGATAAAGTGTCAGAATTATGAGTTATAACATGAAATCATAAGAAAATGTGTAAGTATTAGGACCTGCTGCCGTTAGAGTGTCCAGCGTTGTTACGGTAATTATCATTACCACCACGCCTATCCATAGCAGAACGGTCGTTAGTCTGACCGTTTCCTTTGGGCTGATGAGGTTGTTGCTGAGTAGCCGACTGAGACCGGTCCTCAGTTTTCTGCCTGGAAGATATAATTTAAGAGATGAATAATTGACATATATATATAAAATACGGATTGGTCACCGCTAGAATACGAATGTTTTTACCTCTTCTCGGGTCTCTCAACTACCCCGAACTCATCTCTCTCCTGCAGCATCTCCAGCCTACGTGCTGCATCGGCCACTTGTGCTACCGTATCCAACGGAGCACCTCCCAAGTTATTGGCAATCATTGGATTAAGAGCCCAACGAAAATGTAGTGCCTGCTCTTCAGTGGTGCCCGCAGCTGCTCTCAGGACACCGGCAAAACGAAGAAAATGTTGCATGAAGTCATTGCTGTCTTCCTCAGGTCGCTGTCTAATGGTATAGTATTCCCTCATGAGCCGATTCCTTCCTTCCATGGGGAAAATGATAGGCGGGGGAGGATAGTTGTCGTTCTGATGAAGGATGTCTTGCATATCTGCATCGGCAGCTGCAACCATCTCCCAGATATTGTTTGTGTTTTCCATCTGACAGTATAACATAAAACATATGATTAAACAGATCAAAACATAAAATATATATACATGAAGAAAAAAAATTATACCAATAAATCAAGAGAAAAATTTTATGCAAGAAAATTTGTGTATGAATGCATGATGCAGTTTTATGAAAACTTTTGTATGCTCGAGAGTGAACGCCTATGGTCAGTTCACCCAAAATAAAAGACATGGCGAGGGGACGCCTATGGGTCGGTCCCAAATTTAAAAGTTTTGATAAAACACATGCGACTAAATAGGGCCAGTCCTGTACCAACCATTACTTAGTCATAAACCTGCGACAATGACATATATATGTATGCATAAAAATGATGAATGCATAAAAACGACTGTCAGTTCTAGGAAGACCATAGTGACTACCCACTAATCAGACGTCATAATTTGAGAGCCTACAGGTCGAAGCCTTGGCTATGTTACCATAATTGTAACACCCTGTTTTGATAATGGAATGTCACGCGTAATTATGGCGTGTCATCAAAGCATACAAGGATAAATGTCTAAAACATTACATGACCATAAAAGGGAAATACCGGAATCAAACATCAGTAGTCCAAAAGTAAAGCTCATCACACACAAACATAAGTACTGTAAATGAAAGGACTAAACAATGTCCATGGAAAGAGTATCAAAGTAAAGATAACGCATAAAGTAAAGAAAGGCTAGAAAGCTTCCAGTCCATATGCACATACGCTTAAAGTCTACGAGCGCCCCTGAGTACCTGCTGTTTTGGGAACATAGAAAAGGAAAACGGCTGAGCAATACGCTCAGTGCACGGATGTACAATAAAGCAAGAACAATATGAGCATATAAGCATATAACAGCGGAAGAAACTAAGTCCCGAATAACCCGGTTAAGTCTTGGTAAATGATACAAGGCTTTTGACACCCTGTAAGAAAATTAAAGTTCTTTGTCGTGTGTCTCTTCGAATTGAAAAACTTGTGTTTAATGTGTGACTCAGTCTTATTTCGGTGGAAACAAAGATGTGTCGTTGTAGTGTTTAAAATAAAAGGTGCGAAACTTTAAAGTAAAGGTGCTCTTAAAGTAAATCTAAGTCTAATTAAAATAATGGTGCAAGTATTTAAAAACGTGACTGAAATTAAAAGGCACTAAAGTAAATGACGTAAACTAAAATCTATCTAAGGCAAACTTAAACGCAACTAAAACTTAAACCAAGGCAAGACTAAAATTAAGCTAAGGCAAATAATCTTAAAGTGCAATTAAATAAAGGCGGGAAAAATAAAGCTTGAAAATAAGAATCAAAAACAAAAACTAATAAGAACCTGAATACAGATCATTCAGAATAATCCTTCGTTTGGAATAATCACTCGTCCAGAATGTCACCTTCGGTTGGAATGATTCATCTTCGCTCGCAATATAACCAAAATCCTTGATCCGGAACAAATTGATCTGAATATGTCACTTATCCAAAACAATCCTTTGTTCGGAACTTTACTGATTCGGAACTTCTCAAATTTGCCTTGATTCGGAACTTTTGGTCAATCCTTGATTCGGAAGATTCCGAATGAAGCCTCCTTGATTCGGAAGTTTTATACTTCCGAATGAAGCCTTCTGATTCAGAACTTGCCCTTGATCCGGAAGTTGGTTCGGAAATTTTGAAGTTCCGAATGAAGCTCTTGGTTCGGAACTTTTGAGTTCGAATGAATCTCCTTGATCCAGAACTTTTTGAGTTCCGAATGAAGTATATTGATCCGGAACATTTAAGTTCCGAATGAACAATTGCTGATCCGGAACTTTCTCTTCGTTCGGAAGTTTGAGACTTCCGAATGAGCAGTCTTGAGTCGGAAGTTGTCCTTCGTTCGGAACTTTGGAAGTTCCGAATGAAGCCCTTGGTTCGGAACTTTGGAAGTTCCGAATGAACAGACTCCCTCTCTTGATTCAGAAGATTTCCTGGAAAGATCAGAAACACAACAAACTCCCCGAAGAACAAGGGATCACAGAAACAAGGAAGATAACACAGATTTAACCAAAATCAACACAAACGATTTAATAAAACTATCAACGAATCAACAGTAAACATAAACAAACAATTAAAATCAATAAAACAAACAAATTTAACCACAATAATCAAGAATCACTTGGATTAAAATAAAAGCATGAACATGAACACAAACATAAACATAAAAATCAAAGATTAAGAAAGGTAGATAAGAGATTGACAAGATAAAGTAAAGATTGACAATAATTAAATGAAAACTTACTTGAAATTAAATGAATTTAAGGTGCAAGACAAGGTAATTAAATTGACAAGAAATTAAATGACAAGGTATTTAAATGTGGAAGACTAATTGTCACACTTAGCCAACAAGAGAAAAAGATTAACACTAATGACTATTTATAGGGGAGGATTAAGGAAGCTTCCTCCCCTCCTTCATTTCTTTATAATTGCGTCATTAGGCCCTTAAGCATATAATCTTCATTAATTGCACCATTAGTCCTTTTTCCTTCTAATCTTCTTTAAACTTGGACTCTAATGACTTGTGGCTTGGGATTTCTTTTGAACTCGTCTTTAAATTCTTCAATAAAATAGACTTGAATTCTTCGGCTTTTGATAAACTTCTGTCTTTTGACTTTTTCTTCGATAAATCTTCAAAATCGGTCTTGGACTTCCGTTCTTTTTGCACTCTTGACTTCTTGACTTTGTCTTTCATCTTTTTCTTTAATAAAAGTCCATAAATGCTCGTGAATTCCCGTGTTTTCTCCACTTTTCACCTTTTCGTCCTAAATCACAACAAAAACACAAACCACGCATAATCCGACATAAAAGACATAAAATACACGTTTTGGTCCGGTTATTATTGTAATTAAGTGGTAGAAAAGATGGGTGTTTACACACCTATCAAATCCCCTACACTTGACCATTGCAATGTCCTCATGCAATGCATTAGTTACAAAGCAAGATTACATTTTTCATCATAATTAATCCACGTTGGCCTTTATTAAAGAAATAAAGACTATAAACATTCAAAGTAAAGAAATCAAAAGCATACCTTGGGTTCTGGAAATGTTATGAATAATCATCATCCTCAAGTTTTCACTTTCTCCAAACCAAGCTTAAAAACGAGATCATTGTTATTATAAGTTAATAGACTAACACGAACTCATGTGGGCCAATTACTCACTTAGACTCCCTTATTCCTAGGTGTATCTCTTATATTTTATTATTGTCTTGAATGATCACGAGGATGCATTGTTTGACTTATTTCGATAGTGATTAAGTCTGAAAAATAAAGTGAACGATTTAATCAATAGTTAGCTAAAGGACAAAATCTTTTAAAACTGCTTCTCGGGACCTCATAAAGTTCATATCTTGGCATAACTCGTTTCGCGATTTGAGACCTTTCTCGGACCGATATTTGGCAGCGACTTCATACTTCAAACCTTGAGAGACGTTCATGAAATTATGGTCTTCTCTTCATAAATGGAATTTCTTCACTTGAACTTTTTGAGAGATTCATACTTGGACCACGACTTCTTCATTTTTCTCCAATCATTATTTTGGACTTTGATATACAACGATCCGCCTCCTTTTATGACTTGGATCTATTTATCCTCATACCTTGTTAGGGTCTTTTCGGATACACTTCTCCATGACTTTTGGGGAGTATTTGCTTTTCGTCGTGTGTCTCGATCCTTCATATTGATTTTCGATAAATGATTCTTCACATCACTTTTGGATCTTTAGCAACAAAATATAGCCCTCATGCCTTGTTAGGGCCTTTTCGGACTCGCCAATCTTCGCATCCTGCTTCAATAAGTTATGCCTTGGCTATGAACTCTAATCCATACCGAGCAACTTTTAAACGATCTTGGGCTAGAAGCTAAGTAACTTTTCAAATCGTACAACCTTATTTATTAGCAGATAAATTTATTAGCAAGCGATGGGAGAATAGGCTTATAATTAACTCACATAAATTCACGAAAGAATACCGAACTTATAATTGGCTCTATCATCTCTCGTTCTCCACAGTTTAAAATCTCAAGGAATGAGACTCGTGGATGCTTAGCCTATTAAATCAAAGTTTTGGGTTTTCGAGTCGCCTATAGGATCTTGCAAATTCTTAGACTTTTTCAAGTTTAGAAATCGCATTTTAAAGTTCCCTTGATAAACGACTCTCTAAGATCAATTATAGGAACTTGCGAAAAGTTCTTGTTCTTAACCCGTGAGAGTTAAGACTTTCGCGTTTTATAGCTCCCTATATAAAAGCCTAGCAAAACTTGACTCAAACACTTTAAGGGTACTAGCTAGAGTAACTTAAGATAAGTAAACTCGGGTTGAGTCAAAAGATTCACAACGATTTGAAAATTAAAACCACTTTATTAAACATTTATTCTAGCAAGGAAAGAAAATAAACTATACAAAAGGAAAAACTAATAGGCCGAAATAGATCAAAAATTTTGAAAAATGTCGAAAAATTGATTTTCCGGTTAAAATGAGGACAAAAACAAGGAAAAGACCACTTAACTTCGATAGAAGTCCCCCCCTACACTTAAGATAAACATTGTCCTCAATGTTTAAGCATGTGGGAGTAAACTCCCCTACACTTAGGACATTGTGCACGTTGTTTAAATCTTGCTAAGGAAAAGACAACTAAAGAGATTCCTATTTTAATATTGAGAAAATATAAAATAGTGAATTGAAAAGAGTTTAGGATAGAACCGGGATAATGGAACACGGAATCACGGGTTGTCAAGAATCATCAAGAGTGGATCATTGAAGCTCGAATCCCTGATTAAGAAGTGAGGAGAGGAAATAGCAAACCAAAGGGTCTCCCCTACACTTATGGTAAAGAAAGCGAAAAGATAGATGCATGGGTTGCCTCCCAAGAAGCGCTTGATTTTTGTTAACCGAGTCGTGAGCCTGACTCGACCTTGATCATCAACCGAAAAAAAAATGTGAAACATATCCACCAGGATCAAAGACATAGTTTTCGTCCATCAATAAGCACACGTTTAAGGCGAACAAGGCAAGCCAAAGAAGAGTAGGCAAGGTTCCCTTAAGCAGTGATGGAGCACGGTGGAAGCAAGGGTGAAGTGGTGCAAGCATGTCTTCAATAGTTCCAAAGATTTTTCCTTTTATTTCATCAGGTGGATACTGAGATGGCTTAAAGACTTCAATACCGGGGTCGAACACCTTTTCCTTCAGGGGAAAATAGCACTCAGGCTCAGCCGAGTGTGAAGAAGATCCGCAAAGAAGCACAACCTCGTCCTCAGAAGGGGGACAAAGAGGTGTCAAATCATATGTGCAACGGATACTGGTGTCAACCGGTTTCTTCTCATTTGACAGAATGTTCTTCAAATCCAAAGTAGGATCAAGACGATAATCTTCAAAGTCATAAGGAGGAGCATCACTCTCATGAGGGAAGTAAGTGTTGAGAAATTCAGAGAAGTCTTCCTCAAATGAGTAATCGTCCAAAGTAGGATCGAGTGATGGCGGAGGATCTTCAGCATGTGAAGAATCGCTCGAGAGAGTATCGGCCTCATCAAAATCATCGAAAGTGGGTATCTCGTGATACTCAGATGTACAATCATCAAAATTATCTGAATCTGAGCTAGAATCATCATCATCATAAGCATCAAAGACCGGTGGAGAATCATAAATGGGAGAAGCGTCCAAAGTGGAGCGAGAATCATCCACATTATCTTTAAAGAGTGTATTATCGATGGAAGAATCGAATAGAGGATTGTCATAGACGGTAAAGTCATCGAGCACATTAATCATATTCACTGATTCTCGGCCTCCAAAGGATTTGCCTGTAAGCTTCCCCATTTTAAAAACTTTTGAATCATCCCCGACTCGTAAGATTAACTCACCTTCGGCCACATCTACTAAAGCTCGTCCGGTTCTCAAGAATGGTCGACCAAGTATTAAAGGAATACGAGGGTCCATTTCATAATCAACTACGACAAAATCGACCGGGAAAGTAAATGTGCCAACTTTGATAAACACTTCTTCGGCTATACCAACGGGGTAAGCGAGAGTGCGATTTGCAAGTTCGAGAGTCATCTTTGTTGGAATGAGGTCGGGTAATGATAGTGTTTTCCAAACACTCAGTGGCATCAAATTAATACTAGCCCCGAGATCAGCAAGGGCAGTAAATTCTTCAGTTTTGTTGAACACGCAAGGCAACACAAAACGACCGGGATCTCCAAGCTTTTCCGGTAATTCTTTAAGAATAACTGCTGAGCAGTTTTCATTTAAGCGTGTGTTGGCGAGTTCAATCAGCTTCTCCTTCTTGCTAAGCAATTCCTTGAATGCTTTGACAAATTTTGGCATGTGGCAAAGTGCTTCAACAAGGCTAATGTTGATGGTCATTTGAGATAGCATATCCACATATTTCGATACTTGACAGTCATTCATGGTTAGGTCGTTGGTCTTGCCTATGCGAGAAGGGTATGGGATTCTATGTTTATAGGTGGAAGGTGAAGGTATAGTCGATAAAGGTTGGGATGTTGAAGGGTCCTTCCTAGAGACATCGTTATTACGAGGCGGAGACGGTAATGGTGCACTAAGACTAGGTGTAGGAGGATGATAGGTGTGAAAACACCCATCCTTTTACCACTTAATTCTGACTAAAACAAGACCAAAACACGTATTTAATATCATTTGTTTGGAATTATGCGTGGCTTTTGTGTTTATTGTGTTTTCAGAGTCAACCGGGAGAATATTGAAGAAAACATGGGATTGCACGGGTTTTATCAAAGAAAAAGACTCAAGACGAAGTCTATTGTCCAAGAGATGCAAAAGATTTGAAGTCATTGTGCCTATTTGAAGATTTATCGAAGAATAGAGCCAAAGATGGAAGATTCATATATGTCGAAGAACTCGAGTCTATTAAACAAAAGATTATAAGACGAGTTGGAATTATTCACCGACACTTCTAAAATTCCAAAGTCGAAAACGGTTATTTAAAAGAAGCGTGAAGACTAAGGAAGAAAGAAGAAAAGAAGCCCGATATTGAAGCCCATTCACAAGCCCATACAAACGCCTATATAAAGGCCTTACCTCACAAATTTTCACACACTTAGTTTAGCTAGTCTTTAGTTTTTCATTTTTCTCTAGTTTCTAGAGAGAGAAAGTTCCATACTTTCTCTCACTAAACTTTTTCTTTGTTTTTCATCTTTTAATTCAAGCTTCTTTTAATCTTTGTATTGGGGATTTCATCAATCTTATTCAAGTTAAGTTTTTAAGTTCTTTAATCTTTTTCTACTTTTCTTAGTTTATCCAAAAATTTTAATCCGATTTTCATTTCATACGGTTTGTAGTATTTGGTGAATAAGCTCGTGTTAAAAGTTTGATCTTATTTAAACTCTCACACGAATAGGTTATAAGCTCTCCATGCTTATTAGCCTATTCTTTGTTTAAGCTTATTGATTTCGGATTTTCATATAAGTTTTGATCTCTCAAAAGTTGTCAAATTTAAGCTTTTAGAGTTATTTAATTTTCGGATTGCATAGCTTATTGTAAGTGCTTATTGAAGTTTTTAGCTTTCCACCAATTTCGGAACTGCATTCATTTCATCGCAATAAGAGGGTTTTGTTCATATTCCGACGGCTTCATTGCTTGGTATCGCAATAACCCTTAAGGGTTTCACTTTGCGATAAGGTGTAAGTTCCCCTATTCCGATCTGGGATTGCGATCGTGTATTGCGATCGCACATTCCGACGGGTTTAGGTCCCTTTTCTAGTCGAAACTCTGGCCAATTTTTATTCACAACATTCCGATCAGGAACTTTCCGATAGCTTCATTTCGATCGTCTTCATTCCGATAGATATCATTCCGATAGCTTGATTTTAGAGTATTCCGATGGTGATTGACAGAAACATTCCGATGAACCTTCACTTGAAACATTCCGATGGGTCATGTTAATTGCATTCCGATAGCCATAATTTTCATTATTCCGATAGAACAAGTTTTTAAGCATTAATTCAATTAAGTTTTCAAAGTAATTTTCTAATCTTTTCTTTACGTTTTCAAGCACTCATTTTTAACTTGTCAATTTAGTTTAATCTTCCAAAGTTTTAAATTACTCAACGTCATTTACATTTAATTGATATTAGTTTTAAAAATAGATAAACAAACCAACTCCTTTTTATTAACCAAGAACAAATCATTCCACTTAGAACCGAGATCAATTCGAGAAGACTGAGAGAGAATAGAACCCATACAAAAATCCTTGTATCAAATGGCGCCGCTGCCGGCTCTTCTCGTTAAGATCAAAAGTTTTTTGTGAGAACTTGGATTTTGGGATCCGTTCCCCGTGAGCGTTACTTTTTCATAAAAAATTTCAAAAAATCCTAAAAAATATAAAATTTTCAAAAATACAAAAAAATTAAAAAAATTAAAAACCAAAAAAAATATTTTTGTATTGTTTTTGCCTTGTTAGTTCTTTTGCAGGTGTATGCGCACTCGATCCACGTCTTATCAAGAGCCCGAGCCTCTCGATCACTTAGACATGGCCGGTGTACCACCTCCAAACAATAATAACAACAACAACCCACCTTTCAACAACATGAACAATAACAACCACAATGAGCCCCTTCCGGATAATCGCCCGATGATTGAATTGCTGCAAGCTCATGTAGATGGCAACACTGACCCAATTGTTATACCACCAATTGCCGCCAACAATTTCGAGCTAAAATCAGGCTTTATCCAGATGGTCTCCGCTCAACCATTCTTGGGACGAACCATTGATGATCCACACGACCACATAAAGAGATTCTTGCAACTCACCAACACGGTCAAATTCAATGGTGTTCCACAAGAGGTTATCAGGTTACAACTTTTTCCCTTTTCTTTAGAGGGACAAGCCCGGCATTGGCTTGCTAAGGAACCACCACAAAGTATTCTCTCGTGGACGGATTTGGAAACAAAGTTTATCAATTACTTTTTTCCACCCTCTCGTACTACCGCTTTGCGGAATGAGATCATAAATTTTGAACAAAAGTACGATGAGTCGTTCAGTGAATCTTGGGATCGCTTTAAAGATCTTTTAAGAAAATGCCCACAACATGGTTTTACCAAAGTACATCAAATTAATACTTTTTACAATGGTTTAAGCATGAGTGACCAAGATTCACTGAACAGTGCCTCGGGGGGTAATCTATTGGCTAAGACTTCCAATGCTGCTTGGGATATCATTGAGAACAAATCTCGTGTGCAAACCAAGAGTGTTCGGACCAATGTCGCTAGTGCTAGCACTAATGACAGCGACAAGCGATTGGACAAAATCACTACGCTTCTTGAATCGCTTGTCACCCACACCGTCAGCAACAACAACAGCAACAACGCTAAAAACGCTCAAGTTAACGCTGTCAGCCAACCTTGTGAGATATGCGGTGGTCCTCACTCTTACACTACTTGTACTGCCACCCAAGACTACCCTGCTAAAAATGTGAATGCGGCATATGGCACCTATCCTCAACCTGCTTATCAAGCTAGACCTCAAGGTGACCGTAATTTGCTTAGCTACCGCTCCAACAATTATCTCTCACCACCCGGTTTTCCTCCTACCAACCCAAACCAACAACAAAACCTTAATCGCCCTCCTCAACAACAACAACAACCTCGACAACCATACATCCCTCCTCACAAGCAGCAACAACCACCTCAACGTAACAACCAAGTTTACCAACAACCTGCTTATCAACCACCCGCATACAATGCTCCTACCAACCAAACCACCACTGCCTTACACCAAGAGGTTGCAACCTACATGAGGACCAATGATGTGATCGTGGACAATCTCCAACAGGAAGTGCGAAAATTGAAAGCAGACTTGGTCAAGCAAGTAAACGATTTGAGAGCCGACATGAGAAACACGTTGGATAGCCAAACTAATGATCTGAGGAACATGATGGCTGGTTTCTTCCAAGGTAATCAACCCTCTTCTTCGGGTACTCTTCCGAGTAACACCGTTGCAAACCCAAGAGGGGAGATGAAAGCAATCACCACTCGAAGTGGCAAAGGTACCAAGGAACCCGAGCTTCCTATACCTCCACCGGTGGTTGTGACTAAGGAAAACGAGTCACCTGCTCCTATTCCTCATCCTTCTCCTTCCCCAATTTCTCCACCTCTTATTTCTACCCCTCCTCCACCCAAGGATGTGAGTGATCCTTCGATCCCAAAGCCTTCCTCTTCTTCCGATATACCTTATCCATCTAGGTTGAGGAAAGAGAAGCTCAAAAGCAAGGACGATATTCAGGTTTCGAACTTCCTTAAAATGTTCAAACAACTGAATTTCAATATCTCCTTCGCTGAGGCTCTCGCTCACATGCCTAAATATGCAAAAATGTTTAAAGATCTTCTGAGCGACAAGGAAAAGCTCTGCGATATTGCCAACACCCAACTTAATGAGAATTGCTCTGCAGTGCTCTTAAGGAAATTGCCAACCAAGCTTGGTGATCCGGGTCGTTTTCTTATCCCTTGCAATTTCCCGGGAGTAGAGAATTGCATGGCCCTAGCCGATCT
The DNA here is from genome assembly GCA_025667525.1 of Glebionis coronaria. NCBI lineage: Eukaryota > Viridiplantae > Streptophyta > Magnoliopsida > Asterales > Asteraceae > Glebionis > Glebionis coronaria. The sequence goes on along the minus strand of CM046874.1, from coordinate 133,990,726 downwards.
AGGTGCCAGTATTAATCTCATGCCTCTAAGTGTTTGGAAGCAATTATCTCTCCCAGAGCTAGTCCCCACCAAAATGACTTTGGAATTGGCTAACCGTACGGTTTCTTATCCAGTGGGGATAGCTGAAGACGTCATTGTAGGAGTCGACAAATTCACCTTTCCTGCTGATTTTGTTGTCGTCGACTACGAGATAGACCCCCGTGTGCCACTCATTGTTGGTCGTCCATTCTTGAGGACCGGTCGCACTCTCATCGATGTTGAAGCCGGTGAGCTTATCATGAGAGTGGGTGACGATAAAGTAGTCTTCAACATGGGAAAGTTGTCTAAACAACCTTATTCATACGAGAGTGTTAATTGTATTGACGTTCTTGATGAGGCTTGTGAAGAACACTTCAAAGATGCTTGTAAAAGTATTCCTACTTCTCTTCCCAATGTTGAGACCGTTTCCTCTATCGACTCATCACTATCTCTATTTGGAGAAAGTGATTTCCTTTGGAAAGATTTGGAAGCCACCATGGGAGATGTGAATTTAAACAATGACGATTCTACTACCGATTTGGGATGAAGATCTCTGCCTCATTGAAAACCTTCTCAAAGAAGACAATCCTTCGCCTCCATCTCCCACGGTCATTGCTATCGATACTCCGACTTCGCATACGCCTCCCGTCGACAATCCTCCGGATTTAGAACTTAAGGAGTTGCCGCCCCATCTCGAGTATGTGTTCCTCGACGAAAAGAAGAAGTCGCCAGTCATCATTGCGAAGGATTTGAAAGATGAAGAGAAGACTCGCCTCATAGCCGTGCTAAAAGCTCATAAGAAGGCTATTGCTTGGAAAATTTCGGATATTCGTGGAATTGATCCTCACTTCTGCACACACAAAATTCTCATGTTGGACGACTTTAAGCCCACAATTCAAAGCCAACGAAGGGTGAATCCAAAAATCCATGAATTCATCAAAACAGAGGTTCTCAAACTTCTTGACGCGGGTATGATTTACCCTATTTCGGATTCACCATGGGTTAGTCCAATCCATTGCGTGCCCAAGAAGGGCGGAATAACCGTTGTTCCCAATGAACACAACGAGTTGATTTCCACTCGTCTCGTTACTGGGTGGAGAGTTTGTATAGACTACCGCAAACTCAATGATGCCACGAGAAAGGATTATTTCCCTCTACCTTTTATGGACCAAATGCTTGAACGATTAGCGGGTAATGAATATTACTGCTTTCTTGATGGTTTCTCGGGTTATTTCCAAATACCCATCGATCCCCAAGATCAAGAGAAGACGACATTCACTTGTCCCTATGGCACATTTGCTTACAAAAGAATGCCTTTTGGCTTATGTAATGCGCCCGGGACTTTCCAAAGGTGCATGTTAGCTATCTTCCATGACATGGTTGAACAAACTATGGAAGTCTTCATGGATGATTTCTCGGTCTTCGGGGATTCTTTCTCTTCTTTCCTTGCCAATTTGGAACGTATGCTCAAGCGGTGCGAAGACACTCGCCTAGTTCTGAATTGGGAAAAATGCCATTTTATGGTAAAAGAAGGCATCGTGCTGGGACACAAGATTTCCAAAGCCGATCTTGAAGTAGACCGTGCTAAAGTCGATGTTATCGCCAAGTTGCCTCCACCTTCAACCGTGAAGGGTGTGAGAAGTTTTCTGGGTCTTGCGGGCTTCTACCGTCGATTCATCAAAGATTTTTCTCAAATCGCTCGCCCGATGACCCACCTCTTGGAAAAAGATACTCCTTTTATCTTCTCCAAAGAGTGTCTTGAAGCCTTCAACTCGCTTAAGGATAAGCTAACTAAGGCACCCGTCTTGGTTACCCCTAATTGGGAGCTTCCCTTTGAGTTGATGTGCGATGCTAGTGATTTTGCTATTGGAGCGGTTCTGGGACAAAGAGTGAACAAATACTTCCAACCAATCCATTACGCTAGCAAGACAATGACGGGGGCACAATTGCATTATACGACAACCGAAAAAGAGCTTTTAGCTGTTGTCTATGCTTTTGAAAAATTCCGCCCCTATCTTGTCCTTTCTACAACAATTGTGTATATCGATCATTCCGCGTTGAAGTACTTGTTGACAAAGCAAGATTCCAAACCAAGACTTCTTCGCTGGGTTTTGCTGCTCCAGGAATTTAAAATCGAAATTCACGATAAAAAAAGGAGCTGAAAACCTAGCCGCGGATCATCTTAGCCGACTTGAGGATCCTTACCAAGGGGATCATCCGAACAAAGAATTCAATGATTCTTTTCCCTTGGAAACCTTAATGTCTATAAATTCGAATTCTAATGAAACCCCGTGGTTTGCGGACTTTGCAAACTACTTGGCGGGTGGAATTCTCAAGGAAGGGTTGACGTCCCAACAAAAGAAAAAGTTCTTCACCGACATTAAGACTTACTTTTGGGACGACCCTTACCTATTCAAACAATGTGCCGACCTGATTATCTGCCGATGTGTTGATGGACCGGCAGCGTCAGAAATCCTTGATGCTTGCCACAAAGGACCCACCGGTGGTCACTTTGGTCCCAACTACACCGCCAAAAAAGTGTTTGATTCGGGATTTTATTGGCCCTCCATATATCGTGACGCTCACGATATGGTTAAACGATGTGATGTTTGCCAAAAACAAGGCACGATCACACATAAAGACGAGATGCCTCAGAATTTCATTCAAGAGTGTGAAATTTTTGATGTTTGGGGTATCGACTTTATGGGGCCATTCCCTTATTCTAAAGGAAACAAATACATCCTTGTAGCCGTTGACTACGTTTCAAAATGGGTTGAAGCCAAAGCTTTACCCACTAATGACGCAAGGGTGGTTTGTAACTTTTTGAAAGCTCTATTCGCCAGATTCGGTGTGCCTCGTGCCATTATTAGTGATCGTGGGACTCATTTCTGCAATGACCAATTTGCTAGAGTCATGGCTAAGTACGGTGTAAACCATCGTCTTTCCACAGCCTACCACCCACAAACTAATGGCCAGGCTGAAATATCCAACCGAGGACTGAAGAGAATTCTTGAAAGAACCGTGGGAGAGCATCGTGCCTCATGGGCTGATAAACTTGATGATGCTTTGTGGGCTTTCCGTACTGCTTACAAGACCCCGATCGGATGTACGCCTTATCGTCTTGTGTACGGGAAAGCGTGCCACCTCCCCATTGAGTTGGAGCACAAGGCCTACTGGGCCTTGAAGTGGGCTAATTTTGATATCAACAAAGCCGGTGACCTACGCAAGATCCAACTCAATGAGCTCAATGAACTCCGTAATGAGGCTTATGAAAATTCTTTAATCTATAAGGAAAGGACTAAGCTCATTCACGACTCTAAGATTAAGAACCGATAGTTCCTTGTTGGAGACAAAGTCTTACTTTTTAACTCTCGGTTGAAAATCTTCTCGGGAAAGCTCAAATCTCGTTGGTCCGGCCCATTCACCATTGCCCAAATTTTTCCATATGGTACTCTCGAGCTCGCTCAACCTAATGGACCTAATTTTAAGGTGAATGGCCAACGAGTGAAGTTGTACCTTGGTGAGGACACCTCTCAGGAGGTGATTCCATCCCTCACCACGTTCCCCATGAACTAATTTTGGGTCGAGTCAGGCTCGTGACTCGGTTATCAAAAACAAGCGCTCCTCGGGAGGCAACCCGAGTATCTATCCTTTTATGTTTTAACCTCCTAAGTGTAGGGGGACCTGTATAGGTGTTTATATTTATGTGGTGATGTGATTACAGGGATGACTGCACTCTTGGAATCTTTGAAGAACCGTGCTCCCGTGTTATCCGAATCCGGTTCTATCTCTCAACTATCGTGATTCAATTTTCTTCATACTCACATTTGAAATTGATCACTTTAGTCGTCTCTTCCTTAACTTGAGTTAACCAACGTAAACAATGTCATAAGTGTAGGGGAGACTTTTCCCACATGCTTAAACATTGAGGACAATGTTTATCTTAAGTGTAGGGGGGACTTCTATCGAAGTTTTAAGTGGACTTTTCCATGAAAATGCCTTCATTTAATCGGAAAATCCTATTTTTCAACATTTTTCAAATTTTTAATTAACTTTGGCCACTTAGTAGTAATTTTTAAATTTTTTATCGTTGCTTTCATATGTATATATCTCGCAATAAAGTCAAAAATATTAATAAAGTGGTATAGCTAGTTTAGAAGTCTTTGACATATTAGGCCCGTTGCGATTATTTTGACTCAACCCGAATAGACTTATCTAAGTTTATTCTAGCTAGTATCCTTAACCATGTAGACCTTAATTGGTTTATTAGGCTAAGTGTCCACGAGTCTCATTACTTGAGATTTTAAATTGTGGAGGACGAGAAATGATAGAGTCAATTATAAGTCGGTATTCTTGCGCAAGCTCACTTGGTGTAATTATTTGCCTATTCTCCCATCACTTGCTAATAAATTATCTGCAATAAGTAAGGTCGTACGATTTGAAAAGTTACTTAGCTTCTAGCCCAAGATCGTTTAAAAGTTGCTCGGTAATGATAAGATTTCATAGCCAAGGCATAACTTATGAAGCGGGGCGCGAAGATTGGCGAGTCCGAAAAGGCCCTAACAAGGCATGAGGGTTCCATTTTTATTGCTGAAGATCCAAAAGTGATGTGAAAAGCATTATTCCCAAAATCAATATGAAGGATCAAGACTCACGACGAAAAGCAATCAACTCCCATAAAGATCATGGAGAAGTCTATCCGAAAAGACCCTAACAAGGTATGAGGATAAATAGATCCAAGTCCGAAAAGGAGGCGGATCGTTGTATCTCAAAATCCCAAATAGAGATTGAAGAAATAATCATGAAGTCGTGGTCAACAAAGTTGGAGTACCCCTCAAAAGTCTCCAAGTGAAGAAACTCTATTATAATGAGAAGACCATTATCTCAAGAACGTCTCTCAAGATATGAAGTATGAAGTACATGCCAAATATCGGCCCGAGAAAGGTCTCAAATCGCGAACCGAGTTATGCCAAGATATGAACTTTTTGATATCCCGAGAAGCAGTTTTAAGAGATTTTGTCCTTTAGCTAACTATTGATCAAATCGTCCTACTTTGCTTTCAGCCTAAGCAAACTATCGAAATAAGTCCAAAAATGCATCTTCATGATCATTCTAAGACAAAAATAAAATATAAGAGATACACCTAGGAATAAGGGAGTTTAAGCACTTAATTAAGCCATGTGTGTAAGTGTTTGAATTGCTAACTTATAATAACAATGATCTCGTTTTTAAGCTTAGTTTGGGGAACGTGAAACTTGAGGGTGATAAATCTTCGCAGCACCGAAGCCCTAATGTAAGTCCTCGATCTCTTTACAAGTTATTTCCACGTAGCTACTTTCTATCCTTTTGCTTATATTAAAGTTTTAATTTATCTTAGTACTTTAAATTTTTGTTTAGTAGTATTTGAACAAGGCCAAGGTTGATTAATTATGAGAAAAGTGTAAAATGGCTTTATCGCTAAGCATTGCATGAGGGCATGGCAATGGTTAAGTGTAGGGGATTTGATAGGTGTGAAAACACCCATCCTTTTACCACTTAATTCTGACTAAAACAAGACCAAAACACGTATTTAATATCATTTGTTTGGAATTATGCGTGGCTTTTGTGTTTATTGTGTTTTCAGAGTCAACCGGGAGAATATTGAAGAAAACATGGGATTGCACGGGTTTTATCGAAGAAAAAGACTCAAGACGAAGTCTATTTTCCAAGAGATGCAAAAGATTTGAAGTCATTGTGCCTATTTGAAGATTTATCGAAGAATAGAGCCAAAGATGGAAGATTCATATATGTCGAAGAACTTGAGTCTATTAAACAAAAGATTATAAGACGAGTTGGAATTATTCACCGACACTTCTAAAAATCCAAAGTCGAAAACGGTTATTTAAAAGAAGCGTGAAGACTAAGGAAGAAAGAAGAAAAGAAGCCCGATACTGAAGCCCATTCACAAGCCCATACAAACGCCTATATAAAGGCCTTACCTCACAAATTTTCACACACTTAGTTTAGCTAGTCTTTAGTTTTTCATTTTTCTCTAGTTTCTAGAGAGAGAAAGTTCCATACTTTCTCTCACTAAACTTTTTCTTTGTTTTTCATCTTTTAATTCAAGCTTCTTTTAATCTTTGTATTGGGGATTTCATCAATCTTATTCAAGTTAAGTTTTTAAGTTCTTTAATCTTTTTCTACTTTTCTTAGTTTATCCAAAAATTTTAATCCGATTTTCATTTCATACGGTTTGTAGTATTTGGTGAATAAGCTCGTGTTAAAAGTTTGATCTTATTTAAACTCTCACACGAATAGGTTATAAGCTCTCCATGCTTATTAGCCTATTCTTTGTTTAAGCTTATTGATTTCGGATTTTCATATAAGTTTTGATCTCTCAAAAGTTGTCAAATTTAAGCTTTTAGAGTTATTTAATTTTCGGATTGCATAGCTTATTGTAAGTGCTTATTGAAGTTTTTAGCTTTCCATCAATTTCGGAACTGCATTCATTTCATCGCAATAAGAGGGTTTTGTTCATATTCCGACGGCTTCATTGCTTGGTATCGCAATAACCCTTAAGGGTTTCACTTTGCGATAGGGTGTAAGTTCCCCTATTCCGATCTGGGATTGCGATCGTGTATTGCGATCGCACATTCCGACGGGTTTAGGTCCCTTTTCTAGTCGAAACTCTGGCCAATTTTTATTCACAACATTCCGATCAGGAACTTTCCGATAGCTTCATTTCGATCGTCTTCATTCCGATAGATATCATTCCGATAGCTTGATTTTAGAGTATTCCGATGGTGATTGACAGAAACATTCCGATGAACCTTCACTTGAAACATTCTGATGGGTCATGTTAATTGCATTCCGATAGCCATAATTTTCATTATTCCGATAGAACAAGTTTTTAAGCATTAATTCAATTAAGTTTTTAAAGTAATTTTCTAATCTTTTCTTTACGTTTTCAAGCACTCATTTTTAACTTGTCAATTTAGTTTAATCTTCCAAAGTTTTAAATTACTCAACGTCATTTACATTTAATTGATATTAGTTTTAAAAATAGATAAACAAACCAACTCCTTTTTATTAACCAAGAACAAATCATTTCACTTAGAACCGAGATCAATTCGAGAGGACTGAGAGAGAATAGAACCCATACAAAAATCCTTGTATCAGAGGAGTAGGGATACATGGTGGTGGAGGAGGTGTAGATGATGGGGGTGGGATTGGTGGTCCTACGATGGTGACTCCACTACGAGTAGTAATAGCACTCACATTGGCTCGCGGATTAGTGACGATGTTTGAAGGTAGAGAACTCGAAGAAGAAGGTTGAGTGGCGGGCAAGAAACTAGCCAACAGATTCTTTAATTCAGTCGTTTGAGTGCTGAAGAAGGATTGAATATTATCACGAACCTCGGTTCTAATGTCATTACCTTGCTTCAGGATATCTCCTTTCAAATTGATTATTTGGCTCTGTAGATTCTTGATTTGCTCACCTTGAGTTCTCATGATGGTTTCAACATCAGGATTAATGGGTGGGTTTTGTTGGGTGGGTGGTTGATAAGGGTTAGAAGCTCTTGGTGGGATTTGGTTGCTTCTATAGTAGTTGTTGGCGGGGTTTTGGTTTTGAGGAGAAAAACCGGGTGAAAGGTAATTGTTGGATCGGTAGCTCAGCAGATTTCTATCCCCTTGTTGTCTAGCTTGGTAATTTTCCGGTGAATAATTACCATAAGCAGCATACACATTTTCCGGATTTCCTTGTGTCGAAGGACAATCGGTGTATGAGTGAGGACCGCCACATGTTTCATAAGGATTAGCAACCGCTTTAACTTGTTGTTGTTGTTGGTTTGAAGCGAGAAGCGTAATACTTTTGCTCATTTCAGTCATCATGCGGGTGAGTTCGGTCATCTCAGGTTTTGCTGAGGTAGAGGAAACATTGACTCTCGGGTTGTTCCTAGAAGAAGTAGAGGAATCCCAGTTTTTGTGGTGAGTAGTCATGTTCTCAATTAGCTCTCTACACTCCTCGGGTCTCTTTTTCATGAATGTGCCACCGGCGGCTGCATTTATCGTATCACGATCTCGAAAAGTCAATCCGTTATAGAAAGTATCTATTAAGGTCACAGGGAGCATGTTGTGGTCTGGACATCTATCGATCAAGACATTATATCGCTCCCAGGCATCAAAAAGAGATTCATCAGGGTCTTGCATGAAACCGTTGATCTGATTGCGAAGGCTTGTGACCATGGATGGTGGAAAGTAGCGCGACAAAAAGCGTTGAGTCCTGTCATCCCAAGTGTGAATAGAATTCTTCGGGAGACGATCAAACCATTTCTCGGCATGATGTAATAAAGTGTGTGGAAAGAGTTGTAGGCGAAGTTCATCCATTGTGGCACCGGCCAACTTCATGCTTTGGGTGATTGTAATGAACTTGTCGAGGTGTTTGTTGGCATCATCATCAGGCAATCCTCTAAATGGGTTTGTTTGCACTTGCTGAATCATGTGGTGCTTCAATGAAAACTCAGGAGCGTTGATTTGCATCGGCGCAATCGGTCATCCTCGTCCAAACATGGTTGGTTGACAAAACTCCTCCATGGTCCGAAGATCGGGCTGTGGAAGAGCATTGTTGTTATTATTAGGGTGCGGTGGATTATTGTTGTTTACACCTGACATAACTAAATCTTCTTGAGGCTCGGGCTCTTGATAGTTAGAAGATCTAGTACGCATGCACCTACAAAGACAAAAGAAAAAGAAACCAAACACAAAAACAATATATATACACAAGAAAGATAAAATCTTTTTGGATTTTTGAAATTTTTAAATTTTATGTATTTTTATCAATTTTTAATTTTTATGATTTTTTTTAATTTTTTATGCGAGAAAAATAACGCTCACAAGTGAACGGATCCCAAAAAGCAACGCGTCTCTCACAGAAAACCGTTAATCTTTACGAAAAGAGCCGGCAGCGGCGCCATTTGATACAAGGCTTTTGACACCCTGTAGGAAAATTAAAGTTCTTTGTCGTGTGTCTCTTCGAATTGAAAAACTTGTGTTTAATGTGTGACTCAGTTTTATTTCGGTGGAAACAAAGATGTGTCGTTGTAGTGTTTAAAATAAAAGGTGCGAAACTTTAAAGTAAAGGTGCTTTTAAAGTAAATCTAAGTCTAAATAAAATAATGGTGCAAGTATTTAAAAACGTGACTGAAATTAAAAGGCACTAAAGTAAATGACGTAAACTAAAATCTATCTAAGGCAAACTTAAAACGCAACTAAAACTTAAACCAAGGCAAGACTAAAATTAAGCTAAGGCAAATAATCTTAAAGTGCAATTAAATAAAGGCAGGAAAAATAAAGCTTGAAAATAAGAATAAAAAAAAAACTAATAAGAACCTGAATACAGCTCATTCGGAATAATCCTTCGTTTGGAATAATCACTCGTCCGGAATGTCACCTTCGGTTGGAATGATTCTTCTTCGCTCGGAATATAACCAAAATCCTTGATCCGGAACAAATTGATCTGAATATGTCACTTATCCAAAACAATCCTTTGTTCGGAACTTTACTGATTCGGAACTTCTCAAATTTGCCTTGATTCAGAACTTTTGGTCAATCCTTGATTCGGAAGATTCCGAATGAAGCCTCCTTGATTCGGAAGTTTTATACTTCCGAATGAAGCCTTCTGATTCGGAACTTGCCCTTGATCCGGAAGTTGGTTCGGAACTTTTGAAGTTCCGAATGAAGCTTGATGAGACTGTATTTATACATAGTCTCATCGTCCAAATCGGGCTTAAAACGCTTAAAATATCATCAAAATACCCAAAAATATGCCTGTATCTGTTCATTATGTATTTCAGGTACGGATATCGTGAATTCACCAAAAGATCAAAGGAATCAAGCAAAAACGAACACGGGAAACGAAGCCGCACAAAGAACCGGACCCGAATCATGATTTTCCAAAATTACCCTTGAAGAATTAAAGATTGGCAAGAATGGTCCCTCAACTTTTGAAGACTTGACATTTTACACCCTTGCAAAACTCATAATTGCATTTAGGTCCCTAAAATGTTGATTATATACAAGTTTGGCCCTTGAAGATAGCTTAAATCACATGATTGGTCCTTGTTAAAAGTTTGGAAATGCCATGTGCCATATTTGACAAGTACATGAAACTTGTTATAAAGGGAAAACCATATTTGGCTGATTAAAGAAGGAAATGAAAAGAAGAAAGAACATGGAGGGGTATTTGTGGCCAGGCAGCATTCTTAACCCACCACTCCCCTTTTGACACGTCACCCCCACCAGTCCACTTTCATGAAACGAACCAGTCCATAACCTTATACTACCCTGTCACAAAACCTTTTTGAACCCCTTTTTAATTAAACATGTTTTGTGGGGGAAACACAGATTTAAAAAATAAATACCCCAAATCTGGATTTAACTCTTACTATTTAACCACCACCTTCCCATAAACCCTAAAAAATCAAATCCTAATTACCCTTTAAATCAAAGGGGTTTTACCCCAATTTTTCCAGAAAGGTAATTCCTTTTAACCTCATTAAAACCCACCACTAAAAACACTCTCCCACTCACCATGGTCCCCAAACCCGACCACCCCTGCACCCGTCATTGTCCACATTTCCCCAAACCCGACCAAATCAACCATCCACACATTTTCCTTCCTCCCAAAGCCAAAAACAAACGGCTATGATCAAAATTACAACTGGCATTCACGTGAGCTACTTTTGACCAAGATTCTCAAGGGCAAGGCTGGAAATTCGCAAATTAGGGTTTTACAATTGTATTATTTTATTTATTATTCTAGAAGAATCAGCTAGCTAGTATTTAAAGAAGCCCAGACTTGTTGGTGCTCTTGTTCCAGACTTTGTAAAAATTTTTATATTAATGAATATTTAGAGTATTTGTAAAAACTTTTGCATATCTGAGTTCCACCTTTACTATTTTTTAGTTAAGAGTTGTTGATTCAAGTTAGTTTGTGAAAATTCCAAGTTCTTGGTTTTCAAGTCTACTTCAAATCCGTTTCAAGTTTTTCTTTTTTTTGGAAAAAGCTTTTTTTTAAGAAAATCAGTCAACAAAGTGAAGTGAAAGTGGATCTTTGTTGACTGATTTTAAGCTTATGTTGTTTGGTTGGTTTCAAAGGAATCTCAGTTTCAAAGATTTTTAAGAAAATTCTTGTTTTCAATTTTTTTTACCATCCCTTACTGTAGCAACAGCCACAAGCTTAAAGCTTGTGGTCTATTGCTGCTTGAATTTGTTCCTGGTTGGTTGTGTTTGTGCAGCTGTGAAAGAACAACAAGATCATCTTTGGTTCATCATCTATTCCATCTCATTTCATTTCATTATTTTGAAGACATGTTCAGCCTTGGGTCTTTTTAAGATTCCACCAAAGGGCTTTCTCTACATATTCTTTGGCAGCTTCTTAATCCACTTATTTGAAGGCATCAGCTATGTATTCTTGGCTTGAACCCAAATAACTGAATTTTGACTGTGTTTCTTGAATAGATGTGAAAATGCATGATTCTGGTTTAAATGTATATGTTCTTGTTTGATTAAGCTTACTTAGTGATAATATGCATGTTCAGATAGGATTTAGATAGTTTAGCTAAGATTTGAAAGATTTGGCTTGTTAATTCTTAGATTTCAGAAGATAAAGGGGTGTTTGGGATTAGGTTTAGGGGCAAGTTCTGGATAAGTATTTGGCCTTAAATCTGTCTTAACATACTTAAATAGGTGGTGTGTATGTTTATCAGTAGTTAAGTTTTTAGTATGATAGGTTATACTAGGTTTTGTATGTTCACTTGTAGGTAAAACTCATTAGAATTCAGTAAAGCTTCTTAACTGCCTTGTTCTAGCAATCTTTGTCTACCAAATTTTGGAATATGTTAAGGTAAGGCGTAATACAGGGTTGCTAATCAGTTTATATTGTTTTGGTTGGTTATGTGTGAAGTAGTGAAGGCTTAAAATTCGTCCTAGAACCAATTAGATCAGCAAAAGGACCTAAACCCCATATTCTGTTAAACAGTAACTGTATTGGTGCATGTATGTGTGATTTCTTGTGAGCAAGTACCTGTTTTTATAATTTTCTTGACTCCCCACAACCCAACTGGTTGTGGGGGTGCCAATCATTGTCCATAAAACCAAGAATTGAGCAAGTTACACATCAAAACGTGCCCAGATATTTTTTATTTTCATTGTCAGTGGGAAAAAGTTCCCACTGCTAGAACAAGTGTTTCCACTGCCTAGCTAAAAGACAAAAAGTGACCAAGTGTCACTATCACAATCTTAATTTTTTGTCTTTTGTGCCCTTAAATAGGTTTTAGACTTTGATTTTTTTCCATTATTTTTCTTTTTAAATTTCTGATTTTTCAGTTTAGTTTATATTGGTGTTACTGTTCATTTGCTATTTTTCACATTTAATTGTATTTTTAATTACTTTTTAACTTTCTGTTTTTGTCATTTAGTGTAAAAACTTTATATTTTTCAGATTTAAAATTTTTCTTAGACTTAGAAAATTAGTTTAAGATTTTTAGTTTAAAAATATTTCACTGTTCATCTTTTTAATTATTTTTTATAATTAATTTAAGTTAATTAGGGTTTAATTACTAAACTGTTTTGTCTTTTAGTGCAAATTTTTACATTTTTCAAACTTTTTCAATTTTCTACTGTTCATTAGAGTAATTTAGGATTTTTAAAATTGTTAAATTAATTTTGGCATTATTTTATTATTTTTTATGATTATTTTAATTTAAAAATAGTTTTTAGTGATTAAAAAATAGAAAAATAGTTTTGAAAATTTAGAAAAAATAGTTTTTAGTCTTTAAATAATATAAGTTAGTTATTAGTTCAATAAAGTAATATTTTGGACATTTTGTTAATTATATTTAATTTTAGGGCTTTAATTAGCATTTAAAATTGAATATTTAATTAATAAAAGGTTTTAAAATATATTTGTTGGATTTTTATTCTTATTTATATTATTTTAGACTTAGTTTAAACTTTTAATTAATTTTTAGGTTTAATTTTTAATTTCGTCGCGTTTTACGTAATTACGTCATCGTTTTACGTCAACGTCGTAGCGTAATCGTAGTCGTAGCTCGTCTTTACTTTTTCTCTTTCTAAACCAAAAACGTCACTAATCCAAACATTGTTATTTTATATATTGGCACATTAATACACACACCTCCTTCGAGAACGAACCCGCATTTATTTGATTCTTCGGTTTTCCTAAATCGTCGAGTTTAATACTTGCCGCACTTATACGTTCTTTTTCCTAAAAGACGTGTTTCTACACCTATCATTTTGGCGCCGCTGCCGGGGAGGTGTTTAGTGTGCCATTACTATTAGTATCGTGTTTGTGTGAGTAGTGCGTTTTTGCTTTTCATTTTTGGAAAGCGTACATAAACGTATATACTCATTTTTGTTATTTTTCCTTATTATATTATAGTATCCAAATAAATCGTGTTTAATTTTCCTAAATTAAACACACAACAATCTTTTACTATATTGTAGATATATTGGTTTTCGTTTTTATTATGAATATATTATTACTATATTGTATCTACGTAAGAACAATAAATATACAAGTACTCCAAAAGCGTGAAAACGCAACCTTGATTCGAGATTTCATCACTCGATCATTGTATTCGAATCCAAAGCAAAAGTTTAAAGGCAAAATAGATAAATACTTTCGTGAGGCTTAATTTCAATTAACACAAACTATAAGGTGGGTATAAGGCGGTTGTATTTCACGACCTAAAGGAAAAAGGCTCTTAAGTGCTTCGCGCCACCTCGTTTCCTCCGCTTGCTTGTGCGTGTTTTGAGAAAGAGGGCCAATCGAGGGTTTTCCGCCCAAGTATTATCTACGTATATTATATTTGCTTGTGTTTTCAAGATTAAACCCTCTTGAACGTTTTGGTGTTCCACCAACGTTCTAAAGTCATCGAGAACGTTCACTCCACGTGATCGTTTTCATTCTTTGAGGCTCCTTTAATCGAGAAAATCGATTCGAGGAAAGATTTGTAGATTTTTGTCTACGTAATACAACAAAAATCCAAAAAAACTAAAAAACCAATCAAAAACCAAAAAAATTGAAAAATCAAAAAACCGCAAAAAGAATCTTCTTTGCTACCACCCATTCTACGCTTAGTGCATGCGCACTCGATCGAAGGATTATTCCAATTCTAGTGAAGCTTCGAATCGACGCAATCGTAATCGAAGGAATCGACGACGTAGACGAGAATTAGAAACCGACGTTCCTAATATCGTTGTTGAAGAGACCTTAGACGAGATGGCCGACAATCGTTCTATGATGGAATTGCTCCAAGCGCCCACCGAGGGTTATGGAGACGCGATCGTAATTCCCGCTATCGAAGCGGAGAATTTTGAGATCAAGAGCGGAATGCTTTCGTTGGTCCAAGCTACGAAGTTTCGAGGTCGTGAAACCGATAATCCTCACGACCATATTCGGAATTTTGATCGTCTTTTGGCCACGAGCAAGTTTAAGAACGTCGACGCCGATGTCGTCAAGCTTATGCTTTTTCCTTACTCGCTCGATGGTGCCGCCAAGGATTGGTACGAGAAAGAGCCACCTAATTCCATATTTACGTGGAAGGATCTCGTCTCCAAGTTCGTTAATTATTTCTTCCCACCGTCTAAGACGACGTTTTTCAAGAATGAAATTACGAAATTTGAGCAAAAACCAAATGAATCTTTTAGAGACGCGTGGGATCGTTTTAAGGAATTGCTTAGGCAATGTCCTCACCATGGTTTTTCCGAGTTGCACCAAATCGATACGTTTTACAACGGTCTTAATTTTCACGAACAAGACTCGTTGAATTCCGCCGCCGGTGGCAACTTTTTATGTAAGACTCCGAAAGACGCATTGATAATTATCGAAAACCGATCCAAGGTTTACCAACTCCGCAATGCACCGAGTGTTGCCAATGTCGCCAATGTTAGTAGTTCTAATCGCGACATTGAGAGAGTTGATGCAAAAGTCGACAAGTTGACGAATGTGTTTACGTCTTTTCTCGTTGAGATGCAAAAGAAAGACGTTCCCGCTACGGTGAAAGCGGTTGAGGTTTCGTGTACGTTTTGTGGAGGACCTCATAATTATTACGAGTGTGCGGCTACGGATGGCCAAACGTCGAATGTGAGTGCGTTAAACAACAATTTTTCTAATCAAAATCAAAATAACGCCGGTCATTCACAACAAGGAAATTATAACCAAGGCAACAATTTTCAAAACCGAAACAATTTTCAAGGAAATAATCAACAAGGAAATTTTTTGAATCAAAATCAAGGAGGTTATAATCAAGGTCGTAATATAACTTGGCAAAATCGAGACAATAACCAAAACTCGAGTTTTTCAAACAACAACAATCAAGGCAACAATTTTTCAAGTGGTAATCAAGGAAATTTTCAAAGAAGTAATCAAAACCAAGGGAACTTTAATTCAAATCAAAATAGTTCGTCAAACGATTTTCAAAATTACATGAAAACGAATGAGGCTAATATGAGACGATTAGAGGGAGAAATTGGTACTTTGAAAAACGACTTTACAAATACATTGAAATTGCAAAACACGAAGATTGAGCAAGGGCAAATTGATATTAAAAAGATGTTTTCGGCCATTATGAACAAAGCCTCGGGTTCGTCATCGAGTTCATTACCTAGTGACACCGTTGCTAATCCGAAGGAGCAATGTAAAGCCGACTCGTCTCGTGAGAAAGGTCGTGTGATTACCCCTAACCTTGAAGGATTCCGTGTTGTTTATCCCTCTCAGCCCTCGACTTCTAAGACGTCTTCTTGTTCTAAAGTCGATGGGGTGAACGTGGCGACCAAGGAAAAGAGTGCACACCCTCGTGTACCTCAAATTCCATCCACGGTTCAAAAAGAGAGCTTTGTCGACCTTACCAAAGTAACCCTTGAAGAAACTTGTGCTTCAATCCTTCTTAAAAAACCCAAAAGGCGTATGCCGAGAAAGGAAAAGGATCCGGGCCAATTTCTACTACCTTGTGATTTTTCTGAGATTGAGGGATGTTTAGCCCTTGCCGATTTAGGTGCTAGCATCAATCTTATGCCTCATTCTCTTTGGAAATTGATGAGATTGCCTTCACTTACCCCCACAAACATGACAATCGAGCTTGCAAATTGTACTCCACTTATACCAATTGGAATAGCCGAGGATGTCTATTTTAGGATTGGAAAGTTTGTTTTTCCCGCGGATTTCGTTATATCCGATTACGAGTGTGACCCTAAATGTCCCATTATTTTAGGCCGACCATTCTTATCGACGGCTCGAACCGTAATCGACGTTCACGAGGGGAGACTTACTATGAGATATGGGGATGAGAAAATAGACTTTTTCGCTAGAAAATCCCAAGGGTTTAATGAGAATGAAAAAACCGAGGTTTCAAAACCTAATGATTCAAATTCTAATGATTTCAAAATGTTTACTTTAGCGGAAAGAATGAAGCTTGATGCATGTTTTGAAAGAATTAAGAAAAACGGTTTTAAAGATGATGATTTTAATGATAAAGAATACGTGTACCTAATTCAAAAGGGTATGTGTAAATTTATGGATGAAAACTCACTTTGGGATGTTTTTAGCGAAACAAGTGAAACACCAATTCCGAAGGGCGACGTTAGTGCCATCACGACAAAGACTAATATGGGCTCGTCTTCACCACCTTCGAAGTACCATGACTTTGAGGCCCATACTTCTAAACCCATTGAAGTGCCTCCCACTCCTAGCCCCAAATCCATTAAGGCTAAGGAAGTGGCCCAACCCAATGCAATCTCACCCATCATAGAAATGTCACCTAAGCATAGTCATTCGACTTGTAAGTCCATGGTTGTGACTCTCGAGAAATCCACTCGAGAACTTGCTCACATCGACACTTTCTTTGATGACGATGGTGATTTTGCCGAGATCAAGCATATACTTGCTAATCCGCCATCCATCTTCGAGGATTTACCCTTTGATAAATCTTCAAATGAAGAGGACGATCTCATGTCAGAAATTTCTTATGATGATGAGAATGACGACAGTTTCACAACGTACTCGAATTCCGTATACGAACCTATTTTTCATCATAATCCCATTTTTGATGATGAATTCGAGAACGTTGATGACCATATCATCGATCCTCCTTCGTTTCACAATTGTGATGATGAAGAATTCTTTAAGGAGGTCGATGATTTTCTTGCTATAGACACAAGTCCCATTCTCGAGGAGTTACCTTATAAACACTCCTCATTTGAGAATGACGTTTACCACATTCGTGAGGATCTAACTTATCAACGATCCCCACAAAAGAATGATGGTTTCGTGCTTGATCGTGATCTCTTCGAGAGAGTTTCTAAAATCATCAAAGAGGGGAATGACAAACCATGGTTTGACAAGCCTATCTATGACGAAGAAATCGATGAGATCGACGTTCATGAAGATGACGAGTATGTAGACCCCGAGGGGGCGGTGTTCTTTATTGATCGACGTTTTAAGAACTTATATAATCCACCACCCCCTAATCGCGACTTAAATGTAAGGATTTTTAGCGCGACTAATTTTGAATTTGACACGCCAAATATTTTCGACATTATTCAATCGGGTTTTCATAAAGAGTTTAAAAACGATGAAAAAGGAAAGGATTTTAAAAATGTTTTAAAAGATTTTTCTACATGTTTAACTCTGTCATCACATCGTTTTATGAGTGCTACCACCTCGTCTACTCCTTTTGACGATGGTTGGTGTGGTCTTAGTATGGGGGAAGCCCCAAATGTTCCCTCACACTTTACCACCGAGGACGAGATTTACGATCCCGGAATTGCTTGTAAAGGGAAATCTCGGTCTTCCACCGATGCAATAAATGGAAATCTTATCTATTTGCTTGGTGTGAGTCTACCTCGAGTAGCTCATTTTAGTGACTTACCCATTGCCCCACCTTTCTACTTCTTATCTCTTTTCTTCTACCCCATTGGGGTTTGTGTTGGAGTAGCGTTGTTTCGTCTTTCATCCAAAAACGAAGACGCTATCTTTGACCCCGGTATACGTTTATCGGGTTTTTAAAGTACTCCATGTACTTTTGGGCCTTGTTTATCATGTAAGTCCCACTAAAAATGACCATACCAAGATTATCCCTAAATGATCACATTTATGGGGATTCGAGTCGAGCTTTTGACTCGGTTATCAAAAACAAGGTGCCTCGTGGGGGATTCTCATGCTTATCCTTGTAAATATTATTGCTTTCTTAGTTTAATGTAGCGAGGGGACTTGTGCTCTTCCAACCTTTGTTCCGTGGTTGTTTGTGATTGTGATTTATTAGGTTCATCGTCATCATTGAAGCCTCTCGTGTTCGTTTTACGGATCACTCGAGCTTCGATCGTTGCCTTTGGAGATTCCGATATCTGATGATATCCTTTTATGTTCTAACGTTTATCTTATTAGCATAATTCATAAACGGCTTTTAGGTTATTCGTTTTACCCTTTCCATGCTCGAAATTAATCACTCGACTTCGTCTCTAGTATAGGGGTGTTTACACCCCTAGACTCGAAACATTGAGGACAATGTTTAGTTTTAGTATGGGGGGGTGAGTAGATACTTCACCTTGCTTACGTCAACACGCAATCCAATATTCATCTTTTTGCTATCGTTTTGTTGCAAAATAAGGCTAAAAATGGCCAAATTTTAAAATTTTTCTTGTTTTTCATAAGTGTTTAAGACACGAATGTAGGTTTTCCGATGGTGAGAATAAGAGTAATTTTTGACTCGACCGTGCGTGTTGAGCACTTAGCTTCGATTCCTTAACTTTTTAGGCTAAGTCTCTTAAATGAGGACGAGAAATGATATAGTTATTTATAAGTCTCGTAATCGTCACGATCTTATGTGTAGTAATTATTAGCTTATTCTCCCCACGCTTTTGCATAATAAATTGTTAATAAATATTGATTTAGCGGTTTAGTCACTATTGTTGGTTTCTAATTTGTTTTGGTAGCTTCCATGTAATTAAATTGGGAAAACATTAAGGTATCGCCAGCGTCACGGTTTTGAAGTATTGGCACCCGAATAATTGAAAGCTTCACCTAATAATAAGATTTCAAATGCTCACCTAAATTAAGCAAAAATTTGAAGCTCACAAGGCCGAAAAATCTATGCCCAAATTGAAAGTGAATCAAGCCTTAATCTTCGAAGCTTTAAAGATCCAAAATTCGCTTTAGCGTGAGGATATACGTCTTTGGCTAATAAAACCACCGATGAGGCGGATAATAAAAGGCAAGGCAAGACCGAAGTCATAATAAAAGCTTCATGGCGAAGTTGAATAAAAGATGGAGGTAAACCAAAGATAATAAGGCCCTTCCGTTAGGGGGCGTATAAAAGTCTTGGTAATAAGTCTCATGTTCAAAACCGTTATAAAACCGTGTTTATCGATCCTTCTTGTTGACTTAATTTTTTGACATCGTTGTCTATTGGGGCTAATTATTAATTTAATGATTTTGGTTACACCGTTAAGTTTCTATTTTTAGACTTAATCTCTATTCACGCATAAGTCAATGATGTATCCTCGTGATCATTAAGACAAAAATAAAATATAAGAGATACCAAGTAGGAATAAGGGAGTTTAGGTTCGTAATTAACACTCATGAGAAGTGTTCGTGTTGCTAACTTATTATAAAAATGATCTCGTTACACGCTTAGCATGGAATTGGGTGAAAATCGAGGACGATGAAATTATTTCTAACGAAGCATTCACGTGTTCTTGTTCTATGATCCCAAAAGTCACTTTCTCGTGATGAAAACAATACATTATGTCTAAAACACGTGTAGTAGTTTATTTAAGTTTATGTCTCTAATAAATGTCATCATAAAATGAATTTTGGAAGTGCTATGATACTTAATTCTAGCATTGCGTGGGGACACGGCAATGGTTTAGTATGGGGGAGTGATGAGACTGTATTTATACATAGTCTCATCGTCAAAATCGGGCTTAAAACGCTTAAAATATCATCAAAATACCCAAAAATATGCCTGTATCTGTTATTGTGTATTTCAGGTACGGATATCGTGAATTCACCAAAAGATCAAAGGAATCAAGCAAAAACGAACACGGGAAACGAAGCCGCACAAAGAACCGGACCCGAATCATGATTTTCCAAAATTACCCTTGAAGAATTGAAGATTGGCAAGAATGGTCCCTCAACTTTTGAAGACTTGACATTTTACACCCTTGCAAAACTCATAATTGCATTTGGGTCCCTAAAATGTTGATTATATACAAGTTTGGCCCTTGAAGATAGCTTAAATCACATGATTGGTCCTTGTTAAAAGTTTGGAAATACCATGTGCCATATTTGACAAGTACATGAAACTTGTTATAAAGGGAAAACCATATTTGGCTGATTAAAGAAGAAAATGAAAAGAAGAAAGAACATGGATGGGTATTTGTGGCCAGACAGCATTCTTAACCCACCACTCCCCTTTTGACACGTCACCCCCACCAGTTCACTTTCATGAAACGAACCAGTCCATAACCTTATACTACCCTGTCACAAAACCTTTTTGAACCCCTTTTTAATTAAACATGTTTTGTGGGGGAAACACAGATTTAAAAAATAAATACCCTAAATCTGGATTTAACTCTTACTATTTAACCACCACCTTCCCATAAACCCTAAAAAATCAAATCCTAATTACCCTTTAAATCAAAGGGGTTTTACCCCAATTTTTCCAGAAAGGTAATTCCTTTTAACCTCATTAAAACCCACCACTAAAAACACTCTCCCACTCACCATGGTCCCCAAACCCGACCACCCCTGCACCCGTCATTGTCCACATTTCCCCAAACCCGACCAAATCAACCATCCACACATTTTCCTTCCTCCCAAAGCCAAAAACAAACGGCTATGATCAAAATTACAAATGGCATTCACGTGAGCTACTTTTGACCAAGATTCTCAAGGGCAAGGCTGGAAATTCGCAAATTAGGGTTTTACAATTGTATTATTTTATTTATTATTCTAGAAGAATCGGCTAGCTAGTATTTAAAGAAGCCCAGACTTGTTGGTGCTCTTGTTCCAGACTTTGTAAAAATTTTTATATTAATGAATATTTAGAGTATTTGTAAAAACTTTTGCATATCTGAGTTCCACCTTTACTGTTTTTTAGTTAAGAGTTGTTGATTCAAGTTAGTTTGTGAAAATTCCAAGTTCTTGGTTTTCAAGTCTACTTCAAATCCGTTTCAAGTTTTTCTTTTTTTTGGAAAAAGCTTTTTTATTAAGAAAATCAGTCAACAAAGTGAAGTGAAAGTGGATCTTTGTTGACTGATTTTAAGCTTATGTTGTTTGGTTGGTTTCAAAGGAATCTCAGTTTCAAAGATTTTTAAGAAAATTCTTGTTTTCAATTTTTTTTACCATCCCTTACTGTAGCAACAACCACAAGCTTAAAGCTTGTGGTCTATTGCTGCTTGAATTTGTTCCTGGTTGGTTGTGTTTGTGCAGGTGTGAAAGAACAACAAGATCATCTTTGGTTCATCATCTATTCCATCTCATTTCATTTCATTATTTTGAAGACATGTTCAGCCTTGGGTCTTTTTAAGATTCCAGCAAAGGGCTTTCTCTACATATTCTTTGGCAGCTTCTTAATCCACTTATTTGAAGGCATCAGCTATGTATTCTTGGCTTGAACCCAAATAACTGAATTTTGACTGTGTTTCTTGAATAGATGTGAAAGTGCATGATTCTGGTTTAAATGTATATGTTCTTATTTGATTAAGCTTACTTAGTGATAATATGCATGTTTAGATAGGATTTAAATAGTTTAGCTAAGATTTGAAAGATTTGGCTTGTTAATTCTTAGATTTCAGAAGATAAAGGGGTGTTTGGGATTAGGTTTAGGGGCAAGTTCTGGATAAGTATTTGGCCTTAAATCTGTCTTAACATACTTAAATAGGTGGTGTGTAGGTTTATCAGTAGTTAAGTTTTTAGTATGATAGGTTATACTAGGTTTTGTATGTTCACTTGTAGGTAAAACTCATTAGAATTCAGTAAAGCTTCTTAACTGCCTTGTTCTAGCAATCTTTGTCTACCAAATTTTGGAATATGTTAAGGTAAGGTTTAATACAGGGTTGCTAATCAGTTTATATTGTTTTGGTTGGTTATGTGTGAAGTAATGAAGGCTTAAAATTCGTCCTAGAACCAATTAGATCAGCAAAAGGACCTAAACCCCATATTCTGTTAAACAGTAACTGTATTGGTGCATGTATGTGTGATTTCTTGTGAGCAAGTACCTGTTTTTATAATTTTCTTGACTCCCCACAACCCAACTGGTTGTGGGGGTGCCAATCATTGTCCATAAAACCAAGAATTGAGCAAGTTACACATCAAAACGTGCCCAGATATTTTTTATTTTCATTGTCAGTGGGAAAAAGTTCCCACTGCTAGAACAAGTGTTTCCACTGCCTAGCTAAAAGACAGAAAGTGACCAAGTGTCACTATCACAATCTTAATTTTTTGTCTTTTGTGCCCTTAAATAGGTTTTAGACTTTGATTTTTTTCCATTATTTTTCTTTTTTAATTTCTGATTTTTCAGTTTAGTTTATTTTGGTGTTACTGTTCATTTGCTATTTTTCACATTTAATTGCATTTTTAATTGCTTTTTAACTTTCTGTTTTTGTCATTTAGTGTAAAAACTTTATATTTTTCAGATTTAAAATTTTTCTTAGACTTAGAAAATTAGTTTAAGATTTTTAGTTTAAAAATATTTCACTGTTCATCTTTTTAATTATTTTTTATAATTAATTTAAGTTAATTAGGGTTTAATTACTAAACTGTTTTGTCTTTTAGTGCAAATTTTTACATTTTTCAAACTTTTTCAATTTTCTACTGTTCATTAGAGTAATTTAGGATTTTTAAAATTGTTAAATTAATTTTGGCATTATTTTATTATTTTTTATGATTATTTTAATTTAAAAATAGTTTTTAGTGATTAAAAAATAGAAAAATAGTTTTGAAAATTTAGAAAAAATAGTTTTTAGTCTTTAAATAATATAAGTTAGTTATTAGTTCAATAAATTAATATTTTGGACATTTTGTTAATTGTATTTAATTTTAGGGCTTTAATTAGCATTTAAAATTGAATATTTAATTAATAAAAGGTTTTAAAATATATTTGTTGGATTTTTATTCTTATTTATATTATTTTAGACTTAGTTTAAACTTTTAATTAATTTTTAGGTTTAATTTTTAATTTCGTCGCGTTTTACGTAATTACGTCATCGTTTTACGTCAACGTCGTAGCGTAATCGTAGTCGTAGCTCGTCTTTACTTTTTCTCTTTCTAAACCAAAAATGTCACTAATCCAAACATTGTTATTTTATATATTGGCACATTAATACACACACCTCCTTCGAGAACGAACCCGCATTTATTCGATTCTTCGGTTTTCCTAAATCGTCGAGTTTAATACTTGCCGCACTTATACGTTCTTTTTCCTAAAAGACGTGTTTCTACACCTATCAAAGCTCTTGGTTCGGAACTTTTGAGTTCCGAATGAATCTTCTTGATCCGGAACTTTTTGAGTTCCGAATGAAGTATATTGATCCGGAACTTTTAAGTTCCGAATGAACAATTGCTGATCCGAAACTTTCTCTTCGTTCGGAAGTTTGAGACTTCCGAATGAGCAGTCTTGAGTCGGAAGTTGTCCTTCGTTCGGAACTTTGGAAGTTCCGAATGAAGCCCTTGGTTCGGAACTTTGGAAGTTCCGAATGAACAGACTCCCTCTCTTGATTCGGAAGATTTCCTGGAAAGATCAGAAACACAACAAACTCCCCGAAGAACAAGGGATCACAGAAACAAGGAAGATAACACAGATTTAACCAAAATCAACACAAACGATTTAATAAAACTATCAACGAATCAACAGTAAACATAAACTAACAATTAAAATCAATAAAACAAACAAATTTAACCACAATAATCAAGAATCACTTGGATCAAAATAAAAGCATGAACATGAACACAAACATAAACATAAAAATCAAAGATTAAGAAAGGTAGATAAAAAATTGACAAGATTGACAATAATTAAATGAAAACTTACTTGAAATTAAATGAATTTAAGGTGCAAGACAAGGTAATTAAATTGACAAGAAATTAAATGACAAGGTATTTAAATGTGGAAGACTAATTGTCACACTTAGCCAACAAGAGAAAAAGATTAACACTAATGACTATTTATAGGAGAGGATTAAGGAAGCTTCCTCCCCTCCTTCATTTCTTTATAATTGCGTCATTAGGCCCTTAAGCATATAATCTTCATTAATTGCACCATTAGTCCTTTTTCCTTCTAATCTTCTTTAAACTTGGACTCTAATGACTTGTGGCTTGGGATTTCTTTTGAACTCGTCTTTAAATTCTTCAATAAAATAGACTTGAATTCTTCGGCTTTTGATAAACTTCCGTATTTTGACTTTTTCTTCGATAAATCTTCAGAATCGGTCTTGGACTTCCGTTGTTTTTGCACTCTTGACTTCTTGACTTTGTCTTTCATCTTTTTCTTCAATAAAAGTCCGTAAATGCTCGTGAATTCCCGTGTTTTCTCCACTTTTCACCTTTTCGTCCTAAATCACAACAAAAACACAAACCACGCATAATTCCGACATAAAAGACATAAAATACACGTTTTGGTCCGGTTATTATTGTAATTAAGTGGTAGAAAAGATGGGTGTTTACACACCTATCAGTAAAACTGGTTTTATAGTTTGAAAAGCCTTATGTTTATCTTATAAAAACTGTTTAACATATTCTACCATTAGCCAATATAGGTCATGAAAATCCACCGTGCATGAATACCTGGAGGGGTGACCTCATCATGCAAATTAGAGGGGCTGCCTCTAATTTAATATACTGGTTTGGGTAGGAGGGATCAGCTCCTTGTGAAGGATGCAAGGCACACACCACATTCACACTGAGTAATCTGCTGAAAACATGTAACTAGGATGCACCCATACGCCCCACATGATAAATATAATAATATGGCCAAAAGCTGAAGGGACGCCACGAGCAATCACTCCGCCGTGGGGAAGTCATAACACCAGTGCCTCTAGTGTTATGATTATGGTACCTCCATAACTAGGTGAAACTGGTCATGCATGTATATGGCTATAGGTATTCTAAATTAAACATAAGCAAATCAAACATATAAACTTATACTACAGGAAAACAGTTGGCTGCATACGGGGAATCCTAATAAGGAAAGAATGTACATAGTGAAAGGACGGGAATCCGTACCTTATGTCCAGTTAACGAAGAAGACGAACGGAAGAGAGTCCTACTTCGGTATCACTAATGCTACATAAATACATACGTGTATAAGTATCTGACTACTAAATACGTAACTGGTTTTATGTCATGTCTTAGCTTATTTTATACGTTCATGTCATGTTTTACTGTTTAAAGCTTTATACTGTATCTATCTTATATTCTGTCTATTCTGATTAAGTATTACTAGTATTTCATGTATTATTATACTTACTGTAATAATAAGTAACTTTCTAGAAATAGCAGGTTTCCTAAAATAGAAAATTTCCAAAAATAGAAAGTTACCAAAAATAGAAAGTTTCCAAAAATAGAAAGTTTCCAAAAATAGAAAGTTTCCAAAAATAGCAAGTTTCCAAAAATAGAATTACTGCTTAAAATATATAAGTTTCTAAAAATAGAAAGTTTCCATAAATAGATTAGCTGCCTTAATTAAATAAGTTTCTAAAAATAGAAAGTTTCCATAAATAGATATAAGCTGGTTAAATAAGCTAATTATATAAGCTTAAATGTTTTCTGATTATTATTCTAAGTCATATTGATATAAGGTATAGTTTATTAATTATTACATGTAATTTAAATAAACTATATGTTAAAAGTATTTAATTAAATATATCATGTTTTTAATTAAATAAAGTTAAGTACTTAGGTAAAAACATGTATTATTAATTATTAATAATATAACCTAACTCATGTTAATTAATTAATTATAGTCATGGTTTTTAATAATTAATTAATTATAAAGTCTAGAAAATATAAATACTTAGGTTAAAATTCATGATCTAATAATTAAATTATAACCTAAGTCATGTTTATTAAATTAATTATGTCATGCTTTATTAATTTAATTTTTAACATATAATTTTTAAAATCATAAACCTTAACATAAACAATGAACCGGACCGTGACTAGAAACCATGAACCGGACCCGTAATCAACACCATACCCCGAACCAAAGTCGGGGTACCCCTTGTTTGCTGCTGCCGTGGGACCTACACCACCATACCGAGACCATGAGGTCTCGGTGGTGGTTCATAAGCCAAGCCGAGACCCCCCTTGGTCTCGGTTAGGCGTCGGCCAACATCAAACACCCCTAAATCCCTTGTTTTGATTTACCCCATAACCATTTACATGTTTAATAAATGTTTTTAATTAGTTTTTAAAAACACATCATGATTTTGTGTGACTTATTAAATCAAAACATAAAAGAAAAGAATTAAAAAGGTTATACTGAATGCGTGGATCAAACGAGGATGAACACACATGAATGCTTGCACAAAATTCAAGATCAAAAATCAACCGAACACCCCCTTTTGATGATATATAGCCGGCGGCCAAGAGGAGCAAGAAGAACAAGATTAGGGTTTTTGTTATTTTTCCTGTAATGTGAAAAATGACTAAAAGATTTTACCTTAACCCCTTGTTAGTAGAAATTAGATGGGCTTGGCCCATCCTCTTGGTGTAGCCGCGGGTAGGGGGCCCCACTTGGGGTAACCCATACCTTTTCCGAGTCTAATTATTTTAGTGTTCATTCGTGTTTTATCGTGTTCGTTTTTTATGTGTTCTAGTTAATTATTAACCGTGACTTAATATATTTATTCGTGTTCGTAATAAATATATATACGTAATTAATATTAGCTCGTGATTAATTTACGTTCATGATTTCATGATCGCATGTTCGTGATTAATTATTGTTTGAATAATTATTGTGTGTTCATACGTAATAAATACTTATCGTGTTCTAACACGTGTGTAATACTTAAAATTCTTATACGTGAACGTAATCATACTATAAAGGAAAGTTTTAATCTAGTACGTACGATCTTAAGGGTACTATTCATGGTAAAAGCATGCGGGTTTTACAGTTCTGATGACCATTAGAGCGATCTCTTGTATTTACTAGATTTACGTTAGAATGCATGACTAGTTGTTATCTTAAATTCTTATTTTGTTACAGGAATAGGCTGAAATATTTGGCTTACACGGCTAAGGCCTTAGTTTTAGGCTCGATCATATGAGTATGTCTTAGATTCAATAGTGGAAACATATATGACAACTTATACAGTATACTCCTCAACTTGAGTTCCTACTTGTAATTGATAGAAGTACAACCATGTCTAACATGCACATAGCATGTCTTGTAAGTTAGTACTTTTAATGAATTACAATATATTATAATAACTTGATTGGGTTTTCTCATTAGTTGATTGCCACTATACATAGTTACATGGTGAACGCCCCTTTTGTCACTCTAGACCACTAGGATTAATGCAATATCATAAACATGTAATCATAAATGCAAGATATTTCTTTTTCATGCTTTCTAGGTAGAATATCATTTTAATTAGATAATTAAGAAATTCAAACCATTCCATGGTCGACCTTGAATTTACCAGTAATATATTACACATGATCGGGTAGTCTACTCGTTAATGCGTCTATATGTAGATCGAGTTTTACAAATGTAAAACTTGTTAGGATAATTTCTCTACAAGAAAATACGAACCAGTGAGCATCAAGGACTTTGTGCAATGAAATTTATCTTTCTACAGCCTAAGGATATTATGGATCTCGTGTTACTAGACATACCAGAATGGCCAATTGTGATGTCTTCGGTTGAAGCTCGCGGAAACACTCTGGGGGCGTCACTTTCCCCGAAAATCCCTTCCAAGTGTAATCCCGCCATCACAACGTCCATCAGGGTGTCCTTATCCTTTTTAAGTTCATCAAGCAATGTAAATTACACATCCTTTAAGGATATGAGGGCATCATTGAGCTTTTCTCTGTTGTGGGTTCGTAAGCTTAAATCTGAGATATAGCACTGCCCCTCTGACCCATGGGTCACTCCTTCAAGAAGCCCTTGCCTCATCCCTTTAACAATACTTGTCGACACACAATCCCCGAAGGCTTCCTTCAACTCATAAGGTTCGGCACACTTTATTACGACGTAGAATGTGTCATGACCAATCATACAACACATGTTAGCTATGGCCGTTAGCATGTGTATGTAGAGCTCTTCGTCAAAGTTTGTACTCATAGAGTCCAACTACGCATCAACTTATACGGTATACTCAGTAAGCTTGGCTAGCTATGCATCCTTTAAGGACTCAAAGGTTCTCTCCATCTTTTTTATAGTCTCACGAGCAGAGAAAATTGGCCGACTAGGTCTTTATTTATTGATTCCATCTTAAGGACTTTATATTCAATCCATATAATTCCCTAGCTAGTTTTTTGTTTTTATCATTAAGGGCTTGGGAGTGCCCGCTTAAAAGACAGTCGTGATCTTAAGGTCAGATACATGGGCCCGTAGTCTCATGTCCTCATGCTCTACGGCTTCCTTGCTGGATAGCTGGGCCTTTAGTAGAGTGATCTCCGCATCCTTTTCTGTTAAATTTGCGATATTTTTTGATCGAGCGCTTTCGGCTTTGATCCTAAGCTTAATTTCTTGTTCATCCCTCAGCCGAATATTCAAGGCCAAGGTGACCTGCCTCGTCTTACTAACATTTAACTCCTCCAAGAACCTTGAACTCCTCATGTGACGGAGCTGAGAGAAACGATCAGGTGGTGTGAGGTGATCAATCATATTGTGGCAGTCTAATGGGTTTTCAAGCTTGGATTTGTTGGGTGTACTCCACTATGGTATATAGATGTTGGTGGGTGAGCCGTCCGTTGAATCATAAGGGGTGGAGTAATCATTTGGTGGAGCATCAGTTTATTCCACTATCTATGTCCCTGTGAAGGCCGCTCCTACTTCCGAATGGGTATCTGAAGCTTCAAAAGACGTCCTTGGTGTCAAAGGCCTTAGCCTCTTGTGAAGGTGGTGTGGAGAGCTCTTTTTGACTAGCTTCAAGGTTCGCCTCACCAAACGTGTGACATACGCGTGTCTATTAGTTCATCTTTACTGTATCCACAATTTATCTTTAATTAGGGAAGGTATTATGGCAAAAGTACATACTGAGATAAGGCTTTTTCTTGCTCTAGAGCTGATGTTGGGTGTGAGTCCAGGTCGCAATTAGATTTCTGATCTGTCAGTGAGGAAAAATCTATGTCTAGATCCACAATTTGTTTCGCATCTAATAACTTAATGGATTTACCCCCATATATGCATGATCATTAGAAGGCCCATTATGGTCCTTTCGTAAAGTTTTGTAGGGGCATTGAATTGGGTTGCGCTTACTTTTCTCTTGCGACTTCCATGCCTTTCTATCCTTGAAGAACATGAGGTCTATGATTTTTCAGGAATAAGCTCTATGGTGGTCGCGGGATTTTGTGTCTCTAGGTTTATCTGTTCAATGGATTCATCTAAGTCTTCCAATTTTATCTCCTTGCATGTCTCTTTAGTATACTCGTTTCTTGCATCCTCATTCGCGAAGTATTTGGGGGCCTTCTACGCGGCAAGTGTGGTCTGGGAAGACTCTGAATGAATTACTTCCATTTGTATCACACGATCCACCGCGGTTGTGAGCAAGGGCTCTTCGCCTACATCACGGAGACGTACATGGACCCTCCCAACTTATGGATCTGGTATGTTTATGAAGTTAAAAATGTCCATCTATGTGAGCAATTCAAGAAAAATATGTTAGTATTACCAGTCTCAGTTCTTTCTAACAGCACAAAAAGAAGCTAATTAAAAGGCATTATTTCAGATGTTCCCGCCTATATGGTCCAAGAACGTAAGATAATCATCCTCTGTGTAAAAGAAGTTCCGGTTTGGCCCCACCAGGCACAAAAACTCTTCTGGAAACCTTTTAAAATGGGTGTGGTTCTCGTTGAGAGTATCCACGTACTCGGGATCAAATGTCCTAGCACGGGCACGGGGGAGGCTATCCTTCCTAAGTGTGTCTGGCGAACTGTGCCATCTCATGTTATATGGTAACACACACTCGTCTATCTAAAAGAAATGGTTTTTTCATTTTTCACCGAATCAAACGATGTTGTATAACATTGGGAGGTGTTCTTTTATAGTCACCTGCTAAATAACACCCAACCATGGTTTAGAGATAGGACGTAAAAATTTCAGAACAAGGCTAGGCTGGGGATTATGCCCAAGACGCGACAACTAATTTCAATGTGTGACACCTTGGTCGTGCCTATACAATGCAATTTGGAATTGTGTATGTCATAGTAACCTAGTATGTTCACTAGGAACTGGGAGAGTGAGGTGCGGAAGTTCAATACTCAAAGAAACGAGTGTATACACCAACTTTCCTCTCGGTGAATTTTTAATGGTATGGTTTTCAAGAGGTAACTGCAGATGCAAATCCTCATATATGTGGATTTCGAAGGTGAATTCATTTAGTTGTTTGGTAGTTAATATAGGGATAACGGAATTTATATCTACGGTTTCCCTAAGCATTTTCGAATAGTGTATGGAAGTTATATCTATGGTGTGGGAGTCTAACTTCTGTTAAATGAAAAGGTTTTATAGAGTGTTGCGAGAGTGATTTTTGCTAAAATGGCGGTTGTTGATACTGAAATGTGAAAGTGAAAAATGGATCACCTATCTATACTATGAAGGTTGGTTACTATTCATTCATCGATGTTGAAACGCGTAGACTAATATCTCCTTTCGACGGCATAGATCTAGTGCGTAGCTGAAAAGGTAATTGGCCCATGGTTCATTTACCGAGTATAGTTCCCTTTATTTTAGGCAAAGAGCCCATAAAACGATAACTTTTGGACTTGTAGTAGCTTTCACTATACGATTGAGGTTTTATATTTACTCTAGTGACCGCGGTCACATCACACTTATTAGACAGGGATGACATGATGACGTATAGTGTTCAATCGGACTTCCTGACCCGACCTTCTTATACTATTAAGGTTCGGCCCGCTAGGGTGAGGCTCATGTACAACGTCGATCCGGTTTTCCCGGGTTGAAGGTAAGCCACACATAGTTTCCAAGAACTACGAAAAGCCACACGTGATCATTATTAAGCGGACAATAACTATTGATAAAGACGAGATACGCTTGATGATAGGATAGGATATAGTTAACATACTTACGAGTAGGATAGGTACAAATTTCGAGGATCTCAGCCATGACTTGGGCCGAAAGATTAGAAAACCCTAAGAGGTTCTCCGGATATAGAAGGAACATTTATGATATCTAAACCGGTATCGCCACTAAACTCTAACTACGCATTAAATCATAATCGTGTATCCATATATTTACTCTCACGTTAGAGTTTAATCGTGAAATCTACTTCGACGATAAGATTAACGGTGTTATTTCCTTGTGCGGTATCTTTCAATAATTTTACTTGATGCAAAAGTCGAAGCTTACTATACCCAAATTGTTAGCTATTCGAGCGCTAAATATTGAGCCAAACTTTTATATCAACAATAAGTTATTTACAAACTAACATAATAGGTCCTCTAATTAGAAGTCAACATAATAGATCCTCTAATTAGAAGTCAAAAATTGAAACGTATGCATTGTTGGAAAATTCTGTAAAATGTGCATTGTTTAATGTTTACTGATATTAGATGAATATTCCATATAGTAGTTTAGGAGTGCCCAACTTCGTTTATGCAGCCGAAGAAATACCTCAAATTCCTCTCTTCGATTATTTTCTATTTTACACTATTTAATAAATTTAGTTGCCTCAAGTCAGATTTGTGACTTGTGAAGTTGTGATCAAATATTAAGTAATATGAAATCGAATAACTAACTTAATAACGTTCTAACTCGCTGTTTAAAAAAACATACATGAAGTATTTAGTTACCCTAAGCCTACAAAGTACAAACCACGCCGATTTTACTAATATATCTATAACGAATCCATCGTTATCTATACGATTTTATTAATTTAATGTTTGCTGTTTAATAATCAACTTGTATAACATCATCACTCGACTATGCCACCATTTTGTGAAACAAGGACAAAAATACCAGAGGCAAATTTTATTGTTGTTACATGCGATAATATGTAGTTGTTTCAAACAGAGGAGGCAAATTTTATTAGTATTTTGTTAACGAATGAGTCAATTCTTGCTATACAAACTTACAATAATAGAATAGGATTTCTTTTTTTGCAATCTACTGTATTTAATAAAAAGCTATAGTAAATAACAAATTATTATATATGACTAAAAATTAGGGATGATTGAACCAACTTGTCATTTCGTAACTCTCCAAGTGTTTAAAATAATCGGTTTGTTATTGGTAGTTGATATTCTAGTCTAAAGTATACTTTTATCACAAATGAGATGATGAAATAAATAAAGAGAAAAAATAAGAGTCATCAAAAATTAGGTATAAAATTGAATAGTTTAGTGAGATTAAATTAATGGGGGAGTCAAAATATAGAAGCCAGGCCACGGCAACGCGTAGCGAACGTTGGTCAAGTGGAATACGGACCAAAGTGAGAGAAAAGTCGTGGTCAAAGTTATGGAGTCGATAGCGTAATGACGAAAATGCCCTTTTGACTTCGTCAATGTTTTTCTCCTATTTTGGTTTGTAGAAGTGCTACTTTCATTTCATACTGCTGCGGTCATATTCGTTCATTGAGATCGCAACAGTCACTACATATCGTGGTCGTTTTACTCATATGACTACCAATGACCTTTACGACACGTCGCATAAGCCATCACCATTTCCATATACACAAGCATATGTGCAAAATGCAAAGTGTTGTATGAACAATAAAGGCTATGAATGAGAGACTTTTAGATCGATTGTTGCATTTTTTTCATGTGCAGATTGAATATATAGCATTTGTTGAATATATAGCATTGAGACAATTGTTCTACCTTTAACAATATACAGTAATATAATAAAAGTGTGATTTCTCACTTATATTACAATGGATATGAAAGACAGATAAAGTATACTTTCACTGTTTACCGATGAAAGATGTTACTATCATCAAAGATTCAAGTATTTAGTGATAATAATCGTTAAAATGCGTGTTTGCGTTGTGTGTTACGTTTTGCTTCATATAAATGAAACGTGAAAGACGCATACAAATCCTTCGATCCTTATGTTCTTTACGTATGATTTTGTATTCATACACTGATACACGAAACTTGAACAATTTTAGTGAAAGGGTCGACAATCTAAACCTACCGACGAAACTACTGAAATTCTAAAATACTTTTAAGTTTTAATATAATTACAATATTAACACCGAATTTTGGGAGAGTCACGGCCCTCCCGGGTCCCATGAAGGTCCGTTTATGCATACACTTGGTTAATCATTTGTCAGTAGGGTGCAAACGAGCCGAACTTTTATCAAGCAATTCAAGTTTGAGTTCGAGCTCGACTCGATCGAGCGGAGCTTTTATCGAGCTCAAGTCCGAGCTTAAGCCCAATAACATGGCTCGAAACATATAATAAGTCGAACTCAGGCTTTTGGATAGCTAGGCTTCGAGCTCTTCTCAAGCTTTTCAAACCTTAATATAAATATATTTTTATACAAGTAAACAAACTTTTATTTGAATTAGGTTTTATTACAAAAAATAATTGTATAAAAAAGTTAAATTATTTATTGAAGTCATTATCATATTATACAATAAACATAAAATTTATGGTGATATGTAAGCTTTAGTGATGTATTTATTTCAAATATATAATTTTAAGATTTTTTAGCTAAGTTTAAGCTTTGTTCGAATCCTGATCAAACTGAGCTCAAGCCTTACCTGTTAAAACTCGACGAGTTATCGAATCGAACTTAAGCCTACCAATTATATTTTAAACCGAGCTTAAGTCTTGTTGAGCTCGAGCTCAGCTCGAGTCGATTACACCTCTATTTACCACTGTGGATGAAAACAAATTATTCGATCCTTCTGCTCTATACGTATGGTTTTATATTCATCCACTTAGTTAACCATTTGCCATTATATGAATGTAAACGGGAGATGAAAATGTGAAAGACGTATACGAATTCTTCAATCCTGCTGTTCCTTACGTTTGGTTTGTATTCATACACAAAGCAACTCTAGATTAACTAGGGTATAACAAAGTGCGTAAAACAGTTGCCAACTAAAACACCAAGCACACTTTATATTTCTAGGAGGTTTAATTGGATTCTAATGATGTAAAATCATTTTCATGAAATATGCCAAATTTGATTGTATGCATGTTATTCATTATAAGCAGGGATGGAATTAGAATGGCTCTCGAGAGTATCGTAACATATACAATTTTTTGTTGAGTAATGTTAAATTCGTTAAAAAACTTTAACTTGTATTATATTTATGTTAAATACACATGTTTTTTAAAAATTATGTTTATCTTATTGTTTAATTAATTTTAAATGTACATGTTGCGTCTCTCACTACAAGATTTGGTTTTGTTATATACGGTGCTACTGTATGAAACAAACGTAACCAGACCCAACCAGTAAAGATTCGACTGGACTGAAGATCAAAATGGTCTAAAGCCTTCGACTCAGACCGCACCGAAATGATCCTGGTCAATCCTATCTTGAGTCCGGTCCAAACGTATTAAGCATATTTGACAAGTTTTTGATAAAATTAAATCAGACCAAACCGATTAGACCGAAAATCAGACAAATATTTATTCTTTAGATTGAGTATTTATGAAATTTCGTCTAATTTTCAAGTTCGATCTGAATCGCCAAATGCTCACCTAATACGGCATTAGTATGACATTTTATGCTTTAGATTGAGTATTTACGAAATTGAACTTGTAAATTACTCTTTTACCCTTTCTGATATTTATAAAAATAAAAACTAGTAACATTTCAGCCAGGTAGTTTTTTAATATGGCAAAACTTTTAAGTTTTACCCATGAAGTGGTACGAATATTATATTAACCACTAGTAAAAAAACAAATTGAATTCTCTTCTTGTGGGACTCCTTTTCCCCATTTTCAACTCTGTTTTTGAGAGAGTCAAACCCCCCCTCCCCTCCATTTTCTTACTTTCCACAAACCAACCAAAAAATTCCCCTTTAAACAATTCAACTCATCACACAAATCAAACCTTTTTCATCATTCTCACTAACCCATATAACCCTCCTCCATAACTTTCATTTCATTTCATTTCCTTCACACCAACTCATCAAATGGTTTATTTCAAGTACTTTTTGTTCCTTTTGTTCTTTTTTTACATGTGTTCGGGTTTCCGCGCAGACAGACACGGAAACCCGAATACTAATGGCTTTTCGATTCTCACAGGAATCGAAATACCAAACCACCCAAGCTTTTCAACTTCTTCTGATGACTGTGGGTTCACCTCACCTGAGGAAACAGAGTCTTCACAATCTGTTAAGCTTCATCTTAAGAAAAGACCATTTTCCGGTGAAACTCCAGTCGCCGGAAAAGACTCGTTGTATCAGTCTAGGTTAAGTGATTTGACCCGAATTCAAACTCTTCATAAACGAAATCAAAAACCCAGAAAAATCCATCCCGGAAAAGACGGATTGTCGGAGATAACAGTTTCTCCGGCGCCTGCTCCGGTACCGGAAATGGAGACGTACGCCGGGAAGTTAATGGGGACGTTGAAGTCAGGGGTGAGTTTGGGTTCAGGGGAGTATTTTATGGATGTGTTTGTGGGGACCCCACCTAAGCATTATTCGCTCATACTTGATACCGGGAGCGATTTAAATTGGATACAGTGTATCCCGTGTCACGATTGTTTCGAGCAGAGTGGGCCCCATTTTGACCCGAAACAATCGTCGTCTTATAAAAATATTAGCTGTAATGATAAACGGTGCGGGTTGGTTACTTCACCCGACCCGACCCGCCATTGTAAGCCCGAGGAGTCGGACTCGTGCCCGTATTATTATTGGTACGGGGACAGCTCGAATACTACCGGGGATTTCGCTACCGAGACTTTTACGGTTAATTTGACTACTAATGTTGATGGGTTTAAGGAAAGACATCAGGAGGTTAAGGTTGAGAATGTGATGTTTGGGTGTGGGCATTGGAACCGCGGGTTGTTTCATGGGGCTGCGGGTTTGTTAGGGTTGGGTCGTGGCCCGTTGTCGTTTGCGAGTCAGCTTCAGTCGTTATATGGTCACTCGTTTTCGTATTGTCTAGTTGATCGAAATAGTAATGAAAGTGTTAGTAGTAAGTTGATTTTCGGCGAAGATAAAGGGCTTTTAAGTCATCCCGAGCTGAACTTCACGCAATTGATCGGTGGGACTGAGGCCCCGGTCGATGTTTTCTATTACGTTCATATTAAATCGGTTATCGTTGATGGAGAGGCGCTTGATATACCGGAGAAAACATGGGATTTATCAAGTGATGGGTTTGGTGGAACTATAATAGATTCGGGTACTACGCTTAGCTACTTTGCGGATCCTGCTTACAATATCATCAAAAACGCATTTCTAACAAAGGTAAAACGATTCCCGCTGGTTACTGATTTCCCTATACTTGAACCTTGTTATAATGTTTCCGGGGTTGCTGACTACAAGAATTATTTGCCATCATTTGGAATTTTTTTTAATGATGGCGCGGTGTGGAACTTCCCTGTTGAGAATTACTTTATCAAGCTCGACCCCGAAGAGGTTGTATGTTTGGCCATATTGGGGACGCCACGATCAGCTCTATCGATAATTGGTAACTACCAGCAACAGAATTTCCACGTTATGTACGATATGAAGAAGTCCAGGCTCGGGTTTGCACCGACAAAGTGTGCAGATGTTTAACTCAAAATGTAAATCGACAAGTTTGTAATCAACATGTGACGGACGAGGGGAGGAAGTGTAAACATAGTAGCGAGCGATCTTTTATTTATTTTAATTATTTTTTTATTTTTCCGGTCTGGAAGTCGAGAATGACCGGGGCATAGAGTTAACATCTGATCGACGATACAATTGTTTTTGGACCATTTGACAATATGAAGTTGTTACATTCATTGTGTAGTTTTGACATCCCTATCTGATCATATTCTTGTACATTTGTTGTATCAGCTGCCTAACGTCATCTCATGACTGATCATACAAACTTAAACATTATCGTTTTCGCTTTAGGAATCTTATTTCGGCTTATGGCTTATTTGGATTGGGCTTATGCTTCATAAGCTCTTTCTGCTTATTTTGGGACTTTCCAGCTGATATTTATAAACTTATTACAAACATAGAAAACTTGTATAAGCCGAAAATATTCAAAATAAACCACCTAAAGTGAGGTTATGAAACATAAGCCTAAAATCAAATCAGCCATAAGCCGGGTATATGATGGTAAAAAATTTACACATTAAAAGTATCCAACAACCAGTGATTTTACTTTGCATCGAGTTACATGTTGTGCTCCCTATATTTTTTGCAAAGTAAAATCTCTTTTACCTTTGTAAAACTTATGTTTGTAATTTACTTGTTGTCTATATCTAAATGAACTTGTTCAACAAGTTGGAATGAAGTACTACTTTTCATGTTACACTAGCAGGGTACCCGTGCAACGCAGCGGCGTGTACCTTGTGACTATTTTGCGACGAACAACGTTGTTCTGTTACAATTTTTTTCTAACAATCGCTGTAAGAAAACAACGCACAATCAAGTCACATTCAAACCGCCTAAACCACCACCAAGTCCCATTCTGGGTGGTGGTGATAGTCTCGACCTTCATCGATGCCTTTTCAGGCATTTTGCGCTTCTATTTGTGTTGCGTTCGGGAGAGACATAAAGATATAGCAGATGGAGTGTGTGTTTTATTTTAGTTTTCATGTATATGTGGGAGTTATTATAGGTCTGGTTACTACATGGGCGGTTACTATGGGCCTTAATATTGTGTAACTAAATTTTTAATGATGACTTTACTGAATAATAAGTAGGGTGTTACATTTTTATAAATTTATTAATACATTTAAATATCAAATGTAACTTTTGTTCAAGTGTATGTAAGAAGTTTTTAGATTTCTTAATTAAAAAATGTTTGAGGCTGAAAATTTTAAAGCTTCTAAATATAGAAAAAGATTTAAATCTTTTATAAAATAGTAAGATTATGATTTAGAGGTAAACAAACATATAAAGATATAACTGTCACATGTTTGAACTTTGACTTGAAAATGTTCATCTACTACATCCTTTTCATATTCACCAACATCTCTATGAATATGTAATGTTCAACTAACTTGGTCTGTTTGGCCTAACTGGATGTCCCAAAATCGACCGACTCGTACTAAAATTTTGAAACATGACACTCGTTAGTTATAGTGACCAACCAACCATTCATTTTGGACGGATTGTAACATATATATATATATATATATATATATATATATATATATAGAGAGAGTAGGGATACATTAAGAAGAAAAAATAAAATGAGAAGAATAAGAAGAAATCCTGACCACAAATTCCACAAAGGAAGGAGAATTTTAAGGGAAGATGCATCTAACTTTGTAGGTGCATCTGAAATGTGTGGCTGTGGTTTCTTCTCATTCTTCTCATTTTACTTAATCTTCTTATTTGATCCTAACTCTATATATATATATATATATATATATATATATATATATATATATATATTTGACATTTCAAGTTTTTTTTCATAGATATATGTTTTGTGTTATTTAAATCTGTTTTTAACCAACTCTGTTAATCCTCAATTCAAAGGAAAAAAGTCAAAAACTATCGTGAACCATGGACAAGTAAAATATATACAGTAATAGGTTTAAGACAAAATATTGATAACTTTTCGTAAATTATTCATTCAAGTAAGATACTCTGCATATTTTATGCAAACTGATACAAACATGTTTTACTTTTTTATTATTTATTATTTCAAAATTGTTCTTTTTGTAATTTACTTGTTGTCAATATCCGGACTTTGTCAAAAAGATTTAATGAAGTATATTGTCATTTTAGTTAAATAAAATATAAGATGTTACATGTCTTGCTCTTTGACTACAAATGTTTATCGACATCATTTTCATATTTCACCAACATCTTTAAGAATGTCCTGGTGATGATGTGCACCTAATACTGGTCAATTAAACTAACTTGGTCTGTTTGGTTTTTAATTTGATATCCCAAAATTGACCAACTCATTCTAAATATTTTGAAACATGATCATTCGTTTAATTTAAGTTTTCGAACGACTAACAAACCATTTCAGTCCAACCGTCCAAGTGAACTTAACCAACTTACACAAGTTTTATATATCTTTCGTCATCCGCCGGTCAAACTCATTGCACATATTAATCTGCATCATTTCCGCTTCAAAATCGATTTCGAAGTTAATTGATATGCATCTAAATAAATAAAGATGTATATAATTCAAAATAATGCAGGTAAGATATATCGTTATAGAATAGTGTGCAGATGCTTGGCATTTTAAGCGAAAATTACCGCAGAGGCCACATTTATGACTTGCTTTCTTGCAGAGGCCATTTATTTCTTGGTACTCCAAAATAGCCATCATGCTCGGGAGAATCTTAAGACGATCTTCATCTTGCCACATGTCGACATTTAACGCGGTTAAAAAAAAAAAAAAAGTCAACTGATAATTTACGCAAACTTTCAAGCGTCTGTTTTGGTGGGCCCGGATCTGACTATTTCTGACTGACTATAAATGATCAACTGACAATTTGGTTCTCGTCTTAAACTTCTCCCGAGCTTCATTTGATATAAATAATCTTTCACCCGAGCTTCATTTGATATCTACTACATCTATACTCAAAACCTTTCAAATAATATCTCAAAACCTTTCACCCGAGTTTTATTAAAAATCAAAGTTTTTAGCAGTTAGGTTATGCCAAATCCACAATCTCTCAAAAGCAAAAACCCGAGTTTTATTAAAAATGAAAGTTTTTAGCAACTCGGTTATGTTTAAATCATAATCTCTTTTATATACTCCCGAGCATATTTAAATATAGCGGAGCAGCTAGAGTCTAGTTGGTGGTTTTTTGTTCATTCTACTTTATGGCGGTATGCTATTTAATGAATTTTTAATTTCATTAATAAGTTTTTATGTTTATTTGTTATACATTATTGATATGTTTTTATTGTAAAATTTTAGGATTATAGTGTTACGTTGACGTGTAGAAGCAAGTTATCTTTGTTACCGTTTATCAGAGAAAGATTTACAAACACACCAAAAGAACGTTTGTTTAGGCAATCATGTTTTGGTTGGTTGTGGAATTTGCCAAAATGCGTAGAGACTGGTCTTTTAATACATTTCCTTGCTTGTTGTCAAACGGATTTTGTAGAAGAAGAGACAGAAAATGTTCCGTTATGTTATGATGTTGGTGGTCATATTATAAAATTTGGCAGGGAAGAATTTTGTTTAATGACCTGTTTAAAATTTGGTGTACAGTTTAATGGTAGTTATTTAAAGGGGCCAATGCCTTTTAGGAGACGTGCTTTTTCATCTGCTTATGATACTCGTCATATACTCGTTAGGGATTTATATAGATTTGTTAAAAGCGATGCATTTGAAAACCTAAATGACTATGATGTTGTACGGATTGCGTTGATAGCTGTGTTGGAGTTGGTGCTACTTGGGCATGAGTCTAGTTACATTGTTCTAGAATGGTGCTTTAGGTTAGTTGAAAATTTAGATGCATGGAACTTGTATCCGTGGGGTTCGTATGTTTGGTCCACATTGTATAATCAGTTAAGGAATGCCGTATACGTACGTGCCGAACACCACCACGCGAATGTAGACAGAGACCAAGACGAAGAACCACCCAAGTATCAATTAATGGGTTTTACATGGGCTTTCAAGGTATGTAATATTTTGTGTTTTTTGTAACTAAAATATACTACGTGTATAATTTGAAAACAATTTATTTTCAGGCTTGGATGTTGGAGAATTATAGCGTTAATGCGGTGGATTATTTCACACGGCTTGATGGTTATCCCCGATCAGTCCGGTGGTTTAGAGAAAGAAAGTTTTTTCGTAAACAAATTCCTACTTTAACTGAGGTGAGTTCTACGACCCTTAGACATTCCTATTTGGCAATAATGTATTTCATAATTTGTATATGTGTTTAATTAATCTTATAATATTTCGCAAGGGTGTTATACCAAACGAAAGGTTGTTTCCCGACGAAGTTGAGATGTCGACAGACTGGTGGATTAATAGCCTTAGATATTTCAATAATGAGATTCATCAACCTCCCCAAATACCTGAGTTTGATAACCGGTATAGTCGTGATGATGTACCAGCAGACGTTTACTTAGTTATGATGGAAAAGGATCGAACTATCCAAGAATTGAATGCAAAAATTATGGTAAATGGTTAACATGATGTATGTAAATGTCTATCATCGAGAACTTGACGTATA
This sequence comes from Glebionis coronaria, assembly GCA_025667525.1. NCBI lineage: Eukaryota > Viridiplantae > Streptophyta > Magnoliopsida > Asterales > Asteraceae > Glebionis > Glebionis coronaria. The sequence continues at coordinate 133,949,194 of CM046874.1, read as the reverse complement.
ATTATTCCAACTATTTTAATGCAGGCATTACAGGGTTGTGGCCAAGTCTCACCAAATAAAAATGTCGTTAATGAATCTGATGTTGGTGGGTTCGGTAATGAGTTTAATGGTACTCAATATAGTGGTTTTGTTAACATTGAGGTAATTTGTATTTTTTAATATAATTGTCATGTTACTTTTACTTTTATGTTAATTAAAAATTACTTCGAATATATTCTATGTTAGGACCAACAACAAGATGGTTTAGGTAATTTTACCCCAGTTGGTAGCCACTTCTTTGACGATATTCGAATTCCGTCACCATATACGCCGTCTAATAAAGTGACTCCAAACGTTTCGTTCGGGCAGCCTGCTAAGCCATCCTCAAGTCATAGTATGTATGAAATGAATAACCCGATGCCCCACGAGGGTTTTGGTCGATGGTCTAAGGTTGATCGAACATTTGAGGGTAGCTCTTCACAACATCGTGATATTCGCGACATACACCCAGTAAGTATGTGACAACCGTGGTTTTGAGGTTCGTCACTTGGTCTTATTTTTAGGTTATTTTATGTGTGATTACTTGATTTGTGTGTTTACGTGTTTATTTTGTGTGACCGAGGTTGGTGTGGTTATCGTTTATGAGTATAGAGCACTCATAAGTAAATCGAGGAACGGTTATTTCATGTTCATGAGCTCACTTTTAGTGACTATGAAATGAAATGGTGATATTTTGGTGTTTACGTATACGTATAAGTATTATAGTAATAGTATATTTTTTTAGGATTTACGGTTTAGCTTTTGGAGGTCTCGGATGAGGTAATTAGTCATATGAATATTTTTCGGGATGGTTTTAAGTCATTTAGGACTTAGTTATAAAGTTTATTTCAAAATTTGAGATTTTTTTTAAAAGTGTATATTTTACGTCTTTTACGGTAAAACGCGTAAATTTGACTAGTTTTACGGTTTTGAGGTTTTGGAGGCTTTAGGAGCTGAAATAAATTAAGGAAAATTAAGGTAATATTACTAATACAAATATTAATAATAAAAAGGAAAAAAAAAACGAAATTAAATGGGTATAGGTCAGTTATGTGAAAAAAAGAAAAGAAAAGGGGAAAAAAGGGAAAAAGGGAACCGGGCTTTTGTATTTCGGCTAGGACTGGTTAGGATTAATTATATAAGGTTTTTATTTATCAAAACACTTCATAAAATCCCTGGAGATCAATAAGGAGTCGAAATATACAAGGGAGGAATTAGGGTTTTCATAAAAATCTTGGTTTTTCATAAATCAAAGGTAAATCTTTATAACCCTTTTTAATTAAATTGTTTTTATGTTTTCTTTAATCATATTATGATGGATTTAGGTTAGGGTTTATTATAAAAACATTAAATTAATGTTATATTAATCATAAAATGATGATTACATAAATTAGGGCTTGTAATTAGAGGGATTAGGGTTAATTAATGAGGTTGATTTTGTTAAACCCGTTTTTAAAAACTGGGCAGAATTTTGGGTCATTGTTTTGATCATATAGGGAGTTCTATAAACTCTTATTTTACGATCCAAGTACCCCTGGAAAGGTATTTGAAGTGGCTTTCCAATGCAAGAAACTAGAACTAAATTAGAGGTCGGGAAGTGGGTCAAAAACAGGTTACAACAGTCGGAGGTCAAAACAGTTTTGAATTCAGCCTGTTTTCTTTTTAAGTTTTGGGTTGTTTGGGGTACTTAGGGTTGCATTGGGATCTTCTCACGAACATGAGAGATGGTTTATATATTTTACTAAGTATCTGCACTTGGGCTAAGGTTGTGGTTTAGGGTAAGACCCCTTAATGGTAACAAACTTTTAGTATGTTTAAAATCAGGAAATCTGGAATGACAAAAGTAGATATATGTATATCGGAGCTTTAACAGTAGCTTTAAGGTTAGGTCAAGTGGGAGGTGTTAGCCAACATACGTAAGGGTATGAATATTCCTTTTACAGAAACCATGGGTATGTTTAAGTGGATGTTTGACTTAAAATTTTGAGACCTAAAAACTGGGACTGTTTTGGGTAAAATATGAACGGGATAGTTATTAAACTTAAAAAAGTTAAGGACTTGTTAAGGAAGGGTAATGGGATGATTAGAGCTTAAAAATGAGGTAATTATACGGGAATAGACTAGATGTCCATCATAGGTTGATGAGCCATCTTAGTGATTGGTTCGTGTATTGATTTCGTGTTTTTGGTTTGTTAGCTTGTTGCTAGTGCGAGGACTTGTGAAGAAGCTATCAGGTGAGTTTCATAGTCCAATGTTTATTATTGGTTTTGACTTCCAGATGGGATGGAAGAGACACTGTGTTGAGTTATTTTCTAAATTAATGTTGTGAATGTTTTTAAGGTTTGAGATGGACTTGTGTGTACATTATGTGATTAACTGCTATGTGATTCTTGTTTGTGTATGATTTGGATCGGAAAGCTACATAGGTGTATGGGCGCCTATGGTACCATGGTATTTGGTAAGGCTTGATGCCTTGTAAATTATGGTGTTTGGTAAGGCGTGATGCCTTGAAAATTTTGGTTGTTGGTAAGGCGTGATGCCTTGGAATTTGATTGTTGGTAAGGCGTGATGCCTTGGAATTGTGATTGTTGGTAAGGCGTGATGCCTTGGATTTGTGATGATTGATTGAACTTGAATGCTAGTTGTTAGTACATAATTGTAGCGCATTGTCCATATGTTTATTGGTTTATGGTATTCACACCTTTATGACTTGTTTTGTGTTGGAGTCTAAACCTATGACTCTCACCAACTTTATGTTGACGTGTTTTAGTGTCTCTTTCAGGTGATACTATGGTTAAGCATGAGAACATAAGTGGCTAGGATTGGAGAAGCTTAGGAATGCATATAGAAGGAGAATCCCCGTTTCCTTCTTAGTTTATTTTCTTTCTGATTGTTTCGTAGTGATATTGTTGGCACCTATATGTGATTGTTAGTGTTATTTATTTGTCTTGGGTAAGCGGTAGGACTGTTACCTACTTACCTAGACTCCTGAGTTTGATGAGATATTGTCATGACTTTGTGTCTCCATTTTATGACATTTCTTATTTCATATAGTTCTCTCTATAGACACACTATTGTTGTGATGATATCCATACGTCGCGCCCCATATTCCGCCATGGTGGGGTGTGACAGAATGGTATCAGAGACAATGGTTATAGAGAATTAGGTTGCCTAGTCGCGTAGCCTAGTTTATAGCTTAAGGGTCCCTGCATATAGGCGTCATAGGAGTATGTGTGCATTTTATATTAATTGATGTGTTTGGATGTTATTTATTGCGATGTTTTGACTAGTATGAATTGAACCGTAGTATGTTCATACTTAGTCACATGTTATTTTCTTTTCGGGTTTGTGACTAGTGCGGGTTGAACCATAATCGTCCACGCTAGTTACTATAGTATTTTGCTTAAATTGTACATTATAGTACATAATTTAGTACAAGGTAGATTCTATCTTTTATCGAGTTATTTTACATACCTGAGGTATGTTATTTTCTTTTGATGTTTAAGTCATGTTCCCTAAGAATCGTGCGGTGGTTCGAGTTACTAGGAGTAGGTGGATAGGAAGGATTTTAAGTTGTTTCCACTCTTACGGGCGACATGACTTATAACTGATTATGTTTTCGTTTTGGACTTAGTCTATGCTGTTTTAGCTAGACTATGGATTTACGTATTTCAAGAGTATTACTATGTTATTTTAATAGATGGAGTTTTGGACTTTATTGTTTATGTGGTGATGAGCTTATGTGAGTAGATGGATTTTTGTGTTATATGTTGTATTGATTCTTATAAGTGTCATCATAGGAGGGAGTGCATTGGGGAAAGGGTAATTGTATAAGTATGGTGGCCAACATAGTTATACAAGTACCACAACTTCAATGGGTTCTCAAGTATGATTGCATGAAAGAGGGTTAAAACATGCTTGTATATGATGAGATGTAGAATTTGGGTATACGTATATATATGGGTTTATGTAATGGTTGCCTATGATATGGCTATTGTTCTTTTTTGTTATATGTTTTGGGATTATAGTGGTGTTGTGTGATTATGGGGTCACACGATATGATTTGGTTTTGGAGCTGGGCTTTATGCCTTGTTGTGGCATGGTTAGATGGTGATTACTCGTATGGAAAAACGAGCGTATAAAGCGATTGATTGACTTGACACGTATGATAACGAGTATGTTTGGGAGATTCGATAGGTATATATATGCGGATGTATATATACTACTACGTGTTGGGTTATGGTATATGGTCGTTCACTAGTTATTATAACTTGAACGTACCTCGTGTTTGTCGTGTTTTATGGTGCTGGAGTTTGTTGGAGTTCCACCGACGTTTTGAATCTTTTGAAGTGTGTCTTGTAGCGTATTCTTTGAGTCTCGTATTTCACGTGTACGTTTTAAAATGGTGTTTCTGGTTTCAAGTCTACTGAAATAACTTGGGGATTTCTTTTGAGATAATGAAATCTTTTGTGTTGGGTCTTGCATTTCTTTTGGTCGGTATATATTGAGTTAGATTGTTGGTTGTATTCGGTAAATAAGGGTAAGGTGTTGGAGTCGTGTTTGAAACAAGATGTAACATAAGATTTCTTTGTAATCAACACTTATATATTTCAAATTCTAAAGGACTTTCTTTAAAATAAAGCGAAGTAAAATTTCTTTCTACTTACATAGTTTATATAATTGGGTTTAACTGATTCACGTCATTTATAATTATTAATACAAGGTTAAATTGAGTTTATGAAGGTTACACATACAATTATATCTGTCATTTAAAAGGATTACATTAATCACTAAGTTTAATCTTTAGTTTTTTTTAAAAACAACTAGTATAAAACTGTTTTGGTCATAACTTGTTCGTTTTTTTAGAGTTTTTTGAGTGATTCAAAAGCCAAAAATTATATACTCGGAACGTACTTTTCAAATATTCAGAAAGTATAGTCATGGGAGGTCAATGGACTGGTCGGAATTGTTGTACAAGTGTCGGGTTCAAGTTTGAGTTTTGAATAGTAGTTTATTTTTATTTGGGGTGCACGGGATACCTAGTCTTTGGGTTGAGTTTTGAGATCGCCTAGAAGGTTGTTGGTATATTGTTTGAGTCACATGGATGTGGGAGGTAATAATAAAAAAAAGATATATATTCTTTTGGAAAAGTCGATCTTTTGCACGGTTTAAATAATATGTCGCGGGGCGTAATCTGTTTGGTTGCCATTGGGTGTTTCTTGGATTATTTTTCGTTGTCATGGGTCATTTTGAATTGATACACGTTTTGGGTTTGAGTTTTCTTTCGAGTCTCATGGTTTTGACTTGTTTTAACTGGTGCACGTGAAATGTCGTTAGTTATCCGTTGGTTTGATTTGTTGATCGTATCTGATGGATTCAGGATGTAGTTTTGGTTTCGTATTGTTTAGGAGCGTTGAGGTAGTCATATGAAAGACTTGGTCGCGCCTACACGCTTAAGTAGGTGACCATGAGAGAATGGTCGGAATGCCCTTAGTGGGGAGGAAAGGAGTTCGTAGACGAACTAAGGTGGTCATGAGGTCTCTTAGGAGTACCAAGGAGATAAATAGAGATTTGTGGGATACTAGCACAAGTAACGTGCCATAAAGGGTGTTGAAAGGGGATACAATACCTCAAAGGTATTTATGATTATTCGTAGGGTATGTAAGTTTTCCAAAAATTTCCTGAAATTTAGTAGGTTTGCCTATTACGGTGAGGTAGAACCATAAATAGAGCAAGTAGGGGAGGTGAGAGGAGTTGTAGTTAGTGCCTTTCCAAGGCAAATCGTTGATGGAGTGATTTAAAAACAAGAGCTGTTAGAAATTGCAGGGAATGCCGGATAAAAGTTGAGTTGCTTAGTAGTAGATTGGATGTGGAAAGTGGTTGAGTGGTCTGATGAGAGGAAGCATTGGTCTTTTAAAATGCGTGTAGAATTTTGCAAGTAGAACGAGGTAGGAATTTATTCGTATTGCCGCTAAGAGAGGGTGCAAGGAGGACATAGTTGAAACTGCTAAGGATGTGGTATGAACGCTTTGGGTTTACGGTTATGCATTTGGCTTCGCCAAGCACTAGCGGATTTCATGGAGACGATGAAGCGAGTGTGCATGAACGTATATAAATGAGTTGTCATCGGGAGTATCGACGACATCTTGATCTACTCAAAGTCTAAGAAGGAGAGTGAGGCGAAGTATGTGTTGGTTTTGGAGTGGAAGTATACGTGAGATTTTCAAAGTGTGAGTTTTAGTATTAAGTCTACCATGATGAGTAGTTAGAGATGATGGCATATCATGGAACCAGCAAGGGGCGAAGTGAAGAAGGATGAGGAAGCATTTTGGAGGATGAAGAGGTGGATTGGATAATGAGCGGATCTTGGCATTATCGGAAGGAGTGGATGAATTCGCTAGCATGACGATACGTGGAGCAAGGATTTGGATGCGTACGAGGACGACAAAGAAAGGCGATTGCTTATACGTTGCAGGAACTGAAGATTTGGAAGAACTGGATAGACTTAGTTAGTAGAGCTGGATTGGTATATCTGCCTAGAATGCTAGAGGCATTTGGGGTACGAGACGTAGAGAATGATCTATACGGATCATGAACGTCTCCAACACATATTCAATCACCTTGATTGAACATTTGGCAAAGGTGGTGGGTGGAGTTAAGTGACGAAAGAAAATTGCATGGCCAAGTACCATCTGGGAAAGGCAAGCATGGTCGATGAGACATGGAATAAGAAGGATGAGGCGAAACTAAGACGAACTTGAACTATAGGGATGACGTATTAGGGCGGTTTGGATAAAGGATATAGGTTTCACGAGTTGAGTTGTCTAAAGCAGAGAAAGCGTCAACATGTATGTTGCGTGGCTTGGACAATCATATGAAGAAAAGGGACGTAGACTATACTTCCTACATAGTTAGGAGTAGCTTAGAAAGGGCGATGTAAGGACGAAGTTGGTGGAAGGGATACATAATGCGGTGGAGGAATAAGTACGACGAGAGTTGGGTGATAGTCGATAGACAGACTAATTCATCTCACATTTCAAGAGGAATGAGAAGTCACGTAGTTGAGAAGTTGGAAGGATTGCGTACGGATGTGATGGAATAGAGGGTTTTACATAAAAGTTAGCCCGATATGTATGGAATGCCTTATGAGGGATTATGGAAAGGGAAGAAACGATGGGAAGCATCACATCGTGATGTATGGCATGAGTTAAGGAGGAAGAAGGAAGTGTGTATAGAAGCGAAGCATAAATGAAATAGGTCGAGATAGGAATCGAAGGTAGAACTTTAGTAGAGCCTAATGAGTAGAATAAAGCACAAAGCATGCTACTAATGTGGTAATGGTGTTTGTGGACGGGATGAGAGCAGCAAGGGATGCTATGTAGAGATGAAGGAAACCACTAGAGTTAGTGACAAAGTTGTGTATGAAGTTTCACCCATAGTAACGGGTGGTATGTTTTGGTAAAATGGAAGAGTTGACGTAGAGTTTTGGAGGTCCATTTATGATCTTTGGAAAGATCGGACCAGTAGCATATGAGCATAGAATTACCTGGGGAAAATAAGTTGTATACATGATACATTTCATGTATTGGGATTGGTAAAGGTTGTTTGAGAATGCATTTTGCCTGTACGGTTATTCGGGACTTGTGTTAATAAGAGTCTTTGTTTTATCAAAGAGTCATTTGTGAGATTTATTGACTGTGAGGTCAAGAGTTTGGCTATAAATTTAAATATTGTTGGTTAGTATATGTGGTAATTTGAGACTTGAATTAAAGTTCACATGAAAATGAGAGGAGTTCGTTTAGAACAAGTATCCTCGTGTGATTTGTTGTTTGTGTGTTTGATCCTAAGGAGTAAATCTCGGGACGAGATTTCTATTAGGAGGGAGTGATGTGACAACCGTGGTTTTTAGGTTCGTCACTTGGTCTTATTTTTAGGTTATTTTATGTGTGATTACTTGATTTGTGTGTTTACGTGTTTATTTTGTGTGAACGAGGTTGGTGTGGTTATCGTTTATGAGTATAGAGTACTCATAAGTAAATCGAGGAACGGTTATTTCATGTTCATGAGCTCACATTTAGTGACTATGAAATGAAATGGTGATATTTTGGTGTTTACGTATACGTATAAGTATTATAGTAATAGTATATTTTTTTTAGGATTTACGGTTTAGCTTTTGGAGGTCTCGGATGAGGTAATTAGTCATATGAATATTTTTCGGGATGGTTTTAAGTCATTTAGGACTTAGTTATAAAGTTTATTTCAAAATTTGAGATTTTTTTTAAAAGTGTATATTTTACGTCTTTTACGGTAAAACGCGTAAATTTGACTAGTTTTACGGTTTTGAGGTTTTGGAGGCTTTAGGAGCAGAAATAAATTAAGGAAAACTAAGGTAATATTATTAATACAAATATTAATAATAAAAAGGAAAAAAAACGAAATTAAATGGGTATAGGTCAGTTATGTGAAAAAAAGAAAAGAAAAGGGGAAAAAGAGAAAAAGGGAACCGGGCTTTTGTATTTGGGCTAGGACTGGTTAGGATTAATTATATAAGGTTTTTATTTATCAAAGCACTTCATAAAATCCCTGGAGATCAATAAGGAGTCGAAATATACAAGGGAGGAATTAGGGTTTTCATAAAAATCTTGGTTTTTCATAAATCAAAGGTAAATCTTTATAACCCTTTTTAATTAAATTGTTTTTATGTTTTCTTTAATCATCTTATGATGGATTTAGGTTAGTAATACACGGCTTTTGACACCCTATATTAAAGTTCAAGTTCGTTATAGTTCCGAATCTTTTCGAATTGAAAACCGGTCTTAAGTGCGACTCAATCGTCTTTTGGTGAATCAAGAGAATGGTTTGGTTTGTTTATCTAATTTAAACTATTAGCAAGTAATTAAAGTGTCGTTGAGTAAATTTGAACTTGGACAAAATGAAAAACTTGAAAACTTAATCAATCGGAATAAAACAATTCATGTCTATCGGAATACACCAAAATAGCAGCCATCGGAATAATCACTAAAATCAACCATCGGAAAAATTAAGTTCAGATCGGAATACTTAAGGAGCACTTCTGTCGCAATAGGCACACCTATCGGAATGCCTCTATCACAATGACTCTATCGAAAAACAGGCAGCACTTCGTCTTAACCAAGACCTTAAGACCCGTCGGAATACGCGACCGCAATGTGCGATCGCAACCCAGATCGGAATAAGGGGGTTAACCAACTGATCGCAAAGTAAAACCCTAATGGGTTATTGCGATCGAAAACCAAAGCTATCGGAAAGTGGATAAAACCGTCGGAATGTGTGTCAAAACCCTAAGATTGCGATGGGATGTAACTGATTCCGAAATTTGTGGAAAGAGTGAAACTTAATAAGCAGTTGTAATAAGCCACTCTAACGAATCTTAAACAATCCCAAAAAGCTCAAATTCGATGACTTATCCAAACTTAAAATCAAGAACTTTATGAAATGAACTTTAAACCATTAAAAACCTTGAAGAAATCCGAAACTCAATAAGCTAAGATTCGAATAAGCCAATAAGCATTACGAGCTCATGGTCTATACGAAGGAGCTTGTGTGTACGAACAAGAGCAATCCTTTAATCACGAAAACATCAAATCATAAACATGAAGTATGTAAATCGGATCAAAGGTGAATGAATCAAGAAGTGTAGAATGAGAATAAGAATCAAAAGCTTAAAATAGAACTTTGATTAATGAAATAAGCAATACAAAAGTGTTTAATCTTGAAAGATTAAAAGAAAAAGATGAACTAGTGAGAGAAAGTTTAAGACTTTCTCTCTCTAAAAACTAGAAAGAAAACTAAAGAAATAAAAACTAGCTAACCCCCTCCTAATGTGATTAGGAGGGTATTTATAGGGAAGTGGAAGGCATGTGTGGTGCTTTCTTCTTTCTTTTTCTTCTCGACTCGATTTTAATTCTTCGTCTTTGTAGTCTCGGGATTTGAACTTGTCTCTTAATTTTCTTCTTCTATTAGACTTAAGTTATTTGACTTCATTAAACTTCCGTCTTTAGACTTGTTCTTCGATAAATCTCCAGAATAGGTCTTGGACATCTGTTCTTTAAGCACTCTTGATCTTTTGACTTCGTCTTTTCCCGTTTTCTTCGATAAAAGCCCGTGAAAGCCCGTGTTTTCTTCCTTTTTCATATTTTGGTCCTAAAACACAATAAAAACACAAACCACGCATAATTCCGATTTTTACGACATAAATCACACGTTTTGGTCTTGTTATTATTGGAAATAAGTGGTAAAAGGATAAGTGTTTTCACACTTATTAAATCCCCTACACTTGACCATTGCAATGCCCTCATGCAATGCATTAATTTTAAAGCACGGTTTACATTTTCCATCATAAATAACCTTCCTTGGCCTTTATTAAATACTAAAGATAAAAAGATAGAAACAAGTAAAGAAATTAAAAACTTACATTGGGTTTTGGCGGCCATGAACGTTTATCATCCTCAAGTTTCACGTTCCCCATACCAAGCTTAGAAACGAGATCATTGTTATTATAAGTTAGCAAACTATCACGAACTCATGTGGGCCAATTATTCGCTTAGACTCCCTTATTCCTAGGTGTATCTCTTATATTTTATTTTTGTCTTGAATGATCACGAGGATGCATTGTTTGACTTATTTCGATAGTTATTTAGTCCGAAAATAAGGTGAACGATTTAATCAATAGTTAGCTAAAGGACCAAATCTTTTAAAACTGCTTCTCGGGATATCAGAAAGTTCATATCTTGGCATAACTTGGTTCGCGATTTGAGACCTTTCTCGGGCCGATATTTGGCAGCGACTTCATACTTCGAATCTTCGAGAGACGTTCTTGAAATTATGGTCTTCTCTTCATAATAGGAATTTCTTCACTTGAAGTTTTTGAGAGATTCTTCATCTTTGGACCACGACTTCTTCATTTTTCTCCAATCTTTATTTTGGACTTTGATATACAACGATCCGCCTCCTTTTAGGACTTGGATCTATTTATCCTCATACCTTGTTAGGGTCTTTTCGGATAGACTTCTCCATGACTTTTGGGGAGTTTTTGCTTTTCGTCGTGTGTCTCGGTCCTTCATATTGATTTTTGATAAATGATTCTTCACATCACTTTTGGATTTTTAGCAACAAAATGTAGCCCTCATGCCTTGTTAGGGCCTTTTCGGACTCGCCAATCTTCGCGCCCCGCTTCATAAGTTATGCCTTGGCTATGAACTCTCGTCATTACCGAGCAACTTTTAAACGATCTGGGGCTAGAAGCTAAGTAACTTTTCAAATCGTACAACCTTACTTATTAGCAGATTAATTTAACAAGCGGAGGGAGAATAGGCTCATAATTAACTCACATAAATTCACGAAAGAATACAGAACTTATAATTGACTCTATCATCTCTCGTTCTCCACAGTTTAAAATCTCAAGTAATAAGACTCGTGGATGCTTAGCCTATTAAATCAAAGTTTTGGGTTTTCGAGTCGCCTATAGGATCTTGCAAATTCTTAGACTTTTTCAAGTTTAGAAATCGCATTTTAAAGTTCCCTAGATAAACGACTCTCTAGGATCAATTATAGGAACTTGCGAAAAGTTCTTGTTCTTAACCCGTGAGAGTTAAGACTTTCGCGTTTTATAGCTCCCTATATAAAAGCCTAGCAAAACTTGACTTAAACACGTTAAGGATACTAGCTAGAGTAAACTTAGGCAAGTAAACTCGGGTTGAGTCAAAATGTTCACGACTAAGAAAAATCTAAAACCACTTTATTAAAAACTTATTCTAGTGAAGGAAGAAAATAAACATAATAAAGGAAAATGCAACTATACAACTAGGCCAAAATAGATTAAAATTTTTTGAAAAATGTCGAAAAATCAAATTTTCCGGTTAAAATGAGAGGGCAAATTCATGGAAAAGACCACTTACTTCGATAGAAGTCCCCCCTACACTTGAGATAAACATTGTCCTCAATGTGTAAGCATGTGGGAGTAAACTCCCCTACACTTAAGACATTGTGCACTTTGTTTAAATCTTGCTAAGGAAAGGACAACTAAAGTGAATTCAATGTGAACATATAGAATATGAAATATTGAATCACAAGAGTTTAGGATAGAACCGGGAAGATAGGAAACACGGTATCACGGTTCGTCAAAAGTCATCAAGATGCTTTCTGAAGCTTAAATCCCTGCACAGCACAAGAAACAAGACAACAAACATATGCGGGCCCCCCCTACACTTATTATGAAAGCAGTAAAGGATAGAACACGGGTTGCCTCCCGAGAAGCGCTTGTTTTTGTTCACCGAGTCATGAGCCTGACTCGACCCAATTTTAGTTCATGGGGAACGTGGTGAGGGATGGAATCATCTCTTGAGAGATGTCCTCACCAAAGTACAGCTTTAAACGCTGGCCATTCACCTTGAAATTGGGTCCATTTGACTGAGAAAGCTCAATGGTCCCATACGGAAAGACTTTGGCGACGGTGAATGGGCCAGACCAGCGGCTCTTCAACTTGCCAGAGAAGATCTTCAACCGAGAGTTAAAGAGTAAGACTTGATCGCCAACGTGGAACTCTCGGTTCTTGATTTTAGCGTCGTGGATCATCTTCGTCTTCTCCTTGTAGATCAGCGAGTTCTCATAAGCTTCATTCCTTAGTTCATGTAGCTCGTTGAGTTGAACCTTGCGATGATCACCGGCTTTGATGATGTCGAAGTTCGCCCATTTCAAGGCCCAGTGCGCCTTGTGTTCCAGCTCGATGGGTAGGTGGCAGGCTTTCCCGTACACAAGACGATAGGGTGTACAACCGATCGGGGTCTTGTAAGCAGTACGGAAAGCCCACAGAGCATCATCTAGCTTATCGGCCCACGCGGCACGATGCTCTCCCACAGTACGCTCCAAAATTCTCTTAAAGCCACGATTGGAAATTTCGGCTTGCCCATTGGTTTGGGGATGATAGGCGGTGGAAAGACGGTGAGTGACACCATACTTTGCCATGACTCTTGCAAATTGATCATTGCAAAAATGAGTCCCGCGGTCACTGATGATAGCACGAGGAACGCCAAATCGAGCGAAAAGCTGCTTCAAAAAGTTCACAACCACCCTCGCATCATTCGTGGGAAGAGCCTTAGCTTCAACCCATTTAGAGACGTAGTCGACGGCGACGAGGATGTACTTGTTCCCTTTGGATGATGGAAATGGCCCCATAAAGTCGATGCCCCATACATCAAAGATTTCACATTCTTGTATGAAATTTTGAGGCATCTCATCCTTATGTGTGATCTTGCCTTGACGTTGGCAAGCATCACAATGCTTAACCATTTCGTGAGCATCACGATAAATGGTGGGCCAGTAGAATCCCGAATCAAACACTTTCTTAGCGGTGTAGTTGGGACCAAAGTGACCACCGGTGGGTCCTTTGTGGCAAGCTTGGAGGATGTCAAAAGCTGCCGGTCCGTCAACACATCGACGAATAATCAGATCAGCACACTGTTTGAATAGATAAGGGTCATCCCAAAAGTAAGTCTTAACATCGTTCAAGAACTTCTTCTTTTGTTGGGATGTTAACCCTTGGATGAGAATACCACCCGCTAAGTAGTTTGCAATGTCTGCAAACCACGGGGTGCCATCAAGATTGAGATTTAAAGACATTAGAGTCTCCAGGGGGAAAGAGTCATTGATCTCTTTGTTCGGATGATCCCCCTGATATGGATCCTCAAGTCGACTCAGGTGATCCGCGGCCAGGTTTTCGGCTCCCTTCTTGTCACGAATTTCAATGTTGAATTCTTGAAGGAGCAAAACCCAGCGAAGAAGTCTTGGCTTAGAATCGTTCTTTGTCATCAAGTACTTCAACGCGGAATGGTCCGTGTATACGATGGTGGTGGATAAAACAAGATAGGGGCGAAATTTCTCAAAAGCATAGACAACAGCTAAAAGTTCTTTTTCGGTTGTCGTATAATGCAATTGAGCCCCTGTCATTGTTTTGCTAGCATAGTGGATTGGTTGGAAATGTTTATTCACTCTTTGGCCCAGAACCGCACCAATAGCAAAGTCGCTAGCATCGCACATCAATTCAAAAGGTAGCTCCCAATTAGGGGTAACCAAGACCGGTGTCTTAGTGAGCTTATCCTTGAGAAGATTGAAGGCTTCGAGACACTCTTTAGAAAAGATAAAAGGAGTATCTTTTTCTAAGAGGTGGGTCATCGGGCGAGCGATTTTAGAGAAATCCTGAATGAATCTACGATAGAAGCCCGCATGACCCAGAAAGCTTCTCACACCCTTCACGGTTGAAGGTGGAGGTAATTTGGCTATGACATCTACTTTAGCATGGTCAACTTCAAGACCGGCTTTAGAGATTTTGTGTCCTAGCACAATGCCTTCTTTTACCATAAAATGGCATTTTTCCCAATTCAGAACAAGGCGAGTGTCTTCGCACCGCTTAAGCATACGTTCCAAATTGGCAAGGCAAGCAGAGAAAGAATCCCCGAAGACCGAGAAATCATCCATGAAGACTTCCATGGTTTGCTCAACCATATCATGAAAGATAGCCAACATGCACCTTTGGAAAGTCCCGGGGGCATTGCATAAGCCAAAAGGCATTCGTTTATAAGCAAATGTGCCGTAGGGACAAGTGAATGTTGTTTTTTCTTGATCTTGGGGATCGATGGGTATTTGAAAATAACCCGAGAAACCATCCAAAAAGCAGTAATATTCATTACCAGCTAGACGTTCAAGCATTTGGTCCATAAAAGGTAGAGGGAAATGATCCTTTCTCGTGGCATCATTGAGTTTGCGGTAGTCTATACAAACTCTCCACCCAGTAACGAGACGGGTAGGAATCAACTCGTTGTGTGCGTTGGGCACAACGGTGATACCACCTTTCTTAGGCACACAATGGACTGGACTAACCCACGGTGAATCCGAAATAGGGTAAATCATACCCGCATCAAGAAGTTTGATAACTTCTTTTTTGATGACTTCATGTATTTTTGGATTCACCCTTCGTTGGCTTTGAATAGTGGGCTTGACGTCGTCCTCCATGAGAATTTTGTGTGTGCAGAAGTGAGGATCAATTCCACGAATATCCGAGATTTTCCACGCAATAGCCTTCTTGTGAGCTTTCAACACAGTAACGAGGCGAGTCTTCTCTTCATCTTTCAAATCCGTTGCAATAATGACGGGCGACTTCTTGTTGTCGTCAAGGAACACGTACTCGAGATGTGGCGGCAACTCCTTAAGTTCCAAATCCGGAGGATTTTCGACGGGAGGTGTTTTCAAAGACGGAGTATCGATAGCAATGACCATGGGAGATGGAAGCGAAGGATTGGCTTCGGTGAGAAGATTGTCAAAGAAACTCATATCTTCATCCCCCTCGGTGGGAGAATCATTAGTAGCTAAATTCACATCTCCTATGGTATCTTCAAGATTGTTCCAGAATAAATCACCATCTCCAAATAGAGACAATGATGAATCAATGGAGGACACGGTCTCAATAGTGGGAAGAGAGGTAGGAATACTTTTGCAAGCATCATTAAAGTGTTCTTCACAAGCCTCATCAAGAACGTCAATACAATTAACGCTCTCATATGAATAAGGTTGTTTAGACAACTTTCCCATGTTGAAGACTACTTTATCGTCACCCACTCTCATGATAAGCTCTCCGGCTTCAACATCAATAAGAGTGCGACCGGTCCTAAGGAATGGACGACCAACAATAAGTGGCACACGGGGGTCCATCTCGTAGTCGACGACAACAAAATCAGCAGGGAAGGTGAATTTGTCGACTCCTACAATAACGTCTTCGGCTATCCCCACTGGATAAGCAACCGTACGGTTGGCCAATTCCAAAGTCATCTTAGTGGGGGCTAGCTCTGGGAGAGATAATTGCTTCCAAACACTTAGAGGCATGAGATTAATACTGGCACCTAGATCGGCTAGGGCCATGCAATTCTCTACTCCCGGGAAATTGCAAGGGATAAGAAAACGACCCGGATCACCAAGCTTGATTGGCAATTTCCTTAAGAGCACTGCGGAGCAGTTCTCATTAAGTTGGGTGTTGGCAATGTCGAGGAGCTTTTCCTTGTCGCTCAGAAGGTCTTTAAACATTTTAGCGTATTTGGGCATGTGAGCGAGAGCCTCGGCAAAGGAGATGTTAAAATTCAATTGTTTGAACATTTTAAGGAAGTTCGAAACCTGAATATCATCCTTGCTCTTTTGCTTCTCTTTCCTCAACCTTGAAGGATAAGGTATATTGGATGAAGAAGAAGGCTTTAGGGGAATAGGATCACTCACAACCACGGGTGGTGGGGAAATGGGGATAGAAGGTGAAGGAGGTGAAGAAAGTTGCTCGTGTTCCTTGTTCACAATCACGGGTGGAGGTGTAGGAAGCTCGGGTTCCATATAACCTTTTCCACTGCGAGTGGTGATTGCTTTCATCTCCCCTCTTGGATTCGCAACGGTATTACTCGGAAGAGTACCCGAAGAAGAGGGTTGATTACTTTGGATGAGCGAACCAATCATATCACGAAGGTGAAGAGCTTGATTGTTAAAAGAGTTTTGCATGTTGGCATTAATATCATTGCTGTGTTTGGTCATGTCATTCCTTAGCTCGGCTCGTATATCGCTCCCTTGTTTCACCATGTCATTCTTCAAGTTGACAAATTGACTCTGAAGATTCGTCACCAACTCACGATTGGTCTTCATGAATGTCTCGACGTCTGGACTTACTGCCATCGGTTGATTGAGAGGTGGAGCTTGAGAGTTTCCTTGAGTTGGGTATGGGTTTCTTTGGGATTGATATTGATTTTGAGCACGAGGTTGGGATTGGTTGTTGCGGTTGTAGCTTTGTTGTTGGTTTTGGTTTGCAGGAGGAAAACCGGGAGGAGCAAGATAATTGTTGGATCGATAACTTAGCAAGCCACGGTCTCCTTGAGGTCGAGCTTGATAGCCTCCCGTGGAATAAGTGCCGTAAGCTGCGTTAACGTTTTCAGAATAATTTCCTTGGGTAGAAGGACAATCATTATAAGAGTGAGGGCCACCACATGTGTCACAAGAAATAGCAACAGCTTTAGCTTGTTGAAAGTGGTTTGTGGCCATGGCCATGAAATTCTTGTTCATTTCAGCGAGTTGTCGAGAAATTTCAGACATTTCAGGATTGGAGGTAGTAGAAGAAACATTTACTCTCGAGTTAGATCTTGAGGATGCGGATGAATCCCAATTCTTGTGGTGAGTAGTCATGTTTTCGATCAACTCTCGACACTCCTCCGGTCTCCTTTTCATAAAAGTACCACCGGCGACGGCATTGATCGTGTCACGATCACGAAAGGTGAGACCATTGTAGAAGGTGTCAATGAGAGTGACGGGGAGCATATTGTGATTAGGACAGCGGTCGATTAAATCATTGTAGCGTTCCCAAGCATCGAAAAGCGATTCATCATTCTCTTGCATAAATCCACTGATTTGGTTACGAAGGCTAGTGACCATGGATGGGGGAAAGTAGCGCGATAAAAAGCGTTGAGTCATGTCGTTCCACGTATGAATAGAATTCTTTGGAAGACGGTCAAACCATTTTTCGGCATGGTGAGAAAGCGAGTGTGGAAAAAGTTGAAGTCGAAGGTCATCCATAGAAACACCGGGGCACTTCATGCTTTGGGTAATGGTAATGAATTTGTCGAGGTGTTTGTTGGCATCATCATCCGGAATTCCACGAAACGGGTTCGTTTGCACTTGTTGTATCATATGATGCTTCAACGAAAACTCCTGAGCCGTGACGTGCATTGGCGCAATCGGGCCTCCGCGTCCGTTCATGGTGGGTTGGCACAATTCCTCCATGGTGCGTAAATCAGGTAGAAGGACATTGTTGTTGTTGTTGTTGTTATTCAAATTATTTTGAGGTGGGTGATTATTGTTGTTGTTAACACCAGCCATATCTAAATCTTCAAGAGTCTCGGGCTCAGAATAGTTTGTAGATCTAGTACGCATGCACCTGCAGAATAAAAATATACACAAGGAATATCTATATAATCTTTTTGGTTTTTATAGGTTTTTTAATGTTTTTGTATTTTTGAAGAGTTTTATATTTTTTATGGATTTTTGGAAATTCTTATAGCAATGAAAATAACGTTCAAAGAACGGATCCCAAAATTCAATGCGTCTCTCACTAGAAACCGTTTATCTTAACGAAAAGAGCCGGCAGCGGCGCCATTTAATACACGGCTTTTGACACCCTATATTAAAGTTCAAGTTCGTTATAGTTCCGAATCTTTTCGAATTGAAAACCGGTCTTAAGTGCGACTCAATCGTCTTTTGGTGAATCAAGAGAATGGTTTGGTTTGTTTATCTAATTTAAACTATTAGCAAGTAATTAAAGTGTCGTTGAGTAAATTTGAACTTGGACAAAATGAAAAACTTGAAAACTTAATCAATCGGAATAAAACAATTCATGTCTATCGGAATACACCAAAATAGCAGCCATCGGAATAATCACTAAAATCAACCATCAGAAAAATTAAGTTCAGATCGGAATACTTAAGGAGCACTTCTGTCGCAATAGGCACACCTATCGGAATGCCTCTATCACAATGACTCTATCGAAAAACAGGCAGCACTTCGTCTTAACCAAGACCTTAAGACCCGTCGGAATACGCGACCGCAATGTGCGATCGCAACCCAGATCGGAATAAGGGGGTTAACCAACTGATCGCAAAGTAAAACCCTAATGGGTTATTGCGATCGAAAACCAAAGCTATCGGAAAGTGGATAAAACCGTCGGAATGTGTGTCAAAACCCTAAGATTGCGATGGGATGTAACTGATTCCGAAATTTGTGGAAAGAGTGAAACTTAATAAGCAGTTGTAATAAGCCACTCTAACGAATCTTAAACAATCCCAAAAAGCTCAAATTCGATGACTTATCCAAACTTAAAATCAAGAACTTTATGAAATGAACTTTAAACCATTAAAAACCTTGAAGAAATCCGAAACTCAATAAGCTAAGATTCGAATAAGCCAATAAGCATTACGAGCTCATGGTCTATACGAAGGAGCTTGTGTGTACGAACAAGAGCAATCCTTTAATCACGAAAACATCAAATCATAAACATGAAGTATGTAAATCGGATCAAAGGTGAATGAATCAAGAAGTGTAGAATGAGAATAAGAATCAAAAGCTTAAAATAGAACTTTGATTAATGAAATAAGCAATACAAAAGTGTTTAATCTTGAAAGATTAAAAGAAAAAGATGAACTAGTGAGAGAAAGTTTAAGACTTTCTCTCTCTAAAAACTAGAAAGAAAACTAAAGAAATAAAAACTAGCTAACCCCCTCCTAATGTGATTAGGAGGGTATTTATAGGGAAGTGGAAGGCATGTGTGGTGCTTTCTTCTTTCTTTTTCTTCTCGACTCGATTTTAATTCTTCGTCTTTGTAGTCTCGGGATTTGAACTTGTCTCTTAATTTTCTTCTTCTATTAGACTTAAGTTATTTGACTTCATTAAACTTCCGTCTTTAGACTTGTTCTTCGATAAATCTCCAGAATAGGTCTTGGACATCTGTTCTTTAAGCACTCTTGATCTTTTGACTTCGTCTTTTCCCGTTTTCTTCGATAAAAGCCCGTGAAAGCCCGTGTTTTCTTCCTTTTTCATATTTTGGTCCTAAAACACAATAAAAACACAAACCACGCATAATTCCGATTTTTACGACATAAATCACACGTTTTGGTCTTGTTATTATTGGAAATAAGTGGTAAAAGGATAAGTGTTTTCACACTTATTAGTTAGGGTTTATTATAAATACAGTAAATTAATGTTATATTAATCATAAAATGATGATTACATAAATTAGGGCTTGTAATTAGAGGGATTAGGGTTAATTAATGAGGTTGATTTTGTTAAACCCGTTTTTAAAAACTGGGCAGAATTTTGCGTCATTGTTTTAATCATATAGGGAGTTCTATAAACTCTTATTTTACGATCCAAGTACCCCTGGAAAGGTATTTGAAGTGGCTTTCCAATTCAAGAAACTAGAACTAAATTGGAGGTCGGAAAGTGGGTCAAAAACAGGTTACAACAGTCGGAGGTCAAAACAGTTTTGAATTCAGCCTGTTTTCTTTTTAAGTTTTGGGTTGTTTGGGGTACTTAGGGTTGCATTGGGATCTTCTCACGAACATGAGAGATGTTTTATATATTGTAATAAGTATATGCACTTGGTCTAAGGTTTTGGTTTAGGGTAAGACCCCTTAATGGTAACAAACTTTTAGTACGTTTAAAATCAGGAAATCTGGAATGACAAAAGTAGATATATGTATATCGGGGCCTTAACAGTAGCTTTAAGGTTAGGTCAAGTGGGAGGTGTTAGCCAACATATGTAAGGGTATGAATATTCCTTATACAGAAACCATGGGTATGTTTAAGTGGATGTTTGACTTAAATTTTTGAGACATAAAAACTGGGACTGTTTTGGGTAAAATATGAACGGGATAGTTATTAAACTTAACCAAGTTAAGGACTTGTTAAGGAAGGGTAATGGGGTGATTAGAGCTTAACAATGAGGTAATTATACGGGAATAGACTAGATGTCCATCATAGGTTGATGAGCCATCTTAGTGATTGGTTCGTGTATTGATTTCGTGTTTTTGGTTTGTTAGCTTGTTACTAGTGCGAGAACTTATGAAGAAGCTATCAGGTGAGTTTCATAGTCTCATGTTTATTATTGGTTTTGACTTCCAGATGGGATGGAAGAGACACTGTGTTGAGTTATTTTCTAAATTAATGTTGTGAATGTTTTTAAGGTTTGAGATGGACTTGTGTGTACATTATGTGATTAACTGCTATGTGATTCTTGTTTGTGTATGATTTGGATCGGAAAGGTACATAGGTGTATGGGCGCCTATGGTACCATGGTATTTGGTAAGGCGTGATGCCTTGTAAATTATGGTGTTTGGTAAGGCGTGATGCCTTGGAAATTTTGGTTGTTGGTAAGACGTGATGCCTTGGAATTTGATTGTTGGTAAGGCGTGATGCCTTGGGATTGTGATTGTTGGTAAGGCGTGATGCCTTGGATTTGTGATGATTGATTGAACTTGAATGCTAGTTGTTAGTACATAATTGTAGCGCATTGTCCATATGTTTATTGGTTTATGGTATTCACAGCTTATGACTTGTTTTGTGTTGGAGTCTAAACCTATGACTCTCACCAACTTTATGTTGACGTGTTTTAGTGTCTCTTTCAGGTGATACTATGGTTAAGCATGAGAACATAAGTGGCTAGGATTGGAGAAGCTTAGGAATGCATATAGAAGGAGAATCCCCGTTTCCTTCTTAGTTTATTTTCTTTCTGATTATTTCGTAGTGATATTGTTGGCACCTATATGTGATTGTTAGTGTTATTTATTTGTCTTGGGTAAGCGGTAGGACTGTTACCTACTTACCTAGACTCCTGAGTTTGATGAGATATTGTCATGACTTTGTGTCTCCATTTTATGACATTTCTTATTTCATATAGTTCTCTCTATAGACACACTATTGTTGTGATGATACCGATACGTCGCGCCCCATATTCCGCCATGGTGGGGTGTGACAGAATGGTATCTGAGACAATGGTTATAGAGAATTAGGTTGCCTAGTCGCGTAGCCTAGTCTATAGCTTAAGGGTCCCTGCATATAGGCGTCATAGGAGTATGTGTGCATTTTATATTAATTGATGTGTTTGGATGTTATTTATTGCGATGTTTTGACTAGTATGAATTGAACTGTAGTATGTTCATACTTAGTCACATGTTATTTTCTTTTCGGGTTTGTGACTAGTGCGGGTTGAACCATAATCGTCCACGCTAGTCACTGTAGTATTTTGCTTAAATTGTACATTATAGTACATAATTTAGTACAAGGTAGATTCTATCTTTTATCGAGTTATTTTACATACCTGAGGTATGTTATTTTCTTTTGATGTTTAAGTCATGTTCCCTAAGAATCGTGTGGTGGTTCGAGTGACTAGGAGTAGGTGGATAGGAAGGATTTTAAGCTGTTTCCACTCTTACGGGCGACATGACTTATAACTGATTATGTTTTCGTTTTGGACTTAGTCTATGCTGTTTTAGCTAGACTATGGATTTACGTATTTCAAGAGTATTACTATGTTATTTTAATAGATGGAGTTTTGGACTTTATTGTTTATATGGTGATGAGCGTATGTGAGTAGATGGATTTTTGTGTTATATGTTGTATTGATTCTTATAAGTGTCATCATAGGAGGGAGTGCATTGGGGAAAGGGTAATTGTATAAGTATGGTGGCCAACATAGTTATACAAGTACCACAACTTCAATGGGTTCTCAAGTATGATTGCATGAAAGAGGGTTAATACATGCTTGTATATGATGAGATGTAGAATTTGGGTACACGTATATATATGGGTTTATGTAATGGCTGCCTATGATATTGATATTGTTCTTTTTGTGTTATATGTTTTGGGATTATAGTGGTGTTGTGTGATTATGGGGTTACACGATATGATTTGGTTTTGGAGGTGGGCTTTATGCCTTGTTGTGGCACGGTTAGATGGTGATTACTCGTATGGAAAAACGAGCGTATAAAGCGATTGATTGACTTGACACGTATGATAACGAGTATGTTTGGGATATTCGATAGGTATATATATACGGATGTATATATACTACTACGTGTTAGGTTATGGTATATGGTCGTTCACTAGTTATTATAACTTGAACGTACCTCGTGTTTGTCGTGTTTTATGGTGCTGGAGTTTGTTGGAGTTCCACCGACGTTTTGAATCTTTTGAAGTGTGTCTTGTAGCGTATTCTTTGAGTCTCGTATTTCACGTGTACGTTTTAAAATGGTGTTTCTGGTTTCAAGTCTACTGAAATAACTTAGGATTTCTTTTGAGATAATGAAATCTTTTATGTTGGGTCTTGCATTTCTTTTGGTCGGTATATATTGATTTAGATTGTTGGTTGTATTCGGTAAATAAGGGTAAGGTGTTGGAGTCGTGTTTGAAACAAGATGTAACATAAGATTTCTTTGTAATCAACACTTATATATTTCAAATTCTAAAGGACTTTCTTTAAAATAAAGCGAAGTAAAATTTCTTTCTACTTACATAGTTTATATAATTGGGTTTAACCGATTCACGTCATTTATAATTATTAATACAAGGTTAAATTGAGTTTATGAAGGTTACACATACAATTATATCTGTCATTTAAAAGGATTACATTAATCACTAAGTTTAATCTTTAGTTTTTTTTAAAAACAACTAGTATAAAACTATTTTGGTCATAACTTGTTCGTTTTTTTAGAGTTTTTTGAGTAATTCAAAAGCCAAAAATTATGTACTCGGAACGTACTTTTCAAATATTCGGAAAGTATAGTCATGGGAGGTCAATGGACTGGTCGGAATTGTTGTACAAGTGTCGGGTTCAAGTTTGAGTTTTGAATAGTAGTTTATTTTTATTTGGGGTGCACGGGATACCTAGTCTTTGGGTTGAGTTTTGAGATCGCCTAGAAGGTTGTTGGTATATTTTTTTAGTCACATGGATGTGGGAGGTAATAATAAAAAAAGATATATATTCTTTTGGAAAAGTCGATCTTTTGCACGGTTTAAATAATATGTCGCGGGGCGTAATCTGTTTGGTTGTCATTGGGTGTTTCTTGGATTATTTTTCGTTGTCATGGGTCATTTTGAATTGATACACGTTTTGGGTTTGAGTTTTCTTTCGAGTCTCATGGTTTTGACTTGTTTTAACTGGTGCACGTGAAATGTCGTTAGTTATCCGTTGGTTTGATTTGTTGATCGTATCTGATGGATTCAGGATGTAGTTTTGGTTTCGTATTGTTCGGGAGCGTTGAGGTAGTCATATGAAAGACTTGGTCGCGCCTACACGCTTAAGTAGGTGACCATGAGAGAATGGTCGGAATGCCCTTAGTGGGGAGGAAAGGAGTTCGTAGACGAACTAAGGTGGTCATGAGGTCTCTTAGGAGTACCAAGGAGATAAATAGAGATTTGTGGGATACTAGCACAAAGTATAGTCATGGGAGGTCAATGGACTGGTCGGATTTGTGGGATTATTTCCCGAGTATAAAAATATCATTGTTTATTCTGACATTGATTAGACTAGTCACTGACAGTTTACATTGTCTCAGGGATTATTTCCCGAGGATAAAAATATCATTGTTTATTCTGACATTGATTAGACTAGTCACTGACAGTTTACATTGTCTCAGGGATTATTTCCCGAGTATAAAAATATCATTGTTTATTCTGACGTTGATTAGACTAGTCACTGACAGTTTACATTGTCTCAGGGATTATTTCCCGAGTATAAAAATACCATTTTTTATTCTGACGTTGATTAGACTAGTCACTGACAGTTTACATTGTCTCAGGGATTATTTCCCGAGTATAAAAATATCATTGTTTATTCTGACGTTGATTAGACTAGTCACTGACAGTTTACATTGTCTCAGGGATTATTTACCGAGTATAAAAATATCATTGTTTATTCTGACTACATTGTATCGATTTAAATGGATCTATTTAAGTATCAACTTAAATTGCTTTTGTTAAACAAATACACATAATCTTTTTAGAAAAATAAAAAAATGTCTGACTACATTCCCTTTGACATTCAAAGAGAAATCATGGTTAGGTTGCCTGTAGAATCTTTGTGCAGGTTTCGTCTTGTGTCTAAGCGATGGAAATCTTGCATTGATCGACGAAGTTTTATTCGTCGGTTTGGTTCGCGTGAAGTTGATTATTGTAGTTTCATCTTAGAATTTAGGGAAACAGATGAAAGTGAAATGTACACGGTTGATGCTGACTTAACATTTACACCAACAAATTCTACAGTTAATGATCCTGCTCTGAAGGCACTTGCAACGTCAGAGGGGATTTGGTGTTTTTTAGTTACCAATGATGTTGCACTTCTGTTATGGAACCCGTGTATGTCAAAGTCGGTAACCATATTGACACCATTCCAACAACTTGAACCTCCTGCTACTAAAAGAATTTTTGGGTTTGGGGTGTATCAACCAACACAAGATCCAACTATTGTCAAAATTAATTATGCTATAAATGGTCAGGGTACATGGTCTGTATCAGTATTTCGAATGACTACCCGGTCATGGACCAATCTTGAATCTGTTGGTTTTCCTGATGCTACTATTAGAATTAAGAGGGGTAGTCAGGCAGTTGTTGATGGTAAAATATTTTGGTCAGCTTGTGAAAAATACGTTTGTGATCAAGGTTATCTTCACAGAAGGTACGTGATCGTGTCATTTGATTTGCTTACCAATCAAATCTTAGTCCAAGATGTTCCTCAAGAAATCATTAATCACATTCAACCGCCATTCACGGTTACCCAATCTGAAAACACTCTTGTCCTTGGTGGTAGTACAGCTTGGGAATACGGTAGGAGTGCAATGGCATGGGATTTATTTTTGAACAGTGGAATTGTTAGTGTTGGTCCATTGCATTATTTTCTCCCTATGCCGATTGAACATAGACCCAAAATTTTGGGATTCACAAATGATGATACCCCAATTTTAGAGACGAGCATTGGTCCCTACGGTCAACCACACATACTAGAAACATGGAATCATGATATGGGAACCTTTAATAACAAGGAAGCTATTGAAGGAATCCCGGGTTCGTTTATGGTTGGCCCGTACAAGGAATCTTTATTCCTTCTAAACCGTCCAGTTAGTGATATAATTGCATAATGTATTTTACCTTTATGCATTGTTTAAAAAGTTATATTTCTATGTAATAGGTTATGTTATTTCAATTCTGTCTTAATCAAAAAAATAAAATTTGATTGTAAATATTTATTTCGTAATGTAATGTTTTAAATGAAATATTTTATTTATTAATGTTTACATGCAAAAAAAAATGTTTAGAATGAATGTTTTTACTGACAATGATTAGACAACTCACTGCCATTTTTTGACGCTCTCTTTAAAACACTCCCGACTATCTTTTTAATTGTTACTGACAATGATTAGACAACTCACTGCCATTTTTTGATGCTCTCTTTAAAACACTCCCGACTATCTTTTTAATTATTACTGACAATGATTAGACAACTCACTGCCATTTTTTGATGCTCTCTTTAAAACACTCCCGACTATCTTTTTAATTGTTATTGACAATGATTAGACAACTCACTGCCATTTTTTGATGCTCTCTCTAAAACACTCCCGACTATCTTTTTAATTATTACTGACAATGATTAGACAAATCACTGCCATTTTTTGATGCTCTCTTTAAAACACTCCCGACTATCTTTCTAATTATTACTGACAATGATTAGACAACTCAATGCCATTTTTTGATGCTCTCTTTAAAACACTCCCGACTATCTTTTTAATTATTACTGACAATGATTAGACAACTCAATGCCATTTTGATGCTCTCTTTAAAACACTCCCGACTATCTTTTTAAATGGGATATAAATGTTTATACTAACAACGATTAAACCGTAATTTTTAAAATGTATTCAAAGCAAAAATCATTCAAATGTATAATTCACTTTCGTGATCAGGAACGTGGTGCTATGATGCGTGCAGATATGACGTACTCAATGTTACTTGAGATGATATACAAAAAGTTCAATTTGAATCCCGGTGAAAAAATACAACTTTCGGTCAAACTTTCTTCAATTGATAGTATGCTAGATATTACTGACGACAATGAGGTATCTTTTTTTGTTGAATGTGCTTGTTCGTCTCCTAACGAAATACCCAACTTGTATGTTCGTTTACAAAAAAAAATGTTCAATTTTTTCGATGATAACGATTTTCAAAACAAAGAAGCACAAACTGATGAAGATTCAGAAAATGATATTGTAGATTCCGGATATAAAAATGAGGCTGATTTTACAAAACGAGGATCTTCATTTGCTTTTTTATCGGACGAAGAAAATGACAACAACGTAGATATTAATAACGAAAAGGTTGATTCTGGATATAAAAATTATGCAAATTTTACAAAACCAGGTTCATCAAGTGCGTTTTCTACACATGAAGGAAATGAATATGATGATAATTCATCTACACATGATAATAATACTACTCAAAATCCGTTTTCAAATAAATAGAAAAATTTCATGTCAAACATACCTAACGTCCCGGAAACCCCCTTTTATAAGTCAAAACCTATGATAGCAAGGGATTACAATAAAGATACACAGGTTTACGTTGGAAAGGTGTTTTTAAGTTTGGAAGCCCTAGATTTGGCGGTTAGGTTGAAAGTTATAGAATCCGGTTATCAATTTAGATCTAAAAAATCAAACATCAATACTCGTGTTTATCATTGCTATAATTATAAAGAATGCGACTGGATTATTCGGGCAAGACGTTGGCCAAAAACAGATGCTTTTGAGATTACAAGCATGATTGATATTCACACATGTCCAAAAACACAAACTTTTCCAAACCACAGAAACGCAAACAAAAAAGTTATTGGTCACATATTTAGAGAAGAGTTAAAAGATGATAAGCGTGATTTTAAAAGTAAAGATATACAAAAAGCCATTATGTCAAAATATAAAATAAGTATATCGTATCAACAAGCGTGGAGAGGTAAGGATTATGGGTTACACATGATTAGGGGACCGCCTTATGATTCCTTTGAAATGTTACCATATTATTGTTACAATTTATCAAAAAAAAATCACGGAACTGTCACACGTATCAAGACAAACGAAGAAGGAGTTTTTGAGATTCTGTTCATTGCCCTAGGTACTCAGGTCAGTGTTTTATTTTATATATAATTCATTCATAATTATAATAGTGATGCAATTTTTTATATGTTATATTTTTTTTTTATTTTTTTTCCTTCAGATCCGAACGTTTCTTAATCAACTACGCCCTTTGCTTATAATCGACGCTGCACATTTGAAGGGTTTGTATAAGGGTGCAAATTTGTTAGCTGTGGGGATGGATGGAAACAACCAAATTGTGCCGATCGCTTTTGGTATATGTCGAGGTGAAACTGGCACAAACTGGTCGTGGTGGATGTCGGTACTTAAAGAATGTATTGGTGAAAACCCAAATATGATTTTCATATCCGACAGACATGCATCTATAGCTTTGGCAGTACGAAACGTGTTTCCATTAGCGTTTCATGGTATATGTTGTCGACATCTAATGATGAACCTATCGTTGAAAAAGAAGAGGACAAAAAAAATTTACTGGAAGATTTGCAAGGCGTACACGGTAGAGGACTTTACAACCAACATGAACATACTTCAAGCAGTTCAGCCTGATGCGTACCAGAAGTTAATTGAAGCAGGTCCTCAAAGATGGTCAAGAGCGTATTCTCCCCGCCCCCGCTACAATTATTGTACTTATAACAGTGTCGAGTCTGTTAATAATTGTACAAGAAAGACAAGAAGGCTACCTATAACAATGCTGACAGAGTCGTACTAGCAAATGGTGCAAAATTGGTACTACGATCGGCGTGAAGCTGCAGGTAGTAATGTTCATAATTATAAATGTAAAACTCTAAAAAAATTATATATAATCAATAATCTGCCTTTTTTCTACCAGCAAATATGAAGTACGAAATCACAAATTGGGCGGCGGATAAGGTGGAGAAAAGGAAGATTAAAAGTGCAACATGGATCGTTCACGGCGTCAATCAATATCAGTACCAGGTTATGGATGGTCATTATACCCGATTGGTCGACTTTGGAAACCATACATGTGAATGTCGTAAATGGCAGATTTCAGGCATACCTTGTGGGCAAGTGATAGCTGTAACTAGATTTTTGCATACAACAGATTGCGTACAATTTGTAGCAGATTGGTTTAGAAAGGAAAAATACCAAGCCACGTACGCAGAATCCATCCACTTTGTTGGAGATATGCATGAATGGGAGTTTCCTTCAGATATACGCCCCATTATACCTCCTCAAATGTATAGCCCACAACCTGGCTGTCCTAAAAACACCAACAGAATATTGTCACAAGGTGAGTTACCAAATGGTATATATTGCACCAGATGCAATGAAGGGGGACACATGCGTGATCAGTGCAAAAAATCATACATCCCACAACCACCAGTAAAGACTCGCCGACAACAAGTTCCAACAACAAACAAAAATAATGCTAGTCCCGTCGACGAATTTAACCAGAACACTTTTAACGATTTCGGACAAAACACTTCACAACCATTTCAACCTTACTATAATAACTCATACCCAACAGATCATTTCCAAACGCATAACCCTGAAGTACCACAACCATTTCAACCTAGCTTTCATAACTCATACCCAACAGATCATTTCCAATCGCATAACCCTGAAGTACCACATACTGATAACGTTTATGGGGGACAAAGCTTTAATCACAACATACATCCCTCACAACAGTATGATCATACACAGAGAAATGACTATCAGAACACATCTTTTGCGAACGAACAATACAATTCACAACAATACACCTCACAACACCTAGATGATATAAACCCAAACAACTCTAGTTGGTTCAACAACTTTGGTTTTTAAGAGACTAATTTGTTTTCCGAATTCTCAAATTGTATTTGGCCTTGTTTGGTGTATCTTGTAATATATTTCCTTTAACGAATAAATTTAGTTCATATAATCAAACAACCACAATGAATTATACCCTGCCATATCATTTATTATAGATTAAAAAGGTGACAAGACATTACATTCTGACATAAAAGGACTAAATGCGCACATCTATATAATGCACCTTCAAACAAACAAATATCACAATCTCTAGTAACCCATTTTCATATTCCAAACATGAAATACACTATCCGCTTGCACCATTATGGAAGGTTCTCTTCACCCCCTGGAAGAAAATTTGTTGGTGGTCTCATTGCAACAATAGACCAAGTCGACCTTCAGACTTTTTCAACAAATAAAATAAAATTTATTTTGACCAACAATATAGGATACGATCCTACCTCCTCAACATTTCTATACATAAAAAAACCTAATTGTTCTCTAGATTCAGGCCTGCGCTCATTGGACGATGCTTTACAATACCGTGAATTTATCCAAGCATATACGCATGTTCCTCGAACTGAACTACATGTATATGTGTCTCGTGTCAAATTATCACCTTTGGTTGTGGCGGAACAAAACATTGACAAGGGTAACAAACAGAGAAAACAAGATAAGCCTTCATGTTCAAGAAAACTATTTGAGTAATTTGTAACAAGTGGGGACATCTTCATTATTATATGGTATGAATTTGTAACCCACTACTTTGTAATGAATGCCCAACTTGTAGCTTTCAAAGTGACTAGTCTTATCAATCCTGCAACAGAAATAAATAAACCAGTGTTTCCATTTCATCTTCTTGTTATATATATGTCCTTACATTTAGACTACAATCCATACTCATCTTTAATTCAATCTTCTAAAAAAAACATGTCAACCTCAAATCAAAATACATTCAAATTTCAAGTCAACCACAATGGCCAGTTCAAACTTAACCCCCTAAGATATGAACACGGTTCAGTACTAGATGTTAGCGTTCCACCAATGTTGTATGCAGATATGGTTAGTTACATAAAATCAAAGCTAACTGTTCTATATTACACCCATATAACAATTGACAACATATACTACGCACTACCACAAATCAACAACTTACAAGGTCTGAAAAAAATAAAGAGCGATTACGATATCGATGTTATGTACGACATTGCTAAAGTTGTTGGAAAACTCCAGATTACGTTTCTCATCAACCGGTAGATTTAACCACGGCGTTGATTCCAAATGACGGTTCATTGGAGGAATCGTTAACAGGTATCATTTCTGAAGAAACAAACCTAAAACTACAAGAATCACTCTGGTATCTACATCAAATGCAGAAACAGAAGAATAAAAGGTTAGATCAAAATAGATCGTTCCAAATAGTTACAAAAGCAAAACCAGCTACACCATATACCCAACTCAACTACAATTTTCTAGTTCACAATAGTGGCCAATTGGTGATAGATGCAACTAATAACCCAACATATGTCCACGGTGGTACAATGATGATCAACATACCAAGAATGAAACTTAAAGATATTAAACAATATCTTTTCAACATTCTTTCTTACAAAATTCATGCTATTTATTACAAAATAAATTATTACAAGAAATCTCACACAATCAAACTAAGAAACAACTATGACATGCATGTCATGTTCGACATCTCAGCAGCGCACGGCATGTTGGAGATATACATCGACCATGTAGGTGTGGATTTTATTATACCAAACTACATATGTTCAAATGCTGCCCTTGCAGAAATGATGGCCGATGTAATAACAAGTTACGAAGGTGAAAATGAAGATGAAAATAAGGAAGTAACACAAAATGATTTCACAAATGACCAAATGATTGAATGGGCAGAACAAGAACACCTGGAGAACGAGGAGATTGAGGAAATTGCCCGCCTCAGACCTAAAAGGTTCCTCTTATCTACTAACTACAATTAACATCATTTGTTAGTAGTACTACATCATTGGTTAGTAGTAATCAAACTGTCTTTGTAATATGCAAAGTTTAATGTTTAATATATTATTTTTATTTTCTTTATGTATCAAATGTCATGCGAATATTATTACATTACTCATCACATGTACTATGACATTTGTTAGATTTGAATATCTAAATTAGTACATCAAATCACTGACAATGTCGTTCATCTCATATGATTTTTCCCGAGTATATCATTGCCTTAGCTGGATGCGCACATGCTTTCACTGCTTTAAATGTCAAGGAATCAGTGGACCATTTTTCTCAAATTATTTGAATTCTGATATCATTATTATAAAGCTGTGATAGCAACTACACATATTCGTAGTCTCTATATATATCTTCAAATTAATCTCTAACCCACACAATAAACAAACAATATTTCTCCCACACTAACATAATATGGATGCTTCTTCAAATTAACTTAGAACAGATGTTATTCAGAGCATAGAAAGGGATCTACAACATGATATCACACTTGCACACAATTTGGTGACAAAATTGAATTGTTACTTCCAACGAATGCGTGCACGTGAACCACGAATTAGGTTGGTGGAGTCTATGCAAATGACAACAGTTACCAGTTACGGTTTGCATACACTTCTTATGGCTCAAGAAGCAGATCAACGTATGTATGACAACTTAAATGAAGCAAGGAAAAATTTGATTATAACTATTGCTAAGAAGGAACGATTAATTCGTAACTACAGATCGATATAAATTATCCAATCTTGTAACAACATTAACTTCTTACTTTCATCTTTTGTGTGTTCCGTTGTTTTTAGTAATTCTAATAATATTATGTTTTAATACAACCCTGAATGTATCGAGTAATTAATGTTTTATCATTTTGCACATTATAGTATTTAAATACTAATTTGCAGTTCTAAATATATCTTAAAATATATCTCAACCATGCATGTACAGGAAATTAGTATATATTCTTTTTTAAACATAATATTTTTTCCTTTCTTTATTATTTTTTTCTTTTTTAACGTTATACAATTTTTTTTTCATCAAAATCTTCACGAGTGTCATACTTTGCCCATTAATATAGTATTCAACATGGCAATTATATTTTTTTGGCTTTATAACTACGTGAATAGCTCTTTAAAAACTACTCAAAATACCAAAAAAATTTAGTTAAATAAAATCATAAAGATAAACCAAACATGCGCAAAGTAGGGGATACACACGGTTTTTACTAAGTTTCTAAACATTTGTAAAACTTATTTCTTTACAAAAGTCAATTTTTTTTTTTTAACTAAAATGATACTCGGGTGTTAGAAACACCGAGTATGCACACTGTCAGTGTGGGTCCAACGCTGGCTGACACCATCTGCACACTGAAATCGAGATTTTGACTTTTTTTTTTTTAACCGCGTTAAATGTCGACACGTGGCAAAATGAAGATCGTCTTAAGATTCTCCCGAGCATAATGGCCATTTTGGAGTACCAAGAAATAAATGGCCTCTGCAAAAAAGCAAGCCTTAAATGTGGCCTCTGCGATAATTTTCGCGCATTTTAAATGTTCTCGTGTCATTTGATTGTACCTTTAAGGTCCGTTCGGTTTATAAACAGGTTTAGGTTTAAGATTTTTATTTTAGGTTTGTATTTAAGTTTGTGTTTTGATTAAGTGAGAAAAGAAATATAATAAACTAAAATAAGAAATGAAAGAATATATTATAATTTTATACAAATTATATATGTGAATGTGATAGAGAGAGTCATTGAGCGGGACCACAAAAGATGAAAAAACCCATCTTGCATATGTCTAAACTTTAAAGGTTATTTGTTTGATATTTATAAGAATTAAACTAGAGCAATGTTATATTCATATTTATGTCAAATGAAAATTTTCACATACATATATGATATATAAGTTGCATCAATCATATTATATTATATTTTTTTTCTTTAATGTATTATTTATATTTGTTTGCCACATATGAGTGTGGATTTCTTTTGTGGAAATTGTAAGTGGATATAGCCTTTTTCATTAAACTATAACAGCGATAGTTATTTATGTTTGACAAAACTAGCTGTTAACTGTAAATTGTAAGCTGTTTGCTAAAAAACTGTTAATTTTAATTAAAGTGTTTGATATATTATCTGTTAACTGCAAAGATAAGATGTAAAATAACTTAGAAGGACATCTTTTATTAATTTATAATATGGTTGGAGGTTATATCAGTAATTTACAGTTTTAACAGCTCTTGACAATCTAAAAAGCTGTATGGAACAGCTTTTTATTTAAGAGCTATTTGGTTAAAATAAAAAGCTAACAGCTCTAAAAAAATGTTGTGCCAAACAGAGCTATTAGATTATTTTTTTAACAAAAAAACTAACAGCTTTATAAAAGCTTTACAAAAGCTCTTATCAAACGGACCCTATAGTAAATGTTTTGTTAGAAATGACATGTTAATTTATTATTCAAACAATGATAGATCTATAATAGAGGGAAAAAGTGTTTTTTGCTAGTCATTCTTGTGAGACCTACATTTTATTACTATTCCACTAAAAGATTAATGATATTATACATTTTAAATAGATATTATTATGATATTGATATTAATAATATTATACCAGACAAAAGTAATAAAATGAATATCTCCAATCTCATACACTCTTCTCAAAATTATATCGTTAGTCATTCCAATTTATATACGAAAGACACCTAAATATTCATTTTATGAAGATAACCAAACAACTATTAGAGGAGAGGGTACGGTGGGCTGGTGGGAAACTGGCCACCACGGCGCGAGGCCACGGCGGCGCCAACCACACCGTGGCTCGCGCCGTCGGTTTTGGGCTGGTACCTACCAGCCGACGTCGTCGTGACGGCGCGAGGCCACGGCGGCGTCAACCACACCGTGGCTCGCGCCGTCGGGTTTTTTAATTTTTTTTTTTTTTTTTTTTTTTTTTTTTTTGAAAATTTTTAAAAAAAGTTACCGTTGGGTAACGGCTAGTTTTTTGTTTTTTCATGTTTTTGCCCGTTTTTTGGTTATAAATGCCCCATTTTTTCATATAATGGGTGACGACGACACGAGAATTCTCGTGTTAACCAGGGAGGGGGGTTGAGCCATCGTGGGGTGTTTTGGTGTCGTGGGAGTAAAAAGTGACGTGGCATCACTTTTTGCCCACGACACGAGCACGACGGCTCAACTGCACCGTGTGCTCTTACAGTATTATAGTTAAAGAGAAATATTAGATTTGAAAAACTCAACTAAACAGGCCCTTTAGGTTTTCTGTTTAAACTAAAATTTGACCCAAAGTGCCTGACAAAGCCCAATTAATTGCTTGGGTTTAACCGTTAAGAGTCATAAACAACAATAACCCAATACAATAATACGTATCGGTTTATACTGTAAGTCTGTAATCATCATCTTTAAATATTAGCAACCTTTATACAGTACTTTTTTCGGTCAACTTTGTTCGTATTGGCTAGTCCACAAGCACTTCAAGGAAACCACACAAATTTTACAATATTATTGATTTGATTCATCATGATGAATAATAATTAAAGTCAATAATTCAAACATGACTCCAAGATTCATTCAATTGTTATAAAAAAAACATGCATGATATCATTCTCAACCACTACATCACATACTAAATTACTAATGTATTCAATTTTACTAGCTATGTATTTAATAAGATCGTAAAAGGTACTATTTGGAGAGTTATAAAAGCGATTATACAACTTTTTACAGTGCATGGTAAATTTGTTAGAAAGCATACTATAGGCATAATCACAAATTGTCCCTAGAAATGACTCTTAACTGTTGAAAAGATTTTGAATTTAACCAAACACGTATTCTTGAATCTTAATCCATGAACAAAATTACAACAAAAAAAATGATCTCAAATTTTGGTTTAAAAAATGCATGCAGCATTACGTAACTTGCGCACATAATTGAATTGCATTTAGGATTTCGCATCATAGTGGCTAATGTAAGGCCATCTCAACATGTGCTCGCAGTTGACCGCAATTTTACGCATTTAGTAGTGGTAGCCAGTGGCGGACGCAGGAATTTGACTAGTGGGGGGCAAAAAAACAATTGACAATAGTAAAGCGAAAAAGCTAGAAATTTAAAACAGGGGGGCCAAAAAAATATTTCCTCTATAAATATGGTTTGCGCTAAGACAAAAATAACAGGTTATATTATTAGGAAATCGCTTCAAAGTAGCTTAGATATTACAATGTTGAGAAATACCTTCAAAATAGCTAAGGCCGTACAAAAACAGCTTTTGCTATGCTGAAACATCACAAAAGAATAACAAAACAACATACAACCTGATATTACAGCTTCTAGTGTGCAAAAACTAGCCGAAAGCATACTTCTATTAACCATTTATACGACCGAGACAAACCTGCAACAACAAAGTTAAATTTGTCATAATAGAAAACCTTATTTGAGGCACAGCAACATATAAAAAATAAGAACTTACCTTAACCAAAAGTTAATCTACAATTGTCCTCGACGATCTGTCATATTCTGGAAACGCTTCATTACATCTTCGTCTTTAACATTTGCAAGTGTCTCTTTTTCTACGGCAGATATAACACAAGAGTTTAGGAAGCCTTGCCCAATTCGATTCCGAAGATCAGACTTTATAATCTTCATTGCAGAAAAGCATCTCTCTACGCTTGCGGTTGCAACGGGCAAAATCAATGCTAACTTTAACAATCGATACACCAATGGATAGGAAATGTGTTTTCTTTTCTGCACCATCATTATAGCAAGGTCGGCGATACTATTTAAGTCGCAAAAACTCTTATCTTTTGTCACATTGGCACGATACAAATTGAGTTGACACTCAAGTTCCAGCCTTTGAACACTATTGAAATCATTTGGGTAGAACTCACTTAACCTCAGTAACTTTGATATGTCGAATTGAGCAAATGAATTAAATGGATTCAAGCAAGCCATATTTGTAAGTAGTTCGGTGCTCGCCTCACCAAAACGATCATTGAACTCTTGAATTTGCATGTCCACAACCGTGTTAAAGCAGTCAACCTCAAAGAAATGTCGATTGCTAATGTTGGTCATTCGCCTCCGACCACTTGGTTTAACATATAATTCATCCATGGTCAACACTTCAATATTATGTTTTCTGCAAAATGAAGATATTCTAGTTAAAAGTGGAACGAAACCGTTTACCCTAAAGTCTTTTAGTTGCTCCTTTGTTGATTTGATCAATGAAACAGCTTCGACGAGGTTGACAAGTTAAACAGCTTCAATGAAACCAGCTTGGGATAAAACGTCTTGATTTGTTCCCGATAATTGTTCTTTTGAAATCATGACGACGTGGTTGACAAGGTTTACGCTCCCAATATTTTCGCCTTATGTCATCTCGCTGATTTACGTTATATTGTGAAATTCTTGGTCTATCGATAGGATCCCAAGGAAGATCATTCAAGTCGGTAACATTAATAGGTTTCGTACTAGACATTTTCCGTGTAGGCTCTCCGCTAACATGGTTCGATGTTGGTGAAGATGGTGTTTTTCTTTTATAGAATGCTTCCATATTTATAGTGTTAAGCTACTGCCAATTGAGCAAATATATTCAGTTAATAGATATTATCATTTGTAAGTTACTACAAACAAAGCTACTACTGCCAATGAAATCACAAAACTTGAACAAAATATAAGTTACTACAAACAAAGCTACTGGCCTACTTCCATTGTCATTTGTCTAGGATTTCATCTACTGGGCAAAAAACAAGAACACCATTATTTTAATTCCTAAGTTCTAACACAAAATTAAAATGATTTTCCAATCTATATATCTATATCTAATAGAATAATACAAAGTAATAAACTAACAATCTCACAATTTGTAATTTATAACACAATTATGTTATGTAATTCACATAATTAAAATTAAAGGATTGAAGTTAAGGACTTGGTTAATACTTACCACACTCAAAAGATGTAAATATTGATCATTGATCAATGACTCAGTGTCTTAGTGAGTTGTAATTTTTTGGGCAAAATATTTAGGGTATTTGATTGGATGAACTGATGATTTTGATTTGTGTGGACGTGTGGTTGTATTTGTTTGACTGTTCGTAGTATTACTTATACATCTAATTATGGACTATTGACTATTGGACTTAAAATTGTTGAACTAAGTTTTAGTGGGGGGCAATCCAAAAATTGAATGGAGGGCAAGCCCAATAACGAAAAAAAAAATCCACTAAAAGCTGTTAATTTTGGGCCAAGTATGGAGGGCACCGCCCCCCATGTGTTTCAAATACATCCGCCCCTGGTGGTAGCAACTGTCGCAATTGTTGCGATATGAAATTTAGGTAAAACAGTAAATAATTTGGAAGCAACTAATATATTTTGAGGGTCGTTTCATGCGTTTTGGTGGTCATAGGCGAAAATAAAAAAAAGCCTCATGACATTTGTAAATTAAAGAAATGTTACATATAAAGTTGAATTATATGGTTTATATATGCTAAATATTATACGTATTCATGTGTGAAACTAATAAAAATGTGGTTCTTTTTATATGGAAGTTCTATGCGAATACACCTATTGCACATCTATTCGAGGCCCGCTGTATATTTTGATGGAGCTTGATACATAAAAGTTATATAGAGACGTAAAGAAAACACAATAACGACATCCAAAATATAACCAACATCCAAATTATCCTTCGATTCGTGTTTATGCACCATTAACATAATTTAAAATCCCGCAAACAATCTTCTTAGAGGGCTAACACCGTTACATCAGCTACATCAGTATAACACCCAAATAATAACAACTCATCATAACACCCACCAACATCATTTTTCTTTATTTTTTAAAAAACCTTCTCAAATATTATCTCATTCATTAAACAAACGAACAATTTTATTTATAATTAAAAATACAAATTACACATAAAGTTAGCAAAAAAATATATTAGAATGTAGAAATGGGTAAAAAAAATACATATAATTATCTTAGAAGGTACAAATGGGCTTATATAATAATTTTAGAATGTATAGATGGGCTTATATAATTATTTTAGAGTGTATAATGGGGCAAAAATAAATACGTATACAAAACAAAACACCACTAGGTTCCTTTTTCTTATTTCCGCCTACAAGCCCCACCTACCATCGTCTTCTTCGTCTTTTCTTGTTGCAAAAAAAAATCTATCTTCATCAATATTCACCATCTTCTTCATCTCCTTCGAAAAAATAAGTAAGTTAATAAAGTTTTTTATCCATTTGAACCCATATAAGAGAGGGGGGAGTGGGTAGAAAGGTTTTCTTCAAAATTTACTTCTAACGCGCGTTGCCCAAACTGATGGTTTATATAGTTTATAACAATTATTTAAAACCCTAATATGGATCAAAGAACGCATAGCGGAATCGATTAACAAGATCATTAATTTAACACAATTATATTAATCAAGATTAGGGTTACATACCTTTATCCTAGCAAGATCCACAAGACGACGGAATGAACGGCAACTAGGGTTTATCACGAACACCACCAAGAATATAATCTAAAGGAAGATTATATCACGTTCTTGTACACACGTAATACAACGAATTAACCGTGAGTCTAGCACGAGCAAACCGAGCTTCAACACTTATGGAATATCTACCCAACAACCCTAGAGAGGGGCTAGGACTAGATATATTTTAAATAGAAAAATCGAAAACCAAAACCCTAATAAAGGGGTGTTTGGCCGGCGATCAAGCGAAGAGAGGGAGAGGGATAGGTGAAAAATTATGAAGGCTTTTAGGTGTTTAAATAGCCTTGACAAAACTTGATCTCCAAGTAAAACACCAATTAGGAAAGAAAATCTTTCCTCCTTCCTTTTTTCTCCCTTAGGCCGACGCCCCATTAAGCCCAATTAGGGCTTCCGGAACTTTTCCGTTTTCCTTCTTTTAGCTTCTATTTAATTCCATAACGGTCGTTATAACTTAACTTTTATTTATCAACGATAGTTAGTTAAGCTTTGGTTTGTTTTAATAAATATATATAAAATATATTTAATAAATAAATTAACTCTTTACGTTATGTGTGCAATCCCGTGATCCCGAGTTCGATCCTATCTCACGACTATTAATTTTAAGTCCATAAACTTTCAGCTCCCACTTGGACAAAATTCTAATATCGTGATCACATTGACTAGCGTCTAGTTACACTAGCAATGTCACTAGTACAAACCGGGTAAGGTCTCCTGGACAAGAACCTTTTAATGATTACATCATTATTATTATCCTTTCATTTCAAATACATTGTTAATAAGGATATGGATCTAAGTCATTCCTTCATTAACTATTCTGTTTCTCGTTTACGGATATAGCAAGATTACCAAAACACATTTGGGTGTGGCCACACAAACATCTTACTACTCCCCGAGGGCCCAGTTGTATTTATACTTCAAATATAATTTGAAGGAAACAAATCCCATTTTGACTACAAGCAAAACACATGAATTTCGCAACACTTCTGAAAATAACCCTTATGACTACCAGTTACGTTTAGCGTTAGGTTACCTTACAGAAATGCACTACATTCAATGCAGTTTTCTGGTATCTTAGGTCTAAGGATAACTATTTATGATTTACTTAATGACAAAGATCCATAAAGTAAAATCACATAGTTGGGATAAGTCCAATATTTGATCCATCAAATATCTTCCAAAATTGACCAATATACTTTCAAGTATACTCTGTCATCATTTTGAATTGTCTTAGTTTAATAATACTCCCATATTATTAATCGACAACGGACATTTAGAAACATCAAAATGCTCATGGATTAAAACATGTAAAATAGGACACAAAATCAAATAACAGAAAAATAAACGAAATCCATTCTTTATTTCATCAATTCAATAATGTCTTACATCCTTTATCCAAATACTAATCAACAGATTTATTGCATGAATTCGCTAGCTAGTTGCAGCCCAATTGCCTTGGCATGCTTAACTACCTTTGGCCTAGATAAAGCCTTAGTAAAAGGATCAGCTACGTTATCATCTGTGTGAAATTTTATTAATTTTATTTCTCGAGCTTCCACTTGTTCTCGAACGTAGTGATATCTACGTTTAAAGTGTCTGGCGCCCTTCATGACTCCAGGGTCATTGGCGAATATTATTGCCGCAGAATTGTCGCAATATATATCAATAGGTTCTTTAATTGAAGGCATCACTCCAAGATCTCCAATAAACTTCCTAATCCAAACAGCTTCCATTGCAGCTTCTGAAGCGGCCATGTACTCAGATTGAGTCGTATGCATAGCAATGGTTTTCTGCTTACTGCTCTTCCAGTCAACTGCTCCTCCATTGATGACAAATACGTAACCCGTCTGAGACTTCGTATCGTCTTTATCACATTGCCAGGACGCATCACAGAACCCTGTTACATTCAGTTCTGTGTCTGGTTTACCCCCGAATACCAAAAACATATCTTTCGTACTCCTCAAATACTTTAGAATATGTTTAACAGCAGTCCAGTGGAACTTTCCTGGATTCTGTTGGTATCTACTGACCAAGTTCTAAGCAAATGCCACATCAGGCCTTGTACATCTTACAACATACATAATAGATCCTACTGCCGAAGCATAAGGCACCTTCTTCATGTAAGCCACCTCTTCAGGTGATGATGCATCTTTCTCATGACTTAACTCATGCTTAACCTCCATTGGTAAGAAACCTTTCTTAGAGTTATGCATGTTATATTTCTTCAATATCTTATCAATATAAGCATCTTGGCTAAGACCAATCAACCGTCTACTCCTATCTCGATAGATTTTAATTCCCAGAATATATGCAGCATCTCCCAAATATTTCATAGAAAAACATTTACCAAGATAATCCTTAACTTCCTTAAGTCTTGGAATGTTACTTCCCATGATTAATATGTCATCGACATAAAGAATTAGGAACACTACATTACTCCTACTAGCTTTGCGGTATACACATGGCTCATCACGATTTTGAATAAATCCGAACTTTTTGATTTCTTCATCAAATC
Organism: Glebionis coronaria; assembly: GCA_025667525.1. NCBI lineage: Eukaryota > Viridiplantae > Streptophyta > Magnoliopsida > Asterales > Asteraceae > Glebionis > Glebionis coronaria. The sequence continues at coordinate 133,907,653 of CM046874.1, read as the reverse complement.
GCTTATTCCATTGACGTGATGCTTGCTTCAAACCATAAATAGATCTTTGAAGTTTGCACACGCGCTTTGGATATTTAGGATCAACATACCCTTCCGGTTGTTGCATATAGATGTCTTCATCTAAGCGACCGTTCAAGAAGGCAGTTTTAACATCCATTTGCCATATCTCATAGTCATAGTATGCTGCTATAGCTATGAGAATCCTAATAGCTCGTAAGTCTGCTACAGGAGAAAATGTCTCCTCGTAGTCTATGCCAAAAGTTTGAGTAAAACCTTTAGCCACTAAACGTGCTTTATAGGATTGTACATCACCATCTATGTCAGTTTTCTTCTTATAGATCCACCTATTTTTCACTACTTTAGCATTTTTAGGCGCGTCTACAAGAATCCAAACATCATTGATTTCCATGGATTTCATTTCCTCATTCATCGCAACTATCCATTTTGACTTTTCTGGATCAGACATTGCGGATCGATAGTTAGCAGGTTCACCAAGATCCCCTACTTCCTCCTCATCATCCTCTATGTAAAGACATAGTTTGTCCGACGCACGTATAGTCCTTTGAGACCTACGTGGAGGAATCAATTCCGGTGGAACACTCAGACTTTCTGGTTCTACAGGAATTTCATTGCTAGTATTTTCAGAAGGTAATGTATCTTCAAGATCATAATTTCTCCCACTGAATTCTTGATTTACAAGATCATTTTCAAGGAAGTCTCCATACCGAGCCACAACTATTTTGTTCTCAGCCGGATAATAAAAGTAGTAACCCATAGTTTCCTTAGGGTAACCTACAAAGATACATTTTACTGAGCGTTGTTGGAGTTTATCTCCAGAGTCACGTTTCACATACGCCTCACAACCCCAGACTTTCAAATAAGACAAATATGGCTTCTTGCCATGCCATAGTTCATATGGTGTCTTATCAACCTTCTTAGTGGGAACCATATTTAGAATACGAACAACAGATTCAAGAGCATAATCCCAAAAAGATAATGGTAAAGTTGTAAGATTAAACATAGATCGTACCATATCCAATAATGTACGATTTCTCCTTTCGGATACACCATTTTGTTGTGGAGTATATGGAGAAGTAAGTTTCTGAACAATTCCATTCTCACTTAAATAATCTTTAAACTCTTGACTTAAATATTCACCACCACGGTCAAAACGAAGAGCTTTAATCTTTTTTCCCAGTTGGAACTCTACTTCTGCTTTAAACGTCTTGAATGTTTCAAATACCTCATGTTTATGCTTAAGTAAATAAACATAACCATAACGGCTATAATCATCCGTAAACGTTAAGAAGTAGCTAGCACCTTTCCTTGACACATGCCTAAGTGGTCCACACACATCAGTATGTATCAAACCAAGTAGTTCAGTAGCCCTTTCAATATTGCTATTAAAAGGTTTCTTGGTCATCTTTCCAGAGATACAAGATTCACATTTATCAAATGATTCATCATTGATACTTTCCAAAAGCCCATCACGTTGTAGCTTTTGTATGCGAGTCTTCTCAATATGGGCAAGCCTACAATGCCAAAGATAAGAAGAGTTCTTGTCTAACTTACTCTTCTTATTCATGCTAAAAACAGAATTATTTTTCCTCTTGGAATTTTTATCATGCATGTTAATTTCAAAAACACCATTCACAGAAATTGCATCAAAATAGAATAGACCATCTTTGAAAACAGAAATTCTATTATTATCAATCGTGTGAGTAAATCCAAGATCCAACATACAAGAAAAGGAAATAACACCCCTAACAATTGTAGGTGCATAATGACAATTATTTAAAGACAGTACTAAACCCGAAGGTAAAACTAATTTAAATATTCCTATAGCTTCAACCGCTGCTTGTGCGCCATTGCCCACTTGCAGAAATTGTTCCCCATAGGATAGTTTCTTCTTCAACTCAAATCCATGCAGGGTATTACAAATGTTAATACCACATCTCGTATCATATACCCAGGGGTTTGATTTGTATGAAAGATTAAATAACTCTATCATAAATAAGTTACCTGAAGATGCTGCTGCAGCAACTTGCTCAGCCTTCTTCTTATGTTCTGCCATTTCATGGAGATAGAGAGAGCAATTCCTCTTCCAGTGTCCAGTCATCTTACAGTAGTGGCAAGTCTCATCTTTCTGAGATTTCTTAGCAAAGTTCTGCTTCGGCTTAGATATAGTCGCAACTTGCTTGCTCTTATCAGCCTTGCCTTTGCCTTTCTGCTTCTTATTCCCTTGCGATTTAGGTTTAGACACTCTACCCTTTTGTACATACAGTACTTGAGGCGTAGCAGTGGATGCCTTATCTTTCAAACCCTTTTCGAAGTCAATGAGCATTGCATGCAAATCATTCACTGTCTTCCCCGTGCAATGCATATTATAGTTACGAACAAAATCACCGAAGTCCTTATTAAGGGACCTATTGATCAAGTTAATAGCCATATTATGATCGAAGGGTTGTCCTAGTGCGATGAGCTGTTCCATATAACCCCTCATCTCCATGTAATGTGCACTTACGGACTTTCCAGGAGCTTGCTTGCAGCTATGTAGAGCATCAACCAGATCATAGATCTCTACAGCTTGTGGCGTTTCATACACTGCCTTGAGTTCATCAAGCATTTGCTTAGGAGGAAATAGCTCATACTTCCTTTGAAGTGATGGAGCCATTCTCCCTAACATTACAGCAGCCACCTCATGGTGCTTCTTAACGTTAGCAGCGTGTTGAAGCCTTTCCGCATCAGATGCTCCTTCAGCAAGATCCTCCGGAAAAGGAGTTTCCAAGATATTGATAGTACCCGCTGCTCTCAGAACAATTCTTAGTGAGCAGTACCAATCATTGAAATTCGGGCCAATAAGTTCAGGCCGTTCAAAGAAAGCTTTGAACGCCGAGCTTATTGTCAGATTGCTTTCGGGTTGAGCCATTTCTATAGAAATAAGTTCAAACATTAGTATTTTCGATAATACAATTCAAGAAAATAAAATTACCCCGTTAATAAAACCATAGTATTTTCCTTGAAAAACTAGAACCCATATTGACATAGATTCATCACATCAGTTGATCTGCTAGTGACAAATGTATTCAACATAGTAACTTGTCGAACAATAATTGCCAAATCAAATTGCAATTTCTAGATATGTTAGGGATTTACATTGCCAAAATCATTTGCATTGTAAACATGTTTTATCCCTACTTTATGCCTTAAGTTTCCAGTTCTCACTGAGTAACTTAATTAAGTCGACTAATCTAAAGAACGTAAAACCTTCATGTGCAATCTTATTCAGTCATGAAGTTTTCTCTCCATTACAACATCGTCCGATATCTTATATGACGACAATTGTAACTTCAAGTGTTCGTCAATTAGAGGGCATATGACTTAAATTTAGGGTATAGATTTTGGTGTCAAAATCATGTACGGAGAAGCATGCATACATCTCCATAACATAAGTTTAATAAATCGTTTAGTAAACTTTTTGGTGAGACTAAAAGTTCATCATATACTTGCAAGTTGAGGTATTGGTTAAACCAATTAAAGATTTTACACATAATTAAATTCACACCGTACTTTTTCTAGAACGTTAGTTATAGCACAAAGCAATAACCTTAATCATTGTGTTTCAGATGTGAATTAATGTAGTTAAATCAACTTAAAGAATTGTACCAATAACAACCGTAGGTAATTTCAATTTTGACGCACAGGCGAGCCGGGAATTTGGTCAGCGCTGAAGCATAGCACCTCCTTCCTTAACCGGGTACTTGACCAGCGGTGCGTTATACCCACTTTATAGTTTGTCAAAATTGAGTAGGCCGTTAAGTTGCTATTGTAATTCTAATCAACGCAAATCATATGTATTTTACATCTCAAAATGATTCATTAATTTTGATAAGATTTAGTCCATATTATTTTTCTTGGAAAAAATTACCCTTGTTTACAACATACAATAAAAAAAACGTATGAAAACAAGTAGTACAAAAAAAAAAACTAAATCAAATAGCCACATGCATAACAATTTATTCAAAGAACATCAAATCTAGGGTTTTTATAAACATAAAAAGTCTTCCCTAATTTTAAAACTTTGAATCAAATAAAGCAAATAACAATCAAAATTATATGATCCGTAAGAAACATGCATGTTTATTACGGATCTCCCACATTCTCTTAACAATTAAAAAAACTACGGATCGTAACCACACATGACATAACAATTAATTCATGCAAAAACATCTAAAGTCAATTACCATGTAATTTTAGGGTTTACAAAATTATTTTTTTTTATTAAAAATTCGACAAAAGTCGATTTTAATAATAATAAAAAACAAAACCCTAATTTTTCATAAAACCTAAAAAACAACATGTAATTTTTAACACAAATCATTATTAGTTAAAAAACTTTAGATCTTGATAATTATAATCATGTTAAAACGGCTCTCGATGCCACTGATGGTTTATATAGTTCATAACAATTATTTAAAACCCTAATATGGATCAAAGAACGCATAGCGGAAGCGATTAACAAGATCATTAATTTAACACAATTATATTAATCAAGATTAGGGTTACATACCTTTATCCTAGCAAGATCCACAAGACGACAGAATGAACGGCAACTAGGGTTTATCACGAACACCACCAAGAATATAATCTAAAGGAAGATTATATCACGTTCTTGTACACACGTAATACAACGAATTAACCGTGAGTCTAGCACGAGCAAACCGAGCTTCAACGCTTATGGAATATCTACCCAACAACCCTAGAGAGGGGCTAGGACTAGATATATTTTAAATAGAAAAATCGAAAACCAAAACCCTAATAAAGGGGTGTTTGGCCGGCGATCAAGAGAAGAGAGGGAGAGGGATAGGTGAAAAATTATGAAGGCTTTTAGGTGTTTAAATAGCCTTGACAAAACTTGATCTCCAAGTAAAACACCAATTAGGAAAGAAAATCTTTCCTCCTTCCTTTTTTCTCCCTTAGGCCGACGCCCCATTAAGCCCAATTAGGGCTTCCGGAACTTTTCCGTTTTCCTTATTTTAGCTTCTATTTAATTCCATAACGGTCGTTATAACTTAACTTTTATTTATCAACGATCGTTAGTTAAGCTTTGGTTTGTTTTAATAAATATATATAAAATATATTTAATAAATAAATTAACTCTTTACGTTATGTGTGCAATCCCGTGATCCCGAGTTCGATCCTATCTCACGACTATTAATTTTAAGTCCATAAACTTTCACAAACAACGCTGGAATAAACGTCATTAGGCTTTTTACGGATGGGGTGTAGTAACACCGCCCAACGCTGAGCGACGAGCGTTAGGCCATTACTACACGCGCTCTTACTCCAACTATTTTCCTTTGATATGTAAAATTATTGAGCTAGAAATAATCTAATTAAATGTTGGCCATTAAATATAGACATGTTCTTTATGCTAACCAATGAACAAATAGTTAAACAGTGAAACTGGTTAGTCGTTAGATCTTTTGTTTGGTTTCCAAAATATTGGATCGTAAATTTTATAGATGATGGAAAAAAAAGCACGAACTTGTTACGAGAATAAACACATCCACAAAGACATATTGTAGAGCCTAATTCAAAGTTAGATGTGTGAAGCTTATTGGCTTTGTTCTTTTTAGTATCTATATATTTTCGTTTGCAGATCCTAAACTTTTATGGGGGGTGCTAGAGATTATAGCTAGTTCATGTCGTGTTTTTAAGAGCTCAAGCATTCAAAGATCAAAATCTCAAAATATGTAAAGATCCTAATCCTTGGGCTCATTTGCACCCATGGCCTGGCTTAGCCACAACGAGCAACATAAGCATGCTGGATTGTCGACACATCAAACCGTTCATTCCACAATACATTGACACGAAAGCTTCCAGTGACATTACCCCAAAAACAAAACGATTCATACAAAACCTTTTTTCATATTTGCTTTAATTTGTTATACTGCAAATGAAAACATTAACCTTGTGCCTTAACTTAATTTAGTGGTATGTAGAACCACACAACCAAAACTCCAAAAGGATAGATCACATAACAGAATGATGCGGTTTTGTTTTAGTAGGCCAAACTCCCAAGAATTAGATAAAAAACGAGAAGGATAAAGCCCTTAGAGTGAGCAAAACTCCACAAAAACAAGAGGAACTAGACTTTGATTAATTTTCTTCATGATTCAACAAAACAAAAGCACATATAAATAGCAAACTTGAAAAAGAGTTAAGTAACTAGTTGAAGCACTACTCTAAGAATTAGGAAACATGCATGCTTAGTACGTGGGTACATCCGTACATGCACTTGATTAGGCTAATAACATGAGGCTTAAGAATAACTCTCATTAACTGTTAATATGTCTTTGTATTAAGGCGGTCCATGCTCGACTCAAGCATCTCGTATCACAGACCCTGCTATTAAATTATAAGCAACGGCTGTCTTTCTACGAAATTTGCATCATACAAGGGACAATATTAGGCAAATTCGTTGTAGAGGTCTTTCACATAGACCGGTGAAGCCGTGAAGGTTGTGTATTCGGTTGAAAGCACCAAAGCATGTGGTAAATGAACACCGTTGAATATAAGGCTCGATCAACGACTATAAACCCTTAAAAAAAGCTTATTATCGTTGAGTTATAGTTGAAATGTAAGCAAAAGGATGAATGGACGAATAAAAGTGTTGAACTTCTTAAAACATGCTCACAAAATATACAAAGTGTTGAAGTTAAAATGTACAGTTCTTGTATATATGAGTGAGCGAGCAACGAATAAAAACTGTGCATCGTATTGACTTATAATATATCAACGTAACGTAGGACTTCGGTTTAATTTTTTTAATTCGCACCGGTTGTGGTAGCAAAGGATTTTGTATCACAGTAGTTCTTTAAACATAATTTATATATATGTCGAGTTCAAACGGGTAGTTGGCTTGAGATTAGTCGGTTTGCGTATCGAGTTCCGAAACCCGATTAACAAAAAAATCTCTTCATACGCCATCAGTTATGTCTTTTTAGCAGTGACCAGTTAACCACTATACATTTATAAACTCTTTTGAATGTCACATTTTTCTTCAAAAAAACAGATTGATTGTCCTTATATTTGATCTTTCATTATCAATACAAAAGCATAGAAGATTTATTGGCCTTATATTTGATCTTCCACTATGAAAACAAATATATTGATTTATTAGCCCTATATGACCTTTCATTATCAACGCTAAAGTATAACATATCATCAATAATGTTCCTTATCTTTGAGGCATTTATGTGATGATGGAATATTGAAAGCAATATAATAGAATCTGTTGTGCCAATTTGAACATATACATATTAGTGCTACATCTTTGTTGCTAAATTACAAACAACCGGATCACATCAGATTTTTAATTTTCTTTCTAAGAACAAATTGTGACTATAATTAACATAAAGATAAATAAAACTATGCTCTAACAATTGCACTCCTGGTTATCTTTCCGTTAAGAAACTTAAAGCATTAGGAGCGGTGAGCCATAAAAGTTGTTGTCGTGAGAAAAAAGTGTCTCACGTAATCTATTGCACGAGAAATATTATGGTGTCGCATTTTATGAGGAGCGGTAAGTCAAACGAAAAGCGGTGCTAAAGCACTAAAAAGTGATGTCATTGGTTCACATATACCTCACTTTATTATAAAATGAAATAAAAATTCAAAACGCAACTGTCTTGACTGGTCTTCATGACGCAAGATGCTTAGCACAAGCTTAGGAGTGGTGAGCCATAAAAAAATGAAGTCGTAGGCCACCAGCCAACTCATAAGACCACGCTCCCCTAGCTCTAATCTAACAATGACTCTCACGAATTATAAGTTATAACCAACGATAAAAACGAGTGTAACAAGCTCACATAAATACTTTTTACCTTGCATATAAGCTAAAAATATTTACCTCAAAGTATCCGGACTTGTTACGTGACCAATGTGGTTTGCCGTTAATATTTTTTAGCTATAGATTGCTAGCCTAATTATTTTGTCTTCGTATATTGTTGGCCAGTAGTATTCAGACCGAATTGCTTTAGCTACCACAGAATTTGGTTCGGAATGCATGCTACATTATCCTCATGAATTTCCTTTATGACATAGTTGGCTTGCAGTGGTCTTATGCATCGTAGCCATGGTTCCAAAAATGACTTTATGTACAAGGTTCCATCTATGATGGTATATTGTCTCGATTCTATCCTTAGTTTCCTTGCCTTTTTCTTCTCTGATGGTAGGGTTCCTTCCGTGAGGTAATCATGGATTGGGGCTACCAGTTGTGTCTTTCTTCTTCCAATATAGCTCGGATTTATGTTTCTTCGTTTGACTTTTTCTTTATCACTTCAACTAAAACCTGCTTAGCCAGGTGTGGGAAGCTGGTGGAGGCGATCTTACTAAGTACATATGCTTTTTTGTTTTCGCTCCGTGGAACCTGCTTGATTGAGAATTCATTAAAGCTTCTTGTTGTTGCTTTCACCTTATCTAAGTATTGTTTCATGCTTTCCTCCTTGGCTGTGTAGGATTCGTTGACTTGGTTTATGACCAGTCTTGAATCTACGTTTACCTGTAGGCTCCGAATGCTCATTTGTTTTCTATACGTAAGCCTGCCATTAGTGCTTCATATTCTGCCTTGTTTTTGGATGCTTCAAATTTGAATCTTAGAGTATAGGTAAATTCTATTCCTTCAGGACTGGTGAGTATGAGGCAGGCTCTGAAACCTTTTGTGGATGAGGACCCATCAGTAAACATAGTCCATTGTTCTAGCGGTTGCTCTTGGACTTGTGCTTCTTCCATTGTAGTATCTTCTTCTAGTTTCTTAGCTATGAAGTCAGCTATAATTTGTCCTTTTATTGATGTATGTGGCTTGTAGCCAGTGGCGGAGCCAATAATTTTGGCGATCGAGGGCATCGAACGATAAAACATTTTTAGTGTGACTTGAAAATTCGGATTAGACTAAAAGTAAAAAAAATGTTATCTTCGTTGATTAAACGCAACAAAACTATTGTGCATCTTCTTCTTCATTTATCCCATGAAAGAAATAAACAGTCCAACAAAAACACAAAAATCATTTTAATTTCTATCAATCCAGGCGAGTGTTGAGGGCACTTTGAAAATTTGCTTGAGGGCACTGAACATTATCTCTACCAGTTTAGTTGTTTTCTTCACATACTTCATGTGTTCACAAGAGCTTTGGTGGGGGTCACGCACCCACTCCTATAAAGGTAGCTCATCCCTTGTGTGTAGCTTATGCCGTATTCTTATAATGTTATGCTTTACATTTGCATTCTTCCTTCCACCTCTGGTTTTGATATTACTTGTTTGATTGGTTGATCCGTGATTATTGCAATTGGCTGAGCTTGAAAGTATATTTTAAACCTCTTGGTTGGATGTACCAAGGCAACGACTAGTTTCTTCATGGCGGAATAATTTATCTCTGGTCCTCTAAGGGCGCTGTTGGCAAAATATATTGGTACTTACCTTGATTTTCTTTCTGCCATTAGGACTGAACTGCTAGCTTATGCGGAGGCGGACATGTACATTATCAACTCTTCTTTCGGGATTGAGGTTGTTAATGTGGGAAACTTTGCTATTTGTTCCTTTATTTTGTTTAATGATTTTCATGCTTCTTTAGTCCAGAGGAAGTCGCTCTTCTTTATGCATCCTTTTAGCATTTTGAAAAATGGTAAGGGTTTATTTGCTGACTTGGACATGAATCTACTCAAGCTTGCAAGCCTTCCGTTCAGTTTTTGTACTTTTTTAGGTTTTGGGGTGGGGTAGGTTTGGAAAAGCCGTTGTCTTTTCTGGACATGCCCAGATTCCTTTTGTGTTTATTAGGTGACCTAAGAATTCTCCTTCCTTTACTCCGAATGTATATTTCTTCGGGTTAAGCTTCATGTTTTCTTTCTCAGCGTTTGGAGGGTTTCTTCAATATCTCTGCCTCCGTATGGATTTTTATGACTAGGTAATCTACGTAAACTTCCAAGTTACGCCCTATTTTCTTTTAGAAAGCTTTATCAACTAGGTGCTAATAAGTGGATCTGGAATTCTTTAGTCCGAATGGCATATTTGTGTAACAGAAGATACCCTGTCTTGTGATAAATGCCATTTTTTTCTTCATCTTCTTCCACCATCTTGATTTGTTGGTATCCCTTATAAGTAGGGGTGTGATTCGGGTTGACCCGGTCAGGTTCGGGTCAACTCGGGTTGGGTCAAGTCGGGTCAAGGGTAAAAAAATATATAACCCGAACCCGAGCCTAATTAGAACTCGGGTCACTCGGGTTCGGGTCAATTCGGGTCGGGTCAATGTTCTGGTATGTGCCCTGGGACGCCGGTCATGTCCTTTGTCTCCCATGCAAAAATGTCAATATTTTTCCTTAGTAGCCTGCATAAGTTTTTTTTCCTTCATTTGTTAGCTTTCCTCCAATTCTGACTATTGCTTTGGATATCCGGGATGAATTGTTATATTTTACGTTCGTCTACAACTGGGATTGTATTTGCTAGTGTAGGTCGTGGTTTAGCTACCATCTCACATTCGAATGGGATGGCAATTCCATTGTGAAGTGTGAGAACCTCACCTTGCACCGAGAACTTTATCAGTCCATGAGCTGTAGACGGGACTGCTCTGGTAATCCGGATTCTAGATCTTTCAATAATTATGTTGTACTGTGAGTGCGATCGTACTACCATGATACATACCGATGGGATAGGATTGAAACAAGTTTTAAATTTATAACACTAGTTACTAGAATGAACTATTAACTCACGGGCAAGTATGACCCTTTCATTTGTGGTATAGTTTTTATGGTAAACCGAGATCGTTCACGGGGATTTGGAAAACCTATGACCATTCAAAAATTCACACAATAATCGTTCCGTTGTAGCAATATGAAGACAAATTAAACAAGTAAATATGATGAAGTAATATGTTTAAAAACAACACTTGGTAAAGATTAGTTTGAGAATCTGATATGATATGATTGTATAGACACGTAAACTTATGATTATGATAATTAGATGGTTAATCTAATCTATTGTTTTTAAAATCTGTATATTCGTCAAGACTTTGGTTAAGGAAAACAAGCATTAGTCTCAATCACTCAATTCAAGACTTAATTCAATTTTAACTCGTTTGAATCATGGTTCGTTTTACAAACTTGTTAACACTTATAATTATGTTTCTTAGTGATCAAAACTTCTTAAGAGATGGTCAATACAAAAGATACCTAATCCATAGACAATCCGGCTACGACTTGTTGTTAGAAAGTAACTCTTTCGAACTATGAAAGGAGATGGTGGCAGCTGAGCACTGTTGGCATCTTCTCACAGTAGGGCTGAGCAGGGTAGACCCAAAACTGACCGGACTGTAAAACCGGACCGGACCGGACAGAACAATTTCGGTTCAGTCCTCAGTCCGAGGTTTTGGACCAATTCGGTCCTCGGCCCAGTCGGTCCGGTTCGGTCTTACCAAAATCTCGTAGATTATGTCTGATAGGACCGGACCAGACCGGGCCATTTCGGTACGGGGTTTCGGACCATTTCGGTCCTCGGTCCGGCCCGGTCTTGGTCGGTCCGATCTGGTCCTGGACCGATGCTCAGCCCTAGCTCACATGACTAGCATCTAGTATCATGTTAAGTTTTTTGCACACTTTATACTACACGTAGTTTCTTCATTTCTCTAGCATTTCCCAAGTTGAGATTACTTGTAAAGCTTGTATATTCTTGAAAACACTGGTTCTCGCACCCAAAATTGATCTTCAAAGGCTTGTAACTCATACACGAGTCTTGAACTTAATTCAGATTCTTCGTACTTGTACTAATCTTCACTGTAGAAACTAGAAGGGGGGGGGGGGGGGGAGGTTGAATAGTTTCTCTTCAATTAGTCACCTAATCAAAATTACTTTCAATTAGGTTTGTATCAAAACTGTCTTTTACTTGAAGCTAAGTTGCATAATGATTAGGTTCAATTCAAATGCATTAGCAATGGTAATAGGTAAGTGTAATGATAATGAAATAAGTAAAGAGTAAGGAAAGAGACAACCTAATGAGAAGACATCAAGATTTATAGTGGTTCGACGACGAGGCTCTATCCTCGTTTCTACTCCACTCCTCGAGTACACCTACTCGAGATTTCCACTATATCCACAAGCTCCCTTCTTGGCGGAGAAAACCTTACATCGTCGCTTACATTATTTTTCGACACTAAGCTAAATGTCGAGACCTAATCTTTAGCTAGGACCAATCTACACAACGTTGCCTACTTCACAATTTAACGACACAAGGCTAGATGTCGAGTTCTAATCTCAAGGTAGAACCAATCTTCACGACGTTGCCTACTTCACCATTTTACGACACAAGGCTAGATGTCGAGTTCTAATCCAAATCTAGAACCAATCTTCACGACTCTTCACTTTGAAGCTAAGCGAGAACTTCACACAACACAACTACTAATCACTTTCAAGTTTAGTGAGAACTCACAAGACACAACCACATCACTTTATACTTTAGTGAGAACTACTACACAATCTATTACAACTCAACTAGACATATCCAAGTACACACATGTAGCTTGGATCTACACAACATAAATCCAAGCAAACACATATGCAATGGATGTACAAACAAATCCAAGTATTCACAAATAGCTTAGACAAACACAACTAGTCCAAGTATTCATAGATACAATGGATTAACATAAAACAAAAAGGCTAACATGATGAACATGACTAATTCATGGATTCATCTTTATCACAACACTAGTGAGTGAGTGATCTTCTCTTTGGACAAGGTAAAGGATGGGATCAAGAGGATAATCATATGTAAACATACTTAACACATTAAGTGATCATTTACTAATGATTATGCTATAGAAAAAAGAAAAGGGGCTGAGAAAAACGTCCAAAAAGGGTTGTTGGAAAATGAGATTTGATCTACTATTTATAGGAGACAAAGTGCAACGGCTAGCTGGGCGCGGTTCCTTATCTAGCCTGGCGGTTCCTTATCCCTAGAGAACCGCCTAGCTATTTAAAGGACCGCCCAGTAGACTACGCTCCAATTTTGTCTTCTAGTGGGGTAGGAATATCTGAGGTTTTTTAAACCTTCAAAGGATATTCTTATGGCATATGGAATATGCCATTTTCAAATTTACATTTTCCATTTTAATAAAACATTTTCTTAAAAAGAAAGTTTATTAAAAGTCTTTTGTCATATTAACAAAAGTGAGTTTTAAGGATAATCCCTTTGATGATCACTAAGTATGATTAAGAAAAGTTAGTGATATGATTATTACCTTGATGATAGTGTTAGTTAAATAATTCGTTTTGTGTTTTACACTAAATGTGTTGTATAGTTTGTTGTGATCAAAACCAAGAAAGATTAGTTAACACTAATAATGTTTTTAGGCATCACTTGCATTAACAATCTTCCCCTTTTTGATTACGACAAACTATAAACTTATTTACGTAGAAACACAAAATATCGAATTATTAACGAGTTTATCACTATCATTTCTCCCCCTTTGTCGTAGCAAAAAGGTTAGCACAAGTATTTGAAGAAAACCAGAATTTGCTAGTAGATCCCCTTGGTGGTTGCTCCCCCTTGCTTGGAGCACCAAGTGTATGAGCTAAGGTGACATGCTACACAAAGGTTAGTAGAAAGAAAAGAAACACCAATGTATATATGATCACTACCTACTAAGTAACTTGAGAGGGAGAAGGTGAAGAAATCTTAAATTTGTCCAAAGAGGTAAATGACAAAATCAAAGTTCAATTGGTGGAATGGAGGTAGAAAAGAAACATCCAACCAATGAAGATGATAAATTTGTCAAGGGGTTAAAGTTTAGAATTGATGGAATCACCCATAATCAATTGTAAAGATTAACCACGATCAACTCAAAAGAAAAAGATAGAATGATCAAAGAAAGAAAACAAAAACAACACAAAGGTTTCACATTACAAAAATATGAAAGAAACAAACAAGGTAGATAGTCATACACACAATATGAGTATCTAAAGAAAAAAATATGGAAAATAAACCACAAAACATAAGCTATTCTAATAGTGATAATTTTACAAGATTGCTTAAATGTTATTGACTCCAAAACAACTAAAAGTATTATTGACTCCAAGAGTGATTAGTCCTTTAGTTGGAAAAATAAGACGACGAGGCATCATTCGAAGTTTTGTCCACGGGAACGAAAACTTTGAGAGGAGGTCGAGTGAGGAGGAATTCAAGAAAATTTAACTTCTGATACACATGAGCAAGTTCAATTTGTTAAAATCGAAAACAAGCACACGAGGATCCATGATGCAAAGCAAATTCGGTTGATGAGGGATGGCCATCAAACCTAGGGTTTGGTGGTGGTGAGGAGAGTGGGTAGGAAATGTTTTCACAATGCCTTGTGAGGTTTGGGAAGGTTGAAAGGTCATTAAGTTGAGGGGTGTTGAAAGGTTTTGGTGGTGGGGGAACATTTTCCTTTTCTTCGGTGATGGGGTTAATGGAGTAGGTCTCATTCCAATACTTGATTGGAGAGAAGGTGGGGTTCTTGGGTGGTTTGGAAGAAGAGGGTTCATTTTTCTTGATCCAAATAGGTCAAACCGAGATCTTCGGTTTCTTGGAAAGCTTGGATGAGGAAGATTTGGGTGAGGAGGTTTGTGACAATGAAATGTCAAGGTTATGAAAGGAGGAGTTAGGCATTGTTGAGGTGTGAGAATTCAATCTTAAGGTGGGGGTATAAGAAGAAAGTAGACAAGGCAAAGATTTGAAAATAAAATGTGAAGGGTCAAGGAATGTTTAGCCAAATTGAGTAAACATGGAATCTTGACAGGGGATAGGGTGATGAAGAAAGACCAAAAACGAGCCAAAAATTGGCTATCAGTCAGCGGTTCCTTATAGGGACCGGCGGTTCCTTAGCACTTAAGGGACCGCGCGACTTAATGAGCCGCGTACAGTGGACGTGAAACCATGATTTTCCAGGGTTTTGAAAAAAACTAAGACTTTTTCAAAAAATTGCAAATCTTGGAATTTTACCTCTATTAGCACTAAATTATGCTAGGGTTGCATAAAAGCAACAAATTCACAAAGGATGTCTTGACAAAGGGTGACAAAATATTTAGATAACATTTTGAACCAATTTTAGTCAAGTTTTAGAGGTTGTGATAGATTTAGGTTCAATTTTAATTAAAAGTTAAAGTAGATTAATGTGCACATAAAGATAGACACATAAAGCGAAATCTATAAATCATCCTCATGAAAAACTCATGGAGGGAAGGAAATACAATAAGGAAATGAAAACAACTAACTAAAACAAAGTTAGCTTAAAACTAGTTCTTGATGAGTAGTCTTCTTTGGCTTGGTTTTCTTGAAAAACACTTATTAAAGAAAATCATCATTCATCTCCTAGGAGGAGGCATGGTAAACAAGGTGAGCAAGAAATCTTGCAACCTTTTATGAAGTCCAAACATCTCCATCCTAAGGTTGTGAATGATGTAGTTGTTGTAGAGGCAACATGGACAATGAGAACCATGAGCTTCTAGGAACCCTAAGAAGTAAGGATCACCCATAAAAAGGGGAAGTGGGACACCCAAAATGGGAGTGTTTGAGGGAGGTAGAGGTGGAGGAGGTATGTTCTCCAAGGGTGATGTGGGTGAGTGTGGAGGTATGTTCTCCAAGGGTGAAATGGGTGATGTAGGTGAGTTTGAAGGGGTAAAAGGTGAAGTCACCAAGGTATCAACAAAGTCATTCACAATGGGAATGATTTGGATGGGTTGAGTTTGGGTAGTCACATCCAAGAGAGTACTTGGAGTGAAGGGTGAGGTTAGCTCATTCATTCTAGATTGGAATGAAGAGGAGGTAGAACCATGAGAATTGTTAGTACCATGGGTTGAGGTAGTCCTGCATAGAGCAAGAGGTGGTAAGGGTGACGGAGAGATGAGAATTGGAACAATCTCATTCTTGGGTGTGTGAAAGGGTGAAAAGTTAAGTTTGGTCAAATTAATCTTAATCTTAAGGTTTTTCTTTGAAGTGGAGGTTTTGGATGAGTTTGAGGTTCTTGTAGAAACCATGGTTGTAATGAGTGGTTTAAGGGTTAAGGATGAATGGTTTGATGTGTGAAGAACATGGCTAACAAGGTGGGTTTAAAAGGGTGAGGGGATGTTCCAAACTAGTAATAGGTTAAAAACATTTTATGTGAATAATGAATTTTTTTATTTTTTTTTGGTAACCGTGATTTCCGACTCATTGGCCGACTAATTCACGAGGTTTGAGCCCACCGCCATACATACTCAAACCAGGTAAAGCCCTCCCTTTTTAGGAGGTTGGCGTGGGTGAATAATGAATTTACGTAACCTAGTTTAGGAAATGTGCAGGTTTTTGCAAACAATCAAGCAAGGTTTACACATATTAAGGAAAATAGTGTAAAGCAAAGATTCTGTCAGACATAGTAGCCGGCGGTTCCCTATATAGGATGGGCGGTTCCTTATCGATAAGGAACCGCTGGTCGATATGGAACCACGACCAGAGGTGTTCAAAAATCGCACTTCCTCAAACTTTGGTTAGCCCAGATTTTTACCAAAGGATTAACAAGCCAAAGTTAACTACTGACCAGAATCTAGGAAGCTAACTAACACATAGGGTGCACAAAGCTATGCAAATCGTAAACACAATGGCATAGACAACATTAGGATTAAAATAATAAATAATCCAAACAAGTAGTATTAGTTAATACACAACCAAAATAGAGTAAAAAGAAGTAAATGTTCAACATCACATTACATGTTTAGCAACATGTATACTTTGAAACAATTCAAAGTCTTCATCTTCTTTTCTTGCTCAATCCCTTGATCATGTTTCCCAAGTACTTGAATCCCTTCCTTGACTCAACTCTATGTTCATGTAATTCACCTCGAGTCCTAAGATTTTCACGGTAGAGATGCTCCATATTGAGATCTTCCGGTACTTCACTAGAGGAATAATGAGGTGTAGGAGCTAAGTCTTCAAGTCCATCTACGAATGAGTTTGAGGATGGGTGGGAATTACTCGAAGAGTTGAAATAAGAACTAGAACCTATGCCATCACCATCACTTATTGACATATAGGTATCCTCATCATCCGGCTCTTGATGATCGGATTTTCGCGAACCTCGATCACTTCTAGGCTTTCTTTCATATACCTCTTGAATAGGAAACATAACCCGATGAACCGGGTAAAGCGAGAAAGGTCGAGGTGGAGAAAGTCACGAACAACCCTTTTGAAAAGGCGAGTAAGAAGCATAGCGTAGGGAAGGTTTGTTTTGGGCTTTGAAATAGCATAATTTATTCGTCGAGCGATATAGTATGCCAAATTGTACTTGGTTGATGTAAAGATGCAACATAAAATATGCACCATACAAGCCGAGATATGATCTCGGTTTCCACCAAGACAAAAAACATTCTCCCTAAGGATATTTGCCCATTGGACCATAAAATCCTTAAGATCGCTTGAGAGCACTTCATAGCGATTCACATACCGCACATTAGAATGAAGGCTTCTCACAACGTTTCCATCACGCTCTTTCGAAATGATATCAAGGATAAATTTTAGATCAATTTCGGCGTGGTCATTTGGAGGTTTGTCGTTGGATTCTAAGAGAGCATCAAGTCTCCATTTGTCCATGAAACGACAAGTGCCTTCATATGGCACACCAAGAAATTCACCAAAATCTTCGAGAGAATAATGAATGATTTGTTCGTTCAACAAGAATCGAATGAAGATTTCGCCATTGTATTCAAACATAGAGTAAGTGCTAAAGAATTCTAGAAGAAACAAGGGGTATATATCTTCTTCTACGTAGAGCAAGCAATCAAACCCCGTATGCTCAAACATAGATTTGATATAGATATAACCCATTATTCCCTCATCAACAACTCTACCCTCATGGAAATTTCGTGTTGAAAGTGATGAAAAGGAGTTTCAAAGTTGAGTGGATGCAAAGGTTTGGGAAATGTTTGGCATATATTGTTTAGTGAATTGATGATCCTTTTGGTATTGTGAAGGCATGATTAGTACCTAAATAAACACAAGAAAATATATTTCCAATCACTCATATGAAAAATAAATTCAAAAATCAAAATATGAGAATGTGTTATATCAATTTCTTGACAGACAAAGGATTGAATCCATTTCATTCTCATGTTCACAATGTATCTATTCCATTATTAACCAAGAACATATGAACTATGTTGGATCAACAATGGACTAGAATATTGATTTTTCAAAACACGGTTTTTAAGTAAGCATTAACAATGCAATTACCTATTTGTTCATGGGCTCATCTCAATTCCATCTTTTAACCAAAATCATTTAGCCAAAATTCGGATTTGTTCTACAAGTGGGTTTTAGTGAAATCTCAATGAATATGAACCTAAGAAATCATAGTAAAATAACCATGTCAACCCATATTCCTATTAAGGTTGTAATTCAATTTCAATTTTAAAAATCCCCAATTATGAAAGGATGAACCCTAGAACAAAATATATGAAATTGAAAGAAAATACTTATAATTAATTGATGTTTGATGAAGGATGAGTGAAACCCACAACTTGGAATCAATTAATTTGAGTGATTGAAGGTTTTTGAAGCTTCAACAATGGTGGAAAAAGCGGAACCCGACGGATGTGTGTTTTTTGGGAGAGAGAGGGTTTTGTTTGAAAAAGATTAAATTAATAAAACTGGCGCTCTGACAAGTTTTACTGACCGCGGTTCCTTATCGATAGAGAACCGCGGTTTTGAACCGCCAGAGATAAAGAACCGCCTACAGAGGCAGGTTTTTATCAATGAAATACGCCAAATTTTTGAAAAACAAGTTTTCTAAAATACTTAAAAATATATCTTAAACCTTTTAGAATATCATTGGATCATCATAACACTAAGCAATATGCCTTAATGAAGGATTACGAGTTGAATCGAGATCGAAAAGAACCGAAACGGACAAACGACTACTCGTAGCGAAAAAAGCAAAGTGGAGAGAAGTCAAGGGAAGTAAATCAAGACTAATACCAATGCTCAAGGGATTAATGACAATCTTTAAATCATGGAGACGAAGAGCTTGTGTCATATATAGTGGTTTAAGACGTGCCTTTCCGACGAAGTGTTAAACGGCTTTGGTAATGAATAAACACAAAGCAAATGTTGATGCATAGACTAAGATCACTTTCAATAATAGTCTTAGTCTAAACCAAAATATGAGCAAGGTATTAATTCACTTTCTCTCCCACAAAGGGCCTACTAACCGTATGGGTGCAAACCATGGATATCATGCTTGATACTTTAAGCTACTACTAACTCACTCTACATCACCATAGTGAGTCAAGTATCTAAGCAATGAAGGTTTGAGAGGATAAAAGAAAAGAATCACAAGCCACAAACAAATGTCAAGGCAAGGATGCCAAGAACAAGCACACAGTCAAGTAATGATCAAAAGAATGATCAAAGGGCGTGTGGAAGAACGAAAGCGTACCTTAGCCACAAAGAGCATTCGAATCCATCAAGGAATTAATGAAAAGCCCAACAATGACTATGATGAGTACTAAGTCTTCAAGGACTAGTATCATTCCCAATCATCTTGATATCATCATTCAAAGATGTTGAAGATCAATGAAGATGAGTCTTCTACAAGTGCAAGTAACTCAATCCACAACCAATTAAATGATTGATCTTCATGGATACCTACACAAAACAAGATGCAAACTAGTAGATACATTTTAAGAGTAGATCTAAAATGCATAAAAGCTACTAATCTAAGAGGGATTCAATATTACCAATTGAAAGACCTATTTTCCAAAAAAAATTAGTTTTGACCAAAGAGAAACTTTAGTACAACTTGACCTTCTAATTTGAGGAGACAATGGATCGATCCAAGTTTTAAAGTACAATATACTTCAAAGATCTTGTGTGACCATCGCTCTGATACCAATTGTAGAAACTAGAAGGGGGGGGGGGGTTGAATAGTTTCTCTTCGATTAGTCACCTAATCAAAATTACTTTCAATTAGGTTTGTATCAAAACTATCTTTTACTTGAAGCTAAGTTGCATAATGATTAGGTTTAATTCAAATGCATTAGCAATGGTAATAGGTAAGTGTAATAATAATGAAATAAGTAAAGAGTAAGGAAAGAGACAACCTAATGAGAAGACACCAAGATTTATAGTGGTTCGAAAACGAGGCTCTATCCTCGTTTCTACTCCACTCCTCGAGTACACCTACTCGAGATTTCCACTATATCCACAAGCTCCCTTCTTAGCGAAGAAAACCTTACATCGTCGCTCACATTATTTTCTGACACTAAGCTAAATGTCGAGACCTAATCTTTAGCTAGGACCAATCTACACAACGTTGCCTACTTCACAATTTAACGACACAAGGCTAGATGTCGAGTTCTAATCTCAAGGTAGAACAAATCTTCACGACGTTGCCTACTTTACCATTTTACGAAACAAGGCTAGATGTCGAGTTCTAATCCAAATCTAGAACCAATCTTCACGACTCTTCACTTTGAAGCTAAGTGAGAACTTCACACAACACAACTACTAATCACTTTCAAGTTTAGTGAGAACTCTTAAGACACAATCACATTACTTTATAGTTTAGTGAGAACTACTACACAATCTATTACAACTCAACTAGACATATTCAAGTACACACATGTAGCTTGGATCTACACAACATAAATCCAAGCAAACACATATGCAATGGATGTACACAACAAATCCAAGTATTCACAAATAGCTTAGATAAACACAACTAGTCCAAGTATTCATATGTGACACCCCTAAATCAGGTCTGCAGCGGAATAGTAATTGGGTGTCAGTAGGTGGATCACAGAACAAATGACATACAAAACATTGATCGTAATTATATGATTTGAAATACAATTGATACAAATGTGGTTTTAATACAATCAGTTGGAATGTTAAATATCAGTTGTTACAAATATCCCAGTGAAAATAGATCCCCCAATTATTATGATGCTCCTATATGATGCTCAGTCCATGCTCAAATAATCCAGCTTAATTTCCTGAGAAAAACATGCTTAAAACAGTCAACATAAAGTTGGTGAATTCATAGAGTTTTGTAAAATCATAGTTCAGGACAATAAATTGTCCTACATAGTGTTGCACAAAGTTTGATATAAAAATCAAGTGTAGGATCTCAAATATCCCATATAGTATTTCATAAGGTTTGATAATAATCAAGTTCAGGTATATAAGTATGTTCCATGTATTAATGTACCAAATAATAAAAGGTCAAGTTTAGAATCGCAAACATCACAAACATAGTATCGCACAAAGCCAAATACTATAAGGTAATTACATTCCCATATTGCCCGAAACTGAGACTTGACAGTTAAGTCCTCGACAAATGAGGACCCTTCGCCTTATCATTACCAAGGCACCCATAAAAATAATAAGTTCTAAAATGTGAAACATCTGTTGTCCTGGCCTAGGCACATTGAGCATGACTCACCCAGATGGGGACGGTCAATCCCAAATAGATCTATTTATAACATTTATGCAATTCAAAAATTCTAACAGTTTCGGATGCACTGGTCATGCGGGTTCATCTACAATAGGCAAATGTAATTAAGAGTAACAGTTCAATTTGCGTTTCCTCGATCAACAGTTTATTAAATATAAGATATCAAAATCATATAGTCAAAACAAGTTATAGCATGTCTCCCCCTCGCGGGTTAGTAAAAACATAAATAGTAGTGAAAGGCGAGGCTATGAACTCACCTGAATAGCAGTGCCTGGATAATATCACAGATAGTCCAAATAGTATGCTCACGATACAGTTAATTACCTAAGTAATTAATTGGGTCTCAGTATATGTACAAATATAATACACATATAAATGCAGTTGATGAAAATGCATGATCACCGATTTAAAAAGTTGCTATCGTTTTAAGTGTTAAACTTATTGTAAGTTATCGTAACATGTACACTTTTAATTTAATAAAGTGTATTTACCTTGGTTGAATGGTAACGATATAAATGAATTAAATAAAATGATTTTTATTTAATTAAGACTTTCATAAAAAGTCTTTCAAGTTTCCGTTATTGTAATAACAATATACGTTGCATATAGTCCCCTAGTATGTGCTTGAGTTTATTTAAATAAATCGAAGGTTTTTAATAATTGCGAAAATTTAGTGTTTTAGTAAAAGTGTAGTCATTCAATCGGGATATATTTAGAAATACTAAATATTTTATTGCCTAGCCAGTTTATTTATTCGGGTCATTCAATGGGTCAAATATCCTAAATATATTATATTTTTATTATAAAAATAATTAATTAAATAAATTAAATATTTATTATAAAAGTGTTTTTAAAATGTGAAACATGTTTCTTTTAAGGAAACACAACATGTTGGTGTTGGGGAAACAGGGAACAAAGTTGTCATGTACTGGGGGACAGGAAACATTTTATAGAATTGGAAATTCATCATGTTACTACGTACGTACATCATTTCTATTTCATCCAACAGTGGCTTTCTTATTTCTAGCAGTGGCAATATTCAACTAACGGTGGGGTTATATATGATGCTTGTCATTTTGGTTGTTTTCGAAAGCAAGTAACGACTTCATAAGTGATTCGTGGTGCAAACTAAAAGCATCGTTAGAAAGCTAGTCGGGTCGTCTAGAGACCCGTATGTTTAGTTTTATAAACCGATGTCGTTTGATAGTGTAAAATCATGTTCGAAGTAAGGGTCGATAATTACTTTAAAAGACAAGTGTTTGACGAGCCACTTTCGATCTAGCCTACGGTTTTCGATAAAGACTTTTGGGTTAAACTAAAAATAGGCTCGTGTAGACGACATGGCTGTCTACAACTCTCATTCTTTACCCAACTTGGGGCGAGGTCGTTTAGAGGGTCAAAAGTGGGTCGTAAAAGGTCGCGATAAAACACTTATTTAACTTATATATATTTCAACTAAAATAAGCTATGTTCGGCATGTTTCGGTAAGTGATTCCTAGTTCGTTTCTTAACCATTTTAAGTGATTCGAGTTACAATGAATTCTTAGCTAGCTCGTCTATCATTCGACCCTATAAAACTTGTGGGCACTTGATCCTAGGTGGTTCGTTTTGAGGTCTAAAGTAAAGGTTTAGGCTGTATAATTTACAATTTGGTTCAATACATAACTTTCTGTTAATCGTAGAAATAGTTTCATGCTTTCTATTATAGCCTAGTACGTCATTTCATATAAACAGGTTTATGGGTTTGTTTACTTAGTACATGTTTTAATCAACTCAACAAAAGAAAACAGTAAGGTTCAACTTCTTGTTTTTAACTCATCTCTACCCACGAATCTTAGTTAATACAATAGCCTATTATAAATCATGATTAGCCTAAATCATACATAATTATAATTCGCAAATGCTGAAAAGAACAGTAGGCGTAATAGGATACGAGTTTATGTTTTTAACAGGTTTAAGCACAACTATGGAAGACTAGAATGCATATGTTATGAAAAATTAAATAAAGTGTGTGAACTCACAGTGGAGGAGGGACGCGAGTGTGGTTCGAAACCAAACGGATGTGGGTTCGTATGCCACTTCATGACGTCACGCTCGAGTGTCACAACCAAACCCAGGGAGATCAATCGACTAGTAAGAGGGCGCAGTGATGACCGCAGCCTTGCGTTCTCATCAGGAAACAAAAAGGAATGTTTCCTTTTGGTTAACACATTATGGTGGTGGTTTGTGTGTTACTGAGGAACAACACCCTCGAAATGGGCGGTGGCAGCCAATTTGTGAGGTGGAAACAGTGGTGATAGCTATGGCGGCTGGTGACAGCAGCAACGTGGTGAGATGCCGACATGGTGGCTGAAGCCACAAATATGGGTGATGGCTTGATGTTATTATGTCAACAGTGGGTTAGATGGTGATAGTTTGAGCAGGAAGGGAGTGGATTGTTTGTGTTTGTTTGTTGCTCTCGACAGGAGGAGGAAGAAGGGATCCCATGAATTGGTGTTGTGTTTGTTGTATGCTGAGAGAAAGAGATGGGAGTGGTGAGATGAGTGATTGTGGTGTGTATATTATACACAACTGAGAGGTTAATATCTTGGTAAATCTTTCAAGATCTTGTAAGATATCATGAGATATGATTTGATTTTTCTTTGATTTGGTTTTTGATTTGGTAACGTGTAAAACAAAGGAAGGAAGAGATGAGTGTTTGTGTTTATTTTGTTATAATGTATATGAAAAATAATTAAAATGTCTTTGCAATTTAAAATTTGACTAAGAGTTTTCCATGGTCTTTTTAATGTGTTGATTTAGTATAATTAGTGATAATTTGTTTGACATTTAGCAAGTCTTGGTTAAATGTACTAAAAGTTTATGTTTAAAAATTATTGTATATAGTATTAAATTTGTAATAATTTGTATCACCATTATTAATTATAATAAATATAATTAGTAATTATTCATGCACATAAAATGTATATAAAAAAAATCTCTATGGTTAAAATGTCAAGTTTTTAAGTAATATATATAATATTTACTATATTATGATCTCGTTTGTAAAAGTGGTCGATAAAAATATTATACGATGAGTGGTAATAAGAGTAAAACTGGTGACGTGTCAAAAGCCCAAATTTTGGGGTTTTACAGCACCTACCCGTTATTTTAGCTTTGTCCTCAAAGCTTAAGATGAAGTTACTCGTCCAGGGAACAAGTGAGGACACTTTTTCTTGAACGTGTAATCTTGTGAACTCAAGTTTAGACGCATAGGCGATATTTTAGAATGTGGTTATTGATTGTATGCTTCCGATGAGTACATTCTAATAAACAAGGTAACTTGTCTTTAATGTTTTGATAATTTACACCTTTGGTCCTTCTATTTTGTAAGGTGACCCTTAGGGCACAATTAGTTTTTCCAATGAAAATAACTTAGGGCTCAAAATAAGTTTCAAAAGTGGCAAGATCAACCTCTAGGGTTTTTAATCCGTGTTAAATCAACTAGGGGTTCTTTCAAGTTTGTTAATGTCTAGTTTATATATTTCCAGTATTCTAGACTAGTTAATGTTTATGGCCTGTCATAAACATTTTGTTTAACAAGCTGCCTGTAGCTTGCGGTTAATGTGGTATTTCAGCCACATTTCTTGTACTTCAACGCTTTTTTTGGTTCTATTTACCGGGGTCATTACTACCCTTTTACCAAAAAAAAAACAAGTGGATAGAATAGGACAAGTTCGTTTTAAGTCTTGGTTTTTATTTAGGTGGGCTTCCCGATATACTTCTAGCCTAAGGAAAGCAAACATTAGTTTGACTCCAAAGCTTCACTCCGTGAAAAGGCTAGGATTATTGTTGATAGTGATTGGGTAGGAAGTTGCAAAGAATTTGCTTCATTTGTGGCTGAGCTGGGGCATAAGTTGCGTAGAGAAGAAGTACTTCAAATGATGGAAATCAAAGAAGAGACCAAGAATAAAGAAGTGTGCATTCCTGGTGAGATGCTAAAAGGGTCATGCATCTACTGTTGGTGGTTCAAAATTTGTACAAATTTCGATTTCTAAAAGAAGGAAGTCATTCATTTCAAGGCTTGTTAGACAATGGTATTGTCGAACTAATTGGATCCAAAGAGGAAGAAGATTGTCCTAAAGTATGGGACATCAATTATCTCTTTCTGGAGGGTGACAAACATAACCCTACAAAATACACCCATTGTGAGTTGGGCATGTCTTTTATGCTTGGGTTTGTTTTCCTCGTCGATTTGAGAAATGCGAGCTTAGAAGATAAGGCATCCTCTTACCAAGTATTTTTGGGCTTCGATACAAGAAATGACACTAAGTCTAGTGTCGATAAAGTCTGTGTTACCGTCGCCTTGAATGGTCGAGGTTTCATTTCTTCATGGCAGATGAAATAGCTTTATTTTCTGTGACACCCAAAAGGGGTCAAATGAAACGGAAGTCGACACCCCAAAAAGGGTTTTTAAAATGCAGCGGAAATGGACACCCCCGAATGGGGTCGAATGCAGCGGAAGTGGTATTTGGGGTTAAGGATAAGATAAAAGTCAAGAGCACAATGCTTTGATCTAAAAGAGATGAACACGAATCTTCCTATGTTTTTGGGTGAGGATGTAATGACATCAGATATAAGTTATCTTAAGGATAAGATGTTACTGGAGGAATTCGCGAGTAAAAAAGGATTACATTCCATAACTAGATAAATAAAATAATATCAATTATGAGTCACGTCGAATATATCTAAGCTCATGTGATTATAAATTTCTATTTACATCGATAAGCGTCCTCATCCATGTAAGGTAAAATTCATAACTCCATTCGGTGACCTATGATTTCTTTATTCAAACGAAAAAAGCGTCCTAATTCGTTTCGATAAGGATTTCATAGCCCACCTTACCTAAATATTTTCGGCAAGGCTTATTATTTAGAATAAATATAATATCTAAGATAATAGATATTATTAAGATAATTTACAGCCCGTTTGCTTATAACCTTCGTCTTCAGACGTCCCATAACATCTTAATACGAAATTATAAATAAACTTCTGGTCCGGTGGCTTAAAATTTTACTCTTAGACGTCCCATAACGTCTTGAGAGGAAATCATCATTAACTTAGGATCAAGAGACTCAGGTCCCATATGTAAAATATAGGATCATAAGTACCTTGATTTTGGGTTCCACCACATCATTTAAAGATGCAAACTTATCTAAATAATACCACGTGAAAATACTAAAAGCAAACGTGTATAAGTCGTTAATAAGTCGTGTTCCGTAGATATACGTACAAAATTATAAGCGAGAGAAAAATAAATGTTGACGCGCGATAACGTGCGCAAGAATACGTATCAAACAAAGAACTCATATATACAATATAATGATATATTACAATCATAAGTATAGGCATTGTATCATATAGTTCCTTCTAGTACGGTATATATACCTATATACACATAATAGCAAGTTCAAACATCTAAGAAATGTAGTAGACGGGATAATGCTCCCTAGTATGTTTTTAAACATTCCAGTATGTACGGTTGTTGTAACCCGTTCTTATTATGTGGCCCATCAGTTTTCCAAGTAGTCAAAATAGACTAACCGGTTTATCAATTAATATAAGCAATAATCAACGTATATGAAATGTTTAGCGTATAAGCTTAAGCTTGATACAAAATCAATCATGGAGGATTTTAAAAAAATCTTAGTATAAGATTTTCAGTATTTATTTGGATTTCATTATATTACCAACTCGTTTTTAGGTAATCCATTTATGTTACTGTATTTTAGTTAAATACATCATTGTACAAGTATTAATAACTTCCATTTAAATTTGTTATTAATAATATCGTTTAAGGAAAAGTATTTTACTTACCATTATTGTATTTTACTTTTATAATCTACGTGCCTTAAATTTCATAATTTATATGAACAGTTATAAAAGTAATAAAACCTTTATTACATTTGACTTAATATCCCCAAAGTTTTCGCAAGTTAAATAATAACCCTTTATTTACAAGTTTCAGGAAATGATGGTTCTTTCAAGTTTGTTAATGTCTAGTTTATATATTTCCAGTATTCTAGACTAGTTAATGTTTATGGCCTGTCATAAAAATTTTGTTTAACAAGCTGCCTGTAGCTTGCGGTTAATGTGGTATTTCAGCCACATTCCTTGTACTTCAACGCTTTTTTTAGTTCTATTTACCGGGGTCATTACTACCCTTTTACCAAAAAAAAAAACAAGTGGATAGAATAGGACAAGTTCGTTTTAAGTCTTGGTTTTTATTTAGGTGGGCTTCCCGATATACTTCTAGCCTAAGGAAAGCAAACATTAGTTTGACTCCAAAGCTTCACTCCGTGAAAAGGCTAGGATTATTGTTGATAGTGATTGGGTAGGAAGTTGCAAAGAATTTGCTTCATTTGTGGCTGAGCTGGGGCATAAGTTGCGTAGAGAAGAAGTACTTCAAATGATGGAAATCAAAGAAGAGACCAAGAATAAAGAAGTGTGCATTCCTGGTGAGATGCTAAAAGGGTCATGCATCTACTGTTGGTGGTTCAAAATTTGTACAAATTTCGATTTCTAAAAGAAGGAAGTCATTCATTTCAAGGCTTGTTAGACAATGGTATTGTCGAACTAATTGGATCCAAAGAGGAAGAAGATTGTCCTAAAGTATGGGACATCAATTATCTCTTTCTGGAGGGTGACAAACATAACCCTACAAAATACACCCATTGTGAGTTGGGCATGTCTTTTATGCTTGGGTTTGTTTTCCTCGTCGATTTGAGAAATGCGAGCTTAGAAGATAAGGCATCCTCTTACCAAGTATTTTTGGGCTTCGATACAAGAAATGACACTAAGTCTAGTGTCGATAAAGTCTGTGTTACCGTCGCCTTGAATGGTCGAGGTTTCATTTCTTCATGGCAGATGAAATAGCTTTATTTTCTGTGACACCCAAAAGGGGTCAAATGAAACGGAAGTCGACACCCCAAAAAGGGTTTTTAAAATGCAGCGGAAATGGACACCCCCGAATGGGGTCGAATGCAGCGGAAGTGGTATTTGGGGTTAAGGATAAGATAAAAGTCAAGAGCACAATGCTTTGATCTAAAAGAGATGAACACGAATCTTCCTATGTTTTTGGGTGAGGATGTAATGACATCAGATATAAGTTATCTTAAGGATAAGATGTTACTGGAGGAATTCGCGAGTAAAAAAGGATTACATTCCATAACTAGATAAATAAAATAATATCAATTATGAGTCACGTCGAATATATCTAAGCTCATGTGATTATAAATTTCTATTTACATCGATAAGCGTCCTCATCCATGTAAGGTAAAATTCATAACTCCATTCGGTGACCTATGATTTCTTTATTCAAACGAAAAAAGCGTCCTAATTCGTTTCGATAAGGATTTCATAGCCCACCTTACCTAAATATTTTCGGCAAGGCTTATTATTTAGAATAAATATAATATCTAAGATAATAGATATTATTAAGATACTTTACAGCCCGTTTGCTTATAACCTTCGTCTTCAGACGTCCCATAACATCTTAATACGAAATTATAAATAAACTTCTGGTCCGGTGGCTTAAAATTTTACTCTTAGACGTCCCATAACGTCTTGAGAGGAAATCATCATTAACTTAGGATCAAGAGACTCAGGTCCCATATGTAAAATATAGGATCATAAGTACCTTGATTTTGGGTTCCACCACATCATTTAAAGATGCAAACTTATCTAAATAATACCACGTGAAAATACTAAAAGCAAACGTGTATAAGTCGTTAATAAGTCGTGTTCCGTAGATATACGTACAAAATTATAAGCGAGAGAAAAATAAATGTTGACGCGCGATAACGTGCGCAAGAATACGTATCAAACAAAGAACTCATATATACAATATAATGATATATTACAATCATAAGTATAGGCATTGTATCATATAGTTCCTTCTAGTACGGTATATATACCTATATACACATAATAGCAAGTTCAAACATCTAAGAAATGTAGTAGACGGGATAATGCTTCCTAGTATGTTTTTAAACATTCCAGTATGTACGGTTGTTGTAACCCGTTCTTATTATGTGGCCCATCAGTTTTCCAAGTAGTCAAAATAGACTAACCGGTTTATCAATTAATATAAGCAATAATCAACGTATATGAAATGTTTAGCGTATAAGCTTAAGCTTGATACAAAATCAATCATGGAGGATTTTAAAAAAATCTTAGTATAAGATTTTCAGTATTTATTTGGATTTCATTATATTACCAACTCGTTTTTAGGTAATCCATTTATGTTACTGTATTTTAGTTAAATACATCGTTGTACAAGTATTAATAACTTCCATTTAAATTTGTTATTAATAATATCGTTTAAGGAAAAGTATTTTACTTACCATTATTGTATTTTACTTTTATAATCTACGTGCCTTAAATTTCATAATTTATATGAACAGTTATAAAAGTAATAAAACCTTTATTACATTTGACTTAATATCCCCAAAGTTTTCGCAAGTTAAATAATAACCCTTTATTTACAAGTTTCAGGAAATGATGGTTCTATTCCATTTATTTAGGATTCGCTCAAGTTTAATACATTAAATGAAATAAGGGGTCTAGGGTTTGCTTAAGTTTCGGTTATTGGCAAAACAAGTCCCTGATACAAGGCTTTTGTATGGGGTTCAAGATTTAATCTCTCGGAATCTTCTCGAATTGATCACAGCTCAAAGTGGAATGATTGTTCTTGGTGACAAATAGGGGGTTTGGTTTTCTATTCTACTAAAAAGGTGAATGCGTGAAGTAACTAAAAGGTAAACTAGAAGCAGTTAATAAAAAAAAAAACTTGAATTAAAATTTAAATAAAACAGTAACTTGAAAATAACCTTAAAAATGCTTGATTTGGAATGTGGCTTGATCCAGAATAAATCAGACAAAAAGCTCCATGCGGAATAAATGTGCTATGAGGAATAAAAAGCTATTCGGAATAAATGTGCTATGAGGAATAAAAAGCTATGAGGAATAAATGTGCTATGAGGAATAAAAAGCTATGAGGAATAAATGTGCTATGAGGAATAAATGTGCTATGAGGAATAAAAAGCTTATGAGGAATAAATGTGCTATGAGGAATAAATGTGCTATGAGGAATAAATGGACTATGAGGAATAAAAAGCTTATGAGGAATAAATGTGCTATGAGGAATAAATGTGTTATGAGGAATAAAAAGCTATTCGGAATAAATGTGCTATGAGGAATAAATGTGCTATGAGGAATAAAAAGCTTATGAGGAATAAATGTGCTATGAGGAATAAATGTGATATTCGGAATAAATGGACTATGAGGAATAAAAAGCTTATGAGGAATAAATGTGCTATGAGGAATAAATGTGCTATGAGGAATAAATGGACTATGAGGAATAAAAAGCTTATGAGGAATAAATGTGCTATAAGGAATAAATGTGCTATGAGGAATAAAAAGCTATTCGGAATAAATGTGCTATGAGGAATAAATGTGCTATGAGGAATAAAAAGCTTATGAGGAATAAATGTGCTATGAGGAATAAATGTGCTATTCGGAATAAATGGACTATGAGGAATAAAAAGCTTATGAGGAATAAATGTGCTATGAGGAATAAAAAGCTATGAGGAATAAATGTGCTATGAGGAATAAATGTGCTATGAGGAATAAAAAGCTTATGAGGAATAAATGTGCTATGAGGAATAAATGTGCTATGAGGAATAAATGTGCTATGAGGAATAAATGGACTATGAGGAATAAATAATGAACAATGCTAACTCGGAATAACTTGGGAATGAAGAACAGTAAGCCAAAATAACAGGGGAAGACGATTTTTGATCAAAATAAGCCAAATCTAACCAAAAGATTTAAACCAAACTAATCCCTAATCATTTACTAGCCATAAACAACAAATCCCAATCATAAAAACACAAAACCCACTAACTTTAGAAGATCAAGATCAACCAAACAAGAACTTTAAAACTTTGAATCAATAAGAACAAGATGAAGAAGATAAAATGAAAGATTTGTATTGAAAGCTTAATGTTAAACAAACTAAATGAAAGATTTAAACTTACAAATTTGTGAAAGATTAAAAATCACCAAACACCCTAATGGTGTTGGTGAAAACCTACGAACAAGAGAAAAAAGAAAAGGGAAAACAAAAACTGGCTAAATTGTGTGAGGGGATCTCCTTATATAGGTCTTCCATTTGGTTGGTGAGTGGGCTTTCTCCCTTTCTTCTTGGCTTCTCGTCTTTTCAGAAAAGTTGACGTTTTCGATTCTGATTCGGGATTTGTCGACGATTAAATTCAACTCGTCTTTTAATCTCTTCGTTTAATAGACTTGAGTTTCTTCGACATGTGTAAATCTTCCATCTTTGGTCCTTTTCTTCGATAAATCTTCAAACAGGCCCATTGACTTCAAATCTTTTGCATCTCTTGGACAATAGACTTCGTCTTGAGTCTTTTTCTTCGATAAAACCCGTGCAATACCATGTTTTCTTTAACATTCATCCGGTTGACTCTGAAAACACAATAAACACAAAAACCACGCATAATTCCAAACAAATGATATTAAACACGCGTTTTGGTCTTGTTTTAGTAAGAAATAAGTGGTAAAAGGATGGGTGTTTTCACACCTATCAAATCCCGTACACTTAACCATTACCATGCCCTCATGCAATGCTTAGCGATAAAGCAAATTTATACTTTTCTCATAATCAGTCAACCTTGGCCTTATTAACATACTATTAAACAAAAATTAAAGTACTAAGAGAAATTAAAACTTTAAAGGAAACAAAAGGATAGAAAAACATTTTCACTAGAAGATAGCTGTATGGAAATAACTTGCAAAGAGATCAAGGACTTACATTAGGGCTTTGGTGCTGCGAAGATTTATCACCCTCAAGTTTCACGTTCCCCAAACTAAGCTTAAAAACGAGATCATTGTTATTATAAGTTAGCAAATCAAACACTTACACACATGGCTTAATTAAATGCTTAAACACCCTTATTCCTAGGTGTATCTCTTATATTTTATTTTTGTCTTAGAATGATCATGAAGATGCATTTTTGGACTTATTGCGATAGTTTATTTAGGCTGAAAGCAAAGTAGGATGATTTGATCAATAGTTAGCTAAAGGACAAAATCTCTTAAAACTGCTTCTCGGGATATCAAAAAGTTCATATCTTGGCATAACTCGCTTCACGATTTGAGACCTTTCTCGGGCCGATATTTGGCATGTACTTCATACTTCATATCTTTGAGAGACGTTCTTGAGATAATGGTCTTCTCTTCGTTAATAGAGCTTCTTCACTTGGAGACTTTTGAGGGGTACTCCAACTTTGTTGACCACGACTTCATGATTATTTCTTCAATCTCTAATTGGGATTTTGAGATACAACGATCCGCCTCCTTTTCGGACTTGGATCTATTTATCCTCATACCTTGTTAGGGTCTTTTCGGATAGACTTCTCCATGATCTTTATGGGAGTTGATTGCTTATCGTCGTGAGTCTTGATCCTTCATATTGATTCTGGGAATAATGCTTTTCACATCACCTTGGATCTTTAGCAATAAGATTGAATCCTCATGCCTTGTTAGGGCCTTTTGGGACTCGCCAATCTTCGCGCCCCGCTTCATAAGTTATGCCTTGGCTATGAACTCTTATCATTACCGAGTAACTTTTAAACGATCTTGGGCTAGAAGCTAAGTAACTTTTCAAATCGTACGACCTCACTTATTGCAGATAATTTATTAGCAAGTGATGGGAGAATAGGCAAATAATTATACCAAGTGAGCTTGTGCAAGAATACCGACTTATAATTGACTCTATCATTTCTCGTTCTCCACAATTTAAAATCTCAAGTAATGAGACTCGTAGATGCTTAGCCTAATAAACCAATTAAGGTTTACATGGTTAAGGATACTAGCTAGAATAAACTTGGATAAGTCTATTCGAGTTGAGTCAAAATAATCGCAACGGGCCTAATATGTCAAAGATTTCAAAACTAGCTACACCACTTATTAATATTTTTGACTTTATTGCGGGATATATACATATGAAAGCAACGATAAAAAATTTAAAAATTACGACTAAATGGCCAAAGTTAATAAAAAATTTGAAAAATGTTGAAAAAGATGATTTTCCGGTTAAATGAAGGCATTTTCATGGAAAAGTCCACTTAAAAATTCGATAGAAGTCCCCCTACACTTAAGATAAACATTGTCCTCAATGTTTAAGCATGTGGTAAAAGTCTCCCCTACACTTAGGACATTGTGCACGTTGGTTAAATCAAGTTAAGGAAGAGACGACTAACGTGATCAATTTCAAATGTGAGTATGCAGAAAATTGAATCACGATAGTTGAGAGATAGAACCAGATTTCGGATAACACATGAGCACGGTTCTTCAAAGATTCCAAGAGTGCACTTATCCCTGTAATCACATCACCACACAAACACAAGCAACCGATATAAGTCCCCCTACACTTAGGAGGTTAAACGGAAAAGGATAGATACTCGGGTTGCCTCCCGAGGGGCGCTCGTTTTTTATAACCGAGTCACGAGCCTGACTCGACCCAAAATTAGTTCATGGGAAACGTGGTGAGGGATGGAATCATCTCATGAGAGACGTCCTCACCAAAGTACAACTTCACTCGTTGGCCATTCACCTTAAATATAGGTCCATTAGGTTGAGCGAGCTCGAGAGTACCATATGGAAAAATTTGGGCAATGGTGAATGGGCCGGACCAATGAGATTTCAGCTTGCCCGAAAAGATTTTCAACCGAGAGTTAAAGAGTAAAACTTTGTCTCCAATGTGGAACTCTCGGTTTTTAGTCTTAGAGTCGTGAATGAGCTTAGTCTTCTCCTTATAGATCAAAGAATTTTCATAAGCCTCATTACGGAGTTCATTCAGCTCATTGAGTTGGATCTTGCGTAGGTCACCGGCTTTGTTGATATCAAAATTAGCCCACTTCAAGGCCCAGTAAGCCTTGTGCTCCAACTCAATGGAGAGGTGGCACGCTTTCCCGTACACGAGACGATATGGTGTACAACCAATCGGAGTCTTGTATGCGGTACGAAAAGCCCACAAAGCATCATCAAGTTTATCAGCCCATGAGGCACGATGCTCTCCCACGGTTCTTTCAAGAATTCGCTTTAATCCTCGGTTAGAGATTTCAGCCTGGCCATTAGTTTGTGGGTGGTAGGCGGTGGAAAGACGATGATTTACACCATACTTAGCCATGACTCTTGCAAATTGGTCATTGCAAAAATGAGTCCCGCGATCACTAATAATGGCACGAGGCACACCGAATCTAGCGAATAGCGACTTCAAAAAGTTACAAACCACCCTTGCGTCATTAGTAGGTAAAGCTTTGGCTTCAACCCACTTTGAAACGTAGTCAACGGCTAAAAGGATGTATTTGTTTCCTTTAGATGAAGGGAATGGCCCCATAAAGTCGATACCCCAAACATCAAAGATTTCACATTCTTGAATGAAATTCTGAGGCATCTCGTCTTTATGTGTGATCTTGCCTTGTTTTTTGCAAGGATCACAACGTTTAACCATTTCGTGAGCATCACGATAAATGGTGGGCCAATAAAATCCCGAGTCAAACACTTTTTTGGCGGTGTAGTTGGGACCAAAGTGACCACCGGTGGGTCCTTTGTGGCAAGCGTCAAGGATTTCTAAAGCTGCCGGTCCATCAACACATCGGCGAATAATCAAATCAGCATATTGTTTAAATAGATACGGGTCATCCCAAAAGTAAGTCTTAATGTCTTTGAAGAACTTCTTCTTTTGTTGGGATGTTAACCCGTCAACGAGAATTCCACCCGCCAAGTAGTTTGCAATGTCCGCAAACCACGGGGTTTAATCAGAATTCGAGTTGATAGACATTAAGGTCTCCAGGGGAAAAGAGTCATTGATCTCTTTGTTTGGATGATTCCCTTGATAAGGATCCTCAAGTCTACTGAGATGATCCGCGGCTAGGTTTTCAGCTCCTTTCTTATCGCTAATTTCGATTTTAAATTCTTGGAGTAGCAAAACCCAGCGAAGAAGTCTTGGTTTGGAATCTTGTTTAGTTAACAAGTACTTCAACACGGAATGATCGGTATACACGATGGTGGTAGAAAGGAGAAGATAGGGGCGAAATTTTTCAAAGGCATAGACAACAGCTAAAAGCTCTTTTTCGGTTGTCGTGTAATGCAATTGAGCCCCCGTCATTGTCTTGCTAGCGTAATGGATCGGTTGGAAGTGTTTATTCACTCTTTGGCCCAAAACCGCTCCAATAGCAAAGTCGCTAGCATCGCACATCAACTCAAAGGGAAGCTCCTAATTTGGGGTAACCAAGACCGGTGCCTTAGTTAGCTTATCCTTAAGCAAGTTGAAGGCTTCAAGACACTCTGTGGAAAAGATAAAAGGAGTATCTTTTTCTAAGAGGTGGGTCATCGGGAGAGCGATTTTAGAAAAATCTTTGATAAAGAGACGGTAGAAGCCCGCATGACCCAGGAAACTTCTCACACCCTTCACGGTTGAAGGTGGAGGCAACTTAGCGATAACATCGACTTTAGCACGGTCCACTTCAAGACCGGCTTTGGAGATCTTGTGTCCTAGCACGATGCCCTCTTTTACCATGAAATGGCATTTTTCCCAATTAAGAACAAGGCGAGTGTCTTCACACCGCCTAAGCATACGTTCTAAATTGGCAAGGCAAGCAGAGAATGAATCGCCATAAACCGAGAAATCATCCATGAATACTTCCATAGTTTCTTCAACCATGTCATGGAAGATAGCCATCATACACCTTTGGAACGTCCCAGGAGCATTGCATAAACCAAAAGGCATACGTTTGTAAGCAAATGTTCCACAGGGACAAGTGAATGTGGTCTTTTCTTGGTCCTTGGGATCGATGGGAATTTGAAAATTCCCGAAGAAACCGTCTAAAAAGCAGTAATAGTCATTACCCGCAAGACGCTCGAGCATTTGATCCATGAAAGGAAGAGGAAAGTGATCTTTTCTCGTGGCATCATTGAGTTTGCGATAGTCAATACAAACTCTCCACCCAGTAACGAGACGAGTGGGAATCAACTCGGTGTGTTCATTGGGAACAACGGTTATTCCGCCCTTCTTGGGCACACAATGGACGGGACTTACCCACGACGAATCCGAAATAGGGTAAATCAAGCCGGCATCTAGAAGTTTGATAACCTCTTGTTTGATGACGTCATGAATGCGAGGATTAACCCTTCTTTGGCTCTGGATTGCGGGTTTAAAGTCATCTTCCATGAGAATCTTGTGATACAAAAGTTTGGATCAATTCCGCGGATATCG
The DNA here is from genome assembly GCA_025667525.1 of Glebionis coronaria. NCBI lineage: Eukaryota > Viridiplantae > Streptophyta > Magnoliopsida > Asterales > Asteraceae > Glebionis > Glebionis coronaria. The sequence continues at coordinate 133,870,802 of CM046874.1, read as the reverse complement.
GAAATTTTCCAAGCAATTGCCTTCTTATGATCTTTAAGCACGGCGATGAGGCGAGATTTCTCTTCTTCTTTCAAGTCCTTAGCAATGATGACGGGCGACTTCTTCTTATCTTCAAGGAACACGTACTCGAGATGGGGCGGCAACTCCTTAAGTTCTAAATCCGGAGAATTTTCGATGGGAGGCGTATTCAAAGTCGGAGCATCGACAGCAATAACCGTGGGAGATGGTGGAGAAATAAGGTCTTCTTTGAGAAGGCTCTCAATGAAACGCATGTCTTCATCCCAATCGGTGGAAGAATCGTCATGTTCTAAGTTCACATCTCCCATGGTGGCTTCAAGATCTTTCCAAAGGAAATCACTTTCTCCAAATAGAGATAGTGATGAATCAATAGAGGAAGCGGTCTCAACATTAGGAAGAGAGGTAGGAATAATTTTACAAGCATCTTTGAAGTGTTCTTCACAAGCCTCATCAAGAACGTCAATACAATTAACACTCTCGTATGAATAAGGCTGTTTAGAAAGCTTTCCCATGTTGAAGACAATTTTATCGTCACCCACTCTCATGATAAGCTCACCGGCTTCAACATCGATGAGAGTGCGACCGGTCCTCAAGAATGGAACACCAACAATTAATGGCACACGAGGGTCCATATCGTAGTCGACGACGACGAAATCGGCAGGAAAAGTGAATTTGTCGACTCCTACAAAGACGTCTTCGGCTATCCCCACTGGATAAGCAACCGTACGGTTAGCTAATTCCAAATTCATTTTGGTGGGGACTAGCTCAGGGAGAGATAATTGCTTCCAAACACTTAAAGGCATTAAGTTAATACTGGCACCTAGATCGGCTAGGGCCATGCAATTCTCTACTCCCGGGAAGTTGCAAGGGATTAAGAAACGACCCGGATCACCAAGCTTGGTTGGCAATTTCCTTAAGAGCACTGCAGAGCAATTCTCATTAAGTTGGGTGTTAGCGATATCCAGAAGCTTCTCCTTGTCGCTAAGAAGATCTTTGAACATTTTCGCGTATTTAGGCATGTGAGCGAGAGCCTCAGCGAAGGAGATGTTAAAATTCAATTATTTAAACATTTTGAGAAAGTTCGAAACTTGAATATCGTCCTTGCTTTTGAGCTTCTCTTTCCTCAACCTTGAGGGATAAGGTATATCGGAAGAAGAAGGGTGGTTGATAAGCAGGTTGTTGGTAAACTTGGTTGTTTCTTTGAGCTGGATATGGTTGTTTGTGAGGTGGTAGGTATGGTTCACGAGGTTGTTGTTGAGGAGGGCGATTAAGGTTTTGTTGTTGGTTTTGGTTGTTAGGAGGAAAACCGGGCGGGGAAAGAAAGTTGTTTGAGCGATAGCTAAGCAAGTTGCGGTCTCCTTGAGGACGAGCTTGATAAGCGGCCGGAGGATAGGTACCGTATGCTGCATTCACATTCTCAGAAGGATAGTCTTGGGTGGCGGTACAAGTGGTGTAAGAGTGAGGACCCCCGCATATTTGACATGTAACGTTCATGGTGAACGAATCCCAAAATCCAAGTTCTCACAAAAACTGGTAATCTTAACGAGAAGAGCCGGCAGCGACGCCATTTGATACAAGGCTTTTGTATGGGGTTCAAGATTTAATCTCGGAATCTTCTCGAATTGATCACAGCTCAAAGTGGAATGATTGTTCTTGGTGACACCAAATTGCCTAGTAATTCCTTTCCTGGCACAGAAATCATCTAACTTCTTATTCCTAAATTCTCCACCATTATCACTCCTAAGCATTTTAACCTCATTGCCAGACCTCTTCTCAATCTGAGTGATAAAATCAATAAGAACATCAGATGTGTCACTCTTCATAGCTAGAAAGAATGTCCAAGTAAATCTAGAAAAGTCATCTGTGATAACAAAGCAATATGACTTACCATTCAAGCTTTCTATATTTGTTGGACCAAAGAGGTCCATGTGAAGCATATGAAGAGGTCTGGAACTAGTATGCACTTGTTTGGACTTGAATGAGACCTTGTGCTGCTTGCCTTTAATACATGCAACACAAGAGTGGTCATTGTGGAAGGCCTTCTCAGGCAAACCATCAACTAAACCAAGTCTCACAAGTCTATTTATATTTTTAAAATTTATGTGCCCTAGTCTCCTGTGCCAAAAATTACTCTCATCTACTGAGGCCTTAGCATAAAAACAAGACATATTATTGTTTATTTTAATCCCATTTAAATTCACATTATATATGTCCTTATGCCTAGGTGTTCTATACTCAATATATTTCTCATCAGGGATCTTAAAATCCTTGCTTAACACCAAACACTCAGTATCAGTAAAAAGAACTTTATTCTTGTTATCACAGACTTGTGATACACTAAAAAGGTTGTAATCAAGTTCTTTTACCAGGAAGACGTTCTCAAAACGCAGATTATTGGTGAGAAGGGTTCCTTTGCCTGTGATAGTTCCATATCCACCTCCAAAGTATACCTTATCACCATCTTTAATAGGGGTGAAATTCGTCAGATAGTCTTCCTTCCCTGTCATGTGCCTTGAGCATCCACTATCCCAATATCCATAATCATTGATCTATCTTTGAATGCCCTGCACATAAAGAAAACAAATTAGTTTTCTTTGGGAACCCAAGTCTTAAAAGACTTGGATTCATCTGGTTGTTCAATAAGAACAGACTTGGTTCTCACAACAACCCCATTCTAATCCTTCTTAGGATGAAATACCCAGTTAACCCCAATAGGTTTTGTAATGACCTTTGAAATGTAGTTAAATCTATTGCAAGTCATTGAAATCCCATTATCATTAGGGTTTTGATCTTTCTTGGGTCTCCATGTTAAGCTTGAAGAAGCTTTAGACCCCTTACCTTGTGGCTGCAAATATTTAGGTCTGTCACGTTTCTATCAGCGTTAGAATTTGTCCTGTCAACGCTGAAATTACCCTTGTCAGCGTTGAACCTAGGGTTTGCTACAGAAACCCATTGCCTATTTGACCAGGTGTTTGTCTTTTGAAATGGTCTTTGTCCATGAGTGTTAGACCCTCTAGTAAAGAATGGGGCAGGTCTAATCACTTGTGGACTTTGCTGCACACAAGGTTTGGGTCTGACAACGTTTGACTTCCTAACAACGTTGACTTTGTTCCTGTCATCACTGAAATTGTTCCTGTCAGCGCTGGCTTTGGGAGCGTTGACACACTTGTATTCTAAGTGTGAAAAGCTACCACAAGTGTAACAGGCTTTCTTAGACACAAAATTAGGTCTAGAAGAGAAGAAACCTGTTCCATGTTTGCTAACTTGGCTCTTGGGAGACCTAGTATTCCTATACATCTCTGCATATTTAATAGTAGGTCTTCTAACAGTGTTTGAGCCTAGGTCAACAGCTTTACCAGTGATTGGGTTAGTAACCTTAATGGGTGTGGACTCATTAGGACTTTCACATAGCAATCCACCCTTGACAAATAAAGTAGAGTTAGCCTTCTTCCACTCATTCAGGTCAGTCAATTTTTGTTGATACTCTTCAACTGGAGTGACAACTCTTGGTGGAGGAATGAATTCCTCCTCTTGGAGCTTTGGCAAACCAGTCCAAGATAGGTCCTTTTATTGGACACCATAGAAGTCACCAATTGGTGGTGGGACCAAAGAGTAATCATTCATCCCAATCCCAGACATGTCCTTAGGATCCCTTTGTTTAGCTACACAGTCTCCTAGGGTTTGGGTGGCTCTATCAAATCTTTGAATTTTAAGGCCAACATTATCTTTATTCTTAATGGCCTCATCTAACTTAGCCTGTAATTCACCATTAACCCTTTCCATGATATTTCGAATATCCATACTAGCATCTAACTCATGTTTTAAAATATTATTTTATCTTTTAAATCAAATTCCATTTTCTTATATTCAGAAACAGTTTTCTCAGTTTCAGTAAGAGCTAGTTGGTAATTAGACAATTTACATCTTTCAGTACTCATATCATCTAATAATCTTAACACCTCTTTGTTAAGTCTTTCAGTATTTAACCTACATCCTTTGCTACAAAAAGCATCATCATATACCTCATTATCAGATGAAGAGGAGGAGTGTGCCATGAGAGCATATTCAACATGCTCTTCTTCTTCAATATCAGCAACCAAAGCTTTGTCCTCTTCAACATTCTTAGCCAGATAGCTCCAATCCCATCCGATACCATCAATTCCTTGAACTGCAAACATGGCTTTGGAATCCTGAGCTTTCACAACTTGACTTGAGGGTTTACCAGCATCAGATCTTCTAGGAGATCTGCATTCCCTCATGAAGTGCCCCATACGATGACAGTTGTAGCATTCAACTTTGGATTTATCAAATCCAGCTGTGTCTTTTGCATTGAAGGTCATCTTCTTTTTAAACCTTCTGTTCCACCTATTTGCTCTTATACTTGCGAGAGCCATGTTCCACTTAATGTCCATCTCTTCCAAGTGCTCATCACTTATCTGCTCAAGGTCCTCATATGTAATCACTGAACCATTGGGCAAAGAAGCAATGTAAGCATAAACAGTATCCAAATCTAAACCAGCAGGTTTAATTCTTTGGGACTCATTCTTGAATGTGTCAGCGTCTGAATAGGAGACGTTGAAAGGACTTGTTCTAGCGCTGACATATGTTGATCCAGTAACTGGATGCACATAAGAGTCCTTCTGATTGAATTGACCTTCACTATGAGAGAAAAAGGCCATGTTGCTGGTAGTGGACTTGCTTCCATGTTCTGAAAGAGTTTCATCCTCCAACAGCCTTAGTTTGTTGTAGATGTCATCAAACGAGGAGCTCTTGTAAGTATTGTTGGCAAGAATAGATCTTGCCTCAATTTTCCATGCCTCACCAAGACTTTTAAGAAAGGTAGCATTCATATCAACATCACCAACTTGTGTCCCCATGAAGGACAACTTGCTTGTAATGTCAAGTAATCTGCTTCTCATACTACTCAGTTTTTCATTGGGTTGAGCTTTGAAGACAGCATAATCATGCATGAGTTGCTTTTTCTTTTCTTCCTTAGTGTCTGCATTGCCACCATGTGCAACTTCAAGAGCTTCCCAAAGGTCTTTAGCAGATTCATAACCTCTGTATTTATACTGATTCTCTTGTCCTAAAGAGAGCTTCAGAATATTTAGGGTTTTCATGTAAACCCTTCTCTTTGCTATGTCTTCAGCAGACACAGCTCTACCATCATCAGGTTTTTCCCTTTTGTCAGCTTCTGAACATCCAACAACAGCTGTTCTTGCAGCAATGGCATTAAGAATCTTTTGAGCCTTATTGAATGTGTTTCCATATTCAATAACCTCCCAGAGTGTGTAATCATAGATCCCCAGATATTGTTCAAAGTTGAACTTCCACTGATCAAAGTTGGTTGCATCAAGCATAGGAATCTAGATGTTTGGTAAAGGTGAGGAGGAAGAGTTGGTGATTTCTGGGTTGACATGATGTTGTTTTGGGTTTTTGAGAAAATTAGGGTTTTGGTGGTTTTTAGGGTTCTTGTGTTCTTTAAGATCAAAAGTTTCTCAACAAGCTCTGATACCACTTGTTGATCCCAAACTTAGATCGATTAGCTTTGTGTATACGAGATTAGATCAAGTAATACACGTAGAGAAACCTTTGTATATGCTTTATGAATCTAAGTGTTATGCGGAATCTAACACTTAAACAAGAACACACAATGATATAAACAAACTTTCACTTTGATTATCAATATCAAACTTGCTTACAATGAAAGATGTTTTCGAATGAAAACTTATATAAAACTTGTATTAAACATTTAACCTAAAGGTCTTCTTTTATAGACTTAAGAAGCCTTGTACAATAATCTACGTATCAGCTATTCTAGGTAAAGATAAATATAGAAAATACATTGTCGTTTCTATCCTTAGTAGAAGTATTCTAGAATATAATAAACGCGTAGAATATATCTTCCATCAGTACTTGTCTTCAATGTGTCAACGCTTGACTTTGTCTTGTCAACGCTTGAGCTATCAGCGCTTGTTTTATTCTTGTCAACGCTTGTTTTGTTCTTGTCAGCGCTCAAGTGATCTGGCCTTAATTTATTCCCAACACTTAGGCTAGAATCTAAGTAACTTTTCAAATCGTACAACCTTATTTATTGCAGATAAATTTATTAACAAGCGATGGGAGAATAGGCTCATAATTAACTCACATAAATTCACGAAAGAATATCGAACTTATAATTGGCTCTATCATCTCTCGTTCTCCACAGTTTAAAATGTCAAGTAATGAGACTCGTGGATGCTTAGCCTATTAAATCAAAGTTTTGGGTTTTCGAGTCGCCTATAGGATCTTGCAAATTCTTAGACTCTTTCAAGTTTAGAAATCTCATTTTAAAGTTCCCTTGATAAACGACTCTCTAGGATCAATTATAGGAACTTGCGAAAAGTTCTTGTTCTTAACCCGTGAGAGTTAAGACTTTCGCATTTTATAGCTCCCTATATAAAAGCCTAGCAAAACTTGATTTAAACACGTTAAGGATACTAGCTAGAGTAAACTAAGATAAGTAAACTCGGGTTGAGTCAAAAGATTCACAACGTTTGAAAATTAAAACCACTTTATTAAACATTTATTCTAATAAGGAAAGAAAATAACTATACAAAGGGAAAAACTAATGAGGACAAATACAAGGAAAAGGGCCACTTAACTTTGATAGAAGTCTCCCCTACACTTAAGATAAACATTGTCCTCAATGTTAAAGCATGTGGGAGTAAACTCCCCTACACTTAGGACATTGTGCACTTTGTTTAAATCTCGCTAAGGAAGAGACAACTAAAGAGATTCCTATTTTAATATTGAGAAATATAGAATAGTGAATCGAAAAGAGTTTAGGATAGAACCAGGAAAATGGAACACGGAATCACGGAAGAATCATCAAGAGTGGTTCATTGAGCTCGAATCCTTGATTAAGAGAGGAGAGGAAATAGCAAACACCAACGGGTCTCCCCTACACTTAGGATAAAGAAAGCTAAAAGATAGATGCATGGGTTGCCTCCCAAGAAGCGCTTGGTTTTTGTTAACCGAGTCGTGAGGCTAACTCGACCTTGATCATCATAGGAAGAAGCATGAAATATATCCACTAGGATCAAAGACATAGTTTTCGTCCATCAAATAGCACAAGCTTAAGGCGAACAAGGCAAGCCAAAGAAGAGTAGGCAAGGTTCCCTTAAGCAGTGATGGAGCATGGTGGGAGAAAGAGTGAAGTGGTGCATGCATATTTCCATAAGTTCCAAAGATATTTCCTTTTATTTCATCAGGTGGATACTGAGATGGCTGCAGAATATCGATACCGGGGTCGAACACCTTTTCCTTTAGGGGAAAATAGCACTCAGGCTCAGCAGACTGGGAAGAAGATCTGCAAAGAAGCACAACCTCGTCCTTAGAAGGGGGACAAAGAGGTGTTAAATCATACGTGCTGCGGATATTGGTGACGACCGGTTTCTTCTCCTTTGAAAGAATTTCTTCAAATCCAAAGTAGGATCAAGACGATAATCTTCAAAATCATAAGGATGAGCATCACTCTCATGAGGGAAATAAGTGTTGAGAAACGTAGAGAAGTCTTCCTCAAATGAGTAGTCGTCCAAAGTAGGATCGAGTGATGGCGGAGGATCTTCATCATGTGAAGAATCGCTCAAAAGAGTATCAGCCTCATCAAAATCATCATACGTGGGCAGGTCGGGATACTCGGAGGTAAGGTCATCATAATCATCCAAATCTGAGCTAGAATCATCAGCATAAGCATCAAAGATCGGTGGAGAATCATAAATGGGAGAAGGTTCCAAATTGGAGAGAGAATCATCCACATCATCATGAAAAAGTGGATTATCAATGCAAGAATCGAATAGAGGATTGTTGTATATAACAAAATCATCGAGCACATTAATCGTATTAACTGATTCTCGTCTAAAGGATTTGCTTGTAAGCTTCCCCATTTTGAAAACTTGTGAATCATTCCCGACTCTTAAGATTAACTCACCTACGGCAACATCAACTAGAGCTCATCCGGTTCTCAAGAATGGCCGACCAAGTATTAAAGGAATACGAGGGTCCATTTCATAATCAACAACGACAAAATCGACCGGGAAAGTAAATGTGCCAACTTTGATGAACACATCTTCGGCAATCCCAACGGGGTAAGCGAGAGTGCGATTTGCAAGTTCAAGAGTCATCTTCGTTGGAGTAAGGTCGGGCAATAATAGTGTTTTCCAAACACTCAAAGGCATAAGATTAATACTGGCCCCGAGATCAGCTAGAACAGTTTTCATTTAAGCGTGTGTTGGCGAGCTCAATCAACTTTTCCTTCTTGCTAAGCAATTCCTTGAATGCTTTCACAAATTTTGGCATGTGGACAAGTGCTTCAACAAGGCTAATGTTGATGTTCATTTGAGAGAGCATCTTCACATAGCTCGTCACTTGAGAGTCATCCTTGGTTAGCATTTTGGTCTTGCCTAAACGAGAAGGATATGGGATATTGGGTTTGGGTGGTGAAGGTGAAGGCGTAGCAGGTAAAGGGTGAGATGTTGAAGGGTCCTTCCTAGGTACATCGTCATGACGAGGCGGAGATGGTAATGGTGCACTAATACTAGGTGTAGGAGGAGTAGGGATAAATGGTGGTGGAGGAGGTGTAGATGATGGGGGTGGGATTGGTGGATCGACAATGGTAATTCCACTACGGGTAGTAATAGCACTCACATTTGCTCGCGGATTAGTGACGGTGTTTGAAGGTAGAGAACTCGAAGAAGAGGGTTGAGCGGCGGGAAAGAAACTAGCCAGCATATTCTTTAAATCATCATGCGGCGGGCAAGATACTTTTGCTCATTTCAGTCATCATGCGGGTGAGTTCGGTCATATCAGGGTTTGCTGAGGTAGAAGAAATGTAACACCAGAGATTTTTCCTTACTATAAATAATAATAAATTATATTAATTATTATTCGAAATTTAATTTTGAGCGTTACCAAACTTATTCGATTTGAAAACGGGACATATTTTGACAAAGTTTGAAAAATCGCACAGTCTGCGTACCGACACAGTAAAAAAAAAAATATAATTAAATTTTTATCTTTAATTGTCATGAGATATGTAATCAAATAATTTATTAAATTATTTAATTATAACGTTTGATAAAACGAACCTTGTATGAGAAACCTGATTAATAATTAGCATTTAAACGGATTTATGATCGATTTACGAAATACTTGTCATATAAACTATCCATTTTCATGGAAAAAGTATTTTAAAAACAACGGTAAAAACTTCGGATCGTGAATATACTTTTATCAAACCCGATCGAGTCTCGAGTCGCGTTTAAACAAGTGAAAGAAAAGTTAATCAAATAATTTACACAATCAACCCTGGACTATATACAATTTTCTATTTAGTTTTAATAACTTTCATTTATTTATATATATACCAAAAACTACACATCATCCTCATTATTCCATCTTTAACAAAACACACACAAACCCTAAATACTTCTCTCCCCACCTCCATTTATTCCAGTCGCCGGAATCCGGCCACCGCCGCCGCCGGCCGCCACTTTAAAAAAAAATAAAAATTTCCAAAAACCTTTATAATTACCCGATCTACTCGACCCCTAACCGCACGCGCCCCCACTCGCGCCCACATCACCTCACCACCTCCGGCAGCCAGCCGCCATCGTTGGTTGACCTCACCATGACAACACCGCCACTACTGTCGAGCTCCTCCACCACCCTACGCCATCCGTTGCTAATCACCACCAAAACCACCACCACGTGGTCTTCCACCATCATCATCTGGCCACCACTGCACCTTAACTACCACAAACGCCACCTTAAACCACCATACCGTCGCTGCCAAACTACAAGATCTATAACCACCACTCCTGTCGCCGACAAGAATCCACCACCATCTCTAAACACTAATAGACACAACACCGCTGCCACACAACAGCTTCTCAGTCCCGTGGTATTAACCACGCATCGCCAGCCGCCATTGATCCAACCACCTTCACGCTATCAGCCACCAAGCCACAATCACGTCACCACCAACATGGTCTTCGACCACCTGTCACCACATTGTCACCACCAGTAGCCATCAATCTGCCACCTTGTGACCACCCTCGTGCCCATCACCGCTGTTCGGAACCACCATCAAAGGTATGTTTGTTTGGTATAAAACAGTAGGGTGCATTTGGCGCGAGAAAAACCACCACAACCGGATGTGTTATCATCATCGAGTGATTGTTGTCGTTGTATATTATTGTTGTTGTTTTGGGTTACCACGACACCACCACGAAGTGGTTTTCGTGTGCGTTTGCTGACGGTCACAGCCACACCGATGGCGGTGTCGGCTCGTGGCTATATTGGTTGTTATTGTTTTGATTGTTGTCTAAAAATGATATTATGTTGGTTTTTGTGAATTAACGACCGTTAGTGTCGTTTGGTTCGGTTTAACAACCACTAAGGGCGTTAGTTGTGAGGTTGGAATATGTTAATGGGGCGTTTGATATAGTGATTAATGAATGGTTGAAAGTGTTGATTATCGAGATTGTTTGGTTGAAAGTGTTATTATTGAAAGTGTTGGTTATTTACTTGGTTATCGGTAAATTCATTTTAAATTAGATCGCTTATGATTCGACAACGATTAATTTTGATATAATGAAAACGTGTGGATATTTGAAACGCGGATTGATTGTGAAAGTGAAAATATGGTGTTTTGTGATTATGGGAAACGCTATAAAAACGGATAGGTCATGCCGAAATTTTTGTAAATTTAATATTTATTAGTTTTCTTAAATATTATTTAGAACTAAAATGCTTTTGGAAATATTAAATGAACGAGTAAAGAAACGATGATTTATAAAATATTATTTTATAAAATCATAATTATTGTGTATACTTTTCAAACTTTATTTGAAACGCTAAAACGTGTATTCCCTTTTATAAAACAACATTTATAATTAATGGGTGATTTTAAAAATGTGTCGAATCATTTAGGTTTTATTTATTTTTCTTGTTTATATAATACTCCGTAGTTGCAAGTTATTGTATGCTTGGACTATTTTATTCTGTTGTTGTCATCTTCTTGAGTTTTGTACATGTCGCGTGTCATGTACATCCCGAGTTATTCGTGTGTTGTCTGTTCTTGTTATATAATTCAACCTATGAATTATATATACATGTTCTGTTCCTTCGTGTGTAATATATATTAGGTATATATATTACATACATGGTGGTATCATCCGCTTCACATTACCGAACCGATCACTGAACCGATCACTGAACCGATCACTGAACCGATTACCGAACCGATTACTGAACTGATTACTGAACCGATTACCGAACCGATTACTGAACTGATTACCGAACCGATCACTGAACCGATCACTGAACCGATTACCGAACCGATCACTGAACCGATTACTGAACCGATTACCAAACCGATTACTGAACCGATTACTGAACCGATTACCGAACCGATTACTGAACCGATTACCGAACCGATTACTGAACCGATTACTGAACCGATTACCGAACCGATTACTGAACCGATTACCGAACCGATTACTGAACCGATTACCGGACGAGTTCGACATGGGATTTAAACGGTTTACGAACCGATGGTATTGATGAAACTTTTCATCGGGAAAGCTTGGATGCATCGATTTGGGATGTTGGGAGATGATTGATAAGATAAGCTGTGACTTCCGGTATCGAGCAGTTTCGGCCTACGCTACGCTGCTCTTGTATTCACGTCTTTGAAAATTGTTCTACAACATCGATGTGAGTTCATACCCCCTCTTTTTATTTTCAAATCGCTTTATAAATGTTTTGAATCTCTTTTAGGGGGAGATACATGCTTGTCGATGTCAAATGCGTGTTATGTATTTCAATGATTGTTTACGATATACATTTCTACACTTTCCATGCGTTATTGTGATAAATACAAGTTGATATCTTTTTGAAGATTGCTTATATTGCGTACGTGCTTGTACTTTAGTGGACTATTTACATGACATGTGTGTTTATACATTTGGGGTTATCGATGATTTATACTTGTGAATATCTGAGCTATCCCATAGCTCATTTTAAACTGCTTTGTATGTTTAATACTGTGAAGTGAAATGACTGCTTGTGCCTGCTTGTGGACGCAAAAGAATTGACCCTGTGAACACTCAATGAACTTCGTTTATGATTAGCCTAAGTTGTTTTAGCCATAGTCCCCACTATCGTGAATCGTTAGTTACTCTGCTAGAGTAAGCTCTTATGTTACGGATAGATCTATTGAGGGTTGACAACCTCCACTCGGGCATTCTGACGCCGGACGAGTGTGTACCATTTGTATGAACGGAGTTATCTTGGCTAGGTACTCTATTGGGGCAATTTATATGTGCAATCTATTGCATGTACTGGATCACTAGTTTCGATGTCACGAGCTTAGCGCTATCATAAACACTGAAACACCCGATTTATCCTACACTTGGAACTATATCTCCTATAGTTGCCTTGGGTACTTGAACTGAACTTTTGCGGTCCATCTTGCTATGAATCCTGAATATGAATCTTGAATATGATCTTGCTATGAATCTTGAATGTGAATCTTGACCTTGATCTTGCTATGAATCTTGAATGTGAATCCTGACCTTGATCTTGCTATGAATCTTGAATATGAATCCTGACTGCGATCATGTATTGATCTGATATGAATCTTAGCTATGATATCGATGCGAATCTTGACTATAGTATGAAATGATCTTGACAAGAGTTTATTATGTGGTTCTAACATGATTCCTGCATGAGATGTGATAGGATTGATACAATCCTTAGGTGTGGTATTGACGTGATTCATGCATGTGGTTTCTATATGACACTTATATGATGGTTTGAATTGATGTTTACATGCTGGTTTGATATGGTTCTCGTGTGCTAGTTTGACATGATGTTTATATGCCGGTCTGATATGATTCTTGTGTGCTAGTTGACATGATGTTTATATGCTGGTATGTTATTATATATGTATGCTAGTTTGATATGATACTCGTAAGCTGGTTTGATATGATACTTATATGCTGGTTTGGTATGATGCTCATATGCTTATTGCTATAGTTCTAATATGTGACCTCGATTGTGATACTGATATGAACCGAGAATATGACATTTGTATGTATATTGACCGTGGCTACTGAATTGAACTTGGGTGTGAATGAGTTCATGAACCTAAAAGCCGAACTGAAATGAACTATGAGCATGAACTACAACTTGTGTATGAACTGAAGTTTTTGTGTTAACTGTTATGCTAGTTCTAAACTTTGAATTATGACCGAACCTTGTTGTAATGTCTCTTTATTGTGAAACTCTGGATTCCTGAACGTTTTTGTGACACTACTTTTAGTAGTGTCCTTGTAAACTTTTAAAGTGTCTTAAACATTTTAATAAAACTTATGAACTCACCAACCATTGTGTTGACACTTTTAAGCATGTATTCTCAGGTACTTGACTGTATGATTATTTGGAGTCAACATTGTGATATTTGGCATAGAGGTCGTTCTCGGATCAAGACTCGGATAATCATGACGTAACAGGCCCCAATACTCGTGGGCTTCCGCTGGGCCAATTTGGGGGTGTTACAGATTGGTATCAGAGCCTTGGTTATAGAGAACTAGGTGTTATTGTATAGGCCTAGACTATAACCGATGCTCTCTTGTGTTTTAGCATGTCATTATGCTTATTCTTCTTATATATGAATATGTGCTTTACATGATACGATTACTTATCCGCTGCTATATGAATACTTGTCATGCATGTTTGCGATCTCACGTTTCACCGTTATGTGAATGTTACTATGCATCTCATGATTTCTTCATGCGCTAGTATATGAATATATGCCTTATACGGTGGATTGCTTTATGCAATGTCATGTGAATATTTGATCTGCATGTCTGCTATTACCCTATGCGTTGCTATATTGTTAATTGCCTTACGTGTTGTGATTGCTTCCTGCGCTGCTATATGGGTATTTGACCTACATGTTTGTTATTACCTAATGCGTTACTCATATAGTAATATACCATATATTTCTTTAATTTTATTCTCGCATTGTTTAGATCTATGCATGTATGTCACTTATAATGTGTTTTCTTGAAAATGAAGGAAATAATTATTTTTCTACATGGTATCCTTTAGACCTATACATTTTATGTGGATCTACTAAATCTATATATTTTAAAAACATAAATATAGTTTTTATAAAAATATATGTTGTTGTATTTATAGAATCTTCGGATATAAATGTGTTCTTGGTGAATTATTGGTGTTTATTAGTTTTGGGTACAAACTAGTAGTGTTATTATAATTAGGTGCGTTTAAAAGTGGTCAAAATATATCTTTACAAAAGTTATACATTCTGTCCTAATATTGAGCTTAGAGCGTTATAAAAATTGTTTTGACACTAGATTATCACGAGATTATGAAAGTACAAGTTAATACCTTCGTTTTGATATATTATGAGCAAACATCGAATTTGAATGAGCAGGATATGTGTGTTTGAAACTTGTTGACGGAAAAATTTAATTTTTGTGGAAACGCTAAAAGTTTACTTGCTGTCTATAATTTAAATATGGTCGAAAGAACGTTTTTGAGTTAAACCGAGCTATTTTGAGTGTCGAGATGAGTATAAAATGTTGCATATGATTGCTAGAAATGTTTTGAAAAGGGGTAAAAGCGTGTATTGGACTTAATTGGCAATTGTTACTACGTGAACGTTGTAAGTGAGTATTTTGCGGAAAATAAGCTATTGGGTTACTGTGATTGGAGAAAGTGTTGAAAATATGAGGCTTTGATCGAGATTTGTGTATATACTAAAAATGGCAAATTTTGAAATGGCGCCGAAAGGCTGTCGAATTTTCCGTAAAAAGTGTGTTGGGAAATTTACTAAATTAAATTTGGGTGAATTAAAATTTACATTGAAAGACTTTCGAAATTACGTCGAGTCAAAAATAAATATTTTTGCCTAAGTATAAGATAGTAATATTAACTACATGATTTCAATGTCATATTTTATTTGTAAAACTAAGCACATGATTGGCAAGTGACATACGTGATAGACTTATGTGATTTAATTATTCGCGCCTGAACTATAGTATCGTGTTTAGGTTGCTATCAATGTTGTTCGCTATTACTTGATTTGAATACTTATGCTGATTGATTTCCTTGCTTCTGACCAGGCTATAGTTCCTATTAAACTGCATCATATGTTGAATGTTTTGGGATACTATGAATGCTTGATTTGCGTTTTTGCTATTATCTTATATAGTGCTACAAGACTTTTGCTTGTGATTGCTTTATGCACCATTGAGATGATTGCCTTATCTGCTTATAATTGCTCTATACACTGCTACGTGCTTTACGTAGTTACGATTGCTTTATATATACATTTGTACTTATTT
Organism: Glebionis coronaria; assembly: GCA_025667525.1. Lineage (NCBI taxonomy): Eukaryota > Viridiplantae > Streptophyta > Magnoliopsida > Asterales > Asteraceae > Glebionis > Glebionis coronaria. The sequence goes on along the minus strand of CM046874.1, from coordinate 133,855,362 downwards.
ATGAGTCTTCCACGGCGATGAGTGAGACTCATGTGATCGACTAGATCCTTTATTTATTTTATAACTATTATAATATATCATTATGTTATATACGGGTTCTATGTTTGGTACGTGTTATGGCACACGTTATTGCGTGATTGACATTTATTTTCTCCCACTTATGAATTTGAACGTCTATTTATGGAAAGTAACTCACTGACGGCTCGTGCGCTTGCTTTTGACAATTTCCTCTAATAACGTTTTAGAGATTATAACTATTTTCAATGAGATTTTTCCGCTGATAACTATTATGATATATTATCCTCTTGATTACGATTTATGACCTTACACTCCATACACGTCTACACTTACGTTATCGCAAACGCATATTATTGGAGTGTAACTGGTCGACGTCTCATTTTGATTATCTGATGTAATTTTATGTTATATCATTTGGATAGATTGCCTGTCTAAATGTTGCGGTGTGACTCCAATCAGGGTACTTATGATTTCATATTTAAATGAAATGGGACGTTTAAATATGGAACATGAGTCTCCTGACGACAAGTTAATTATGATTTTGTATTTAGATGGTATGAGACGTCCAAATGTGAAATCATAAGCCACCAGACCCGAAGCTTATTTATGGTTCCGTATTGAGATGGTATGGGACGTTTGAATACGGAAGGTGTAAATAAACTCGTTGTAAACTCTTTTTGTAATATCTATTTTTTTTAGATACTTTATATATTTTGATGGTAAATCTTGTCGAGAATATTGAGTAAGATGAGTTATGAGGTCTTTATTGAAATGGATTGGGACGCCTTTACATTTGAATAAAGAAGTTATAAATCGCTTAACCAAAGGTTTATTATTCATATTTACATAGATTGGGATGCCTCTGTGTGTAAATGTCAATTATAAACAAGTGACCTTAAGCACATCTGACATCATTTCATATTTACGTTATTCTTCTATGATTCCAGTTCTGGAATGTGTTTCTTTTGACTCATGATTCGTCCATATGATTTTAATCATTGCTTTATCTTCTTACCATTATCATTATTGCGTTTTGGCGAAAGATTTCATAAATTTCACTTGACTCATGAATTGTTGCACGGATTTTTTTTTTAATTTTTTTTATTTTCCGAATGAACACCGATCTACGTGAGCCCAACAAGCTGACTGGTGTGAACCCTTTTTCAACTTTTCTGAGTCGACGACTCGCTAAAATTCTTCACTTCTAATTGTCCTTTATTTATTCTCTGAACCCTTACCGACATTTAAGATGTTGGCGAATTTTCCGAAGTCTTCGCTTCTAGTTGTCCATATCTGTTCTTTGAACTGTTACTGCTTTGTCAGATTGATTGCTAAACCTTTCGGATACATTACAGCTTTAGCTATTTCTTTCCGACATTCTTGACATTTCTAAACCTAGTAACAACGATCGAGTTTTGAGGACAAAACTCAAAATAACACGTGGATGATGTAACACCAGAGATTTTTCCTTACTATAAATAATAATAAATTATATTAATTATTATTCGAAATTTAATTTTGAGCGTTACCAAACTTATTCGATTTGAAAACGGGACATATTTTGACAAAGTTTGAAAAATCGCACAGTCTGCGTACCGAGACAGTAAAAAAAAATATAATTAAATTTTTATCTTTAATTGTCATGAGATATGTAATCAAATAATTTATTAAATTATTTAATTATAACGTTTGATAAAACGAACCTTGTATGAGAAAGCTGATTAATAATTAGCATTTAAACGGATTTATGATCGATTTACGAAATACTTGTCATATAAACTATCCATTTTCATGGAAAAAGTATTTTAAAAACAACGGTAAAAACTTCGGATCGTGAATATACTTTTATCAAACCCGATCGAGTCTCGAGTCGCGTTTAAACAAGTGCAAGAAAAGTTAATCAAATAATTTACACAATCAACCCTGGACTATATACAATTTTCTATTTAGTTTTAATAACTTTCATTTATTTATATAAATACCAAAAACTACACATCATCCTCATTATTCCATCTTTAACAAAACACACACAAACCCTAAATACTTCTCTCCCCACCTCCATTTATTCCAGTCGCCGGAATCCGGCCACCGTCGCCGCCGGCCGCCACTTTCAAAAAAAATAAAAATTTCCAAAAACCTTTACAATTACCCGATCTACTCGACCCCTAACCGCACGCGCCTCCACTCGCGCCCACATCACCTCACCACCTCCGGCAGCCAGCCGCCGTCGTTGGTTGACCTCACCATGACAACACCGCCACTACTGTCGAGCTCCTCCACCACCCTACGCCATTCGTTGCTAATCACCACCAAAACCACCACCACGTGGTCTTCCACCATCATCATCCGACCACCACTCCACCTTAACTACCACAAACGCCACCTTAAACCACCATACCGTCGCTGCCAAACTACAAGATCTATAACCACCACTCCTGTCGCCGACAAGAATCCACCACCATCTCTAAACACTAATAGACACAACACCGCTGCCACACAACAGCTTCTCAGTCCCGTGGTATTAACCACGCATCGCCAGCCGCCATTGATCCAACCACCTTCACGCTATCAGCCACCAAGCCACAATCACGTCACCACCAACATGGTCTTCGACCACCTGCCACCACATTGTCACCACCAGCAGCCATCAATCTGCCACCTTGTGACCACCCTCGTGCCCATCACCGCTGTTCGGAACCACCATCAAAGGTGTGTTTGTTTGGTATAAAACAGTAGGGTGCATTTGGCGCGAGAAAAACCACCACAACCGGATGTGTTATCATCATCGAGTGATTGTTGTCGTTGTATTTTATTGTTGTTGTTTTGGGTTACCACGACACCACCACGAAGTGGTTTTCGTGTGCGTTTGCTGACGGTCACAGCCACACCGATGGCGGTGTCGGCTCGTGGCTATATTGGTTGTTATTGTTTTGATTGTTGTCTAAAAATGATATTATGTTGGTTTTTGTGAATTAACGACCGTTAGTGTCATTTGGTTCGGTTTAACAACCGCTAAGGGCGTTAGTTGTGAGGTTGGAATATGTTAATGGGGCGTTTGATATAGTGATTAATGAATGGTTGAAAGTGTTGATTATCGGGATTGTTTGGTTGAAAGTGTTATTATTGAAAGTGTTGGTTATTTACTTGGTTATCGGTAAATTCATTTTAAATTAGATCGCTTATGATTCGACAACGATTAATTTTGATATAATGAAAACGTGTGGATATTTGAAACGCGGATTGATTGTGAAAGTGAAAATATGGTGTTTTGTGATTATGGGAAACGTAATAAAAACGGATAGGTCATGCCGAAATTTTTGTAAATTTAATATTTATTAGTTTTCTTAAATATTATTTAGAACTAAAATGCTTTTGGAAATATTAAATGAACGAGTAAAGAAACGATGATTTATAAAATATTATTTTATAAAATCATAATTATTGTGTATACTTTTCAAACTTTATTTGAAACGCTAAAACGTGTATTCCCTTTTATAAAACAACATTTATAATTAATGGGTGATTTTAAAAATGTGTCGAATCATTTAGGTTTTATTTATTTTTCTTGTTTATATAATACTCCGTAGTTGCAAGTTATTGTATGCTTGGACTATTTTATTCTGTTGTTGTCATCTTCTTGAGTTTTGTACATGTCGCGTGTCATGTACATCCCGAGTTATTCGTGTGTTGTCTGTTCTTGTTATATAATTCAACCTATGAATTATATATACATGTTCCGTTCCTTCGTGTGTAATATATATTAGGTATATATATTACATACATGGTGGTATCATCCGCTTCACATTACCGAACCGATCACTGAACCGATCACTGAACCGATCACTGAACCGATTACCGAACCGATTACTGAACTGATTACTGAACCGATTACCGAACCGATTACTGAACTGATTACCGAACCGATCACTGAACCGATCACTGAACCAATCACTGAACCGATCACTGAACCGATCACTGAACCGATTACCAAACCAATTACTGAACCGATTACCGAACCGATTACTGAACCGATTACCGAACCGATTACTGAACCGATTACTGAACCGATTACCGAACCGATTACTGAACCGATTACCGAACCGATTACTGAACCGATTACCGGACGATTTCGACATGGGATTTAAACGGTTTACGAACCGATGGTATTGATGAAACTTTTCATCGGGAAAGCTTGGATGCATCGATTTGGGATGTTGGGAGATGATTGATAAGATAAGTTGTGACTTCCGGTATCGAGCAGTTTCGGCCTACGCTACGCTGCTCTTGTATTCACGTCTTTGAAAATTGTTCTGCAACATCGATGTGAGTTCATACCCCCTCTTTTTATTTTCAAATCGCTTTATAAATGTTTTGAATCTCTTTTGGGGGGAGATACATGCTTGTCGATGTCAAATGCGTGTTATGTATTTCAATGATTGTTTACGATATACATTTCTACACTTTCCATGCGTTATTGTGATAAATACAAGTTGATATCTTTTTTAAGATTGCTTATATTGCGTACGTGCTTGTACTTTAGTGGACTATTTACATGACATGTGTGTTTATACATTTGGGGTTATCGATGATTTATACTTGTGAATATCTGAGCTATCCCATAGCTCATTTTAAACTGCTTTGTATGTTTAATACTGTGAAGTGAAATGACTGCTTGTGCCTGCTTGTGGACGCAAAAGAATTGAACCCTGTGAACACTCAGTGAACTTCGTTTATGATTAGCCTAAGTTGTTTTAGCCATAGTCCCCACTATCGTGAATCGTTAGTTACTTTGCTAGAGTAAGCTCTTATGTTACGGATAGATCTATTGAGGGTTGACAACCTCCACTCGGGCATTCTGACGCCGGACGAGTGTGTACCATTTGTATGAACGGAGTTATCTTGGCTAGGTACTCTATTGGGGCAATTTATATGTGCAATCTATTGCATGTACTGGATCACTAGTTTCGATGTCACGAGCTTAGCGCTATCATAAACACTGAAACACCCGATTTATCCTACACTTGGAACTATATCTCCTATAGTTGCCTTGGGTACTTGAACTAAACTTTTGCGGTCCATCTTGCTATGAATCCTGAATATGAATCTTGAATATGATCTTGCTATGAATCTTGAATGTGAATCTTGACCTTGATCTTGCTATGAATCTTGAATGTGAATCCTGACCTTGATCTTGCTATGAATCTTGAATATGAATCCTGACTGCGATCATGTATTGATCTGATATGAATCATAGCTGTGATATCGATGCGAATCTTGACTATAGTATGAAATGATCTTGACAAGAGTTTATTATGTGGTTCTAACATGATTCCTGCATGAGATGTGATAGGATTGATACAATCCTTAGGTGTGGTATTGACGTGATTCATGCATGTGGTTTCTATATGACACTTATATGATGGTTTGAATTAATGTTTACATGCTGGTTTGATATGGTTCTCGTGTGCTAGTTTGACATGATGTTTATATGCCGGTCTGATATGATTCTTGTGTGCTAGTTGACATTATGTTTATATGCTGGTCTGTTATTATATATGTATGCTAGTTTGATATGATACTCGTAAGCTGGTTTGATATGATACTTATATGCTAGTTTGGTATGATGCTCATATGCTTATTGCTATAGTTCTAATATGTGACCTCGATTGTGATACTGATATGAACCGAGAATATGACATTTGTATGTATATTGACCGTGGCTACTGAATTGAACTTGGGTGTGAATGAGTTCATGAACCTAAAAGCCGAACTGAAATGAACTATGAGCATGAACTACAACTTGTGTATGAACTGAAGTTTTTGTGTTAACTGTTATGCTAGTTCTAAACTTTGATTTATGACCGAACCTTGTTGTAATGTCTCTTTATTGTGAAACTCTGGATTCCTGAACGTTTTTGTGACACTACTTTTAGTAGTTGTCCTTGTAAACTTTTAAAGTGTCTTAAACATTTTAATAAAACTTATGAACTCACCAACCATTGTGTTGACACTTTTAAGCATGTATTCTCAGGTACTTGACTGTATGATTATTTGGAGTCAACATTGTGATATTTGGCATAGAGGTCGTTCTCGGATCAAGACTCGGATAATCATGACGTAACAGGCCCCAATACTCGTGGGCTTCCGCTGGGCCAATTTGGGGGTGTTACAAGAAACATTGACTCTCGGGTTGTTCCTTGAAGAAACGGAGGAATCCCAGTTTTTGTGGTGAGTAGTCATGTTCTCAATAAGCTCTCTACACTCCTCGGGTCTCCTTTTCATAAATGTGCCATCGTCGGCTGCATTAATCGTATCATGATCACGAAAAGTCAATCCGTTGTAGAAAGTATCAATTAAGGGCACAGGGAGCATGTTGTGGTTTGGACAATGATCAATCAAGACATTATATCTTTCCCAAGCATCAAAAAGAGATTCATCGGGTTCTTGCATGAAACCGCTGATTTGATTGCGAAGGCTCGTGACCATGGATGGTGGAAAGTAGCGCGACAAAAAGCGTTGAGTCATGTCATCCCAAGTATGAATTGAATTCTTCGGGAGACGATCAAACCATTTCTCGGCATGATGTGATAAAGTATGTGGGAAGAGTTGTAGGCGAATAACATCCATTGTGGCACCGGGCAACTTCATGCTTTGGGTGATTGTAATGAACTTGTCGAGGTGTTTGTTGGCATCATCATCAGGTAATCCACGAAATGGGTTAGTTTGCACTTGCTGAATCATGTGGTGCTTCAACGAAAACTCCGGAGCTATGATTTGCTTTGGTGCAATCGGTCCTCCTCGTCAAAACATGGTAGGTTGACAAAGCTCCTCCATTGTCCGAAGATCGGGCTGTGGAAGAACATTGTTGTTATTGTTGAGGTACGGTGGATTATTATTGTTGTTAACACCTGACATACTTAAATCTTCTCGAGTCTCGGGCTCTTGATAATTAGAAGATCTAGTACGCATACACCTAAAAAGACAAAAGAAAACAATACCAAACACAAAGACAATATATATACACAATAAAAATAAAATCTTTTTGGATTTTTTTGAAATTTTTAATTTTTATGGATTTTTAACAATTTTTAATTTTTATGGTTTTTTGAATTTTTAAGCAAGAAAATAACGCTCACAAGTGAACGGATCCCAAAAAGCAACGCGTCTTTCACAGAAAACCGTTAATCTTTACGAAAAGAGCCGGCAGCGGCGCCATTTTAATATTAAGATTTTGCTAGGTTCAATTGTTGTTCTCGGTATCTTAACGAATTGATCTAGGTTCTATGTGTGACTCAGTCGTTCTTTGGTGAAACAAATGTTTTTGGTTGTTTTTAAAATAAAAGTGCAGAACAATTAAAGTAAATGACTTTAAAGTAAATCTAAATCTAATTTAAAGTAAATGGTGCAAGTATTTAAAAGCGTGACGAGAAATTAAAGGGCACTAAAAGTAAATAACGCAAACTTAAATCAAACTAAGGCAAACTTAAAATGCAACTAAAGCTTAAAACTAAGGCAAGGCTAAAATAAATCTAAGGCAAATAAACTTAAAGTGCGTCTAAGAAAAAAGAGGGAAAAATAAAGCTTGAAATTAAAAAGCAGAAACTTAAAAATTAAAATTAAGGAAACCTAAAAAATCAGCTTATCCGGAATAATACCCTTATTCGGAATAAATGGCTTACTCGGAATATGTCACCTATCCGAAATAATCCTCTCTATTCAGAATATTGGTCTATTCAGAATAATCTGCCTATCCGGAATGTTTGCCCTATTCAGAATATTTGGCCTATTCGGAATAATTTCCCTATTCGGAATAATTTCCCTATTCAGAATAATTTCCCTATTCGGAATAATTTCCCTATTCAGAATAATTTCCCTATTCAGAATAATTTCCCTATTCGGAATAGTTTCCCTATTTAGAATAATTTCCCTATTCAGAATAATTTCCCTATTCAGAATATTTGGCCTATCCCGAATAATTTCCCTATTCGGAATATTTGGCCTATCCTGAATAATTTTCCTATTCGGAATATTTGGCCTATCCCGAATAGTTTTCCTATTCCGAATAATTTCCCTATTCGGAATAATTTCCCTATTCAGAATATTTGGCCTATCCCGAATAATTTCCCTATTCGGAATATTTGGCCTATCCTGAATATTCTGCCTATCCAGAATAATTCCCTTATCCTGAATATCTGGGAAGATCATAACCTACAAACAAACACCCCGAAGAACATGGAACAAGAAAAAGATACGATCTAGATAAAAATTAAGCAAAATCAACCACAAGATTAAATCAAACTATTCAATAAACATATACTAATGATAATCAAACAATCCAAAACAACAAAACTAACAATAAAGATCAAGATAATCAAAACCCACTTTGATCAAAATAAGAACATGAACATGAACATAAACATGAAAATCAAAGATTAAAGAAAGGTAGGATGAGTTCAAACAATAAAGATAAAGATTAACAAGAATTAAAAGAACACTTACTTGAAATTAAATGGTATTTAAGGTGCAAGACAAGTATTTAAATTTGACAAGTAAATAAATGACAAGGTAATTAAAAGTGAAAGAACTAATTGTCACTATTAGCCAACAAAAATGAAAAGATTAATCCTAATGACAATATATAGGGGAGGATTAAGGGGTGCTTAGGAAGCTTTCTCCCCTCTTTCCTTTCTCCTTAATTGCATGCTTAGTCCTTCCTTCTTAATCTCTTTGTTAATTGCACCATTAGTCCTTAAGCCTTTAAATATTCTTTAATCTTGGACTTTAATGACTTTTGGCTCGGGATTTCTTTGAACTCGTCTTTTAATTCTTCAATAAATTAGTCTTGAGTTTTTCGGCTTTTGATAAACTTCCGTCTTTTGACTTTTTTCTTCGATAAATCTTCAGAATTGGTCTTGGACTTCCGTTCTTTTTGCACTCTTGACTTCTTGACTTCGTCTTTCGTCTTTTTCTTCGATAAAAGCCCGTGAATGCCCGTGTTTTCTCCATTTTTCACAATTTCGTCCTAAATCACAACAAAAACACAAACCACGCATAATTCCGACATAAAAGACATAAAATACACGTTTTGGCTCGGTTATTATTGTAATTAAGTGATAAAAAGGATGGGTGTTTACACACCTATCAACTTGACCATTGGAGCCATAAGTTCCCGTCGCGGAAAAAGCACTAGCTTGATAAAACCCCGTGGTTGAACAATCATATTTAGGATGTGCTCCACCACATGATACACAAAAATTCTCAACCATATTAATCGATCCATGAGGATTCTTCCTAAGCTCATTCAAAATCGTTTCAATCTTAGAGTCCAATCTAGCAATCTCGGTATTAGATGAATTCACATTGGAAACAACCGGTGTGTTTCGTGAATATTGCACTCTAGACTTATTCTCAATTATACCCCACGCGTCTCTAGGATTATTTCTTAAAAGATTACCACTCGCGGAGACATTTAAAGAATCTTGTTCAACCATATTAAGCCCATTATAAAAAGTATTGATTTGATGTAATTCCGAGAAACCGTGGTGTGGACATTGTCTTAACAAATCTTTAAACCTTTCCCAAGAAACCCCAAACGATTCATGCACTTTTTGTTCAAATCTAGTGATCTCGTTCTTAAAGTGTGTTGTTTTGGATGGTGGAAAGAAATAATTCATGAACTTAGATACTGAATCATCCCATGTTAAAATCGAACCCGGTGGTTCTTTCTCATACCAAATTTTAGCGTTACCCTCGAGCGAGTACGAAAAAAGCATGAGTTTAATCGCGTCATTCGGCACATCTCTAAACTTGAGAGTCGAGGTAATACGATGAAAATTCCGAATGTGAGAGTGCGGGCTATCGGTCTCATTGCCACGAAATTGGTCGGCACGAATGAGCGATAAAAGACCCGACTTAATGTCATAATGATCCGCCAAATAGCCGGCACAACGATTGCTTCCCCATACCCTTCGGTGGGTGCACGGAGCAATTCCTCCATTGTTCGGTTATCGGCCATCTCTACAACAATAGGTGGAAACTCGGGTTCCACTATTCGTTGTTGACGATTTCTATTTCTACAAGGAATATTTTCAAGTCTATTGTAATCAATCGAAAGTCGAGAAGATCGTAATTACATAAACCAAAGTGACGAGAATTTTAGAGGGTTGAAGAAAAGAAATTAGACAAGAAGAAGATTATTTTTGCTATTTTTATTTGGTACTGCTCAATCAAAAAGATCGATAAAAAACACGGAATAAGGATAACTACTATGGAAGTAAATTACCCACGGTCGACTTTGAAACGATATGTGAAAACCTAAACGTCTCAAGGTTCAATAAGTAAACAACAAAAATAAAATTTAATACTACTTGAGTTGGCAAAGCAATAATCGGTCGTCCCTCTCAATATACGCACAAGCAAGCGGGGAAACGAGGTGGCACAAAGCACTTAAAAACCTTTTTCCTTAGACGGCCTTTTATAGCACGTCGCCTTATACCCACCTTATAGTTTGTATAAATCGAGTTCAAACTTTTTATTAGTATTTATCTATTTTGCCTTTTTTTCTCGTTTTGGATTCGAATACAATAGCTAGGTGATGAAATCCCAACTAAGGTCTTATTAGGAAATAGGTAAATTTATTGTTCTACGTAATACAATATAGTAAACACAAAAAACACGAAATCAATGATCAACAAATCTCCACGAAACGAATCATACACAAGATCCCCGGCAGCGGCGCCAAAATTTTTGATGTGTCGTGGATTGTATATGTTAATTAAGATACGTTATAGGGTAAAATAGAAAATTACCTTTAGGAAAAAGTAATAGACTAAAATTACCAAAGACGGATATAATTAAACATGTTGATGAACCAAGTTCGTTGTACACGAAGATCGAGTGAATTTGAGACATTTTGATTCGATTTGGACAATTGATTTGAATTGTTTTTCGGTTTTTAAACTAAAATTAATCCTATAACTTTTAAATCCTAAGTGCATGAATCGTTCCCCATTATTTTTTTTATCTAAAGGCAATTATTTAAAAATTAGAGCTATTTAAAAATTTAAACTATTTAAAAATCTATTAAAAACTTATCTATTTAAATTAAATTACTTTTACACTATTTAAAAATCTATTTAAACTAATTTAAAAACTATTTTAAATCTAAAATTTAATTAAATCTATTAAAAAAATAACTTTTACTTTTTATGAAGAAAATTTATTTATAAAACTATTTTATTTAAAATTAATTTTTATAACTAATTAAATTTCTAAAATTAATAAAACCCTTTTTTTATATTTATTTATTTATTTATTATGTTTTACTTTATTTTTCAAACTAAAACAAAATTTATTTGACAAATTAAACTAAGAAAAAAAAAATACTTATTTAGATTTAACGAAAAATAACGTTTTTAAAAAGAAATAAAAAAACAAGACAGTTGACTTTTATATAAAAACTTGATATTGTATACAATAACCAAAGGAGCTAATTAGATCAGTGGTAAATGCGTTGGGAGTTGCCCGTGAGGTCACGGGTTCGAGTCCCATGAAGGACATATTTTGCTTTATATTATTTTTTTGGAATTGGTTACTTTTGTATGTATGTATGTTACACAAATATAGTTATAAGATAAAGTAAAGTAAAAAAAACAAAAAGCAAATAAAAAACTCCCAGCCAATCACATTCAAACGAATAAGTAGACCAAGTAATATTAGCAGTCTTAAGACAAATTTAAACACAGAATAACTAGCAAGCAAACTTCCTTCCTAATTTTACACTACACAGATCCATTATAATGGATCTATAAACATTCAGGAAGTGTTTAAATAGATTCTTTATCCTACGCAGATTAGTCAACTAAACAATAATCATCAATTCAAAACTTCCCAATCTAGTAAATCACATGAATCAACAAGCTAAGGATAATTAAACAACCCTATAAAATCCCTATGTCAAAACTAAACTTGATTAAGATCCTATCAACTAGATTAAGAAAAATCTATGGAATCAACATGTGAAAGATTCAGAGTACCATGACAGTTAAAGAAAATCGTTTATACTACTAAACAAACCAAACAGTATTAAATTTCATAGACAGAACATACCAGACAAGATTATATCAGCAATCTAAAACTGAAAGAACAATGGTCCTATATTCTATTTATAAGCAGTCTACTAAATAAAACTTAAAGTAAATCGAGCTTGACCTTTAAGTGTAGAAATCCGCTGGGCAGAAGTCGCGCGTTGAGCGGACTTGAACTAAAAGATACCGTCACCATAACCACCATCAAACCATCATGAACCATAACTCCTCCGAACCATGAATATAACACGAACCAACAACTTATTCACAATCACCAGATTTGTTAAACTTAGTCAGTGGACTAAGCTTATTCCCAATTTTCCTCCTTAATTATTCATCTAAGCTATGGTTCAAGCTTAAATAAATAATTCTCATTTATAACAATATTTATAAATTAGATTACAAATCAGTTAACATAACGAAAAGTAAAACGAGAGATTCAAAAATTTAGAACTAGAATTTTATTAACTCAACATATCATTACATTACTTTAATAAAAAAAATTACAAATCTAACTAAAAAAATATCATTATAACACTAAGAACAGAAAAAGGGATGATTCACTTATTTTTTAGGGAGTATTTATAGAAGAACCCGAGGCTTGAGGGTTGCTGAGTTTGTTGATTCTTGGCCTTTGGATCTTCTTTTCTCTTTCTCTTTCTTGTCAGTTAATCATCCAACGGCTAAAAATTGTTCCCTTTCACTCGGATCGCCAGCGTGGCGATCTCTTGTGTTTCTTGTGCTAGTTGATTGCTGAGATGGCAAGCCCTGATTGGAGGATGGTGAGGAATGATGTGTTCCATACAATCATATGAGAGAAAGGGGATCCACGTCACCCTGGTAATGGGCATCTTCAACCTCCAATTTAATTGGGAATTAATTCCCCTTGCGTGTTAACCACGCGCTCTTTAATCAATAAAAGCCCCAAATATTATTTACTAGGGTTTGAAGGTGAAAAGGGATATCTGGTTATTTAGTTTTAGGAGAGGAGTGACGAGGGTGAAGTACATAGGTTTTATCTAAAGATAAAAATTAAACGTGTGAGTTTGGTAAGTTTGACCAAGTGAAGTGAAAAAACCTTTCACTTATAACGTTTACACTGTCTCATAAGATTTGACCTAATGGGCCCTTATGGTCCAACTTGTTTTCTCCTTTGGTTTCAAAAGTTTGGCAGTTGGGCCTTGCAAAACTTGGTAACTAATGAAGTTTCGTCTATCATTTTTTGGCTAATGGGCTTTGACCCAAATTTTGATCATATTTCCATCCGTCTCATGCTTGTAGTCTTGGGCTGGATTTGGGCTTTTAACCCAAAGTAAATATACTATATCCACTATTGGGATTTCAGGCCCAGTAAGTAATTGTGGGTCTCACTTGTCCTCCATCTTTTTACAAATCTGTGAATAAAACGAACTCGTCTTTTGGCTCCTCGATCTTTTCTTTAATACTCGTGTCGATTGTGCCAGTTTTCGTAATCTTGGTACCTACACACACGAAACAAGAAATACACAAATACAAGGCTATTTTCATTGGTTATATGCATTTATTCATTTTTATGATATAATTGATATGAGTAAAATAATCATATCAAGTACCTATATCTATCATTTCGGATAGCGACAGCAAATTTACTTCGGAATTTTGGAAATCTCTTCAACGTGCGATATGCACCGAGTTGATTTGAGCACAACCTATCATCCTGAAACTGATGGCCAAAGCGAACGAACAATTCAGACGTTGGAGGACATGCTCTGAGCATGCGTGATTGATTTCGGAGGAAGTTGGGAACGCCACTTGCCTTTAGTGGAGTTTTCGTATAATAACAGTTATCATGCGAGCATTAAGGCTGCATCATTTGAAGCGTTGTGTGGAAGGAAGTGTAGATCTCCTGTGTGTTGGAGCGAAGTGGGAGAAAGTCAGTTGACTGGGGCCGAAATGGTTTTAGAGACGATAGAGAGGATTGTTCAAATCCAGAACCGTTTACTTGCTGCGAGAAGCCGACAGAAGAGTTATGCCGATAATAGGAGGAAACCGTTGGAATTTGAGGTCAGAGACATGGTCATGCTTAAGGTGTCACCGTTGAAGGGTGTGATACGTTTTGGAAAGAAAGGAAAGCTGAGTCCAAGGTATATTGGACCATTCAAGATTGTTTGACGAATTGGACCTGTAGCTTATAAGTTGGAATTGCCGAATGAGCTTAGTGCTATTCACGACACGTTTCACGTATCGAATTTGAAGAAAAGTTTGGCGGATACGGAATTGGTGATTCCTTTGGAAGAGATTCAGCTTGATGATAAAATGCATTTTGTGGAGGAACCAGTGGAGATTATGGACCGAGAGGTTAAGAGATTGAAGCACTATAGAATTCCCATTGTGAAGGTACGATGGAATTCTAGACGTGGACCGGAATACACTTGGGAACGTGAGGACTTCTTCAAGGAGAGATATCCTCATCTGTTCTAGCGTCACAAAATGTGAGTATAAGAAGAGGCGAGCGTCGGGACGTCGCTCTGTTTAAGGAAGGGTGGATGTGATACCCAGAAAACCGAGGTCATTTATTTTACCCTAAATTACGAATATTTTTGAAATTTTTAAGAAATTTCGTTTATTATATATTTAACTGTTTAAGTTGAAACCGATGTTTAAGGTCGTAATTATAACGATTGACGATTTATGAAAGACGACGACGACTACGATCCTAACGTATGCCTAATTTATATGTTTTATTGTCGCTTTGTCGATATTAGAATTTTTCGAGAGTTTTATTTTTGGTTCATGTTAAGTCGACTCGGGTGCGTTTTATTTTATCCCGGGTGCGTTTAAATTGCTTTAAAAGTATTTTTGAGTGTTCGGGGTGACCCCCGACTCCCGCAAAATTTCAAAATCAACTAGTAAGTAGTTTCCCGCTACTAAAATTTGTCGTTTAAAAAGGAGGCCAAAAGAAAACCAAAATGGCAAAAGAGGTCCCTCAAAATTTTAGAAAAAGGGAAGGAAGGAACACACACTTCAAAAATTCATTTCAAAAAAAATATATCTCCTTCCTCTCTCTCTTTGGCCGTCGGCCTCTACACCACCACTACCATACAATTTTTTTTCCCTTTGATTTTGAACAAACTAAGTTTAGGCCACATCTTAATTATCCTTTGTATGTGTTTTAGTGTAACTTATAACAACATGCATTAACAAAAATTTTTCAAGAATCAAAGATTTTTCCAAAATATGTTTTGATGTAATTGGATCATTTGCAAGTTTAATTAGTGTTTGGGTAATGGATAATCATCCACAAAACCAACCAAAATCAATTTGGTTGGGGTGTTTTGAACACCAACACCCCACGGCCAAATGGGGGTGTTTGGTTGTTCATGGTGGTTGATGTTTTGTGTTATGGGTTTGTGTTTAGAATGGTGTTTTTGATGTTTTTAAATAGGTTAAACATAATGCATGTGTGATTTAGGATTTGGGTTTTTATGAAGATTTTATTTTCTTAGTAGTATTGGATGATTAGGGTGTTTGTGATTGATTATAAGTGGTTAGTATAGGGCTAGGTGATGTTAGAATGGATTGGAAACAAGTGTTGGGTTGATTTTGAGGAAGGAAAATTTAGGCAGATTGTTTAAGCATGTTTTCGTGGGTTTAAATTTGAAAACAGGTCATGAGACTAGGATGTAGTTTTAGAGCATTTTCTTATCTTCGATTTGGTATAAGAAAGAGCTTACGACTCCTAACGAGTCAAAAGTTATGCTATTTTGAAAGTTCGTGTACCGGGAGATGAGAATCAACATAATCCTAAATTATGTTTGTTTTTATGTCAAATCCCGGGGACCATAGATACAGTTTTATAAATAATTGAAAGTTGTTCTTTGGTTCCGAACGTTCACTTTTAGTCTATTTTTAGACTTAAGGGTCAAATTAGCTAATGGTATGTTTTAAATGAGTCAAAGAAGTCTTACCTTGTAAAAGTGCAAAATCAGTCCAAAAAGTTTACGTCTAGTGATGTAGTGAGTAATGGGTCATAAAAGTGAAAACTTTCTATGGAATTTAAAATGGGTTTTCTACAGGTTATAAGGGATTTTTATAAATTTTCTCGTAATTTATAGTGATGTTTAAGTGATAGAAAACAGCCCGTACTTTTGGTAAGTACCGGCAAAATTATAAAATGGGAAACATTTTTTAATTACATAGATAGATAGTACGAGTCTAGTAATGATGCGTTTTGGCATGAGTTTTTATAAGTATTAAGTGTTTTTATATACGCGTGTTTAGTACAATAATGTACACGGAGTATTGACTCGGTTTTCATATTTTGATTTTTAGGTCACGTGTTAGATGTTCCGGGGCAACCACATCGTCGGTGATATTTTCGTTACGTCTTCGCTAGAACCACTACTACTACGCAAGGTGAGTTTATAGCCTCGCTTACTACACTTTTAAATGGTTTTACCCACGAGGGGGATGCATGCTATTTAAATAAAACGAACATAAAGCATGAATGATTGTTGGACCCGAAAGTTGCCTGAATTGTGTTGAGTACCTAGTTGCATAAGACCCTTTATTCATGAACTATTAACTATTGTTTAATCCTCGTGTGGATTGGAAATAGCCGCTTACACAATTGATAGTTGTTGGAAATACGTTTTACGTATATAGAAAGTCTCGGTCACTCCAACAATGTAGTTATAGGCTCGTAGTAGTGTTTAGTTTCATTTATTAAATAGCCCGACCCATGAGCATGTTCATGGGCCGGAGGCCCAAGTCCATTAAGGACTTGGGTATTTAAACCTCTTTCCACCATGGAAAGAGGCGTTGGTTGTTTCATTTCTTGTTTTCCATATAACAAAGTTCTTTCATTTCTCTCTCTAAGTTTCTCTCTCTAGAAAACATCAACCCCCTTGTTTCTTAAAGATTATCATTATTCCACAATTGGCATCAGAGCCTCGGTTCCATCCTTGGATCGTGTTCGTGTTTTCGATTTGGTGGTCTAAAATTTTTTTTTATCTCGTTATATCATTTTTTTGGTCCGTATATCTCTTTTTTGTCACGGTGGTGTTAATGGTTTCATTTTTTATGGAAACATTGTTTTAACTGTATGTCACATCTATTGTCCCAATGGTCAAATGTCTTTGTCTCACAGTCCATATCGATCTTCTCAAAACCACAACTTTTCACATTGGTTCAAATGTCTACTGTTTCTGGACTTATTTTTTATATGATATCATATTTTTTGGGTTTCTATTGTTCTTCATGATGTAGTTACCCAGAAAATTAGTCAGATTCACATGATCCTGAAAAATCAGAAAAGCACAACTTAAGGATAAGGTTTTCAGATTTTCAGATCGGAATATTGCGATCGCAAAAACCATTGGTTTCTACATTGCGATCGAATATTCCGATGGAACACATTCCGATGGAACGCATTCCGATGGAACACATCCGGATGGAACGCATTCTGATGGAACGCATTCCGATGGAACGCATTCCGATAGGGTGTAGAGGAGACATTTCGATGGACTCATTTTGATAACATTGCGATGGAAAAAATTTTAACATTGCGATGGAAAACAAAAATATTATGATGGGACTTCTATTGACATTCCGATGGACTGTTTTTATTAAACCAGTAAACCAAGATTTGACCGACCCAATATCATACACCACCCTTTTTACTCCTCAACACCATAACTAATCTTAATCCCATCGTCTCCTATCACCATCCAATCTAGACTCGGACAGAAAACAATTAATTTAGACTCCAACTAAAATCACTTGATCTCAGATCAGATTCGTGTCACAACATGCATGCCAAGATCTATTCAGATCTATACTCACGAAATTTCATCATCACAGATCTGTAAATGGTTCTCACCATATTTAATATTAGAATATAATTAAAGTTTTATAACAATTATGTTATAAAACTTAATTGTTTCGATTTATGAGAAATACATCAAAACTTACCTGAGACCCTTTGCAGCTCTTGTAAAGCCCCATGCTCCTTTGATATTCAAAAGTGTGAATGAATAATAACAATTTTCGTTATAATCATCTCATTGATTCGTTTATTTTAAGACACATGCAATCGCAATTAAACCTTACCCGAGACCAATTATAGGTCTTGAAGTCATTCATCTTCTTTGGTTCTTGTGTGTAAGATGTGGCTGGTGAAGATGATCTATGGTTTCTTTTCAATGATGTGAATTTTGAAGACTTATGAGGTAAACTGAGATGGATGGTTTGAGAAAGAGTTTAGATCTGATTGAAGATTAGATATTATAACAGGAGGTGATGGGATTTGTTGTTTAAGTATTTGAGATGTGATATGTGTGGAGAGAAAAGGGCGGATGTTACGAGGTGAAGGTTTGACTGCGTTTTTTTGTGCAGAGTGAGATTAGGGTTAGACTACCCTAATTATTTGGGGATAGATTTATATAATCTAACCGGGTATTGCAAGGATTTTGTGGATCGGATACTTTGGTTGGTGACTTGGTTCGGCTGTATGAATTGGGCCATGAATACACGATTATTAAACAATGCAATGGACTATCATTGGCAAAATCGGGCCTTAAGTGTTATTTGGTAATTGTTGAAAAAAATTGTTATATCAAAAATTTTATTTATCATTTCATATGATAAATGTTCAATTTTTTTATTAACTATTTTTAAAAGTGACAAAAAATGACGAGACAATTGTGACAAAATTTTATTTGACGAGACCGAAGAAAAATTTGGGTATATTTTTAGTGACTATGGATTTATTTGACCGGGTATAAATTATGTGAAGTTGGAGACGGATTTTTCGAAGGCGTGTATTTATTTTATCTTTCAAAGATAACTTGCTCGTGCTGAATCTTAGAATGAAGACTTGTTTATCTAGTTTTCGAGTTCGGGGTGGTTGGTTGATGACTCGGATAACTATCACTTAAAGGGGTTACACTGTTGTACTCAGTGTCACGCGCTTAGTCGACGTGGATAATTTCAAGAGGTGTTGTGCTTATAGACTTCTTCAGTGATGCATTGAGTACTTAGATATTTCTCCACCGTTCTTCATTCAACAATTGTGCAAGCTTAAGTCACAAGATCGAAGGATTTTTATTCAGCTTCACGTTTGATGTATCTGGTTCATTCTATCAGTGGTCACTTCAAATTGCTTTCAAGTGGGTTGGTAAAGATAGCCAAGGAGAGTTTATGAGTAGAGATTTTCGATCAGCAGCTGATTCTCACAAAATATATAATTCTGCTTATATATTATTCTCACAAGATTTCAGGTATATTTGCGTACGATTTGTTGATGGTTCCGAGTTTCGAAACCGTCAAGTTTCTATTATGGGTTATGGTGAAGTTTCTATTATCAAGTTTCACAAGAGTTCCGAGTTTCAGAAATTTCGTCAGCAAGTTTCTAGGAACGGTTAAATTCGGCAACGACAATATTGCAAAGATTATGGGTTATGGTGAATACCAAATTGGGAATGTTACGATTTCAAGGGTTTATTATGTGGAGGGACTTGGTCACAATCTATTTTCAGTGGGACAATTTTGCGATTCAAACCTTGAAGTAGCTTTTCGACAACATACTTGCTTCATTCGCGATCTTGCAGGAAATGATTTGTTAAAAGGTTCTCGAGGGGATAATCTAAACACACTGTCTATTCAAAACATGATCGCCGCCTCTCCTATTTTCCTTCTCTCCAAAGCATGTAAGACCAAGTCATGGTTGTGGCATCGACGGTTATCTCATCTTAACTTTGATGCTATTAACCATCTGGCTAGAAACGAACTTGTTCGTGGTCTTCCAAAACTTAAGTTCGACAAGGATCATTTATGTTCCGCGTGTTCTTTCGGGAAAAGCACCAAGAAATCTTACAAACCTAAAGCAGAAGACACCAACCAAGAACCACTATATCTTTTGCACATGGATCTTTACGGGCCAATGCGTACGGCTAGTGTGAGTGGTAGAAAATACATCCTCGTCATAATGGATGACTTCTCAAGGTTTACATGGGTAAAATTTCTAGCATCCAAGGATCAAGCACCAGAGTATATCATTACTTTCTTAAAGATGATCCAAGTACGTCGTAATGCTACTGTTCGCCGCATTCGGACTGATAACGACACTGAGTTCGTTAATCAGACTCTTCGAAATTATTATGAAAAGGTTGGTATTTCTCATGAAACATCTGTGGCTCGCACTCCAAAACAAAATGGTGTCGTTGAAAGACATAACCGTACACTTATGGAAGCTGCTAGAACTATGTTGATTTATGTGAATGCTCCTTTATTCTTATGGGCTGAAGCAGTGGCAACCGCATGTTATACCCAAAACCGCTCCATCATTCGTAAACGTCATGGTAAAACTCCATATGAGCTACTTCATGGACACAAACCCGATATTTCATATCTTCATGTGTTTGGTGCACTGTTTTATCCAAATACAAATAGTGAGAATTTGGGAAAACTTCAACCGAGGGCTGATATTGGAATTTTTATTGGTTACTCGCCTGCAAAGAAAGCTTACCGAATTTATAACCGTCGTCTTGGCAAGATAGTAGAAACTTTGGATGTCGATTTTGATGAGATGACAGCGATGGCTTATGAGCAACATAGCTCTGAACCCGCATTACACGAGATGGGAACCGGTACAATCAGTTTCGGATTAACTCCCAACAATCCTACTTCTCCATCATTTATACCACCTAAAAGATCCGAGTGGGATAAGTTATTTCAACCTATGTTCGATGAATTCTTTGATCAACCGAGTAATGATTCTCCAGCACCTATAGTAGTAGCTCCGATTCCCGAAGTTGTTGCTCAAGATAATGGAAATCTATCCGAGGCATCTACTGTTACTCTTTAACCAGATGTCCCATCCCCCATCAATTCACAAACAACACCTGAATCTTCACCCCCACTCGTTCCTAATGATGTTGAAGAGGATTTCTATGATCACGATTTGGAATATGCTCACTTACAAGAGCTTCCCTTCTTTGGTTCACATATACCTGAAGACCCTACCGGTGCGTCTACCTCAGAGGAAGCTCCTGCAATCGTTCACTCCCGACCACCACAGATTGAAACTCACAACACTAAATGGACAAAGGATCACCCAATCCGCAATATTATTGGTGATATCGATCGACCAGTCTTAACACGCCATCAACTCCAAGAACATGCATTATATTGCTATTTTGATGCATTTCTTTCAGACACTGAACCTAAAAACTGGCAACAAGCCATGACCAAATCATCATGTATTGAAGCCATGCAAGAAGAACTTAATGAATTCCAATGTCTTGAAGTGTGGGAATTAGTTTCGTTACCCATCAACGTTGAAATCTTGACATTGTTGTGGGTATACAAGGTTAAACTCGATGAGTTAGGTAGTGTGCTGAATAACAAAGCTAGATTGGTTGCTAGAGGTTACAAACAAGCTTTGGGTATTGATTTTGAAGAATACTTTGCTCCTGTTGCACGATTGGAGGCAATTAGACTATTCCTTGCTTATGCTGCTCACATGAATATGATCGTCTACCAAATGGATGTTAAGACGACATTTCTCAATGGTGAATTAAGAGAAGATGTCTATGTAAGCCAGCCGAATGGATTCGTCAATTCAGAGTATCCTAATCACGTGTACAAGCTCAAGAAGGCTCTTTACGGGTTGAAACAAGCTCTACGCGCGTGGTACGATCTCTTATCGTCGTATCTCATCTCCAAAGGCTTCTCCAAAGGCAAAGTGGACCCAACATTATTCATTCTCAAGGAGGACAACGACATGATACTTGTACAAATTTATGTTGATGATATAATATTTGCTGCTACTAATCAACGTTTGTCTGACCGTTTTGAGAAAATTAGGTCCACACGCTTTAAGATGTCGATGATGGGAATAATTTCATTTTTCTTAGGGTTGCAAATTTCTCAGAATCCTAGAGGCATCTTCATTAATCAATCCAAATTTGCTCTTGAATCATTAAAGAAATATCATTTTGAAAACTGTGACCCCGTGGATACTCCAATGGTGGAGAGATCCAAGTTAGATGAAGATAAGGAAGGGATAGCTGTCGATCCTAAACTTTACCGTGGAATGATCGGCACCCTTCTCTATCTAACTGCTAGCAGGCCTGATTTGCAATTTGCTATAGGCATGTGTGCCCGGTATCAGGCTCGGCCTACCGAAAAGCACTTACATGTTGTGAAACGGATCTTTCGGTATCTAAAAGGAACACTTCATCGTGGTCTGTGGTATCCGAAGGATTCCTCTATTGCACTAATTTCATATGCAGATGCGGATTATGCCGGGTGTCAAGATACCAGACGTAGTACTTCTGGTAGTGTGCAACTTCTTGGAGATAGACTTGTTAGTTGGGCATCAAAAAGGCAGAAAAGCGCTGCGATATCAAGTACGGAGGCTGAATACATTGCCATGTCCGGTTGTTGTGCTCAAGTACTTTGGATGAGATCACAATTGACTGACTACGATCTTGGATTCAACAAAATCCCGATGTACTGTGATAACAAAAGTGCAATCGCTCTGTGCTACAACTATGTTCAACATTCTCGAGTAAAGCACATTGACATCCGCTACCACTTCATCAAGGATCAAGTGGAAAATGGAGTGATCGAACTGTACTTCATCAACACTGAGTATCAGATGGCAGATATATTCACAAAGGCCTTAGATCGAGGATGTATCGAGTTTTTGATCGAAAAGATAGGCATGAAATCATTCTCACCAGCAACACTTAAGGAGTTGGTAGAAGAATCTGAAGAATAGTAGTGGTAAACTATTCTCGAGTATCCTTTGATCGTGATTCTGTATATTATCGTATATCTTTAAACCAATAAAAGAAAAATACAAAAATATAAAACATAGAAAATCCATACAAAATATAAAATCAAGAAAATCCAAAAATATTTTTTGTTTTCAAATCGGGCATGTCTTTTAGTACGGTAATATTTAAGGCTTTAGAAATGTCGATTAATATTGCCACGGCCCATAAATAGAGTCCGTATAAAATTTGTACAAGTTTTAAAACATGCCCATTATGGCTTGTAGTTATTTCAGACTGCAACCCGCTTTTCGCATTAAAGTCACGTATTTCTTATGAATACGTTGGCTCACAACAGGAATTAATTTTCTCGGGCAAGGTTTACTTTAAAACCTTGTAAGGGACTAATTTTACTTTATAACTTAGTCTAACACAAATTTGTGTACGTTTCAGTGCACTTATTTTGTCAAAATAAGAGAAATCTTATTGCCACCAAAATCGTTCCATAAAATCACTTAACCGACAAATGTCCTCATTAATATTTGTGTCCTTAAAATCATTGGCTACATCTCTTTAAATAGAAAACGGGTCCGTGTTTAAGGGGGAGCAAATATTAAATCTTCGTGGAATTAAATTTGGTCTTTAAAAAGGATTGTCAGAAAAGATTAACTATTGATAGGTGTGAAAACATCCATCCTTTTACCACTTATTTCTGGCTAAAACAAGACCAAAACACGTATTTAACATCATTTGTTTGGAATTATGCGTGGTTTTTGTGTTTATTGTGTTTTCAGAGTCAAACGGATGAATATTGAAGAAAACATGGGATTGCACGGGTTTTATCGAAGAAAAAGACTCAAGACAAAGTCTATTGTCCAAGAGATGCAAAAGATTTGAAGTCATTGTGCCTATTTGAAGATTTATCGAAGAATAGAGCCAAAGATGGAAGATTCATATATGTCGAAGAACTCGAGTCTATTAAACAAAAGATTATAAGACGAGTTGGAATTATTCACCGACACTTCTCAAAATCCAAAGTCGGAAACGTTTATTTAAAAGAAACGTAAAGACTAAAGAAGAAAGAAGAAAGAAGAAAAAAAAGCCCAAACCAAAGCCCATTCACAAGCCCACCATCACACGCCTATATATAGGACTTTACTTCACAAATTGGGGGCTAGTTTTTAGTTTTCTAAAAATTTCTTTAGTTTTAGAGAGAGAAAGTTCCAAACTTTCTCTCACTAAACTTTTTCTTTGTTTTCATCTTTTAAATTTAAGCTTTCTTTAATCTTTGTACTTGGGATTTCATTAATCTTATTCAAGTTAAGCTTTTAAGTTCCTTATTCTCCTTCTACATTTCTTAGTTTGTTTTAATCCTTGATCCGATTACTTCATTTCATACGGTTTGAATGATTGGATTTTTTTTTCGTGATTAAAAGTTAATTTCTCTTGTCCCTTTTTAAGCTCTTACGCGTATAGGCTATAAGCTCTTAATGCTTATTAGCTTATTTCAAGTTTAGCTTATTACTTTTTGGACTTCACAAGGGTTTTAGTCATTTTTAAGTTCGTTTCATAAAGTTTATAATTGTTTACGTTTTACAAGTTGTCGAATTTAAGCTCTTAGAGTTGTTTAAGTTTCGGATTATTTAGCTTATTGATTTTGCTTTTTGAGTCCTAAGGCTGCCTCCAATTTCGGATCAACATTGATTCCATCGCAATATTGTGGTTTGTACACATTCCGACAGATTTCTCATTTTGATCGCAATAACCCTTAAGGGGTCTACTTTGCGATCGGTTGGTAATTCCCCCTTATTCCGATCTGGGTTGCGATCGCTTATTGCGATCGCATATTCCGACGGGACTAAGGTTCCTTTTTAGTCGAAACTCTGCCCATTTTCAGTTTGCAACTTTCCGATAGTAGAGCATTGCGACAGAAGCATTTATGCCATTCCGATCTGACTTTCCGATCTAGACTATTCCGATCGTGATCTTTGCGATTGACCACATTGCGACAGCTTTGACTTTGAGTATTCCGATGGTGACTAACATGACATTTCGATGGACTTTGTCTTTACATTCTGATGGATCGTTTTTGTTACATTCCGATGCTTATGACTTTAATGCATTCCGATAGAAATGATTTGCAATATTCCGATAGCTTAAGTTTTTAAGTTTTTAAGTTTAGCAAAGTTTTTAAGTGTTAGTTTAATTAAGTTTTAAAAGTATTTTTCTAATCTTGTCTTTACGTTTTCAAGCTTTTATTTTTAACTAGTCAATTTTGTTTAATCTTTCAAAGCTTATAATTTACTCAACGCCACTTACATTTATTTGCTATTCGTTTAAAATAGATAAACAAACCATCACCATTCTATTAACCAAGAACAAATCATTCCACTTAGAACCGTGAATCAATTCGAGGAGATTCTGAGAACTTAAATCCGAACCATAGCAAATGCTTGTATCAAATGGCACCGCTGCCGGCTCTTCTCGTTAAGATCAATAGTTTTTTGTGAGAACTTGGATTTTGGGATCCGTTCACCGTGAACGTTACTTTTTCATAAAAAATTTCAAAAACCCAAAAAAATATAAAATTTTCAAAAATCCTCAAAAATTAAAAAAACATAAAAACCAAAACTATTTCTGCTTTGTTTTTGCCTTGTTAGTTCTTTTGCAGGTGCATGCGTACACAATCAACGTCTTATCAAGAGCCCGAGCCTCTCGAAGACTTAGAAATGGCCGGTGTACAAAACAACAACATTAACCCACCTCAAAACAACAACAACAACAATAACAATCCTCCTTTCAACAACAATAATAACAACAACAATGAGCCTCTACCGGATAATCGCCCGATGATTGAACTTCTACAAGCACATGTGGAGGGAAACAATGATCCAATTGTCATACCCGCGATTGCAGCCAACAATTTTGAGCTCAAATCCGGCTTTATCCAGATGGTCTCTGCTCAACCATTCTTGGGGCGTACCATTGATGATCCTCATGACCACATCAAAAGATTCCTGCCACTCACGAATACGGTCAAATTCAATGGTGTTCCACAAGAGGTAATCCGTTTACAACTTTTTCCCTTTTCTTTAGAGGGACAAGCCCGGCATTGGCTTGCTAAGGAACCGCCACAAAGTATTCTTACGTGGACGGATTTAGAAACAAAATTTATCAACTACTTTTTCCCACCCTCTCGTACTACCACTTTGCGGAATGAAATTATCAATTTTGAACAAAAGTACGATGAGTCTTTTAGTGAATCTTGGGATCGTTTCAAAGATCTTTTAAGAAAATGCCCACAACATGGTTTTACCAAAGTGCACCAAATTAATACTTTTTATAATGGTTTAAGCATGAATGACCAAGATTCACTAAACAGTGCCTCAGGGGGTAATATTTTGGCTAAGACTTCTAATGCCTCTTGGGATATTATTGAAAATAAGCCTCGTGTGCAAACCAAGAGTGTTCAGACCAATGCCGCTAGTGCTAGTACTAGTGACAGCGACAAGCGACTTGACAAAATTACTACGCTTCTTGAATCGCTTGTTACCCACACCGCCAACAACACCAACAACATCAATGCTAAAAACGCTCAAGACGCTCAAGTCAATGCTATTATCCAATAATGTGAGATATGCGGGGGTCCTCACTCTTACACCACTTGTACTGCCACCCAAGACTACCCTTCTGAGAATGTGAATGCAGCATACGGTACCTATTCTCAACCCGCTTATCAAGCTCGTCCTCAAGGTGACCGCAACTTGCTTAGCTACCGTTCCAACAACTTTCTTTCCCCGCCCGGTTTTACTCCTAACAACCCAAACCAACAACAAAACCTCAACCGCCCTCCTCAACAACAACAACCTCGTGGACCATACATACCACCTCACAAACAACCACATCCACCTCAACGAAACAACCAAGTTTACCAGCAACCTGCTTATCAACCACCCGCATACAATGCTCCTCCCAACAAACCACCGCATTACACCAAGACATTGGAACCTACATGAGGACTAATGATGTGATCGTGGACAATCTCCAACAGGAAGTGCGCAACTTGAAAGCAGACCTGGTGAAACAAGGGAACGATCTGAGAGCTGATATGAGAAATACTTTGGATAGTCAAACGAATGACTTAAAGAACATGATGGCTAGTTTCTACCAAGGTAATCAACCCTCTTCTTCGGGAACTCTTCCGAGTAATACCGTTGCGAATCCAAGAGGGGAGATGAAAGCAATCACCACTCGTAGTGGCAAAGGTACCAAGGAACCCGAGCTTCCTATACCTCCACCGGTGATTGTGACTCAGGAAAACGAGTCCCCTACTCCTATTCCTCATCCTTCTACTTCCCCAATTTCTCCGCCTCTTACTTCTACCCCTCCTCCACCCAAGGATGTGAGTGATCCTTCGATCCCAAAGCCTTCCTCTTCTTCTGATATACCTTATCCCTCAAGGTTGAGGAAAGAGAAGCTCAAAAGCAAGGATGATATTCAAGTTTTGAACTTTCTAAAAATGTTTAAACAATTGAATTTTAACATCTCCTTCGCCGAGGCTCTCGCTCACATGCCTAAGTACGAAAAAATGTTCAAAGATCTTCTTAGCGACAAGGAGAAGCTTCTTGATATTGCTAACACCCAACTTAATGAGAATTGCTCTGTAGTGCTCTTAAAGAAATTGGCAACCAAGCTTGGTGATCCGGGTCGTTTCTTAATCCCTTACAACTTCCCTGGAGTAGAGAATTGCATGGCCCTAGCCGATCTAGGTGCCAGTATTAACTTAATGCCTCTAAGTGTTTGGAAGCAATTATCTCTCCCTGAGCTAGTCCCCACCAAAATGACTTTGGAATTAGCTAACCGTACGGTTGCTTATCCAGTAGGGATTGCCGAAGACGTCTTTGTAGGAGTCGACAAATTCACTTTTCCTGCCGATTTCGTCGTCGTCGACTATGACATGGACTCTCGTGTGCCATTAATTGTTGTTCGTCCATTCTTGAGGACCGGTCGCACTCTCATCGATGTTGAAGCTGGTGAGCTTATCATGAGAGTGGGTGACGATAAAATTGTCTTCAACATGGGAAAGCTTTCTAAACAGCCTTATTCTAACGAGAGTGTTAATTGTATTGACGTTCTTGATGAGGCGTGTGAAGAGCACTTCAAAGATGCTTGTAAAAGTATTCCTACTTCTCTTCCCAATGTTGAGACCGTTTCCTCTATGGATTCATCACTCTCTCTATTTGGAGAAAGTGATTTCCTTTGGAAAGATTTGGAAGCCACCATGGGAGATGTGAACTTAGCTACTGATGATTCCCCCACCGATTGGGATGAAGATCTTTGCCTCATTGAGAACCTTCTTAAAGAAGACATAATTGCTCCACCATCTCCCAAGGTTAATGCTATCGATGCTCTGACTTTGAAAACGCCTCCCATCGAAAATCCTCCGGATTTAGAACTTAAGGAGTTGCCGCCCCATCTCGAATACGTGTTCCTTGAAGAAGAGAAGAAGTCGCCCGTCATCATTGCTAAGGACTTGAAAGAAGAAGAAAAATCTCGCCTCATCGCCGTGCTTAAATATCATAAGAAGGCAATTGCTTGGAAAATTTCCGATATCCGCGGAATTGATCCGAACTTTTGTACTCACAAGATTCTCATGGAAGATGACTTTAAACCCGCAATCCAGAGCCAAAGAAGGGTTAATCCTAAAATTCATTACGTCATCAAACAAGAGGTTATCAAACTTCTAGATGCCGGCTTGATTTACCCTATCTCCGATTCGCCGTGGGTAAGTCCCGTCCATTGTGTGCCCAAGAAGGGCGGAATAATCGTTGTTCCCAATGAACACAACGAGTTGATTCCCACTCGTCTCGTTACTGGGTGGATAGTTTGTATTGATTATCGCAAGCTCAATGATGCCACGAGAAAAGACCACTTTCCTCTTCCTTTCATGGATCAAATGCTCGAGCGTCTTGCGGGTAATGACTATTACTGCTTCTTAGACGGTTTCTCCGGGTATTTTCAAATTCCCATCGATCCCAAAGACCAAGAGAAGACCACATTCACTTGTCCCTACGGAACATTTGCTTACAAACGCATGCCTTTTGGTTTATGCAATGCTCCTGGGACGTTCCAAAGGTGTATGATGGCTATCTTCCATGACATGGTTGAAGAAACTATGGAAGTATTCATGGATGATTTCTCGGTTTATGGCGATTCATTCTCTGCTTGCCTTGCCAATTTAGAACGTATGCTTAAGCGGTGTGAAGACACTCGCCTCTTTCTTAATTGGGAAAAATGCCATTTCATGGTAAAAGAGGGCATCGTGCTAGGACACAAAATTTCCAAAGCCGGTCTTGAAGTGGACCGTGCTAAAGTCGATGTTATTTCTAAGTTGCCTCCACCTTCAACCGTGAAGGGTGCGAGAAGTTTCCTCGGTCATGCGGGCTTCTACCGTCGTTTCATCAAAGATTTTTCTAAAATCGCTCGCCCGATGACCCACCTCTTGGAAAAAGATACTCCTTTTATCTTTTCCAAAGAGTGTCTTGAAGCCTTCAACTTGCTTAAGGATAAGCTAACTAAGGAACCCGTCTTGGTTAACCCTAATTGGGAGCTTCCCTTCGAGTTGATGTGCGATGCTAGCGACTTTGCTATTGGTGCGGTTTTGGGCCAAAGAGTGAATAAACACTTCCAACCAATCCACTATGCTAGCAAGACAATGACGGGGGCTCAATTGCATTACACGACAACCGAAAAAGAGCTTTTAGCTGTTGTCTATGCCTTTGAAAAATTCCGCCCCTATCTTGTCCTCTCCACCACGTTTATATCAATCATTCCGCGTTGAAATACTTGTTGACTACACAATATTCCAAACCAAGACTTCTTCGCTGGGTTTTGCTACTCTAAGAATTTAAAATCGAAATTCGCGATAAAAAAGGAGCTAAAAACCTAGCCGCGGATCATCTCAGTAGACTTGAGGATCCTTACCAGGGGGATAATCCGAACAAAGAGATCAATGACTCTTTCCCCCTGTAGACCTTAATGTCTAGCAACTCGACTTCTGATGAAACCCCGTGGTTTGCGGACATTGCAAACTACTTGGCGGGTGGAATTCTCGTTGACGGGCTAACATCCCAGCAAAAGAAAAAGTTCTTCAAAGACATTAAGACTTACTTTTGGGATGACCCGTAAAATCAAGCGCTTCTTGGGAGGCAACCCATGTATCTATCTTTTCGCTTTCTTTATCCTAAGTGTAGGGGAGACCCGTTGGTTTGCTTTCCTCTCTAATAAGTGTGAAAACACTTATCCTTTTACCACTTATTTCCAATAATAACAAGACCAAAATGCGTATTTTATGTCGTAAAAGTCGGAGTTATGCGTGGTTTGTGTTTTTATTGTGTTTTAGGACCAAAATATGAAAAAGGAAGAAAACACGGGCTTTCACGGGCTTTTATCGAAGAAAACGGGAAAAGACGAAGTCAAAAGATCAAGAGTGCTTAAAGAACGGATGTCCAAGACCTATTCTGAAGATTTATCGAAGAACAAGTCTAAAGACGGAAGTTAATGAAGTCGAAAAACTCGAGTCTAAATAAATGAAGAAATGTTAAGACGAGTTTAATTAATCCCAAGAAGACATCGAGAAAGACAAATGAATTAAATCGAGTCGAGAAGAAAAGAAATAAGGAAGCACCAAACATGCACTTCCCACTTCCCTATAAATACCCTCCTAATCACATTAGGAGGGAGTTAGCTAGTTTTTATTTTTCTAAGTTTTCTTTCTAGTTTTAGAGAGAGAAAGTTCTAAACTTTCTCTCACTAAGTTTTTTCATTTCTTCCTTTCTTTTAAGCTTTCATCACTCTTGTATTTGGATTTCATCTATCTAATTCAAGTTAAGCTTTTGTTCTTTGATCTCTTTCTACCTTTCTTTATTTACTTGTTCTTAATCCGAAAGTTTATGGTTAATCCGAATAGTTCTTGATTCGTTTTGATTGTGGTGGTATTTCATGATTAACAAGTTAAGTTTTCTTATACTACATAAGCTGTTGGACGAATAAGCTTTAAGCTCTTCATGCTTATTGGCTTATTCGATTGTTTGGCTTATTTACTCTTTAAGTTTTTCTAAAAAGATTTATTGTTTTTTTTTTAAATCCGTTTCATGAAGTTTGAACGTTCTAGGTTTCAAAAGTTTTTGAATTTACGTTTATTTACTCTTTCATAAGTTTGAAAAAGGCTTATCGGTTACTGCTTATTGGTTTGAGCTTATTTCCCTTTTGGGCGCCTTTGCCATCTTAAGAGGGTTTTACTTGGTCTCGATCTGATTACGATTGCATAGGGTGCGATCAGTTTGTTACTTCCCTGGTTCGATCCTTGCCTACGATCACTTCTTGCGATCTGGGTGTGATCGGTTCTCTCCCTTTTGCTTCGATCGAATTGATTGCGATTGGTTGGTTATGATCCGGAACCACGATCTAAGACCACGATCCCTCATTGCGATCGTGGTTGCGATCTGGTAGTACGATCGCTCTTCATCGTACTAGTGAGTACGATCGGATCTCTTCTGTTGAATTCGCCTTGAGTGCGATTGGTAGTTACGATCCCCACATTGCGATCAGGTTACGATGGTAGGTTACAATAGTGTGTCACGATGGAGCATTGCGATGGGATGGCTGCGATCTAAGTGCGATCACATTGCATATTTCTTTTAGACTTGTTCTATTTTTCTAAGTTTTCAAATTCACTTTTTCCCGCTTTTTGTCTTAGTAAATTTTAAACATCTTTTCTAGTTTTAAATCATTTGCAATTTAGTTTCCAAAGTTTCAAACTTTCATTTGTAGTTCAATTCTAAGATTTCCATTTTCCTCAACGACAACTTTAAATTACTTGCATTTAGACTAAAAATTAGATAACTAAACCAAACCATTCTCTCGTTCACCAAAAGACGATTGAGTCGCACTCTTAACCAATAGTCAATTCGAAAAGACTTGGGACTACGAATTTTGATACCTAGCCAAAATTGATGTATTAAATGGCGCCGCTGCCGGCTCTTTTCGTTACGATTAAAGGTTTTTAGTGAGAGACGCATTGAATTTTAGGATCCGTTCTTTGAACGTTATTTTCCTTGCTTTAAAAAATTTTCAAAAATCCTAAAAAATATAAAATTCTTCAAAAAATACAAAAACATTAAAAAATCATAAATAGCAATTCTTTTCAAAAGGTTTTGCACCAAAAAGATTATATAGATTATATAGATATTCTCTATGTATATTTTTCTTCTGCAGGTGTATGCGTACTAGATCTTAAAACTATTCTGAGCCCTAGACTCGTGAATATCTAGATATGGCTGGTGTTAATAACAACAATAATAACTCACCTCTACCAAATTTGAACAACAACAACAACAACAATGTCCTCCTACCTGATTTACGAACAATGGAGGAATTGTGTCAACCCACCATGAACGGGCGCGGAGGCCCGATTGCGCCAATGCACGTCACAGCTCAGGAGTTTTCGTTGAAGCATCACATGATCCAGCAAGTTCAAACTAACCCATTTCATGGAATTCCGGATGATGATGCTAATAAACACCTCGACAAATTCATTACCATTACCCAAAGCATGAAGTGCCCCGGTGTTTCTATGGATGACCTTCGCCTTCAACTCTTTCCCCACTCGCTTTCTCACCATGCCGAAAAATGGTTTGACCATCCTCCTAAGAATTCTATTCATACGTGGAATGACATGACTCAACATTTTTTGTCGCGCTACTTTCCCCCATCCATGGTCACAAGCCTTCGTAACCAAATCAGTGGATTCATGCAAGACAATGATGAATCGCTCTTCGACGCTTGGGAACGATACAATGATTTGATCGACCGCTGTCCAAATCACAACATGCTCCCCGTCACTCTCATTGATACCTTCTACAATGGTCTCACTTTTCGTGATCGTGACACGATCAATGCCGTCGCCGGTGGTACTTTTATGAAAAGGAGAATGGAGGAGTGTAGAGAGTTGATTGAAAACATGACTACTCACCACAAGAATTGGGATTCATCCGCATCCTCAAGATCTAATCAGAGAGTCAATGTTTCTTCTACTACTTCCAATCCTAAGATGACTGAAATTTCTCGACAACTCGCTGAGATGAACAAGAATTTCATGACCATGGCCACTAACCACTTTCAACAAGCTAAATCCGTTGCTATTTCTTGTGACACATGTGGTGGTCCTCATTCTTACAATGATTGTCCTTCTACTCAAGGCAATTATTCTGAAAACGTTAACGCAGCTTACGGTACTTATCCCACGGGAGGCTATCAAGCTCGCCCCCAAGGAGACCGTAGCTTGATAAGTTATCGATCCAACAATTATCTTGCTCCACCCGGTTTCCCTCCTGCAAACCAATACCAACAACAAAGCTATAACCGAAACAATCAATCCCAACCTCGTGCTAACAATCAATATCAATCCTAAAGAAACCCATACCCAACTCAAGGAAACTCTCAAGCTTACCAAGCTCCACCTCTCAATCAACCAATGGCAGTGAATCAAGACGTCGAGACGTTCATGAAGACTAATCGGGAGTTGGTGACGAATCTTCAGAGTCAAGTCATCAACTTGAAGGGCGAAATGACGAAACAAGGGAACGATATTCAAGCCAAGCTAAGGAATGATATGGCAAAAAAGAGCAATGAGATCCGTGCCGACATCAGAGATTCTTTCAGCACTCAAGTGCTTAACATTCGTGATATGATTGGTTCTCTCATCCAAGGTAATCAACCCTCTTCTTCGGGTACTCTTCCGAGTAACACCGTTGCGAATCCAAGAGGGGAGATGAAAGCAATCACCACTCGTAGTGGAAAAGGTTATATGGAACCCGAGCTTCCTACACCTTCACCCGTGATTGTGAACAAGGAAAAAGAGCAACTTTCCTCACCTCTTTCACCTTCTATCCCTATTTCCCCACCACCCGTGGTTGTGAGTGATCCTATTCCCCTAAAGCCTTCTTCTACATCCAATATACCTTATCCTTCAAGGTTTAGGAAAGAGAAGCAAAAGAGCAAGGATTATATTCAGGTTTCAAACTTTCTAAAAATGTTTAAACAATTAAATTTTAACATCTCCTTTGCCGAGACTCTCGCTCACATGCCCAAATACGCTAAGATGTTTAAAGATCTTCTAAGTGATAAGGAGAAGCTTCTTGACATTGCTCAGACCCAACTTAATGAGAATTGCTCCGCCGTTCTCTTAAGGAAATTACCCACCAAACTTGGTGATTCGGGTCGCTTCTTGATTCCTTGCAACTTCCCGGGAGTAGAGAATTGCATGGCCCTAGCCGATCTAGGTGCCAGTATAAACTTAATGCCTCTAAGTGTTTGGAAGCAATTATCTCTCCCCAAGCTAGTCCCTACCAAAATGACTTTGGAATTAGCCAACCGTACGGTTGCTTATCCAGTGGGGATAGCCGAAGATGTCTTTGTTGGCGTTGACAAATTCACCTTCCCGGCGGATTTTGTTGTCGTTGACTACGAGATGGATCCTCGTGTTCCATTAATCGTTGGACGTCCCTTCCTGAGGACCGGTCGCACTCTCATTGATGTAGCCGCGGGCGAAATAATCATGAGAGTTGGTGACGATAAAATTGTCTTCAACATGGGTAAGATTTCTAAGCAACCTTATTCATATGAGAGTGTTAATGCTATTGATGTTCTCGATGAGGCTTGTGAAGAACATTTTCATGATGCTTGCAAAAGTACTCTTTCTTCTCTACCCAATGTTGAGACCGTTGCCTCAATAGCTCCGGCATTGACTCCTTTTGGAGAAAGTGACTTGGATGATTTCGAAGCGAGCTTGGGTCCTCTTGATATTAAGTATGATAATTTGTCCACCAACTGGGATGAAGACATTCGTACTATTGAGAGACTTCTCAATGAAGACCCGTTTTCTCCTCCTTCTCGTAAAGAGGTAACTAATGATGATCCATCGTTAGTTACACCATCTATTGAGGATCCTCCTACTCTTGAGCTTAAGGACCTACCTCCTCATCTTGACTACGTTTTCCTTGAAGACAACGAGAAGTTACCGGTCATCATCGCGAAGGACCTGAAAGAAGAAGAAAAAGCCCGACTTATCGCCGTGTTGAAGAAGCATAAAAGAGCTATCGCTTGGAAAATCTCCGGCATCCATGGAATTGATCCTTACTTCTGCACACATAAAATTCTCATGGAGGATGACTTTAAGCCCACAATTCAAAGCCAACGAAGGGTGAATCCTAAAATCCATGAAGTCATCAAAAAAGAGGTTATCAAACTTCTTGATGCGGGTATGATTTACCCTATTTTGGATTCACCATGGGTTAGTCCAGTCCATTGTGTGCCTAAGAAAGGAGGCATCACCGTTGTGCCCAATGCTAACAACGAGTTGATTCCTACCCGTCTCGTTACTGGGTGGAGAGTTTGTATTGACTATCACAAACTCAATGATGCCACGAGAAAGGATCATTTCCCTCTACCTTTTATGGACCAAATGCTTGAACGTTTAGCGGGTAATGAATATTACTGCTTTCTTGATGGTTTCTCGGGTTATTTCCAAATACCCGTCGATCCCCAAGATCAAGAGAAGACAACATTCACTTGTCCCTATGGCACATTTGCTTACAAAAGAATGCCTTTTGGCTTATGCAATGCCCCCGGGACTTTCCAACGGTGCATGTTGGCTATCTTCCATGACATGGTTGAGCAAACCATGGAAGTCTTCATGGATGATTTCTCGGTCTTTGGGGATTCCTTCTTCTCTTGCCTTGCCAATTTGGAACGTATGCTTAAGCGGTGCGAAGACACTCGCCTTGTTCTGAATTGGAAAAAATGCCATTTTATGGTAAAAGAAGGCATTGTGCTAGCACACAAAATCTCTAATACCGGTCTCGAAGTCGACCGTGCTAAAGTTGATGTCATAGCCAAATTACCTCCACCTTCAACCATGAAGGGTGTGAGAAGTTTTCTGGGTCATACGGGCTTCTATCGTCGATTCATTCAGGATTTCTCTAAAATCTCTCGCCCGATGACCCACCTCTTGGAAAAAGATACTCCTTTTATCTTTTCTAAAGAGTGTCTCGAAGCCTTCAATCTTCTTAAGGATAAGCTAACTAAGGCACCGGTCTTGGTTACCCCTAATTGGGAGCTGCCTTTTGAATTGATGTGCGATGCTAGCGACTTCGCTATTGGTGCGGTTTTGGGACAAAGGATCAACAAACATTTCCAACCAATCCACTATGCTAGCAAAACAATGACGGGGGCTCAATTGCATTATACGACAACCGAAAAAGAGCTTTTAGCTGTTGTCTACGCTTTTGAAAAATTTCGCCCCTATCTTGTTTTATCCCCCACCATCGTATACACGGACCATTCCGCGTTGAAGTACTTGATGACTAAGCATGATTCTAAACCAAGACTTCTTCGCTGGGTTTTACTCCTTCAAGAATTCAACATTGAAATTCGTGACAAGAAGGGTGCTGAAAACCTAGCCGCGGATCATCTGAGCAGACTTGAGGATCCATATCAAGGGGATCATCCGAACAAAGAGATCAATGACTCTTTCCCCCTTGAGACCTTAATGTATATAAATCTCAATCTTGATGACACCCCGTGGTTTGCAGACATTGCAAACTACTTAGCGGGTGGTATTCTCATCAAAGGGTTAACATCCCAACAAAAGAAGAAGTTCTTGAATGATGTTAAGACTTACTTTTGGGATGACCCTTATCTATTAAAACAATGTGCTGATCTGATCATTCGTCGTTGTGTTGACGGACCGGCAGCTTTTGACATTCTCCAAGCTTGCCACAATGGACCCACCGGTGGTCACTTTGGTCCTAACTACACCGCTAAGAAAGTGTTTGACTCTGGATTCTATTGGCCCACCATTTATCGTGATGCTCACGAAATGGTTAAGCATTGTGATGCTTGCCAACGCCAAGGCAAGATCACACATAAGGATGAGATGCCTCAAAATTTCATACAGGAATGTGAAATCTTTGACGTATGGGGCATCGACTTTATGGGGCCATTTCCATCATCCAAAGGGAACAAGTACATCCTCGTCGTAGTTGACTACGTTTCTAAATGGGTTAAAGCTAAGGCTCTCCCTACGAACGATGCGAGGGTGGTTGTGAACTTTTTGAAGCAGCTTTTCGCTCGATTCGGCGTTCCTCGTGCTATTATCAGTGACCGCGGGACTCATTTTTGCAAAGATCAATTTGCAAGAGTCATGGCTATATGGTGTCAATCACCGTCTTTCCACCGCCTATCATCCCCAAACTAATGGGCAAGCCGAGATATCCAACCGTGGATTGAAGCGAATTTTGGAGCGTACTGTGGGACAACATCGCGTCGTGTGGGCCGATAAGTTAGATGATGCTCTGTGGGCTTTCCGTACTGCTTATAAGACCCCGATCGGTTGTACACCTTCTCGTCTTGTGTACGGAAAAGCATGACACCTTCCCATCGAGCTGGAACATAAGGCGCACTGGGCCTTGAAGTGGGCTAACTTCGACATCAACAAAGTCGGTGATCATCGCAAGATTCAACTCAACGAGCTCAACGAACTGAGGAATGAAGCTTACGAGAACTCATTGATCTACAAGGAGAAGACGAAGATCATTCATGACGCAAAAATCAAGAACCGAGAGTTCCACGTTGGTGATCAAGTCTTACTGTTTAACTCTCGGTTGAAGATCTTCTCTGGCAAGTTGAAGAGCCGCTGGTCTGGTCCATTCACCGTCGCCAAAGTCTTTCCATATGGGGCCATTGAGCTTTCTCAGCCGAATGGGCCCAATTTCAAGGTAAATGGCCAGCGTCTGAAGCTGTACTTTGGTGAGGACATCTCCCATGAGATGAATCTATCCCTCACCACGTTCCCCATGAACTAACTTTGGGTCGAGTCAGGCTCGTGACTCGGTGAACAAAAACAAGCGCTTCTCGGGAGGCAACCCGTGATCTATCCTTTACTGCTTTCATAATAAGTGTAGGGGAGCCCCGTATGTGTTTGTTGTCTTGTTTCTTGTGCTGTGCAGGGATTAATGCTTCAAAGATCCACCTTTATGACTTTTGACGAACCATGATACCGTGTTCCCATCTTCCCGGTTCTATCCTAAACTCTTGAGATTCAATATTCAATATTTCATATTTTATATGTTCACATTGAATTCACTTTAGTTGTCCTTTCCTTAGCAAGATTTAAATAAAGTGCACAATGTCCTAAGTGTAGGGGAGTTTACTCCCACATGCTTAAACATTGAGGACAATGTTTATCTCAAGTGTAGGGGGACTTCTATCGAAGTAAGTGGTCTTTTCCATGAATTTGCCCTCATTTTAACCGGAAAATTTGATTTTTCGACATTTTTCAAAATTTTTAATCTATTTTAGCCTAGTTGTATAGTTGTATTTTCCTACATTATGGTTATTTTCTTTCCTTTCTTAAATAAAGTGGTTATAAATTTTTCTTAGTCGTGAACATTTTAACTCAACCCGAGTTTACTTATCTAAGTTTACTCTAGCTAGTATCCTTAACGTGTTTAAGTCAAGTTTTGCTAGGCTTTTATATAGGGAGCTATAAAACGCGAAAGTCTTAACTCTCACGGGTTAAGAACAAGAACTTTTTGCAAGTTCTATAATTGATCCTAGAGAGTTGTTTATAAAGGGAACTTTAAATGCGATTTCTAAACTTGAAAAAAGTATAAGAATTTGCAAGATCCTATAGATGACTCGAAAACCCAAAACTTTGATTTAATAGGCTAAGCATCCACGAGTCTCATTCCTTGAGATTTTGAAGTGTGGAGGACGAGAGATGATAGAGTCAATTATAAGTTCGGTATTCTTTCGTGAATTTATGTGAGTTAATTATAAGCCTATTCTCCCTTCGCTTGTTAATAAATTTATCTGCAATAAATAAGGTTGTACGAATTAAAAGGTTACATAGCTTCTAGCCCCAGATCGTTTAAAAGTTGCTCGGTATGGATTAGAGTTCATAGCCAAGGCATAACTTATTGAAGCGGGATGCAAGATTGGCGAGTCCGAAAAGGCCCTAACAAGGCATGAGAGCTATATTTTGTTGCTAAAGATCCAAAAGTGATGTGAAGAATCATTTATCGAAAATATATATGAAGGATCGAGACACACGACGAAAAGCAAGTACTCCCAAAAGATCATGGAGAAGTCTATCCAAAAAGACCCTAACAAGGTATGAGGATAAATAGATCCAAGTCCTAAAAGGAGGCGGATCGTTGTATATCAAAATCCAAAATAAAGATTGGAGAAAAATGAAGAAGTCGTGGTCCAAAGATTAAGAATCTCTCAAAACTTCAAGTGAAGAAATTCCTAGTATGAAGAAAAGACCATAATTTCAAGAACGTCTCTCAAAGATTAGAAGTATGAAGTTACTGCCAAAAATCGGTCCGAGAAAGGTCTCAAATCGTGAAGCATGTTATGCCAAGATATGAACTTTATGAGGTCCCGAGAAGCAGTTTTAAAAGATTTGGTCCTTTAGCTAACTATTGATTAAATCGTGCACTTTATTTTCGGCCTAAATAACTATCGAAATAAGTCAAACAATGCATCCTCGTGATCATTCAAGACAAAAATAAAATATAAGAGATACACCTAGGAATAAGGGAGTCTAAGTGAATAATTGGTCCACATGAGTTCGTGTTAGTTTGCTAACTTATAATAACAATGATCTCGTTTTTAAGCTTGGTATGGGGAACGTGAAAGTTGAGGATGATAAACGTTCATGGCAGCCAAAACCCAATGTAAGTTTTTAATTTCTTTACTTGATTCTATCTTCTCATATTTAGTATTTAATAAAGGCCAAGGTAGGTTATTTATGATGGAAAATGTAAACCGTGCTTTAAAATTAATGCATTGCATGAGGGCTTTGCAATGGTCAAGTGTAGGGGATTTAATAAGTGCGAAAACACTTATCCTTTTACCACTTATTTCCAATAATAACAAGACCAAAACGCGTATTTTATGTCGTAAAAGTCGGAATTATGCGTGGTTTGTGTTTTTATTGTGTTTTAGGACCAAAATATGAAAAAGGAAGAAAACACGGGCTTTCACGGGCTTTTATCGAAGAAAACGGGAAAAGACGAAGTCAAAAGATCAAGAGTGCTTAAAGAACGGATGTCCAAGACCTATTCTGAAGATTTATCGAAGAACAAGTCTAAAGACGGAAGTTAATGAAGTCGAAAAACTCGAGTCTAAATAAATGAAGAAATGTTAAGACGAGTTTAATTAATCCCAAGAAGACATCGAGAAAGACAAATGAATTAAATTGAGTCGAGAAGAAAAGAAATAAGGAAGCACCAAACATGCACTTCCCACTTCCCTATAAATACCCTCCTAATCACATTAGGAGGGAGTTAGCTAGTTTTTATTTTTCTAAGTTTTCTTTCTAGTTTTAGAGAGAGAAAGTTCTAAACTTTCTCTCACTAAGTTTTTTCATTTCTTCCTTTCTTTTAAGCTTTCATCACTCTTGTATTTGGATTTCATCTATCTAATTCAAGTTAAGCTTTTGTTCTTTGATCTCTTTCTACCTTTCTTTATTTACTTGTTCTTAATCCGAAAGTTTATGGTTAATCCGAATAGTTCTTGATTCGTTTTGATTGTGGTGGTATTTCGTGATTAACAAGTTAAGTTTTCTTATACTACATAAGCTGTTGGACGAATAAGCTTTAAGCTCTTCATGCTTATTGGCTTATTCGATTGTTTGGCTTATTTACTCTTTAAGTTTTTCTAAAAAGATTTATTGTTTTTTTTAAATCCGTTTCATGAAGTTTGAACGTTCTAGGTTTCAAAAGTTTTAGAATTGGCGTTTATTTACTGTTTCATAAGTTTGAAAAAGGCTTATCGGTTACTGCTAATTGGTTTGAGCTTATTTCCCTTTTGGACGCCTTTGCCATCTTAAGAGGGTTTTACTTGGTCTCGATCTGATTACGATTGCATAGGGTGCGATCAGTTTGTTACTTCCCTGGTTCGATCCTTGCCTACGATCACTTCTTGCGATCTGGGTGTGATCGGTTCTCTCCCTTTTGCTTCGATCGCATTGATTGCGATTGGTTGGTTACGATCCGGAACCACGATCTAAGACCACGAACCCTCATTGCGATCGTGGTTGCGATCTGGTAGTATGATCGCTCTTCATCGTACTAGTGAGTACGATCGGATCTCTTCTGTTGAATTCGCCTTGAGTGCGATTGGTAGTTACGATCTCCACATTGCGATCAGGTTATAATGGTAGGTTACGATAGTGTGTCACGATGGAGCATTGCGATGGGATGGCTGCGATCTGAGTGCGATCGCATTGCATATTTCTTTTAGACTTGTTCTATTTTTCTAAGTTTTCAAATTCACTTTTTCCCGCTTTTTGTCTTAGTAAATTTTAAACATCTTTTCTAGTTTTAAATCATTTACAATTTAGTTTCTAAAGTTTCAAACTTTCATTTGTAGTTCAATTCTAAGATTTCCATTTTCCTCAACGACAACTTTAAATTACTTGCATTTAGACTAAAAATTAGATAACTAAACCAAACCATTCTCTCGTTCACCAAAATACGATTGAGTCGCACTCTTAACCAATAGTCAATTCGAAAAGACTTGGGACTACAAATTTTGATACCTAGCCAAAATTGATGTATTACTCTCCTCTCTTCTTAATCAGGGATTCGAGCGCTCAATGATCCACTCTTGATGATTCTTGACGACCTAAGATTCCGTGTCCACTTCTTCCCGATTCTATCCTAAACTCTTTTCGATTCACTATTTTATATTTTCTCAATATTAAAATAGGAATTTCTTTAGTTGTCCTTTCCTTAGCGAGATTTAACAAAGTGCACAATGTCCTAAGCGTAGGGGAGTTCACTCCCACATGCTTAAACATTGAGGACAATGTTTATGTTAAGTGTAGGGGGGGACTTCAATCGAAGTTAAGTGGCACTTTTCCTTGTATTTGTCCTCATTTTAACCGGAAAATCAATTTTTCGACATTTTTCAAAATTTTTGATCTATTTTGGCCTTTTAGTTTTTCTATTTGTATAGTTATTTTCTTTCTTTGCTAGAATAAATGTTTAATAAAGTGGTTTTAATTTTCAAACGTTGTGAATCTTTTGACTCAACCCGAGTTTACTTATCTAAGTTACTCTAGCTAGTATCCTTAACGTGTTTAAGTCAAGTTTTGCTAGGCTTTTATATAAGGAGCTATAAAACGCGAAAGTCTTAACTCTCACGGGTTAAGAACAAGAACTTTTCACAAGTTCCTATAATTGATCCTAGAGAGTCGCTTATCAAGGGAACTATAAAATGCGATTTCTAAACTTGAAAAAGTCTAAGAATTTGCAAGATCCTATAGGCGACTCGAAAACCCAAAACTTTGATTTAATAGGCTAAGCATCCACGAGTCTCATTCCTTGAGATTTTGAAATATGGAGAACGAGAGATGATAGAGTCAATTATAAGTTTGGTATTCTTTCGTGAATTTATGTGAGTTAATTATAAGCCTATTCTCCCATCGCTTGTTAATAAATTTTGTTGATCCCAAACTTAGATCGATTAAGCTTTGTGTATACGAGATTAGATCAAGTAATACACGTAGAGAAACCTTTGCTTATGAATAAAGTAACTAAGTGTTATGCGGAATTAACACTTAATCTAGAACACAAAGATGTTAAACAAACTTTCACTTGTATTATAATAATCGAACTTGATTACAATGAAAGAGGTTTAACAGTCGAATTCTTGTGAAAACTTATTATAACTGATGATTAACATTAACCTAAAAGATCTTCTTTTATAGATTAAGATGTCTTGTACAAGAAGCTACGAATCAACTATTCTAGGTAAAGATAATAATGGAAAATACAATGTCGAGTTTATCTTTACCATATACAAATAAAGAAACAAATAAACAAAAAGATTCGTATGAAGATATATTCCATCAGTGCTAGTCTTCAAGGCTGTCAGCGTTGACTTCTTCAAATGTCAACGCTTGGCTGTCAGCGTCCAACTTCTTCTTATCAGCGCTTGAACTCTTCTTATCAGCGTCTAGTAAACTGACCCATAATTATTCCCAACAATCCTCCCCTAAACTTGATATCCACTCTAATGATCAAGTTTCGGAATAAATACTAAAGGCTAGGAGGAAT
Source organism: Glebionis coronaria (assembly GCA_025667525.1). Lineage (NCBI taxonomy): Eukaryota > Viridiplantae > Streptophyta > Magnoliopsida > Asterales > Asteraceae > Glebionis > Glebionis coronaria. The sequence goes on along the minus strand of CM046874.1, from coordinate 133,812,306 downwards.
CTTACAAAAACTTCCTATGTTGGTGATAAACATATCTAATTAAGTCCTTGGCCACGTCACTAGTATAATCAATCTCCAAGGGTGTCTCCTTCATCTTCTCCAATATTTCTTTGGACAAGAAATAGTCAGCATCCACAAGTAGATACTCTGAAAACTTTGTAGAGCTCAAATGAAACACACCACAAGTAGAATAAAGCCTCAAATGAAGACCACTGAGGTCATCTTCAAGATCCTTCCATACAGCAGGATCTGCTTCCCTTGGACCACACAAAGTCAAAAATGTGTGCCATAGTCTTATTCCATTTGCTGAAGTAGGTGCTTCAGCCTTATACTTGGCCTCTATCAATCTCCATAGATGCACCAAGTCTTCTCTGTCTATGCTTGCAAAGATAGAAATAATCGAAGTGAAAGTGTGTACCTCCTTCCCAAATCTGCCAATCCTCCAAAATCCACACTCATCTTCATCAAAACTTATGATTGGATTTCTGGCATCTAGAGATACTACATTAACCAAATCTGAAGCTTCCAATGGAGAAAGCTTGAGATGCTTCCTTATGACAGTTTCACTTGGATCATACACATCCATATCTTTGGGAAATTGGAGAGGATCTCATTTCTTCACTGGTCTTTGAGCAATCCTCATCTCCTTTGCAATCTGCATTTCCTCAGCAAGCTACTGTTTCCTTTCTTCTGAAAGAAACTGTAAGACATTATTTTCTTGCACATGCCTCCAAATAGGATGTGCCCTGTGTTGGGAATAAATTATGGGTCAGTTCACTAGACGCTGATAAGAAGAATTCAAGCGCTGATAAGATGACATTGGACGCTGACAGCCAAGCGTTGACATTTGAAGAAGTCAACGCTGACAGCCTTGAAGATTAGCACTGATGGAATATATCTTCATACGAATCTTTTTGTTTATTTGTTTCTTTATTTGTGTATGGTAAAGATAAGCTCGACATTGTATTTTCCATTATTATCTTTACCTAGAATAGTTGATTCGTAGCTTATTGTACAAGACTTCTTAATCTATAAAAGAAGATCTTTTAGGTTAATGTTAATCATCAGTTATCATAAGTTTTCACAAGTTAAACCTCTTTCATTGTAATCAAGTTCGATCATTCTAATACAAGTGAAAGTTTGTTTAACATCTTTGTGTTTTAGATTAAGTGTTAATTCCGCATAACACTTAGTTACTTTATTCATAAGCAAAGGTTTCTCTACGTGTATTACTTGATCTAATCTCGTATACACAAAGCTTAATCGATCTAAGTTTGGGATCAACAAGTGGTATCAGAGCATGTTGAGAAACTTTTGATCTTTAAGTAACGCAAGAACCCTAAAACACCAAAAACCCTAAAAACCCTAAAATTCTCAAAACCCTAAAAACATCATGTCTGGCTCAGAACAACCTCCTGCTCCTGTTTTGATTCAAAACAACACCACAAAACCTAGTATCAAAATTCCCATGTTTGATGCCAGGAACTTCGAGCTTTGGAAGTCCAATTTTGAGCAATATGTAGCCATCCATGACTACACTCTTTGGGAGATTGTTGAATATGGGAACACATTCAACAAAGCTCAAAAGATTGCTAATGCTATTGCCACAAGGATAGCTGTTCCTAATTGTCCTGAAGCTGATAAGAAGGAAAAGCCTGAAGATGGAAGAGCTGTATCTGCTGAAGACATAGCCAAGAAAAGGGTGGACATGAAAATTTTGAACATCATGAAACACGCCTTAGGTCATGAGAATCAGCACAAGTACAAACGCTTTGAGTCTGCAAAAGAGCTTTGGGAAGCTCTTGAAGTAGCACATGGTGGCAATGCTGACACAAAAGAAGAAAAGAAGAAGCAACTCATGCATGAGTATGCTGTCTTTAAGGCTCAACCCAATGAGAATCTCAGCAGTGTGAGAAGTAGACTGCTTGACATTACAAGTCAACTTTCCTTCATGGGAACACAGATTGATGACCCTGACTTGAATGCTACTTTTCTCAAAAGCCTTGGTGATGTATGGAAGATTGAGGCAAGATCCATTTTTGTCAATAACACCCACAAAACCTCTAGGTTTGATGACATCTTCAACAAACTAAGACTGTTGGAGAATGAATGGCTTTTGGAGAGTGATAATAAATCTTCCAGTAGCAACATGGCCTTCTTCTCACAAAGTGAAGGCCAATTTGATTCCATGAACTCCTATGGACAGTCACTGGATCTCAATGTGTCAACGCTGGATCACATCCTATCAGCGTTGGAACACAGTCTGTCAGCGCTGGATCATATCCTGTCAACGCTTCATACTCAAGCGTTGACGCTCACAACTTTGGCGCTGATAGAATTAAACCTGCTGGTTTAGATCTAGATACTATGTGTGCATTCATTGCTTCTTTGCCTAGTGATTCAAGGATTACATATGAAGATCTTGAGCAGATAAGTGATGAGCAATTGGAAGAGATGGACATCAAGTGGACTATGGCTCTTGTAAGTTTAAGAGCAAACAGGTTTAATAAAAGGTTCAAGAAGAAGATGACCTTTGATGCTAAGGATGTTGCTGGATTTGACAAATCCAAAGTTGAGTGCTACAATTGTCATCGGATGGGGCACTTTATGAGGGAATGTAGATCTCCAAGAAGATCTGATGCTGGTAAGCCTTCAAGCCAAATGGTTAAGAGCCAAGATTCCAAGGCCATGGTAGCTGTTCAACAAATTAATGGTGTTGGAGGATGGGACTGGAGCTGGAACTTTTTGGCTAAGGATGAGGAAGAGGACAGAGCTTTGGTTGCTGAAGTTAAAGAAGAGCATGTTGAATATGCTCTCATGACACACTCCTCCTCTTCATCAGATAATGAGGTATATGATGACGCTTTCTGTTCTAAGGGTTGTCGTTTAAATACTGAAAAACTAAATCAAGAGATAGTAAAATTATTAGATGAGGCAAGTGCCGAAAGATGCAAAGTATCTATTTATCAAATTGCTCTCACCCAAACAGAAAAGACAGTAGCTGAGTATAAGAAAATGGAGTTTGATTTAAAGGATAAAATAAATATCTTAAAACATGAGCTACATCAAAGTAAAGATATTCAAGATATCACAAACAGGGTTAATCTTGATTTGATAGCTAAGTTAGATGAGGCTAACAAAAATAAAGATAATGTGAGTCTTAAAATCCAGAGATTTGATAAGGCCACACAAGCCATAGGAGAGTGTGTTAGTAAACAAAGAGACTCTAAGGACATGAGTGGGATTGGGATGAAAGATTATACTGGTGTTCCACCACCAGCTGGGGATTTCTATGGTGTCCAATCAAAGGACTTATCTTGGACTGGCTTGCCAGAACTCCAAGAGAAGGAATTCATTCCTCCACCTAGAGTGACTTCCCCAGTTGAAGAATATAAACAAAAACTGACTGACCTAGATGTGTGGAAGAAAGCTAACCACACTTTGTTTGTTAAGGGAGGGTTGTTGTGTGAAAGTCCAAATGAGCCCACACCAATTACGAGCCATGATCCTACACCTATTAAAATCACACACCCAACCACTGGCAAAGCTGTTGACCTTGGCCCACAAACTGTTAGAAAACCTAGTGTTAAGTATGCAGAGATGTATAGGAATACTAGGTCACCAAAAAGCCAAGTTAGTAACCATGGAACAGGCTTCTTTGCTTCTAGACCTAAGACTATGTCTAGAAAAGCTTGTTACACCTGTGGTAGCTTTTCACATTTGGCATACAAATGTGTCAACGCTTCAAATGTCAACACTGATAGGAACCATTTCAGCGCTGACAAAAGTCAACATAGGTCAAACACTGTCAGACCCAATACCTTTGTGAACAAAAGTTCACAAGTTGTTAGACCAGCCCCATTCTTTTCTAGAGGGTCTAACACACATGGCCTAAGACCTTTCCAAAAGTCAAACACTTAGTCCAATAGGCAATGGGTTCCTGTAGCAAACCCTAGGTTTAACGCTGATAAAGGCAATCGGGGCGCTGACAAGAACAATTTCAGCGCTGACAGAAACACTACCAAACCTAGGTATTTGCAACAACAGGGAAATGGGTCTAAAGCTTCTACTAGCTTAACATGGAGACCAAAACAGGACCAAAACCCTAATTCTACTGGTCTTTCTATGACATGCAACAAGTTTCATTATATTTCAAAGGTCATGTCAAGACCAATTGGGGTTAACTGGGCATTTCATCCAAAAAGGGATGAAAATGGGGTTGTTATGAGAACCAAGTCTGTTCTTGTTGAACAACCAGATGAATCCAAGTCTTCCAAGGCTTGGGTTCCCAAAGAAAACTAATGTGTTTTCTTTATGTGCAGGGCATTCAGAAGAAGATCAATGATTATGGATATTGGGATAGTGGATGCTCAAGGCACATGACAGGAAAGGAAGACTATCTGACAAACTTCACTCCTATTCAAGATGGTGATAAGGTATACTTTGGAGGGGGCTATGGCACCATCACAGGAAAAGGAACCCTTATCACCAATAATCTACGTTTTGAGAATGTCTTCCTGGTAAAAGAACTGGATTATAATTTGTTTAGTGTATCACAAGTGTGTGATAACAAAAATAAGGTTCTTTTCACAGATACTGAGTGCTTGGTGTTAAGCAAAGATTACAAGCTCTCTGAGGAGAAATACATAGAATTTAGAACACCAAGGCATAAAGACATATATAATGTGAATCTTAATGGAATTAAGATGAATAATAAAATGATGTCATGTTTTTATGCTAAAGCTTCAGTAGATGAAAGTAATCTTTGGCACAGGAGATTAGGGCACATAAACTTTAAAAATATCAATAGACTTGTGAGGCTTGGTTTAGTTGATGGTTTGCCTGAAAAGGCTTTCCACAATGACCACTCTTGTGTTGCATGTCTTAAGGGCAAGCAGCACAAGGTCTCATTCAAGTCTAAACAGGTGCACTCTAGTTCTAAACCACTTCACTTATTGCATATGGACCTCTTTGGTCCAACTAATATAGAAAGTTTGAAGGGTAAATCATATTGTTTTGTCATCACTGATGATTTCTCCAGGTTTACATGGACTTTCTTTTTAGCCAAGAAAAGTGAAACTGCCCAAAGTTTGATTAATTTCATTACCCAGATTGAGAAGAAGAATGGTAATGAGGTCAAAATTCTTAGAAGTGACAATGGGGGTGAGTTTAGAAATCAGTTGTTAGATGATTTTTGTGCCAAGAAAGGGATTACTAGGCAGTTTAGCATAGCTAGAACCCCACAGCAAAATGGGGTTGCTGAAAGGAAGAATAGAACCCTAATTGAAGCAGCCAGAACCATGTTGGCTGATGCCCACTTTCCTATAGCCTTTTGGGCTGAAGCTGTTAACACAGCTTGTTATGTTCAAAATAGGGCATTGGTCAACAAAATACATAATAAGACACCTTATGAGTTACTTTGGGGAAGGAAGCCAAATATTGGCTTTCTCAAGCCTTTTGGTTGTCATGTAGTTGTTTTAGAAATTAGTGATGCCCTAGGTAAATTTGATGCAAAAGGTGATGAAGGCTATTTCATGGGTTATTCAGTGCAGAGCAAAGGATATAGGGTTTACATTAAAAAGGAAAAACGTATACTTGAAAAAGTACATGTTAGGTTTTTAGAGAGTAAACCTAGTGATCCTGAAAGTGGTACAAATTGGTTGTTTGACTTGGAACCTTTGTCTAGAGCTTTAAATTATATGCCTGTTACTAATCCAGACATTGTGAAGGTAACTTCAAGTGTTTTGGAGAAGGGAATTGGTAATTTTTCAGGTACACAGGTTGCTAAGAAGGATGGACCACCAGCAGTTGAGTCATCTCCCACACAAGAATATGTTACACTTCCTATATGGACAGATGAGTATTATGCTGCTGCTGCTGCTAGAAAGGATAAAGGTGGTTCTTTAATACCACCAGTTGATAACATGCATGGTCATTCAGACGCTGACAAGAACAATTCTGGCGCTGACAAGACCACTTCAGACACTGATGGCTCAAACGTTGACAACAATGATTCTGGCGCTGACAAAAGTAATTCCAGCGCTGACAAGCAAAAATCCAACGTTGACAACACTTATGAGTATTTTGTATCTTCCACTTTTGAACAAGGTGAACCTTCAAGAATAAATGAAGAGGTTCAAGATGGAAGAGAGTCTGAAGAAGATATTAGCAACATGGAGGATGATATTGAAGACAACAGAATTCTTGAAAATGGAATTCCTAGCTCTACTTTGAAGAATCATCCTCCCTCTCAAATCATTGGGGATATCATGACTCCTGTTCAAACTAGAAGATCTCACCAGACTCATGATAGCTTCATTGCTAATATCCACAAGAAGGTTGATACCCCTCTTGTACAAACATGTTTGTTTGCCTGTTTTCTGTCACAACAGGAACCCAAGAAGATTTTTGATGCTCTCCAAGAACCTAGTTGGGTGGAAGCAATGCAGGATGAGCTTCACCAATTTGCTATACAGGATGTTTGGGAGCTGGTTGATTGTCCTAGATATGTGAGACCAATTGGGACAAGATGGGTTCTAAGGAACAAGAAAGATGAAAGGGGTATCGTGGTCAGAAACAAGGCACGTTTGGTAGCTCAGGGATATACACAAGAGGAAGGTATAGATTATGAAGAGGTCTTTGCTCCTGTTGCAAGAATTGAAGCTATAAGAATTTTCCTAGCTTATGCCTCTTGTATGAACTTCACTGTTTATCAAATGGATGTAAAGAGTGCTTTCCTCTATGGAACAATTGTTGAGGAGGTATATGTTATGCAACCTCCTGGTTTTGAAGATCCTGAGAATCCAGACAAGGTTTATAGAGTGAAGAAAGCTATGTATGGACTTCATCAGGCCCCAAGAGCATGGTATGGTACATTGTCCACCTACTTGGTGGAAAATGGTTTTAAAAGGGGCACCATAGATCAGACATTGTTCACAAAGAAGAAAGGTAAGGATGTCTTACTTGTTCAGGTCTATGTTGATGATATCATTTTTGGATCTACTAATCCAAAGATGAGTGAAGACTTTTCCAAGCTCATGACAGATAAATTCAAGATGAGTGCAATGGGTGAGATGAACTTCTTTCTAGGATTACAAGTTCAGCAGAAAGAGGATGGTATCTTCATCTCCCAAGACAAGTATGTAGCTGAAATCTTGAAGAAATTTGGTTTTTCTCCACATGAAAAGAGTGCTTCCACTCCTATGGATAGGGAACACCCTTGGGGAAAAATTGGAGCTGGAAAGGATGTGGATGTTAGGCACTATAGATCAATGATTGGTTCATTGATGTATCTTACAGCCTCAAGACCTAACATCATGTTTGCTGTGTGTGCTTGTGCACGCCATCAAGTGACTCCCAAAGAATGTCACCTTTTTGCTGTAAAAAGAATTTTTAGGTACCTAAGATGTTATCCAGATCTTGGCTTATGGTACCCAAAAGATTCTCCATTGGAGCTTATTGCATATTCAGACAGTGACTATGGTGGTGACAAGTTTGATAGGAAATCCACAACTGGTGGATGTCAATTTCTTGGGAGTAGATTGATATCTTGGCAATGCAAGAAACAAACAGTGGTGGCAAACTCTACAACTGAAGCAGAATATGTAGCTGCAGCTGCTTGTTGTGGACAAGTCTTATGGATTCAGAACCAGCTGTTGGATTATGGGTATAATTTCATGCATACCAAGATTTTTGTAGACAATAACAATACTTTATGCATTATTAAAAATCCTGTACATCATTTTAAAACCAAACACATAGAAATTAGACATCATTTTATAAGAGATTGCTTTGAGAAAGGTTTAATACAACCAGATAGGGTAGACACAGAAGATAATGTGGCTGATTTATTAACTAAACCTTTTGATGCTGGAAGATTTCAATATTTGGTAACAAATATTGGAATGGTTAATCTCACTTAATATGTGTTTTGGAACCTTTTTGTAAAAGTATGTACAGGATAATGCATTGTTATTGGTCTTTGTGATGATTTAGATTTTTCCACTTTATTTTTCTAACACTGACAAAGGTAAATGTAACGCTGACAAGTGTTATTTTGCCGTTGTTAGAGATATTATTGTCTAACGCTGACAAGAGTTGTCGGGGCGCTGTCAGCAACAAATGTTAGTTTTGTGGTTTTCAATCTAAATGTGTAGGTGGTGTTAGCTTTATGCCATTGGATACAGAGTTGCTTATGGATCTTTGAAGAGCTATTTGGACATGTTTTTGTTTATGGATGATGGTTGGAATATTTATATTCCTATCTTGACATAAAATTTTAATGTTCATATATATTTTGAGAAACTCATGTATCATAGTTTAAGGGGAGGTTTAAGGAACCTTTAGGACTCTTGGGTATTCTTATAGTACTCTTATCACAATTCTAGATTGTGTCCATAGGTGAGTATGGGTTAGTTTTACTAAACCATGAGGCACTGTAGCATGCAAAGTTGACAAACTATGCATGCTGCCAAGACATTTTTGGCCTAGGGAATTGGTTGTGGTCTGTTGGGAGACTTGGGAATATTTTTGTTATGGGTTTACCTGGGAGTTACAAAGGATTTTATGAAATAACTTTGTTGGTAAGTATTTTGGTTAGCAAGGGACACTTGAGGACATTTGTGTCTATCTTGCTTAAGCAAGTGTGCATAAATGGACAGTGCTTGCCGCCCAGTAATTATTATCAACTTGCAAGATATTTCCCTTAGGATAAATTACTTTGTTAAGGTCTTTTTCTTTTTAAATATTTTTATTTTTAGACGCTGACAAGTTTTTCTCCAAACGCTGTTACGTCCAATCGTGACGCTGACAATGCTTTAGGCAAACACTGACAAGAAAATATAGCCGTTGGGCGTTGATGGGCTATTTTTGACCGTTGACACCTAGTGGGCCCTACCCAGTTGTTATTTTTGACTAATCTTTGGCCGTAATTTCTGGGAGTTGTTACTTTTAATTAATGCATGAGATAAGTTATATTTGATTCAATATTTTCATCATTTCTCTTTGAATATAACTGCCTCATTTTTGACCAATCAAACTCATGCATCTCTCCTATAAATTTGGCTAACTTTTTATTCTGGGTATTCATATTTTCTTGTCTAACATTTTTCTCCTAGATTTTTCCCATATCACATAACCTAAACAGCTTTAAACATGGCACCAAAGTTCAACTCAAACAATCTGACATTGGAGTTCAAGAGCCAACATAATATGGTAGCTTACTTGGCCGCTGATAATGATTTGTTCCCTCAGTATTCACAAATGGTGGCATTTTTAAATGCATCCTCAATAAGGTATGCACTTTCTCATGAACCACTAGTCCCTGTCGCACACATTAGACAGTTTTGGAATAATGTCAGTTCCACAACAGCTAATGGAGTGACCACATTAACATCTACTGTTCATGGAAGAACATGGGTGGTCACTGAAGCCTTGGTTCGCCAAGCTTTGCGTCTTGATGATGCTGATGGTGTGACTACCCTTGCCATTGCAACAATAGAACAAGGTCTTAGGGAATTGGGTTATCCTATTCCTGCTGGTAAACCTTTAAATAAATATCATAAGCAGGAATTTCCCTCGGATTGGAAATATTTGATACATGTCCTTCTTCAATGCTTAAGTACAAAATGTACTGCTTTTAATGAAATAAACAGGTCCATTGCAAGTGCTTTGGTTTGTATGTCACGTGGGCTTAAGTATAATTTTTCAAAAATGATTTTTGAAGGGATGTGTAAAAATAAGGGAAGTAAAATGACTTTGGCTTACCCAAGATTTTTGCAAATGGTGTTTGATTTACAAGCATATTGTACTAGGGATCATGACACTTTTTATGAGATCCCTAAGCAAAAGAAAACCATTTTTGACAAAATGAGCTCCACAAACAGATCTATACCTCTCACCCAAGCCATGCTTGAAGTAATTCAGGCTGCTCAACCACAACCAGAACCTGCACCTCAACTTGAGCCTATCCTTGAACCATTACCTTCACCTGACCACATGGACGTTGACCAAGCCAATGTCTACGCTGACACTCAAAATGTTGGCGCTGACACAGCCAATCCCAACGCTGATGACATCCCTGCACAATCCCAAACACCCCTTAACTAACCAACACCCACACAATCTACCTCATCTTCCACCCCATAACAATCTAGGTTGAATAAACGCCAAAGGACTACTGGAGTGTTCTCCTCTAGTGGTCCTAGCCTTGTTGCAGAGAGAACCACCTCCACAAGTGTGGCTGGTGACATGGATGAGGCTGGGGCTATTGGCACAAGCTTAGATGCTGGTCAAGACAGTCCCAACATCATTAAGACCTCATCCATGCCCCATGATTCTATTTTGGGAGGTCAAATCCCCATTCTAGCTTAGGGCAGGTTGGAACCTATGACATTGAATGACTTGACGGCTGCTGTCATTAGCTTGCAAAAGCAAAATGTCAGCCTTGTACAAATTGTCAATAATCAGGGCCGTGAACTCCAAGTATTGAGGGAGCGGGTAACTGTTTTGGAGAATCCTAGTAGCAGGAGTAGAATGGAGGAATCTTCCAAAGGGGAGGATGAAGAGGATGAGCTGATTCATACAGCCAGTGAGAAGAGTTCACAATTTAGTGAATCTTTAAGTATTGCTGAAGCACTCACCAACTTGAAGAAGCACCCAATTCTTGATAAATCCAAGGTAACTCCATTGAACTTGGAAGGATCTTTCACAACAACAATGGGCGCTGATAAAGGTTTGAACGCTGACACATCCAGCGCTGACAAAGGTAATCGGGGCGCTGATAAAGGTAACTTGAACGCTGACAAAGTTGCAGGTGGTGTTGATGTATTCCAGTCATCAACAATCATCAAAGATGTGTCCACACAGGTATCTTCATCTACTTTACCTATCATTGATCCAAAAGACAAAGGTAAAGGAATTTTGGTTGAAGAAGATGTTCCAAAGAAAGATGCAGCACAAATTGCATTTGATGAACAGTTGGCTGCACAACTTTTGGAAAGAGATTTGAAGAGGAGTGGTAGATCACCATTTGTTGCCACTTCTGAGAGTGAGGAAGAGAGTGGTGATGAAAAAGAAGGAGATAGCTCAGATTCAAGTGTTCAAATCATTGAAGATCCAGAAAGACTTGAATATGGGGATGAGTTGGCAAAAGAAAGATTGAGTGATTTGAAGAAGCAGGTTGATTGGGACCTTCCAGAAATCACCAGAATGTACCATGCTTGGGAAGATAAGGTAATGGACAACCCAGGGATGAGCTTATCAGATCAAATTTGGGGGTTGGAAATTCTTCTCAGGGTACAAGATGATATAAAGGTGATTTTGAGGTATAATGCACAAGAGGTCAAGACTTGGCTTAAAAGATATAGAAGGCAATTGTATTACAAGTTGCTTAGATGCCATCAACCTAGATGGACATACAAGAAGTTGCTGGCTTTATCTTTTGAGGAGCTAGAGTACAGGGCACATCCTATTTGGAGGCATGTGCAAGAAAATAATGTCTTACAGTTTCTTTCAGAAGAAAGGAAACAAGAGCTTGCTGAGGAAATGCAGATTGAAAAGGAGATGAGGATTGCTCAAAGACCAGTGAAGAAAGGAGATCCTCTCCAATTTCCCAAAGATATGGATGTGTATTATCCAAATGAAACTGTCATAAGGAAGCATCTCAAGCTTTCTCCATTGGAAGCTTCAGATTTGGTTAATGTAGTACCTCTAGATGACAGAAATCCAATCATAAGTTTTGATGAAGATGAGTGTGGATTTTGGAAGATTGGCAGGTTTTGGAAGGAGGTACACACTTTCACTTTAATTATTTCTATCTTTGCAAGCATAGACAGAGAAGACTTGGTGCATCTATGGAGATTGATAGAGGCCAAGTATACAGCTGAAGCACCTACTTCAGCAAATGGAATAAGACTATGGCACACATTTTTGACTTTGTGTGGTCCAAGGGAAGCAGATCCTGCCATATGGAAGGATCTTGAAGATGACCTTAGTGGTCTTCATTGGAGGCTTTATTCTACTTGTGGTGTGTTTCATTTGAGCTCTACAAAGTTTTCAGAGTATCTACTTGTGGATGCTGACTATTTCTTGTCCAAAGAAGTATTGGAGAAGATGAAGGAGACACCCTTGGAGATTGATTATACTAGTGACGTGGCCAAAGACTTAATTAGATATGTTTATCACCAACATAAGAAGTTTTTGTAAGATTCCTCCTAAGCCTTAAGTTTTTATTCAGAAACTTGATCATTGGAATAGATATCAAGTTTAGGGGAGGATTGTTGGGAATAAATTATGGGTCAGTTCACTAGACGCTGATAAGAAGAATTCAAGCGCTGATAAGATGACATTGGACGCTGACAGCCAAGCGTTGACATTTGAAGAAGTCAACGCTGACAGCCTTGAAGATTAGCACTGATGGAATATATCTTCATACGAATATTTTTGTTTATTTGTTTCTTTATTTGTGTATGGTAAAGATAAGCTCGACATTGTATTTTCCATTATTATCTTTACCTAGAATAGTTGATTCGTAGCTTATTGTACAAGACTTCTTAATCTATAAAAGAAGATCTTTTAGGTTAATGTTAATCATCAGTTATCATAAGTTTTCACAAGTTAAACCTCTTTCATTGTAATCAAGTTCGATCATTCTAATACAAGTGAAAGTTTGTTTAACATCTTTGTGTTTTAGATTAAGTGTTAATTCTGCATAACACTTAGTTACTTTATTCATAAGCAAAGGTTTCTCTACGTGTATTACTTGATCTAATCTCGTATACACAAAGCTTAATCGATCTAAGTTTGGGATCAACACCCTGTACTCTAGCTCCTCAAAAGATAAAGCCATCAACTTCTTGTATGTCCATCCAGGTTGATGGCATCTAAGCAACTTGTAATACAATTGCCTGCTATCTCTTCTAAGCCAAGTCTTGACCTCTTGTTCATTATACTTCAAAATCACCTTTATATCATCTTGTACCCTGAGAAGAATTTCCAACCCCCAAATTTGATCTGACAAACTCATCCCTGGGTTGTCCATTACCTTATCTTCCCAAGCATGGTACATTCTGGTGATTTCTGGAAGGTCAAAATCAACCTGCTTCTTCAAATCACTCAATCTTTCTTTTGCCAACTCATCTCCATATTCAAGTCTTTCTGGATCTTCAATGATTTGTATACTTGAATCTGAGCTGCCTTTGTCACTTTCCTCATCACTTTCATCCTCACTCTCAGTGGCTACAAATGGTGATGTACCACTCCTCTTCAAATCTTCTTCCAAAAGTTGTGCAGCCAACTGTTTATCAAATGCAATTTGTGCTGCATCTTTCTTTGGAACATCTTCTTCAACCATAAGCCCCTTACCCTTGTCTTTTGGATCAATAATTGGTAAGGTAGAAGAAGAAACCTGTGTGGACACATCTTTGATGATTGCTGATGACTGGAATACATCAACACCATCTGCAACTTTGTCAGCGTTCAAGTTACCTTTATCAGCGCCCCGATTACCTTTGTCAGCGCTGGATGTGTCAGCGTTCAAACCTGTATCAGCGCCCATTTTGCTTGCAACAGCGTCCTGTGTAATATGTTGCATTGTTGCTGTGAAAGATCCTTCCAAGTTTAATGGAGTTACCTTGGACGTATCAATGACATGATGCTTCTTCAGGCTTGTAAGAGCTTCAGCAATATCTAAGGATCCACCATCATGTGAACTCCTTTCACTTGCAGTACGTATAAGCTCATCCACTTCATCCTCCCCTTTGGAAGATTCCTCCATCCTACTCCTGCTACTAGGATTCTCCAAAACAGTTACCCGCTCCCTCAATGCTTGGAGTTCACGGCCCTGATTATTGACAATTTGTACAAGGCTGACATTTTGCTTTTGCAAGCTAATGACAGCAGCCATCAATTCATTCAATGTCATAGGTTCCAATCTGCCCTCAGCTAGAATGGGGATTTGACCTCCCAAAATAGAATCATAGGGCATGGATGAGGTCTTAATGATGTTGGGACTGTCTTGACCAGCATCTAAGCCTGTGCCAATAGCCCCAGCCTCATCCATGTCACCAGCCACACTTGTGGAGGTGGTTCTCTCTGCAACATGGCTAGGACCACTAGAGGAGAACACTCCAGTAGTCCTTTGGTGTTTATTTAACCTAGATTGTAATGGGGTGGAAGATGATGTAGATTGTGTGGGTGTTGGTTGGTTAAGAGGTGTTTGGGATTGTTCAGGGATGTGATCAGCGTTGAGATTGGCTGTGTCAGCGCCAACATATTGAGTGTCAGCGTTGACATTGGCTTGGTCAACGTCCATGTGTTCAGGTGAAGGTAATGGTTCAAGGACAGGCTCAAGTTGAGGTTCAGGGTCTGGTTGTGGTTGGGCAGCCTGAATTACTTCAAGCATGGCTTGGGTGAGAGGTATAGGTCTGTTTGTTGAGATCATTTTGTCAAAAATGGTTTTCTTTTGCTTAGGGATCTCATAAAAATGGTCATGATCCCTAAGACAATATTCTTGTAAATCAAACACCATTTGCAAAAATCTTGGGTAAGCCAAAGTCATTTTACTTCCCTTATTTTTACACATCCCTTCAAAAATCATTTTTGAAAAATTATACCTAAGCCCACGTGACATACAAACCAAAGCACTTGCAATGGACCTGTTTATTTCATTAAAAGCAGTACATTTTGGACTTAAGCATTGAAGAAGGACATGTATCAAATATTTCCAATCTGAGGGAAATTCCTGCTTATGATATTTATTTAAAGTTTTATCAGCAGGAATAGGATAACCCAATTCCCTAAGACCTTGTTCTATTGTTGTAATGGCAAGGGTAGTCACACCATCAGCGTCATTAAGACGCAAAGCTTGGTGAACCAAAGCTTCAGTGACCACCCATGTTCTACCATGAACAGTAGATGTTAATGTAGTCACTCCATTAGCTGTTGTGGAACTTACATTATTCCAAAACTGTCTAATGTGTGCGACAGGGACTAGTGGTTCATGAGAAAGTGCATACCTTATGGAGGATGCATTTAAAAATGCCACCATTTGTGAATACTGAGGGAACAAATCATTATCAACGTCCAAGTAAGGTACCATATTATGTTGGCTCTTGAACTCCAATGTCAGATTGTTTGAGTTGAACTTTGGTGCCATGTTGAAAGCTGTTTAGGTTATGTGATATGGGAAAAATCTAGGAGAAAGATGTTAGACAAGAAAATATGAATACCCAGAATGAAAAGTTAGCCAAATTTATAGGAGAGATGCATGATTATGATTGGTCAAAAATGAGGCAGTTATATTCAAAGAGTAATGATGAAAATATTGAATCACATATAACTTATCTCATGCATTAATTAAAAGTAACAACTCCCCAAAAATTACGGCCAAAGATTAGTCAAAAATAACAACTGGGTAGGGCCCACTAGGTGTCAACGGTCAAAAATAACTCATCAACGCCCAACGGCTATATTTTCTTGTCAGCGTTTGCCTAAAGCCTTGTCAGCGTCACGATTGGTCTTAACAGCGTTTGGAGAAAAACTTGTCAGCGTCTAAAAAATAAAAATATTTAAAAAGAAAAAGACCTTAACAAAGTAATTTATCCTAAGGGAAATATCTTGCCAGTTGATAATAATTACTGGGCGGGCAAGCACTGTCCACTTATGCACACTTGCTTAAGCAAGATAGACACAAATGTCCTCAAGTGTCCCTTGCTAACCAAAATACTTACCAACAAAGTTATTTCATAAAATCCTTTGTAACTCCCAGGTAACCCCATAACAAAAATATTCCCAAGTCTCCCAACAGACCACAACCAATTCTAGGCCAAAAATGTCTTGGCAGCATGCATAGTTTGTCAACTTTGCATGCTACAGTGCCTCATGGTTTAGTAAAACTAACCCATACTCACATGTGGACACAATCTAGAATTATGATAAGAGTATTATAAGAATACCCAAAAGTCCTAAAGGTTCCTTAAACCTCCCCTTAAACTATGATACATGAGTTTCTCAAAATATATATGAACATTAAAAATTTATGTCAAGATAGGAATATAAATATTCCAACCATCATTCATAAACAAAAACATGTCCAAATAGCTCTTCAAACATCTATAAGCAACTCTGTATCCAATGGCATAAAGCTAACACCACCTACACATTTAGATTGAAAACCACAAAACTAACATTGTTGCTGACAGCGCCCCGACAACACTTATCAGCGTTGAAGGAACTCTTGTCAGCGTTAGACAATAATATCTCTAACAACGGCAAAATAACACTTGTCAGCGTTAAATTTACCTTTGTCAGTGTTAGAAAAATAAAGTGGAAAAATCTAAATCATCACAAAGACCAATAACAATGCATTATCCTGTACATACTTTTACAAAAAGGTTCCAAAACACATATTAAGTGAGATTAACCATTCCAATATTTGTTACCAAATATTGAAATCTTCCAGTATCAAAAGGTTTAGTTAATAAATCAGCCACATTATCTTCTGTGTCTACCCTATCTGGTTGTATTAAACCTTTCTCAAAGCAATCTCTTATAAAATGATGCCTAATTTCTATGTGTTTGGTTTTAGAATGATGTACATGATTTTTAATAATGCATAAAGTACTGTTATTGTCTACAAAAATCATGTGCCTAGAGCATCCACTGTCCCAATATCCTGTTTTTGAATGCCCTGCACATAAGAAAACAAATTAGTTTTCTTTGGGAACCCAAGCCTTGGAAGACTTGGATTCATCTGGTTGTTCAACAAGAACAGACTTGGTTCTCATAACAACCCCATTTTCATCCCTTTTCGGATGAAATGCCCAGTTAACCCCAATTGGTCTTGACATGACCTTTGAAATATAATGAAACCTGTTGCATGTCATAGAAAGACCAGTAGAATTAGGGTATTGGTCTTGTTTTGGTCTCCATGTTAAGCTAGTAGAAGCTTTAGACCCATGTCCCTGTGGTTGCAAATACCTAGGTTTGGCAGTGTGTCTGTCAGCGCTGAAATTGTTCTTGTCAGCGCCCCGATTGCTTTTATCAGCGTTGAACCTAGGGTTTGCTACAGGAACCCATTGCCTATTGGACAACGTATTTGTCTTTTGGAAAGGTCTTAGGCCATGTGTGTTAGACCCTCTAGAAAAGAATGGGGCTGGTCTAACAACTTGTGAACTTTTGTTCACAAAGGTTTTGTGTCTGACAGTATTTGACCTATGTTGACTTTTGTCAGCGCTGAAATGGTTCTTGTCAGCGTTGACATTTGAAGCGTTGACACATTTGTATGCCAAATGTGAAAAGCTACCACAAGTGTAACAGGCTTTTCTAGACATGGTCTTAGGTCTAGAAGCAAAGAAGCCTGTTCCATGGTTACTAACTTGGCTTTTTGGTGACCTAGTATTCCTATACATCTCTGCATACTTAACACTAGGTTTTCTAACAGTGTGTGAGCCAAGGTCAACAGCTTTGCCAGTGGTTGGGTGTGTGATTTTAATAGGTGTAGGATCATGGCTCGTGATTGGTGTGGGCTCATTTGGACTTTCACACAACAAACCTCCCTTAACAAACAAAGTGTGGTTAGCTTTCTTCCACTCATCTAGGTCAGTCAGTTTTTGTTTATACTCTTCAACTGGGGAAGTCACTCTAGGTGGAGGAATGAATTCCTTCTCTTGGAGTTCTGGCAAGCCAGTCCAAGATAAGTCCTTTGATTGGACACCATTGAAATCCCCAGCTGGTGGTGGAACACCAGTATAATCTTTCATCCCAATCCCACTCATATCCTTAGAGTCTCTTTGTTTACTAACACACTCTCCTAGGGTTTGTGTGGCCTTATCAAATCTCTGGATTTTAAGACTCACATTATCTTTATTTTTGTTAGCCTCATCTAACTTAGCTATCAAATCAAGATTAACCCTGTTTGTGATATCTTGAATATCTTTACTTTGATGTAACTCATGTTTTAAGATATTTATTTTATCCTTTAAATCAAACTCCATTTTCTTATACTCAGCTACTGTCCTTTCTGTTTGGGTGAGAGCAATTTGATAATTAGATACTTTGCATCTTTCAGCACTTGCCTCATCTAATAATTTTACTATCTCCTTATTTAGTTTTTCAGTATTTAAACGACAACCCTTAGAACAGAAAGCATCATCATATACCTCATTATCTGATGAAGAGGAGGAGTGTGCCATGAGAGCATATTCAACATGCTCTTCTTTAACTTCAGCAACCAATGCTTTGTCCTCTTCCTCATCCCTAGCCAAAAAGTTCCAGCTCCAGTCCCATCCTCCAACACCATCAATTTGTTGAACAACTACCATGGCCTTGGAATCTTGGCTCTTAACCATTTGGCTTGAAGGCTTACCAGCATCAGATCTTCTTGGAGATCTACATTCCCTCATAAAGTGCCCCATACGATGACAATTGTAGCACTCAACTTTGGATTTGTCAAATCCAGCAACATCCTTAGCATCAAAGGTCATCTTCTTCTTGAACCTTTTATTAAACCTGTTTGCTCTTAAACTTACAAGAGCCATAGTCCACTTGATGTCCATCTCTTCCAATTGCTCATCACTTATTTGCTCAAGATCCTCATATGTAATCCTTGAATCACTGGGCAAAGAAGCAATGAATGCACACACAGTATCTAGATCTAAACCAGCAGGTTTAATTCCATCAGCGCCAAAACTGTAAGTGTCAGCGCTTGAGTGTGAGGCGTTGACAGGATGTAATCCAGCGCTGACAGGATGTGTTCCAACGCTGATAGGATGTGATCCAGCGTTGACACATGCAGATCCAGTGACTGGATGTCCATAGGAGTTCATGGAATCAAATTGACCTTCACTTTGTGAGAAGAAGGCCATGTTGCTACTGGAAGGTTTATTATCACTCTCCAAAAGCCATTCATTCTCCAACAGTCTTAATTTGTTGAAGATGTCATCAAACCTAGAGGTTTTGTGGGTGTTATTGACAAGAATGGATCTTGCCTCAATCTTCCATACCTCACCAAGGCTTTTGAGAAAAGTAGCATTCAAGTCAGGGTCATCAATCTGTGTTCCCATGAAGGAAAGTTGACTTGTAATGTCAAGCAGTCTACTTCTCACACTGCTGAGATTCTCATTGGGTTGAGCCTTAAAGACAGCATACTCATGCATGAGTTGCTTCTTCTTTTCTTCTTTAGTGTCAGCATTGCCACCATGTGCTACTTCAAGAGCTTCCCAAAGCTCTTTTGCAGACTCAAAGCGTTTGTACTTGTGCTGATTCTCATGACCCAAGGCGTGTTTCATGATGTTCAAAATTTTCATGTCCACCCTTTTCTTGGCTATATCTTCAACAGATACAGCTCTTCCATCTTTAGGCCTTTCCTTCTTATCAGCTTCAGGACAATTAGGAACAGCTACCCTTGCGGCAATAGCATTAGAAATCTTTTGAGCTTTGTTGAATGTGTTCCCATATTCAACAATCTCCCAAAGAGTGTAGTCATGGATGGCTACATATTGCTCAAAATTGGACTTCCAAAGCTCGAAGTTCCTGGCATCAAACATGGGAATTTTGATACTAGGGTTTGTGGTGTTGCTTTGTAGCAAAACAGGAGCAGGAGGTTGTTCTGAGCCAGACATGATGTTTTTAGGGTTTTGAGAAATTTAGGGTTTCGTTGTTTTAGGGTTTTTGGTGTTTTAGGGTTCTTGTGTTACTTAAAGATCAAAAGTTTCTCAACAAGCTCTGATACCACTTGTTGATCCCAAACTTAGATCGATTAAGCTTTGTGTATACGAGATTAGATCAAGTAATACACGTAGAGAAACCTTTGCTTATGAATAAAGTAACTAAGTGTTATGCGGAATTAACACTTAATCTAGAACACAAAGATGTTAAACAAACTTTCACTTGTATTAGAATAATCGAACTTGATTACAATAAAAGAGGTTTAACAGTCGAATACTTGTGAAAACTTATTATAACTGATGATTAACATTAACCTAAAAGATCTTCTTTTATAGATTAAGAAGTCTTGTACAAGAAGCTACGAATCAACTATTCTAGGTAAAGATAATAATGGAAAATACAATGTCGAGTTTATCTTTACCATATACAAATAAAGAAACAAATAAACAAAAAGATTCGTATGAAGATATATTCCATCAGTGCTAGTCTTCAAGGCTGTCAGCGTTGACTTCTTCAAATGTCAACGCTTGGCTGTCAGCGTCCAACTTCTTCTTATCAGCGCTTGAACTCTTCTTATCAGCGTCTAGTAAAATGACCCATAATTTATTCCCAACAAATTTATCTGCAATAAATAAGGTTGTACGATTTGAAAAGTTACTTAGCTTCTAGCCCAAGATTGTTTAAAAGTTGCTTGGTATGGATTAGAGTTCATAGCCAAGGCATAAGTTATTGAAGCGGGATGCGAAGACTGACGAGTCCGAAAAGGCCCTAACAAGGCATGAGGGCTATATTTTGTTGCTAAAGATCCAAAGTGATGCGAAGAATCATTTATCGAAAATCAATATGAAGGATCGAGACACATGACGAAAAACAAAAACTCCCCAAAAGTCATGGAGAAGTGTATCCGAAAAGACCCTAACAAGGTATGAGGATAAATAGATCCAAGTCATAACAGGAGGCGGATCGTTGTATATCAAAATCCAAAATAAAGATTAGAGAAAAATGAAGAAGTCGTGGTCCAAGTATGAATCTCTCAAAACTTCAAGTGAAGAAATTCCATTATGAAGAGAAGACCAGAATTTCATGAACGTCTCTCAAGGT
Source organism: Glebionis coronaria (assembly GCA_025667525.1). Classification (NCBI taxonomy): domain Eukaryota; kingdom Viridiplantae; phylum Streptophyta; class Magnoliopsida; order Asterales; family Asteraceae; genus Glebionis; species Glebionis coronaria. The sequence continues at coordinate 133,791,540 of CM046874.1, read as the reverse complement.
TTGAAGTATGAAGTCGCTGCCAAATATCGGTCCGAGAAAGGTCTCAAATCGCGAAGCGAGTTATGCCAAGATATGAACTTTATGAGGTCCCGAGAAGCAGTTTTAAAAGATTTTGTCCTTTAGCTAACTATCAATTAAATCGTTCACTTTATTTTCGGCCTAAATAACTATCGAAATAAGTCAAACGATGCATCCTCGTAATCATTCAAGACAACAATAAAATATAAGAGATACACCTAGGAATAAGGGAGTCTAAGTGAGTAATTGGCCCACATGAGTTCGTGTTAGCTTACTAACTTATAATAACAATGATCTCGTTTTTAAGCTTGGTTTGGAGAAAGTGAAAACTTGAGGATGATGATTATTCATGACATTTCCAAAACCCAAGGTATGCTTTTTGTTTTCTTTATTTTGAATGTCTTTAATTTTCCATCTCTTTAATAAAGGCCAACGTGGATTGATTATGATGAAAAATGAAAACTTGCTTTGTAACTAATGCATTGCATGAGGACATTGCAATGGTCAAGTGTAGGGGATTTGATAGGTGTGAAAACACCCATCCTTTTTACCACTTAATTACAATAATAACCGAACCAAAACGTGTATTTTATGTCTTTTATGTTGAAATTATGCGTGGTTTGTGTTTTTGTTATGATTTAGGACGAAATTGTGAAAAGTGGAGAAAACACGGCATTTACGGGCTTTTATTGAAGAAAAAGATGAAAGATGAAGTCAAGAAGTCAAGAGTGCAAAAAGAACGGAAGTCCAAGACCAATTCTGAAGATTTATCGAAGAAAAAGTCAAAAGACGGAAGTTTACCAAAAGCCGAAGAACTCGAGTCTTATTTATTGAAGACTTAAAAGACGAGTTTAAAGAAATCCCGTGCCATAAGTCATTAAAGTCCAAGATTAAAGAAGATTCAAAGGCTTAAGGACTAATGGTGCAATTAACAAAGAGATTAAGAAGGAAGGGCCTAATTGCAATTAAGAGAAAATGAAGGAGGGGAGGAAGCTTCCTAATCCTCCCCTATATATAGAACATTAGTATTATCATTTCATGTTGTTGGCTAACTTCACAAATTAGCTCTTCCACTTTTATTTTATGCACCTTTAATTACTTGTCATTTTAAATACTTGTTTTGCACTTTAATTATCCTTTAATTTCCAAGTAAGTTTTTAATTCGTGTTCTTTAAATTTGTGTTCTTTAATCTTTTCTTATCTTTGATCAAGTTCTTTTTATCAGTCTCATTCTACTCTTCTTCTTTTTTTGATTCGGTTACAATCTCGGATTAAGAAAGTTGTTGCTTAATCCATTTGCTTATTTAACTAAAAGTTTCGTCCTTTCTTTTCCTTTAAGTTACATACGAAATAAGCCACGAGTTTGACAACCTTGTGTGCTTATTTGGTATTTAGTTTAAGTGTTTTCAAAGTTTTCTTAAAAATTTTACTTTTTAAAATCCATTTTATTTAGTGTCGTCTTTTAATTTTGAAAAGGTCTTAACTTTTTAGTTTATTGTCTTGTTTTGTTTTCGTTTTATTTGAGTTTATTTTGTTACTGCTTATTAGTTATAGCTTATTTAGTTCTTGTGCTTATTACGAATTTGTATCCATCAGAAATTAAGGGTTCTCCACACATTGTGACGGCTTGCTTTACCACATTCCGATAGTGACAGTTTTGGACAAGGGTTTTGCATTCCAATCCGGGATTGCGATCTAGAGTATCACCACCCTCATTCCGATCTGGGATTGCGATCGCACATTGCGATCGCACATGCCGACGGCTCTTGAGGTTTACTTAGTCGAAGTGCTGCCCAATTTTCCTAAGCAACATTCCGATCTGGGGATTGCGATCTGGAGGATTCCGATCTGAACAACATTGCGATCTGAACCACATTCCGATAAGTTACATTCCGATAGGTTTCACCTTTTATTCCGACAGCACATTCCAATCTGGATTCCGATGGTATAGTGACAAAATTCCGATAGTAGATTCCGATGGTTATGGGTTTTGGATCTTAATCTTGCTTTGTTTAATTTTCAAGTTACATTTTAATACTTGTCAAGTTTAATTTCCGTCACGCTTTTATTTTTAGTCATTTAATTATTTTACTTTTCAAAGTTTTTAATATTGCACTTAGATTTTGCGTTAAAGTCATTTACTTTTAAGTCTTTTCAAATTCACTTTACGTCAAATACCAATACAAAAGGGGGATCATATTTGCAATTATTGTAAAAATGGGGGGTTAATATGTCAACTTGCCAACAAGTTGACCAAGTCAAAACATACCACCCCCCTTCACTGTCACCATCGCAAACACACACAACTATCTTCTTCATCCGCCATTGTTGAAAACTTTAAGACCTTCGATCCTTGTGTAGTTGAATCTCTAATATTTGCTCATCATCTAGGTATGGTATTAAGCTACATTTGCTATCACTTAAACATCATTTCATTACATCTAAAACTAAACAGATTCCTTAGCTCATATCCAAAAATTAGGGTTTCGTGATTTTGCAATGAAAATGGTAATTAAGTTGTGGGATTTTTTCAGTATGTCTAGATAAACATTGGTCTTGCCCAGAATCGCTTCAAATATCGCCTAGTTCCTGGATCGAGAAGTCAACGTTTAAGATCGGATCCCTGTCACGGATTTCGATGAACATTGCGACACCATCATTGCGATGCCTGTCATTGCGATGAGTCATTCCGATGAATCATTGCGATGGGCTATTGCGATGAGTCATTTCGATGGCTCATTGCGATGACTCATTGAGATGTGTCATTGCGATGGTTCATTGCGATGGGTCATTCCGATGGCTCATTGCGATGGCTCATTGCGATAGGTCATTAGGATGTCACATTGTGATGGAATATTGCGATGACGCATTCCGACGCGTTATTGCGATGGTATCGTATTAGGTATTGCGATGGGACATATTACGATGGTTTCTCATACATTCCGATGGAATTACTCTTATTGCGATGGGCTTAGATATTGTGATAGGACTTTATTTCGATAGGATTGCGATGCTTGAATCATTGCGATGGATTGGTTAGGATTCCGATGGATTGATACATTGCGATGGACCTAGGATTCTTATGATTCCAATACCTTGTAACTTTGCTATGGAATTTTAAGTATGATGCACTTGCCTTAGACTATCTAATGAGTTCGGCCTAGCTTGCACTATTTCCTCATTAGGCTTTAAGTAAATTCGGGCCACTAACACGAAACTAAGTTTTATTGTAACTAGTTAATTTTATCTCATCAGATTACTTGAACGGTTTCTTATTACAAAAGTTCATCTTATTTAATAAGTTGACTCCTCTGTAAACAAAAGAGATACAAATTACTTAGTCAATGTTAGGACCATTAGAATAGTTATTGTAATAGGTAGACTAGGAGGTATGTAGTTCCTCCTGGTCCTAGTAGTAGTAGGAGCAAGTCGTGCTCCTAGTCCTGGTCAAAGTCAAACTTTATTATTTATTTATTATTCTGTTAGGATATGCATGAGATATGTTAGGAAAGGATATGCATATCAGTTTTACACGTTTTGTTTAATGCTGTATTAGGGTTTCCTTGTAGTATAAAAGGAACTTTGGGCAGAAGGGTTAGACACCTTCATAAAACGTAGTTCTAGTTATTATCAATATTAGAAATCCTTAGAAAGGATCATGTCTTAATAGTTATTCTGTTCTTCTTTATTATATTTGTATTCTGCATTTATATTGTGTATAGAGTCTCTCTGTGAATAGACTTGTGATTACAGAAGTCGTTCACCGTTCCTGATAGGCTGCAAGATCCACATCTAGTGGACCCAACAAGTGGTATCAGAGCCTGGGAGGGTCTCTATACAAGAAGAATCAAGTTTTCTTATTACTGACATTTTTGTTTCATCATGTCTGCCTCAACTTCTACTCAGACAGGAGAAGACAACACCCCTAAAACTGTGCAACCTCAGCAGATCGTTGCTACGGTTTCCAACACGAATGGTAAATTCCCTCTTCTGAAAAAGGACGAATATGATAGTTGGGCAATGAAGATGGAATGGTGGATCACCAATACTGATCAAGACCTTTGGAAGGTTATTCTGAATGGGAACAACAGGAAGCCAACTGGAAGAGACGAGAATGGTAATATTACTCTTCTTGACCCTAAAACTCATTAAGAAATCATAGCCATTCAAAAGGAGGTCAAAGCAAAAAATATTTTGCTTCAATATCTTCCTGATGATCACATGGGTGACTTCTACCATTTTGATGATGCTAGAGAGATCTGGAATGGAATAAAAGCAAGGTTTGGTGGGAATGAGGAGTCAAAGAAAATGCGAAGATCCATGCTGAGAGATGAATTCACGGAATTCAAAATCTTAGAAACTGAAGGTTTACATCAAGGGTATGACAAGTTCCAAAAGATATTGAGCCAATTAAATCAACTTCGCTCAAAGCCTGACGATGGTGATATTAATGCAAGGTTTCTTAGAGCCTTACCCTACTCATGGAATTAGGTGGTAATCTCTCTCAAAGCAAAAGGTGGGCTTGACTATCTCAATTTTGATGATCTATTTCATAAGCTCAAAACTTTTGAACCTCATGTGAGAGGATACTCAAGTGATTCTTTTCCCACTCCTACTAATTCTGCCTTTATGAGTTCTACGGCATCCATTCCCATGACATATGCTAGTAGCCCAAGCAATACTGTGTCTTTTCAACATACTTTTCAGCATACTTCTGCTCCTGATCCTACTGCCAAGTCTGGTAGTATGGTAGAAGCCGTTCTTCATTCTTTTGTGGCTGATGTTGATGCTCAACAACAACTTGCTTTTGATGACTTCAAACAGGTCGATAAACTTGACCTGGATGAAATGGATCTTAAATGGCAGATGGGCATGCTCACTCTTAGGGTTCACAAGTTTGAGAAGAAAGCAGGTCGTAAATTCAATTACAACCCACGGGAGCCAGCAAGATTCGACAGAAGCAAGGTTTGATGCTATAACTGCCAGCAGCAAGGTCACTTTGCAAGGGAATGCCCTAGCAAGAATGACCAGGTGATAGGTGTGAAAACACCCATCCTTTTACCACTTATTTCTGGCTAAAACAAGACCAAAACACGTATTTAATATCATTTGTTTGTAACTATGCGTGGTTTTTGTGTTTATTGTGTTTTCAGAGTCAATCGGGAGAATATTGAAGAAAACATGGGATTGCACGGGTTTTATCGAAGAAAAAGACTCTAGACGAAGTCTATTGTCCAAGAGATGCAAAAGATTTGAAGTCATTGCGCCTATTTGAAGATTTATCGAAGAAAAGGCCAAAGATGGAAGATTCTTATATGTCAAAGAACTCGAGTCTATTAAACAAAAGATTATAAGACGATTTGGAACTATTCACCGACACTTCTCGAAATCCAAAGTCGGAAACATTTATTTAAAAGAAACGTAAAGACTAAAGAAGAAAGAAGAAAAGAAGCCCAAAACAAAGCCCATTCACAAGCCCACCATCACAGGGGACGCCTATATATATAGGATTTCACTTCACATTTTAGGAGTTAGTCTTTGTTTTTAGTTTTTAGTTTTTTCACTCTAGTTTTAGAGAGAGAAAGTTCTCAACTTTCTCTCACTAGTTTTCATTTTTCTTTCTTTCTTTCAAGATCAAACATTTGTATTGTTTTTCATTAATCAAGTTTAATTTCAAGCTTTTAATCTTTAATCTCATTCTACCTTTCTTGATTTTAGTTAACTTTTGGTACGAATTCCTTATGATCCATGTTGTTCATCTATGTTTTCGTTCTTAAAAAGTTAATTTTTTATGTTTTCTTAAGTTTCTACACGAATAAGCTTTAAGATCCTTGTGCTTATGGTCTTATTTGTTATTTTAGCTTATTTACTTTTTTAAAACTTTTATAAAAAGTTAATCTTTTTATTATTTATTTGATTTATAAGATTGATTATTTGAAGGTTAGATAAGTTGAATTCGTGCTATTTGATCAGCTTAATATTGGATTCGAGCTAGCTTTGGTAATAAGCTTAATTCCATAGCTTATTGGTCTAGCTTAAGTTTCGGATCAGCATTGTTTTCGGAAAGGGCAAAGCCCTTTTCCGACCAGGTATTCCGACCAGCAGCTCTCCCCTTCATTCCGATCACCCGATCAGAAAAGGGTTTCGAAGATTCCGATTTGGCATATTTATGATTATTCCGATTGGAACGTTTTTCCCATATTCCGATTAGACTTAGTTTTCAATTATTCCGACGGGGTCTTGTTGGTTATTCCGATCTGGGCCTTTTAATAAACATTCCGATTGCACTTCTTTTTTGAACATTATGATTGGAACCAAGTGTCATTATTCCGATTACAACCTTTGTGTTATTCCGATCAGTCATACTCCTCAACATTCCGATCATCAGATCGGAATATATTCCGATTGCACCTTTTTAGATTATTCCGATTTGAGTTGTTTTGCTATATTCCAATCAATGCACTTTAGATAATCTGATTTGGCTATTTTCCAATTGTTAAATTTCTAGTTTTTACAAAAGTTTCCAAGTGTTAGTTTTATTTAGTGTTCAAGCATTTTTCTAAATTTGCATTTGAGTTTTCAAGCATTTATTTTTAAACGCGTCTTTTTAGTTTAATCTTTTACAGTTTTAATTTTACTCTTCGATACTTACTTACTTGTTATTAGTTTAAAATAGATAAACAAACCAACACCTTTTTATTAACCAAGAACAAATCATTCCACTTAGAACCGTGATCAATTCGAGGAGATTCCGAGACATAAATCTAGAACCCATTGCAAATCATATGTATCAAATGGCGCCGCTGCCGGCTCTTCTCGTTAAGATTAACAGTTTTTTGTGAGAACTTGGATTTTGGGATCCGTTCACCGTGAACGTTACTTTTTCATAAAAAAATTTCAAAAACCCTAAAAAAATATAGAATTTCAAAAATACAAAAAAATTAAAAAACCATAAAAACCAAAAATATTTCTTGTTTGCTTTGTTAGTTCTTTTGCAGGTGCATGCGTACACGATCAACGTCTTATAAGAGCCCGAGACTCTCGAAGACTTAGACATGGCCGGTGTACAAAACAACAACAATAACCCACCTCAAAACAATAACAATAACAATAACAATCCACCTATCAACAACAATAATAACAACAACAATGAGCCTCTACCGGACAATCGCCCGATGATTGAACTTCTGCAAGCACATGTAGACGGCAACAATGATCCAATTGTCATACCCGCGATTGCAGCCAACAACTTTGAGCTCAAATCCGGTTTTATTCAGATGATCTCTGCTCAACCATTCTTGGGGCGTACCATTGATGATCCACATGACCACATCAAGAGATTCTTGCAATTAACAAGTACGGTCAAATTCATCGGTGTTCCACAAGAGGTAATCCGTTTACAACTTTTTCCCTTTTCTTTAGAGGGACAAGCCCGGCATTGGCTTGCTAAGGAACCGCCACAAAGTATTCTTACGTGGACGGATTTGGAGACCAATTTTATAAACTACTTTTTCCCACCCTCTCGTACTACCGCTTTGCGGAATGAAATTATCAATTTTGAACAAAAGTACGATGAGTCTTTTAGTGAATCTTTGGACCGTTTTAAAGATATTTTAAGAAAATTCCCACAACATGGTTTTACCAAAGTGCACCAAATTGATACTTTTTATAATGGTTTAAGCATGAATGACCAAGATTCACTAAACAGTGCCTCGGGGGGTAATATATTGGTTAAGACTTCCAATGCCGCTTGGGATATCATTGAGAATAAGTCTCGTGTGCAAACCAAGAGTGTTAGGACCAATGCCGCTAGTGCTAGTACTAGTGACAGCGACAAGCGACTTGACAAATTTACTACTCTTCTTGAATCGCTTGTTACCCACACCGCTAACAACACCAACAGCATCAACGCCAAAAACGCTCAAGTCAATGCTGTCAGACAACCATGTGAAATATGCGGGGGTCCTCACTCTTACACCACTTGTACCGCCACCCAAGACTATCCTTCTGAGAATGTGAATGCAGAATATGGTACCTATCCTCCGGCCGCTTATCAAGCTCGTCCTCAAGGTGATCGCAACTTGCTTAGCTACCGCTCAAACAACTATCTTTCCCCACCCGGTTTTTCTCCTAACAACCCAAACCAACAACAAAACCTTAATCGCCCTCCTCAACAACAACAACCTCGCACACCATACATACCACCTCACAAACAACCATATCCACCTCAAAGAAACAACCAAGTTTACCAGCAACCTGCTTATCAACCACCCGCATACAATGCTCCTCCCAACCAACCCACCACATTACACCAAGACATTGGAAACTACATGAGGACTAATGATGTGATCGTGGACAATCTCCAACGGGAAGTGCTCAATTTGAAAGCAGACCTGGTGAAACAAGGGAACGATCTGAGAGTTGATATGAGAAACACTTTGGATAGTCAAACGAATGACTTAAGGAACATGATGGCTAGTTTCTTCCAAGGTAATCAACCTCTTCTTCGGTTACTCTTCCGAGTAACACCGTTGCGAATCTAAGAGGGGAGATGAAAGCAATCACCACTCGCAGTGGCAAAGGTACCAAGGAACCTGAGCTTCCTATACCTCCACCGGTGATTGTGACTAAGGAAAACGAGTCACCTGCTCCTATTCCTCATCCTTCTACTTCCCCAATTTCTCCACCTCTTACTCCTACCCCTCCTCCACCCAAGGATGTAAGTGATTCTATCATCCCAAAGCCTTCCTCTTCTTCCGATATACCTTATCCATCAAGGTTGAGGAAAGAGAAGCTCAAAAGCAAGGATGATATTCAAGTTTCGAACTTTCTCAAATGGTTCAAACAATTGAATTTTAACATCTCCTTCGCTGAGGCCCTCGCTCGCATGCCTAAGTATGAGAAAATGCTCAAAGATCTTCTTAGCGACAAAGAGAAGCTTCTTTATATTGCTAACACCCAACTTAATGAGAATTGCTCTACAGTGCTCTTAAGGAAATTGCCAACCAAAATTGGTGATCCGGGTCGTTTCTTAATCCCTTGCAACTTCCCGGGAGTAGAGAATTGCATGGCCCTAGCCGATCTAGGTGCCAGTATTAACTTAATGCCTCTAAGCGTTTGGAAGCAATTATCTCTCCCTGAGCTAGTCCCCACCAAAATGACTTTGGAATTAGCTAACCGTACGGATGCTTATCCAGTGGGGATAGCCGAAGACGTCTTTGTAGGAGTCGACAAATTCACTTTTCCTGCCGATTTCGTCGTCGTTGACTACAACATGGACCCTCGTGTGCCATTGATCGTTGGTCGTCCATTCTTAAGGACCGGTCGCACTCTCATCGATGTTGAAGCTGGTGAGCTTATCATGAGAGTGGGTGACGATAAAATTGTCTTCAACATGGGAAAGTTGTCTAAACAGCCTTATACTAACGAGAGTGTTAATTGTATTGACGTTCTTGATGAGGCATGTGAAGAACACTTCAAAGATGCTTGTAAAAGTATTCCTACCTCTCTTCCCAATGTTGAGACCGTTTCCTCTATTGACTCATACTTGGTTTAAAAATGCGCGCATCATTCCGCAAATTGTGCGCATCATTGCATTGCTTTTAGGATTTCGCATCAAGGTGCCTGATGCTAGGCCATCCCAAAATGTGCTCGCATTAGATCGCAACTTGTCACATTTTTGTAACGCTAGTAACAGTCGCAATTGTCGCAATATGGTTTTTATCTCATTTTGTTAATAATAAACCATTTGGAAGAAGCTAAAGTATCATAATAGACTTTCAAAAATAGATTTTGTCTAAAAACATCCAAAACAAACATAACACGAACATCCAAAATACCCTTTATTCATGATTATGCACCATTTACATTATTATAAATCTCGCAAACAATCTTTCTATTGCCTCTTCAAGTTGTGTAAGATGTTATATTTTTATTTGATCATGCATAATCATATTTGTTAAATAATAAAGCTAGGAATCATATTGTGATTCAAATTTGACTAATAATTTCTGTTTTGACTTTTTTTATTGATTTAATTATAAATGAATTAAGATTTATTAGCCACTAGTATAACTTATAAGTATACCTTCAGTACATTATAAGATTATTTCATCATGTATATGTACGACGAACTCTAATCATTCATGACTTCACGTTCAACCACATTCAGTGGTAACAATAACAAGGATCATGTAGAAATTATGGAATTCAAAAAACAAAATTCAAAATAAATGTATTCGTGTTGTTCGATAGTAACTAAAGGAGGAAGTCTTCTTTAAAACAAAATTTAGTTAGAGTCTATAATTTTGTTTCTAAGTATTTTTTGTCATGACTTAGTGACTTATTGGTATTAGAAGTAGAGTATTTACCTATTTTATATCTTAGTGGCTTATTTGTAAATTTATTACATTTACTTGCTATTTGTTTAAATTACTACGTAGAAATACATGTTTTAATTTGTTTTAATTAAAAACGCATCGCGTCCAAATTGTGCTCGCATTCGCAACACGCATCACGCATCAGTCTTTTTTATCTTTAACGCATCGGATCACAAAACGTAATTTTAAACCAAGGACTCATCACTATCTCTATGGGAGATGTGAACTTAGAACATGCCGATTCTCCCACCGATTGGGATGAAGATCTTCGCCTCATTGAGAACCTTCTTAAAGGAGACAATATTTCACCACCATCTCCCACGGTTATTGCTATCGATGCTCCGACTTTGAAAACGCCTCCCATCAAAAATCCTCCGAATTTAGAACTTAAGGAGTTGCCGCCCCATCTCGAGTACGTGTTCCTTGAAGAAAACAAGAAGTCGCCTGTCATCATCGCGAAGGACTTGAAAGAAGAAGAGAAATCTCGCCTCATTACCGTGCTCAAAGATCATAAGAAGGCAATTGCTTGGAAAATTTCTGATATCCGCGAAATTGATCCGAACTTTTGTACTCACAAGATTCTCATGGAAGATGACTTTAAACCCACAATCCAGAGCCAAAGAAGGGTTAATCCTTGCATTCATGACGTCATCAAACAAGAGGTTATCAAACTTCTAGATGCCGGCTTGATTTACCCTATCTCGGATTCGCCATGGGTAAGTCCCGTCCATTGTGTGCCCAAGAAGGGCGGAATAACTGTTGTTTCTAATGAACACAACGAGTTGATTCCCACTCGTCTCGTTACTGGGTGGAGAGTTTGTATTGATTATCGCAAGCTCAATGATGCCACGAGAAAAGACCACTTTCCTCTTCCTTTCATGGATCAAATGCTCGAGCGTCTAGCTAGTAATGACTATTACTGCTTCTTAGACGGTTTCTCCGGGTATTTTCAAATTCCCATCAAGACCAATAAAAGACCACATTCACTTGTCCCTACGGAACATTTGCTTACAAACGCATGCCTTTTGGTTTATGTAATGCTCCTGGGACATTCCAAAGGTGTATGATGTCTATCTTCCATGACATGGTGGAAGACACTATGGAAGTATTCATGGATGATTTCTCGGTTTATGGTGATTCTTTCTCTACTTGCCTTGCCAATTTAGAACGTATGCTTCAGCGGTGTGAAGACACTCGCCTTGTTCTTAATTGGGAAAAATGCCATTTCATGGTAAAAGAGGGCATCGTGCTAGGACACAAGATCTCCAAAGCCGGTCTTGAAGTAGACCGTGCTAAAGTCGATGTTATCGCTAAGTTACCTCCACCTTCAACCGTGAAGGGTGTGAGAAGTTTCCTCGGTCATGCGGGCTTTTACCGTCGATTCATCAAAGATTTTTCTCAAATCGCTCGCCCGATGACCCACCTCTTGGAAAAAGATACTCCTTTTATCTTTTCCAACGAGTGTCTTGAAGCCTTCAAATCGCTTAAGGATAAGCTAACTAAGGCACCCGTCTTAGTTACCCCTAATTGGGAGCTTCCCTTTGAGTTGATGTGTGATGCTAGCGACTTTGCTATTGGTGCGGTTCTGGGCCAAAGAGTGAACAAACACTTCCAACCAATCCATTACACTAGCAAGACAATGACAGGGGCTCAATTGCATTACACGACAACCGAAAAAGAGCTTTTAGTTGTTGTCTATGCCTTTGAAAAGTTTCGCCCCTATCTTGTCCTTTCCACCACAATCGTTTACACCGATCATTCCGTGTTGAAGTACTTGTTGACTAAACAAGATTCTAAACCAAGACTTCTCCGCTGGGTTATGCTACTCCAAGAATTTAAAATCGAAATTCGCGATAAAAAATGAGCTGAAAACCTAGCCGCGGATCATCTCAGTAGACTTGAGGATCCTTACCAAGGGGATCATCCGAACAAAGAAATCAATGATTCTTTTCCCCTGGAAACCTTAATGTCTATCAACTCGACTTTTGATGAAACCTCGTGGTTTGCGGACATTGCAAACTACTTGGCGGGTGGAATTCTCGTCGACGGGTTAACATCCCAACAAAAGAAGAAGTTCTTCAAAGATATTAAGACTTACTTTTGGGATGACCCATATCTTTTCAAACAATGTGCCGACTTGATTATTCGCTGATGTGTTGATGGACCGGCAGCTTTAGAAATCCTTGACGCTTGCCACAAGGGACCCACCGGTGGTCACTTTGGTCCCAACTACACCGCCAAAAAAGTGTTTGACTCGGGATTTTATTGGCCCACCATTTATCGTGATGATCACGAGATGGTTAAACGTTGTGATGCTTGCTAAAAACAAGGCAAGATCACACATAAAGACGAGCTGCCTCAGAATTTCATTCAAGAATGTGAAATCTTTGATGTTTGGGGTATCGACTTTATGGGGCCATTCCCTTCATCTAAAGGAAACAAATACATCCTTGTAGCCGTTGACTACGTCTACAAATGGGTTGAAGCCAAAGCTTTACCCACTAATGACGCAAGGGTGGTTTGTAACTTTTTGAAATGGCTATTCGCTAGATTCGGTGTGCCTCGTTCCATTATTAGTGATCGCGGGACTCATTTTTGCAATGACCAATTCGCAAGAGTCATGGCTAAGTATGGTGTAAATCATCGTCTTTCCACCGCCTACCACCCACAAACTAATGGCCAGGCTGCAACCTAGGATTAAAGCAAATTCTTGAAAGAACCGTGGGAGAGCATCGTGCCTCATGGGCTGATAAACTTGATGATGCTTTGTGGGCTTTTCGTACCGCATACAAGACTCCGATTGGTTGTACACCATATTGTCTTGTGTACGGGAAAGTGTGCCACCTCCCCATTGAGTTGGAGCACAAGGCTTACTGGGCCTTGAAGTGGGCTAATTTTGATATCAACAAAGCCGGTGACCTACGCAAGATCCAACTCAATGAGCTGAATGAAATCCGTAATGTGGCTTATGAAAATTCTTTGATCTATAAAGAAAAGACTAAGCTCATTCACGACTCTAAGATTAAGAACCGAGAGTTCCAAGTTGGAGACAAAGTTTTACTCTTTAACTCTCGGTTGAAAATCTTTTCGGACAAGCTGAAATCTCGTTGGTCCGGCCCATTCACCATTGCCCAAATTTTTCCATATGGTACTCTCGAGCTCGCTCAACCTAATGGACCTAATTTTAAGGTGAATGGCCAACGAGTGAAGTTGTACTTTGGTGAGGACATCTCTCACGAGATGATTCCATCCCTCACCACGTTCCCCATTAACTAGTTTTGGGTCGAGTCAGGCTCGTGACTCGGTTATCAAAAACAAGCGCTCCTCGGAGGCAACCCGAGTATCTATCCTTTTCTGTTTTAACCTCCTAAGTGTAGGGGGACCTATATAGGTGTTTGCTTTTGTGTGGTGATGTGATTACAGGGATAAGTGCACTTTTGGAACCTTTGACGAACCGTGCTCCCGTGTTATCCGAAATTCGGTTCTATCTCTCAACTATCGTGATTCAATTTTCTTCATGATTTAACCAACGTGCACAATGTAATAAGTGTAGGGGATACCTTTTCCTACATGCTTAAACATTGAGGACAATGTGTGGAAACCTTGGTTTCCGGATCTTTTAAGCAACTAGGAATGCATCATGTTCATATGATTAAATAATCAAAGCGGAATTAGAACATAACACATTAACAAGGTGTTTAGGCACAATAACATGAATTAAAACAAATGGGATGTGCATTATATTAATAACAAACATCCACTAGACGTGTATACATTGAATCCCACGTCTAGTGCACACACACTTTTAGGTTTACATTGTGAATGAATTATATATTAAAACCTAAGACCCTTGGTTCTTTTTATAGTGTAAGGATTAGGGTTTACAAGAGATAAGAATGAATAAACATGTGAATCTTCTATTTAAATAACTATATACAGAATATATCCTGCATATATATCTAAATAGAAGCTTCTAAAGGCTTCTTTGTCTACGTTTTGTCAATGCTTGAATTGCATGTGACAATGCTTGAATTGCTCTTGACAATGCTTGCTTCCATCAACGCCTAATTTGTTCTTGTCAGCGCCTAGAATACTCTTGTCAACGCTTAGACAATTACCTTCATGTTTTCTTCGTTTTTGAGTTTCTGCCACATCAACTTTTTGACCCAACAATCTTCCCCTAGTTGATGTCGGCAAAACTCTATGTATATCTCTTGTAAGTTGTACATGATCTTCAAATTGCTTCCCCTCAAGTGTAGCATGTATTTCTTCCCCTTTTTGTCACATCAACAAGGAAATAAACAATGTTGCAATCTTTGAAGATTCTCCAAATGTAGCTCTATGTAATGATCTTGAAGAAAAATAAATAAAGTATTCTTGATGTAGAAGTAGAATAACCCAACCTTGTGTTCCATGTCTTGCACTATCCATGTGACGTCGAACTTATATGAGAACGTTAAAGTATAAGCAGACCTCAATCCCTTGTCAATATTCTCATCCTTTGTGAGACACTGAGCACGATAATGTAACTCCTTCAAGTGTTATGACAAGTCTTCGTCACCAACCAAGTAAGCACGAACAAGTTATTGTTAAATCAATGGCTGACGTCCACAACTTAACAATATGATAAAACACAAACTCGCGAAAATCTTCTTCAATCATCAACTTACATTGATCCCAAACTTAGATCGATTTAGCTTTATTTATACGAGATTAGATCAAGTAATACAATTAGAGAAACCTTTGTATATGCTTATGAAACTAAGTGTTATGCGGAATTTAACACTTAAACAAGAACACACAATGATATAAACAAACTTTCACTTTGATTATCAATATCAAACTTGCTTACAATGAAAGTAGTTTACGAATGAAAACTTATATGAAACATTAACCTAGAGGTCTTCTTTTATAGACATAAGAATCCTTGCACAATAATCTACGTATCAGCTATTCTAGGTAAAGATAAATATAGAAAATACAATGTTGTTCCTATCTTTACTAGAACTATTCTAGAATACAATAAACGCGTAGAGTATATCTTCCTATCAGTGCTCGTCTTCAATGTGTCAACGCTTGACTTTATCTTGTCAACGCTTGAGCTGTCAGCGCTTGTTTTGTTCTTGTCAACGCTTGTATTACTCTTGTCAGCGCTCAAGTGATCTGGCTTTAATTTATTCCCAACAATCCTCCCCTAAACTTGATATCCACTCTTATGATCAAGTTTCTGAATAAGCATTAAGGACTAGGAGGAATCTTACAAACCTTCTCATATTGGTAATGAATAAATCTGATCAAATCTTTTGCCACGTCACTTGAATAATCTATTTCCAGCTGAGTGTCCTTCATCTTCTCCAAAATAGCCTTGGATATGAAATACTGACCATCCACAAGTAGATACTCAGCAAACTTTGTAGAACTCAAATGTTAAACACCAGCAGCTGAATATAACCTCCATTGAAGACCACTGAGGTCATCTTCAAGATCCTTCCAAATTGCAGGATCCTCATCTCTTGGTCCATACATTCTTTTGAATGTGGACCACAGTTTTATTCCATTGGCTGAAGTTGGTGCTTCAGCCTCATACTTGGTCTCCAACAGCCTCCAAAGGTCCACCAATTCTTCTCTATCACAACTTGCAAACAAAGATATGAGAGTGGTAAAAGTGTGTACCTCTTTGCCATATCTGCCAATCTTCCAAAACCCACATTCATCTTCTTCATAGCTCACAATTGGGTTCCTGGAATCTAATGGTAACACTTGCACCATATCTGAAGCTTCTAATGGTGAAAGCTTGAGGCTCTTTCTTATAACAGCTTCACTTCGATATAGTGGATCCATATCTTTAGGAAACTCAACAAAAATTCCCTTCTTCACTAGTCTGGGAACAAACATAGCTTTCTTGAGTTCCATTTCTTCTGCAAGTTCTTCCTTTCTTTCATCAGAAAGAAGTCTGAGATTGTTTGCTTCCTGCACTCTCACCCAAATGAGATAAGCCCTGCTTTCTAACTCATCAAATGTCAAAGCCCTCAACTTCTGATAAGTCCATCCAACTCCATGACATCTGAGCAACATGAAATATAGCTCCCTTCTATCCCGTTTCAACTCTAAGAAAATATTACTTGCCTTGTGTTTCAAAATTACCTGGCAATCCTTCTGAACTCTAAGAAGAATCTCCAAACCCCATATTTGATCTGAAATGGTCAAGTCTAGATTCTCCATACATCTTTCTTCCCAAGCATTGTACATTTGAACCACCTCTGGCATGTCAAAGTCAACCTGTAATTTCAACTCTCTCAGCTTCTCCTTAGCCAACTCATCACCATACTCAAGTCTTTCTGGTTCTATAATCATCACACTTGAGTCTGAGCTAGCTCCATCACTTCCTTCTTCTGAAGTCACAACAAATGGTGACTCCTTCTTATCTTGTTCCATGATTTGTACAGCTAATCTTCTATCAAACTCAACTTGAGCTGAATCCTTTGGAACAATCTCTTCTACCATTATACCCTTACCCTTATTTGATGGTGCAATGGTTGGTAAGGTAGATGGTGATACCTGTGTAGAAACCTCCTTGATGATAGATGATGACTGGGATACATCACCTTCATGTGCAGGTCTGTCAACGCCCAAGTTTGTCCTATCAGCGCCCAAAATATTTCTGTCAGCGCCCAAATTCTCCTTGTCAACGCCCAAATATCCTCCCTCAGTGCCTTTTGTAACCTCTCTCAACATAGCTGTAAATGATAAATTTAAGTTGGTAGGAGAGACTAAGGACGTATCAAAACCTGTTTGTTTCTTCAAAGTTGTAAGGGCCTAAGCAACATCCATTGATTGACCATCATGACTGCCCTTATCACTTAGATTTATTGGATCTTCCTCCCCTTTGGAAGATTCCTCCATACCCCTCCTTGCACTAGCACTCTCCAAAACAACAATCCTCTCCCTCAATTGCTTGAGTTCAAGGCCTTGTGAGCTGACAACTTGTACTAAGTCTGCATTTTGCTTTTGCAAGCTAATGCAGACTGCCGTCAATTTCATAAGAGTCATTGGTTCCAGTCTGCCCTCTTCTAAAATGGGGATTTGACCTCCTAAGTCAGATTCATTGGGCATGGATGAGGACTTAATAATGGTAGGACTGCCTTGGCTAGCTTCTAAGCCAGAACCAATAGTCCCAGCCTCATCCAGGTCACCAGTCACACTTGTGGTGGTGGTTCTCTCTGCTACATGGCTAGGACCACCAGAGGAGAACACTCCAGTAGTCCTTTGGCGTTTCATCAACCTATATTCAGGGGGTGTGGAAGATGGTGTGGAAGAATGGGTGGAAGTGGGTTGGTTAAGGGGTGTTTGGGTTTGTGAAGGTTGTGTGTCAGCGTTGGAAATAGGCACATCAACGCCAACATTGAATGTGTCAGCGTTGAAGGGATCTTGGTCAAGTTGCATATGTTTAGGTGAAGGTAATGGTTCAGGAATTGGGTCAATTTGTGGTTGGGGGTCAAATTGTGGTTGGGGGTCTGGATGAGGTTGTGCTGCTGCAATAACAACAAGCATAGATTGGGTTAAGGGTAGATCACGATGGGGTGGTGAGTTCATCTTCATAAAAATAGCTTTCTTTTGCTCAGGGATCTTATAAAAATCATTATGATCCCTTGAGCAGTATCCTTGAACATCAAAAACCATTTGTAAAAATCGGGGATAAGCTAAAGTCATTTTGTTCCCCTTATTTTTACACATGCCCTCAAAAATCATTTTAGAATAATTAAATTTTTGCCCTGTTGCAATGCATACAATAGCACTTGCAATAGATCTATTGATCTCATTGTGTGCAGTACATTTAGGACTCAAACATTGAAGGAGGACATGTATGAGGTACTTCCAGGCTGGGGGAAATTCCTGATTATGATACTTGTTTAAGGTACCTTCATCAGGAAAAGGATATCCCAAAGCCCTAAGCCCTTGTTCTATTTCATTAATGGGAAGAGTGTCTATACCATCAACATCATCAAGATGCAAGGCTTGGCGTACCAAAGCCTCAGTAACCACCCACGATCTCCCATGAACAATAAAAGTCAATGTAGTCACTCTATTAACTGTTGAGGAACTTACAGTGTTCCAAAACTGTTTAATATGTGTGACTGGAATGAGTGGTGCATGAGAAAGAGCATACCTTAAAGGGGATGCGTTCAAATACGCCGCCATTTGTGTGTATTGGGGAAACAGAGCATCATCAGCTTCAAGATACGCAATCATGTTGTGTTGTGATCTGAACCCCAATTCCAATTCCGATGGTTTAAACTTTGGTGCCATTGATGAAAGCTGTTAAATTTAAGTGAAGAAGATGAAGTTGATAAGAGAAAATTTTGCTAGACAAGAATTATAGATACCCTGTTTAAAATAGGAACCAAATTTATAGGAGAAGAAAATGCATGTGATAGGCCCAAAAATAGGCAAGTATTTTCAAAAATCAATCATGAAAATATTGAAAAATTACAAGTTTATCTCATGCATTAAATGTAAAGTAACAACTCCCAAAATTACGACCTAAAAATATGTCAAAAAGTAACAACTGGGTAGGTCCCATTGAGTGTCAACGGTCAAAAATAACCTATCAACGCCCAACGGCTATAATCTTGTCAACGTTTGCCTATAGCCATGTCAGCGTCTAATTTAGTCACAACAACGCTTGGAAAATTCTTGTCAGCGTCCAAAAATAAAAATGTTTTAAAAATGAAAAATGACCTTAACAAGTAATTTATCCTAGAGAAGATAACCAAAAGCTGATAATTGTTATAGGGCGGCAAGCACTGTCCAGTTATGCACACTTGCTTAAGCAAGATAGACATAACAGTCCTCTAGTGTCCCTTGCTAACCAAAACTCTTAACAACCAAGTTACCTTATAAAATCCCTTGTTACTCCCAAGTAATTCCCATAAAAAAATTATTCCCAAGTCTCCCAACAGACCACAACCAATTCTAGGCCAAAAATGTCTTGGCAGCATGCATAGTATATCAACTTTGCATGCTACAGTGCCTCATGATTTAGTAAAACTAACTCATACTCACCTGTGGACACAATCTAGAATTGTGATAAGAGTATCATATGGATACCCAAACATCCTAAGGGTTCCTAAAACCTCCCCGTAAACTATGATACAAAAGTTTGCTAAAATCATGCAAGAACATAAAAATTTATGTCAAGATAGGAATGAAACATTCCAACCATCATCCATAAATAAAAACTGGTCCAAATGCTTCTCCATTGACCCATAAGCAACTCTGTATCCAATGGTATACTGCTAACACCATCTGCACATTTAGATTGAAAACCACAAAACTAACATTGTTGCTGACAACGCCCCGATAACACATGACAGCGTTGAGGGAAGCTTTGTCAGCGTTAGACAACTATATTGCTGACAACGTTGCAAAAACACCTATCAGCGTTCAAGCAACCTTTGTCAGTGTTAGGAAAAGATAGTGGAAAATCTAAATCATAAATAAGACCAATAACAATGCATCATCCTGTACATACTTTTACAAAAAGACTCCAAAACACATATTATGTGAGATTGACCATTCCAATACTTGTTACCAAGTATTGAAATCTCCCAGCATCAAAAGGTTTAGTTAGTAAATCTGACACACTTTCCTCAGTGTCAATCCTATCAGGTTGTATTAAACCTTTCTCAAAGCAATCTCTTATAAAATGGTGTCTAATTTCTATGTGTTTAGTTTTAGAATGATGTACATGATTCTTAATGATGCATAAAGTGCTGTTACTATCAACAAATATCTTGGTATGCATGAAATTATACCCATAGTCCAATAGCTGGTTCTGAATCCACAAAACTTGGCCACAACAAGCAGCTGCAGCAACATACTCTTCTTCAGTTGTATAATTAGCCACCACTGTTTGTTTCTTGCACTGCCAAGATATTAACCTGCTCCCAAGAAACTGACAGCCACCAGTTATGGATTTCCTATCAAATTTATCACCTCCATAATCACTATCTGAATATGCAATCAGCTCCAATGGTGAATCCTTTGGGTACCACAAACCAAGTCCAGGATAGCATCTTAGGTACCTAAAGATCCTCTTTACAGCATAAAGGTGACATTCTTTGGGAGTCACTTGATGACGTGCACAAGCACACACAACAAACATGATGTCAGGTCTGGAGGCAGTAAGATACATCAAGGATCCAATCATGGATCTATAGTGCCTGACATCAAAATCTTTCCCATCTCCAATCTTTCCCCAAGGGTGTTCTCTATCCATAGGAGTAGTAGCCCTCTTTTCATGTGGAGAAAAGCCAAACTTCTTCAAGATTTCAGCCACATATTTGTCCTGGGAGATGAAGATACCATCCTCTTTCTGCTGAACTTGTAAACCAATAAAGAAGTTCATCTCCCCCATAGCACTCATCTTGAATTTGTCTGTCATAAGCTTGGAGAAATCCTCACTCATCTTTGGATCAGTAGACCCAAAAATGATATCATCAACATAGACCTGCACAAGCAACACATCCTTGCTATTCTTCTTTGTAAACAGTGTCTGATCTATGGTGCCCCTTTTGAATCCATTGTCCACCAAATAGGTAGACAAAGTACCATACCATGCTCTAGGGGCTTGATGAAGGCCATACATAGCCTTTTTGACTCTATACACTTTATTTGGATGCTCCGGATCCTCAAAACCAGGAGGTTGCATTACATATACTTCCTCAACAATAGTGCCATAGAGAAAGGCACTCTTGACATCCATTTGATAGACAGTGAAGCCCATGCGGGATGCATAGGCTAGAAAAATCCTTATAGCTTCAAACCTTGCAACTGGTGCAAAGACTTCCTCATAGTCTATCCCCTCCTCTTGTGTATAACCTTGAGCCACTAACCTTGCCTTGTTTCTGACCACAATGCCTCTTTCATCTATTTTTTTCCTGAGAACCCATCTTGTCCCTATAGGTCTTACATATCTAGGACAATCAACCAGCTCCCAAACATCCTGAATTGCAAATTGGTGAAGCTCATCCTGCATTACTTGGTTCTTTGAGAGCATCAAATATTTTCTTAGGTTCCTCTTGTGACAGAAAACAGGCAAACAAACATGCTTGCACAAGAGGGGTATCAACCTTCTTGTGTATATTGGCAATAAACCCACCAAGACCTTGATGAGATCTTCTAGTCTGAACTGGAGTATCAACATTACCAATGATTTGAGAAGGAGGATGTTTCTTTACTACTTAAGTAAGTACTCCTCCCTCAAAATGTCTGGTATCTTCAACTTCATTCTCCATGTTGCTAATATCTTCTTCATCAGACTCTCTTACATCAACATGAGGATGAACCTCTTCATATATATTGGAAGGTTCACCTTGTTCAAAATTGGAAGAGAAAATATGGGCAAAATTGTTGTCAACGCCTGAACCTTGTTTGTCAGCGCTTGGGCTAACAACGCTTGAACTGTTGTTGTCAACGTCTGATCCATCAATGTCTGAATTGGTCTTGTCAGCGCTAGATTTGCCTTTGTCAGTGCCTGAAGGACCATCCATGTTTGTATCTGGTGGTGCTTGGAAACCACCATTATCTTGTCCAGCAGCAACAGCAGCAACAAAAGCATTTGTCCAAATGGAAATGGTAACATATTCTAGGATAGGAGATGTCTTTTCTTCTTGTGATCCAACCTTTTCATGAATCTGAGTACCTGAAAGATCAACAACTTGTTCCTCCATAACATTTGAAGTTACCTTCACAATGTCTGGATTAGTGACAGGCATATAATTTAAAGTTCTAGATAAAGGTTCCTAGTCAAACAACCAATTAGGACCACTTTCAGGATCACTAGGCTTATTCTCTAAAAACCTAACATGTACTCTTTCAAGTATACGTTTTTCTTCTTTAAGAAAACCCCTATATCCCTTGCTCTGCACTGAATACCCCATGAAGTAACCCTCATCACCTTTTGCAATAAATTTCCCTATGGCATCACTAGTGTCTAACACTACTACATGACAACCAAAAGGTCTGAGAAAGCCAATATTAGGTTTTCTACCCCAAAAGTAACTCATAAGGTGTTTTGTTCTGAATTTTGTTAACTAATGCTCTATTTTTCACATAACAAGCTGTATTAACAGCCTCAGCCCAAAAGGCTATAGGAAAATGAGCATCAACCAACATTGTTCTGGCTGCTTCAATTAGGGTTCTATTTTTCCTCTCAGAAACCCCATTTTGTTGTGGGGTTCTAGCAATACTAAATTGCCTTGTAATTCCTTTCCTGGCGCAGAAATCATCTAGCTTCTTATTCCTAAATTCTCCACCATTATCACTCCTAAGCATTTTAACCTCATTGCCAGACCTCTTCTCAATCTGAGTGATAAAATCAATTAGAATATCGGTTGTGTCACTCTTCATAGCTAGAAAGAATGTCCAAGTAAACCTAGAAAAGTCATCTGTGATGACAAAGCAATATGACTTACCATTCAAACTTTCTATATTGGTTGGACCAAAGAGGTCCATGTGTAGCATATGAAGAGGTCTAGAACTAGTGTGCACCTGTTTGGACTTGAATGAGACCTTGTGTTGCTTGCCTTTAAGACATGCAACACAAGAGTGGTCATTGTGGAAGGCCTTCTCAGGCAAACCATCAACTAAACCAAGCCTCACAAGTCTATTTATATTTTTAAAATTTATGTGCCCTAGTCTTCTGTGCCACAAATTACTCTCATCTACTGAGGCCTTAGCATAAAAACAAGACATATTGTTATTCATTTTAATCCCATTCAAATTAACATTATATATGTCCTTATGCCTAGGTGTTCTATACTCAATATATTTCTCATCAGGGATCTTAAAATCCTTGCTTAACACCAAACACTCAATATCAGTAAACATAACTTTATTTTGGTTATCACAAACTTGTGATACACTAAAAAGGTTGTAATCAAGTTCTTTTACCAGGAAGACGTTCTCAAAACACAAATTCTTGGTTAGAAGGGTTCCTTTGCCTGTGATAGTACCATATCCGCCTCCAAAGTAAACCTTATCACCATCTTTGATGGGAGTGAAGTTCGTCAGATAGTCTTCCTTCCCTGTCATGTGCCTTGAGCATCCACTATCCCAATATCCATAATCATTGACCTGTCTTTGAATGCCCTGCTCATAAAGAAAACAAATTAGTTTTCTTTGGGAACCCAAGTCTTAAAAGACTTGGATTCATCTGGTTGTTCAATAAGAACAGACTTAGTTCTCACAACAACCCCATTCTCATCCTTCTTAGGATGAAATACCCAGTTAACCCCAATAGGTTTTGTAATGACCTTTGAAATGTAATTAAATCTATTGCAAGTCATTGAAATCCCATTATCATTAGGGTTTTGATCTTTCTTGGGTCTCCATGTTAAGCTTGAAGAAGCTTTAGACCCCTTACCTTGTGGTTGCAGATATTTAGGTCTGGTCACGTTTCTGTCAGCGTTAGAATTTGTCCTGTCAACGCTGAAATTTCCCTTGTCAGCGTTGAACCTAGGGTTTGCTACAGAAACCCATTGCCTATTTGACCAGGTGTTTGTCTTTTGAAATGGTCTTTGTCCATGAGTGTTAGACCCTCTAGTAAAGAATGGGGCAGGTCTAATCACTTGTGGACTTTGCTGCACACAAGGTCTGGGTCTGACAACGTTTGACTTCCTAACAATGTTGACTTTGTTTCTATCAGCGCTAAAATTGTTCCTGTCAGCGCTGGCTTTGGAAGCGTTGACACACTTGTATGCCATGTATGAAAAGCTACCACAAGTGTAACAAGCTTTTCTAGATACAACTTTAGGTCTAGAAGAAAAGAAGCTTGTTCCTTGATTGCTAACTTGGCTCTTGGATGACCTAGTATTCCTATACATCTCTGTATATTTAATGCTAGGTTTGCTATCAGTGTTTGAGCCAAGATTAACAACTTTACCAGTGAATGGGTTAGTAACCTTAATGGTTGTTGACTCATTGGGACTTTCACATAGTAAGCCACCTTTAACAAATAAAGTAGGGTTAGCTTTCTTCCATTCATTCAGGTCAGTCAACTTTTGTTGATACTCTTCAACTGGAGTGACAACTCTTGGTGGAGGAATGAATTTATCCTCTTGGAGCTCTGGCAAACAAGTCCAAGATAGGTCCTTTTGTTGGACACCATAGAAGTCATCAGCTGTTGGTGGAACCAAAGAGTAATCATTCATCCCAATCCCAGTCATGTCCTTAGGATCCCTTTGTTTACCCACACATTCTCCTAGGGTTTGGGTGGCTCTATCAAATCTTTGAATTTTAAGGCCAACATTATCTTTATTCTTAATGGCCTCATCTAACTTAGCCTGTAACACACCATTAACCCTTTCCATGATGTTTCTAATATCCATACTAGCATCTAACTCATGTTTTAAGATGTTTATTTTATCTTTTAAGTCAAACTCCATTTTCTTGTATTCAGAAACGGTTTTCTCAGTTTCAGTGAGAGCTAGTTGGTAATTAGACAATTTACATCTTTCAGTACTCATATCATCTAATAATCTTAACACCTCTTTGTTAAGTCTTTCAGTATTTAACCTACAACCTTTGCTACAAAAAGCGTCATCATATACCTCATTATCAGATGAAGAGGAGGAGTGTGCCAAGAGAGCATATTCAACATGCTCTTCTTCTTCAATATCAGCAAACAAAGCTTTATCCTCTTCAACATTCTTAGCCAGATAGCTCCAATCCCATCCCATACCATCAATTCCTTGAACTGCAACCATGGCTTTGGAATCCTGAGCTTTAACAACCTGACTTGAGGGTTTACCAGCATCAGATCTTCTAGGAGATCTGCACTCCCTCATGAAATGCCCCATACGATGACAGTTGTAGCATTCAACTTTGGATTTGTCAAATCCAGCTGTGTCTTTAGCATTGAAGGTCATTTTCTTCTTAAACCTTCTGTTCCACCTGTTTGCTCTTATACCAAAGAGACTTTCAGAATATTTAGGGCTTTCATGTCAACCCTTTTCTTTGCTATGTCATCAGCAGCCACAGCTCTACCATCTCCAGGTTTTTCTCTCTTATCCTCTTCAGAACATCCAGCAACAGCTGTTCTTGCAGCAATGGCATTAGCAATCTTTTGAGCCTTATTGAATGTGTTTCCATATTCAATAATCTCCTAGAGTGTGTAGTCATAGATCCCCAGATATTGTTCAAAGTTGAACTTCCACAAGTCAAAGTTGGTTGCATCAAGCATGGGAATCTTGATGTTTGGTAAAGCTGAGGAGGAGGAGGTTATTGCTTCAGACATGATGTTGTTAGGGTTTCTGAGAAAATTAGGGATTTGGTGATTTTTAGGGTTCTGGTGTTCTTTAAGATCAAAAGTTCCTCAACAAGCTCTGATACGACTTGTGGAAACCATTAATCACGGATCGATTAAGCTTACTAGGATAATCAACGTTCATATGATAAACATAGCGGAATTAGAACATTGATTACGAACAAGGTGTTTCTTTTCCAACGTTTACTTGTATTAAACTTCAAATGATTACTTGCACTAAACGATTACAAGTAACCTCTAGGCGTGTATACATTGAATCCCACGCCTAGAACACGAAGACACTTTAGGTTTACATTGTGAATGATGGGATGAATAAAACCTACGGTCATTGTTTCTATATATACTAGAATACAAGACTTTTCTTACAAGAAAACTTTAATTACATTAGAAGTCCCTCCATCTTTTGCTAATAAGTCCTCCTTGTTGTATGAAAGGGCTCCATATTCTTGTAAAGCTTGATATTTGCATATAAGTCCTTCTTGTTTCATTATTCTTGTTTTGTCTCATCAAATTAATTCCCAACAATTGTGGAAACCATTAATCACGGATCGATTAAGCTTACTAGGATAATCAACGTTCATATGATAAACATAGCGGAATTAGAACATTGATTACGAACAAGGTGTTTCTTTTCCAACGTTTACTTGTATTAAACTTCAAATGATTACTTGCACTAAACGAGTACAAGTAACCTCTAGGCGTGTATACATTGAATCCCACGCCTAGAACACGAAGAAACTTTAGGTTTACATTGTGAATGATGGGATGAATAAAACCTACGATCATTGTATTCTATATATACTAGAATACAAGACTTTTCTAACAAGAAAACTTTAATTACATTAGAAGTCCCTCCATCTTTTGCTAATAAGTCCTCCTTGTTGTATGAAAGGGCTCCATATTCTTGTAAAGCTTGATATTTGCATATAAGTCCTTCTTGTTTCATTATTCTTGTTTTGTCTCATCAAATTAATTTCCAACAATCTTCCCCTATTTGATGATGACAAAACCAATCTTCAAATCTTGATCTTCCACGAATGAAACAAGCTTCCCCTTAAAGTAAGATTTCTTGTAAAACATATCACCACATAAAAATAAGTTGCATACCTTGATCTGTGAATCTTCTTCCCCTTTTTGTCTCATCCAATAGGGGTCTTTTAAAGATAAACAACTAATAACGCTTCCCCTTGAGTGGTGCATGTAAATGAATCACGAACCATGTAGACTCTAATTGTAGATTACGAATGAAGAAAAACGAATATAACCTATTTGTTAAAGAAGTGGAATCTCCCAAGCTTGTACCTTATATCTTGCACTCGTGTGAACACAGTAACAATCAAATCACATACAAACATACTTTGAATATCCCACGTCATGGCTAGAAACATGTCATCCAATCACAATGCAATCATCATGTGAACACAATTCTGAATCTTACGTCACTTATCTTGACAACGTTGATTAATAAATTCCTTGTGGCCACGTTGACCTGTTGTGCCTGCATGTTTCTTTGGCCCATAATCTGCAACCTCATTGTTCGAACAGCAGCCCTAACATGTCAACATCTCTAAGACGAATAATTGTCTTCTTTAACATATCACGTGTTCACCATTGTATATTTAATTCATACTTCGTGGACCAGCATTCCAGCAATAATGTTAAATTAAGTAGTAAATCTCATATCTCTTGCAATCAAATTCTAGTGAAACAAGTATCATTGACTGATATTAAGATATATCCGATGTTCAATATACACAATCCCTAAAACATAGGGAAGCATATAATTGATACAAGATAGAGACCTAAAAGTCAGGCAACGCCTACTGTAGCATCAAAATTCTCATGCAAATCAAGATACATAATATACTACGTATAAAGCAAAGTATCAACATTATCTTACCAAAACCTTCAGATCCAACATGTCGTCATTATGTGATTTACTTCAGAAACATGAATCTTCTCTGTTTTTAATGATCTAGGGTTTGGGAAAAACCCTAATTCATAATTTAATGAAAAACAGAAAAATTCAAAAACCTTTCTGCAGCCAACTTCGACCTCGAATAACTTCTTCATTAGGGCTCAGATCGAAAATCCCTTCGGTGAGATTCTAGACACTAGTGCCAAGAATCTACAGTTCAAAAATCAGGAAGATCCAACGGTTAACGAAGGAGAGATCGTGTTTTGAACATGGCTGTTTACAGAAAACTGCATTCACTCACTGCTGACTTTGACGCCTAATAACTTTTTCCTGGGGAAAAAACTCGACAATCCCTCCGGTGGTTGTTTAGATATATGTATGTAGACCACACATATAAAATTTCGTGACGATCCAACGGTTCAATAAAAAGTTATGACCTTCTGAATACTGCTGCGCACACAAAAACATCCAGAAAAACCCTAGACGGATTTTTCTTCTTTTTCACCATACACGAACACCTTGTTGGTCCTAGCATCACGAGCCACGAGGATCTGATACCAATTGTGGAAACCTTGGTTTCCGGATCTTTTAAGCAACTAGGAATGCATCATGTTCATATGATTAAATAATCAAAGTAGAATTAGAACATAACACATTAACAAGGTGTTTAGGCACAATAACATGAATTAAAAAAAATGGGATGTTCATTATATTAATAACAAACATCCACTAGACGTGTATACATTGAATCCCACGTCTAGTGCACACACACTTTTAGGTTTACATTGTGAATGAATTATATATTAAAACCTAAGACCCTTGGTTCCTTTTATAGTGTAAGCATTAGGGTTTACAAGAGATAAGAATGAATAAACATGTGAATCTTCTATTTAAATAACTATATACAGAATATATCCTGCATATATATCCAAATAGAAGCTTCTAAAGGCTTCTTTGTCTACGTTTTGTCAATGCTTGAATTGCATGTGACAATGCTTGAATTGCTCTTGACAATGCTTGCTTCCATCAACGCCTAATTTGTTCTTGTCAACGCCTGGAATACTCTTGTCAACGCTTAGACAATTACCTTCATGTTTTCTTCGTTTTTGAGTTTCTGCCACATCAACTTTTTGACCCAACACAATGTTTATCTTAAGTATAGGGGGGACTTCTATCGAAGTTTTAAGTGGACTTTTCCATTAAAATGCCTTCATTTAACCGGAAGATCATCTTTTTCAGCATTTTTCAAATTTTTAATTAACTTTGGCCATTTAGTCGTAATTTTTAAATGTTTATCGTTGCTTTCATATGTATATATCCCGCAATAAGTCAAAAATATTAATAAGTGGTGTAGCTAGTTTTGAAATCTTTGACATATTAGGCCCGTTGCGTTTATTTTGACTCAACCCGAATAGTCTTATCCAAGTTTATTCTAGCTAGTATCCTTAACCATGTAGACCTTAATTGGTTTATTAGGCTAAGTATCCACGAGTCTCATTACTTGAGATTTTAAATTGTGGAAGACGAGAAATGATAGAGCCAATTATAAGTCGGTATTCTTGCGCAAGCTCACTTGGTGTAATTATTTGCCTATTCTCCCATCACTTGCTAATAAATTATCTGCAATAAGTAAGGTCGTACGATTTGAAAAGTTACTTAGCTTCTAGCCCAAGATCGTTTAAAAGTTGCTCGGTAATGATAAGAGTTCATAGCCAAGGCATAACTTATGAAGCGGGGCGCGAAGATTGGCGAGTCCGAAAAGGCCCTAACAAGGCATGAGGATTCAATTTTATTGCTGAAGATCCAAAGTGATGTGAAAAGCATTATTCCCAAAATCAATATGAAGGATCAAGACTCACGACGAAAAGCAATCAACTCCCATAAAGATCATGGAGAAGTCTATCCGAAAAGACCCTAACAAGGTAAGAGGATAAATAGATCCTAGTCCAAAAAGGAGGCGGATCGTTGTATCTCAAAATCCCAATTAGAGATTGAAGAAATAATCATGAAGTCGTGGTCAACAAAGTTGGAGTACCCCTCAAAAGTTTCCAAGTGAAGAAACTCTATTACGATGAGAAACCATTATATCAAGAACGTCTCTCGAAGATATGAAGTATGAAGTACATGCCAAATATCGGCCCGAGAAAGGTCTCAAATCGTGAACCAAGTTATAACAAGATATGAACTTTTTGATATCCCGAGAAGCACTTTTTAAGAGATTTTGTCCTTTAGCTAACTATTGATCAAATCGTCCTACTTTGCTTTCAGCCTAAATAAACTATCGAAATAAGTCCAAAAATGCATCTTCATGATCATTCTAAGACAAAAATAAAATATAAGAGATACACCTAGGAATAAGGGAGTTTAAGCATATAATTAAGCCATGTGTGCAAGTGTTTGATTTGCTAACTTATAATAACAATGATCTCGTTTTTAAGCTTAGTTTGGGGAACGTGAAACTTGAGGGTGATAAATCTTTGCAGAACCAAAGCCCTAATGTAAGTCCTCGATCTCTTTGCAAGTTATTTCCATATAGCTATTTTAAAGTGAAAATGGTTTTCTATCCTTTTGTTTACTTTAAAGTTTTAATTTATCTTAGTACTTTAATTTTTGTTTAGTAGTATTTTAATAAGGCCGAGGTTGATTGATTATGAGAAAAGTGTAAATTTGCTTTATCGCTAAGCATTGCATGAGGGCATGGCAATGGTTAAATGTAGGGGATTTGATAGTTGTGAAAACACCCATCCTTTTACCACTTATTTCTGGCAAAAACAAGACCAAAACACGTATTTAATATCATTTGTTTGGAATTATGCGTGGTTTTTGTGTTTATTGT
This sequence comes from Glebionis coronaria, assembly GCA_025667525.1. NCBI lineage: Eukaryota > Viridiplantae > Streptophyta > Magnoliopsida > Asterales > Asteraceae > Glebionis > Glebionis coronaria. The sequence goes on along the minus strand of CM046874.1, from coordinate 133,761,061 downwards.
GTTTTCAGAGTCAATCGGGAGAATATTGAAGAAAACATGGGATTGCACGGGTTTTATCGAAGAAAAAGACTCTAGACGAAGTCTATTGTCCAAGAGGTGCAAAAGATTTGAAGTCATTGCGCCTATTTGAAGATTTATCGAAGAAAAGGCCAAAGATGGAAGATTCTTATATGTCAAAGAACTCGAGTCTATTAAACAAAAGATTATAAGACGATTTGGAATTATTCACCGACACTTCTCGAAATCCAAAGTCGGAAACATTTATTTAAAAGAAACGTAAAGACTAAAGAAGAAAGAAGAAAAGAAGCCAAAAACAAAGCCCATTCACAAGCCCACCATCACAAGGGACGCCTATATATATAGGATTTCACTTCACATTTTAGGAGTTAGTCTTTGTTTTTAGTTTTTAGTTTTTTCACTCTAGTTTTAGAGAGAGAAAGTTCTCAACTTTCTCTCACTAGTTTTCATTTTTCTTTCTTTCTTTCAAGATCAAACCTTTGTATTGTTTTTCATTAATCAAGTTTAATTTCAAGCTTTTAATCTTTAATCTCATTCTACCTTTCTTGATTTTAGTTAACTTTTGGTACGAATTACTTATGATCCGTGTTGTTCATCTATGTTTTCGTGCTTAAAAAGTTAATTTTTTTATGTTTCCTTAAGTTTCTACACGAATAAGCTTTAAGATCCTTGTGCTTATTGGCTTATTTGTTATTTTAGCTTATATACTTTTTTAAAGCTTTTATAAAAAGTTAATCTTTTTATTATTTATTTGATTTATAAGATTAATTATTTGAAGGTTAGATAAGTTGAATTCGTGCTATTTGATCAGCTTAATATTGGATTCGAGCTAGCTTTGGTAATAAGCTTAATTCCATAGCTTATTGGTCTAGCTTAAGTTTCGGATCAGCATTGTTTTCGGAAAGGGCAAAGCCCTTTTCCGACTAGGTATTCCGACCAGCAGCTCTCCCCTTCATTCCGATCACCCGATCGGAAAAGGGTTTCGAAGATTCTGATTTGGCATATTTATGATTATTCCGATTGGAACGTTTTTCCCATATTCCGATTAGACTTAGTTTTCAATTATTCCGACGGGGTCTTGTTGGTTATTCCGATCTGGGCCTTTTAATAAACATTCCGATTGCACTTCTTTTTTGAACATTCCGATTGGAACCAAGTGTCATTATTCCGATTACAACCTTTGTGTTATTCCGATCAGTCATACTCCTCAACATTCCGATCATCAGATCAGAATATATTCCGATTGCACCTTTTTAGATTATTCCGATTTGAGTTGTTTTGTTATATTCCAATCAATGCACTTTAGATATTCCGATTTGGCTATTTTCCAATTGTTAAATTTCTAGTTTTTACAAAAGTTTCCAAGTGTTAGTCTTATTTAGTGTTCAAGCATTTTTCTAAATTTGCATTTGAGTTTTCAAGCATTTATTTTTAAACGCGTCTTTTTAGTTTAATCTTTTTAAGTTTTAATTTTACTCTTCGATAATTACTTACTTGTTATTAGTTTAAAATAGATAAACAAACCAACACCTTTTTATTAACCAAGAACAAATCATTCCACTTAGAACCGTGATCAATTTGAGGAGATTCCGAGACATAAATCTAGAACCCATTGCAAATCATATGTATCACCAGGAGAAGAGCAGGTACTCAGCTTTTAAGGTTCAGGATGTAAAAGATGAAAAGAAGGCATTGGTATATGTTGACTCTATGGTCAACTGGAATGATCATCAGACTTCCACTTTGGAGTCAGCTGAATCCTCAACTGACGTGTTTGCAATGATTGCTGGGAATCTATCTGATGCAGAAGAAGCAGACGAGTTTGCTCTTATGGGCATCTCACCTCAGGTACAACATTGTCCTCTTGGTTGTCATGATAAATATGCAGAATTGTTGTCCCAATTTAATGAAGTAAATGATCAGAATGATAAGTATTTTTTAGAGGTTCAAGCCTATAAGGCTTCTTTAAGCACGTTGGAACAACAAAAGAGGTGGCTACAAGATACTCAACGTGAGTATGAGGATAAAATTAGGATACTGAGCATCGATTTAGAAAACACAACTAATATGCTTAAATATACAGAAAAGGTAAAAGATGCCAGTATCAAAGAAAAACTGGAGATGCAAGAAAGATTAGATGCTACAATGTTGAGATTTGAAAAATGGCAAAAGGCACCTAAAAATCTTTCAAAATTAATCGATAGTAGCATGTCTCGTAGGACTAAAAGAGGGTTAGGATTTGATAAATATATTGATTCAGAAGATGTGTTTGATTTATCTTTTTCGAGTGTGTTTGATGCCGACAAAGAGGAAGAGGGAGAACCTAGTTACAATAGGTTTAAACCAGCATCAGAAATGCATGCTGTCCCTCCCCCTTTTACTGGAACTTTCATGCCCACCTCTAAGCATAATGACTTGGATGGATCACAGATGCATGAGTCCCCAAAAAGTTCTACTAATTCTAATGACTTTGTCTCGTGTACCTTCAGTGACAAAGCCAGTGACTCTGCATCAAGTGGTTCAAGTGAAGAGTCAAGACTTACAAGTTCCAAGTCGAATGATCATGCTGCTACTGGTGCTAGGAAGTGTGAAGAGAGAGTTACTTTTAAGTCAAGTGTGTCTGGTCCTAGTTTATTGAGTCCTAGGAAGAATGATCCTCCTAGAATTGTGTGTAATAAAGTTAGCAGTATGAAACAATGTCATTCTAATAAAAGGTCGATTAAAACATGCTTTGTTTGTGGAAGTGCTTTTCATTTGATTAAAGATTGTGATTTCTATGACAAACATGCTTCTGTTCATCAAGCATTTCCTGCTCCTGGTCCACCAGGAGTTGCTCCATATACTTCTAGAAGACTCAATCCTAGTGCTCAATCGTTTTCTTCTTTTAGAAGGTCCTCTCCATTAGCTTCTGATCATTGGAGAAACATTGGATTAACACAAAATAGAAGCACCAGTAACTATTTTCAAAATTTTAATCCAATTTATCCACATAATATTGACCATATGTATTTTTGTTTGGGAAGTTTCAGAACTGCTGTTAAGCCCTCAGCAGGTTGTTCTTGGTCAAACAATAATACCCATATGATGCATAGGCAACCAAGGAACAACGGTGGATCTCATCAATCTTCTTGGCTCTCTACTAACGATCCACAAGGCAGGCTCAAACCTGAAAAGGTTTGGGTCCCCTTAAGACACTAACTTTTGCATTTTTATTATCTTGTTGTTGTAGGTTACTCCATACCAAGATCCTAGTCTAGGCATTGTTGATAGTGGTTGCTCCAGGAGCATGACAGGAAATAAAAGTCTTCTCTCTAACTTTGTACCATTTCAAGGCGGCAAGGTCTATTTTGGTGGAGGTGAAGGCAGGATAACTGGCAAGGGAACAATTAAGACGTCTAATCTAAATTTTGAGCAGGTCTACTATGTGGAAGCACTTCAGCACTTCAACTTGATATCTGTCTCTCAGATTTGTGACAAGAAGCAATTTGTTCTCTTTACGGATACTGATGCACTTGTGCTCTCCAAAGACTTTAAACTTCCGGATGACTCACAGGTTCTGCTCAGAATCCCTAGAAGACACAATCTCTATAGCATCAAGCTGAATGAAGTCAACCCTACTGGTCAACTAGATGTTTGGTTGCTAAAGCCTCAGAAGATGAAGCCACTCAATGGCACAGAAGGATGGGGCATGTGAACTTCAAGACCATTCACAAATTAGCAAATCTGAATCTGGTCTCTGGTTTACCTCACAAGTCATTTAGAAATGATATAAATTGTATTGCCTGCAACAAAGGCAAATAGCATAAAGCATCCTTCAAGGCCATTACTGCTCTTAGTCTTATTACTGAACCATTGCAGCTACTACACATGGATTTATTTGGTCCTACCTCCATTAGGAGCATCGACCACAAACAATTCTATCTGGTGGTAACTGATGGATATAGCAGGTTCACGTGGGTGTTCTTCATGGCTGCCAAGAGTGAGACCTACTCACTTCTGAGAGATTTCCTTACCCTTATAGAGAACCAGTTGTCCAAGAAGGTCAAACGTATTCGTTGTGATAATGGAACTGAGTTCAAAAATAAAGACCTCATAGCATTTTGTAATGCTAAGGGCATCAAAAGAGATTATAGTGCAGCAAGAACTCCTCAACAGAATGGCGTGGCAGAAAGAAAGAACATGACTCTAATAGAAGCAGCAAGAACAATGCTTGCCGATTCCAAGCTTCCAACCATGTTCTAGACAGAAGCTGTTAATACTGCAAGTTATGTTTTGAATAGGGTTTCTATTACCAATCCTCACAAGAAGACTCCCTATGAGCTCCTAACGGCCAAAGTTCCTAATATTGCTCATTTGAAGCCGTTTGGGTGTCCTGTCACCATTCGAAATACTAGTGACTATTTGGGGAAGTTTGATGGCAAGGCAGACGAAGGATACATTGTGGGATATTCAGCTCACTCTTGGGCTTATCGTGTCTACAATCTCCAAGCCAAGCGGGTCATTGAAACTATAAATCTCAGGTATTTTGAAGAGAAGTCAAACATCCAAGGCAAGGGTCCTGAATGGTATTTTGATCTTGATTATCTTAGTGATTCATTAGGATATTTTCGTTTCAAAACTAACCATTATGCAGGTCCACAAGTGTTTGCAACTTCTAGCACAGGTATTCCTTCTAGTCTTTCTGACTCAGATGACGAGGATGATATTTTTGTGGTTCCATCCTACTCCACCACCGTCTCTCCTACTCCTCCTAGTGATGAAACTCCACTGGATGTATTAGATTCACAAGTAGCTCTTGAAACCCTCCTCAAACAACAACAAGAAGCTACTTCAGCAGCTGCTCAAGGTGGCTTTGAGTTTCCTTTGAATACGCCTACTGACAAAGTTGCTCCTAGTGCCCTAGCTTCTGCTCTTAGTACCCCAGCTTCTACTCCTAGTGCTAGCTTATCACCTATTGGTATTCCAGCTAGTGAGTTTGCTTCCAATACTCGATTCTCAAGTCCTTCTGATTTGGGGAACCATCATAAGAAGTCGTCTAACAAGCTGGATGATATTCATAAACAACCAATAGATGGCATTTTCAACGCTGCTTCATATGATGCTGACTTTGTTGGGGATCTCAATAACTTGGCACCAGAAGTAGAAGTAGCTTCCAATCTAGCGTTGCAATCCCACAAAGATCACCCTACCACTCAAATTATTAGAGATCCTGGTTCTACTATCAAGACACGCAGAATGCATAAGAAGGCCTCGTCTGATCATCATGCTCTTGTGAGCTATATTGAAGACCAAAAGCGTAATAATCATACGGACTTTCGACACTGTTTATTTGCTTGTTTTCTTTCACAGGTGGAACCTAGATCGGTCACTCATGCTCTTGAGGATCAAAGTTGGGTGGAGGCTATGCAGGAGGAAATGCATCAATTCTTGTTTCAGAATGTTTGGGTTCTAGTTGACTTACCAGATGGAAAGACAACAATTAATACCAAATGGATTCTCAAGAAGAAGAAGGATGTACGGGGAATTGTCGTAAGGAATAAAGCTAGGCTTGTCGCACAGGGCCACACTCAAATTGAGGGCATTGACTACACAGAAGTTTTTGCTCTGGTTGCTAGGATTGAGGCTATTCGTCTGTTTTTGGCTTTTGCTTCTTATGTGGGCTTTATGGTTTTTCAGATGGATGTCAAGAGTGCATTTCTATATGGCAAGCTTGATGAGGAAGTGTATGTCACTCAACCTAAGGGCTTTGTCGATCCACTTCATCCCAAGAAAGTTTACAAGGTAGTCAAGGCTCTTTATGGATTACATCAGGCTCCTAGAGCTTGGTATGAGCGTCTTTCAACTTTCTTGTTAAAGAATGGCTATAGAAGAGGTACTATTGACAAAATACTATTTCTTAAGAGGAATACCAAGGACATTATCCTTGTTCAGGTTTATGTGGACGACATTATCTTTGGTTCTACTAAGAAGGAACGGTTTGATGAGTTTGAACACTTGATGAAAGGAGAATTTCAGATGAGTGCTATGGGAGAGCTTTCCTTCTTCCTTGGTCTTCAAGTCAAGCAACAGTCGGATGGGATCTTCATCAGTCAAGATAAATATGTTCATGAGATCCTTCAAAAGTTTGACATGGATCCTCTTAGACCAGCAGCAACTCCTTATGAAGTTGATAAAGTCAAACTCAAGAATGAGCCAGATCCCCCGGTCAATGTTCACATGTACCGGTCTATGATTGGATCACTCATGTATTTGACTGCATCACGTCCGGATATCATGTTTGCAGTAAGTGCTTGTTCTAGACATCAGGTGACTCCAACGGTTTCTAACTTGAATGCAGTTAAGAAGATTTTCAAGTATATCAAGGCTCAACCTAAACTGGGCTTGTGGTATCCTAAAGAATCACCTTTTGTTCTTGAAGCATATAGTGATAGTGACTATACAGGTGTTAATAATGACAGAAAATCTACTACTAGTGGTTGTCAATTTTTGGGTCGACGACTTATTTCATGGCAATGTAAGAAACAGACAATAGTTGCTACTTCTTCCACAGAAGCTGAATACGTTGCTGCTGCTAGCTGTTGTGGACAAGTATTGTGGATCCAAAACCAGATGTTAGATTATGGGTTCAATTTTATGAACACCAAAATTTTCATTGACAATCAAAGTACTATCTGCATTGTGTAGAATCCTGTTTTTCATCAACGTACAAAGCATATAGAAATTCGGCACCATTTTATACGGGATGCCAATGAGAAGAAGTTGATACAGGTTCTTAAAGTTCATACGGATGATAATGTTGCTTATTTGTTGACAAAAGCCTTTGATGGTCCTCGGTTCAACCACTTGGTGGTTCACATTGGGATGGTCAATCCTTGAGGTCTAGGATTGAGGGGAGGCTAAGCCTAAGGGGAGGCTTCGTGTACATATTTATTTGCACAGACTAACATATTGGTAGTTTTTAACATCATATTGCATTGGTTCTGGTGGTGTGTGTTACTCCTGGTGGAGGTTTTTGCTCACTTCTGATGGTTATATTCTTTCATGACTGGCTTCTAGTCCTTATTGGTTCGCTTCTAGTCATTATTGGTTGGCTTCTTGTGGATAAAAATCCTTCTTTGTCAAGTGATGGTTGGCTCCTGGTACTGGTTTGGGACACTGTTCACCGTATTGACTTCTGTTGACCACGTTCTGCTTATAGTATTGACCATTGTGAGCTTTGACTTTTAGTCAACGCATTCCAATTCTGGTATTTATACTCTTAATTAACTTTGGTAAATTGGAATTTGGAAATAATGTTAAAAGAGGCAAGTGGTTACTTTGCAATAACTATCTAATTTGAAAGGGCAACCCCCCATTATTAGGGGTCAATAACAGTTACTCCCACCATTATTTATGGTCAATTAACCCCCCTTGACTCTTTCATTTCACTCATAACACACACACATCCGATCCTACTCTCTCAACCCTAACAAAAATCATCTTCCATTCAATTAATCAAGATCCATGGCTGCCCTGGTATACCAACCTGCTCACAACAAGGTCACCTATCTAGGAGATGGTCCACACCGTGATGATTTCACTGACATTCTGGACTTCATTGAGGCTTCAAACCTAAGGTATGCTTTTACTGTATGTCCCACTATTTATGATAGTGTCATTCGTCAGTTTTGGGCTTCTGCTCGTCTTGTGGCTGTGGTTGGTCGTCCACTTGAACTCCATGCTACCATAGATGGACGTTCATACGTGGTGACTGAGGCTTCTATTCGATCTTCCCTTCATCTTCTAGATGAAGGTGGTGTTGTTTCCATCCCTAATGCGGAGGTGTTGGAGGGATGGCTGCACTTGGGTATAATCATGGGGGGAAGTTTAACTTCTAGAAGAATATGTTTTCCCCCCAATGGAAGCTTCTGGTGCATTTTCTGATTCATTGTTTAAGTCCCAAGTCTGGGAGTTGGGATGCTTTCCCTACTCCTTTAGCTACTGGTCTCATTAGCTTAGCATAGGGTAGAGTTTTTAATTTCTCTCGTTGTTTGTTTGAGGGGATGGTTAGCAATCTGTCTAGTGCTGGTTCTAGGAAGAAGTTTCTAATGTATCCTAGGTTTTTACAACAGATACTTGTTTGTATACCTCGTGATAGGGCTGAACATGTGCCTTCTAAGCTTACTGCCAAGTGTATTATAATATGGTCCATGGGTTTACCGGGGAGTGGAGGCCCCTTTCTGAGGCCATGTTCGGGCTGGCTCAGGGTCCTCCTGATGTTGTGGTTCCTCCGGTTGAACAACCCGAGGAAGAACCTCAGTTAGGTGATGACCCGATGGAGGAGGAGGATCATGCTGGTGGTGCACCTCATGTGGTTGAGGAGGAGCCGGTTGTGAAGGTGGTGGTTGAAAGGCCATCAACTTCCAAGGCTGCTCCTTCTTCCTTGCCACATTCGTCTCCCTTTGTGGAGACTCCTCCTCCTAGTCCTGCTCTACACTCTTCTGATAAGCCTTCTGGTGCTAGTGATCCTAATGTTGACCCATTTGTTGCTTCTGGTTCCAATGACGCCTTCTCTGACCCACGTCCTCTTGGTGGGAAAGCAGAGGAGCCTATTACACTTACTTCCTTACTTGATCTTATGCACAGGTATCATGCCCGGATTCTTTCCTTGGAAGCAGATTTAAATCAACACCGGAAGCTTACTAGGGAATTTTTTCTTCCCATGGCTGATCGTATCAAAGCGTTGGAGACTCAGCAAAGACGTTGAAAGAAGCATGTGGTTCAATCTGATTCAGATGAGGAGTTTAAGGATCGTGTTGAGGATGGTTTGACTTTGTTGGCAAAGGCTGCCTTTGCTGATAAATTGTATGATGATTTGCCGATTCCTCCGACTTCCTCCAGTGTTCCTTCTCCTGCTGCTATTCCCACACCAATGGAAGGTGCTTCTAGTCCTACTGCTGGTTCCAATGCTGGTCCATCCCAAGATCCAAAGGGGAAGGCTCCCATGACTGATGCTCCCTCACCACCTCGCAAGCGTACACGCAGACATCTTGAGGAGGATAGGTTGGGTGAGGAGGCTGCTCAAAGGATGCAAGCCGAAATTGATGAAGCTGCTCGGGCTGAGGAGGAAGCGCTTCAAAAGAAGAGACGTGAACAAGTGCAGCATAATGCTATGCATTGGAATGATAGCGATTGGATGTAGGTGTTGACTATTCTTACCAGGGATTATTCCCAGTTCACTGATCTTTTGAGTTCGGATGTGGATGAGCATAACTGTATTCCTCGGGCCATGGTGCTCATGCGCAAGCATCAATTGGCGCTTGCTGCCCAGCTTCGTGAGAAGCGTAAAAACAGACCTTTGTCGAGAGCTGAGGAACGTAAGCAGATGCAGCGATATGTGAAGTATCAGTCGGCTGCTTATTTCACGACTGGTTGGAAGTGGGACAGGGTTCGGGCTTTGTCTTTTGATGAGCTTAAGGCGCTCTATGAACGTATGGTCAAGCCTCAGAGCACCCCTATTCCAGAGCGATTCATTTATTGTCCTTCTCCGCGTGTGGTGACCACTTCTTCACCTGCTGTTACTACTGGTCCTACATCTGATCCTCCTCCTAGTTATGTTGCTATTCCATTGGTTTTTGCTGCTTCTACTGTTGGTACCACCCCTACTCCTTCGGTTGCTCCTCTGGTTTCTTTTTCAGGTCCTGCTACCACCACCACACATGCTACCACCACCACCTTTGCTACTACAACCACCACAACTGCTACACCTGCTATGGCATCACCATCATCACCCGTGCCGGGTTCTCAACCTATTCCTTCTTCTAGTGCAGCTCATGTTGATCCTTTGGGTGGGCAAATTATTGATTCGACTTCTACTGCTCCCACTTCTGCTGCTCAGGTAAAGGTAAAGGTTGAACCCTCGCCTAGTGATCCCACACCTCGCTGTTCGCTTCGCAAGAAATTGGCTCAACGTGTTCGACGTGGCAAGATCGTTACCTATGAGAAGCGTGCTCCCAAAAATCTTATTGATGCAGCTTCTGATAGTGACTCTGATTTGCCTTTGGGAAATGGATATATTACTGGTTGGACGGTTGCACGTTCAACGACTCTTCTTGGTATGGTATCTCATAGGATTACTCTTAGTGATGGGTCTGTTAGGTTTTCTTCGGGTCTGCAAGGTATTTTGTCTTGGGCGGATCGTAAGGATCTTATGGCTTTATATGGGTTTGTGGATACCGGAATGCCTGATGATCCTACTGTTGTGTCTTCCTGGCCTGGACTGTGAGTATGGGCTGATCTAAAGATGATGCTTGATGCCCCTCCCCATGTTCCTGTTTCTGGTGTCTGGAAGGATCAGATGCAATGGGTTATTCAGCGATGGAAGTTATATGCGGGATGTGGTGTGCATATGTTAGAATTGGAATCTGGTCATATGGTCTTCATGCTCACAGACTTGGATTATCCGTTGACGATTGCTTAGATGGAGGCTATGTTGGCTTGTCACTTGCAGATTTCAAATGCTCCCTCCGGGAATGAGTCGTCTATGGAAACTGTGTTGGTGGAAGGGATCCAAGCTCGTTTGAAGGCTGATAAGAAGGCTGCTTCTGGTCTCCGATTTGGTTGGTTTGTAAGTGTTTCTGTTTTGTGTTTTTGATCATTTGTTCCTATTGTAATTCTTTTCACAAATATGTAAAGTGATTGGTGACTTTCATTCATTATAGTTAAAAAAAGAAAAAAGAAAAAACACACTAATTGGTTTATAAAAAAAACAAAAAAAATATACTTTTTATATAATATCTACTTATACTTTAAACACATCATGGCTTTTACACTTGTGGATATAATACCATCTGCCGATTCACACTTTGGGTTCTGGTTGCTGATTTATACTTGTGCTGGTTACTGGTTTCATCTGGTGTTGGACTTGGTCCTCACAACAAATGGTCCTCAACTCACCATGTCTCACCGACAAGAAAGAGTTGATTCACCTTGAGGGTACGGCTCCTGGTGTGATTCTCAAATCCGTTGATGGTTGCCAGGTTACCCAAAACTGGATGGTTTTCACTTGCCATGGTCCTAGACTGAAAAGTGGCTAATCCAAGGGGGTACGGCTCTTGGTAAAGATTTTATCAAATCCGTTGATAGCTGTAATAGCTTGCTTAAAGCTATAGGGTTTTCAAGTCACCGATGCTTCATTGCTGAGAGTTGGCGAGTCCAGAGGGGTACGGCTTCTGGTAAAGACATATGAAATCCGTCGACGGCTGTGATGGTTTGCCTAAAATCATCAGGGTACCCCCACTCACCATTGATTCACGTTCTAAGATTCGGGCTGGGTTCTGGTCTCCCAGGGTGATGCTTATTCCACCAGAAAGACTGGCTAGCCCAAGAGCGAGCAGCTACTTGGTAAAGGCTCATCAAATCTGCTCATGTTGTTGTAAAGATTCAACACGATGCTGATTTGTTTCAAGCTTTGGAGAAGCTTCTAGTGTTCCATGTTGCGGTGATTCTTCTGACTCTTATCTTGTTGATGCTGTTGTTTCTTTTGCTGATTCAATCCTCAAGCTTTAATGCACGTTTTACCAGGAAACTTGAACTCAACAGGTCAAATTCAAGTTTAGGGGAGGATTGTTAGGACCATTGGAATAGTTATTGTAATAGGTAGACTAGGAGGTATGTAGTTCCTCCTGGTTCTAATAGTAGTAGGAGCAAGTCGTGCTCCTGGTCTTGGTCAAAGTCAAACTTTATTATTTATTTATTATTCTATTAGGATATGCATGAGATATGTTAGGAAAGGATATGCATATCAGTTTTACACGTTTTGTTTAATGCTGTATTAGGGTTTCCTTGTAGTATAAAAGGAACCTTGGGCAGAAGGGTTAGACACCTTCATAAAACGTAGTTCTAGTTATTATCAATATTAGAAATCCTTAGAAAGGATCAAGTCTTAATAGTTATTCTGTTCTTCTTTATTATATTTGTATTCTGCATTTATATTGTGTATAGAGTCTCTCTGTGAATAGACTTGTGATTACAGAAGTCGTTCACCGTTCCTGACAGGCTGCAAGATCAACTTGGCATAGATATATATATATATATATATATATATATATATATATATATATATATATATATATATATATATATATATATATATATATATATATATATATATATATATATATATATATATATATATATATATATATATATATATATATATATATATATATATATATATATATATATATGTTGTATATATCATTTGTGCTTATGTCATCAAAGCAGGAAAATGTCAATCACAGAGAAACAATAACGACTTCGTGATCTTGAACTTGTTTCGCTCGGCGATAGGCTTTAATAAGTGTGAAAACACTTATCCTTTTACCACTTATTTCCAATAATAACAAGACCAAAACGTGTGATTTATGTCGTAAAAGTCGGAATTATGCGTGGTTTGTGTTTTTATTGTGTTTTAGGACCAAAATATGGAAAAGGAAAAAACACGGGCTTTCACGGGCTTTTATTGAAGAAAACGGGAAAAGACGAAGTCAATAGATCAAGAGTGCAAAAAGAACGGAAGTCCAAGGCCTATTCTGAAGATTTATCGAAGAAAAAGTCAAAAGACGGAAGTTTAACGAAGTCGAAGAACTTAAGTCTAATAGAAGAAGAAAATTAAAAGACAAGTTCAAATCCCGAGACGACAAAGACGAAGAATTAAAGTCGAGTCGAGAAATCGTGAAGAAAGCAAGAAAGAAGATGCAACACATGCACTCCTTCCACCTTCCCTATAAATACCCTCCTAATAGTCATTAGGAGGGGAGTTAGAGTTTTTAGTTAATTTTTCACTTTTTAGTTTTCTCTAGTTTTTAGAGAGAGAAAGTCTTAAACTTTCTCTCACTAGTTCATCTTTTTCCTTTAATCTTTCAAGATTAAACATCTTTGTATTGCTTATTTCATTAATCAAAGTTCCATTTTAAGCTTTTAATCCTTATTCTCATTCTACTTTTCTTTGATTTAAGATTGATTTTGGTGCGATTATCAATAGATCCGTGTTGTTCTTAATGATTTCGTGCTTAAAAAGTTAATCTTTTGATCATTTCATAAGTTTTCATTTGATTAAGCTTTAAGACTTTTGTGCTTATTGGCTTATTTTTATGATTAGCTTATTTTTCTTATTAAAAAGTTTTATTAAAAAGTTTATGTTTTTATTGTTTGATCCAAAAAGTTGATTAATTTCGAGTCAAATAAGTTGATCAAAGTGCTTATTTGATTTGGTTTTGTCATTGATTCGGGTTGGTTTTGGTATTAGCTTATCAAAGTTAGCTTATTACCTAGCTTAACCTTTTTCCCACAATTTTCGGAAAGGGTGGTAAAACCCCTTTCCGATTGGCTTTTTCCGACCAGGTACACCATCTAACCGATTTCCTTAATTTTAGGAAAGGGTTTAAAACCCCTTTCCGATTGATCCATATTCCGACGGCACCACACTCAACATTCCGATTGGTCCAATCGGATTAGGGCTTTGGTTTTCCGATTGTGCCACCTTAATATTCCGATTCGTGTGATTCTGGTCATTCCTATTGTTGATCTTTCCCATATTCCGATTGTGAGTAAGTTTAATATTCGGATTGGGATTGTTAGCAGTATTCCGATTGACCCCTTATTGTTACATATTCCGATCGCTGCACCTTTACAACATTCCGACCACCAGATCGGAATACATTCCGATCTGGGGCTATTTTCAGCTTATTCCGATTGTGAGCTTGTGGTTTCTTTCGATCTTACTTTCTTATAGTACTTTTTATTTTTAGAATATTTTCCAAGTGTTAGTTTTATTTAGTGAGTTAGTACTTTTCCATTTTACCTTTAAGTTTATATGCATTTATTTTTACTCATCATTCAAATTAATCTTTTAACTTCCATTTTACTCAACGACACTTTAATTACTTGTTAATAGTTTAAAAAAAACAAACCAAACCATCCTCTTGATTCACCAAAAGACAATTGAGTCGCACTTAAGACCGGTTTTCAATTCGAAAATATCGGAACAACGAAATTATTTTCATACCTAGCCAAAAGCGAAGTATTAAATGGCGCCGCTGCCGGCTCTTTTCGTTAAGATAAACGGTTTCTAGTGAGAGACTCATTGAATTTTGGGATTCGTTCGTTGAACGTTATTTTCATTGCTATAAAAGTTTCCAAAATCTATAAAAAATATAAAACTCTTCAAAAATACAAAAACATTGAAAAAAATCATTAAAAGCAATTCTTTTCCAAAGGTTTTGCACCAAAAAGATTATATAGATATTCTCTTTGTGTATATTTTTCTTCTGCAGGTGTATGCGTACTAGATCTTCCAACTATTCTGAGCCCGAGACTCTTGAAGATTTAGATATGGCTGGTGTTAATAACAACAATAATCACCCACCTCAACACAATTTGAATAACAACAATAACAACAACAATGTCCTACTACCTGATTTACGAACCATGGAGGAATTGTGCCAACCCACCATGAACGGACGCGGCGGCCCGATTGCGCCAATGCACGTCACGGCTCAGGATTTTTCGTTAAAGCATCACATGATACAACAAGTGCAAACGAACCCATTTCGTGGAATTCCGGATGATGATGCCAACAAACACCTCGACAAATTCATTACCATGACCCAAAGCATGAAGTGCTCCGGTGTTTCTATGGATGACCTTCGCCTCCAACTTTTTCCACACTCGCTTTCTCACCATGCCGAAAAATGGTTTGACCGTCTTCCTAAGAATTCTATTCATACGTGGAATGACATGACTCAACGCTTTTTATCGCGCTACTTTCCCCCATCCATGGTCACTAGCCTTCGTAACCAAATCAGTGGATTTATGCAAGAGAATGATGAATCGCTTTTCGATGCTTGGGAACGCTACAATGATTTGATCGACCGCTGTCCTAATCACAATATGCTCCCCGTCACTCTCATTGACACCTTCTACAATGGTCTCACTTTTCGTGATCGTGATACGATCAATGCCGCCGCCGGTGGTACTTTTATGAAAAGAAGACCGGAGGAGTGCCGAGAGTTGATCGAAAACATGACTACTCACCACAAGAATTGGGATTCATCCGCATCTTCAAGATCTAACTCGAGAGTCAATGTTTCTTCTACTACCTCCAATCCTGAAATGTCTAAAATTTCTCGACAACTCGCTGAAATGAACAAGAATTTCATGGCCATGGCCACAAACCACTTTCAACAAGCTAAAGCTATTGCTATTTCTTGTGACACATGTGGTGGCCCTCACTCTTATAATGATTGTCCTTCTACCCAAAGCAATTATTCTGAAAACGTTAACGCAGCTTACGGCACTTATCCCACGGGAGGCTATCAAGCTCTCCCTCAAGGAGACCGTGGCTTGCTAAGTTATCGTTCCAACAATTATCTTGCTCCTCCCAGTTTCCCTCCTGCAAACCAAAACCAACAACAAAGCTACAACCGAAACAACCAATCCCAACCTCGTGCTAAAAACCAATATCAATCCCAAAGAAACCCATACCCAACTCAAGGAAATTCTCACGCTCCACCTCTCAATCAACCGATGACCGTAAACCAAGACGTCGAGATGTTCATGAAGACTAATCGTGAGATGGTGACGAATCTTCAGAGTCAATTTGTCAACTTGAAGAATGACATGGTGAAACAAGGGAGCGATATTCGAGCCGAGCTAAGGAATGACATGGCCAAACACAGCAATGATATTAATGCCAACATGCAAAACTCTTTTAACAATCAAGCTCTTCACCTTCGTGATATGATTGGTTCGCTCATCCAAAGTAATCAACCCTCTTCTTCGGGTACTCTTCCGAGTAATACCGTTGCGAATCCAAGAGGGGAGATGAAAGCAATCACCACTCGTAGTGGAAAAGGTTATATGGAACCCGAGCTTCCTACACCTCCACCCGTGATTGTGAACAAGGAAAAAGAGCAACTTTCCCCACCTCCTTCACCTTCTATCCCCATTTCCCCCCCACCCGTGGTTGTGAGTGATCCTATCCCCTTAAAGCCTTCTTCTTCATCCAATATACCATATCCTTCAAGGTTGAGGAAAGAGAAGCAAAAGAGCAAGGATTATATTCAGGTTTCAAACTTTCTAAAAATGTTTAAACAATTGAATTTTAACATCTCCTTTGCCGAGGCTCTCGCTCACATGCCCAAATACGCTAAGATGTTTAAAGATCTTTTAAGTGATAAGGAAAAACTTCTTGACATTGCTCAGACCCACCTTAATGAGAATTGCTCCGCAGTGCTCTTAAGGCAATTGCCCACCAAACTTGGTGATCCGGGTCGCTTCTTGATTCCTTGCAACTTCCCGGGAGTAGAGAATTGCATGGCCCTAGCCGATCCAGGTGCCAGTATAAACTTAATGCCTTTAAATGTTTGGAAGCAATTATCTCTCCCCGAGCTAGTCCCCACCAAAATGACTTTGGAATTAGCCAACCGTACGGTTGCTTATCCAGTGGGGATAACCGAAGATGTCTTTGTTGGCGTTGACAAATTCACCTTCCCGGCAGATTTTGTTGTCGTTGACTACGAGATGGATCCCCGTGTTCCATTAATCGTTGGACGTCCCTTTCTGAGGACCGGTCGCACTCTCATTGATGTAGCTGCGGGCGAAATAATCATGAGAGTTGGTGATGATAAAATTGTCTTCAACATGGGTAAGATTTCTAAGCAACCTTATTCATATGAGAGTGTTAATGCTATTGATGTTCTCGATGAGGCTTATGAAGAACACTTTCATGATGCTTGCAAAAGTACTCTCTTTTCTCTACCCAATGTTGAGACCGTTGCCTCAATTGCTCCAGCATTGACTCCTTTTGGAGAAAGTGACTTGGATGATTTCGAAGCTAGCTTGGGTCCTCTCGATATTAAGTATGATAATTTGTCCACAAATTGGGATGAAGACATTAGTACTATTGAGAGACTTCTCAATGAGGACCCGTTCTCTCCTCCTGCTCCTAAAGAGGTGATTAATGATGATCCATCGTTAGTTTCACCATCTATTGAGGATCCTCCTACTCTCGAGCTTAAAGACTTACCTACTCATCTTGAGTACGTTTTTCTCGAAGACGACGAGAAGCTACCGGTCATCATCGCTAAGGATCTGAAGGAAGACGAAAAAGCCCGACTTGTCGCTGTGTTGAAGAAGCATAAACGTGCTATCGCTTGGAAAATCTCTGACATCCGTGGAATTGATCCTCACTTCTGCACACATAAAATTCTCATGGAGGACGACTTTAAGCCCACAATTCAAAGTCAACGAAGGGTGAATCCTAAAATACATGAAGTCATCAAAAAAGAGGTTATCAAACTTCTTGATGCGGGTATGATTTACCCTATTTCGGATTCACCATGGGTTAGTCCAGTCCATTGTGTGCCTAAGAAAGGCAGAATCACCGTTGTGCCCAATGCAAACAACGAGTTAATTCCTACCCGTCTCGTTACTGGGTGGAGAGTTTGTATAGACTACCGCAAACTCAATGACGCCACGAGAAAGGATCATTTCCCTCTACCTTTTATGGACCAAATGCTTGAACGTTTAGCTGGTAATGAATATTACTGCTTTCTTGATGGTTTCTCGGGTTATTTTCAAATACCCATCGATCCCCAAGATCAAGAGAAGACAACATTCACTTGTCCCTACGGCACCTTTGCTTACAAACGAATGCCTTTTGGCTTATGCAATGCCCCCGAGACTTTCCAAAGGTGCATGTTGGCTATCTTCCATGACATGGTTGAGCAAACCATGGAAGTCTTCATGGATGATTTCTCGGTCTTCGGGGATTCCTTCTCTTCTTGCCTTGCCAATTTGGAACGTATGCTTAAGCGGTGCGAAGACACTCGCCTTGTTCTGAATTGGGAAAAATGCCATTTTATGGTCAAAGAAGGCATTGTGCTAGGACACAAAATCTCTAAAGCCGGTCTTGAAGTCGATCGTGCTAAAGTAGATGTCATAGCCAAATTACCTCCACCTTCAACTGTGAAGGGTGTGAGAAGTTTTCTGGGTCATGCGGGCTTCTATCGTCGATTCATTCAAGATTTCTCTAAAATCGCTCGCCCGATGACCCACCTCTTGGAAAAAGATACTCCTTTTATCTTTTCTAAAGAGTGTCTCGAAGCTTTCAATCTTCTTAAGGATAAGCTAACTAAGGCACCGGTCTTGGTTACCCCTAATTGGGAGCTGCCCTTTGAATTGATGTGCGATGCTAGCGACTTTGCTATTGGTGCGGTTTTGGGCCAACGAGTGAATAAACACTTCCAACCAATCCACTACGCTAGCAAAACAATGACGGGGGCTCAATTGCATTATACAACAACCGAAAAAGAGCTTTTAGCTGTTGTCTATGCTTTTGAGAAATTTCGCCCCTATCTTGTTTTATCCACCACCATCGTATACACGGACCATTCCGCGTTGAAGTACTTGATGACAAAGAACGATTCTAAGCCAAGACTTCTTCGCTGGGTTTTGCTCCTTCAAGAATTCAACATTGAAATTCGTGACAAGAAGGGAGCCGAAAACCTGGCCGCAGATCATCTGAGCAGACTTGAGGATCCATATCAAGGGGATCATCCGAATAAAGAGATCAATGACTCTTTCCCCCATGAGACCTTAATGTCTATAAATCTCAATCTTGATGGCACCCCGTGGTTTGCAGACATTGCAAACTACTTAGCGGGTGGTATTCTCATCCAAGGGTTAACATCCCAACAAAAGAAGAAGTTCTTTAATGATGTTAAGACTTACTTTTGGGATGACCCTTATCTATTCAAACAGTGTGCTGATCTGATTATTCGTCGATGTGTTGACGGACCGACAGCTTTTGACATCCTCCAAGCTTGCCACAAAGGACCCACCGGTGGTCACTTTGGTCCCAACTACACCGCTAAGAAAGTGTTTGATTCTGGATTCTACTGGCCCACCATTTATCGTGACGCTCACGAAATGGTTAAGCATTGTGATGCTTGCCAACGTCAAGGCAAGATCACACATAAGGATGAGATGCCTCAAAATTTCATACAGGAATGTGAAATCTTTGACGTATGGGGCATCGACTTTATGGGGCCATTTCCATCATCCAAAGGGAACAAGTACATCCTCGTCGCCGTCGACTACGTCTCTAAATGGGTTGAAGCTAAGGCTCTTCCTACGAATGATGCGAGGGTGGTTGTGAACTTTTTGAAGCAGCTTTTCGCTCGATTTGGCGTTCCTCGTGCTATCATCAGTGACCGCGGGACTCATTTTTGCAACGATCAATTTGCAAGAGTCATGGCAAAGTATGGTGTCACTCACCGTCGTTCCACCGCCTATCATCCCCAAACCAATGGGCAAGCCGAAATTTCCAATCGTGGCTTGAAGAGAATTTTGGAGCGTACTGTGGGAGAGCATCGTGCCGCGTGGGCCGATAAGTTAGATGATGCTCTATGGGCTTTCCGTACTGCTTACAAGACCCTGATCGGTTGTACACCCTATCGTCTTGTGTACGGGAAAGCCTGCCACCTACCCATCGAGCTGGAACATAAGGCGCACTGGGCCTTGAAGTGGGCTAACTTCGACATCATCAAAGCCGGTGATCATCGCAAGGTTCAACTCAACGAGCTAAATGAACTGAGGAATGAAGCTTATGAGAACTCGCTGATCTACAAGGAGAAGACGAAGATTATCCACGATGCTAAAATCAAGAACCGAGAGTTCCACGTTGGTGATCAAGTCTTACTTTTTAACTCTCAGTTGAAGATCTTCTGTGGCAAGTTGAAGAGCCGCTGGACTGGTCCATTCACCGTCACTAAAGTCTTTCCGTATGGGACCATTGAGCTTTCTCAGCCGAATGGGCCCAATTTCAAGGTGAATGGCCAGCGTTTGAAGCTGTACTTTGGTGAGGACATCTCTCAGGAGATGATTTCATCCCTCACCACGTTCCCCATGAACTAAAATTGGGTCGAGTCAGGCTCATGACTCGGTGAACAAAAACAAGCGCTTCTCGGGAGGCAACCCGTGTTCTATCCTTTACTGCTTTCATAATAAGTGTAGGGGGAGCCCCGCATATGTTTGTTGTCTTGTTTCTTATGCTGTGCAGGGATTTAAGCTTCAGAGAGCATCTTGATGACTTTTGACGAACCGTGATACCGTGTTCCCATCTTCCCGGTTCTATCCTAAACTCTTGTGATTCAAATATTTCATATTCTATATGTTCACATTGAATTCACTTTAGTTGTCCTTTCCTTAGCAAGATTTAAACAAAGTGCACAATGTCCTAAGTGTAGGAGAGTTTACTCCCACATGCTTAAACATTGAGGACAATGTTTATCTCAAGTGTAGGGGGGACTTCTATCGAAGTAAGTGGTCTTTTCCATGAATTTGCCCTCATTTCAACCGGAAAATTTGGTTTTTCGACATTTTTCAAAATTTTTAATCTATTTTGGCCTAGTTGTATAGTTGTATTTGCCTTTGTTATGTTTCCTTTGCTAGAATAGTTTTTCAATAAAGTGGTTTTAGATTTTTCCTAGTCGTGAATATTTTGACTCAACCCGAGTTTACTTGCCTAAGTTTACTCTAGCTAGTATCCTTAACATGTTTAAGTCAAGTTCTGCTAGGCTTTTATATAGGGAGCTATAAAACGCGAAAGTCTTAACTCTCACGGGTTAAGAACAAGAACTTTTCGCAAGTTCCTATAATTGATCCTAGAGAGTCGTTTATCAAGGGAACTTTAAAATGCGATTTCTAAACTTGAAAAAGTCTAAGAATTTGCAAGATCCTATAGGCGACTCGAAAACCCAAAACTTTGATTTAATAGGCTAAGCATCCACGAGTCTCATTCCTTGAGATTTTAAATTGTGGAGAACGAGAGATGATAGAGCCAATTATAAGTTCGGTATTCTTTCGTGAATTTATGTGAGTTAATTATAAGCCTATTCTCCCTCCGCTTGTTAGTAAATTTATCTGCAATAAATAAGGTTGTACGATTTAAAAGGTTACTTAGCTTCTAGCCCCAGATCGTTTAAAAGTTTCTCGGTAATGACGAGAGTTCATAGCCAAGGCATAACTTATGAAGCGGGGCGCGAAGATTGGCGAGTCCGAAAAGGCCCTAACAAGGCATGAGGGCTACATTTTGTTGCTAAAGATCCAAAAGTGATGTGAAGAATCATTTATCGAAAATCAATATGAAGGATCGAGACACACGACGAAAAGCAAAAAAAAAAAAAAAACTCCCCAAAAGTCATGGAGAAATCTATCCAAAAAGACCCTAACAAGGTATGAGGATAAATAGATCCAAGTCCTAAAAGGAGGCGGATCGTTGTATATCAAAGTCCAAAATAAAGATTGGAGAAAAATGAAGAAGTCGTGGTCCAAAGATGAAGAATCTCTCAAAAACTTCAAGTGAAGAAATTCCTATTATGAAGAGAAGACCATAATCTCAAGAACGTCTCTCGAAGATTCGAAGTATGAAGTCGCTACCAAATATCGGCCCGAGAAAGGTCTCAAATCGCGAACCAAGTTATGCCAAGATATGAACTTTTTGATATCCCGAGAAGCAGTTTTAAAAGATTTGGTCCTTTAGCTAACTATTGATTAAATCGTTCACCTTATTTTCGGACTAAATAACTATCGAAATAAGTCAAACAATGCATCCTCGTGATCATTCAAGACAAAAATAAAATATAAGAGATACACCTAGGAATAAGGGAGTCTAAGTGAATAATTGGCCCACATGAGTTCGTGATAGTTTGCTAACTTATAATAACAATGATCTCGTTTTTAAGCTTGGTATGGGGAACGTGAAACTTGAGGATGATAAACGTTCATGGCCGCCAAAACCCAATGTAAGTTTTTAATTTCTTTACTTATTCCTATCTTTTATGTTTAGTATTTAATAAAGGCCAAGGTGGGTTATTTATGATGGAAAATGTAAATCGTGCTTTAAAATTAATGCATTGCATGAGGGCATTGCAATGGTCAAGTGTAGGGGATTTAATAAGTGTGAAAACACTTATCCTTTTACCACTTATTTCCAATAATAACAAGACCAAAACGTGTGATTTATGTCGTAAAAGTCGGAATTATGCGTGGTTTGTGTTTTTATTGTGTTTTAGGACCAAAATATGGAAAAGGAAGAAAACACGGGCTTTCACGGGCTTTTATTGAAGAAAACGGGAAAAGACGAAGTCAAAAGATCAAGAGTGCAAAAAGAACGGAAGTCCAAGGCCTATTCTGAAGATTTATCGAAGAAAAAGTCAAAAGACGGAAGTTTAACGAAGTCGAAGAACTTAAGTCTAATAGAAGAAGAAAATTAAAAGACAAGTTCAAATCCCGAGACGACAAAGACGAAGAATTAAAGTCGAGTCGAGAAATCGTGAAGAAAGCAAGAAAGAAGATGCAACACATGCACTCCTTCCACCTTCCCTATAAATACCCTCCTAATAGTCATTAGGAGGGGAGTTAGAGTTTTTAGTTAATTTTTCACTTTTTAGTTTTCTCTAGTTTTTAGAGAGAGAAAGTCTTAAACTTTCTCTCACTAGTTCATCTTTTTCCTTTAATCTTTCAAGATTAAACATCTTTGTATTGCTTATTTCATTAATCAAAGTTCCATTTTAAGCTTTTAATCCTTATTCTCATTCTACTTTTCTTTGATTTAAGATTGATTTTGGTGCGATTATCAATAGATCCGTGTTGTTCTTAATGATTTCGTGCTTAAAAAGTTAATCTTTTGATCATTTCATAAGTTTTCATTTGATTAAGCTTTAAGACTTTTGTGCTTATTGGCTTATTTTTATGATTAGCTTATTTTTCTTATTAAAAAGTTTTATTAAAAAGTTTATGTTTTTATTGTTTGATCCAAAAAGTTGATTAATTTCGAGTCAAATAAGTTGATCAAAGTGCTTATTTGATTTGGTTTTGTCATTGATTCGGGTTGGTTTTGGTATTAGCTTATCAAAGTTAGCTTATTACCTAGCTTAACCTTTTTCCCACAATTTTCGGAAAGGGTGGTAAAACCCCTTTCCGATTGTCTTTTTCCGACCAGGTACACCATCTAACCGATTTCCTTAATTTTAGGAAAGGGTTTAAAACCCCTTTCCGATTGATCCATATTCCGACGGCACCACACTCAACATTCCGATTGGTCCAATCGGATTAGGGCTTTGGTTTTCCGATTGTGCCACCTTAGTATTCCGATTCGTGTGATTCTGGTCATTCCTATTGTTGATCTTTCCCATATTCCGATTGTGAGTAAGTTTAATATTCCGATTGGGATTGTTAGCAGTATTCCGATTGACCCCTTATTGTTACATATTCCGATCGCTGCACCTTTACAACATTCCGACCACCAGATCGGAATACATTCCGATCTGGGGCTATTTTCAGCTTATTCCGATTGTGAGCTTGTGGTTTCTTTCGATCTTACTTTCTTATAGTACTTTTTATTTTTAGAATATTTTCCAAGTGTTAGTTTTATTTAGTGAGTTAGTACTTTTCCATTTTACCTTTAAGTTTATATGCATTTATTTTTACTCATCATTCAAATTAATCTTTTAACTTCCATTTTACTCAACGACACTTTAATTACTTGTTAATAGTTTAAAAAAAACAAACCAAACCATCCTCTTGATTCACCAAAAGACAATTGAGTCGCACTTAAGACCGGTTTTCAATTCGAAAATATCGGAACAACGAAATTATTTTCATACCTAGCCAAAAGCGAAGTATTAAATGGCGCCGCTGCCGGCTCTTTTCGTTAAGATAAACGGTTTCTAGTGAGAGACTCATTGAATTTTGGGATCCGTTCGTTGAACGTTATTTTCATTGCTATAAAAATTTCCAAAATCTATAAAAAATATAAAACTCTTGAAAAATACAAAAACATTGAAAAAAATCATTAAAAGCAATTCTTTTCCAAAGGTTTTGCACCAAAAAGATTATATAGATATTCTCTTTGTGTATATTTTTCTTCTGCAGGTGTATGCGTACTAGATCTTCCAACTATTCTGAGCCCGAGACTCTTGAAGATTTAGATATGGCTGGTGTTAATAACAACAATAATCACCCACCTCAACACAATTTGAATAACAACAATAACAACAACAATGTCCTACTACCTGATTTACGAACCATGGAGGAATTGTGCCAACCCACCATGAACGGACGCGGCGGCCCGATTGCGCCAATGCACGTCACGGCTCAGGATTTTTCGTTAAAGCATCACATGATACAACAAGTGCAAACGAACCCATTTCGTGGAATTCCGGATGATGATGCCAACAAACACCTCGACAAATTCATTACCATGACCCAAAGCATGAAGTGCTCCGGTGTTTCTATGGATGACCTTCGCCTCCAACTTTTTCCACACTCGCTTTCTCACCATGCCGAAAAATGGTTTGACCGTCTTCCTAAGAATTCTATTCATACGTGGAATGACATGACTCAACGCTTTTTATCGCGCTACTTTCCCCCATCCATGGTCACTAGCCTTCGTAACCAAATCAGTGGATTTATGCAAGAGAATGATGAATCGCTTTTCGATGCTTGGGAACGCTACAATGATTTGATCGACCGCTGTCCTAATCACAATATGCTCCCCGTCACTCTCATTGACACCTTCTACAATGGTCTCACTTTTCGTGATCATGATACGATCAATGCCGCCGCCAGTGGTACTTTTATGAAAAGAAGACCGGAGGAGTGCCGAGAGTTGATCGAAAACATGACTACTCACCACAAGAATTGGGATTCATCCGCATCTTCAAGATCTAACTCGAGAGTCAATGTTTCTTCTACTACCTCCAATCTTGAAATGTCTGAAATTTCTCGACAACTCGCTGAAATGAACAAGAACTTCATGGCCATGGCCACAAACCACTTTCAACAAGCTAAAGCTGTTGCTATTTCTTGTGACACATGTGGTGGCCCTCACTCTTATAATGATTGTCCTTCTACCCAAAGCAATTATTCTGAAAACGTTAACGCAGCTTACGGCACTTATCCCACGGGAGGCTATCAAGCTCGCCCTCAAGGAGACCGTGGCTTGCTAAGTTATCGTTCCAACAATTATCTTGCTCCTCCCGGTTTCCCTCCTGCAAACCAAAACCAACAACAAAGCTACAACCGAAACAACCAATCCCAACCTCGTGCTCAAAACCAATATCAATCCCAAAGAAACCCATACCCAACTCAAGGAAATTCTCACGCTCCACCTCTCAATCAACCGATGACCGTAAACCAAGACGTCGAGATGTTCATGAAGACTAATCGTGAGATGGTGACGAATCTTCAGAGTCAATTTGTCAACTTGAAGAATGACATGGTGAAACAAGGGAGCGATATTCGAGCCGAGCTAAGGAATGACATGGCCAAACACAGCAATGATATTAATGCCAACATGCAAAACTCTTTTAACAATCAAGCTCTTCACCTTCGTGATATGATTGGTTCGCTCATCCAAAGTAATCAACCCTCTTCTTCGGGTACTCTTCCGAGTAATACCGTTGCGAATCCAAGAGGGGAGATGAAAGCAATCACCACTCGTAGTGGAAAAGGTTATATGGAACCCGAGCTTCCTACACCTCCACCCGTGATTGTGAACAAGGAAAAAGAGCAACTTTCCCCACCTCCTTCACCTTCTATCCCCATTTCCCCCCCCACCCGTGGTTGTGAGTGATCCTATCCCCTTAAAGCCTTCTTCTTCATCCAATATACCATATCCTTCAAGGTTGAGGAAAGAGAAGCAAAAGAGCAAGGATGATATTCAGGTTTCAAACTTTCTAAAAATGTTTAAACAATTGAATTTTAACATCTCCTTTGCCGAGGCTCTCGCTCACATGCCCAAATACGCTAAGATGTTTAAAGATCTTTTAAGTGATAAGGAAAAACTTCTTGACATTGCTCAGACCCACCTTAATGAGAATTGCTCCGCAGTGCTCTTAAGGCAATTGCCCACCAAACTTGGTGATCCGGGTCGCTTCTTGATTCCTTGCAACTTCCCGGGAGTAGAGAATTGCATGGCCCTAGCCGATCCAGGTGCCAGTATAAACTTAATGCCTTTAAATGTTTGGAAGCAATTATCTCTCCCCGAGCTAGTCCCCACCAAAATGACTTTGGAATTAGCCAACCGTACGGTTGCTTATCCAGTGGGGATAACCGAAGATGTCTTTGTTGGCGTTGACAAATTCACCTTCCCGGCAGATTTTGTTGTCGTTGACTACGAGATGGATCCCCGTGTTCCATTAATCGTTGGACGTCCCTTTCTGAGGACCGGTCGCACTCTCATTGATGTAGCTGCGGGCGAAATAATCATGAGAGTTGGTGATGATAAAATTGTCTTCAACATGGGTAAGATTTCTAAGCAACCTTATTCATATGAGAGTGTTAATGCTATTGATGTTCTCGATGAGGCTTATGAAGAACACTTTCATGATGCTTGCAAAAGTACTCTCTTTTCTCTACCCAATGTTGAGACCGTTGCCTCAATTGCTCCAGCATTGACTCCTTTTGGAGAAAGTGACTTGGATGATTTCGAAGCTAGCTTGGGTCCTCTCGATATTAAGTATGATAATTTGTCCACAAATTGGGATGAAGACATTAGTACTATTGAGAGACTTCTCAATGAGGACCCGTTCTCTCCTCCTGCTCCTAAAGAGGTGATTAATGATGATCCATCGTTAGTTTCACCATCTATTGAATAGACTTGTGA
The DNA here is from genome assembly GCA_025667525.1 of Glebionis coronaria. Lineage (NCBI taxonomy): Eukaryota > Viridiplantae > Streptophyta > Magnoliopsida > Asterales > Asteraceae > Glebionis > Glebionis coronaria. Next base: position 133,734,330 of record CM046874.1, on the reverse strand, counting down.
TTACAGAAGTCGTTCACCGTTCCTGACAGGCTGCAAGATCAACTTGGCATAGATATATATATATATATATATATATATATATATATATATATATATATATATATATATATGTTGTATATATCATTTGTGCTTATGTCATCAAAGCAGGAAAATGTCAATCACAGAGAAACAACAACGACTTCGTGATCTTGAACTTGTTTCGCTCGGCGATAGGCTTTAATAAGTGTGAAAACACTTATCCTTTTGCCACTTATTTCTAATAATAACAAGACCAAAACGTGTGATTTATGTCGTAAAAGTCGGAATTATGCGTGGTTTGTGTTTTTATTGTGTTTTAGGACCAAAATATGGAAAAGGAAAAAACACGGGCTTTCACGGGCTTTTATTGAAGAAAACGGGAAAAGACGAAGTCAATAGATCAAGAGTGCAAAAAGAACGGAAGTCCAAGGCCTATTCTGAAGATTTATCGAAGAAAAAGTCAAAAGACGGAAGTTTAACGAAGTCGAAGAACTTAAGTCTAATAGAAGAAGAAAATTAAAAGACAAGTTCAAATCCCGAGACGACAAAGACGAAGAATTAAAGTCGAGTCGAGAAATCGTGAAGAAAGCAAGAAAGAAGATGCAACACATGCACTCCTTCCACCTTCCCTATAAATACCCTCCTAATAGTCATTAGGAGGGAGTTAGAGTTTTTAGTTAATTTTTCACTTTTTAGTTTTCTCTAGTTTTTAGAGAGAGAAAGTCTTAAACTTTCTCTCACTAGTTCATCTTTTTCCTTTAATCTTTCAAGATTAAACATCTTTGTATTGCTTATTTCATTAATCAAAGTTCCATTTTAAGCTTTTAATCCTTATTCTCATTCTACTTTTCTTTGATTTAAGATTGATTTTGGTGCGATTATCAATAGATCCGTGTTGTTCTTAATGATTTCATGCTTAAAAAGTTAATCTTTTGATCATTTCATAAGTTTTCATTTGATTAAGCTTTAAGACTTTTGTGCTTATTGGCTTATTTTTATGATTAGCTTATTTTTCTTATTAAAAAGTTTATGTTTTTATTGTTTGATCCAAAAAGTTGATTAATTTCGAGTCAAATAAGTTGATCAAAGTGCTTATTTGATTTGGTTTTGTCATTGATTCGGGTTGGTTTTGGTATTAGCTTATCAAAGTTAGCTTATTACCTAGCTTAACCTTTTTCCCACAATTTTCGGAAAGGGTGGTAAAACCCCTTTCCGATTGGCTTTTTCCGACCAGGTACACCATCTAACCGATTTCCTTAATTTTAGGAAAGGGTTTAAAACCCCTTTCCGATTGATCCATATTCCGACGGCACCACACTCAACATTCCGATTGGTCCAATCGGATTAGGGCTTTGGTTTTCCGATTGTGCCACATTAATATTCCGATTCGTGTGATTCTGGTCATTCCGATTGTTAATCTTTCCCATATTCCGATTGTGAGTAAGTTTAATATTCCGATTGGGATTGTTAGCAGTATTCCGATTGACCCCTTATTGTTACATATTCCGATCGCTGCACCTTTACAACATTCCGACCACCAGATCGGAATACATTCCGATCTGGGGCTATTTTCAGCTTATTCCGATTGTGAGCTTGTGGTTTCTTTCGATCTTACTTTCTTATAGTACTTTTTATTTTTAGAATATTTTCCAAGTGTTAGTTTTATTTAGTGAGTTAGTACTTTTCCATTTTACCTTTAAGTTTATATGCATTTATTTTTACTCATCATTCAAATTAATCTTTTAACTTCCATTTTACTCAACGACACTTTAATTACTTGTTAATAGTTTAAAACAAACAAACCACACCATCCTCTTGATTCACCAAAAGACAATTGAGTCGCACTTAAGACCGGTTTTCAATTCGAAAAGATCGGAACAACGAAATTATTTTCATACCTAGCCAAAAGCGAAGTATTAGGCTTCCATATGCTGAGAACAACTCTCGATTACAAGAGGATTTTGATCCGTCCTTACCCGCTTTCAAAATCGCTACGGATATCCTAGACATCTCACCCATCAGAGATACACTCAGATGTACTGCATCTGTTCCCGAAGTCTACATGCATGAATTCTGGAACACTGCATCTTTCACCAAAAAGACTATCTCTTTCCAACTGAACAAGACACCAAGGGTACTCAGCTTGAGCATTTTTCGGAAATTGTTTAAACTTCCTAGGTTGGCACAAGGAGAACAATTTGTGGCTAACCCAAAGAACGATGAAGTGCATCGAATCATTTGTGCCATGAATTATGAAGGTGAAATCCACAACCTATCTCAGTTAACACCTCATACATAGGACAACCCTGGAAAGCACTTATCACTATCATTGTCAAGTGTCTTACTGGAAAGACTAGGGGCACCGATGCAATGAGACCACCACAGGCTCACTTATTTTGGGGATTGTACACTGCATCTAAAGTAGACTATGCACTTCTTCTCTGGCAAGAATTTTGTTATCAGTTTACTAGAACGAAGAAGAAATCCGTGCACCTTCCATTCCCGAGATTCACCAAGCTCATTATCAGTCACTTTATGAAGAATGACCCAACCATTGACACGCGCGGGAATTTCTTCTATCACACCAAAGATGATGATTATGTGATTGTAAAACCCGCATGCTTTTACCATGCATAATACCCTTACGATCGTACGTATATGATTAAAACTTTCCACTTATAGTACGATTACATTTACGTGTTAGGATTTTACGTATTACGTACGTGTTAGAACACGATAAGTATTTATTACGCACGAACACGCAATAATTATTTAAACAATAATTAATCACGAACATGCGATCATGAAATCACGAACATAATTAAATCATGAACTATTATTAATTACATATATATATTTATTACGAACACGAATAAATATATTAGGTCACGGTAATTATTTAATGAGAACACATAAAACGCGAACACAAATAAACACGAACAAACACGTGAAACACGAACACGAGAACACACTTATTAATTAGACACGGAAAATGATCGGGTTATCCCATGTGGGCCCATATGCCACGAAATTAGGAAGGAGGATGGGCCAAGCCCATCAAAATTTACTAAAGAAGGGGGTTAAGGGAAAAACACTACTCATTTTCACTTTACAGAGGATTTTCACAAAAACCTAAAAAAACTCTCCTCCTCCTTCTTTTATTTCTTTTAACCGCCACCTTCAAACACACCAAAGGGGTGTTTGATTGATCTTGGATCTTGGATTTATTGCTAGTGTTCGTTTTTGTTCATCGTTCTTTAGATCCACGCATTCGGTAATTCGTTTAAAGCCTTTTCTTTTGATTTAATCTTTTAATAATTAACAACATGATATGTTTTTCTTAAAAACATAATTAAATCATAGATCTAACATGGAATTGGATTTGGAATAAATAAAAAAGTAATGTCTTAGGGGTGTTTTGTTCTTGGCCACGCCTAAACCAAACCCGAGAAGGTATCGGTTTGGCTACATGACCACCACCGAGACCATATGGCCCCGGTTGGTTGGTGTGGGTCCTACGGCAGCATCAAGACAAGGGGTGACCCCGATTTGGTTTGGGGTATGGTGTCGATTTCATGTCTGGTTCATGGTTCTTAGTCAAGATCCGGTTCACGGTGTATGTTTAGAGTTTTATTTTTTATGATCTTATGTTAAAATTAAATTAATAACATGACATGATTAATTTAATAACATGAATTAGGTTATATTAATTATAAAAAATCATGAAATTATTAACCTAAGTATTTTATATTTTTAAGACTTATAATTAATTAATTATTTAAAAACCATGGTTATAATTAATTAATTAACATGACTTAGGTTATATTATTAATAAATAATAATGCATGTTTAAACCTAAGTATTTAACTTTATTTAATTAAAAACATGATATACTTTAATTAAATATTTTAACCTATAGTTTATTTTAATTACATGAAATAATTATTAAACTATACATTATATCATATGACGTAGACAAAATCATGAAAACACTTAGGCTTATATACTTAGCTTATTTAACCAGCTTATTTCTAATTATGGAAACTTCCTATTTTTAGAAACTTAATTAAATAAGGCAGCTAATCTATTTATGGAAACGTTCTATTTTTAGAAACTTATTTATTTCAGGCAGCTAATCTATTTATGGAAACGTTCTATTTTTAGAAACTTATTTATTTCAGGCAGCTAATCTATTTATGGAAACTTATTTAATTAAGGCAGCTGATCTATTTATGGAAACTTTCTATTTTTAGAAACTTATCTATTTTAAGCAGTAATTCTATTTTTGGAAACTTTCTATTTTTGGAAACTTTCTATTTTTGGAAACTTTCTATTTTTGGAAACTTTCTATTTTTGGAAACCTTCTATTTTTGGAAACTTTCTATTTTTGGAAACTTTTTATTTCTGGTAACTTTCTATAGGAAACCTGCTATTTTTGGAAAGTTACTTATTATTACACAGTAAGTATAATAATGCATGAAATACCAGAAATACATAATCAAGAGTAAACAGAATATAAGACAAACACTGTTTAAGGCTTAAAACAGTAAAACATGGTAAGAACATATAAAATAAGCTAAGACATGACATAAAACCAGTTACGTATTTAGTAAGCAGATACTTATTCATGTATGTATTTATGTAGCATTAGTGATTCGGGAGTAGGATTCCTCTCAGTTCATCTTCTTCGTTCACTGGACATAAGGTACGGATTCCCTTCCTTTCAGTATGGACATTCTTTCCTTATTAGGATTCCCCGTATGCAGCCAAATGTTTTCCCGTAGTATAAGTTATGTGTTTGATTTGCTTATGTTTAATTAAGAATACCTATAGACATATACATGCATGACCAGTTTCACCTAGTTATGGAGGTACCATAACCATACCATTAAAGGCACTGATGTTATGACTTCACCACGGCGGAGTGATTGCTCGTGGCGTCCCTTCAGCTTTTGGCCATTTATATTATATTTATCATGTGGGGCGTATGGGTGCATCCTAGTTACATGTTTTCAGTAAGGATTTCATGGTGAATGTGGTGTGTGCCTTGCATCCTTCACAAGGAGCTGATCCCTCCTACCAAAAAACAAGTATATTAAATTAGAGGCAGCCCTAATTTGCATGATGAGGTCACCCCTCCAAGTATTCATGCACGATGGATTTTCATGACCTATATTGGCTAATGTTAAAATATGTTAAACAGTTTTCATAAGATAAACATAAGGCTTTTCAAACTATAAAACCAGTTTTATGAACATGTTCCAGGTTTTCCAAGACTTATACATTTCCGCTGCTATTAAGTCTTTATTATGTTTTAGTCATTCATACTATGTCTATATCCGTGCACTGAGCGTTTTGCTCAGCCGTTACTTTCCTTTCCATGTACCAAAACGGCAGGTACCCTAGGAAAGACTCGAGCATTTGGAGGACGTGCATAGGATGGAAGCTGATAAAGACTTCTTTTCCTTTTTGCCTTCATATACTTATGCTTGCTTAGTCTTTCATCCATTTCTTTTACTTTATTAGGTTTTGGGCTTATGTTTGGGAACCGATGTTTGATTCCGGTTATCCCTATGGTCATGTAATGTTTCAGACATTTATCCTTTTATGCTTTGATGACACGCCATAATTACGCGTGACATTCCATTTATCAAAATGGGGTGTTACAATTATGGTATCAGAGCCAAGGCTTCGACCTGTAGGCTCTAAAACTCGACCTGTGACTAGTGGGTAGTCACCAGGAGCTTCCTAAGCCAACGTTTGTTATTCTACGTATTGATGTTTTCAGCGCATTGTTGTTTTAACCATGATGTTTTCAACACCTTGAGGTTTTAACCTTCATGTTTTCATCGATATTGTTTTACTAATATGGATGGACAACCGTCATTCATATGTAGTTATGTGTCATTGTTTCATGTATAATGTTCCTCGTGAACTGTGGCTATGTGGACTGAACCCCAAATAGTTCATAATTAGTCACATAAATTTTTTTTTTGATAAGTTTTGACAGATGAGTTTCATTAATTATGTTTCATGTATTATTGTTGCAGGGATTATGACAAAGTAATGGTTGGTACAGGACTGGACCTATTTAGTCGCATGTGCTTTTATCGAAACATTTAACTTTGGGACCGACCCATAGGCGTCCCCTCGCCATGTCTTTTGTTTTGGAACCGACCCATAGGCGTTCCATCGCACATATAAAGGTTTTTATAAACTACATTACGCATTCATGCATAAAATTTTTCTCATGATTTATTGGCATAAATTTTTTTTCATGTCCCCTCATAAGTTAATATGTTTTTATGTCAAGTATGTTTTCATATTGTCATGGTTAACTTCAGTTTCATGCTGATTATGTTATACACTCCTTCTTAATACATTGGTTTATGTATCTTCATCTTGATTACGTCTTACGCTTCTTTTGTTATTTATGATTTCATGCAAGGCATTGTTGGATTTCATTGAATCCTGTTTTCATGATAGTCATGGTTGGTTTTCACTGATCATACTATCAGGCAAATCATCGTTGAATTTTGTGCAACCATACTTTAACGTTTTTCGATACAACCAGAGTGATGTCTATGCTAATACTGCCAGGTTATCATGATGGTTTTCCTAACCGTTTAACCGATATACTTTCCTTAAATCATGACAAATGATCGACCCCAAGCGATCATTTCATGTACATTTCATGTGTACTCCATGTACCTTATCCCATGTGTGTACTTCCACTTGCTGATACTCTACAAATTGTTGATGCCGCTCATAGCTTGGAGATGTTACTAAAGATTGATGCTGCTGACGTTCGAAGACGCTACGAGATGCGGATGTTGTTCACAATCTGGAGATCCTACAAGACGAAGACAAGGGCGTCAGAGCAAAGCAATTGGACGAGAAGATGCTTCACCATCAGATGATTTTAATCAATCATTGTCCCTAATTCTTAGTTACATGTCACACATCATTCAGCTCTCATTTCAGCTATATGAGTGCAAGCCGGTACCAGCCGGCCACTCAGCTGAATAGCTAAATGAATCACGGTCATGAGAATGACCGTCATGGAACTGACAGACAGGACGATAGTAACCACTACTATGACAGCAACTATCCTAGAAATCGCAACCGAGGCTCCGGCCGCGGCCGTGATCAGACATACAAATGATCAGTAGTCCAACAGATCCGCCAATTCTGGCATAATAACCTAATATTTGTAGTTCTATTTGTTTCACATCTCGAGACATCAGTCAAGACACATGTCAAGACATCAGTCAAGACACATGTCTAACGTATACTTTCTGAAGACACATGTCAAGACACCAGTCAAGACATATGTCACGCTTACATTTCTCAAGACACGAGTCAAGACACATGACTCACGTCTAATTATGGAACATTTATAAGAAATTCAGGGTACCCTCCAAGGGTATATCCATCTTGTTGTGCCATGTATTAATCAGGCCACAAGAATTTCAATACCATTACCGGCACATCAGTGAGAACTGTCACGTTGCCGATGTCACTTTCATTTTTTTTCACCATATTTCATATATTTATGATCATGAAGGACGCCTTTCGTATTCCCACGTATACAAAGGTTTTCCTTCAGCTTGATGATGAGATCCAAGCTGCTAACGCATTTCCTCGGACAGACACGGGATGAATTTTATCCTAATTATGGACTATGAATAGCACACCATGCTACGATTCATAATTATGTACAATAATGTTCAGGCTCCTGAATACATTCAGCTTGATTTTCCATCAGGAAAATATGTACGAATTATCTATTCTTACAAGCATGTGCGTTGTTAGCCACGGTCGCTAAAATTTTTAGCCGTCAGTTAAGACATGACCACCGAAGTCCTTTTACGCATAACCAACAGATTATTCCAAAATTGTCCCTTACACTCTAGAAGAAACTTCAAGGAGAAGAATGGTAACATAAGATTATGTGTCGACTACCATCGATTTTTAAACAAATCACCATTCATGACCATTATTCTCCTCCACGTACAGACAACATGTCCAGTCGACCTTATAGTGTTAATCACTTTTCCAAGATCGAACTCATGATCATGCTGCCAACAGTGACGAGTGAAAGAGCAGGATATGTCCATGACTGCTATTCGTGCACGACTCGGTCATGCTAGATTTATGATTTTGAATTTGTCTCATCAATGCTCCAACGGCATCATAAGAATGAGTTTCCATGATCTCATAGCAAATTCATCAGTGTTTTCATTGAGGATAACCTGATTTCCTCTAAGCCTAGAGAAGAACAGGAAGATCATATCTGCACTATGTTGCAAATTCTATGACAAGAGAAATTTTACCCTGGAATTTTTTTTCCAACATCTGTTCTGTTTGATTACAGTGACACGCTGAATCACATGGGTTTCTACGGTTAATCTTACCATGACTCAGCTTATGCGCAAAGGAGAGAACCCTACACTACATTAGGTGCTATCGAAAATCCTACGCTAAGAGAAGTTTAGATTCATAGACTCAGAGTTTTGCAAACTCCTATGTATCAAGTTCGGTGAAGCAAGATACAGTTACGTTCATATCTTCATACCTGTCATACAAACAGGTTAAGATAGGACACCAACAGACTGGAATGTTTTCATCATCTGAAATTGTGAATCGAAAAGGGACAAGATCTCCATGGATTTTTGTTACCAGATTAACGCAAACTCAGAAGAAGCATGATGCTATCTGGGATATTGCAAATAGTTTGATCAAGTCTACAGAATCCTTACATCCACACGGATTTCAGAACCAACAGATTGATCGGACATGTTCCAGCCAAGGCTCATCCGATCACTTGGCAATTCCTTAGTTATCGAGTCAGACAAATATTCATAATTATGCTCCTTATTTACTTCACGTCCTTATTTTAATTTCACGACTTGCTTTCGCGCTCGCGTTCATGACGCTATTCACGTTCATGATCGTATTTTGGCTTACGATTTTACGTTCATTTTTTTCTCATTCTGGGAAGTTTACAAGAACTTGAGAGACCAGACCCAAGTTTAGTATAACTCCCTATCCCCAGAAAGACGTTTCTCGTCATATTCTATGTCTCACCCTGTAGCGTTTGGCGTTACCGCCATTATATTCTATGTTCACGATATGTTTCACATGTCATGTTCATTCCACGTTCCTCATATCATGATCAAGATATGTTACACGTATCATGGATCACGATATGTTTACTCACACTACACTCGCCATATCTCCACGTAGCACGTTCAAATTTTTCACGTATCACGTTCAAAAATTTTCACGTACTATGTTTCTTTATGTCTCGTGCATTGTTTCTAGTTATCAGTTAGGTCAGATTGTCTTGCATCGTAACGTTTCAGTTACCCTAGCATGTTAACTCTTATTTTCCTTGATCGAATTTAGGGGATCTACCTTCTGTTGATAACCAAGAATTTCTTCGTATTCCAAGTCAAGGTCAGGAGGACCAAGATTTATCATTAGTGTCAAGATCTTCTGAAGGAACCGTTACAAGAGGGAGGCCACTTGGAAACGGACAAGTTCATCCAGACTTTTATCCGTCTTCTCTCATCAATTAGATATGTCCTTTCAGTCACGTCACGTTCCATGTGCTTTCAAGACATGTCACGTTCCTTCTACCATGTCACCTGCACGTTCATTTATCTTACATGCCCTCTTAGTTTGATTCAGGTATGTTTCTCTTTCAGTTACGTTATCTATAATTCGGGGACGAATTATTCTTTTTAGGGGGGAAGAGTTGTAAAACCCGCATGCTTTTACCATGCATAATTGAAATTAAGATTTTACTAGTTGAAAATTCGTTTTCTCGGTGTCTAATCGAATTGATTTCCGGTTAAAAGTGTGACTCAGTTGTTCTTGGTGGCAAATAAAATGGTTTGGTTATCTATTCTACTTAAAAGGTAAATGCACAAAATAAAAACAATAAACTAAAAGCGATTAATTAATAAAAACAAAACAATATAAATAATCAAACGTAAATTTAAAGCGAAACAATTAATAAAATAAAACTAAAAGACGAAATTAACTATCGCCTTGAAAATAAAGTTTACTAAATGAAAAAGGAGAGAATAAAACTAAAATAGTACTTTAAAGCTAAACGAGGCAAAACCTAAAGCGGGTATTAAAAAAAAGATAAAACTTGAACTTTACGTAAAAATATTAATTTTAAAATTGGAAGAAAAATTCAACTAAAAATACGTAACTTTCAAACATAAAATCGGAACAACTTTCAGATAAAACTAGACAATTATGGAACAATAATAATAAATAAACAAGCAGGCAGGCTAGCTGCTGGAAGCAGCCAGCCTAGCTGCTCATTTTTGCCGCCAAAATGGCTAAGCATGCAGGCTTGTAGGTCCATCATCGGAATGTAATGTAAGGATCATCGCAATGTTTATATTGTATTCTATCGGAATGTGATGTTTATACTTTATTTTCTATCGGAATGAACTTTTTGTTGTATCGGAATATATATATATATATATTTTTCTTTTTAATTTTTATTTTAAACTATCAGAATGTGAAAAAGAGAATCTATCGGAATACTAAAAGAAAACTGTCGGAATGTTTTAAAAAAGAACTATCGGAAAGCCTAAAAATAAAAATTGTCGGAATAATTAAAGTGCCAAATTCTATACGAATGTGGCTGTCAAAATTTGGGCAGCACTTCGTCGCAATATACCTTAAATTTCGTCGGAATATGCGATCGCAATGAGCGATCGCAATCCCGATCGGAGTAAGGGGGATGGTACAAATGATCGCAAAGTAGAACCCTTAAGGGTTATTGCGATCTAAACTAGCAATCCGTCGGAATGTGTAAAAGCTCAATATTTCGATGGAACACAAAAATAATCCGAAAATGCAAATAAGCCAATGTTCAATAAGCACTATCAATAAGCACACTAAACCGAAACTTGAACAACTTAATAAGCATAAATTTGAAAGCTTTTAAAAGACGAAATTCATAAACTTTATCTAAACACAAAATAAGCAAACAAAATAAGCAAACTTTAAAAAGATAAAACTTTTTAGAAAACTTTAAAATCAAATAAGCTAAATACAAAATAAGCCAATAAGATTGTCAAACTTATAGCTTAATTCATATACAAGCCTAGATGAAAATAAAAAGATGAACTTTTTAATCAAATAAACAATAAGATTAAGCAAAATCAATGCTTAATCCGACACAATCAAATCAAAGACAAGAAAAGTAGGATGAGAATGATAAAGAAAATCTTGATTAAAGGAAAATAAAGATTAAACAACAAAATTAAAAACACTTACTTGAATTAAAGGATTTAAAGTGCAAGACAATTAATTAAAATGACATGAAAAATAAAGTTGCAAGAAAATGAAAATGGTGGAAGAGCTAATTTGTCAAGTTAGCCAACAACCTCAAAATTACACAAATGATCTAAATATATAGGGGAGGAGGAGGATTAGTGGAAGGAAGCTTCATCCCCTCTTTCTTCTTTCCTTAATTGCACACTTAAGTCCTTGTCTTCTTAATCTTTTGTTAATCTTGGACTTAAATGACTTTGTCTCGGGATTTCTTTGAACTCGTTTTGTAATCTTCAATAAATTCGACTTGAGTTCTTCGGCTTTTTAGTAAACTTCCGTCTTTTGACTTTTTCTTCGATAAATCTTCAGAATTGGTCTTGGACTTCCGTTCTTTTTGCACTTTTGATCTTTCGACTTCGTCTTTTGTCTTTTTCTTCGATAAAAGCCCGTGAAATCCCGTGTTTTCTCCACTTTTCACCTTTTCGTCCTAAATCACAACAAAAACACAAACCACGCATAATTCCAACATAAATGACATAAAATACACGTTCTGGCTCGGTTATTATTGTAATTAAGTGGTAAAAAGGATGGGTGTTTACACACATATCAAATCCCCTACACTTAACCATTGCCATGCACTCATGCAATGCTTAGTGACAAAGCAAATTTACACTTTTCTCATAATCAATCAACCTTGGCCTTATTAACATACTAAACAAAAATTAAAGTACTAAGAGAAATTTAAACTTTAAAGTAAACAAAAGGATAGAGAACCATTTTCACTTGAAAATAGCAATATGGAAATAACTTGCAAAGAGATCTAAGACTTACATTAGGGCTTCGGTGCTGCGATGATTTATCACCCTCAAGTTTCACGTTCCCCAAACTAAGCTTGAAAACGAGATCATTGTTATTATAAGTTAGCAAATCAAACATTTACACACATGGCTTAATTATATGCTTAAACTCCCTTATTCCTAGGTGTATCTCTTATATTTTATTTTTGTCTTAGAATGATCATGAAGATGCATTTTTGGACTTATTGCGATAGTTTATTTAGGCTGAAAGCAAAGTAGGACGATTTGATTAATAGTTAGCTAAAGGACAAAATCTCTTAAAACTGCTTCTCGGGATATCAAAAAGTTCATATCTTGGCATAACTCGCTTCACGATTTGAGACCTTTCTCGGGCCGATATTTGGCATGTACTTCATACTTCATATCTTGAGAGACGTGCTTGAGATAATGGTCTTCTCATCGTTAATAGAGTTTCTTCACTTGGAGACTTTTGAGGGGTACTCCAACTTTGTTGACCATGACTTCATCATTATTTCTTCAATCGTTAATTGGGATTTTGAGATACAACGATCCGCCTCCTTTTCGGACTTGGATCTATTTATCCTCATACCTTGTAGGGTCTTTTCGGATAGACTTCTCCATGATCTTTATGGGAGTTGATTGCTTTTCGTCGTGAGTCTTGATCCTTCATATTGATTTTGGGAATAATGCTTTTCACATCACCTTAGATCTTTAGCAATAAGATTGAATCCTAATGCCTTGTTAGGGCCTTTTCGGACTCGCCAATCTTCGGGCCCCGCTTCATAAGTTATGCCTTGGCTATGAACTCTTATCATTACCGAGCAACTTTTAAACGATCTTGGGCTAGAAGCTAAGTAACTTTTCAAATCGTACGACGTTACTTATTGCAGATACGTTATTAGCAAGTGATGGGAGAATAGGCAGATAATTACACCAAGTGAGCTTGTGCAAGAATACCGACTTATAATTGAATCTATCATTTCTCATTCTCCACAATTTAAAATCTCAAGTAATGAGACTCGTGGATGCTTAGCCTAATAAACCAATTAAGGTCTACATGGTTAAGGATACTAGCTAGAATAAACTTGGATAAGTCAATTCGGGTTGAGTCAAAATAATCGCAACGGGCCTAATATGTCAAAGACTTCTAAACTAGCTACACCACTTTATTAATATTTTTGACTTTATTGCGGGATATATACATATGAAAGAAACGATAGAAATTTAAAAATTACGACTACATGGCCAAAGTTAATAAAAAATTTGAAAAATGTTGAAAAAGATGATTTTCCGGTTAAATGAAGGCATTTTAATGGAAAAGTCCACTTAAAACTTCGATAGAAGTCCCCCCCCCTACACTTAATATAAACATTGTCCTCAATGTTTAAGCATGTGGGAGTAAACTCCCCTACACTTAGGACATTGTGCACGTTGTTTAAATCTTTCTAAGGAAGAGACAACTAATGAGATTCCTATTTTAATATTGAGAAATATAAAATAGTGAATTGAAAAGTGTTTAGGATAGAACCGGGAAGAAGGGAATACGGAATCACGGTTCGTTAAAAGTCATCAAGAGTGTGTCTCTAAAGCTCTAATCACTGCATATGATAAGAAAGATAACAAGAAACACCACGGGGCTCCCCCTACACTTATGGTGAAAACAAATAAAGATAGATAATCGGGTTGCCTCCCGAAGAGCGCTTGTTTTTGTTAACCGAGTCACGAGCCTGACTCGTCCCCGAATTAAATGGTCCATGGGGAAGCCTCGAATGTAATACCGGGATCAAAGACCTTGTCCTCGTTCCCGGATGAAATCAACAAAGGAGAGGCGGGAGGATAAGTCTTGAATGGTAGGAAAGTCTGCTCGATATAAGAAAAGCAAGTGAAATCCAGATTGATGGGAGGTGGGGGTGGGTAAGGGAATCATATTTTCATCCTCCAAAGAAAATGGATGCAGACCAATTGGCAAAGCCGTAAAAATTATCAATCATAGAATGGTCTATGTCACCTCCCGGGTCAAAGCATTTATCCTCATGAAAGTAGATCTTGTCGATATCATCGTAGATAAAGAGTGTAGAAACTCGTTTGAAAAGATCACGATCAAGTACAAAACCATCATTCATTTGTGGGGATTGTTGATAAGGTAAATCCTCACGAATGTGGTAAACGTAATTCTCATAAGAGGAGTGTTGATTAGGTAACTCCTCGAGAATAGGATGATTGGTCAAGTGAGTTGGTTCGTCATTATTATGAAAAATAAGACGTTCCAACTCATCAAGTTCGGCATCGATGTTGGAAAAATCGACCTCGCTTGTAGGAGGAAGCGGAGGTAAAAGAGCTAGCTCTCGGTCGATAATTACCTCAATCTCGGGCTCGAAGACGAAATGATCATACTCACCACATGTTGAACTCTTGTTGGGAGGATCAAATATCGCATGTGGAGTTGTGAGTATGTGATCATTGACTAGCGAAGCAAACTTGTCCGTAAGCTCCGTAAAAGTCGGCCCATCACACAGATTTTCGGGAATACCCGCGGGCTCACTTGGGATGACGACAAGTTCCTCGACACTAGACTTTAGGAATTTGTCCGATTCAGTTGCCGAGATAACGTCAAGATGCTCATCCTCCATGATGAGAGAGCCAACGGGCTCCTCAGGTGTGATAGCAATAGACGAAGGAGGAATGGGAGAAGTCTTACGTTGTTTTAGAAATTCCTCCTCGTCGAAAATAACCTCAATATCGTCATCGCTCTCCTCAATACCTAAAGGGCTAATAATAAGCTCAGGGATATGAGTACTCGTCTGATCTTGCTGTTGTAAAAATGACTCCATACAAGTTTGCAGCGTGTGTAAAAGCTCTTTCGTTTGTTCTTGAAAAGCTGTAGCAAGATCGTTTCTTTGTTCTTGAAAGGCTGTAGCAAGATCGTCAATTGGTTCTTGGTAACTCATCCCGTGACGAGGATGATGATCAATTGGGTATTGCAGGGGTTGGTCAAAACTGGAAGGGGTATAATTATAGTAATTTTGACCCCCCGTTGGGCAGTGAAAACTTTCGTGAGGACCCCACACTTATAGCACCATGGGGATGGAGAAAAATCCGGTGCATTTTAAGGATAAGGATCGTCATAGACGGGAGAGGGTGAGAAAGTATTGTAAGAGGAGAAGTACGAATTTGTTGAATTGAAAAATGGACAAAATCCAAATTGTGTATCGTCGATATCAAAACCACCCCGCTCACAAGTACACCATTGACATGTTTGAAAACCATGCCATGGTCTCCCACACCGTACATAAGACGAATCCATGAAGAAAAATAGACAAGCAAGAAGAATATTTTTGGTGCAAAACTTTGAAAAAGAAATTCTTTTTATGATTTTTCAAATGTTTTTGGATTTTTGAAAATTTTTGAAATGAAAAATAACGTTTACAAGTGAACGGATCCCAAAAGCCAACGCGTCTCTCACAAAAACCGTTAATCCTCACGAAAAGAGCCGGTAGCGGCGCCATTTGAAATTAAGATTTTACTAGTTGAAAATTCGTTTTCTCGGTGTCTAATCGAATTGATTTCCGGTTAAAAGTGTTACTCAGTAGTTCTTGGTGGCAAATAAAATGGTTTGGTTATCTATTCTACTTAAAAGGTAAATGCACAAAATAAAAACAATAAACTAAAAGCGATTAATTAATTAAAACAAAACAATATAAATAATCAAACGTAAATTTAAAGCGAAAAAATTAATAAAAATAAAACTAAAAGACGAAATTAACTATCGACTTGAAAATAAAGTTTACTAAATGAAAAAGGAGAGAATAAAACTAAAATGGTACTTTAAAGCTAAACGAGGCAAAACCTAAAGCGGGTACTAAAAAAAGATAAAACTTGAACTTTACGTAAAAATATTAATTTTAAAATTGGAAGAAAAATTCAACTAAAAATACGTAACTTTCAAAAATAAAATCGGAACAACTTTCAGATAAAACTAGACAATTACGGAACAATACTAATAAATAAACAAGCTGGCAGGCTAGCTGCTGGAAGCAGCCAGCCTAGCTGCTCTTTTTTGCCGCCAAAATGGCTAAGCATGCAGGCTTGTAGGTCCATCATCGGAATGTAATGTAAGGATCATCGCAATGTGTATATTGTATTCTATCGGAATGTGATGTTTATACTTTATTTTCTATCGGAATGAACTTTTTGTTGTATCGGAATATATATATATTCTTTTTTCTTTTTAATTTTTATTTTAAACTATTAGAATGTGAAAAAGAGAATCTATCGGAATACTAAAAGAAAACTGTCGGAATGTTTTAAAAAAGAACTATCCGAATGCCTAAAAATAAAAATTGTCGGAATAATTAAAGTGCCAAATTCTATCCGAATGTGGTTGTCAAAATTTGGGCAGCACTTCGTCGCAATATACCTTAAATTCCGTCGAAATATGCGATCGCAATGAGCGATCACAATCCCGATCGGAATAAGGGGGATGGTACAATGATCGCAAAGTAGAACCCTTAAGGGTTATTGCGATCTAAACAAGCAATCCGTCGGAATGTGTAAAAGCTCAATATTTCGATGGAACACAAAAATAATCCGAAAATGCAAATAAGCCAAAGTTCAATAAGCACTATCAATATGCACACTAAACCGAAACTTGAACAACTTAATAAGCATAAATTTGAAAGCTTTTAAAAGACGAAATTCATAAACTTTATCTAAACACAAAATAAGCAAACAAAATAAGCAAACTTTAAAAAGATAAAACTTTTTAGAAAACTTTAAAATCAAATAAGCTAAATACAAAATAAGCCAATAAGATTGTCAAACTTATAGCTTAATTCGTATACAAGCCTAGATGAAAATAAAAAGATGAACTTTTTAATCAAATAAACAATAAGATTAAGCAAAATCAATGCTTAATCCGAACCACAATCAAATCAAAGACAAGAAAAGTAGGATGAGAATGATAAAGAAAATATTGATTAAAGGAAAATAAATATTAAACAACAAAATTAAAAACACTTACTTGAATTAAAGGATTTAAAGTTCAAGACAATTAATTAAAATGACATGAAAAATAAAGTTGCAAGAAAATGAAAATGGTGGAAGAGCTAATTTGTCAAGTTAGTCAACAACCTCAAAATTACACAAATGATCTAAATATATAGGGGAGGAGGAGGATTAGTGGAAGGAAGCTTCCTCCCCTCTTTCTTCTTTCCTTAATTGCACACTTAAGTCCTTGTCTTCTTAATCTTTTGTTAATCTTGGACTTAAATGACTTTGTCTCGTGATTTCTTTGAACTCGTTTTGTAATCTTTAATAAATTAGACTTGAGTTCTTTGGCTTTTTAGTAAACTTCCGTCTTTTGACTTTTTCTTCGATAAATCTTCAGAATTGGTCTTGGACTTCCGTTCTTTTTGCACTTTTGATCTTTCGACTTCGTCTTTTGTCTTTTTCTACGATAAAAGCCCGTGAAATCTCGTGTTTTCTCCACTTTTCACCTTTTCGTCCTAAATCACAACAAAAACACAAACCACACATAATTCCAACATAAATGACATAAAATACACGTTTTGGCTCGGTTATTATTGTAATTAAATGGTAAAAAGGATGGGTGTTTACACACCTATCAATAATACCCTTACGATCGTACATATATGATTAAAACTTTACATTTATAGTACGATTACATTTACGTGTTATGATTTTACGTATTACGTACGTGTTAGAACACGATAAGTATTTATTATGCACGAACACGCAATAATTATTTAAACAATAATTAATCACGAACATGCGATCATGAAATCACGAACGTAACTAAATCATGAACTATTATTAATTACATATATATATTTGTTACGAACACGAATAAATCTATTAGGTCACGGTAATTATTTAACGAGAACACACAAAACGCGAACACAAATAAACACGAACAAACACGTAAAACACGAACACGAGAACACACTTATTAATTAGACACGAAAAATGATCGGGTTACCCCATGTGGGCCCATATGCCATGAAATTAGGAAGGAGGATGGGCCAAGCCCATCAAAATTTACTAAATAAGGGGGTTAAGGGAAAAACACTACTCATTTTCACTTTATAGAGGATTTTCACAAAAACCTAAAAAAGCTCTCCTCCTCCTTCTTTTGTTTCTTTTAGCCGCCACCTTCAAACACACCAAAGGGGTGTTTGATTGATCTTGGATCTTCGATTTATTGCTAGTGTTCGTGTTTGTTCATCGTTCTTTAGATCCACGCATTCGGTAATTTGTTTAAACCCTTTTCTTTTGATTTAATCTTTTAATAATTAAGAACATGATATGTTTTTCTTAAAAACATAATTAAATCATAGATCTAACATGGAATTGGATTTGGAATAAATCAAAAAGTAATGTTTTAGGGGTGTTTTGTTCTTGGCCGCGCCTAAACCGACCCGAGAGGGTCTCGGTTTGGCTACATGACCACCACCGAGACCATATGGCCCTGGTTGGTTGGTGTGGGTCCCACGGCAGCATCAAGACAAGGGTGACCCCGATTTGGTTCGGGGTATTGTGTCGATTTCATGTCTAGTTCATGGTTCTTAGTCAAGATCCGATTCACGGTGTATGTTTAGAGTTTTATTTTTTATGATCTTATGTTAAAATTAAATTAATAACATGACACGATTAATTTAATAACATGACTTAGGTTATATTAATTATAAAAAAATCATGAAATTATTAACCTAAGTATTTTATATTTTTAAGACTTATAATTAATTAATTATTTAAAAACTATGATTATAATTAATTAATTAACATGACTTAGGTTATATTATTAATAAATAATAATGCATGTTTAAACCTAATTATTTAACTTTATTTAATTAAATACATGATATACTTTAATTAAATATTTTAACCTATAGTTTATTTTAATTACATGAAATAATTATTAAACTATACATTATATCATATGACTTAGAAAAAATCATGAAAACACTTAGTCTTATATGCTTAGCTTATTTAACCAGATTATTTCTAATTATGGAAACTTTCTATTTTTAGAAACTTAATTAAATAAGGTAGCTAATCTATTTAGGGAAACGTTCTATTTTTAGAAACTTATTTATTTCTGGCAGCTAATCTATTTATGGAAACGTTCTATTTTTAGAAACTTATTTATTTCAGGCAGCTAATCTATTTGTGGAAACTTATTTAATTAAGGCATCTGATCTATTTATGGAAACTTTCTATTTTTAGAAACTTATCTATTTTAAGCAGTAATTCTATTTTTGGAAACTTTCTATTTTTGGAAACTTTCTATTTTTGGAAACTTTCTATTTTTGGAAACTAAAAACTTTCTATTTTTGGAAACCTTCTATTTTTGGAAACTTTCTATTTTTGGAAACTTTATATTTTTGGTAACTTTCTATTTTAGGAAACCTGCTATTTTTGGAAAGTTACTTATTATTACACAGTAAGTATAATAATGCATGAAATACCAGAAATACTTAATCAAGAGTAAATAGAATATAAGATAAACACAATTTAAGGCTTCAAACAGTAAAACATATGGTAAGAACAGATAAAATAAACTAAGACATGACATAAAACCAGTTACGTTTTTGGTAAGCAGATACTTATTCATGTATGTATTTATGTAGCATTAGTGATTCGGGAGTAGGATTCCTCTCGGTTCATCTTCTTTGGTCACTGGACATAAGGTACGTGTGACAATCTAACATTTTCAGGTAGTGAAATATTTTCTCGTATAATATTTTGAAACTTATTTTTGTGTTGGTTGACGAACTCACAATTTACGGATTTAAATTTGGGCTTACGTACATAATTTGGCGTCTTTTACGACTAAACAGGAAACCTTAGGATTACGTATTTACGTTTTTGAACTCCGTTTTTATGAGACAATTTTTATTGGATTCGTTTTGTGACGTTGATTCATAATTTATAAAAACATTTTTCGTGAAACGACCCGAGGGCACGCAAATCGAGAAAACTAGAATCGAGGAATACCCGTAAAGTAGTGAGATGGGACAAAATACATTGTCCCCACTAGCTAGCTTGGACGGCACCAACATGACACCACAACCATATGTGGCATCATGTTAGCTAAGTTATAACAAGTGTAAACAAAGCTTACACCTTAAGCTACTCTTTTCCAGATCCTAGCTAAAACCATCAACTAAATCATTTCCACCATTTCCATACATGCAAAACAACCTCAAATTCTCTCAAAACCTCCCACCCTTGCCGTCCATATTGAAGCTACAAACACCCCTTTTGATCTTTTCTAGCCATAAAATACATGTTAACTAGCTCTATCATGGAGTTATCTTGAAGCCTTGATCATTTGGTGGCAATATTAACAACATTGGAGGTGATTTGCTTGTGTCCTAGGGCTGATTTCTCAACTATTGTTCTTGGTGTTTGATGTTCTGGAGTTACTTGTGGTGTTCATCAAGTTCTTGTCTTCCAAAAACAAGAAATACACTTGGTTGGTAAAGAAGATCATCCTCTCCATTTTCTCTTGTTATTTTTGTAAAGAAAAAATGTATTTTCTTTATTATTTTATATTCAATGATGTATATATGATGATACAAATGTTGTGTGGGGATCAAGTGTTGATAGATATGCTTAAAAAGGTTGATAACTATAAGAAATAAGGCTAAAATCATGATTATTTAGTTGGCTGTATAAAAACAGTATATAACTAAAACTTGAACTGATAAACTTGCATGGTATGATCCATTTACAGTAAGTACAAGATGTTATACACATGTGAGAGTTGGCCATGCAATGGAATCAATATAATGAGTGAGATATGATCAAAACAAGATGAGAGTGCAAATCTGAATAAGCAGTTTTGTAGGGACTGTTAAGGCAAGATAAACTTAAAATAAGCAGTAGCTATAACTAAGTTAAATGTATCACATAATATGAAGATCATGCCACCCAAAAATGAGCTTCTAATTCATTATAGAACTCTAGATATGGTAAAAATGGTGAACATGAAAATAGAAATCAGATTTTGAGAATTAATGTTTATTATTATTAAATAAGCACTCAAATTTTATTGTATAAAATGTAAAATAAAAATCCACTAACTTATGAAACTTATTTATATAAATATATAAAAGGTTAATTAAATGGATAAATTATATAAATGGTTGTGGAATAATACTTATAAGTAATTAAAACTATAAACTTGATTTTTACGACTTTTTCGGCTGTTACCGTAAAATTAACGTTTTTCGCCAAATAAAACTTAGACGATCAAACCCGTCTAATGTAAAGTTTATAAAAGTCATATACTGATATATAAGTATCTAATACAAGTAAAAACCTATAAAACCCAAACTATAGGACATACGGACATTAAAGAGCTAACTAAACATATTGGACTAATAATTGGACTAATAATTGGACTAAATAAGTTAACCACTTATAAAAAGAACTTATTGGGCTTAACCCATTTAGGCCCAACATGGAGAGTATATATACTGATAATATAGGTATAAAATGGATCAAAACAAGTTAAAGAACTTATACTAAGCTTATTGGACTTAAAATAGATAAATAGGTAAAACTAGCAAACTAGTAAAACGTTATCAAAACGTAAACACTAAAATGAGTAAACGAGGATATATAAACCCACTTGATCATCATCATATGTACAAAATCATCATATGTATATTGTTATTTTGATAAAAGTCATTGGACAAAGTCTAAGACCGATTATTATTTATATAGGTTTTCGTGACCGAAGCACGCCCGTAGCCGATAATCCGCCTTTCATTATCAACGTGAGTTCATAGCCTCGCACTCTTTTAAATGTTTTATAAAATGATTTTTAAACCCGCGAGGAAGATAACATGCTAGATTTTGATAAAAATAGAACACAAGTAGTCCCGATGGTATGCCTAATGATATGGACCCGAATGATGCTATGACCCTATAAACGAGACTAAAAGGATTATTAGTAGTTAGGTTATGTCACTTAAAGTCCCATTAGCATGAATTGTGAACTACCGGGATTTGGTAGACGCTTATGCATTTGATAGTACTATTTGGGGACGATCACCCCAGTTCGCGCCTTGACGGTTGATACCCGTCGGGCCACATTGATTGGTAAGCGAATTTATGTATGAGAAGATTCCATAGCGTGATTTTTGTGACGACACGCTAACTTAGATGGGCAAATTGTTTGTCAGGTTCGCGGCCCGTTGTTTTCATAGTAAGGTAACAATGTCATGCGGCTAATAATAATCCTAATCCAAATAAAAATGTATCCTATACATAATAACGACGCTATTAACGATGAATATATTACCTATCATGGTAATATAGAGACTACGGTCTCATGGACGGTTTAAGATGTATGCTTGATTTATATATTGCCTGACTAGCAATATGAGGACTTACTTCCGATATTATACTTGTGTTCTGATTTTAAATGATTGTTTTATATAACGGTTTTTATTAAACTCTATGAATTCACTCGGCATTCGCTGATATGATTTTTTCATGTTTTTATCTCAGGTGCTTGAAGGTAATCCGGATGGAGATCGACTCTGATGGCCCACATAATATTAAAAATGTTCATTCGATCTATGTTTTGTAAACTAAATGACCTGTATAATTTGGGACCTGTTGTACACTTTAAAACTTTTTATCGAATGAATGTATGTTGAACCTTGTACAACCATTTTTATGTGTTGTCTATGATTGGAGTTATTGTGCTATCCCGTAACACTCTGAAAGACCCTTGCGCTGTACCGATACGAAAATTGAGAGTGTTACAGTTTGGTACCAGAGCTCTCGTTATAGAGAACAAATGATTTTAAAAACCAAGGTTTTGAACAAAACTTTTCAAAATCTTTTGACAATGAACATTTAAGAAAATATTTGAAAAATCTTTTGACTATAACGATGCCAGAGATCTCCGACGTTACCAACAAGCCCAATTGAGAAGATATATATTTTGATATATATAATTTAATTTATATATATGTATATATCGTGGTTTCATTATGTAATTATTTAACTAGTATGTTATCCTAATACGAGATATATATATAAATGCAGATTGTCATGGCTGACCCTAATATTCCTGTAGAAAACCATGTTATTCCCGAACCTAATGTAGATGATGATCCTTATTTAGACTTAGTAGATTATGATATGGATGATGAGGAGGAACCATTTGAGGATCCCGAGCCCGAGTTAGGACTAGGAGATCAGATTGCCCCTCAGGTTGACTTGGTAGAGAATGAGATTTAGAATGTTGATATAGAGAATGATGAGGAGATTGGGTTAGATAATCTAGATGATGAGATTGACGACGAGGATGTCGAGGAGGATGTAGGTATAGATGTTGAGGTTGATGATGATGAGGAAGCCAAGCTTATTTACCCTTATGATGTTCCAGAGGGCGATCCTTTGCCCCCACCAGTTTATTTGTCTGATTCTGAGGTTGAGTTACCTAGGGATGAAATGTCTAAATCGTCTGAATCTGATTCTGAATCAGAGGAGGATGAGGATGACGATGCACCTGACGGTACTGATGGTATTGCTACTTGTAGACGTGAGATAGGAGATTCGTCTAGTGCTCGAGAGGCTACTCATATTGATGGTCTTGCACCATGGGCCTTGAGACGTGATCTAGATGCTTCCCGTGTTAAGAGTTGTATGACAGTGGTTGGATTAGGTGTTGTTCAGACTCAGGTTGCTTATTTGGAGTCGAAGGCTAAGGTTGGCGAGAAAGAGCGGGAATTGCTTAGTTTGGATTTGACTGATGTAGAACGTGGTTTGAATGAGGTTTTTAGGAGGTTATCGGTGTTGGAAAGTGGTGAGTTTGCTGAAATGAAGAAAAAGGTGAATTCTATGGAGATTCAGTTGAGTGTAGCTCGTGCGATGCGTAAGAAAGCTGAGAAGGAGTTGAATATATCCGTGGGTTGGAATAGTAGATTTTATGCCGACATGGTTGAAAGAGGAGTGATCCGTAAGCGCCCAGCTGAAGATGTGTCTAGTGATCGTCCGACAAAGATACAAAAGACGATGGATGATGGACCACCTGGCGGTTCTCAGTAGATTAGTCTGTATTTAGTAGTGACCTTTGTATCTTTTGTGCTTTTGTAGCTTTGATTGAACCGACTTGTTAGTAGTAGACTTGGCACGAATTTTGAGTGTATATAGTGCTAGAACTTTGATATGGGATGTAACTAAGATAATACTTTTGTTTCAAATCGAATGAAACATGTATCTTGTCTTGAATTCCATATTGTGCCTTATTTGTATCTCGATTATGAATTCAATCCATATTATATGAATCCTTTGTTGGGTGAATGCTTAATATTTTGAAGTTGTGAAATTATAGAACTATGCCGCCCAAGAAGGCTATGACTGAGGATGATGTACGTAGGATTATTACGGAGCAAGTTACCGCATCTATGACTGAATTTATAGCAAATGCTAGAAATGAAGCTGGCGGTAGTGGAGCTGGCGGTAGTGGAGCTGGCGGTAGTGGAGCTGGCGGTAGTGGAGCTGGCGGTAGTGGAGCTGGCGGTAGTGGAATTGGCTGTACTAATGTGAATGTGAATGCTAATAATGTGAATGCTAATGCTGGAGGAAATATAGGAGGACTTGGAGCTAATGCACCTGAAGTTGGTGGTTGTACTTATGTGACGTTCATGAAGTGTGAACCTCTACCTTTTAATGGAACTGAAGGTGCTGTAGGACTAAGCCAGTGGATTGAGAAGATTGAGTCGATGTTTCGGATTAGTAATTGTAAGGAGGAAGATAAGGTGACTTTTGCTATGGCTATTCTTAAAGGTCGTGCGCTGACTTGGTGGAACGAGAGAATTGCTTTCATGGGTCTTGATGCTGCTAATGCTACTCCTTGGGCTGAAATTAAGAAGTGGATGACTTTGGATTTTTGTCCTTGTAGTGTGATTATTAGGTTAGAACAAGAGTTGATTCATCTGAGAATGAAAGGTGTGGACATTGATAGTTACACGAACCGATTCCATGAGTTGGCCTTGCTATGTCCTTGATTGGTTGAACCCGAAGAGATCCGAATTGAGCAATATATTAAAGGGTTGACCAGGAATATCCGGGGGACGCGACATCATCTAAACCACTGACCATTGATGATGCTGTTCGAATGGCTTACCAACTCATTGGACAGATAATTCAGGATAGGGAAGATGAAGCCCGTGTTGGTGAGAAAAGAAAGGGTGACGGTGATCGTGTAGAGAGAGGTGATAATAGGAAGAATTTCAATCGCCGTCAGAACCAGAGAAAGGGGAATGCAAATGCTCTTACCAACAATACACCGCGCAACGATGATAGAAGTCCCAAGTGTGGCAACAAGAGGCATGCTGGCGACTGCTGGAAGTGCCGAAATTGCGGAAAGCTTGGACACAAAGTTGAAAGGTGTAAAAAGGGAACCATTTGCTTCAACTGTAATGAAGAAGGTCATAGGAAATAGGAATGCCCCAAGTTGAAAGCGATTGTACCTGGAAGAAACCCCCAGGGTGGTATCTATCAACTTGGAACACTTGAGGTGAAGAAAGAGGATCTGAATGTCGTTACCGGTACGTTTTTACTCAACAATCATTATGCTGTTGCTTTATTTGATTCGGGTGCTGATAGGAGCTTTGTATCCACTAAATTTAGTGCCCTTATTGACATTGAACCTGTTGAGATAAGTACCAGTTATGAGGTGGAATTGGCTGATGGCAAATTAGTGAAAACTAATAAGCTATTAGAAGGATGCTCTCTAAATCTCTTAAACTATTCCTTTCCGATTGATTTGATGTTGATAGAATTAGGTAGTTTTGATATTATTATTGGTATGGATTGGTTGTCGTTGAATAATGCTACTATTTTATGTGGAGAGAAGAAAGTTAAGATTCCTCTTAGAAATAGGACGTTAGAAATTGATGGTAGTCGAGGTGAATCCCGTTTGAAGATCGTTTCATGTATTAAAGTCCAAAAGTACATCAGGAACGGTTTTGAGTTATTCTTAGCTCAAGTGACCAGGAATGAGTCTAGGGAGAAACGATTGTAAGATGTACCTATTATTTGTGAATTTCCTGAGGTATTTCCTAAAGATTTACCCGGACTTCCACCGATAAGGCAAGTAGAGTTTCGAATCGATTTAATTCTTGGTGATGCACCGGTGGCACGCGCGCCTTACCGATTAGCCCCTTTTGAATTAAAGGAGTTATCTGAGCAACTTAAAGAGTTGTCTGATAAAGGTTTTATTCGACCGAGCTCGTCGCCATGGGGAGATCCAGTCTTGTTCGTTAAGAAGAAGGATGGATCTTTCCATATGTGCATTGATTATAGGGAACTGAATAAGTTGACAATTAAAAATCGATATCCTTTACCTAGGATTGATGATTTGTTTGATCAACTACAAGGATCTAGTGTGTATTCTAAGATAGATTTGCGGTCAGGATATCACCAACTTCGCGTCCGTAAAGAAGATATTCCTATAACTGCATTTAGAACTCGTTATGGACACTATGAATTTCAAGTAATGCCATTTGGGTTAACTAACGCACCTGCGGTTTTCATGGATTTAATGAATCGAGTGTGCAAGCCCTATTTGGATAAATTTGTGATTATGTTTATTGACGATGTTCTAATCTATTCTAAGAATGAAGATGAACTCAGAGAACATTTAAGGATTGTTTTGAATTTGTTGAAGGATGAAAAGTTGTATGCTAAGTTTTCGAAATGTGATTTCTGGTTAGATTCTGTGCAATTTCTTGGTCATGTGATTAACAAGGATGGAATTCATGTTGATCCTGCAAAGGTGAAGCTATTAAGAATTGGTCTGCACCGAAAACGCCAACGGAAGTGCGACAGTTCTTAGGATTGGCTGGCTATTATAGGCGATTCATTAAGGAATTTTCTTTGATAGCTAAACCCTTGACTAAGCTTACCCAGAAGAATAAACCTTTCGTTTGGGGAAGTGATGAAGATGGAGCATTTCAGACATTGAAGCAAAAACTATGTAGTGCGCTAATCTTATCATTACCCGACGGGAGTGAAGATTTTGTAGTGTATTCTGATGCATCTATTAGAGGCTATGGAGCTGTTTTGATGCAGCGGGAGAAAGTGATAGCTTATGATTCTAGGCAATTAAGGAAGAATGAGGAGAACTATACTACTCATGATCTTGAGTTAGGAGCTGTAGTGTTTGCTCTTAGGTTGTGGAGACATTATCTGTATGGCACCAAGTTTACGGTATTCACCGATCACAAAAGCCTGCAGTATATTCTCGATCAGAAGGAATTAAACATGAGGCAACGAAGATGGATAGAGTTGTTAAGTGATTATGATTGTGATATAAAATATCACCCAGGAAAAGCCAATGTTGTTGCCGATGCGTTAAGTAGGAAAGATAGAGAGCCTATCAGGGTGCGTTCTCTAGTCTTGACCGTGCACAATAATTTGCCTGAGCAAACTAGAAATGCGCAAATAGAAGCTTGTAAGAAGGAAAATTTTGTTAATGAAGGGTTACGAGGAGAAGGAGATCCTTTAGAGGTTAGAGCTGATGGAGTGAAATGCTTAAGAGGTCGTATGTGGATACCTAAGTTTGGAGGCTTAAGAGACTTGATTATGTTAGAATCCCATAAATCTAAGTATTCCATTCATCCGGGATCTGATAAGATGTACCATGATTTGAAGAAGTTGTACGTGTGGCCAAATATGAAAGCTGTCATAGCTATGTATGTTCTTCAATGCTTGACTTGTGATAGAGTCAAAGCTGAACATCAAAAGCCATCAGGACTACTTCAATAGCCAAAGATTCCTGAATGGAAGTGGGAGCGAATTACGATGGACTTTATCACCAAGCTTCCAAGAACATCATCTGGAAACAACTCGATTTGGGTTATTGTCGATAGACTGACCAAATCAGCACACTTCATTCCGGTTAAAGAGCAGTTCTCATTGGAGAAGCTGACTCATATATACCTTGAAAATGTTGTATGCAAGCATGGAGTGCCTGTATCGATCATTTCAGATCGAGATCCTAGATTCGCATCGAATTTTTGGAAATCTCTCCAAAGATCTTTGGGAACGAATCTCGACATGAGCACTGCTTATCACCCCCAGACTGATGGGCAGAGTGAAAGGACGATACAAACACTGGAAGATAAGTTGAGAGCTTGTGTGTTAGATTTTGGTAAGAATTGGGATAAACATTTGCCGTTAGCAGAGTTTTCGTATAACAATAGTTACCATTCTACTATTAAGGCTGCACCGTTTGAAGCTTTGTATGGTAGGAAGTGTAGATCTCCTATATGTTGGAGTGAAGTTGGGGATACCCAGCTCACGGGACCGAAATTGATTCGGGAGACTACGGAGATGATAGTTCAGATTAAGAATAGGTTGTTGACTGCCCGTAGTAGACAGAAAAGTTACGCGGATGTGCGGTGGAAGCCAATGGAGTTTAAAGTGGGTGACCGAGTAATGTCGAAAGTATCGCCATGGAGGAGCGTTATAAGATTTGGAAAGCGAGGGAAATTGAATCCCCGTTATATTGGACCCTTTAAGATTTTATCTAGAGTAGGTCCGGTGGCTTACAAACTAGAGTTACCCCCAGAACTTCATGGTGTTCACAACACATTCCATGTATCTAATCTGAAGAAATGTCTAGCAGTGAGTGATGAGAATATTCTGTTAGGTAAGGTTCGAATAGATGGGAAGTTGCATTTTATCGAAGAGCCCGTAGAGGTTATGGATCGTGAGGTAAAGCAACTGAAACAAAGTCGGATACCTATTGTCAAGATCCGATGGAATTCAAAGAATGGACCGGAGTATACTTGGGAACGAGAGGATGAAATGTGGAAGAAATATCCGCACCTCTTCGATTTCAATAAGAAACGGACATCCAAATGAAATGGATCACGAGGACGTTGATCCCTTTTAGGAGGAAAAGTTGTGACAATCAAACATTTTCAGGTAGTGAAATATTTTCTCGTATAATATTTTGAAACTTATTTTTGTGTTGGTTGACGAACTCACAATTTACGGATTTAATTTTGGGCTTACGTGCATAATTTGGCGTCTTTTACGACTAAACCGGAAACCTTAGGATTACGTATTTACGTTTTTGAGCTCCGTTTTTTATGAGACAATTTTTATTGGATTCGTTTTGTGACGTTGATTCATAATTTATAAAAACGTTTTTCGTGAAACGACCCGAGGGCACACAAATCGAGAAAACTAGAATCGAGGAATACCCGTAAACTAGTGAGATGGGACAAAATACATTGTCCCACCCCACTAGCTAGCTTGGACGGCACCAACATGACACCACAACCATATGTGGCATCATGTTAGCTAAGTTATAACAAGTGTAAAGAAAGCTTACACCTTAAGCTACTCTTTTCCACTTCCTAACTAAAACCATCAACTAACTCATTTCCACCATTTCCATACATGCAAAACAACCACAAATCCTCTCAAAACCTCCCACCCTTGCCGTCCATATTGAAGCTACAAACACCCCTTTTGATCTTTTCTAGCCATGAAATACATGTTAACTAGCTCTATCATGGAGTTATCTAGAAGCCTTGATCATTTGGTGGCCATATTAACAACATTGGAGGTGATTTGCTTGTGTCCTAGGGCTGATTTCTCAACTATTGTTCTTGGTGTTTGATGATCTTGGAGTTACTTGTGGTGTTCATCAAATTCTTGTCTTCCAAAAACAAGAAATACACTTGGTTGGTAAAGAAGATCATCCTCTCCGTTTTCTCTTGTTATTTTTGTAAAGAAAAAATGTATTTTCTTTATTACTGTATATGTATATGATGTATATATGATGATACAAATGTTGTGTGGGGATCAAGTGTTGATAGATATGCTTAAAAAGGTTGATAACTATAAGAAATAAGGCTAAAATCATGATTATTTAGTTGGCTGTATAAAAACAGTATATAACCAAAACTTGAACTGATAAACATGCATGGTATGATCCATTTACAGTAAATACAAGATATTATACACATGTGAGAGTTGGCCATGCAATGGAATCAATATAATTAGTGAGATATGATCAAAACAAGATGAGAGTGCAAATCTGAATAAGCAGTTTTGTAGGGACTGTTAAGGCAAGATAAACTTAAAATGAGCAGTAGCTATAACTACGTTAAATGTAGCACATAATATGAAGATCATGCCACCCAAAAATGAGCTTCTAATTAATTATAGAACTCTAGATATAGTAAAAATGGTGAACATGAAAATAGAAATCAGATTTTGAGAATTAATGTTTATTATTATTATATAAGCAGTCAAATTTTATTGTATAAAATGTAAAATAAAAACCCACTAACTTATGAAACTTATTTATATAAATATGTAAAAGGTTAATTAAATGGATAAATTATATAAATGGTTGTGGAATAATACTTATAAGTAATAAAAACTATAAACTTGATTTTTACGACTTTTTCGGCTGTTACCGTAAAATTAACGTTTTTCGCCAAATAAAACTTAGATGATCAAACCCGTCTAATTTAAAGTTTATAAAAGTCATATACTGATATATAAGTAACTAATACAAGTAAAATCACGATAAAACCCGAACTATAGGACATACGGACATTAACGAGCTAACTAAACATATTGGACTAATAATTGGACTAAATAAGTTAACCACTTATAAAAAGAACTTATTGGGCTTAACCCATTTGGGCCCAACATGGAGAGTATATATACTGATAATATAGGTATAAAATGGATCAAAAAAAGTTAAAGAACTTATACTAAGCTTATTGGACTTAAAATAGATAAATAGGTAAAACTAGCAAACTAGTAAAACGTTACCAAAACGTAAACACTAAAATGAGTAAACAAGTATATATAAACCCACTTGATCATCATCATATGTACAAAATCATCATATGTATATTGTTATTTTGATGAAAGTCATTGGACAAAGTCTAAGACCGATTATTATTTATATAGGTTTCCGTGACCGAAGCACGCCCGTAGCCGATAATCCGCCTTTCATTATCAACGTGAGTTCATAGCCTCGCACTCTTTTAAATTTTTTATAAAATGATTTGTAAACCCACGAGGGAGATAACATGCTAGATTTTGATAAAAATAGAACACAAGTAGTCCCGATGGTATGCTTAATGATATGGACCCGAATGATGCTATGACCCTATAAACGAGACTAAAAGGATTATTAGTAGTTAGGTTATGTCACTTAAAGTCCCATTAGCATGAATTGTGAACTACCGAGATTTGGTAGACACTTATGCATTTGATAGTACTATTTGGGGACGATCACCCCAGTTCGCACCTTGACGGTTGATCCCCGTCGTGCCACATTGATTGGTAAGCGAATTTATGTATGAGAAGATTCCATAGCGTTATTTTTGTGACGACACGCTAACTTAGATGGGCAAATTGTTTGTCGGGTTCGCGGCCCGCTGTTTTCATAGTAAGGTAACAATGTCATGCGGCTAATAATAATCCTAATCCAAATAAAAATGTATCCTATACATAATAACGACGCTATTAACGATGAATATATTACCTATCATGGTAATATAGAGACTACGGTTTCATGGACGGTTTAAGATGTATGCTTGATTTATATATTGCCTGACTAGCAATATGAGGACTTACTTCCGATATTATACTTGTGTTCTGATTTTAAATGATTGTTTTATATAACGTTTTTATTAAACTCTATGAATTCACTCGGCATTCGCTGATATGATTTTTGCATGTTTTTATCTCAGGTGCTTGAAGGTAATCCGTATGGAGATCGACTCTGATGGCCCACATAATATTAAAAATGTTCATTCGATCTATGTTTTGTAAACTAAATGACCTGTATAATTTGGGACCTATTGTACACTTTAAAACTTTTTATCGAATGAATGTATGTTGAACCTTGTACAACCATTTTTATGTGTTGTCTATGATTGGAGTTATTGTGCTATCCCGTAACACTCTGAAAGACCCTTCCGCTGTACCGATACGAAAATTGAGAGTGTTACAGTACGGATTCCCGTCCTTTCAGTATGGACATTCTTTCCTTATTAGGCATCCTCGTATGCAGCCAAATGTTTTCCCGTAGTATAAGTTATGTGTTTGATTTGCTTATGTTTAATTAAGAATACCTATAGCCATATACATGCATGAATAGTTTCACCTAGTTATAGAGGTACCAGAACCATAACATTAGAGGCACTGATGTTATGACTTCACCACGGCGGAGTGATTGCTCGTGGCGTCCCTTCAGCTTTTGGCCATTTATATTATATATATCATGTGGGGCGTATGGGTGCATCCTAGTTACATGTTTTCAGTCAGGATTTCATGGTGAATGTGGTGTGTGCCTTGCATCCTTCACAAGGAGCTAATCCCTCCTACCCAAAAACCAGTATATTAAATTAGAGGCAACCCCTCTAATTTGCATGATGAGGTCACCCCTCCAAGTATTCATGCACGGTGGATTTTCATGACCTATATTGGCTAATGGTAAAATATGTTAAACAGTTTTCATAAGATAAACATAAGGCTTTTCAAACTATAAAACCAGTTTTATGAACATGTTCCAGGTTTTCCAGGACTTATACATTTCCGCTGCTATTAAGTCTTTATTATGTTTTAGTCATTCATACTATGTCTATATCCGTGCACTAAGCGTTTTGCTCAGCCGTTACTTTCCTTTCAATGTCCCAAAACGGTAGGTACCTTAGGAAAGACTCGAGCATTTGGAGGACGTGCATAGGATGGAAGCTGCTAGAGACTTCTTTTCCTTTTTGCCTTCATATACTTATGCTTGCTTAGTCTTTCATCCATTTATTTTACTTTATTAGGTTTTGGGCTTATGTTTGGGAACCGATGTTTGATTCCGGTTATCCCTATGGTCATGTAATGTTTCAGACATTTATCCTTGTATGCTTTGATGACACGCCATAATTACGCGTGACATTCCATTTATCAAAATGGGGTGTTACAGTGATTCTCACAATGAATGCAGACACTAATTCCACAAAGTATGCATTACTTCCTGCCCTAGTACCCGACACAATGCTTAATGATGGAATCAAGGAGAGTGATAAATACCAAGAGATGCTTAATGATATTGACGCACAGTTTAAACATGCAAATTCACATCCTTCAGAGAAGGAAAAAGGTAAACGCAAGAAAAGAGTTTCAAAGCGCCAATCAGCTGCTTCTTCTAAAGATAAAGGCCCATGAAAAATGCAAATAGTTGATGAAGATGACGAAGATGAGCTGATCCATACTGAGGAAGAACAGGAAGAAGTACCACTCCGCAGGCCTAAGAAAGCAAAGAAGAATAAAGGCAAAGAAGCAAGTGTTGCTTTAGATGAACCAGCTCAACAACAAATTTCTGAAGCCAAACGACTGTGTATCGTTCTTCAACAAAGCAGATAGGAAGCTTTTGCAGGATCAGGCTCAAGAATGTTTGAAGACTTAGCAGATTTTGGTAATCCTGATGATGATATGGCATTTTATGAAGATCCTACTGAGGAAGATACTTATGAAGATGCATATGAAGATGCTGCAAACTATCATTTTGAAAGTCGTGAACAAAGTGAAGAATGTGAGAGCAGTGCAGACACTGATACAAGTATGATGTATCGAGATGCCAATATCACCACATCTTTACCACAACCGACTCACATGGTGCTAAATGACGATGCTCATGCAACTTTCATACCAGAAACACAACTTCAAAGTAAGTCTACTTCAAACTCTGATGATGTTATGAAATATCTAAATTTAGAAGGGGAGGGTGTCGAGGTCACAAACACTGATCCGTCAAAAAATGAAGGAATGGTGGATGTTCATATAACTACTATTACATCAACCACCACTCCACTACTATCCACCCGATCATCAGTGAGGTCATAACAACCACTATCACACCCGCACTTGTTGAACAACTAGTATCAACCACCACCCTCACCACTGAATCTACACCGTCATCCACAGTCGAACAACCTGTATCAACCACCGCCCCTATCACTGAATCTACACCAACACCTATCCCTGAATAACCAGTATCATCCACCACCACCTTAACGGTTATGGTTACACCTCCACCAACAGACAAGTATCATGCACATCCAATCCTTTCCTCACAGTCAATGATCCACTGATCCAGTCTCTTCAACAACAGCTAGAGGCTCAAGCTACACAAATAGCTACATTGACTGAATGGTTCACCACTCCTCCCAAGGAACCGTAACCTGATGAGCCTACTCTTCAGAAACTAACAGACAGGGTGTCCAAACTAAAAGCACAACACAAATCATTTCTTGGAGAAAGGAAAACTCGTGACAAGGAAAATGTTGCTTTTCTAGGGTCAATTGATGAGAAGATGACCACGATTATTCGACGAGAAGTCATGTCTTATGTTGATCAACAACTACCAAATCTTGTCGGTAATGGTTTATCTACTCTTCAACTAATGACATTGTTACAGACACGTCTGCTAGATATGAAAGCTCATAAATTGAAATACAAACGCAAAGTTCTGCAATATCTCAACAAAGCAATCATTGAAGAGACACCTGCAGACACTACCGACTCTGAGTCTGACGATGAAGAAGAGCTAGAGGCGGAAGATGACGAGGGTAACGGTGAAGAGGATGATGGTAACAATGATCAAAATAAGGATAAGGATAAGGAAGGATATAAGGAGGAAGAAGAGGATGAGGGAGAAAAGGATAAGGATAAGGATGAAGATGAAGATAAGGACGAGGATACAGATGATGATCAGGATGACGATGATGATAATGACAAGGTTAATGGAATCAACAAGGGTGATAAGAATGACGAAACGGGTACAAATGCCGAAGAGTCAAACAAGGATGACAATGATAAGGCTACTGAGAAGGGTTTAGAGGAAACTGCAGAACACATTGCTGACACCACAGAAAAGACGCTGGAGTCAACAGTACCAGAAACTCAGCATGTTCTATAGGTATATCTACTGCACCAAATTTTACTACTGATTCGCACAATGAATCTGTAGAATATATGCAAGCAGAAGAAACGACAGAGTCAATGCTTGAAGAAGAACCTCACCATGATATACCGGTGATGCAAAATCAACCTTCAACACCATCTGCAGATCAGCATGACGTTGATATGGAAGTTGAAGATTTAAATGTTCCAGAACCGATGTTTGCTGAATCTCTTATCATCGATGATACTATACAAGAGCAACTTTGGCTAACAAATGCAGCACCTCAGCATCCTTTTGACACTGCAACTGAAATGGAGTTGACTCAATTCCTCAACAACCCTATCGATTTCTCGGCTTTTCTAAGGTATTCTCATGGGAAACCGACAATGACTCCGGATCTGATCAAAATGGCAGCTACAAATGTGGACTTCTTTGACAATTTAAAGATCAGCCATAATGAAGCAGAATATCACTTAAATGAGCTTACAAAGGCAATGAGAGAGACAACTACAGGAATTCGGACTCTCGTGTTACGACCTCTTACACCAACGGTCATCACCGGTTCTGCCACGATCCCAATAGAGCACTTTGTCTCTCACGATCTTGAATACCTTGAAAATGGAGCAAAGAAATATGCCACATCACTCACTATGCTCAAGGCTGTTAATTTGGAGAATGTTCCGTGGATAGAGGATAAAGTGCCTGACTCAATATGGAGAAAGAAGCTACTCATGTTTTATGATACCTATGCTTCACTTGGCATCTATCACTGGACTGAAAAGAAAAGGTTAGCTTACAATCATTTCCATCGTCCTAAGAGAGGTTCCTCTATTGTCTCAGCTCACAGAATCAAAAGCATCCAAGGAGCAACCACTCAGACTGTCTTCGGTTATGATTACTTGAAAGTAATCGTGTTCAAACGTACCGATGAAAAAGAATACCGCATTGACGAAAGTGATCTCCAGTACCTTCAACTTGAAGACATCGAAGATCTTTTGTTGTTATTTGCTCAAGAAAAAGTTGACCATCTATCACCTGAGATTATCATAGCCATGAGTTCAAACTTTCGTCAATATGCCAGGAAAATCGTCATTCAAAACCGGGTGGAAGACATTCAACGTGGAGTAGAAAGCTATCAGAAGAAGCTAAACCTGGAACGTCCCCATACGACTCCACTCAATAATTTCCATAAGAACAAGAAAGTTTACATGGGGACTACAACGCCGGAAGCATGGATCTTTTACCCAAATGAGACTGGGGTCATGCAATATATGCGATTCTCCGAACTATACAAATTCAGTGATGGAACGCTAAAGCATGTTCGAGATGATCTGTCGGTTCTAAATGCCAACTTACCACTTCCGGCAGTCAAATACACCTGGACAACCCAGTGCAAAAAGGGAGCATCGTATGCAATCAGGAAGATTGAGAAACTTCTAAGGAAGCGCCGGTTGCTACGAAGTATAGAACAATTCGTCGGTGGACGACCATATGGAGCTCACCATAGGTTCACGGAACGAACCATTTAATTATGGTTCGTCTTATATCAGGTCAACTCCATATGTCTATAATTGTGAATATGTTACCTTTTGTATAATCAGCTTTTGTGGCATGTTGTAGTGTAAAAGTATGATATTTTTCAAGAATTTCACTCGAGATTCCAAATCTTTCAAAATATATCATACTCAAGCACTACAACTAAGCCTCATTAAAATGAGGGGGAGCATTAATATGTTCTTTGGCCAACATCTAATTTCATTTTATTACCGAAAGACCGCTTAATCCATTAATGTCCAAAATATTGATGGTTAACATTTTGGGAAGGGGAGAAAATGGGATTAAGGAGACTTAATGATATTTGGCTAAGGCTAAAACAATGAAAAAGGCTTAAAAGATAAACCAACCTAACATGTGTAATGCACAAGTTAAGGGGGAGCGTTTTTGATGATCAAAACACTTAAAGCACAAAAACTTTGATTACAATATCACAAGTGCTTTAAGTGATTTTCAAGGATTTTTCATGGTGACTATATCAACCCAAAACACACTTAACTCACGACAGATGTGGTGACAAAAGGGTGGTAGGTATAGGTATTAGTCCAATGATTCATCAGAACCGATGGAATCTTCCCAATGACAATTCCCTAGATAGAACTAGAAGTCCTAGGAAAGATGGAGAATGAATGTGAACGTAGCTGAATGCCGACCAGGTACTTAAGCTAGCACTGGAACAATCACAACAAGGTGCTAGTGATGACGTATTGGTAAGCATTGAAAGGGTTGAAGAACGAAAAAGAATTGCAAAGATAAAGGGTGTAAAGAAAGAAGCCCTCCTTACAACTTTAGGCAGAAACCGGGTCAATACATATGCTATTGAGATCATTTGTTAATGATTCTCGATATTGAAGAAAGCCATCATGGACCCAGTGATGCAATGCACAACCCTCCCCAACTAACTCAAATATCTCTCAAAAGTTATTTGTTTTAATCACACGGAGATCAACACGTTATCTATTGGTTTATTCACTCCGAATAGACTGATATTGAATAGGTGGCACTCCCCTCCAGCCATCGATCACTAAATCAAAACGCACTATCGAGTCTAGAGCCACGAGATCATCAAAAGTCTCATTAGGACACTTTCCATTTATTCCTTGCTTCTTCACACACTGTGAAAAGTAAGAGATCTTTATGAGTCCTAATAACTGATTTTTGGTTGGTTAATAAAAAGGTTTTTGCTTGCAAGATCTCTCTTTGCGTTGCTCGTACCCAATTGATATATATCGTTGTTTCGTTCTCGGTATCTTCTCGAATCGATCACGGTCAATAGTGGAATCGTTGTTATTGGTGACTAAAAAGGGGGAGCTTTGGTCTAAATCTACTAAACTGATAAAGACAAGTAATAAAATAACACTAGAGACTAGAAATGAGAATAAATCCAGACTTTGAATTAAACAATAGAAAATACCTTATGAAAAATAAAACTGGAACTCTCTTATTCGGAATCCTTCTTGTTATGCGGATTGAACTGCTCCATTCGGAATGTTGGCCTTACTCGGAATAATTAGTATCATGCGGAACAAATCTCTTATGCGGAAAATGAGGGTCTATTCGGAAAGTTATGACCATGCGGAAAAATGTCTTACTCGGAATAAACGTCCTTATGCGGAAAAATCTGGAAATTCCCTATGCGGAAAGTATATCTATGCGGAATAATGGGTCTATTCGGAATATGGAAAATATTCCGAATAGAGGAAATGGAAATAAGCCTATGCGGAATAATGGAAGACAATTCGGAAAATATCTCTTATGCGGAATATTAGAAGAAAAAGCCTTATGCGGAAAAATTGGACTATTCGGAATATGGGAAAAACCCTATTCGGAATAGTGCAGCTATGCGGAAAAAGAATCCTTACTCGGAATAACGGGTATTCCGAATAACAATGAAAAATCTACCTCCATTCGGAATGACTTAAATATTCCGAATAGCTAAAATAATAACCTCAATTCTGAATAAATAAAATATTCCGAATTACAAAGAAAATCACCACTACTCGGAATAATTGAAATATTCCGAATAGCCAAGAAAACTAAACCCTTACTCGGAATAAATGCAAAATTCCGAATGGATACAATCCCAGATTCCCTATTCGGAATCTGGGCGAGATCAGAAAAGGCAGCGAAGAACAGGGAAGTTACAGAACACGAAAGCAAGACTAAAAATCACTAAGTTTTTGATCCAAACTTTAACCAATTTTACCACTAATCTTTTACTCAAAGAAAGCGTGAATCCAAACAACAAAAATCACAAAACCCACTTACTTTTGACAATCAAACCCAACGAATGAAATTTAAGAACTAAAAATCAAAAAGATATGAAGAACAAGATGATGGAAAGATTAAAAGATGATTTGTATTAATGAATTAAGATTCAACAAACAAGAAAAGATTAATTTACAAGATTGAAAGATAAATCAAACAAAGATTAAAACCACTCCTTAAGGGAGATGGTTCCTAAAAACTAGGAAGAAGAATAACTGAAAAGGAAGATGAGAGAGAGTTCGAATGTGTGAGTGGGAGGAGTATTTATAGGCTTCTCCCTTGGTTGGTGAGTGGGCTTTCTTCCCTTCTTTTTGTCTTCTCGTCTTTTCAGAAAAGTTGACTTTTTTCGATTCTGATTCGGGATTTGTCGTCGATTAAATTCAACTCGTCTTTTAATTTCTTCGTTAAATAGACTTGAGTTTCTTCGACATGTGTAAATCTTTTGTCTTTGGTCCTTTTCTTCGATAAATCTTCGAATAGGCCCATTGACTTCAAATCTTTTGCATCTCTTGGACAATAGACTTCGTCTTCAGTCTTTTTCCTTTATAAAACCCGTGTAATCCCATGTTTTCTCCAATATTTATCCGGTTGGCTCTGAAAACATAACAAACACACAAACCACGCATAATTCCAAACAAATGACATTAAATACGCGTTTTGGTCTTGTTTTAGCAAGAAATAAGTGGTAGAAAAGATGGGTGTTTACACACCTATCAAATCCCCTACACTTAACCATTGCCATGCCCTCATGCAATGCTTAGTGATAAAGCAACATTACACTTTTCTCATAATTAATTAACCTTGGCCTTATTCAAATTCTACTAAACAAAAATTAAAGCACTAAGAGAAATTTAAAGCAAACAAAAGGATAGAACATAGCTATGTAGAAATAACTTGTAAAGAGATCAAGAACTTACATTAGGGCTTTGGTGCTGCGAAGATTTATCACCCTCAAGTTTTACGTTCCCCAAACTAAGCTTAAAAACGAGATCATTGTTATTATAAGTTAGCAATTCCAACACTTACACACATGGCTTAATTAAATGCTTAAACTCCCTTATTCCTAGGTGTATCTCTTATATTTTATTTTTGTCTTAGAATGATCATGAAGATGCATTTTTGGACTTATTTCGATAGTTTATTTAGGCTGAAAGCAAAGTAGGACGATTTGATCAATAGTTAGCTAAAGGACAAAATCTCTTAAAACTGCTTCTCGGGATATCAAAAAGTTCATATCTTGGCATAACTTGGTTCACGATTTGAGACCTTTCTCGGGCCGATATTTGGCATGTACTTCATACTTCATATCTTCGAGAGACGTTCTTGAGATAATGGTCTTCTCATCATAATAGAGTTTCTTCACTTTGGAGACTTTTGAGGGGTACTCCAACTTTGTTGACCACGACTTCATGATTATTTCTTCAATCTCTAATTGGGATTTTGAGATACAACGATCCGCCTCCTTTTCGGACTTGGATCTATTTATCCTCATACCTTGTTAGGGTCTTTTCGGATAGACTTCTCCATCATCTTTGTGGGAGTTGATTGCTTTTCGTCGTGAGTCTTGATCCTTCATATTGATTTTGGAGATAATGCTTTTCACATCACTTTTGGATCTTCAGCAATAAAATTGAATCCTCATGCCTTGTTAGGGCCTTTTCGGACTCGCCAATCTTCGCGCCCCGCTTCATAAGTTATGCCTTGGCTATGAACTCTCGTCATTACCGAGCAACTTTTAAACGATCTTGGGCTAGAAGCTAAGTAACCTTTCAAATCGTACGACCTTACTTATTGCAGATAAATTATTAGCAGGTGATGGGAGAATAGGCAAATAATTACACCAAGTGAGCTTGTGCAAGAATACTGACTTATAATTGACTCTATCATTTCTCGTCCTCCACAATTTAAAGTCTCAAGTAATGAGACTCGTGGACACTTAGCCTAATAAACCAATTAAGGTCTACATGGTTAAGGATACTAGCTAGAATAAACTAGAATAAGTTTATTCGGGTTGAGTCAAAATAAACGCAACGGGCCTAATATGTTCAAGATTTCAAAACTAGCTACACTATTTTATTAATATTTTTGACTTTATTGCGGGGTATATACATATGAAAGTAACGATAAAAATTTTAAAAATTACGACAAAATGGCCAAAGTTGATTAAAAATTTGAAAAATGTTGAAAAGTATGATTTTCCGGTTAAATGAAGGCATTTTCATGGAAAAGTCCACTTAAAACTTCGATAGAAGTCCCCCCTACACTTAAGATAAACATTGTCCTCAATGTTTAAGCATGTGGGAAGGGTCCCCCATACACTTATGACATTGTGCACGTTGGTTAACTCAAGTTAAGGGAAAGACGACTAAAGTGATCAATTTCAAATGTGAGTATGAAGAAGATTGAATCACGATAGTTGAGAGATAGAACCAGATTTCGGATAACATGGGATCACGGTTCTTCAAAGATTCCAAGAGTGCAATAATCCCTGTAATCACATCACCATCCAAAAACAAGCAACCTATATAGCTCCCCCTACACTTATGATGAAAAACGGGAAAGGGGGATAGAGACTCGGGTTGCCTCCCGAGGAGCGCTTGTTTTTGTTTACCGAGTCGCGAGCCTGACTCGGTCCCGAACTAATTTAAGGGAAACGTAGTGAGGGATGGAATCATATCCTGAGAGATGTCCTCACCAACGTACAATTTCAAACGCTGGCCATTCACCTTGAAGTTAGGCCCATTTGGCTGAGAAAGCTCAATGGTACCATAGGGAAAGATATTAGCGATGGTGAATGGACCAGACCAGCGGCTCTTCAACTTGCCTGAGAAGATCTTCAACCGAGAGTTAAAGAGTAAGACTTGATCACCAACGTTGAACTCTCGGTTCTTGATTTTAGCATCGTGGATAATCTTGGTCTTCTCCTTGTAAATCAATGAGTTCTCGTAAGCTTGATTCCTCAATTCTTGAAGCTCGTTGAGTTGAATCTTCCGAAAATCACCGGCTTTGTTGATGTCGAAGTTAGCCCACTTCAAGGCCCAGTACGCCTTATGTTCCAGCTCGATGGGGAGGTGGCAGGCTTTCCCGTACACAAGAGGATAAGGTGTACAACCAATCGGCGTCTTATAGGCGGTACGGAAAGCCCACAGAGCATCATCAAGTTTATCGGCCCACGAGGTACGATGCTCTCCCACAGTACGTTCCAAAATTCTCTTCAATCCACGGTTGGATATCTCGGCTTGACCGTTGGTTTGAGGATGATAGGCGGTGGAAAGACGGTGATTGACACCATACTTTTCCATGACTCTTGCAAATTGATCGTTGCAAAAATGAGTCCCGCGGTCACTGATAATAGCACGAGGAACACCGAAACGAGCAAACAGTTGTTTCAAGAAATTAAAAACCACCCTCGCGTCGTTAGTGGGTAAAGCTTTTGCTTCAACCCATTTAGAAACGTAGTCGACAGCGACAAGGATGTATTTGTTGCCTTTAGAAGACGGGAATGGCCCCATAAAGTCGATGCCCCATACATCAAAGATTTCACATTCTTGTATGAAATTTTGAGGCATCTCATCTTTATGTGTGATCTTGCCTTGTTTTTGGCAAGCATCACAATGTTTAACCATCTCGTGAGCATCACGATAAATGGTGGGCCAATAGAATCCCGAGTCAAACACTTTTTTGGCGGTGTAGTTGGGACCAAAGTGACCACCGGTGGGTCCTTTGTGGCACGCTTGGAGAATATCAAAAGCTGCCGGTCCGTCAACACACCGACGAATAATCAGGTCAGCGCATTGTTTGAATAGAAAAGGGTCCTCCCAAAAGTAAGTCTTAACATCGTTCAAGAACTTCTTCTTTTGTTGGGATGTTAACCCTTGGATGAGAACACCACCCGCTAAGTAGTTTGCGATATCGGCAAACCACGGGGTGCCATCAAGATTGGGATTTATAGACATTAAGGTTTCAAGGGGAAAAGAGTCATTGATCTCTTTGTTCGGATGGTCCCCTTGATATGGATCCTCAAGTCTGCTCAGATGATCTGCGGCTAGGTTTTCAGCACCCTTCTTGTCACGAATTTCAATGTTAAATTCTTGAAGGAGTAAAACCCAGCGGAGAAGTCTTGGCTTAGAATCATTCTTAGTCATCAAGTACTTCAACGCGGAATGGTCCGTGTATACGATGGTGGTGGATAAAACAAGATAGGGGCGAAATTTCTCAAAAGCATAGACAACAGCTAAAAGCTCTTTTTTGGTTGTCGTATAATGCAATTGAGCCCCCGTCATTGTTTTGCTAGCGTAGTGGATTGGTTGGAAGTGTTTATTCACTCTTTGGCCCAGAACCGCACCAATAGCAAAGTCGCTAGCATCGCACATCAATTCAAAAGGCAGCTCCCAATTAGGGGTAACCAAGACCGGTGCCTTAGTTAGCTTATCCTTGAGAAGATTGAAGGCTTCGAGACACTCTTTCGAAAAGATAAAAGGAGTATCTTTTTCCAAGAGGTGGGTCATCGGGCGAGCGATTTTAGAGAAATCTTGAATGAATCGACGATAGAAGCCCGCATGACCCAGAAAGCTTCTCACACCCTTCACGGTTGAAGGTGGAGGTAATTTGGCTATGACATCAACTTTAGCACGGTCGACTTCAAGACCGGCTTTAGAAATTTTGTGTCCTAGCACAATGCCTTCTTTTACCATAAAATGGCATTTTTCCCAATTCAGAACAAGGCGAGTGTCTTCGCACCGCTTAAGCATGCGTTCCAAATTGGCAAGGCAAGCAGAGAAGGAATCCCCGAAGACCGAGAAATCATCCATGAAGACTTCCATGGTTTGCTCAACCATGTCATGGAATATAGCCAACATGCACCTTTGGAAAGTCCCGGGGGCATTGCATAAGCCAAAAGGCATTCTTTTATAAGCAAATGTGCCGTAGGGACAAGTGAATGTTGTCTTCTCTTGATCTTGGGGATCGATGGGTATTTGAAAATAACCCGAGAAACCATCCAGAAAGCAGTAATATTCATTACCCGCTAGACGTTCAAGCATTTGGTCCATAAAAGGTAGAGGGAAATGATCCTTTCTCGTGGCATCATTGAGTTTGCGGTAGTCTATACAAACTCTCCACCCAGTAACGAGACGGGTAGGAATCAATTCGTTGTTTGCATTGGGCACAACGGTGATTCCGCCTTTCTTAGGCACACAATGGACTGGACTAACCCATGGGGAATCCGAAATAGGGTAAATCATACCCGCATCAAGAAGTTTGATAACCTCTTTTTTGATGACATCATGTATTTTAGGATTCACCCTTCTTTGGCTTTGAATAGCGGGCTTAAAGTCGTCCTCCATGAGAACTTTATGTGTGCAGAAATGAGGATCGATTCCACGGATGTCGGAGATTTTCCAAGCGATAGCGCGTTTATGCTTCTTCAACACTGCAACAAGTCGGGCTTTTTCGTCTTCTTTCAGATCCTTTGCGATGATGACCGGTAACTTCTCGTCGTCTTCTAGGAAAACGTACTCAAGATGAGGCGGTAGGTCCTTAAGCTCGAGAGTAGGAGGATCCTCAGTAGATGGTGAAACTAACGATGGATCATCATTAGTCACCTCTTTAGGAGTAGGAGGAGACAATGGGTCCTCATTGAGAAGTCTCTCAATAGTACGAATATCTTCATCCCAATTG
The DNA here is from genome assembly GCA_025667525.1 of Glebionis coronaria. Classification (NCBI taxonomy): domain Eukaryota; kingdom Viridiplantae; phylum Streptophyta; class Magnoliopsida; order Asterales; family Asteraceae; genus Glebionis; species Glebionis coronaria. The sequence continues at coordinate 133,689,693 of CM046874.1, read as the reverse complement.
GTGGACGAATTATCATACTTAATATCGAGAGGACCCAAGCTAGCTTCGAACTCATCTAAGTCACTTTCTCCAAAAGGAGTAAATGCCGGATCAATTGAGGAAACGGTCTCAACAGTGGGTAGAGAAGAGAGAGTACTTTTACAAGCATCATGAAAATGTTCTTCACAAGCCTCATCGAGAACATCAATAGCATTAACACTCTCATATGAATAAGGTTGCTGAGAAATCTTACCCATGTTGAAGACAATTTGATCGTCACCAACTCTCATGATTAATTCGCCTGCGGCTACATCAATAAGAGTGCGACCGGTCCTCAGGAATGGACGTCCAACGATTAGTGGAACACGAGGGTCCATCTCGTAGTCAACGACGACAAAATCCGCCGGAAAGGTGAATTTATCAACGCCAACAAAGACATCTTCAGCTATCCCCACTGGATAAGCAACCGTACGGTTGGCTAATTCCAAAGTCATTCGTGTGGGGACTAGCTCAGGGAGAGATAATTGCTTCCAAACACTTAAAGGCATTAAGTTTATACTGGCACCTAGATCGGCTAGGGCCATGCAATTCTCTACTCCCGGGAAGTTGCACGGAATCAAGAAGCGACCCGGATCACCAAGTTTGGTGGGCAATTTCCTTAAGAGCACTGCGGAGCAGTTCTCATTATGTTGGGTCTGAGCAATGTCAAGAAGCTTTTCTTTATCACTTAGAAGATCTTTAAACATCTTAGCATATTTGGGCATGTGAGCGAGAGCCTCGGCAAAGGAGATGTTAAAATTCAATTGTTTAAACATTTTTAGGAAGTTTGAAACTTGAATATCATCCTTGCTCTTTTGCTTCTCTTTCCTCAACCTTGAAGGATAAGGTAGATTGGATGAAGAAGAAGGCTTTAAGGGGATAGGATCACTCACAACCACGGGTGGTGGGGAAATGGGGATAGAAGGTGAGGGAGGTGGAGAAAGTTGCTCTTTTTCCTTGTTCACAATCACGGGTGGAGGTGTAGGAAGCTCGGGTTCCATATAACCTTTTCCACTACGAGTGGTGATTGCTTTCATCTCCCCTCTTGGATTTGCAACGGTATTACTCGGAAGAGTACCCGAAGAAGAGGGTTGATTACCTTGGATGAGCGAACCAATCATATCACGAAGGTGAAGAGCTTGATTATTAAAAGAGTTTTGCATATTGGTATTAATAGCATCGCTGTGTTTGGCCATATCATTCCTTAGCTCGGCTCGAATATCGTTCCCTTGCTTTGCCATTTCTCCCTTTAAGTTGCGGACTTGACTCTGTAGATTCGTCACCAACTCTCGATTAGTCTTCATGAATGTCTCGACTTCTGGATTCACTGCCATCGGTTGATTGAGAGGTGGAGCCTGGTAAGCTTGAGAATTTCCTTGAGTTGGGTATGGGTTTCTTTGGGATTGATACTGATTGTTTGCACGAGGTTGGGATTGATTGTAGCTTTGTTGTTGGTTTTGGTTTGCAGGAGGGAAACCGGGGGGAGCAAGATAATTGGTGGATCGATAACTTAGCAAGTTACGGTCTCCTTGAGGGCGAGCTTGATAGCCTCCCGTGGGATAAGTACCGTATGCTGCGTTAACGTCTTCAGAATAATTTCCGTGAGTAGAAGGACAATCATTATAAGAGTGAGGGCCACCACATGTGTCACAAGAAATAGCAACGGCTTTAGCTTGTTGAAAGTGGTTTGTGGCCATGGCCATGAAATTCTTGTTCATTTCAGCAAGTTGTCGAGAAATTTCAGACATTTCAGGATTGGAGGTAGTAGAAGAAACATTGACTCTCGAGTTAGATCTTGAGGATGCAGATGAATCCCAATTCTTGTGGTGAGTAGTCATGTTTTCAATCAACTCTCGACATTCCTCTGGTCTCCTTTTCATAAAAGTACCACCGGTGGCGGCATTGATCGTGTCACGATCGCGAAATGTGAGACCATTGTAGAAGGTGTCAATGAGAGTGACGGGGAGCATATTGTGATTAGGACAACGGTCGATCAAATCATTGTAACGTTCCCAAGCATCGAAAAGCGATTCATCATTCTCTTGCATAAATCCACTGATTTGGTTACGAAGGCTAGTGACCATAGATGGGGGAAAGTAGCGCGATAAAAAGCGTTGAGTCATGTCGTTCCACGTATGAATAGAATTCTTAGGAAGACGGTCAAACCATTTTTCGGCATGGTGAGAAAGCGAGTGTGGAAAAAGTTGAAGGCGAAGGTCATCCATAGAAACACCGGGGCACTTCATGCTTTGGGTAATGGTAATGAATTTGTCGAGGTGTTTGTTGGCATCATCATCTGGAATTCCGCGAAATGGATTCGTTTGTACTTGTTGTATCATGTGATGCTTCAACGAAAACTCCTGAGCCGTGACATGCATCGGTGCAATCGGGCCTCCACGTCCGTTCATTGTGGGTTGACATAGCTCCTCTATGGTTCGTAAGTCGGGTGGATTATTCATATTTGGGTGGGGTGGGTTATTATTATTGTTATTGTTTTGGGGGGGTGGAATATTATTGTTGTTGTTGTGTACACCGGCCATGTCTAATTGTTCGAGAGTCTCGGGCTCTGAATAAGACGTGGATCGAGTACGCATACACTAAAAAGAAAATGCAAGAGAAAATATTTTTGGTTTTTATAGGTTTTATATTGTTTTAGTATTTTTGGAAATTTTATATTTTTATGGATTTTTGAAAATTTTTGTGCTTGAAAATAACGTTCCCGAAAGAACGGATCCCAAAATCCAATTTTTCTCACAAGAAACCGTTGATCCTTACGAAAAGAGCCGGCAGCGGCGCCATTTTAATAACTGACTTTTGGTTGGTTAATAAAAAGGTTTTTGCTTGCAAGATCTCTCTTTGCGTTGCTCGTACCCAATTGATATATATCGTTGTTTCGTTCTCGGTATCTTCTCGAATCGATCACGGTCAATAGTGGAATCGTTGTTATTGGTGACTAAAAAGGGGGGGCTTTGGTCTAAATCTACTAAACTGATAAAGACAAGTAATAAAATAACACTAGAGACTAGAAATGAGAATAAATCCAGACTTTGAATTAAACAATAGAAAATACCTTATGAAAAATAAAACTGGAACTCTCTTATTCGGAATCCTTCTTGTTATGCGGATTGAACTGCTCCATTCGGAATGTTGGCCTTACTCGGAATAATTAGTATCATGCGGAATAAATCTCTTATGCGGAAAATGAGGGTCTATTCGGAAAGTTATGACCATGCGGAAAAATGTCTTACTCGGAATAAACGTCCTTATGCGGAAAAATCTGGAAATTCCCTATGCGGAAAGTATATCTATGCGGAATAATGGGTCTATTTGGAATATGGAAAATATTCCGAATAGAGGAAATGGAAATAAGCCTATGCGGAATAATGGAAGACAATTCGGAAAATATCTCTTATGCGGAATATTAGAAGAAAAAGCCTTATGCGGAAAAATTGGACTATTCGGAATATGGGAAAAACCCTATTCGGAATAGTGCAGCTATGCGGAAAAAGAATCCTTACTCGGAATAACGGGTATTCCGAATAACAATGAAAAATCTACCTCTATTCGGAATGACTTAAATATTCCGAATAGCTAAAATAATAACCTCAATTCTGAATAAATAAAATATTCCGAATTACAAAGAAAATCACCACTACTCGGAATAATTGAAATATTCCGAATAGCCAAGAAAACTAAACCCTTACTCGGAATAAATGCAAAATTCCGAATGGATACAATCCCAGATTCCCTATTCGGAATCTGGGCGAGATCAGAAAAGGCAGCGAAGAACAGGGAAGTTACAGAACACGAAAGCAAGACTAAAAATCACTAAGTTTTTGATCCAAACTTTAACCAATTTTACCACTAATCTTTTACTCAAAGAAAGCGTGAATCCAAACAACAAAAATCACAAAACCCACTTACTTTTGACAATCAAACCCAACGAATGAAATTTAAGAACTAAGAATCAAAAAGATATGAAGAACAAGATGATGGAAAGATTAAAAGATGATTTGTATTAATGAATTAAGATTCAACAAACAAGAAAAGATTAACTTACAAGATTGAAAGATAAATCAAACAAAGATTAAAACCACTCCTTAAGGGAGATGGTTCCTAAAAACTAGGAAGAAGAATAACTGAAAAGGAAGATGAGAGAGAGTTCGAATGTGTGAGTGGGAGGAGTATTTAAAGGCTTCTCCCTTGGTTGGTGAGTGGGCTTTCTTCCCTTCTTTTTGTCTTCTCGTCTTTTCAGAAAAGTTGACTTTTTTCGATTCTGATTCGGGATTTGTCGTCGATTAAATTCAACTCGTCTTTTAATTTCTTCGTTAAATAGACTTGAGTTTCTTCGACATGTGTAAATCTTCTGTCTTTGGTCCTTTTCTTCGATAAATCTTCGAATAGGCCCATTGACTTCAAATCTTTTGCATCTCTTGGACAATAGACTTCGTCTTCAGTCTTTTTCCTTTATAAAACCCGTGCAATCCCATGTTTTCTCCAATATTTATCCGGTTGGCTCTGAAAACATAACAAACACACAAACCACGCATAATTCCAAACAAATGACATTAAATACGCGTTTTGGTCTTGTTTTAGCAAGAAATAAGTGGTAGAAAAGATGGGTGTTTACACACCTATCAAGTCCTACGCAATATTCTTGTAATATTGCCATAACATCCGAGTGATACACAAGTATTACAGTGAAGATGGAAATCTTGCTTGAGCCAACATCAAATAAGCTCATGATAGGTGACACGTGCGGTTCTTTAAGAACTAATCTTGTGACAACTGGAAAGAAACAGTAGTTTAATTCTTAATTGAACTTAAACTCGTTCCAGGCCTCTATGCATTATCATATGATCTTGCCAGAACACTCAGAGTGACACTCTTTAGTGTTCACAGTGACGAGTGGAAATCCTTCTAGTGTTAACATCAAACAACACTTGGTAGGTGACAAGCAAGATTCAATTAGAATTAAGTTTGTGGCAACTGGAAAGCAACGATGGTTAATATCTTAATTGAAATTCACATGTTCCAGGTTTCATGAATTGGCGGCTTCAATCATAAGGATTTATAATCCAAATGATTCACTCTTTATGTTCGCAGTCAGCTTTGGACGGTCGAATAAAGAAAACAGGTTTACCCGCGAAATCCTGTCAGGAAGTTACTTAATTGAAACTATCCGTCACGGGTACGATATCTAATATCGTCCAATGGTCTTCACCGACCGGAGGTAAAATGCTACCGAATTAGAATAAAATGTCAAAGCCATTTTATTCGTGTCTTATTATGTTTCTACATTCGAAGACGGTGGCGTTGTTATGTACCTGTTGAAGACGGTGGCGTTGCTGTGTACCTGTTGAAGACGGTGGCGTTGCGGTGTACCTGTTGAAGACGTCCTCACATGCTTATTCCTTCTGCATCAAATACTCCTGCAAATTCAAGAAAGTATGACCTAAAAGTCTTCCGCTGTATCGACTCTGAAACTTTCAAGAATTCAACAAAGGATAAGTGTGTGGGACATGAAGTCACAAAAAGGCGAACATCACAAAAAATAAAGATTGCACGTGAAAGGCCAAAAGAACATGTTCCAAGCAAAAGGCTGATATTATTCAACACATATTCACAAAAGGAAGAAAAAGAAAGAAAAGAAGACTACGAGCTCAAGAACAAGATCTAACATGCTAGATTAGGACTTTGTAAATTTGGAGTGACCTCCCTTTGGGGGAGATTGCTGGAAATACGTTTTACTTATATAGAAATTCTCGGTCACTCCAACAATCTAGTTATAGGCTTGTAGTAGTGTTTAGTTTCATTTATTAAATAGCCCGACCCATGAGCATGTTCATGGGCCGGAGGCCCAAGTCCATTAAGGACTTGGGTATTTAAACCTCTTTCCACCATGGAAAGAGGTGTTGGTTTTTTCATTTCTTGTTTTCCATATAACAAAGTTCTTTCATTTCTCTCTCTAAGTTTCTCTCTCTAGAAAACATCAACCCCTTGTTTCTTAAAGATTATCATTGTTCTACAATAGTACTATGGGGTTGACGACCCTATCCGAGATGAGAGCTAGTACGTTGAGTACCCTCTACGGACGGATAACTTGTGATAAGAAATAAGGTATAATTGAAACTAATGCCTTTAGAAGGGGCACTGGTTTCATCTTAATCATGCCAGTAAATATACGCGGGTGATTGAGTTAACGGATTAGTTTCATGAGCTTAAACACAATTATTAGCTATTGCTAACGATAATAACCTTGGATGATAGATTGTTTGATCGACAATTCTATAAATGATCGTGATTGATTTTTTACACATATGTTGAAAAATTAGATTGTAAAACTTATAAATTTCGCTCAACATTATTTGTTGACACCTTTAAGCATGTGTTTCAGGTAATCGATGATATGGTAGCAAGGAACATGCGAGGATGGAAGTTGTTTTGGCTTGGCGGTCTACTTTGTCTTTCCTCCCTTTTATAACTTAAAACTTTTTATATTTTGTCATGTGAAACAAGTAATGTACTTTCAGTGGGGACCTAAACGTAACTCTGTTTTGTATTTTCTTTGGGGTTTTAGAAGCAGTAGAAAATGATGTTTTTAACAATGTTTAATTTATGTTTAAATTTCTACGTCTCTTTGAGTCGTTCGAAATAGCTTGTGTGTAATGATAACTGTCTAGCACCCAAATGTTGTAGTTCCGCTGCGCATACGATTTGGGGGTGTTAGAAAATTAAATGTTTTCATCAATGTTTCAAGTCGAAAGGTAGAGCACCCCGATACTAGAGACGAAAAGTCAAATGCTTAGGATCTAGTATGGAAAGGGTGATCAACAATAACTCTAAAGCCGTTTATGAATTATGCTAATAGATTATCGTTAGAACAATAAAGGATATGTCATGGATCCGTGAAAACTTCTTCAAGCTAACGATCAAGGCTCACGTAAAAGAACACGAAAGGCATCAATCGTGGCAATGATGATGATCTAGATAACACATTCACAAACAACCACGAGACAACGAGTTGGAAGGGCATAAATGTCCTCACATTAACTACTTTATAAATCTATAATATGTACATGGATAAGCATGGGAATGCCCCCACAAAGCACCTCGTTTTTTATTACCGACTCATGAGCTCTATTCGATCCCCTTAATACTAATTATCATTGGGTAAGGTGACTTGGTCGAGGTCGTCCAAAGAAGGGACTTCCCTACCGAAGTAGTGCTTAAGTGTAAAACCCGCATGCTTTTACCATGAACAGTACACTTGTAATCGTACGTACATGATTAGAACTTTCCTTTTATAACATGAATACGTTTCACGAATAAAATTACAAGAACTACGTACGTGTTATCACACGATAAGTATTAAGTATTAATGTATCTATTTTTCAATTCTTTTTATGTCTATTTATCGTTCCTCAAATCGACTCAAAATTGATTTCTGATTAAACGTAAAACTAATTTTTCTTGGTGAAACGTATTTTTTTTGGTATTTTAAAACTAATTAAAAACTATTTAATTAAAAGCTAATTAATTAACTATTTAAAACTATTTAAACAAATGTGAAAACTAATTTGAAATCAAAATTAATTAAACTAAAAAAAACTATTTTAAATTTAAATGAAATCTATGTAAAACTATTTTTTAAATAAAACTAGATTAATAAAAACTACTCTTAAAACTAATTTTAAAAACAATTCAAAATTTATAAAAGTAATTAAAATATTTATTATCTTTTTTTTATTTCTATTTTTTTTAATTTTAAAACTTTATAAAAGAAATTTTATATAAAACCTTTAATTAAAATTAATTAAACTAAAATGTGTGTTTAAACTATTTCAAATAAACTGACATTCTAAAAAAATATATTAATTAAATGATAAGTAAAGAAGCTCAAAAGGTAGTCTAGACTAGATGGTAAAGGTGTTGGACAATTAAACGCGAGGTATGGGGTTCGAAACCCAGGAGGGATGAATTTTTGCAATGATATTATTTTTGGAAATTTTTGGAAATTGAGAAATAAAACATATCAATAGGATCTGTTTCTAATATCAGCTAAAACCAACAAAACCAAAAGACCAAATAAGCTAAACAGCTAAAAACAGGAACTAATCAGAAATAAACAAATAACCAAATTAATCAAACTGAAATAAGCTACTAAGCAGATAAGCAAAATCAGTTAAGCAAATATAGTAAATTCAGACAATAAGTGATAAGCAGAATAGCTAATATATCTAAAATAAGTAAAACCAAAAAGATTAACCACTACAAAAACAGATAACTAATAAACCAATGAAATGAAATAAGCAGTTTAAAACATTACCGACAATAAGCACATCAAACCAAATCTAAAACAAACTAAAATCTTAACAAGCAGATCTGAACAACTCAATTTAAGTAAATTCAAACACAAACACAAACTAGCTAAAAGCAGATTAAAACTAAAAATTCTAGGCAGAATTAAATCAAATAAACAGAACTCAATAAAATTAAACAAGCTTAAACAAATAAAATCAAAAACATCTTATTTGTCTAAGAACATGAAGCTTAAAAACAAAAATGAACCTGGTGTCGAAATCCGTTGCGACGAAGAGCGGCGCTGAGCCATCTTATTAACCTAAACCGAATCCAACATCATATCATCAAACCGAATCATCCCCGTCGAACCATCAAATCAACTCCAATGCTTCTTTGAATCAGATTCATTTAACTTCCCAGTAGGGGAAATTAATTTACCACTTTTTGTACTTTTATAATAATTAAAATGAAACAGTGATGAACACAAATAACTTGCGATTAAAATTAAAAACAAAATTTTAAACCGAAATATAATTTTATTAATAACTGAAACTTTGATTACAATACTTGGAAAAATTAAAATTTCTATTTAACCTAAATCTAATTAAAACTAAATTTAATCCTACTCCTAAATTAAAATAAAAAGCAGTAAATAAAGAAAATGGAATTAACCATTACAAGTTGTGGGAGGGGATTTTATAGGAAAACCCTGATCTCTTTGATGAACTTGGGGCTCATGTAAATCAATCTTGGCCGCATCTTTCTTCTCTCTCTTTTCTCACACTTGATCAACGGCTGAAAAGAATCCCTTATCACGCGGATCACCAACCTGTCATAGGGGTGTGTTTGTTGTGTTTGTTTAGGGGTGATGTGGAAATCAAGGATTGGTGGATTGGTGTTGTGGTGTTGTCACAGCAAATCTAAAGAAGGAAAGGTGCCCCGTCAGGATGAGGACCACTACCTTGGTTTTCTTCTTCGAATCTAAGGGGGAATTATTTGATACTTGTGAATCACACGTTTTAGACAAAAGCCCCAAAATTTACTAAGTAATTTTTGTGTTATGGGTGAATTAGGGTTTGGGATTGGGTAAAAGAAACTGTTTTTATTTGCGAGAGATGAGGGAAAAGAGTGGGTGAGTGAAACTTTGGTTGTAACGTAACATATGAGAGATGGGTGGTTAAAAAAAATAAAACGTGTGTTTCTTGTTGACCAAAAATGTGACCTAATAACTTTGTTTTTCACCGTTTCATTTCTTTGGTTAAATGGGCTTGGCCCAAGTAACTTATATAATCCGTAAAAACAAAGTACATGGGCTTGGAATTTAGTTTTGACCCAAAAGGTATAAAACTCCTCATTAATGGGCTTAAAAGCTCATTAAGCATATGTGGGTCCCACAAAGCCCATTTATCTTTCATAAATATCAAATCCGCTAAAATCGAGCTTGAGATTGGCTTCCTTGATTTTTTTCTTTAAAGTTGTGTCGAATTTGCTGGTTCTCGTGATATTTGGCACACTTTTGGTCTTTTGACTTTGTCTTCGTCTCTTTCTTGGACTTTTCTTCAACATTTGACCGTGAAATCCCGTGTTTTCTTTCCTTTTGATCATTTGTACCTATTTCACACAAAACCACGCGTAATTCCGACTTTTATGATATTAAACACATGATTAGGTCTTGTTTTTCCTTTATTTTAGTGGTAAAAGGATAAGTGTTTACACACTTATTAAATCCCCTACACTTGACCATTGCAATGACCCCATGCAATGCATAGTTTTAAAGCATAAAGTTACATTTTTCTCATATTTAATCCATCTCGGCCTTTATTACTATTACTACTACTACTATGACGAAAAGATAAAAACTTTAAAAGAAACAAAAGTTATAACAATTTATTAACTTAGAAATTATTTGATGGAAGAAACTCGTAAAGAAATCTAAGACTTAGATTAGGGCTTTGGTGTCATGAATGTTAATCACCCTAAGTTTCACGTTCCCAATACCAAGCTTAAAAACGAGATCATTGTTCACTATAAGTCCTTAAGTTAAAACCACTCATATAAGATAATTGTGTAATACTCTTTCTCCAATTCCTACGTTGTATCTCTATATTTTATTGATTGTCATTCACCCATAGGCTCATTTGACTTATTTGATAATTGTTAGTCCAAAAATTAAGGCTAAACGGTGAAAACCCGACACTAAAAACCTAACCTCGTCCTCAATAACGTTGTTACTAAAGTAAGCCCACATCAAGGATGATTTAACACGATTTGGGGAATAAATTCCTGGACCCAAAATTTGGCCAATAGTACTACTTATTAATTATTCCTCCAAAGTCATGTAGACTTTAAGTGGAGTTTAGCAAGTTCACATCATATACCCTTAGGCTCTTTAAAATGTAAAAATGCTCCTTGTCTATTGTCCACACCCTAAGGCTCCTTGAACGATAAACAAGGGAATTGATTTTTGGATCAATTTTTATTCAACACTTACCATGCCATACACCCTAAGGCTCAATGACAAGGTTCATTCTACATGACCCACACCCTAAGGCTCCTTGAGGTCATGTTTTAATCTTATTCTTTCTTTATTTATGATATGTATAGTAGGCCAAATTCCGCGGTCCCATGGTCTGAATACCTCCTACTTAGTGGTTATGAGCCACCTTAGTCGGAAGTCCACAACGCTGGCACCCTCAATGTGTTCATGCTTTAATTACAAGGAGAATAAAGATTTGGCTAAGAGTTAAGATATCGAATCTACACCGCAAAAATCCTCATTTCTTAAGCAATTAAATATACAAGCGGGAAGAAAGAGCCACACAAACTCATATAAGCAAAAATTAACCCTTAAACTTATTATCAACTCTATCATCTCTCGTTCTCCACAATTTAAAATCTCAAAGAATGAGACTCGTGGATGCTTAGCCTAATAAACCAATTTAGGTCCATATGGTTAAGGATACTAGCTAGAGTAAACTTGGATAAGTAAACTCAGGTTGAGTCAAAATATTCACGACGGGCCTAATATATCAAAGATATCTAAACTTGTTAAAATCATTTTATTCATTTATTTATTTTTGACTTTATTCTTAAAATGGAAAATATAAATAAGATGCGATGAAAAAAGGAAATAAAATAAATGGAAATACTACTAGGCCAAAATAGATCAAAAATTTGAAAAACGTTGAAATTTTTTTAATTTTTCCGGTTAAAGGAGGTCAAATTCATGGAAAAGCCCACTAAAATTTCGATAGAATTCCCCCATACACTTAATATAAACATTGTCCTCAATGTTTAAGCATGTGGGAGAGTAAACTCCCCTACACTTAGGACATTGAGTACGTTGTTTAAATCGAGCTAAGGAAGAGACAACTAAAGTGATTACATTTATTCGTTTTATTTATATATATGTATGAATCACAATAGCAAAAACTTATCGAAGGAACCGGGTACATGGGAACACAGGATCACGGGTCGCGTAAAAAATTACCAAAAGTGGATCATTAAAGCACATGTCCCTGCACATCACAAACAACCTACTAGGCTCCCCTACACTTATTGTAGAAAATAGATCATCGGGTTGCCTCTCGAGAAGCGCTTGTTTTTGTTAACCGAGTCACGAGCCTGACTCAACCCCGAATTAAATGGTCCTTGGGGAAGCCTCTAATGTAATACCGGGATCAAAAATCTTATCCTCGGTCCCGGAGGAACATAATAAATGAGAGGCAGGAGGATAAGTCATGAAAGGTAGAAAAGTCCTCTCAACATACGAAAAGTATGTGAGGTCGTGATCCACGGGAGGTGGGGTGGGTAAAGGAGACAAATTGTCATCTCCCAAAGGCAATGGATGGTCACTATTCGGCAAAGCCGTAAAGGTATCAATCATAGAATGGTTAATGTCACCTCCCGGGTCAAAGCACTCATCCTCCGTAATGGTGTCTAAAGGAGTAGATGAAAGGTGCTCGGGAGGGGGACTTGGGACAATATCTTCATTAATAAAATTATCAAATAGAATGTCCCCCTCTGTGTCATCATCAATACCTGTAGGTATTGAGAGATTGTCAATTTCTTCCATATATGGGTCATTATTCTCAACGGGAGTAAAAGAGTGATGAGATGGAATTTTTACATGATCTCATCGTTCTTTTCGGGCTTTAAATGCATAAAAATGTCATAAAATACCATATATTATGCTTGTGTTTGTTTAATTGTGTATTTTAGGTATGGATATCGTGGAAAAGACAAAAGATCACAAGAACCAAGGAAAAACGGACACGAGAAACGAAGCCGTACAAAGAACCGAGCCCTCGTTCATGAATTATCCAACAATTACCCTTGAAGACTTAAAGATATGCAAGATTGATCCTCAAAAAATGAAGAAATGACACTTAAAACCCTTGTGAATTCATAATTACAAGTTTGGTCCCTTAAGTTTGTCAAAATTGCAAAAAGGTCTTTCAACTTTGAAGAAATCGCAAGATTACTCCCTCAACTATTCAACATTGTCATTAACGGTCCCTCATGAAGTCAAAGTTACATTGAAGACCTTTGAAGATTAACAAAGTCCAAAACCAGCCCTTGAAATATGGAAAAATGACAAAAACAACCCTTAAATCACTTTTGCCAAAGTTTTAGGGCAAAAGTGTGAAATCCATAACTTCTATAACAAAGGGATGCGTTTACTTGTGCTGAAAATACTTGTTATACAACTTTTCCCAAAAACAAAGGACCAAAAGTGCCAAGCTGAAAGTTCAAACTCCTAAACACGCGGGTAACACTTACTGTTGAGATTTTACCATGAAGAACACCCCTTTTTACCCAGGATTAAAAAGAAGAAAACAAAGGGGAAAGTGAAAATGATTGTTCCCACGTGTAATTCACATCATGTCAATCACATCCCACACCAAAACCTCAATCCCCACTACCAGAAAGATACCCCCACTCCCACTCTCATGACGACACCTGGCATTTGATCATGACATGGCAAGATCAACGAACCAAAGCTTTTCCTTTCTCGCCAAGTACTAAATAAACGTCCCTGATTCACCAATGCAAGCTGGCAACAAGCCTAGAAGATTCTCAAGGGCACATTTGGGAATTCAGTTCTAGGGTTTATGAATAGTGCTTTGTATTCATTTGCTTATAAAAGGAGACCTCAACCTGTGAGAGTCCCTTTGTTCCAGATTTTGGCTATCAATCTTTGTAATTCCTTTTTAAGTTGAATAAAATTTGAATTTCATAAAATCTTTGAATTCTCTTTTGTGTTTATTAAAAGTTGGTGTTAGAATAGCCTTAATCTGAGTTCCATTTGATCATTAAGACCTACCTTAATCTTGTGGTTAAGGTACGCTTTGTTTGAAGGTTTTCAAGGTTCAAAATCCTTGAAATCCTAGTTTCTGTTTTGGCTATATACTTGTACTAACCCTTAGCCAAAAGCCTTAAGCTCCTTCAACCTTGTTGACACGAAGCCTGAGAAGAGTTATAAGCTCTTGGTTGAGTTGTTTGCTTATTTGTGTTGAAGAAATTTCATAATCAAATCCTTTTTCTACTTTGAACATCAGCAGGATTTGATCTTCCTTCTTGAAGAACCTTGGTCTTGTTCTAGTTTTTGAACAGTGTCCAAGGAGCATAGCTGGCCCTCATAGGATGTTGTGGAGGGCAGGTATAATCCCTTGATTAAGTTTCCTCTAAAAATTTCATGTTACTGCCTGTTTTGGATTTGGTGCTTTGATTTTGTGTTCTTGTGTTTAAGGTTGTGATCTTAGTGTTTGATTCTGTTAGTTGTCACCTAGGAAGTGTTTTTGATTCATAAAATCAGTAGGTTATTAGTTAAAATCACAAGTTGCTTTGAAAAATGGTAGATTAAGGGTTGTTTGGGATAACAGCTTGATTTGGATTTGTGTGATTTTGAGTTGATGCTTTGTGGTGCATTGTGTTGGAACCTGTTTCATAAGTGTTAAGTATCATTTGTCTTCAAGTTTTGTGGTTTGAAACACCTAGACCCTAAAAAGGGCTATAAAATCTTGTTTACTTGATAAAATTGGATGTGGTTTAAGTGACACCTAGATCTAATCATAGACTAGGGCTAACAAGTGATTAAACCTAGTTAATAACACCAGGGAAAGAGATTTGAGTGCTTGAAATTGGATCTATGGTCAATTAGATCAGCAAAGTGTGCTTCAGTTCTTGTTGTTCATATCAGAAGGTGAAATTTGCTTTAATCTTGTTCCATACTTTGATTTAGTGGCTGATTTAAGTTTGTTTATGCTTAAGCATAGTTTATATAGCTTGTGTATGCATCTTGTTGAATTTGACTGGCTTATTCATGCTATATTTGCTTATTTGTTCATAATAGCTTATTTTCCATGTCTTTGCTAGATCTGAGCATTGTTTGAGTTTTATGTGCTTATTGAGTGAACCAAAGTGTGTTTTTGTGCTTTATTGTGACTCCTTGTGATTAACTGATCACTTGGGTGCCCTTGTCTTCCAATATAACATACTAAATCTCTCTAAAAAGCTTGGTCAAATAGTCAAAGCAGTGGGAACTCCTTTCCACTGCTGCTAGCCACTACTAGTGTAATTTGAGTTTCAGCTTATCAATAAGCATTAATAGCTTATTTTAACCAGAAACAACTTGGATTTTGTAATAGGTGCTCATTATTTGACCCATTTGTTCATACTGGAGCATTTGGTGGGTTGACTTTTAGGTTTGACTAGAAAACCAACTTAATTGACTTTTTCATAAGTGCTTATTGGTTCATTCTGTCTTATTCGTGTTGCTTATTGGAATTTTGTTGATTGATTTGGCTTATTGAGTTCATTTGTGACATTTTGCAAGTTGAATCAAGTCCTGAGGTACCCTATATCTCAAACCCGACTATTTTGTCGTTTTGTGGTTTTGTACTTTGCTTATTTCTGGCTTATTGAGTGTGCTTTTTCAAAATTTCTTTTTATAGATCTCTTTAGCATCCCAAAAGAAGGTTGTGTGTCAAATTAGAGCTTATGGCATTAACTTATTGCTTAATGGGCTTAATGGCCCAATAGGGATAAGCTGTTTGCTTAATAAGCTATGATAAGCTCACTTTCAGCTTTTGGGCCTTCAGAGTTTTGTGTTTAGAATTGAATTTTGAGTCAGATTGGGATTTTCCAAGTCAATTGGGCCAAGTTTGACTTTTTGGGCTAAAAAGCCCATTAGTGTTGACTGTTTTTGGTTTTGGCCCATTTGAGGGCCCAATAGGGGTATTCTGGTCATTTGACTTTCATTTTCTGTTTAATTAGGTTAAAATAAACTAGTTTGCAAGTTTTTAGAATTTTTTATTGTTGGGAATAAATTAAGGCCAGATCACTTGAGCGCTGACAAGAGTAAAACAAGCGTTGACAAGAACAAAACAAGCGCTGACAGCTCAAGCGTTGACAAGATAAAGTCAAACGTTGACACATTGAAGACAAGCACTGATGGGAATATATACTATACGCGTTTATTGTATTCTAGATTACTTCTAGTAAAGATAGGAACAACAATGTATTTTCTATATTTATCTTTACCTAGAATAGCTGATACGTAGATTATTGTACAAGGCTTCTTATGTCTATAAAAGAAGACCTTTAGGTTAATGTTTCATATAAGTTTTCATTCGTAAACTACTTTCATTTTAAGCAAGTTTGATATCATTAATCAAAGTGAAAGTTTGTTTATATCATTGTGTGTTCTTGTTTAAGTGTTAATTCCGCATAACACTTAGATTATCATAAGCATATACAAAGGTTTCTCTAAGTGTATTACTTGATCTAATCTCGTATACATAAAGCTAAATCGATCTGAGTTTGGGATCAACAAGTGGTATCAGAGCATGTTGAGGAACTTTTGATCTTAAAGAACACAAGAACCCTAAAAATCACCAAAACCCTAATTTTCTCAAAAAAAAAATAAAAAAATAAAAAAAACCTAACAACATCATGTCTGAAGCAATAACCTCCTCCTCCTCATCTTTACCAAACATCAAGATTCCCATGCTTGATGCAACCAACTTTGATTTGTGGAAATTCAACTTTGAGCAATATCTAGGAATCTATGACTACACACTCTGGGAGGTTATTGAATATGGAAACACATTCGATAAAGCCCAAAAGATTGCTAATGTTATTGCTCAAAGATCAGCTGTTGTTGGATGTTCTGAAGAGGATAAGAAAGAAAAACCTGGAGATGGTAGAGCTGTGGCTGCTGAAGACATAGCAAAGAAAAGGGTCGACATGAAAGTCCTAAATATTCTGAAAGTCTCTTTGGGACAGGAAAACCAGCATAAATATAGAGGCTATGAATCTGCTAAAAACCTTTGGGAAGCTCTTGAAATTGCATATGTTGGCAATGCAGACACTAAGGAAGAGAAGAAAAAGCAACTCATGCATGATTATGCTGTCTTCAAAGCTCAACCCAATGAGAAACTGAGTAGTGTGAAAAGCAGATTGCTTGACATTACAAGCAAGTTGTCCTTCATGGGGACACAACTTGGTGATGTCGACATTAATGCTACCTTTCTTAAAAGTCTTGGTGAAGCATGGAAGATTGAGGCAAGATCAATTCTTGCCAATAATACCTACAAAAGTTCCTCATTTGATGACATCTACAACAAACTAAGGCTGTTGGAAGATGAAACTCTTTTAGAGCATGGAAACAAGTCTACCACCAGTAACATGGCCTTCTTCTCTCATAGTGAAGGACAATTCAATCAGAAGGACTCTTACATGCATCCAGTTACTGGATCATCATATGTCAGCGCTGGAACAAGTCCTATCAACGTCTCCTATTCAGACGCTAACACATTCAAGAGTGACTCCCCAAGAGTTAAGCCTCGTGGTTTAGATTTGGATACTGTATGTGCTTATATTGCTTCTTTGCCCAATGGTTCAGTGATTACATATGAGGATCTTGAGTAGATAAGTGATGAGCACTTGGAAGAGATGGACATTAAGTGGAACATGGCTCTTGCTAGTATAAGAGCAAATAGGTGGAACAAAAGGTTTAAGAAGATGACCTTCAATGCAAAAGACATAGCTGGATTTGATAAATCCAAAGTTGAATGCTACAACTGTCATCGTATGGGGCACTTCATGAGAGAATGCAGATCTCCTAGAAGATCTGATGCTGGTAAACCCTCAAGCCAAGTTGTTAAAACTCAGGATTCCAAAGCCATGGTTGCAGTTCAAGGAATTGATGGTATGGGATGGGATTGGAGCTTTCTGGCCAAGAATGTTGAAGAGGATAAAGCTTTGGTTGCTGAGGTTGAAGAAGAAGAGCATGTTGAATATGCTCTCATGGCACACTCCTCCTCTTCATCTGATAATGAGGTATACAATGATGCTTTTTGTAGTAAAGGTTGTAGGTTAAACACTGAGAAACTTAACAAAGAAGTGTTAAGATTAATGAGTGATGTGAGTACTGAAAAGTGCAAAACTGTCTAATTACCAAGTAGCTCTTACTCAAACTGAGAAAACCGTTTCTAAATACAAGAAAATGGAATTTGACTTAAAAGATAAAATAAATATCTTAAAACATGAGTTAGATGCTAGTATGGATATTAGAAACATCATGGAAAGGGTTAATGGTGAGTTACAGGCTAAATTAGATGAGGCCATTAAGAATAAAGACAATGTTGGCCTTAAAATTCAAAGATTTGATCGAGCCACTCAAACCCTAGGAGACTGTGTGGGTAAACAAATGGATCCTAAGGACATGACTGGGATTGGGATGAATGATTACTCTTTGGTTCCACCACCAGCTGGTGACTTCTATGGTGTCCAGCAAAAGGACTTATCTTGGACTGGTTTGCCAAAATTCCAAGAGGAGGAATTCATTCCTCCACCAAGAGTTGTCACTCCAGTTGAAGAGTACCAACAAAAGTTGACTGACCTGAATGAATGGAAGAAAGCTAACCCTACTTTATTTGTCAAGGGTGGCTTACTATGTGAAAGTCCCAATGAGTCAACTCCCATTAAGGTCACAAACCCAGTCACTGGTAAAGCTGTTGACCTAGGCTCAAACACTGATAAAAAACCTAGCATTAAATATGCAGAGATGTATAGGAATACTAGGTCACCCAAGAGCCAAGTTAGCAATAATGGAACAGGATTCTTCTCTTCTAGACCTAAGGTTGTGTCTAGAAAAGCTTGTTACACTTGTGGTTGCTTTTCACACTTGGCATACAAGTGTGTCAACGCTCCCAAAGCCAGCGCTGACAGGAACAATTTCAGCGCTGACAGGAACAAAGTCAACGTTGTTAGGAAGTCAAACGTTGTCAGACCCAAACCTTGTGTGCAGCAAAGTCCACAAGTGATTAGACCTGCCCCATTCTTCACTAGAGGGTCTAACACTCACGGACAAAGACCATTTCAAAAGACAAACACTTGGTCTAATAGGCAATGGGTTTCTGTAGCAAACCCTAGATTCAGCGCTGACAAGGGTAATTTCAGCGTTGACAAGACTAATTCTAACACTGACAGAAACGTGACCAGACCTAAATATTTGCAACCAAAGGGTAAGATGTCTAAAGCTTCTTCAAGCTTAACATGGAGACCCAAGAAAGATCAAAACCCTAATGATAATGGGATTTCAATGACTTGCAACAGATTTAATTACATTTCAAAGGTCATTACAAAACCTATTGGGGTTAACTGGGTATTTCATCCTAAGAAGGATGAAAATGGGGTTGTTGTGAGAACTAAGTCTGTTCTTATTGAACAACCAGATGAATCCAAGTCTTTTAAGACTTGGGTTCCCAAAGAAAACTAATTTGTTTTCTTTATGTGCAGGGCATTCAAAGACAGGTTAATGATTATGGATATTGGGATAGTGGATTCTCAAGGCACATGACAGGGAAGGAAGACTATTTGACCAACTTCACTCCCATTAAGGATGGTGATAAGGTTTACTTTGGAGGCGGATATGGTACTATCACAGGCAAAGGAACCCTTCTCACCAAGAATTTGCGTTTTGAGAACGTATTTCTGGTAAAAGAACTTGACTACAACCTTTTTAGTGTATCACAAGTTTGTGATAACAAAAATAAAGTTCTGTTTACTGATACTGAGTGTTTTGTGTTAAGCAAGGATTTTAAGATCCCTGATGAGAAATATATTGATTATAGAACACCTAGCCATAAAGACATATACAATGTGAATTTTAATGGGATTAAAATGAACAATAATATGTCTTGTTTTTATGCTAAAGCCTCAGTAGATGAAAGTAATTTGTGGCACAGGAGACTAGGGCACATAAATTTTAAAAATATAAATAGGCTTGTGAGACTTGGTTTGGTTGATGGTTTGCCTGAGAAGGCCTTCTACAATGACCACTCTTGTGTTGCATGTCTTAAAGGAAGCAGCACAAGGTCTCATTCAAGTCCAAACAGGTGCATACTAGTTCTAGACCTCTTCATATGCTACACATGGACCTCTTTGGTCCAACCAATATAGAAAGTTTGAATGGTAAGTCATATTGTTTTGTCATCACAGATGAATTTTCTAGGTTTACTTGGACATTCTTTCTAGCTATGAAAAGTGACACAGCTGATATTCTAATTGATTTTATCACTCAGATTGAGAAGAGGTCTGGCAATGAAGTTAAAATGCTTAGGAGTGATAATGGTGGAGAATTTAAGAATAAGAAGCTAGATGATTTCTGTGCCAGGAAAGGAATTACTAGGCAATTTAGTATTGCTAGAACCCCATAGCAAAACGGGGTTGCTAAGAGGAAAAATAGAACCCTAATTGAAGCAGCCAGAACAATGTTGGCTGATGCTCATTTTCCTATAGCCTTTTGGGCTGAGGCTGTTAATACAGCTTGCTATGTTCAAAATAGAGCATCAGTTAACAAAATTCAGAACAAAACACCTTATGAGTTACTTTGGGTTACAAAACCTAATATTGGTTTTCTCAGACCTTTTGGTTGTCATGTAGTAGTTTTAGATACTAGTGATGCCTTAGGGAAATTTAGTGCAAAAGGTGTTGAGGGATACTTCATGGGGTATTCAGTGCAGAGCAAGGGACATAGGGTTTATCTTAAAGTGGAAAAACGTATACTTGAAAGAGTACATGTTAGGTTTTTAGAGAATAAACCTAGTGATTCTGAAAGTGGTCCTAATTGGTTGTTTGACTTGGAACCTTTATCTAGAACTTTAAATTATATGCCTGTCACTAATCCAGACATTATGAAGGTAACTTCAAATGTTATGGAGGAACAAGTTGTTGATGTTTCAGGTACTCAGGTTTATGAAAAGGTTGGATCACAAGCAGAAAAGACATCTCCTATCCAAGAATATGTTACAATTCCCATTTGGACAGATGCTTTTGCTGCTGCTGCTGCTGCTGGAAAAGATAATTGTGGTTTCCAAGTACCACCAGATACAAACATGCATGGTCCTTCAGGCGCTGACAAAGGCAAATCTAGCACTGACAAGACCAATTCAGACGTTGATGGTTCAGACGTTGACAACAACAGTTTAAGCGTTGTTAGCCCAAGCGCTGACAAACAAGATTCAGGCGTTGACAACACTTCTGCACATCTTTTCTCTTCCATTTTTGAACAAGGTGAACCTTCCAATATTTATGAAGAGGTTCATCCTCATGTTGATGAAAAAGAGTCTGATCAAGAAGACATTGGCAACATGGAGAATGAAGTTGAAGATACTAGACTTTTTGAGGGAGGAGTACTTACTTCAGTTATGAGGAATCATCCTCCTTCTCAAATCATTGGTAATGTTAATACTCCAGTTCAGACTAGAAGATCTCATCAAGGTCTTGGTGGGTTTATTGCCAATATACACAAGAAGGTTGATACCCCTCTTGTGCAAGCATGTTTGTTTGCCTGTTTTCTGTCACAACAAGAACCCAAGAAAATATTTGATTCTCTCAAAGAACCAAGTTGGGTGGAAGCAATGCAGGATGAACTTCACCAATTTGCAATTCAGGATGTTTGGGAGCTGGTTGACTGTCCCAGATATGTCAGACCTATAGGGACAAGATGGGTTCTAAGGAACAAGAGAGATGAAAGAGGCATTGTGGTTAGAAACAAGGCAAGGTTAGTGGCTCAGGGATATACATAAGAGGAGGGGATAGACTATGAGGAAGTCTTTGCACCAGTTGCAAGGATTGAAGCTATAAGGATTTTTCTAGCCTATGCATCCTGCATGGGCTTCACTGTCTATCAAATGGATGTCAAGAGTGCCTTCCTCTATGGAACTATTGTTGAGGAGGTATATGTGATGCAGCCTCCTGGTTTTGAGGATCCAGAGAATCCAGATAAAGTGTATAGAGTCAAAAAGGCTATGTATGGCCTTCATCAAGCCCCTAGAGCATGGTATGGTACTTTGTCTACCTATTTGGTGGACAATGGATTCAAGAGGGGCACCATAGATCAGACACTGTTTACAAAGAAGAAAGGCAAGGATGTGTTGCTTGTCCAGGTCTATGTTGATGATATCATTTTTGGATCTACTGATCCAAAGATGAGTGAGGATTTCTCCAAGCTTATGACAGACAAATTCAAGATGAGTGCTATGGGGGAGATGAACATATTTCTTGGTTTAAAAGTTCAGCAGAAAGAAGATGGTATCTTTATCTCCCAGGATAAATATGTGGCTGAGATCTTGAAGAAGTTTGGCTTTTCTCCACATGAAAAGAGGGCTACTACTCCTATGGATAGAGAACACCCTTGAGGAAAGATTGGAGATGGGAAAGATGTTGATGTCAGGCACTATAGATCCATGATTGGATCCTTGATGTATCTTACTGCCTCCAGACCTGACATCATGTTTGCTGTGTGTGCTTGTGCACGCCATCAACTCCCAAAGAGTGTCACCTTTATGCTATGAAGAGGATCTTTAGGTACCTAAGATGCTATCCTGGTCTTGGTTTGTGGTACCTAAAGGATTCACCATTGGAGCTGGTTGCATATTCAGATAGTGATTATGGAGGTGATAAATTTGATAGGAAATCCACAACTGGTGGATGTCAGTTTCTTGGGAGCAGGTTGATATCTTGGCAATGCTAGAAACAAACAGTGGTGGCTAATTCTACAACTGAAGCTGAGTACGTGGCTGCAGCTGCTTGTTGTGGACAAGTTTTGTGGGTTCAGAACCAACTGTTAGACTATGGGTATAATTTCATGCATACCAAGATATTTGTTGACAATAACAGCACATTATGCATCATTAAGAATCTTGTACATCATTCTAAAACTAAACACATAGAAATTAGACACCATTTTATAAGAGATTGTTTTGAAAAAGGTTTAATACAACCAGATAGGGTTGACACTGAGGAAAATGTGTCAGATTTACTAACTAAACCTTTTGATGCTGGGAGGTTTCAATACTTGGTAACAAGTATTGGAATGGTCAATCTCACATAATATGTGTTTTGGAGTTTTTTTTTGTAAAAGTATGTACAGGATGATGCAATGTTATTAGTCTTTTGGTTTAGATTTTCCACTTTATTTTTCTAACACTGACAAAGGTTGCTTGAACGCTGATAAGTGTTTTTGCAACGTTGTCAGCAATCTAATTGTCTAACGCTGACAAAGCTTCCATCAACGCTGACATGTGTTATCGGGGCGTTGTCAGCAAGAATGTTAGTTTTGTGGTTTTCAATCTAAATGTGCAGATGGTGTTAGCAGTCTACCATTGGATACAGAGTTGCTTATGGATCAATGGAGAAGCATTTGGACATGTTTTTATTTATGGATGATGGTTGGAATTTTAAATTCATATCTTGACATAAATTTTTATGTTCATGCATATTTTTGGCAAACTTTTGTATCATAGTTTAAGGGGAGGTTTTAGGAACCTTTAGGATGTTTGGGTATCCATATGATACTCTTATCACAATTCTAGATTGTGTCCACAGTTGAGTATGAGTTAGTTTTACTAAATCATGACGCACTGTAGCATGCAAAGTTGATATACTATGCATGTTGCCAAGACATTTTTGGCCTAGAATTGGTTGTGGTCTGTTGGGAGACTTGGGAATAATTTTGTTATGGGATTTACCTGGGAGTAACAAGGAATTTTATAAGGTAACTTGGTTGTTAAGAGTTTTGGTTAGCAAGGGACACTAGAGGACTGTTTTGTCTATCTTGCTTAAGCAAGTGTGCATAACTGGACAGTGCTTACCGCCCTATAATCATTATCAGCTTTTTGGTTATCTTCTCTAGGATAAATTACTTTGTTAAGGTCATTTTTCATTTTTAAACATTTTTATTTTTGGACGCTGACAAGAATTTTCCAAGCGTTGTTGTGACCAAATTAGACGCTGACATGGCTATAGGCAAACGTTGACAAGATTATAGCCGTTGGGCGTTGATAGGTTATTTTTGATCGTTGACACTCAATGGGTCCTACCCAGTTGTTACTTTTTGACATATTTTTAGGCCGTAATTTTGGGAGTTGTTACTTTTCATTTAATGCATGAGATAAACTTATAATTTTTCAATATTTTCATGATTACTTTTTGAAAATACTTGCCTATATTTGGGCCTATCACATGTATTTTCTTCTCCTATAAATTTGGCTCCTATTTTTAAACAGGGTATCTATATTTCTTGTCTAACACAATTTTCTCTTATCAACTTCATCTTCATCCATCAAATATTAACAGCTTTCATCAATGGCACCAAAGTTTAGACCATCCGAATTGGAATTGGGGTTCAGAACTCAACACAAAATGATCGCGTATCTTGAAGCTGATGATACTCTGTTTCCCCAATACGCACAAATGGTGGCGTATTTAAACGCATCCCCCTTAAGGTATGCTCTTTCTCATGCACCACTCATTCCAGTCACACATATTAAACAGTTTTGGAACACTGTAAGTTCCTCAACAGTTAATAGAGTGACTACATTGACTTCTATTGTTCATGGGAGACCTTGGGTGGTTACTGAGGCTTTGGTACGCCAAGCCTTGCATCTTGATGATGCTGATGGTATAGCCACCCTTCCCATTAATGAAATAGAACAAGGGCTTAGGGCTTTGGGATATCCTTTTCCTGATGAAGGTACCTTAAACAAGTATCATAAACAGGAATTTCCCCCAGCCTAGAAGTACCTCATACATGTCCTCCTTCAATGTTTGAGTCCCAAATGCACTGCACACAATGAGATCAATAGATCTATTACCAGTGCTATTATGTGCATTGCAACAGGGCAAAAATTTAATTATTAAAAAATGATTTTTGAGGGCATGTGTAAAAATAAGGGGAACAAAATGACTTTAGCTTATCCTCGATTTTTACAAATGGTTTTTGATGTTCAAGGATATTGCACAAGGGATCATAATGATTTTTATAAGATCCCTGAGCAAAAGAAAGCTATTTTTATGAAGATGAACTCACCACCCCATCGTGACCTACCCTTAACTCAAGCTATGCTTGCTGTTATTGCAGCAGCACAACCTCAACCAGACCCTCAACCCAAAATTGACCCAATACCTGAACCATTACCTTCACCTGAACATACGCAAATTGACCAAGATCCCTTCAACGCTGACACATTAAATGTTGGCGTGGATATGCCTATTTCCAACGTTGACACACAACCTTCACAAACCCAAACACCCCTTAACCAACCCACATCCACACAATCTTCCACACCATCTTCCACACCCCCTGAATATTGGTTGATGAAACGCCAAAGGACTACTGGAGTGTTCTCCTCTGGTGGTCCTAGCCATGTAGCAGAGAGAACCACCGCCACAAGTGTGGCTGGTGACATGGATGAGGCTAGGACTATTGGTTCTGGCTTAGAAGCTGGCCAAGGCAGTCCCACCATCATTAAGTCCTCATCCATGCCCAATGAATCTGACTTGGGAGGTCAAATCCCCATTTTAGAAGAGGGAAGACTGGAACCAATGACTCTTATGGAATTGACGGTAGTCTGCATGAGCTTGCAAAAGCAAAATGCAGACTTAGTACAAGTTGTCAGCTCACAAGGCCTTGAACTCAAGCAATTGAGGGAGAGGATTGTTGTTTTTGAGAGTGCTATTGCTAGGAGGGGTATGGAGGAATCTTCCAAAGGGGAGGAATATCCAATAAATCTGAGTGATAAGGGCATCCATGATGGTCAATCCTTGGATGTTGCTGAGGCCCTTACAACTTTGAAGAAATAAACAGGTTTTGATACGTCCTTAGTTTCTCCTACCAACTTGAATTTATCATTTACAGCCATGTTGGAAGAGGTTACAAAAGGCACTGAGGCAGGATATTTGGGCGTTGACAAGGAGAATTTGGACGCTGACAGAAATATTTTGAGCGCTGATAGAACAAATATGGGCGTTGACAGACCTGCACATGAAGGTGATGTATCCCAATCATTATCTATCATCAAGGAGGTTTCTACACAGGTATCACCATCTACCTTACCAACAATTTCACCATTAGATAAGGGCAAGGGTATTATGGTAGAAGAGAGTGTTCCAAAGGATGCAGCTCAAGTTGAGTTTGATAGAAGATTAGCTGCACAAATCATGGAACAGGATAAAAAGGAGGTGAAAGAGTCACCATTTGTTATGACTTCAGAAGAAGGAAGTGATGGAGCTAGCTCAGACTCAAGTGTTATGATTATAGAACAAGAAAGGCTTGAGTATGGAGATGAGTTGGCTGAGGAGAAATTGAGATAATTGAAATTGAAGGTTGACTTTGACATGCCAGAGGTAGTTCAAATGTATCATGCTTGGGAAGAAAGATGTATGGAGAATCCAGACTTGACTGTTTCAGATCAAATATGGGGATTGGAGATTCTCCTTAGAGTTTAGAAGGATTGCCAGGTAATTTTGAAACACAAGGCAAGTAATATTCTCTAAGAATTGAAAAGGGATAGAAGGGAGCTATACTGCATGTTGCTCAGATGTCATGGAGTAGGATGGACTTATCAGAAGTTGAAAGCATTGACATCTGATGAGTTGGAATGCAAGGCTTATCCCATTTGGGTGAGAGTGAAGGAAGCAAACACTCTCAGACTTCTTTCTGATGAAAGGAAAGAAGTACTTGCAGAAGAAATGGAACTCAAGAAAGCTATGTTTATTCCCAGACCAGTGAAAAAGGGAGTTTCTCTTGAGTATCCCAAAGATTATTCAGATATGGTGCAAGTGTTACCATTAGATTCCAGAAACCCAATTGTGAGCTATGAAGAAGAAGACTTTGGGTTTTGGAAGATTGGCAGATATGGCAAAGAGGTACACACTTTTACCACTCTCATATCTTTGTTTGCAAATTGTGATAGAGAAGACTTGGTGGACCTATGGAGGTTGCTGGAAACCAAGTATGAGGCTGAAGCACCAACTTCAGCTAATGGAATAAAACTGTGGTCCACATTCAAAAGAATGTGTGGACCAAAAGATGAGGATCCTGCTATTTGGAAGGATCTTGAAGATGACCTCAGTGGTCTTCAATGGAGGTTATATTCAGCTGCTGGTGTTTACCATTTGAGTTCTACAAAGTTTGCTGAGT
Organism: Glebionis coronaria; assembly: GCA_025667525.1. Classification (NCBI taxonomy): domain Eukaryota; kingdom Viridiplantae; phylum Streptophyta; class Magnoliopsida; order Asterales; family Asteraceae; genus Glebionis; species Glebionis coronaria. The sequence continues at coordinate 133,662,878 of CM046874.1, read as the reverse complement.
ATCTACTTGTGGATGGTCAGTATTTCATATCCAAGGCTATCTTGTAGAAGATGAAGAACACTCAGCTGGAAATAGATTTTTAAGTGACGTGGCAAAACACTTGATCAGATTTATTCATTACCAATATGAGAAGGTTTGTAAGATTCCTCCTAGTCCTTAATGCTTATTCATAAACTTGATCATAAGAGTGGATATCAAGTTTAGGGGAGGATTGTTGGGAATAAATTAAGGCCAGGTCACTTGAGCGCTGACAAGAGTAAAACAAGCGTTGACAAGAACAAAACAAGCGCTGACAGCTCAAGCGTTGACAAGATAAAGTCAAGCGTTGACACATTGAAGACAAGCACTGATGGGAAGATATACTCTACGCGTTTATTGTATTCTAGATTACTTCTAGTAAAGATAGGAACAACAATGTATTTTCTATATTTATCTTTACCTAGAATAGCTGATACGTAGATTATTGTACAAGGCTTCTTATGTCTATAAAAGAAGACCTTTAGGTTAATGTTTCATATAAGTTTTCATTCGTAAACTACATTCACTGTAAGCAAGTTTGATATCATTAATCAAAGTGAAAGTTTGTTTATATCATTGTGTGTTCTTGTTTAAGTGTTAATTCCGCATAACACTTAGATTATCATAAGCATATACAAAGGTTTCTCTAAGTGTATTACTTGATCTAATCTCGTATACATAAAGCTAAATTGATCTAAGTTTGGGATCAACATTTATAATTTTTGGATTTTTAATATTATATTAATATTATTTTATTATTATTTTTCAACTTTCACATTTTTGCACTTTTTACATTTTTCTTAGCTTAAATACATTAAAATAGGATTTTTGAAACTCTTAGATTAATTTTATCACTTTTAGATTAATTTTTATAATTAATTTAAGTTTTAATAGTTTTTAAATCATTTCAAATAGTTTTTATTAGTTTAAAACTTTCTAAAAATAGTTTTTAATCTTTTTAGGTCATTTTAGAGGTTTACCAATTGAAAAATCTTTATTTGTGTGGAAACCTTGGTTTCCGGATCTTTGAAGCTACTAGGAATGCATTATGTTCATATGATTAAATAATCAAAGCAGAACTAGAACATAACACATTAACAAGGTGTTTAGGCACGAATAACATGAATTAAAACAAAAGGGATGTTCATTATATTAATAACAAACATCCACTAGACGTGTATACATTGAATCCCACGTCTAGTGCACACACGCGTTAGGTTTACATTGTGAATGAATTGATAATCAAAACCTAAGACCCTTGGTTCCTTTTATAGTATAAGGATTAGGGTTTACAAGAGATAATAACAAATAAACAAGTAAATCTTCTATTTAAATAAACTTATGCAAAATATATCTTGCATGTTTATCTAAATAGAAGCTTCCATAAGCTTCTTTGTCTACGTTTTGTCAATGCTTGAATTGCATGTGACAATGCTTGGATTGCTCTTGACAATGCTTTATTCCATCAACGCCTAATTTGTTCTTGTCAACACCTGGAATACTCTTGTCAACGCTTAGACAAATACCTTCATGTTTTCTTCGTTTTTGAGTTTCTGCCACATCAACTTTTTGACCCAACAATCTTCCCCTAGTTGATGGTGGCAAAACTCTATGTGTATCTCTTGTAAGTTGTACATGATCTTCAAATTGCTTCCCCTCAAGTGTAGCATGTATTTCTTCCCCTTTTTGTCACATCAACAGGGAAGTAAACAATGTATGCAATCTTTGAAGATTCTCCAAATGTAGCTCTATGTAATGATATTGAAGAAAAATAAATATAGTATTCTTGATGTAGAAGTAGAATAACCCAACCTTGTGTTCCATGTCTTGTACTATCCACGTGACTAAGAACTTATACTCATGGTACTAAGTATAAGTAGACCTCGATCCCTTGTCAATATTCTCATCCTTTATGAGACACTGAGCACGATAATGTAACTCCTTCAAGTGTTATGACAAGTCTTCGTCACCAACCATGTAAGCACGAACAAGTTATCTTCAAAAGTAATGTTGACCAAACATGACTTTTTAAGATATGATAGAACACAAACTCGCGAAAATCTTCTTCAATCATCAAACTTACCATAAGAATTCTTCCCCTTAAGCTAACACCTCTTCATGACGAATTTAATGGAATAACTTCTTCATACCATATGTAAAAGTTTCGAAACGGATAACTCTTTTACAAGGCTATCCCGATTACATAGTTTAAAATATCCATCAAATTCCCATAAAAAGTTGCTAACTCGCTTTAAGATCATTAATTCCGTTTTAAAAATATCCGAGCCATAAATATCACCATGATATTCTGAATAAAAACAGAGATTCCATGTACCTTCGTGTGTAATTACCACCTTTTTGTGTGCTTAAAACGTACCAATTTTCTCAAACAGCAGCAAACATTGTGTTATCCGAGATCCTTCTCTATCCAATATATCTGGAATGTGTATTGTCACATATCGGACAATACCTAACAGCGTTTGAAAAAACCATATCTCGGACAACACTGTCAACGCTGTCAGCGTTGACTTATTCTGTCAGCGTCAAAATTCTTCCTGTCAGCGTCAATCATAAACTCCAAAATCTTTTCACATGTCAACGTTGAATTAATAAATATCAACGTTACCATTTTAATCCTTGTTGCATCGTGTGAAAAGAAAAGTTTTCCACCAATAAGAAAGTTTGCACCATGTGAACACAATTGTGAATCTTACGTCAATTCATGCAGACATGCGTATCATGGCCATAAACAAGTCATCCAATCACAATTTGGTAACCGCGTGAACACAGATTTATGACCATGTGAACACAATCATTATAACCGTGTGAACACAACTCTTCCCTCCAATAAGAATCATCTAATCGTGTGAACACACAATAAATAATAAGTAAAACTGCTCACGTGATTTGCTCTTCATCAGACCTGGTGATTTGCTCTTTGAAAGTCCCACGTTCAAAAACAGAAACTATATATAGCTTGGTATCACAGTCATCACGTCATGTAGATAAAAACAGAAACAATATATAGCTCTGATACCAATTGTGGAAACCTTGGTTTCTGGATCTTTGAAGCTACTAGGAATGCATTATGTTCATATGATTAAATAATCAAAGCGGAACTAGAACATAACACATTAACAAGATGTTTAGGCACGAATAACATGAATTAAAACAAAAGGGATGTTCATTATATTAATAACAAACATCCACTAGACGTGTATACATTGAATCCCACGTCTAGTACACACACGCTTTAGGTTTACATTGTGAATGAATTGATAATCAAAACCTAAGACCCTTGGTTCCTTTTATAGTATAAGGATTAGGGTTTACAAGAGATAATAACAAATAAACAAGTAAATCTTCTATTTAAATAAACTTATGCAGAATATATCTTGCATGTTTATCTAAATAGAAGCTTCCAAAAGCTTCTTTGTCTACGTTTTGTCAATGCTTGAATTGCATGTGACAATGCTTGGATTGCTCTTGACAATGCTTGATTCCATCAACGCCTAATTTGTTCTTGTCAACGCCTGGAATACTCTTGTCAACGCTTAGACAAATACCTTCATGTTTTCTTCGTTTTTGAGTTTCTGCCACATCAACTTTTTGACCCAACAATTTGGGTTTTTTGATAATTAATTTGATTTTTAGGGCTTTAATTAGCATTTAAAAATTAAATATTTAATTAATTAAAAGGTTTGAAAAGGTTTTTATCATTGGTAAACTCTTAGTTTATTTATTTTGATTTTTGGTGAATTTTTGGTAATTTTTAGAATTAATTTTTATTTTAGCTAATTTTACGGTTTTATGTTAAGTCGTAGTAGTAATTAATTTCACGTCTTCGTCATCCTCTTTTCTCATCCCTTTCTAACCAATATTAATCTCAAACCTTGCTACATTTTACTCACACACATATACCTCCTTGGGAAACGAACTTGGAACTTCATTAGGGTCATTTGTACACGGTTTTCCTAAACCGTCGTATTTGATACTTTCCCTATTTACCCTCCTTTTCCTAAAGGCGTGGTAAAACACTATAATCATTTTGGCGCTGCTGCCGGGGAGGTGTGTCGTGATTAATTTGTCTTGTTGTTTTTAATATTAACCATAAATAGTATTTGTATTAGTAGAAATCTACTAATACGTATTATCGGTTTTTTGTTTTTCTTGTGAAATTATTATTACTATATTGTATTAAGTATCACAATCAATACAAAATATCTCCAAAAGTGTGAAAACACAACCTTAATTGGGATTTGATCTCCTAATTATTGTATTCGAATCTCAAAAAAAAGAAAAAGGCAAAAATAGATAAATACTTTCGTGAAGCTCGATTTTGAAAAATACGAACTATAAGGTGGGTATAAGGCGGGTATTATAAAATATACCCTAAGGAAAAAGGCTCTTAAGTGCTTCGCGCCGCCTCGTTTCCCCGCTTGCTTGTGAGTATTTTGAGATTGAAGGCTAATAGAGGGTTTTGCCACCCAAAGTATTATTACGTATAATATATTTGCGTGTTTTCTTTGTGATTAAACGCTCTTGAACAATTTGGTTTTCACCAAAGTTCTAAAGTCATTCGAAGGCGTTCACTCCACGTGATCGTTTTCATTCCTTTGAGGCTTCTTTAATCAAGAGTTTGATTCGAGGAGATACTTGGTAGATTGGTTTCTACGAAGATACATGATAGTTGTAAAATTACCCCTTTAGGAAAAGAAGGCAATAAAATAGGGCAAGCGTGCACGACGATTTAGGAAAACCGTGTGTGAATGACCCTAAATGAGTTCGTTCTCGAGGAGGCTAGTGCGTTGTGTTAAGAGTTGATATATGATGTTTGTGATTATGAACAAGAAGAAAAGAAATGAGAAAGGAAAGAAAAGACGGTTACGATTACGAATTAAACTATGACGAAAAAAGCGTACACGTAAAGTCGCAAAAAACTACAAAATTAAAATTTTCAACCTAAAAATTAACTATAAGCTAAAACAAGTCTAAAATAATATAAATAAGGAATAAAATCCAATAAAAATATTTTAAAACCTTTTATTAATTAAATATTTAATTTTAAATGCTAGTTAAAGCCCTAAAATTAAATATAATTAATCAAAATGTCCAAAATATGATTTTATTGAACAAATAACTTACTTATATTATCTAAAAACTAAAAAGTATTTTTTATAATTTTTAAATACTATTTTCCTATTTTTAAATTACTAAAAACTATTTTAAAACCAAAATAATTATAAAAAATAATAAAATAATGTTAAAAATAATCTACCAATTTTAAAAATCCTATTTTACTCTAATGAACAGTAGAAAAATGAAACAGCTTGAAAAATATTAAATTTTCCACTAAATGACAAAACTAGTTTAATTAAAACCCTAATTAACTTAAATTAATTCTAAAAATTAATTAAAAAGTGAACAGTAAAATATTTTTTACCAAAAACCTTAAAATATTATTCTAAGTTCAGGAAAATTCTTAAATCTGAAAAATATAAGTTTTTGGCACTAATAGACAAAAACAGAAATATTTTAATTAATTAAAAATGCAATAAAACCTAAAAATTACCAAATGAACAGTAAATAAAAATTTAATTAATCAGAAAAATCCTAAATTAAATAAGAAAAATAATGGAACTGGTTTCAAGATCTAATTCAACTTTTTGGGCACTAAAGACAAAAAAGAGAGAAATCAGATAGTGACATGTGTTGGTGTTTGTCTGCTAGTGCAGCAGTGGTAAAGAAGACACTAGCAGTGGGAAAGGAGTTCCCACTGACAGTGTTAATTTTTGGTTTGTTTTTCAATAAGCTTAGGAAAGCTTATTTTGATAGCTTATTTGGGACAATAAGGCACCCTTATACTCTTTGGAGTATAAGGAGTTTGATTATACAAAATAACAAACAATCACTTAACACAATAAGCACAAATCAAGCTAAAAAAAGTTTCTGAAAAGTCACTAGGCGGGTCTGATGAACAATTGCTGATGTTTCATGCACAAATCTGAATTTTAAAGCCTTATATCTTGGAAATAAGCTCACAAACATGCATAAAAATGACACACAATCCTCAGACACCTTAAGATCTAACAGCTCACAAGATCTAAGCACAAAATTTCAACATAATCATACACAATGGGCAAGTTTCTGAATTTTTGCTATCTTTTCAAATTTTTAACATACAAATAGTTTCAAACCTTTACCAAACTGATAACTAAACTTCACACTACCTATTTATCACTTAAGAAATATACCTAAACAAGTTTTAAGCACAAGCAATAATTTTTTATCCTACTTAAACCCGTATCCAAACAACCCTTAAAAACTTGGAAACCAAAAATTTTCAAAGCAAATCAATTTATCTCATCACCATACTGATTTTTTTGACTCATATCATGCATATAACATCAAAAGCAGTAGAATCAAATCAATAAGCAAGCAAATAAACAACTTTTCACTTGAGTCATACAAATTCACCAAATATAAAAAAGATGAAAAGGAAACAAGGGCTACCTTGTTGAGCCTACTTCCAGGCTCAACCAAAGGCTGCTATGCCTTTTTCCTTTAGGCTCGGGCCTAAGCTGAACTTAATCAACAAACATCAACACCCTGCTAAGAAAAATGGAAAGAAAAGCACAAATATATCCAATCTATTTTTCTCTTTTTACTTTCTTAAAAACTTTCTTAAAAATCTTTCAAACCTTGTTTAAAACACTTAACACACTGATTAATCCAAATGAATCAAACTTTGAAACAAATCTCACCAAGAGATTTCAATTCCAGAAAACCTTGAAAACTTTTTTTGAAAATTTTAAAAACACAAACTTGAAGAAAAGTGAATTCAGGAAAAACAAACTTTAAAACATGGAATACTGGAAAATAAAATGGTTCTCAATCATATGTAGGATAAACAATTTTTCTTTAATTCATAAAGGAAAAATTTTACATAAAAACTGGAACAACCAAAAAGGGGTACAAGCCACCCCTTTTTATACTAGCTAACAGTAGATTCTAGAAAGCAAAACCCTAATTAGCTGAAAATCCTAAAAAGCCCTTGGTCAAGGATGTTTGAAAAATCGTCAAAGTGGCATCTTGTGATTTTGCAGGAAGCATGTGAGTGACAGCTTGGATTTTTGATCTTGGCCATTCATTTGAGCTTAGGGAGCACGCATTATCATCTAAGCCGTGAATCTTGTCTCCTTTTTGAAATTGAGGGAAAGAGACGTGAGCAGGGTAGTGGGGTTTGGGGACCATTGGTGAGCTGGCAATGTTTTGTGGGTGGGACTGGGTTTAAAAGGTGTTTAATCAGTGTTCTGGAGGAGATGGGGTTTAATTATGGAAGGATTAAGAAAACCCCAATTAGGGTTCTTGGGGAAAGAGGTGTTGGTTTAATCTGATTAAGAGAGAAAATATATGTTTCCCACGTAATTTAAATTTTAAAAAACAGATTAAATAAGATTAGTGAGTGGGTTGTGACGTGGGACAAAGGTGGATGTTGATTGGAGGATGGAGTTGAGTGGGGTGATGTGGCGGTTGGTGGTTGGCTGGGACAAGTTTAGCTGTCTGCAAGAAGAGGTCCCTCTATTCCTTACTTCTTGTCTCTTTAATTCAATCAGCCACAAACTTGCACTTCCTTTGTAAATAACTTTCCTTAGCTTGTCATTTTTGGCACCAAAGTTTTCAAAACTTATATCAAGGATTAATTATGCAATTATTGCATTCTTCAAGGGGCATTCTTGTAATGTCTTCAAACTTCAAGGTCTTTTACTTGTTTGTTGACTTCATGGAGGACCATTATTGACAATTTAGTTTTGATGAGGGACTAAAATTGCCAATTCTTCAAAGTTAAGGGTCCTTTTTGTAATTTTGACAAACTTTAGGGACCAAACTTGTAATTATGAAGATACAAGGGTATAAAGTGTCAATTCTTCAAACTTGGAGGACCAATCTTCAATATTCTTCAAATCTTCAAGGGTTTTCTTTGGAAAATTCCTCACTAGGGCTTGGTTCATCGTGCGGCTTCGTTTCCCGTGTTCGTTTTTGCCTGATTCTTGTGATCTTTTGTCATTTTCTCAATATCCGTACCTAAAATACACAAGCAACAAACACAAGCATATATTTGGGTATTTTGATGATATTCAATGCATTTTAAGCCCTAATTGGACGATGAGACTATGTATAAAAGCAGTCTCATCACTCCCCCATACTAAACCATTACCGTGCCCTCACGCAATGCTAGAATAAAGTATCGTAGCATCTCCAAAATTTATTTTATTCACTTTATTGAAATGATAAACTAGCTACACTACTACTATTACTACTACTTGTGTTATAGACATAATGTATGATTTTCATCGCAAAATGGGACGTTTAGGTTCATAGAATAAGAACACGTGAATGCTTCGTTAGAAATAATTTCATCGTCCTCGATTTTCACTTCAATTCCATGCCAAGCGTGCAACGAGATCATTGTCATTATAAGTTAGTAATGCTAACACTACTCATATGCCCTAATCACGTACTTATTCTCCCATTATTCCTAAGTTGTATCTCTTATATTTTATTTTGTCTTGAATGTTTCACGAGGATACATTGTTTGACTTATGCGATAATAGAGATTTAGGTCTAAAAATAGAGTCCTAACGGTGTAACTAAGACCATCAAATCAATAACCCCTCCTAATAGACAACGATGTTAAAAAATTAAGTTGACAAGAAGAATCGATAAACACGGTTTTATAACGGTTTTGAACATGAGACTTATTACCAAGACTTTTATATGCCCCCTAACGGAAGGGCCTTATTATCTTTGGTTTACCTCCATCTTTTATTCAACTTCGCCATGATGCTTTTATTATGACTTCGGTCTTGCCTTGCCTTTTATTATCCGCCTCATCGGTGGTTTTATTAGCCAAAGACGTATATCCTCACGCTAAGGCGAATTTTGGATCTTTAAAGCTTCGAAGATTAAGGCTTGATTCACTTTCAATTTTGCATAGATTTTAGGCCTTGTGGGGCTTCAAGTTGTTTGCTTGATTTAGGTGAGCACTTGAAATCTTATTATTGGGTGAAGCTTTCGATTATTAGGGTGCCAATACTTCAAAACCGTGACGCTGGCGATACCTTAATGTCTTCCCAATTTAATTGCACGGAAGCTACTAGAAAAGACTAGAAACCCAACAATCCTAACTAAACCGCTAAATCAATATTTATTAAGCAAAAAATATTTACATGCGAAGGGAGAATAAGCAAACAACGAGAACACATGAGTTTTTGAAAGAATACGAGTATCCTACGTTTAGCATAGTAACTTATAATTAACTCTATCATTTCTCGTCCTCATTTAAGAGACTTAGCCTAATGTGTAGTTAAGGAATCAAAGCTAAGTGCTCAACACGCACGGTCGAATCAAAAATTACTCTTATTCTCGCCATCGGAAAATCTACATTCGTGTCTTTAAACACTTATAAAACATGAGAAAATTTTTAAAATTTGGCCATTTTTAGCCTTATTTTGCAACGAAACGATAAACAAAACGATAAACTTTGGAAAGCGTGAAGGTTTGGCACGACAAGTATCTATTCACCCCCCATACTAAAGTTAAAAATTGGCCTCAATGTTTCGAGTCTAGGGGTGCAAACACCCCCATACTAAAGACGTAGTCGAATGCCTAATCTAGCATGGAAAGGGTGTAACCAATAAGTAATAGCCGTTTATGAAGTGTGCTAAAAACCTAAGGTTAGAACATCAAAAGGATATATCATGGATATTGAGAAATGTCTCCAAAGCAAACGATCGAGTGCTCCCATAAAACGAACACGAGAGGCTCCAATCGTGAAGATCATGATCTAAAGTTTACATATCACAAACAACCACGAAACAAAGGTTGGAAGGGCACGAATCCTCACACATAAGCTACATTAGACTAAGAAAGCGATAATATGTACATAGGATAAGCATGGGACTCCCCCACGAGGCACCTCGTTTTTGATTACCGAGTCATGAGCTCGACTCGATCCCCTCAATACTAATTATCATTGGGGAAGGTGACTTGGTCGAGGTAGTTCAAGGATGGAACTTCCCCACCAAAGTAGTGCTTCAACCTATGTCCATTCAAGACCTTGAAGTTAGGACCATCATCTTGAGCTAGCTCGATGGTCCCATATGGAAATACTTGAGTCACGGTGAATGGACCGGACCAACGGGATTTCAATTTACCGGAAAATATTTTCAATCTTGAATTAAAAAGTAAAACTTGATCCCCAATGTTAAAAACCCGCTTTTTAATTTTAGAATCATGCAACTTTTTAGTTTTCTCTTTGTAAATCAATGAATTTTCATAAGCAATATCCCTTAATTCATCCAATTCATTTAATTGCATTTTCCGGTGTTTTCCCGCGGTCTCCATGTCATCATTACAATGCTTTAGGGCCCAATAAGCCTTGTGTTCTAACTCGATAGGCAAATGACAATTCTTTCCATACACAAGCTTATAGGGAGTGCACCCAATGGGCGTCTTATGAGCGGTCCTAAAGGCCCATAAAGCATCGTCTAACTTATCCGACCATGATTGTCGGTTTTCCCCTACGGATCTCTCCAAGATCCTCTTCAATGCTCGGTTTGAAACCTCGACTTGCCCACTCGTTTGTGGGTGATAAGCCGTAGAAAGACGATGTGTAACCCCATATTTCCTTAGAACCCTTTCAAATTGGTCATTACAAAAATGGGTTCCACGATCGCTTATGATAGCACGAGGGGTTCCAAACCTAGCAAACAAACTTTTCAAGAACTTAACTACCACACGAGCATTATTAGTGGGCAAGGCCTTCGCCTCCACCCACTTAGAAAGGTAGTCAACCACAACGAGAATGTACTTATTACCACGAGATGATGGGAACGGCCCCATAAAGTCTATGCCCCAAACGTCAAAGATCTCACATACTTGAATGATATTTTGTGGCATTTCATCTTTTTGTGAGGCTTTTCCTTGTCGTTGGCATGCATCACACGACTTCACAAGATCTTGTGCATCTCGGTAAATAGTAGGCCAAAAGAAGCCGGCATCAAACACCTTTTTAGCCGTGAGATTAGCACCGTGGTGACCACCCGTGGGTCCCTCATGGCAAGCTCTAAGGATGTTAGAAGCTTCGGTACCAAATACACAACGGCGAATGATTTGATCCGCACAAGTTCGAAACAAGTAAGGGTCGTTCCAAAAGTAGAACTTGACATCACGAAAGAATTTTCGTTTTTCTTGAGTTGTCATACCCTTAATGATGAAGTTACCCGCATGGTAATTTGCAAAATCCGCAAACCATGGGGTAGAAGAATCAAGTTTGGAATTCACTACACCAAGTGTCTCGAGCGGAAATGTTTCGGTGATTTCCTTAGGCTCGTAAATACTTTGGTGAGGATCTTCCAAACGAGAGAGATGATCGGCCGCTAGATTCTCGGCTCCTTTTTTGTCAAAGATTTTGTGATCAAATTCTTGAAGGAGGAGAATCCAACGAAGTTATCTCGGCTTAGCATCTTGCTTTGCCATGAGATACTTGATAGCCGAATGGTCCGTACACACTATGCATTTTGTCAAGACGAGATAAGGTCGGAATTTCTCAAATGCATACACCACGGCAAGGAACTCCTTTTCCGTTGTAGTGTATTTAAGTTGAGCCTCGGTCATCGTCTTGCTAGCATAGTGTATAGGCAAGAAGTGCTTATCATGACGTTGCCCCAAAACGGCCCCAATAGCGTAATCACTTGCATCACACATAAGCTCAAAGGGGAGGTTCCAATTTGGAGAAACAAGAATGGGAGCTTAGGTAAGTTTCCTCTTAAGGATCTCAAAGGCTCGTACACAATCTTCGTCAAAGACAAAACGTGCTTCTTTTTCTAGAAGATGTGTAATGGGTCGAGAAATCTTCGAGAAATCCTTGATGAATCGTCTATAAAAGCCCGCGTGGCCTAGGAAACTCCTAACTCCCTTGACGGTTTTGGGATGAGGTAATTTGGCGATGACGTCTACCTTAGCTTGATATACCTCAATCCCCGCTTTCGATACCTTGTGCCCTAAGATGATTCCACTTTTAACCATAAAATGACACTTTTCCCAATTGAGCACAAGGTTGGTTTCCTCACAACGTTTTAACATTCTCTCAAGGTTCGACAAACACGAAGTAAAGGAATCACCAAACACGGAAAAGTCATCCATGAAGACTTCCATCGTCTTCTCGATCATATCATGAAAAATAGCCATCATGCATCGTTGAAAAGTTCCCGGTGCATTGCAAAGTCCAAATGGCATTCTACGATAAGAAAACATTCCATATGGACACGTAAACGTAGTTTTTTCTTGATCACGAGGATCGATGGGAATTTGGAAGTAACCGGAAAAACCATCTAAAAAGCAATATAAATCGTTTCCCGCAAGACGCTCCAACATTTGGTCCATGAAGGGCAAGGGAAAATGGTCTTTTCGAGTGGCTTCATTCAACTTTCGATAGTCAATGCACACTCTCCATCCGGTCACGAGTCTAGTGGGAATTAACTCGTTGGCATCGTTTGGCACAACGGTCATCCCTCCCTTTTTAGGGACACAATGAATAGGACTCACCCAAGGGCTATCGGAAATAGGGTAAATCATTCCCGCGTCAAGGAGTTTAAGGACCTCCTTTTTGATGACGTCGTGAATTTTGGGTTTCACCCTCCTTTGACTTTGGATTGTTGGCTTGAAATCCTCCTCCATTAAGATTTTGTGTGTACAAAACTTGGGATCGATTCCCTTAATGTCGGATAACTTCCATGCAATCGCCCCTTTGTGATCCTTAAGAACATCGACAAGTGCGGTTTTTTCATCATTCGAAAGATCCTTCTCAATAATAACCGACAACTTGTCGTCCTCCTCCAAATAGACATACTCGAGGTGAGGAGGTAAATCTTTCAACTCAAGGATAGGTGGTTCCTCAAGTGAAGATTTGGGCTCGATACTCATAACCTCCTCGGGTGGAGGCAATGGGAAATCGTTGAGAAAATCCTTGATAATCGAGAAGTCCTCATCGTTGTCGAGGTCTTCGTCACAAGTACGTGGAACATCGAATTCTTCCAACGTAAAACCACCACCTTCGAAAGGAGTGAAGGTTGGTGTCGAATTATCAAGAATTGGATCTAACATAGTGGGATTGCCACTAGTTTCTTCATCACCAAACCCTAAAACTTCTTGTGAAAATTCCTCGCAAACCACGTCGATCATATCAACAAGGTTTATGGTAGCAACGGAATAAACATGAGAAAGTTGAGAATTTTGAGTTGCGTTTATAACAAGTTCCTCGTCGTTGAAACGTAAGGTGATCTTTCTAGCATGCACATCAATCAAAGCCATAGACGTATCTAAAAACGAACGACCTAAAATAAGAGGAACTTGAGGATCCGTGGGGATGTCAACAACAATAAAGTCTACGGGATAGTAGAACTTCCCCACTTTCACAAAAACGTCTTCCGCCAAACCACATGCAAGAATCTTGGAATGGTCGGCCAACTCAATAGACATTCGTGAAGGAGTAAGATTAGGAAGATTGAGCGACTTGAAGATTGCAAGTGGCATCAAGTTAATGCTAGCACTAAGATCGGCCAAGGCATAGCATTCCTCCATATCTTGAATTGCACAAGGGATCAAAAATTTACCGGGATCACCGAATTTTTGAGGTATGCGATTAAGATAAACCGACGAACAACTAGATATTTGGTGTAATTTCTCCTTGTTGTTCAACATACTCTTAAAGTTAGCGGCAAATCGAGCCATCATGACGAAAGCATCGGCGAAACTCACATTAAAGTGCAAATCACGAAACATTTTCATAAAAAGCTCAAATTGGTAGTTGTCGCGCTCTTGTCGTTTCTCCTTCCTAAGTCTCGATGGGTAAGGCAAGGGTGGTGTGGGTTGGGGCTTAGGCATAGCCTTTGGAATCTCGGGTTCCAATATGGGTGATGGGTCAACCGTAGGTGTGGCATGAGCGGTACTTTGTGGGATTGAAATATGCTCCTCTTCGACCACCACCTCGGGTTCTTCCTCAATTTCCTCCACCGTTGGAGTAATTGGTTGAGGAGTCGGTTCCTTAAGTGTCTTACCACTACGTGTGGTAATCACTTTCATCTCTCCCTTCGGGTTTGAAACGGTGTTACTAGGCAAACTACCCGAAGTAGAGGCTTTGTTTCCCATTACGGCTTCTAAAATTGCATTAAGCTTAGCATCTTGACTATTAAACTTCAAATCTTGGCTAGCGGCTTTTTGGTCAATTCTTTGTACAAGCCTAGCATGACTTTGCTCTATCTTGTTGTTTTGACCTCGAATTTGGTTAGCAAAATCATTTTTCAATTCATTTCTCATGGCTAGATTTTCCTTAATAAAATTAGCTAACTCCTTTGCGTTCTTAGCCGTGTCCCTAGCTTGAGTAGCCATTTGCTCTTGAATGTTTTCCAAAATCTTATCATTTGAAGTAGCGTAATTCAAAAAGTCCATTGGAAGTTCTTTAGTATTTTGAAGACCTTGACTTGTGTTTTGAAAATTACGGTTTTGATTTTGATTTTGCAATTGGCTACTACTACTCCCTTGATTCCCATAGTTGTTATTACCCTTGTAATTGTTCCTTTGATTGCTTTGGTAACCAACTTGATTGTTTCGATAATTGTTAGCATTTTGATTTGGTGAAAAACCCGTTGGAGTCAATTGATTAGTGCGAGGAACTTGACCGTTTTGGTTATAAGTTCCCGCGGCCGCGAAGGCACTCGAAGTGTTACCACCGTTGGTAATGCACTCGGAATAATCGTGAGCTCCACCACAATACATACAAGAAACCTCAACCGCTTTAATCGTAGCGGGAGCGGGTTGTTCACCAACTTTAAATTCAACTAACAAGCCTTTCACTATATCAACAATTTTGTTCTCCAAATTAGCCTCGACTTGGCAAGCATCAACGGTGTGTGATAAACTAGGTGAAGATGAAGACGAAGCCTTACGAACACTCGATATGCTACGAGGACTATACACCTTATACCTATTCTCAATGATTAACAATGCTTCCTCGACCGTCTTACACAAGAAATTACCACCCGCGGCGGCATTAAGATAATCACGCTCATGATCGTTCAAGCCATTGTAAAACGTGTCTATTTGATGCAAGTCGGAAAAACCATGATGAGGACATTCGTGCAACATTTCCTTAAACCTATTCCAAGCCGTTGAAAAACTCTCATTATACTCTTGTGAAAACTTTGAAATCTCGTTTTTCAAGTGCGTAGTCTTAGAGGGCGGAAAAAATTGGTTCACGAATTTTGAAACGAGATCCTTCCACGTCAATATAGAATTGGGTGGCTCTTTCTCTAACCAAATTTTTACGGGCCCCGCTAAGGAATACGGAAAAAGCATCATCTTAATCGAGTCGTTTGAAGCATCCTTAAACTTACACGTGGCGGTGAGTCGATTAAATTGGCGAATGTGGTTATGCGGGTTGTCCTTTTCGTCCCCTCGAAACTTGTTGTTTTGAATCATGGACAACAAACCCGTCTTAACCTCAAAATTCTCCTCAAGGATAGCGGGAATCACAATCGCTTCTCCATAACCCTCGGTGGGTGCTTGAAGCAACTCCATCATAGTTCGATTAGCCATGGGTGCTTCTTTCACTACAATGGGTTCGTCAATAGGAGAGTCCTCACTAGTAGGAGTGAGTGATTTGTTTCTTCGTTTACGAGCACGTCTTGCTTTAGAGCGAGTTTGCATAAACGTCACGTACAACGATAAGGCGAGCAAAGAAGATTCTTTTTGGTGTTTTTACTTTTTCAATTTTTTTTTTGTGGTTTTTGATTGTTTTTAACTTTTTTTGGATTTTTGGAATGTATTAGGTAGACCAAAATCTACAAATCTCCTCCTTAATCAAATCTCTCGATTAAAGAAGCCTCAAGGAATGAAAACGATCACGTGAAGTGAACGCCTTCGATGACTTTAGAACGATGGTGGAACACCAAATCGTTCAAGAGGGTTTAATCAAATGAAACCAAGAAAATATATATGATATGTAATAATACTTTGGGCGGCAAAACCCTCGATTCACTCTCAAAATCAAATACGCACAAGTAAGCGGAGGAAACGAGGCGGCGCGAAGCACTTAAGAGCCTTTTTCCTTTAGGTCGTGAAATACAACCGCCTTATACCCACCTTATAGTTTGTATTATCAAGATTAAGCTTCACGAAAGTATTTATCTATTTTTGCCTTTTTTCTTTGGTTTGAGATTCGAATACAATGATCGAGTGATGAAATCCCGAATCAAGGTTGTGATTGCTCACGTATTTGGAGTACTTGTAAATTTATTGTTCTACGTATACAATATAGTAATAATATTCACAAAAAACGAAAAACCGATAATACATATTAGTAGAGTGCTACTAATACAATTACTTTTATGGCTATATATAAAAACAACAATGGTTCAACCAAAACACAACACGCCTCCCCGGCAGCGGCGCCAAAATGATAGTTGTAAAATTACCCCTTTAGGAAAAGAAGGCAATAAAATAGGGCAAGCGTGCACGACGATTTAGGAAAACCGTGTGTGAATGACCCTAAATGAGTTCGTTCTCGAGGAGGCTAGTGCGTTGTGTTAAGAGTTGATATATGATGTTTGTGATTATGAACAAGAAGAAAAGAAATGAGAAAGGAAAGAAAAGACGGTTACGATTACGAATTAAACTATGACGAAAAAGGCGTACACGTAAAGTCGCAAAAAGCTACAAAATTAAAAATTTCAATCTAAAAATTAACTATAAGCTAAAACAAGTCTAAAATAATATAAATAAGGAATAAAATCCAATAAAAATATTTTAAAACCTTTTATTAATTAAATATTTAATTTTAAATGCTAATTAAAGCCATAAAATTAAATATAATTAATCAAACTGTCCAAAATATGATTTTATTGAACAAATAACTTACTTATATTATCTAAAAACTAAAAAGTATTTTTTATAATTTTTAAATACTATTTTTCTATTTTTAAATTACTAAAAACTATTTTAAAACCAAAATAATTATAAAAAATAATAAAATAATGTTAAAAATAATCTACTAATTTTAAAAATCCTATTTTACTCTAATGAACAGTAAAAAAATGAAACAGCTTGAAAAATATTAAATTTTCCACTAAATGACAAAACTAGTTTAATTAAAACCCTAATTAAGTTAAATTAATTCTAAAAATTAATTAAAAAGTGAACAGTAAAATATTTTTTAACCAAAAACCTTAAAATATTATTCTAAGTTCAGGAAAATTCTTAAATCTGAAAAATATAAGTTTTTGGCACTAATAGACAAAAACAGAAATATTTTAATTAATTAAAAATGCAATAAAACCTAAAAATTACCAAATGAACAGTAAATAAAAATTTAATTAATCAGAAAAATCCTAAATTAAATAAGAAAAATAATGGAACTGGTTTCAAGATCTAATTCAACTTTTTGGGCACTAAAGACAAAAAAGAGAGAAATCAGATAGTGACATGTGTTGGTGTTTGTCTGCTATTGCAGCAGTGGTAAAGAAGACACTAGCAGTGGGAAAGGAGTTCCCACTGACAGTGTTAATTTTTGGTTTGTTTTTCAATAAGCTTAGGAAAGCTTATTTTGATAGCTTATTTGGGACAATAAGGCACCCTTATACTCTTTGGAGTATAAGGAGTCTGATTATACAAAATAACAAACAATCACTTAACACAATAAGCACAAATCAAGCTAAAAAAAGTTATTGAAAAGTCACTAGGCGGGTCTGATGAACAATTGCTGATGTTTCATGCACAAATCTGAATTTTAAAGCCTTATATCTTGGAAATAAGCTCACAAACATGCATAAAAATGACACACAATCCTCAGACACCTTAAGATCTAACAGCTCACAAGATCTAAGCACAAAATTTCAACAGAATCATACACAATGGGCAAGTTTCTGAATTTTTGCTATCTTTTCAATTTTTTAACATACAAATAGTTTCAAACCTTTACCAAACTGATAACTAAACTTCACACTACCTATTTATCACTTAAGAAATATACCTAAACAAGTTTTAAGCACAAGCAATAATTTTTTATCCTACTTAAACCCGTATCCAAACAACCCTTAAAAACTTGGAAACCAAAAATTTTCAAAGCAAATCAATTTATCTCATCACCATACTGATTTTTTTGACTCATATCATGCATATAATATCAAAAGCAGTAGAATCAAATAAATAAGCAAGAAAATAAACAACTTTTCACTTGAGTCATACAAATTCACCAAATATAAAAAAGATGAAAAGGAAACAAGGGCTACCTTGTTGAGCCTACTTCCAGGCTCAACCAAAGGCTGCTATGCCTTTTTCCTTTAGGCTCGGGCCTAAGCTGAACTTAATCAACAAACATCAACACCCTGCTAAGAAAAATGGAAAGAAAAGCACAAATATATCCAATCTGTTTTTCTCTTTTTACTTTCTTAAAAACTTTCTTAAAAATCTTTCAAACCTTGTTTAAAACACTTAACACACTGATTAATCCAAATGAATCAAACTTTGAAACAAATCTCACCAAGATATTTCAATTCCAGAAAACCTTGAAAACGTTTTTTGAAAATTTTAAAAACACAAACTTGAAGAAAAGTGAATTCAGGAAAAACAAACTTTAAAACATGGAATACTGGAAAATAAAATGGTTCTCAATCATATGTAGGATAAACAATTTTTCATTAATTCATAAAGGAAAAATTTTACATAAAAACTGGAACAACCAAAAAGGGGTACAAGCCACCCCTTTTTATACTAGCTAATAGTAGATTCTAGAAAGCAAAACCCTAATTAGCTGAAAATCCTAAAAAGCCCTTGGTCAAGGATGTTTGAAAAATCGTCAAAGTGGCATCTTGTGATTTTGCAGGAAGCATGTGAGTGACAGCTTAATTTTTTTTTGATCTTATCCATTCATTTGAGCTTAGGGAGCACGCATTATCATCTAAGCCGTGAATCTTGTCTCCTTTTTGAAATTGAGGGAAAGAGACGTGAGCAGGGTAGTGGGGTTTGGGGACCATTGGTGAGCTGGCAAGGTTTTGTTGGTGGGACTGGGTTTAAAAGGTGTTTAATCAGTGTTCTGGAGGAGATGGGGTTTAATTATGGAAGGATTAAGAAAACCCCAATTAGGGTTCTTGGGGAAAGAGGTGTTGGTTTAATCTGATTAAGAGAGAAAATATGTGTTTCCCATGTAATTTAAATTTTAAAAAACAGATTAAATAAGATTAGTGAGTGGGTTGTGACGTGGGACAAAGGTGGATGTTGATTGGAGGATGGAGTTGAGTGGGGTGATGTGGCGGTTGGTGGTTGGCTGGGATAAGTTTAGCTGTCTGCCAGAAGAGGTCCCTCTATTCCTTACTTCTTGTCTCTTTAATTCAATCAGCCACAAACTTGCACTTCCTTTGTAAATAACTTTCCTTAGCTTGTCATTTTTGGCACCAAAGTTTTCAAAACTTATATCAAGGATTAATTATGCAATTATTGCATTCTTCAAGGGCCATTCTTGTAATGTCTTCAAACTTCAGGGTCTTTGACTTGTTTGTTGACTTCTTGGAGGACCATTATTGACAATTTAGTTTTGATGAGGGACTAAAATTGCCAATTCTTCAAAGTTAAGGGTCCTTTTTGTAATTTTGACAAACTTTAGGGACCAAACTTGTAATTATGAAGATACAAGGGTATAATGTGTCAATTCTTCAAACTTGGAGGACCAATCTTCAATATTCTTCAAATCTTCAAGGGTTTTCTTTGGAAAATTCCTCACTAGGGCTTGGTTCATCGTGCGGCTTCGTTTCCCGTGTTCGTTTTTGCCTGATTCTTGTGATCTTTTGTCATTTTCTCAATATCCGTACCTAAAATACACAAGCAACAAACACAAGCATATATTTGGGTATTTTGATGATATTCAATGCATTTTAAGCCCTAATTGGACGATGAGACTATGTATAAAAGCAGTCTCATCAATACACCAAAATAAAAAAAAATTAAAAACAATAAAAAACACAAAAAAAATTGAAAATCCACAAAACACCCAAAAAGAATCTTCTTTGCTCACCTCCCATTCTTCGTGAAGTTTATGATCACTCGTAATCAAGCAAAACGAGCTCGTAAACGTCTTCAAAAGCAAGCCAATCAAGAGACGTTGATTGAAGAACAACCTCCAATTGTTGAACCTATTGTAGAACAAGAAGTCGTCATGGCTAATCGTACTATGATGGAGTTTCTACAAGCACCCACCGAGGGTTGTGGAGAGGCCATTGTGATTCCCGCTATCCTTGCAGAGAATTTTGAGATTAAGACGGGTTTAATGTCGATTTTGCAAGCTAATAAGTTTAGAGGTCATGAGAAAGACAACCTGCATTACCACATAAGGAATTTCAATCGTCTCACCGCTACTAGCAAGTTTAAGGATGTTCCACATGACGCCATTAAGATGATGTTGTTTCCATACTCGTTAGATGGACCCGCAAAAATTTGGCTTGAGAAAGAACCGCCAAATTCGATTTTGACATAGGGTGATCTCGTTTCTAAGTTTGTGAACAAATTTTTTCCACCATCTAAAACAACACATTTGAAAAATGAGATTTCAAGATTTGTTCAAAGAAATAATGAAAGTTTTTCAATGGCATGGGAACGCTTTAAAGAAATGTTACATGAATGTCCACACCATGATTTTTCGGAATTGCATCAAATTGTTACTTTTTATAATGGGCTTAATGATCATGAACGAGATTACTTGAATGCCGCCGCGGGTGGTAATTTTTTGTGCAAAACGACCGATGAAGCTTTAAATATTATCGAGAATAGATCTAAGGTTTATAGCCCTCGTAACACACCGAGTGTTGCCAATTTAGGTTCGTCATCGTCGTCATCGTCTCGTAGCATTAATGCCTTACATGATGAAGCTAATGAGGAAAATCGGTTTTTCGATAGATTTGCTAATCTTATGACTCATTGGAAAGCTCAAGAGACTTTGAATTCCGCTTCGGTTAAAGCGGTTGCTAAGAGTTGTTTGTCTTGTGGTGGAGCTCATGATCTTTCCGAGTGCATTACCGCGGATGGTAACACTTCGAGTGCTTACGTAGCAACGGGAACTTATAACCAAAACGGCCAAGGTTCCCGCCCAAATCAAGCTCCACCAAATCAAAATGCTAATAACTATCGAAACAACAACCAAGGTGGTAATTATCAAGGCAATTCACGTAACTACAACAAAGGGAATTATCAAAGTGGGAATGGACAAGTCACTAATCAAAACCAAAACCGTGATTTTCAAAACACTACACAAGGTTTTCAAAATGCTCACACTAAAAATCTTCAAGGAGAATTTTTGGATTATGCTAAAGCAAATGATGCTAAATTTGATAACATGCAACGTGAGATGATTAGCTTAAGATCCGAGTTGAAAAAAGATCTTAAAACGAACTTGCTAATGAACTTAAAACTCATGCAAATAAAATGGAAGGAAATGTTCAACGTCTTAAACAAAATCAACAAAAGATGGAACAAGTACAACATGAGATTAAGCAAGAATTGTTAAAAGCGGATGCTAGGCAATCAAAATTTGAGGACCGAATGGCAAAAATGTTTGAAGCAATCATGTGTAAACCCTCTTCCTCGGGTGGTCTTCCTAGTGATACCATTGCAAACCCGAAGGGAGAAATGAAGGTTATTACTACACGTAGTGGTAAAACTTTCAAGGAACCAATCTCTCGTCCAAGTACTTCTACGGAGAAGGAAATCGAGAAAGAACCCGAGGTGATGGTCAAAAAGGAGCACATTACAATCCCACGAAGTACCGCTCATACCACACCTACGGTTGAACCAATACCAACTGTGGAACCCGAGATTCCAAAGCCGTTGCCTAATGTCCAACCCACACCACCCTTACCTTACCCTTCGAGACGAAACAAAGAGAAATTGCAAGAACGTAACAAACAACAAATCGAGCTTTTTATAAAAATGTTTCAACAAGTGCATTTTGATGTGAGTTTAGCCGACGCGTTGTTATATATGCCTCGTTTCGCTTCCACTTTTAAAAGTATGATGAGCGATAAGGAAAAGCTTTCAAAGCTTGCTAATTGTTCTTCGGTTTATCTTAACCGCATACCAGAAAAAGTTGGTGACCCCGAAAAGTTTCTCATTCCTTGTGACATACAAGATATGAAAGAATGCCTCGCCTTGGCCGATCTTGGTGCGAGCATTAATTTGATGCCATTTTCCATTTGGAAATCGCTTTCGCTTCCGGCTCTTATTCCTTCGAACATGTCTATCGAGATGGCCGATCATTCTACGATTTTAGCATGTGGAGTAGCCGAAGATGTTTTCGTGAAAGTGGGGAAGTTCTACTATCCCGTTGATTTTATAGTAGTTGACATCCCCGTGGATCCTCCAGTTCCTCTAATTTTAGGTCGTTCATTTTTAGACACCTCTAGATCGCTTATCGACGTTCATGCAAGAACTATCACTTTGAGATTCAACGATGAGGAACTTGTTATAAACGCTACTCAAAACTCGAAACCTTCTCATGTTAATGCAATCGCTACCATCAATCACATTGACATAATTGATGTGGTTTGCGATGAGTTTTCACAAGAAGTGTTAGGTTTTTCCGATAGCTCGTCAAGTGGGAATCCCACTATTTTGGATCCGATTCTTGCTAATTCTACACCAAATCTCACTCCATTCCAAGGAGGCGATTTTAATTCAAATGAAATTGACAATTAATATGAGGTTTTGATTAGTGATGATACTTCTATTCCACCATTTCTTCCGCCGATGGAAGTTATGAGTGTTGAACCAAAATCTTCAATCGAGGAACCACCTATCCTTGAATTGAAAGATCTTCCTTCTCATCTTGAATACGCATTCTTGGAAGGTGATGACAAGTTGCCGATTATTATTGCAAAAGGTCTTGCTAATGATGAAAAAACCAAGCTCTTGAAAGTTCTTAAAGCTCATAAAGGGGCAATTGCGTGGAAAATTTCCGACATTAAGGGTATTGACCCAAAATTTTGTACTCACAAGATTTTAATGGAGGAGGAATACAAACCCGCAATTCAAAGTCAAAGATGGGTGAATCCCAAAATTCACGATGTCATTTAAAAGGAAGTTATAAAACTACTTGACGCGGGAATGATTTATCCTATCTCCGATAGCCCATGGGTGAGCCCAATCCATTGTGTCCCTAAAAAGGGAGGAATGACCGTTGTGCCTAATGAAGACAACGAGTTAATTCCCACTCGTGTTGTGACCGGTTGGAGGGTGTGTATTGACTACCGAAAGTTAAATGACGCCACTCGTAAAGACCACTTTCCTTTGCCCTTCATGGATCAAATGTTGGAGCGACTCGCGGGAAATGAATTCTATTGCTTTTTAGATGGTTTTTCTGGTTACTTTCAAATCCCTAACGACCCTTGTGATCAAGAGAAGACTACGTTTACGTGTCCTTATGGAACGTTTGCTTATCGTATGATGCCTTTCGGACTTTGTAATGCACCGAGTACGTTTCAACGGTGTATGATGGCAATTTTTCACGATATGATCGAGAAGTCGATGGAAGTGTTTATGGATGACTTTTTGGTGTTTGGTAATTCGTTCACGTCGTGTTTATCTAATCTCGAGCAAATGTTAAAACGTTGTGAAGAAACCAATCTTGTGCTTAATTGGGAAAAAATGTCATTTTATGTGTAAACAAGGAATCGTCTTAGGACATAAGGTCTCGAAAGCGGGGATTGAGGTCGATAAAGCTAAGGTAGACGTCATCGCCAAGTTACCTCATTCTAAAACAGTTAAGGGAGTTAGGAGTTTCCTAGGCCATGTGGGCTTTTATCGTCGTTTCATCAAAGACTTTTTGAAAATCTCTCGACCTATGACACACCTTCTCGAGAAGGATGCTCCTTTTAATTTCAATGAGGATTGTGTTAGAGCTTTCGAAACTCTTAAAAGTAAACTTACCGAAGCTTCCATTCTTGTTTCTCCTAATTGGGAATTACCCTTTGAAATCATGTGCGATGCAAGTGATTATGCTATAGGGGCCGTCTTAGGGCAACGTTATGAAAAGCATTTCCGTCCTATCCATTATGCTAGTAAGACGATGACCGAGGCTCAATTAAAGTACACCACAACGGAAAAGGAATTCCTTGCCGTGGTCTATGCCTTTGAGAAATTCCGACCTTATCTCGTCTTAACTAAAAGCATCGTCTATATCGACCATTCAGCTATCAATTATCTCTTAGCTAAGCAAGATGCTAAGCCGAGATTGCTTCGTTGGATGCTCCTCCTCCAAGAATTTGATGTCACCGTGCTTGACAAAAAAGGAGCCGAGAATCTAAAGGATGATCATCTCTCTCGTCTAGAAGATCCTCACAAAGATGTTTTTGAGAACAAGGAAATCACCGAAACATTTCCTCTTGAGACTCTCGGTGTAGTGAATTCTAAAGACACCACCCCATGGTTTACCGACATTGCAAATTACCATGCGGGAAATTTCATAATCAAGGGTATGACGATACAACAAAAGGAAAATTCTTTCGTGACGTCAAGTTCTATTTTTGGGACGACCCTTATCTCTTTCGGGTTTGTGCGGATCAACTCGTTCGACGTTGTGTTTTTGGTGCTGAAGCTTCTAATATCCTTAGAGCTTGTCACGAGGGACACACGAGTGGTCACCACGGTGCTAATCTCAAGGCTAAGAAAGTGTTCGATGCCGGCTTCTTTTGGCCTTCTATCTATCGTGATGCACACGCACTTGTGAAGTCGTGTGATTCGTGCCAACGTCAAGGAAAATCGTCTCAACGTGATGAAATGCCGTAAAACATAATTCAAGTGTGTGAGATTTTCGACATTTCGGGCATAGACTTTATGGGGCCGTTCCCATCGTCTCATGGTAACAAGTATATCCTCGTCGCGGTGGACTACCTTTTTAAGTGGGTGGAAGCTAAGGCTTTACCTACTAATGATGCTCGTGTGGTAGTGAAGTTTTGGAAGAAACTATTCTCTCGGTTCGGAACCCCTCGTGCTATTATAAGCGATCGTGGAACCCATTTTTGTAATGACCAATTCGAGAAGGTCTTAAAGAAATATGGAGTTACTCATCGTCTTTCTACGGCTTATCACCCGTAAACGAGTGGGCAAGTCGAGGTTTCGAACCGAGCTTTGAAGAGGATTTTAGAGAGGTCGATTGGAGAAAACCGTGCTTCATGGTCCGACAAACTCGATGACGCTTTATGGGCCTTTAGAACCGCTTATAAGACACCTATCAGTTGCACTCCTTATAAGTTAGTCTATGGGAAGAATTGTCATTTGCCCATTGAATTGGAGCATAAGGCATATTGGGCCCTTAAGCATGCAAACTTTGACTTAAAGACCGCGGGAGATCACCGGAAAATATAATTGAATGAATTGGATGAATTAAGAGACAATGCTTATGAAAATTCATTGATTTTCAAAGAAAAGACTAAAAAGTTTCATGATGCAAAGATTAAAAAACGGGTTTTTAAAGTTGGTGATCAAGTGTTACTTTTTAACTCTCGACTTAAGATATTTTCCGGGAAATTGAAATCTCGTTGGTCGGGTCCTTTCACCGTTACACAAGTGTTTCCTTATGGGACCATCGAGCTAGCTCAAGATGATGGTCCTAACTTCAAGGTGAATGGACATAGGCTTAAGCACTACTTTGGTGGGGAAATTCCTTCAATGGTTGACCTCGACCAAGTCACCTTCCCCAATGATAATTAACATTCAGGGGATCGAGTCGAGCTCATGACTCGGTAATAAAAAACGAGGTGCCTCGTGGGGGAGATCCCATGCTTATCCTTTTATGCTTTCTAATAACTAATTAGAGGGGATTTGTGCCCTTCCAATTTGTTGTCTCGTGGTTGTTTGTGATTGTGTTATCTAGATCATCATCATCATCTACGATTAAAGACTCGTGTTCGTTTACGTGAGCCTCCATCGTTTGCTTGAAGAAGTTTTTCACGAATCCATGACATGTCCTTTATTGTTCTAACAATTATCTTTTAGCATACTTAATAAACGGCTTTAGATATATTGTTGATCACCCTTTCCATGATAGATCCTAAGCATTCGATTCTTCGTCTCTAGTATGGGGGTGCTCCACCTTTAGACTCGAAACATTGAGGACAATGTTTAATTTTAGTATGGGGGGTGAATAGATACTTGTTTACTTGTGTATTTTAGGTATGGATATCGTGAAAAAGACAAAAGATCACAAGAAACAAGGAAAAACGGACATGAGAAACGAAGCCGTACAAAGAACCAGACCCTAGTTCATGAATTATCCAACAGTTACCCTTGAAGACTTGAAGATATGCAAGATTGATCCTCAAACAATGAAGAAATGACACTTAAAACCCTTGTGAATTCATAATTACAAGTTTGGTCCCTTAAGTTTGTCAAAATTGCAAAAAGGTCCTTCAACTTTGAAGAAATGGCAAGATTAGTCCCTCAACTATTCAACATTGTCATTAATGGTCCCTCATGAAGTCAAAGTTACATTGAAGACCTTTGAAGATCAACAAAGTCCAAAACCAGCCCTTGAAATATGGAAAAATGACAAAAACAACCCTTGAAACACTTTTGCCAAAGTTTTGGGGCAAAAAGTGTGAAATCCATAACTTCTATAACAAAGGGATGCGTTTATTTGAGCTGATAATAATTGTTATACAACTTTTCCCAAAAACAAAGGACCAAAAGTGCCAAGCTGAAAGTTCAAACTCCTAAACACGTGGGTAACACTTACTGTTGAGATTTTACCATGAAGAACACCCCTTTTTACCCAGGATTAAAAAGAAGAAAACAAAGGGGAAAGTGAAATTGATTGTTCCCACGTGTAATTCACATCATGTCAATCACATCCCACACCAAAAACCTCAATCCCCACTACCAGAAAGATACCCCCACTCCCACTCTCATGACGACACCTGGCATTTGATCATGACATGGCAAGATCAACGAACCAAAGATTTTCCTTTCACACCAAGTACTAAATAAACGTCCCTGATTCACCAATGCAAGCTGGCAACAAGCCTAGAAGATTCTCAAGGGCACATTTGGGAATTCAGTTCTAGGGTTTATGAATAGTGCTTTGTATCCATTTGCCTATAAAAGGAGACCTCAACCTGTGAGAGTTCCTTTGTTTCAGATTTTGGCTATCAATCTTTGTAATTCCTTTTTAAGTTAAATAAAATTTGAATTTCATAAAATGTTTGAATTCTCTTTTGTGTTTATTAAAAGTTGGTGTTAGAATAGCCTTAATCTGAGTTCCATTTGATTAAGACCTATCTTAATCTTGTGGTTAAGGCACGTCTTTGTTTGAAGGTTTTCAAGGTTCAAAATCCTTGAAATCCTAGTTTTTGTTTTGGCTATATACTTGTACTAACCCTTAGCCAAAAGCCTTAAGCTCCTTCAAGCTTGTTGACACCAAGCATGAGAAGAGTTATAAGCTCTTGGTTGGGTTGTTTGCTTATTTGTGTTGAAGAAATTTCATAATCAAATCCTTGTTCTACTTTGAACATATGCAGGATTTTATCTTCCTTCTTGAAGAACCTTGGTCTTGTTCTAGTTGTTGAACAGGGTCCAAGGAGCATAGCTGGCCCTCCTAGGATGTTGTGGAGGGCAGGTATAATCCCTTGATTAAGTTTCCTCTAAATATTTCATGTTACTGCCTGTTATGGATTTGGTGCTTTGATTTTGTGTTCTTGTGTTTAAGGTTGTGATCTTAGTGTTTGATTCTGTTAGTTGTCACCTAGGAAGTGTTTTTGATTCATAAAATCAGTAGGTTATTAGTTAAAATCACAAGTTGCTTTGAAAAATGGTAGATTAAGGGTTATTTGGGATAACAGCTTGATTTGGATTTGTGTGATTTTGAGTTGATGCTTTGTGGTGCATTGTGTTGGAACCTGTTTCATAAGTGTTAAGTATCATTTGTCTGCAAGTTTTGTGGTTTGAAACACCTAGATCCTAAAAAGGGCTATAAAATCTTGTTTGCTTGATAAAATTGGCTGTGGTTTAAGGGACACCTAGATCTAATCATAGACTAGGGCTAACAAGTGATTAAACCTAGTTAATAACACTAGGGACTGAGATTTTAGTGCTTGAAATTGGATATGTGGTCAATTAGATCAACAAAGTGTGCTTGAGTTCTTGTAGTTCATATCAGAAGGTGTAATTTGCTTTAATCTTGTTCCATACTTTGATTTAGTGGCTGATTTAAGTTTATTTATGCTTAAGCATAGTTTATATAGCTTGTGTATGCATCTTGTTGAATTTGGCTGGCTTATTCATACTATATCTGCTTATTTGTTCATAACAGCTTATTTTCCATGTATGTGCTAGATTTGAGCATTGTTTGAGTTTTCTGTGCTTATTGAGTGAACCAAAGTGTGTTTTTGTGCTTGATTGTGACTCCTTGTGATTAACTGATCACTTGGGTGCCCTTGTCTTCCAATATAACATACTAAATCTCTCTAAAAAGCTTGGTCAAACAGTCAAAGCAGTGGGAACTCCTTTCCACTGCTGCTAGCCACTACTAGTGTATTTTGGGTTTCAGCTTATCAATAAGCTTTAATAGCTTATTTTAACCAACAACAACTTAGATTTTGTAATAGGTGCTCATTATTTGACCCATTTGTTCATACTGGAGCATTTGGTGGGTTGACTTTTAGGTTTGACTAGAAAACCAACTTAATTGACTTTTTCATAAGTGCTTATTGGTTCATTCTGGCTTATTGGTGTTGCTTATTGGAATTTTGTTGATTGATTTGGCTTATTGAGTTCATTTGTGACATTTTGCAAGTTGAATCAAGTCCTGAGGTGCCCTATATCTCAAACCCGACTATTTTGTCGTTTTGTGGATTTGTACTTTGCTTATTTCTGGCTTATTGAGTGTGCTTTTTCAAAATTTCTTTTTACAGATCTCTTTAGCATCCCAAAAGAAGGTTGTGTGTCAAATTAGAGCTTATGGCATTAGCTTATTGCTTAATGGGCTTAATGGCCCAATAAGGATAAGTTGTTTGCTTAATAAGTTGTGATAAGCTCACTTTTATCTTTTAGGCCTTCAGAGTTTTGTGTTTAGAATTGAATTTTAAGTCATATTGGGCTTTTCCAAGTCAATTGGGCCAAGTTTGACTTTTTGGGCTAAAAAGCCCATTAGTGTTGACTGTTTTTGGTTTTGGCCCATTTGAGGGCCCAATAGGGGTATTCTGGACATTTCACTTTCATTTTCTGTTTAATTAGGTTAAAATAAACTAGTTTGCAAGTTTTTATAATTTTTATACTTTTTGGATTTTTAATATTGTTTTAATATTATTTTATTATTATTTTTCAAATTTCACATTTTTGCACTTTTTACATTTTTCTTAGCTTAAGTACATTAAAATAGGATTTTTGCAACTCTTAGATTAATTTTATCACTTTTAGATTAATTTTTATAATTATTTTATGCTTTAATAGTTTTTAAATCGTTTTAAATAGTTTTTATTAGTTTAAAAATTTCTAAAAATAGTTTTAATCTTTTTAGGTCATTTTAGAGGTTTACCAATTGAAAAATCGTTATTTGGGCTTTTTGATAATTAATTTGATTTTTAGGGCTTTTATTAGCATTTAAAAAATAAATATTTAATTAATTAAAAGGTTTAAAAAAGTTTTGATCATTGGTAAACTCTTAGTTTATTTATTTTGATTTTTGGTGAATTTTTGGTAATTTTTAGAATTAGTTTTTATTTTAGCTAATTTTACGGTTTTACGTTAAGTCGTGGTAGTAATTAATTTCACGTCTTCGTCATCCTCTTTTCTCATCCCTTTCTAACCAATATTAATCTCAAACCTTGCTACATTTTACTCACACACATATACCTCCTTGGGAAACGAACTTGGAACTTCATTAGGGTCATTTGTACACGGTTTTCCTAAACCGTCGTATTTGATACTTTCCCTATTTACCCTCCATTTCCTAAAGGCGTGGTAAAACACTACAATCTAAGACGGAGGTAAAGATTCATTGATAGGAGTAGAATTCAACGCTTCAATTTGAGAAATAAGAAGATGAACTTTCAATAATTTGTCGCGAAGAATAACGTCTTCCACCTCATCTATAAGAGCAAGTTCATCGGTGAACTTCTCATAAGCCGGAGAGGATATATCGACATCGCCCTCATCTCCCGGTGGAAATGGGTGAAAAGGAGAAATTTCAAACGTGAAATCCTCATAATATGGAGAAATGTCATCCGTAAGAGCGACCTCGTCCGTAAGCTCCGCAAAAGTCGGCACATCACAAACTTCATCAAAGAATTTGTCGAGACAAAAATCAATAATCTCACTCGATGTATCACAATCCTTAGATGCATTTGGGATATCGAGAGAAGGAATTACAATTGCATTAGGACATTGAGCAACAAGATCATTCCAAGAAATAGAATTCTCATCGTCATCATCATCATAATAGTAAGAACGCACGAGAGAAGGAGTAGAAGCACTAAGATTAGATACTTGCTCTTGTCGGCTTTCGTCATGCGAACTAACTTTGAGTTGTTTTAAGCTTTCTAGAATTCCATCCAAAATAGTGATTTGTTCCTCAAAAGAAGGTTGATGAACGACGGAGTATTGTGGGGGTTCAAAATTTTGAAAACCAGAATTATAGCACGGATGTGGCTCATAATTCATCGGTTGACAATAAGAAGTATCGTGAGGGCCCCCACAATAGTTGCAACACGGGTATGGAGAAAAATCCGGTGCATTTTGCGGATATGGATCCTCATATATGGGAGAGGTGAAGTACGAATTGGCTGAATTACAAAGTGGACAAAATCCAAGTTGTGTATTGTCAAGATGATAGCCGCATCGCTCACATGTACACCATTGACATGTTTGATAACCATTCCATGGTCTCCCACATCTTACGCAGTACGAATCCATGAAGAATTAAAAATAAGAGGGGTAGAGAAAAGAATTAAACACAATAGAGGATAAAGAGGAGTATTTTTGGTGTAATACTTTAGGAAAAGTATTACTTTTGGATTTTTTAATTTTTTTGGTGCAAATATTATGAAAGAGTTTGCTTTTGATGATTTTTTAATTTTTTTTTTGTATTTTTAAGTTTTTTGATTTTTTTTCTTCTGTATTTTAGATTTTGTTTGCAAGAAAATAACGTTCAAAATGAACGGATCCCAAAATCCAAACGTCTCACGAAAATCTTCAATCGTAACGAGCGAAGCGGCAGCGACGCCATTTTAATGTATCTATTTTTCAATTCTTTTTATGTCTATTTATCGTTCCTCAAATCGACTCGAAATTGATTTCCGATTAAACGTAAAACTATTTTGTTCTTGGTGAAACGTATTTTTTTGGTATTTTAAAACTAATTAAAAACTATTTAACTAAAAGCTAATTAATTAACTATTTAAAACTATTTAAACAAATGTGAAAACTAATTTGAAATCAAAATTAATTAAACTAAAAAAAACTATTTTAAATTTAAATGAAATCTATGTAAAACTATTTTTTAAATAAAACTAGATTAATAAAAACTACTCTTAAAACTAATTTTAAAAACAATTCAAAATTTATAAAAGTAACTAAAATATTTATTATCTTTTTTTTTATTTCTATTTTTTTTAAAAAAATTTATAAAATAAAATTTATATAAAACCTTTAATTAAACTACAATGTGTATTTAAACTATTTCAAATAAACTGACAGTCTAAAAAAAACTATATTAATTAAATGATAAGTAAAGAAACTCAAAAGGTAGTCTAGACTAGATGGTAAAGGTGTTGGACAATTAAACGCGAGGTCTGGGGTTCGAAACCCAGGAGGGACGAATTTTTGCAATGATATTATTTTTGGAATTTTTTTGGAAATTGAGAAATAAAACATACCAATAGGATCTGTTTCTAATATCAGCTAAAACCAACAAAACCAAAAGACCAAATAAGCTAAACAGCTAAAAACAGGAACTAAGCAGAAATAAACAAATAACCAAATTAATCAAACTGAAATAAGCTACTAAGCAGATAAGCAAAATCAGTTAAGCAAATATAGTAAATTCAGACAATAAGTAATAAGCAGAATAGCTAATATATCTAAAATAAGTAAAACCAAAAACATTAACCTCTACAAAAACAGATAACTAATAAACCAATGAAATGAAATAAGCAGTTTAAAACATTACCGAAAATAAGCACATCAAACCAAATCTAAAACAAACTAAAATCTTAACAAGCAGATCTGAACAACTCAATTTAAGTAAATTTAAACACAAACACAAACTAGCTAAAAGCATATTAAACGGCTGAAAAGAATCCCTTATCACGCGGATCACCAACCTGTCATAGGGGTGTGTTTGTTGTGTTTGTTTAGGGGTGATGTGGACATCAAGGATTGGTGGATTGGTGTTGTGGTGTTGTCACAACCAATCAAAAGAAGGAAAGGTGCCACGTCAGGATGAGGACCACTACCTTGGTGTTCTTCTCCGAATCTAAGGGGGAATTTATCTGATACGTGTGAAACACACGTTTTAGACAAAAGCCCTAAAATTTACTGAGTAATTTTTGTGTTATGGGTGAATTAGGGTTTGGGATTGGGTAAAAGAAACTGTGTTTATTTGGGAGAGATGAGGGAAAAGAGTGGGTGAGTGAAACTTTGGTTGTAACGTAACAAATGAGAGATGGGTGGTTAAAAAAAATAAAACGTTTGTTTCTTGTTGACCAAAAATGTGACCTAATAACTTTGTTTTTCACCGTTTCATTTCTTTGGTTAAATGGGCTTGGCCCAAGTAAATTACATAATCCGTAAAAATAAAGTACATGGGCTTGGAATTTAGTTTTGACCCAAAAGGTATAAAACCCCTCATTAATGGGCTTAAAAGCCCATTAAGCGTATGTGGGTCCCACAAAGCCCAAGTATCTTTCATAAATATCAAATCCGCTAAAATCGAGCTTGAGATTGGCTTCCTTGATTTTTTTCTTTAAAGTTGTGTCGAATTTGCCGGTTCTCGTGATCTTTGGAACACTTTTGGTCTTTTGACTTTGTCTTCGTCTCTTTCTTGGACTTTTCTTCAACATTTGACCGTGAAATCACATGTTTTCTCTCCTTTTGATCATTTGTACCTATTTCACACAAAACACAAAACCACGCGTAATTCCGACTTTTACAATATTAAACACATGATTAGGTCTTGTTTTTCCTTGATTTTAGTGGTAAAGGGATAAGTGTTTACACACTTATTAAGTATGTATAAATACACGATAATTATCATCAATAATTATTAGAATCACGAAGATGAAATCATGAACATAGAATCACGAACATATAATTATGTATTTACATGTATTATTATTATGATTACTTACAAGTATTTATAATAACATGAATATTTAATAATAACGTAACGTAATTACGATCACACGAACACGTAAATAATTAGAACACGGAAAATATACGGGTTTCCCTTGGTGGGCCCTACAAGCCGCGGCAACAAGGAAGAAGGGGGACCACCCAATGTTTAATTTTACTAAATAAACAAATAATGAAAACATTTTTCATTCACAGAAGATTTTAGAAAAAACAAAAACCCTAATCTCTCTCCTTGCTCTCCTTGGCCGGTGGACACATCACACACAAGGGTGATTGGTTGATTTTGATTTAATAAATCATAAGAACGTGTTCGTGTATTCATCCTCTATTTATTCCACGTGTTTTGGTAATCCGAAAATCTTTCTTTTTAATTCTTTTTATGTTTTATGAACATGTGATCATGGGGGTTTTAAAAACAATATTAAAACATGCTAATAATCATGGTGGGGAAAATCAATTAGGGTGTTTTCGGGT
Organism: Glebionis coronaria; assembly: GCA_025667525.1. Classification (NCBI taxonomy): domain Eukaryota; kingdom Viridiplantae; phylum Streptophyta; class Magnoliopsida; order Asterales; family Asteraceae; genus Glebionis; species Glebionis coronaria. The sequence continues at coordinate 133,628,942 of CM046874.1, read as the reverse complement.
TTCGTGTTCGGCCGCCACACAAACCGAGAGCCACGAGGCACTCGGCGTCGTTGGTCCGCACCCCAACCGATACCCATGTCTTGGTGGTGGTGGGTTTCGGTCAACAGCAGGGAACAAGACACCCCGACTTGCATCGGGGGTGTCTTGTGGTTTTGGGAGGTCTCGTAAGCCACAGCCCCACTGATGTAGTGTTTTACTACTCTTTAGGAAAAGAGCAATAAATAGTGGTAAGCGTTAAGTGTCGGTTTAGGAAAACCGAGCACCAATGACTAAGCAAGTTCGTTTCCCAAGGAGGCAAGTGCGTTGTGTTAAGAATTGATTAATGATGTTTGTGATTATGAACAAGAAGAAAAGAATTGAGAAAGGAAAGAAAAGACGGTTACGAAAACGTATTAAACTACGACGAAAAAGGCGTAAACGTAAAACCGTAAAAATGACAAAAATAAAAATTTTAACCTAAAAATTCCTAAAAATTACTAAAAATCCCCAATAATATTCTAAGAGTTTACAAAAAATCCAAACTTGCTAAAACCTTTTAATTAATTAAATAATGACTTTTTAATGCTAATTAAAGCCCTAAAAATCACTTTTAATTATTAAAAAGCCCTAAACAAGATTTTATAGTTTGTAAACCTCAAAAATGACCTAATTAAACTAAAAACTATTTTTAAAAATTTTAAAACCAAATTAAACTATTTTTAAACACTTAAAAACTATTAAAATGTATTAAATCTTAAATTAAATCTAGAAATTAATTGAAAAGCCTAAAAAATAATTGGAAAGTGAAAAAGTTCCTAATTTAATGTCTAGAATCTAGGAAAAATGAAAAAAAGTCAAAAATAAAACTTTGAATTTTTATGAATAAAATAATATTAAAATATTCCAAAAAATAAAAAGTTCTTAAATAAATTCTAAAAAATTCTCAAAAATCCTAAATATTCTAATTAAGAAGAAAATGCAAATCAAATTTTCTGAAACCTATTAAATAATATTATATTGAATTTTAAAGTTGCTTAAAAATCCTAAAATCTTATAAAATTAAAAATAAGCCAAATTGAAAACCTTATAAGCTGTAAACCTCAAAAACATAAATTAGAACTTAAAAACTATTTTTTTGTATTTTTAAATTATTGTTTACTATTTTTAAAATACTTTCTAAAAATAAAACTAAAAATAATCCTAGTAATTAATTAAATAAAGGGAAAAATAATTTTTTAAAACAGAAAAATCCTAAATTATCATATTATCCTATGAAAAATGACTCTGACCCAATAAGTTTAATAAATAAGCTAAACAACCCTAAATAAGCTACGGCTTATAATTTAAGCTCAAAATGAAAATGTGGTTAAGTAGCTATTGAAATGAAAAGAAAACATAAAAAGGCATCTGGATCACCGGTTAACACGCTAAGTCCCCCAGCGAGGGGTCGCGTGTTCGAGTCCGAGCGGGGTGACCTTTTTGCAATTTTTTTTTTTTTTTTTTTTTTTACTTTTCCAAACCAAACTGTTAACACTTGTGACCTTTTTACACTAATCAAATTCAATTTTTATCAAAGATTAAGCAAATCAATAACCAAAACGTGTCCAGTTCTCACTTTGGTGACTGATGAGTAAGTGAATGTTCTTCACTTGTGCCAAGACCAAGAGGAGCTTGGTTTTGGTTCTTCTTGTGGAAGATTTTGGATGAACAAGGCACCCTTGTGCTCTTTGGAGCACAAGGAGTCAAGACAAGCAGATAATAAACAAGCAAACACAAAAACTTCACACTCAAAGCACAAACAAGCAACTCTAGATTGCTGATATAAAACAGATAGGTATGTGGGAGTCCTTGCTTAATCAGTATGCACCAAACTCAATTTCAAAACCCAATAATTAGCATATAAACTCACAACAAGCACTCAAGTGATTGTCAATCCTAATTAACCATAACTTCTAACAGATTTCACAAATCTTGAGCACACAATTCCAAAATCATGCAGAAAAAAGTGACCTAGACAGATTATAGCTAACTTCCACTTTTAACACTTGCAACTTGATTCCAAACTTCACCAAACTGAAACAAAACCTAGCATATAACCTAAACAACCCTATTGAATCTTTCTAACACCTTTTATCTCTCAAAATCCTTCAAAAATTTCAAATAAAAAGCAGATCCAAACACCCCTTTAAAAATTGAATACCAAGATTTTCAAAGCAAAACACTACAAGAGCTAACCAAACTGATTAAGCATACTTCTAACATGCATATCATAACAAAATAACAAGAATCAATCTAGATTAAAACACTTAGAACACCTTTCATACAGAAATCACATAAACCACCATTTTTTTCAGAAACTTAAAATTTTAAAAAGGATAACAAGGAATACCTTGTTGGGCTTACTTCCAAGCCCAACAGTGGCTGATAAGCCACCTCCTACAAGCCCGGGCTTGTGCTGAGATTTATGATCAAATAAGCAGAAAAAGAGAAGGGTTGGAGGTGGTCACTGTTGACACACACACCAACAATGTCTTCAAATGGAAATGGTATGGAGATCCTGCTAAGATAAAAGAAAAAGCACAAGGTTTCTGTTTCATAAAACAAATAAGCCTCCAACAAGCTTATCAATTAAGCTGACTTTGGCTTATTTTTTTAGAAAATGAAAACTGATATAAAATTTTTTTACTTAAAAACTTCTTTCAAACCAAATCAACAAGAGTTTTACTCTTCACATAAGCTTGATAATCAGTGGATTATCAGGCTTATGGTTTTAGCTTAAAACCCTTGGACAATTTTTCTAAAAGCTTAACAATCTTGGTAACCAACTGAATTTAAAACTTGAGAATAAGACTTGAAAATGTAAATTGCATAAGATTAAATGTGGTCCTTTTTGCTACTCATCAACAATCCAACACCAATTTTATTTCACTAAATAAAATGTGGATTTACAAGTTTGTGACAAAACGGAGAGAAAAAGAACAAAACTACACTAAGTCCTAACATGCCTTTAAATAGGCTACATTGAAGATTCTAGAAAGTAAAAACCCTAATGCTGAACTTCCCAATAAGCCCTTGGATGATTCCCTGAATATGCCACTAAGATGCTTAATTTTGAATTCGTCAAACGCCCATGTGAGATTTCTTGGACATTTGTGAAGATGCCAGAGGTGTGGAAATGATCTGAGACGTCCAAAGGTGCTTGGGGACCAAGTGAAGTGTTTTAGTTCGTTGATGGCTTAGTACCCTTTTGTTTTCTTGTGCAGGAGAGGGCCAGGGGTGTCACATGGGTGAGTGTGAGAGTGATTAGTGAGGTGGGATAGGGTGAGAGTGACATGAATCACTGATCTGGAATCAATCAATCAATAACCCTTTGATTTGTTGCTAATTGGTGATTAGGGTTTAAGGGTTTAAAGGTTAGCAGGTTGGGGTTTTGATTCGTTTTGGGGATTAGTATTTTTAAAAAATCTGTTTCCCCCACTTTAAGTAATTAAATGCGTTTTAATAAAAGTGAGTGGGTTCAAATAGGTTTTGTGGTAGGGTTTAAGAGTTGTGGACTGGTTCGTTCAAATAAAATGGACTGGTGGGGTGATGTGTCAGTGGAGGATTGGTTGGTGGGGTTTGTTTGTCTGGCAGAATTGGTCCCCAAGCTATCTTGTTCTTTTCACTTTGTAATAAATCCCATCAGCGCCCAATTTCCTTTTGTCAACTTTTGGCAGGTTGCCATTTTTGGCACAAATTCTTCCAAAAACTTTTCCAAGGGCTTTTAATGTATATTTTTGATTCTCCAAGGACTGGTTTTGACATATCTTCATACTTCAAGGCTTTGTCTTGATTGTTGACTTCTTGAAGGACCATTATTGACAATTTAGATTTGATGAGGGACTAAATTTGCCAATTCTTCAAAGTTAAGGGTCCTTTTTGTAATTTTGACAAACTTTAGGGACCAAACTTGTAATTATGAAGATACAAGGGTATAAAGTGTCAATTCTTCAAACTTGGAGGACCAATCTTCAATATTCTTTAAATCTTCAAGGGTTTTCTTTGGAAAATTCCTCACTAGGGCGTTCATCGTGCGGCTTCATTTCCCGTGTTCGTTTTTGCGTGATTCTTGTGATCTTTTGTCATTTTCTCAATATCCGTACCTAAAATACACAAGCAACAAACACAAGCATATATTTGGGTATTTTGATGATATTTAATGCATTTTAAGTCCAAAAAGAACGATGAGACCATGTATAAAAGCCGTCTCATCACTCCCCCATACTAAACCATTGCCGTGCCCTCACGCAATGCTAGAATTAAGTATCGTAGCATCTCCAAAATTCATTTTATTCACTTTATTAGAATGATAAACTACACTACTACTATTACTACTACTTGTGTTATAGACATAATGTATGATTTTCATCGCAAAATGGGACGTTTAGGTTCATAGAATAAGAACACGTGAATGCTTCGTTAAAAATAATTTCATCGTCCTCGATTTTCACTCTAATTCCATGCCAAGCGTGCAACGAGATCATTGTCATTATAAGTTAGTAATGCTAACACTACTCATATACCCTAATCACGTACTTATTCTCCCATTATTCCTAAGTTGTATCTCTTATATTTTATTTTGTCTTGAATGTTTCACGAGGATACATTGTTTGACTTATGCGATAATAGAGATTTATGTCTAAAAATAGAGTCCTAACGGTGTAACCAAAATCATTAAATCAATAATTCATCCTAATAGACAACGATGTCAAAAAATTAAGTCAACAAGAAGGATCGATAAACACGGTTTTATAACGGTTTTGAACATGAGACTTATTACCAAGACTTTTATACGGCCCCTAACGGAAGGGCCTTATTATCTTTGGTTTACCTCCATCTTTTATTCAACTTCGCCATGAAGCTTTTATTATGACTTCGGTCTTGCCTTGCCTTTTATTATCCGCCTCATCGGTGGTTTTATTAGCCAAAGACGTATATCCTCACGCTAAAGTGAATTTTGGATCTTTAAAGCTTCGAAGATTAAGGCTTGATTCACTTTCAATTTGGGCATAGATTTTTCGGCCTTGTGAGCTTCAAATTTTTGCTTAATTTAGGTGAGCACTTGAAATCTTATTATTAGGTGAAGCTTTCGATTATTCGGGTGCCAATACTTCAAAACCGTGACGCTGGCGATACCTTAATGTTTTCCCAATTTAATTACATGGAAGCTACCAAAACAAATTAGAAACCCAACAATAGTGACTAAACCGCCAAATCAATATTTATTAACAATTTATTATGCAAAAGCGTGGGGAGAATAAGCTAATAATTACTACACATGAGATCATGATGATTACGAGACTTATAAATAACTTTATCATTTCTCGTCCTCATTTAAGAGACTTAGCCTAAAAAGTTAAGGAATCGAGCTAAGTGCTCAACACGCACGGTCGAGTCAAAAATTACTCTCATTCTCACCATCGGAAAACCTACATTCGTGTCTTCAAACACTTATAAAACATGAGAAAATTTTTAAAATTTGGCCATTTTTAGCCTTATTTTGCAACAAAACGATAATCAAAACGATAAACTTTAGAAAGCGTGAAGGTTTGGAAAGGCAAGTATCTATTCACCCCCCCATACTAAAGTTAAACATTGTCCTCAATGTTTCGAGTCTAGGGGTGCAAACACCCCCATACTAGAGACGTAGTCGAATGCCTAATCTAGCATGGAAAGGGTGTAACCATTAAATTAATAGCCGTTTATGAAGTGTGCTAAAAACCTAAGGTTAGAAAAATAAAGGATATATCATGGATATTGAGAAATGTCTCCAAAGCAAACGATCGAGTGCTCCCATAAAACGAACACGAGAGGCTCCAATCGTGAAGATCATGATCTAAAAACCACATATCACAAACAACCATGGAATAAAGGTTGGAAGGGCACGAATCCCCACACGTAAGCTACATTAGACTAAGAAAGCGATAATATGTACATAGGATAAGCATGGGACTCCCCCACGAGGCACCTCGTTTTTGATTACCGAGTCATGAGCTCGACTCGATCCCCTCAATATTAATTATCATTGGGGAAGGTGACTTGGTCGAGGTAGTTCAAGGATGGAACTTCCCCACCAAAGTAGTGCTTCAACCTATGTCCATTCACCTTGAAGTTAGGACCATCATCTTGAGCTAGCTCGATGGTCCCATAAGGAAACACTTGAGTCACGGTGAATGGACCGGACCAACGGGATTTCAATTTACCGGAAAATATTTTCAATCTTGAATTAAAAAGTAAAACTTGATCCCCAATGTTAAAAACCCGGTTTTTAATTTTTGAATCATGCAACTTTTTAGTTTTCTCTTTATAAATCAATGAATTTTCATAAGCAATGTCTCTCAATTCATCCAATTCATTTAATTGCATTTTCCGGAGTTTTCCCGCGGTCTCCATGTCATCATTACAATGCTTTAGGGCCCAATAAGCCTTGTGTTCTAACTCGATAGGCAAATGACAATTCTTTCCATACACAAGCTTATAGGGAGTGCACCCAATGGGCGTCTTATGAGCGGTCCTAAAGGCCCATAAAGCATCGTCTAACTTATCCGACCAAGATTGTTGGTTTTCCCCCACGGATCTTTCCAAGATCCTCTTCAATGCTCGGTTTGAAACCTCGACTTGCCCACTCGTTTGTGGGTGATAAGCCGTAGAAAGACGATGTGTAACCCCATATTTCCTTAAGACTCTTTCGAATTGGTCATTACAAAAATGGGTTCCACGATCGCTTATGATCGCACGAGGGGTTCCAAACCTAGCAAACAAGCTTTTCAAGAACTTAACTACCACACGAGCATCATTAGTGGGCAAGGCCTTCGCCTCTACCCACCTAGATAGGTAGTCAACCGCAACAAGGATGTACTTATTACCACGAGATGATGGGAATGGCCCCATAAAGTCTATGCCCCAAACGTCAAAGATCTCACATACTTGAATGATATTTTGTGGCATTTCATCTTTTTGTGAGGCTTTTCCTTGTCGTTGGCATGAATCACAAGACTTCACAAGATCTTGTGCATCTCGGTAAATAGTAGGCCAAAAGAAGCCGGCATCAAACACCTTTTTAGCCGTGAGATTAGCACCGTGGTGACCACCCGTGGGTCCCTCATGGCAAGCTCTAAGGATGTTAGAAGTTTCGGTGCCAAATACACAATGGCGGATGATTTGATCCGCACACGTTCGAAACAAGTAAGGGTCGTTCCAAAAATAGAACTTGACATCACGAAAGAATTTTCGTTTTTCTTGAGTTGTCATACCCTTAATGATGAAGTTACCCGCATGGTAATTTGCAAAATCCGCAAACCATGGGGTGGAAGAATCAAGTTTGGAATTCACTACACCAAGTGTTTCAAGCGGAAATGTTTCGGTGATTTCCTTAGGCTCGTAAACACTTTGGTGAGGATCTTCCAAACGAGAGAGATGATCGGCCGCTAGATTCTCGGCTCCTTTTTTGTCAACGATTTTGTGATCAAATTCTTGAAGGAGGAGAATCCAACGAAGTAATCTCGGCTTTGCATCTTGTTTAGCCATGAGATACTTGATAGCCGAATGGTCCGTATACACTATGCATTTCGTCAAGACGAGGTAAGGTCGGAATTTCTCAAATGCATACACCACGGCAAGGAACTCCTTTTCCGTTGTAGTGTATTTAAGTTGAGCCTTGGTCATCGTCTTGCTAGCATAGTGAATAGGCAAGAAATGCTTATCATGACGTTGCCCCAAAACGGCCCCTATAGCGTAATCACTAGCATCACACATAAGCTCAAAGGGGAGGTTCCAATTTGGAGAAACAAGAATGGGAGCTTCGGTAAGTTTCCTCTTAAGGATCTCAAAGGCTCGTACACAATCTTCGTCAAAGACAAAACGTGCTTCTTTTTCAAGAAGATGTGTAATGGGTCGAGAAATCTTCGAGAAATCCTTGATGAATCGTCGATAAAAGCCCGCGTGGCCTAGGAAACTCGTAACTCCCTTGACGGTTTTGGGATGAGGTAATTTGGCGATGACGTCTACCTTAGCTTGATCTACCTCAATCCCCGCTTTCGATACCTTGTGCCCTAAGACGATTCCACTTCTAACCATAAAATGACACTTTTCCCAATTGAGCACAAGGTTGGTTTCCTCACAACGTTTTAACATTCTCTCAAGGTTTGACAAACACGAAGTAAAGGAATCACCAAACACGGAAAAGTCATCCATGAAGACTTCCATCGTCTTCTCGATCATATCATGAAAAATAGCCATCATGCATCGTTGAAAAGTTCCCGGTGCATTGCAAAGTCCGAATGGCATTCTACGATAAGCAAACGTTCCATATGGACACGTAAACGTAGTTTTTTCTTGATCACGAGGATCGATGGGAATTTGGAAGTAACCGGAAAAACCATCTAAAAAGCAATAGAAATCGTTTCCCGCAAGACGCTCCAACATTTGGTCCATGAAGGGCAAGGGAAAATGGTCTTTTCGAGTGGCTTCATTCAACTTACGATAGTCAATGCACACTCTCCATCCGGTCACGAGTCTTGTGGGAATTAACTCGTTGGCATCGTTTGGCACAACGGTCATCCCTCCCTTTTAAGGGACACAATGAATAGGACTCACCCAAGGGCTATCGGAAATAGGGTAAATCATTCCCGCGTCAAGGAGTTTAAGGACCTCCTTTTTGATGACGTCGTGAATTTTGGGGTTCACCCTCCTTTGACTTTGGATTGTTGGCTTGAAATCCTCCTCCATTAATATTTTGTGTGTACAAAATTTGGGATCGATTCCCTTAATGTCGGATAACTTCCACGCAATCGCCCCTTTGTGGTCCTTAAGAACATCGACAAGTGCGGTTTTTTCATCATTCGAAAGTTCCTTCGCAATAATAACCGGCAACTTGTCGTCCTCCTCCAAATAGACATATTCGAGGTGAGGAGGTAAATCTTTCAACTCGAGAATAGGTGGTTCCTCAAGTGAAGATTTAGGCTCGATACTCATAACCTCCTCGGGTGGAGGAAATGGGAAATCGTTGAGAAAATCCTTGATAATCGAGAAGTCCTCATAGTTGTCGAGGTCTTCGTCACAAGTACGTGGAACATCGAATTCTTCCAACGTAAAACCACCACCTTCGAAAGGAGTGAAGGTTGGTGTCGAATTATCAAGAATGGGATCTAACATAGTGGGATTGCCACTAGTTTCTTCATTACCAAACCCTAAAACTTCTTGTGAAAATTCCTCGCAAATCACGTCGATCATATCAACGAGGTTTATGGTAGAAACGGAATAAACATGAGAAAGTTGAGAATTTTGAGTTGCGTTTATAACAAGTTCCTCGTCGTTGAAACGTAAGGTGATCTTTCTAGCATGCACATCAATCAAAGCCATAGACGTATCTAAAAACGAACGACCTAAAATAAGAGGAACTTGAGGATCCGTGGGGATGTCAACAACAATAAAGTCTACGGGATAGTAGAACTTCCCCACTTTCACAAAAACGTCTTCCGCCAAACCACATGCAAGAATCTTGGAATGGTCGGCCAACTCAATAGACATTCGTGAAGGAGTAAGATTAGGAAGATTGAGCGACTTGAAGATTGCAAGTGGCATCAAGTTAATGCTAGCACTAAGATCGGCCAAGGCATAGCATTCCTCCATATCTTGAATTGCACAAGGGATCAAAAATTTACCGGGATCACCGACTTTTTGAGGTATGCGATTAAGATAAACCGACGAACAACTAGATATTTGGTGTAATTTCTCCTTGTTGTTCAACATACTCTTAAAGTTAGCGGCAAATCGAGGCATCATGACCAAAGCATCGGCGAAACTCACATTAAAGTGCAAATCACGAAACATTTTCATAAAAAGCTCAAATTGGTAGTTGTCGCGCTCTTGTCGTTTCTCCTTCCTAAGTCTCGATGGGTAAGGCAAGGGTGGTGTGGGTTGGGGCATAGGCATAGCCTTTGTAATCTCGGGTTCCAAAATGGGTGATGGGTCAACCGTAGGTGTGGCATGAGCGGTACTTTGTGGGCTTGAAATATGCTCCTTTTCGACCACCACCTCGGGTTCTTCCTCAATTTCCTCCACCGTTGGAGTAATTGGTTGGGGAGTCGGTTCTTTAAGTGCCTTACCACTACGTGTGGTAATCACTTTCATCTCTCCCTTCGGGTTTGAAACGGTGTTACTAGGTAAACTACCCGAAGTAGAGGCTTTGTTTCCCATTACGGCTTCTAAAATTGCATTAAGCTTAGCATCAAAATTATTAAACTTCACATCTTGAATAGCGGCTTTTTGGTCAATTCTTTGTTCAAGCCTAGCATGACTTTGCTCTATCTTGTTGTTTTGACCTCGAATTTGGTTAGCAAAATCATTTTTCAATTCATTCCTCATGGCTAGATTTTCCTTAATGAAAATAGCTAACTCCTTTGCGTTCTTAGCCGTCTCCTTAGCTTGATTAGCCATTTGCTCTTGAATGTTTTCCACAATCTTATCATTTGAAGTAGTGTAATTCAAAAAGTCTATTGGAAGTTCTTTATTATTTTGAAGACCTTGACTTGCATTTTGAAAATTACGGTTTTGATTTTGATTTTGCAATTGGCTACTACTACTCCCTTGATTCCCATAGTTGTTATTACCCTTATAATTGTTCCTTTGATTGCTTTGGTAACCAACTTGATTGTTTCGATAGTTGTTAGTATTTTGATTTGGTGAAAAACCCGGTGGAGTCAATTGATTAGTGCGAGGAACTTGACCGTTTTGGTTATAAGTTCCCGCGGCCGCGAAGGCACTCGAAGTGTTACCACCGTTGGTAATGCACTCGGAATAATCGTGAGCTCCACCACAATACATACAAGAAACCTCAACCGCTTTAATCGTAGCGGGAGCGGGTTGTTCACCAACTTTAAACTCAACTAACAAGCCTTTCACTATATCAAAAATTTTATTCTCCAAATTAGCCTCGACTTGGTAAGCATCAACGGTGTGTGACAAACTAGGTGAAGATGAAGACGAAGCCTTACGAACACTCGACGTGCTACGAGGACTATACACCTTAGACCTATTCTCAATAATTACCAATGCTTCCTCGACCGTCTTACACAAGAAATTACCACCCGCAGCGGCATTAAGATAATCACGCTCATGATCGTTCAAGCCATTGTAAAACGTGTCTATTTGATGCAAGTCGGAAAAACCATGATGAGGACATTCGTGCAACATTTCCTTAAACCTATTCCAAGCCGTTGAAAAACTCTCATTAAACTCTTGCGAAAACTTTGAAATCTCGTTTTTCAAGTGCGTAGTCTTAGAGGGCGGAAAAAATTGGTTCACGAATTTTGAAACGAGATCCTTCCACATCAATATAGAATTGGGTGGCTCTTTCTCTAACCAAATTTTTGCGGGCCCCGCTAAGGAATACGGAAAAAGCATAATCTTAATCGAGTCGTTTGAAACATCCTTAAACTTGCATGTGGCGGTGAGACGATTAAATTGGCGAATGTGGTTATGCGGGTTGTCCTTTTCGTCCCCTCGAAACTTGTTGTTTTGAATCATGGACAACAAACCCGTCTTAACCTCAAAATTCTCCGCAAGGATAGCGGGAATCACAATCGCTTCTCCATAACCCTCGGTGGGTGCTTGAAGCAACTGCATCATAGTTCGATTAGCCATGGGTGCTTCTTTCACTACAATGGGTTCGTCAATAGGAGAGTCCTCACTAGTGGGAGTGAGTGATTTGTTTCTTCGTTTACGAGCACGTCTAGCTTTAGAGCGAGTTTGCATAAACGTCACGTACAACGAGAAGGCGAGCAAAGAAGATTCTTTTTGGTGTTTTTATTTTTTCAATTTTTTTTGTGATTTTTGATTGTTTTTAACTTTTTTGGATTTTTTGGAATGTATTAAGTAGACCAAAATCTACAAATCTCCTCCTTAATCAAATCTCTTGATTAAAGAAGCCTCAAGGAATGAAAACGAACACGTGAAGTGAACGCCTTCGATGACTTTAGAACGATGGTGGAACACCAAATCGTTCAAGAGGGTTTAATCAAATGAAACCAAGAAAATATATATGATACTTAATAATACTTTGGGCGGCAAAACCCTCGATTCACTCTCAAAATCAAATACGCACAAGCAAGCGGAGGAAACAAGGCGGCGCGAAGCACTTAAGAGCCTTTTTCCTTTAGGTCGTGAAATACAACCGCCTTATACCCACCTTATAGTTTGTATTATCAAAATCAAGCTTCACGAAAGTATTTATCTATTTTTGCCTTTTTTTCTTTGGTTTGAGATTCGAATACAATGATCGAGTGATGAAATCCCGAATCAAGGTTGTGATTGCTCACGTATTTGGAGTACTTGTAAATTTATTGTTCTACGTATACAATATAGTAATAATATTCACACAAAAATTGAAACAACGATAATACGTATTAATAGAGTGCTATTAATACAAATACTTTTATGGCTATATATAAAAAACAACAATGGTTCAACCAAAACACAACACGCCTCCCCGGCAGCGGCGCCAAAATTGATGTAGTGTTTTACTACTCTTTAGGAAAAGAGCAATAAATAGTGGTAAGCGTTAAGTGTCGGTTTAGGAAAACCGAGCACCAATGACCAAGCAAGTTCGTTTCCCAAGGAGGCAAGTGCGTTGTGTTAAGAATTGATTAATGATGTTTGTGATTATGAACAAGAAGAAAAGAATTGAGAAAGGAAAGAAAAGACGGTTACGAAAACGTATTAAACTATGACGAAAAAGGCGTAAACGTAAAACCGTAAAAATGACAAAAATAAAAATTTTAACCTAAAAATTCCTAAAAATTACTAAAAATCCCCAATAATATTCTAAGAGTTTACAAAAAATCCAAACTTGCTAAAACCTTTTAATTAATTAAATAATGACTTTTTAATGCTAATTAAAGCCCTAAAAATCACTTTTAATTATTAAAAAGCCCTAAACAAGATTTTATAGTTTGTAAACCTCAAAAATGACCTAATTAAACTAAAAACTATTTTTAAAAATTTTAAAACCAAATTAAACTATTTTTAAACACTTAAAAACTATTAAAATGTATTAAATCTTAAATTAAATCTAGAAATTAATTGAAAAGCCTAAAAATTAATTGGAAAGTGAAAAAGTTCCTAATTTAATGTCTAGAATCTAGGAAAAATGAAAAAAAGTCAAAAATAAAACTTTGAATATTTATGAATAAAATAATATTAAAATATTCCAAAAAATAAAAAGTTCTTAAATAAATTCTAAAAAATTCTCAAAAATCCTAAATATTCTAATTAAGAAGAAAATGCAAATCAAATTTTCTGAAACCTATTAAATAATTTTATATTGAATTTTAAAGTTGCTTAAAAATCCTAAAATCTTATAAAATTAAAAATAAGCCAAATTGGAAACCTAATAAGCTGTAAACCTCAAAAACATAAATTAAAACTTAAAAACTATTTTTTTGTATTTTTAAATTACTGTTTACTATTTTTAAAATACTTTCTAAAAATAAAACTAAAAATAATCCTAGTAATTAATTAAATAAAGGGAAAAATAATTTTTTAAAACAGAAAAATCCTAAATTATCATATTATCCTAGGAAAAATGACTCTGACCCAATAAGTTTAATAAATAAGCTAAACAACCCTAAATAAGCTACGGCTTATAATTTAAGCTCAAAATGAAAATGTGGTTAAGTAGCTATTGAAATGAAAAGAAAACATAAAAAGGCATCTGGATCACCGGTTAACACGCTAAGTCCCCCAGCGAGGGGTCGCGTGTTCGAGTCCGGGCGGGGTGACCTTTTTGCAATTTTTTCTTTTTTTTTTTACTTTTCCAAACCAAACTGTTAACACTTGTGACCTTTTTACACTAATCAAATTCAATTTTTATCAAAGATTAAGCAAATCAATAACCAAAACGTGTCCAGTTCTCACTTTGGTGACTGATGAGTAAGTGAATGTTCTTCACTTGTGCCAAGACCAAGAGGAGCTTGGTTTTGGTTCTTCTTGTGGAAGATTTTGGATGAACAAGGCACCCTTGTGCTCTTTGGAGCACAAGGAGTCAAGACAAGCAGATAATAAACAAGCAAACACAAAAACTTCACACTCAAAGCACAAACAAGCAACTCTAGATTGCTGATATAAAACAGATAGGTATGTGGGAGTCCTTGCTTAATCAGTATGCACCAAACTCAATTTCAAAACCCAATAATTAGCATATAAACTCACAACAAGCACTCAAGTGATTGTCAATCCTAATTAACCATAACTTCTAACAGATTTCACAAATCTTGAGCACACAATTCCAAAATCATGCAGAAAAAAGTGACCTAGACAGATTATAGCTAACTTCCACTTTTAACACTTGCAACTTGATTCCAAACTTCACCAAACTGAAACAAAACCTAGCATATAACCTAAACAACCCTATTGAATCTTTCTAACACCTTTTATCTCTCAAAATCCTTCAAAAATTTCAAATAAAAAGCAGATCCAAACACCCCTTTAAAAATTGAATACCAAGATTTTCAAAGCAAAACACTACAAGAGCTAACCAAACTGATTAAGCATACTTCTAACATGCATATCATAACAAAATAACAAGAATCAATCCAGATTAAAACACTTAGAACACCTTTCATACAGAAATCACATAAACCACCATTTTTTTCAGAAACTTAAAATTTTAAAAAGGATAACAAGGAATACCTTGTTGGGCTTACTTCCAAGCCCAACAGTGGCTGATAAGCCACCTCCTACAAGCCCGGGCTTGTGCTGAGATTTATGATCAAATAAGCAGAAAAAGAGAAGGGTTGGAGGTGGTCACTGTTGACACACACACCAACAATGTCTTCAAATGGAAATGGTATGGAGATCCTGCTAAGATAAAAGAAAAAGCACAAGGTTTCTGTTTCATAAAACAAATAAGCCTCCAACAAGCTTATCAATTAAGCTGACTTTGGCTTATTTTTTTAGAAAATGAAAACTGATATAAAAATTTTTTACTTAAAAACTTCTTTCAAACCAAATCAACAAGAGTTTTACTCTTCACATAAGCTTGATAATCAGTGGATTATCAGGCTTATGGTTTTAGCTTAAAACCCTTGGACAATTTTTCTAAAAGCTTAACAATCTTGGTAACCAACTGAATTTAAAACTTGAGAATAAGACTTGAAAATGTAAATTGCATAAGATTAAATGTGGTCCTTTTTGCTACTCATCAACAATCCAACACCAATTTTATTTCACTAAATAAAATGTGGATTTACAAGTTTGTGACAAAACGGAGAGAAAAAGAACAAAACTACACTAAGTCCTAACACGCCTTTAAATAGGCTACATTGAAGATTCTAGAAAGTAAAAACCCTAATGCTGAACTTCCCAATAAGCCCTTGGATGATTCCCTGAATATGCCACTAAGATGCTTAATTTTGAATTCGTCAAACGCCCATGTGAGATTTCTTGGACATTTGTGAAGATGCCAGAGGTGTGGAAATGATCTGAGACGTCCAAAGGTGCTTGGGGACCAAGTGAAGTGTTTTGGTTCGTTGATGGCTTAGTACCCTTTTGTTTTCTTGTGCAGGGGAGGGCCAGGGGTGTCACATGGGTGAGTGTGAGAGTGATTAGTGAGGTGGGATAGGGTGAGAGTGACATGAATCACTGATCTGGAATCAATCAATCAATAACCCTTTGATTTGTTGCTAATTGGTGATTAGGGTTTAAGGGTTTAAAGGTTAGCAGGTTGGGGTTTTGATTCGTTTTGGGGATTAGTATTTTTAAAAATTCTGTTTCCCCCACTTTAAGTAATTAAATGCGTTTTAATAAAAGTGAGTGGGTTCATATAGGTTTTGTGGTAGGGTTTAAGAGTTGTGGACTGGTTCGTTCAAATAAAATGGACTGGTGGGGTGATGTGTCAGTGGAGGATTGGTTGGTGGGGTTTGTTTGTCTGGCAGAATTGGTCGCCAAGCTATCTTGTTCTTTTCACTTTGTAATAAATCCCATCAGCGCCCAATTTCCTTTTGTCAACTTTTGGCAGGTTGCCATTTTTGGCACAAATTCTTCCAAAAACTTTTCCAAGGGCTTTTAATGTATATTTTTGATTCTCCAAGGACTGGTTTTGACATATCTTCATACTTCAAGGCTTTGTCTTGATTGTTGACTTCTTGAAGGACCATTATTGACAATTTAGATTTGATGAGGGACTAAATTTGCCAATTCTTCAAAGTTAAGGGTCCTTTTTGTAATTTTGATAAACTTTAGGGACCAAACTTGTAATTATGAAGATACAAAGGTATAAAGTGTCAATTCTTCAAACTTGGAGGACCAATCTTCAATATTCTTCAAATCTTCAAGGGTTTTCTTTGGAAAATTCCTCACTAGGGCTTGGTTCATCGTGCGGCTTCGTTTCCCGTGTTCGTTTTTGCGTGATTCTTGTGATCTTTTGTCATTTTCTCAATATCCGTACCTAAAATACACAAGCAACAAACATAAGCATATATTTGGGTATTTTGATGATATTTAATGCATTTTAAGTCGAAAAAGAACGATGAGACCATGTATAAAAGTCGTCTCATCACCCACCACCGACTAAAGCCGGTGGCTATTTTTGGTAAGCATGGGAACCACCGCAACAATCAGGGGGATCACCGGCAACTGCCGGTGGGAACCTTTTGTGTGTCAGCGGCTGGCCGAGGGAGGACAAGACCACCGACAACAGCCGGTGGCAGTTTTGCCAAGAGCAGGGCAACCAACTTAGTCCGGTTTGCCACTGTTTTTGGTGGGATTGGTTCGGCCGGTTCATGCGTTCACGGACCGATTCACGACATGTTTAATAAAAATAATACATGGGTTCGGTTTATTATTTTTACAAGTTTAATAGTTTTACAAGTATATTTATGTTACAAGTTAATTAGATTAACATGGCACATAATTAACTTAATTAAAACATGGACTTAGGTTTATTATTATTATTTAATAATACATGATTTTACCCAAAGTATTTATTTATGTAATTTAAGCTATATTAATTAATTAATTATTAAAACATGACATATAATTAATTAATTTTCATGACTTAGGTTATATTAATATAAATATTAGTACATGTTTTAACCTAAGTATTATATACACTTTAATTTAGTTAAATCATGATTATATTTAATTAAATCATATAATATATAGTTTATTTAATTAACATGTTATAATTAATAGACTATACTATTAATCACATGACTTAGTATATTTAATCAGTAAAACTTAAGCTTATCGTATTAGCTTAATAATCTGGCTTATATCTAATTATGGAAACTTTCTATTTTAGGAAACTTACTATACACGTATTCAGTAATCAAAATACTTATACACGTATACTATTTATGTAGCATTAGTGAGATCGAAGTAGGACTCTCTTTCGTTCGTCTACTTCGTTCACTGGACATAAGGTACGGATTATTCGTCCTTCAGTATGGACATTCTTTCCTTATTAGGATTCCCCGTATGCAGCCAACTATTTTCCCAGTATATGTTTTATATGTTTTGATTTGTTTATGTTTAGTTTAAATGCCTAAGCCATATACATGCATGACCAGTTTCACCTAGTTATGGAGGTACCATAACCATAACACTAGAGGCACCAGTGTTAAGAATTCACCACGACGAAGTGATAGCTCATGGCGTCCCTTTTAGCTTTTGGCCAAATTATTATGTTATCATGTGTGGCATATGGGTGCATCCTAGGTTACATGTTTTTAACAGATTATTCAGGTGAATGTGGTGTGTGCCTTGCATCCTTCACAAGGAGTTGATCCCTCCTACCCAAACTTATATTAATTAGAGGCAACCCCTCTAATTGAATGATAAGGTCACCCCTCCAAGTATTCATGCACATTGATATTTAATGACCTATATTGGCTTAATGGTTAACATGTTAAACAGTTTTTATAAGATAAAAATAAGGCTTTTCAAACTATAAAACTAGTTTTACTAACTTATACCAGGTTTTCTAGGACTTAATCAATTCCGCTGCTATATGTTGTATATGCTTATGTTATTCATTCTATGCTTGTATATCCGTGCACTAAGCGTTATGCTCAACCGTTTTCCTTTCATGATCCGAAAACGGTAGGTACTCAAGGGCGCTCGTAGACTCTAAGCGTACGTGCATATGGATTGGAAGCTTTCTAGCCTTCATTACTTTATGCTTTTCATCATACATTTTGCTACTTGTTTCTATGGACATTGTTTAGTCCTTTTCCTTTATAGTACTTATGTTTGTGTGTGATGAGCTTATACTTTGGGGTACCGATGTTTGTTTCTGGTATTTCCTTTATGGTCATGTAATGTTTAAGACATTTTTCCTTGTATGCTTTGATGACACGCCATAATCACGCGTGACATTCCGTTTTCCAAAATGGGGTGTTACAATTATGGTATCAGAGCCAAGGCTTCGATCTGTAGTCTCTCAAAACATGACATGTGATTAGTGGGTGGTCACTATGGTCTTCCTAGAATTGAAAGTCGGTTTTCATGAATTCATTGTTTTCATGCATTCATATATATGTCATTGTCACAGGTTTATGACTAAGTAATGGTTGGTACAGGACTGACCTTATTTAGTCGCATTTGCTTTTATAGAAACTTTAAACTTTGGGACCGACCCATTGGTGTCCCCTCGCCATGTCTTTTGTTTTGAGTGAAATGACCATAGGCATTCACTCTCGCGCATATAAAAGTTTTCATATAACTGCATCATGCATTCATGTACTAGTTTTCCTACATAAAAATTTTCTCTTGATTTATTGGTATAATTTTTTTTCATATATATATTTTATGTTTTTATCAGTTTAATTGATATGTGTCTAAACACACATCTTTTCTACCACTTAATTACAATAATAACCGGACCAAAACGTGTATTTTATGTCTTTTATGTCGGAATTATGCGTGGTTTGTGTTTTTGTTGTGATTTAGGACGAAATTGTGAAAAGTGGAGAAAACGCGGGAATTCACGGGCATTCACGGCTTTTATTGAAGAAAAAGATGAAAGACGGAGTCGAGAAGTCAAAAGTGGAAAAAGAACGGAAGTCCAAGACCAATTCTGAAGATTTATCGAAGAAAAAGTCAAAAGACGGAAGTTTATCAAAAGCCGAAGAACTCAAGTCTAATTTATTGAAGAAATTAAAGACGAGTTTAAAAGAAATCCCGAGCCATAAGTCATTAGAGTCCAAGTAAAGAAGATTAGAAGGAAAAAGGACTAATGGTGCAATTAATGAAGACTATATGCTTAAGGACCTAATGACACAATTAAGAGAAAAGGAAGAAGGGGAGGAAGCTTCCTAATCCTCCCCTATATATAGATTAGGATGATTATCATTTACTCTTGTTGGCTAATAGTGACAATTAGACCTTCCACCATTTACTTATCTTGTCATTTACTTTATCTTGTCAATTTCAATTCATGTTATGCACCTTAATTACCATTTAATTCCAAGTAAGTTTTCATTTTAATCCTTGTTAATCTTTATTTATTCTTGTTAATCTCTTATCTACCTTTCTTTATCTTTGATTTGTTATGTTTATGTTGTGTTCATGTTCATGCTCTTTATTTTGATCAAATGGTTTTTGATTATTGTGGTGAAAGTTGTTTGATTTCTTGTTTTTATTTGTTGTTTATGTTCATCTATTGATTCGTTACTGTTTGGTTTAAGTCGTGTGTTTTTATTTTGATTAATTAGCTTTAGATCTGCTGTTACTGTTTTCCTTGTTCTTCGGAAGGTTGGTTTATGTTTCTTTGTTTCCAGGAAAAGTTTCGAGCCAAATCAAGGGAAGGAGTGTTCATTCGGAACTTCAAAAGTCAAGTGTTCATCCGGAAGATTTTAAGCTCAGCAAAACTTCCGAGTCAAGCTTGTTCATCCGGAACTTTCAAAGTTCCGGACGAAGGAAACTTCCGACTCAAGAGTCATTCATTCGGAACTCAAAAGTTCCGAACCAGAAAAGCTTCATTCGGAACTCAAAAGTTCCGGATAAAGCACTGTTCATTCGGAACTCCAAAAGTTCCGGATCAGTGATCATTCATTCGGAAGTTCCCAAAGTTCCGAATCAAGCTGTTCATTCGGAAGTCTGAAACTTCCGGATCAAGGAATGTTCATTCGGAATCTTCCGAATGAAGGGGTGATAAAAAAGTTCCGAACCAAGGATTATTCATTCGGAACTTAAAAGTTCCGAGTCAAGGTTGTTCATTCGGAAGTTTTGAAACTTCCGAATCAAGGGTTCTGTAAGATTTTCTTTTCTTCAGTTTTTCTTTTTAAATTTCAGTCTTTGATTTTTTAAAGCTTAGTTTTTCCTGCCTTTTATTTAATTTCACTTTAAGTTCATTTGCCTTAGTTTTATTTTAGTCTTGCCTTAGTTTTAGTCGCGCTTTAAGTTTGCCTTAGTTAGATTTAAGTTTACGTCATTTACTTTAGTGCCCTTTAAATTTAAGTCACGTTTTTTTAAATACATGCCCTTTATTTTAATCAGACTTAGATTTATTTTAAGAGTACCATTTACTTTTAAAAGCTTTGCACTTTTATTTTAAACACTACAACGACACATTTTTGTTCCCACCAAAGAACAGCTGAGTCACACATAGAGCCTAGATCAATTCGATTAGATTAGAACACTAGAACGATAATTTTTATACGAGTAAAAACACTTGTATCAAATGGCGCCGCTGCCGGCTCTTTTCGTAAAGATTAACGGTTTTCTGTGAGAGACGCGTTGCTTTTTGGGATCCGTTCACTTGTGAGCGTTACTTTTCTTGCATAAAAAATTCAAAAAAATCATAAAAATAAAAAAATTGATAAAAATCCATAAATATTAAAAATTTCAAAAATCCAAAAAGATTTTATCTTTATTGTGTATATATATTGTCTTTGCGTTTGGTTTTGTTTTCTTTTTCATTTTCAGGTGTATGCGTACTAGATCTTCTACTTATCAAGAGCCCGAGCCTCGAGAAGATTTAGATATGTCAGGTGTCAACAACAATAATCTACCGCACCTCAATAATAACAACAATGTTCTTCCACAACCCGATCTTCGGACCATGGAGGAACTTTGTCAACCAACAATGTTTGGACGAGGAGGACCGATTACGCCGATGCAAATCAATGCTCCTGAGTTTTCGTTGAAGCACCACATGATTCAGCAAGTGCAAACAAACCCATTCCGTGGATTGCCTAATGATGATGCCAACAAACACCTCGACAAGTTCGTTACAATCACCCAGAGCATGAAGTTAGCTGGTGCCACAATGGATGAACTTCGCCTACAACTCTTTCCACATACTCTTTTACATCATGCCGAGAAATGGTTTGATCGTCTCCCGAAGAATTCTATTCACACTTGGGATGACATGACTCAACGCTTTTTGTCGCGCTACTTTCCACCATCCATGGTCACGAGCCTTCGCAATCAGATCAGCGGTTTCATGCAAGATCCCGATGAATCTCTTTTTGACGCTTGGGAGAGATATAATGTCTTGATTGATAGATGTCCAAACCACAACATGCTTCCGGTCACCTTGATCGATACTTTCTACAACGGATTGACTTTTCGAGATCGTGATACGATCAATGCAGCCGCCGGTGGCACATTCATGAAAAGGAGACCCGAGGAGTGTAGAGAGCTAATTGAGAACATGACTACTCATCATAAAAACTGGGATTCCTCTGCTTCTTCTAGGAACAACCCGAGAGTCAATGTTTCTTCCACCTCAGCAAACCCTGAGATGACCGAACTCACCCGCATGATGACTGAAATGAGCAAAAGTATTACGCTTCTCGCTTCAAACCAACAACAACAAGTTAAAGCAGTTGCTAATCCTTGTGAAACATGTGGCGGTCCTCACTCATACACCGATTGTCCTTCGACACAAGGAAATCCGGAAAATGTGTATGCAGCTTATGGTAATTATTCACCGGACAATTACCAAGCTCGACAAGGGGATAGAAATCTGCTGAGCTACCGTTCCAACAATTACCTTTCACCCAGTTTTTCTCCTCAAAACCAAAACCCCGCCAACAACTACACTAGAAGCCACCAAATCCCACCAAGAGCTTCTAACCCTTATCACCCACCCGCTCAACAAAACCCACCCATTAATCCCGATGTTGAAGCCATCATGAGAACTCAAGGTGAGCAAATCAAGAACCTGCAGAGCCAAATAATCAATTTGAAAGGAGATATCACGAAGCAAGGACATGAGATACGATCCGAGGTTCGCGATAATATTCAATCCTCCTTCAGCACTCAAACGAATGAAATAAAGAATCTGTTGGCTAGTTTCTTGCCCTCTGCTCAACCTTCTACTTCAACTTCTCTACCTTCAAACACCGTCACCAATCCGCGAGCTAATGTGAGTGCTATTACTACCTGTAGTGGAGTAACCATCGTAGGACCACCAATCCCACCCCCATCATCTACACCTCCTCCACCACCATTTATCCCTACTCCTCCTACACCTAGTATTAGTGCACCATTACCGTCTCCGCCTCGTCATGACGATGTCACCAGGAAGGACCCTTCAACATCTCAACCTTTACCTACATCTGCACCTTCACCACCCACACCCAATATCCCATATCCCTCTCGTTTAGGCAAGAACAAAATGCTAACCTAGGAGGACGCGGAAGTGACACGCTATGTGAAGATGATCTCCCAGATGAACTTCAACATTAGCTTTCTTGAAGCACTTGTCCACATGCCCAAATTTGTTAAAGCATTTAAGGAATTGCTAAACAAGAAGGAGAAGCTAATTGAACTCGCCAACACACGTTTAAATGAAAACTGCTCAGCAGTTATTCTTAAAAAACTTCCGGAAAAGCTTGGAGATCCCGGTCGTTTTGTGTTGCCTTGCGTGTTCAACAAAACTGAAGAATTTACTGCCCTTGCTGATATCGGGGCTAGTATTAATTTGATGCCACTGAGTGTTTGGAAAACACTATCATTGCCCGACCTCAGTCCAACAAAGATGACTCTTGAACTTGCAAATCGCACTCTCGCTTACCCCGTCGGTATAGCCGAAGACGTGTTTTATTAAAGTTGGCACATTTACTTTCCCGGTCGATTTTGTCGTAGTTGATTATGAAATGGACCCTCGTATTCCTTTAATACTTGGTCGGCCATTTTTGAGAACCGGACGTGCTTTAGTGGATGTTGCCGAAGGTGAGTTAATCTTACGGGTCGGGAATGATTCTCAAATTTTCAAAATGGGGAAGCTTACAGGCAAACACTATGACCGAGAATCAGTGAATATGATAAATGTGCTCGATGACTTTACCGTCTACGACAATCCTCTATTCGACTCTTGCATCAAAAATCCACTTTTTCATGATGATGTGGATGATTCTCTCCCCAATTTGGAAGCTTCTCCCATTTATGATTCTCCACCGGTCTTTGATGCTTATGATGATGATGATTCTAGCTCAGATTCGAATGATTTTGATTGTACTTCTGAGTATCCCGAGCTGCCTACATATGATGATTTTGATGAGGCCGATACTCTCTCGAGCGATTCTTCACATGATGAAGATCCTCCGCCATCACTTGATCCTACTTTGGACGATTACTCATTCGAGGAAGACTTCTCTATGTTTCTCAATACATACTTCCCTCATGAGAGTGATGCACCTCCTCTGGACTTTGAATCTTATCCTCTTGATCCTACTTTGGATTTGAAGAAAATTTTGTCCAAGGAGAAGAAACCGGTTGACACCGAAATCCGTTGCACGTATGATTTAACACCTCTTTGTCCCCCTTCTGAGGACGAGGTTGTGCTTCTTTGCGGATCTTCTTCGCACTCGGCTGAGCCTGAGTGCTATTTTCCCTTAAAGGAAAAGGTGTTCAACCCCGGTATTGCAATCTTTGAGCCATCTCAGTATCCACCTGATGAAATAAAAGGAAAAATCTTTGGAAATCTTGGAGATCTGCTTGCACCACTTCAACCTTGCTTCCACCATGCTCCAGCACTGCTTAAGGGAACCTTGCCTCTTCTTTGGCTTGCCTTGTTCGCCTTAAGCTTGTGCTATTTGATGGACGAAAACTATGTCTTTGATCCTGGTGGATATGTTTCATGCTTCTTCTGTTGATGATCAAGGTCGAGTCAGGCTAATGACTCGGTTAACAAAAATTCAGCGCTTCTTGGGAGGCAACCCATGCATCTATCTTTTCGCTTTCTTTATCATAAGTGTAGGGGAGACCCGTTGGATTGATTTCCTCTCCTCACTTCTTTATCAGGGATTCGAGCTTCAATGATCCACTCTTGATGATTCTTGACAACCCGTGATTCCGTGTTCTACTTCTTCCCGGTTCTATCCTAAACTCTTTTCGATTCACTATTTTATATTTTCTCAATATTAAAATAGGAATCTCTTTAGTTGCCCTTTCCTTAGCAAGATTTAAACAACGTGCACAATGTCCTAAGTGTAGGGGAGTTTACTTCCACATGCTTAAACATTGAGGACAATGTTTATATTAAGTGTAGGGGGGACTTCTATCGAAGTTAAGTGGTCTTTTCCTTGTATTTGTCCTCATTTTAACCGGAAAATCAATTTTTCGACATTATTCAAAATTTTTGATCTATTTTGGCCTATTAGTTTATCCCTTTGCGTAGTTATTTTCTTTCCTTATTAGAATAAATGTTGAAATAAGTGGTTTTAATTTTCAAACGTTGTGAATCTTTTGACTCAACCCGAGTTTACTTGCCAAAGTTACTCTAGCTAGTATCCTTAACGTGTTTAAGTCAAGTTTTGCTAGGCTTTTATATAGGGAGCTATAAAACGCGAAAGTCTTAACCCTCACGGGTTAAGAACAAGAACTTTTCCCAAGTTCCTATAATTGATCCTAGAGAGTCGTTTATCAAGGGAACTTTAAAATGCGATTTCTAAACTTGAAAAAGTCCAAGAATTTGCAAGATCCTATAGGCGACTCTGATTGTAGTAAAATACAACTCTTGTTTAGGAAAACAAAGAGCGTAAAATAACGGTAAGTATCGAATGATGATTTTAGGAAAAATCAACACTAATGACCCAGTCACTTAAAAAGAGAGAAAGATTCGTTTCCCAAGGAGGTATATGTGTGTGTTCTAATTTGTATTTCTTTGAGATTAATATTGAGAAGAGAATGGGGATGAGAGGATGAAAGACGGTTACGTTAAAATTAAATTACGACGAAAACGTAAAGCCGTAGAAAAACCACAAAAATTAAAAATTATTAAAACCAAAAACAAAATATCAAGAAAAGATTTAAAAAGACTAAAATAAGTCAATAATAATATAAATAAAGATAAAAATCCAACAAAGATATTTTAAAACCTTTTATTAATTAAATAATTAATTTTAAATGCTAATTAAAGCCCTAAAATTAAATTTAACTAATTCAAAAGTCTAAAATATGATTTTATTGAATAATCACTTAACTTATATTATTAGAAGACTAAAAAGTAATTTTCTAAAAATTAAAACCTATTAAAACTATTTTTAAAACTCTAAAAATGATTAAGAATGATTAAATCCTAATTAAACTTAAAATAATTATAAAAATAAATCTAAAAGCTTAAAAATAATTCTAAAAATGGAAATAGTCCTAATTAATAACAAAGAACCTAGGAAAAATGAAAAAGAAGGAAAAAGAAAATTTTGAAAATTAAATAATAAAATAATATTAAAATAATACTAAAAATAAAAAGTTTCTAAAATTTAAAATAAAAAAATTTCTAAAAATCCTAAATAATATAATTAAGAGAAAAACACAGATCTAAGCTTCTAAACCTTTTTTATTAATTTTATAAAAATCTTTAAAGTTTATAAAAAACCTTAAAATATTATAAAATTAAAAATAAATGTTTTTTATGCCAAAACTTGATGTAAACCTCAAAAATATATTTTAAAAACTAAAAACTATTTTTCCTAAAAATAAAAACTATTTTTGGTATTTTTTATTGATTTAATAAGAAACGGGTATTAAATAAATCCTAATAAATAAACTAATAAAAGGAAAAATATGAAAATTGGCCAGAAAAATCAATAATCTAAATAAGTTCCTAGGAAAATTGAAAAGAACAAAAATGAGCTTAAAAATAAGCTGGAATTGAAGATTTAAGCTACGGCTTTTTTAGAATAAGACAAAGAGAATAGTGGTTAAGTAAATTAACCTTGCACCCTTGGTCAGTAAAAGACCCAAGGGCGCAATGGTTAAGTTGTTGGTGTGTGGGAGTGGTGACGGGGGTTCGAATCTTTGCAACCCCTTTTTACTTCTTTTTTTTTTTAATTTTCTAACTTTCAAATCAATCCAGCACACTTAAACAAGCTATAATCCAACTCCAATTCCACTTTAAGCACAAGATTAAGCAAGAACAAGGACAAAAACGTGCCAAGTCTGCTAATGTTACTGATGAACAACTCAAGTGCACACTTGTGCACTTGTGATGCCAAGAGGTCTTGGCTTGATGCTTTGTTTGGTGATTATTTGTGGACAAGGGGGGCACTCTTGTGCTCCTTTGAGCACAATAAGTCAATACAATAGCACAAGCAAGCAACAAGCAATCCAAAATCCAAAACCAAAGCACAAAAGGCCTATAGCAAGTTTCTGATATAGTCTAGCTAGGACTGGTGGAGTTTAAGCAGATTACAAGCAACCCAGTGACATTTAGATGTCCAAATTCTGCACAAATACTCACCAACTAGCACACAATAACCCTACAATCCTGAATTACTCTAACTCTAACAGGATTTTAAGAATTGAGCACCAAAATCAATGAAAAATGAGCAAATTATGACACAAGCAGATTTCAACTCTCTTTTTCTTTAAAAATACACCAAATAACTCAAAACTTGATCCAAAGCAACTTAATACTAACTAAAAACCTAGCTCAATCCTATTCCAAACTTCTAACACCTTTAATAATCACTAATTAATAACTTTGCCCTGCTAATCCCTATTGCCAAACACCCTTTTTAATATTTGAAAACGTTTTTAGCAAACCAAAACCTACAAAACTTGATCAAACTTGTCCGAGTACTATCAAACATACATACTAACATAACATAAGCACAAATCCAACAGCTTAACACCTTTTGCACAGAATCAAGCACAATCACATGGAACCAATTTTTTTGAACTTTTTTAAGGTAGAGGAAGAATACCTTAGGGTCTTAACATCCAAGACCCTAGAGACAGCCTTGTCTCATCCTTCCCAACTCGGGTTGGGGCTGACTAATTATCAACAACTTCCTTGACCTGTGTAACAAAATCAAACAAAGACAAAAGAATACAAGCTTATAATATCTTTCTGTCTTATTTTCTTTCTTTTTTTAAAATCTTTCCAAATCTTTTCAAACCTCTTAAACACGTTTTTAAAACCCTAAATAACTAACAAATCCACAATTCTTAACACCAAAAACCTTAGACAAATTTCTTCCAAAATTTTCAGATTTTCAAAACCTATGAACAAATTTTGAAATTCAAAATTCTTAACCAAACCACAAATAAACTTGGAACTCAGTTTTTCTCACAAACAAACACCAACTTTAACAGAATATAAAAAGGAATTAAATGCTTTTTTAAACAATACCAACTTTTATTTCAAATTAAAAGGAATTACAAGATTTAATGAGAAAAACTAGAACAAGGGACTCCAACAGGCTTGGGTCTCCTTTTATAGAGCCTATAGAACATACTAGAATGCAAATAACAAAACCCTAATGAATAGAAAATCCCAAATGTGCCCTTGAACGGTTTTGAGTGGTGAGCTGTCCTTTTTGATCTCCTTCGTTCATTTTTGCTTTGAGAGTAAGCATTTATCCTTAGCCTTTGATTTGGGACACGTCACAAGACTTGGGGCCTAAGGTGAAAGCTGATTGGTTGAGAGGAAATTGGGGTTTTGGAACACACGCGTGGGATTGGTGTGTTTGTGTGTGGGAAGGGTTTTCTCATGTGTGAATCAAACGTGGGAGAGGTGAATTGGATTTTACCCAAGTTTAAGTTGGGGTGAATTCTGGGCTGTAAAAAAGATATACAGTACTCCCTTTGATCCGTTTTTAGGGGAAAAGTACTTGTTTGGCGCAATTTGAGGTTTAAATGTTTGAACTTGGCACAAATGGTCCTTATCTTTTGGAAATTCTGGCATATAAGGTTTTTAGCCCTAAAATCGTTTCTCCTTTGTTAATATCTTTCACATCTTTGCATTTTTGGCACAAGACTTTGTAAAAGGCTTATCAAGGGTTGTTTTTGACCTTTTGTGATAATTCAAGGGCTGAACTTGGACTATATTGATCTTCAAAGGTCTTCTTTGCAACTTTAACTTCATGAGGGACCATAGTTGACAAATTTGATTTGTTGAGGGACCAATCTTGCCATTTCTTCAAAGTTGAAGGACCTTTTTGCAATTTTGACAAACTTAAGGGACCAAACTTGTAATTATTAATATACAAGGGTTTTAAGTGTCATTTCTTCATTCTTGGATGATCAATCTTGCTTTGTCTTCAAGTCTTCAAGGGTATTTGATGAAAATTCCATGATTAGGGCCCGGTTCTTTGTACGGCTTCGTTTCTCGTGTTCGTTTTTCCTTGTATCTTGTGATCTTTTGTCTTTTTCACGATATCCATACCTAAAATACACAAGTAAACAAACACAAGCATATATATGGTATTTTATGACATTTTAGTGCATTTAAAGCCCGAAAAGAACGATGAGATCATGTATAAATGCCATCTCATCACTCCCCCATACTAAGCCATTGCCGTGCCCTCACGCAATGCTAGAATAAAGTATCTAAGCATCACCAAAGTTCAATTTTATTAACCTTTATTGAAGAGTAAAAGACTTGCAACATACTACGAGAATGTGTAAAGACATAATGTATGATTTTCATCACCAAAAGGTGACTTTTAGGGTCAAAGAATAGAAACAAGTTAATGTCCCTTAGAGTAAATTTCGTCATCCTTGATTGTCATACATTCCATGCTAAGTGCAAAAACAAGATCATTGTTGGTACAAGTCACAATGCTAACACTACTCATACGTTCAAATTGTGTAATACTTTTTCTCCCCGCAATCCTAGTTATTATAAAAGGAAATGGGTTACTAGCATTTTTTATCTATTTGTCATGGATCACAAGTGATTCATATTGACTTATTTAAGTAGTTATTAGTCCGAAAGCAAAGTAGCACGATTTGATCAATAGTTAGCCGAAGGACAAAATCTTTTAAAACGGCTTCTCGTGTATCTCCTTAAGTTCATATCTTGGCATAACTCGTTTCACGATTTGAGACCTTTCTCGGACCGATATTTGGCATGTACTTCATACTTCAAATCTTGGGAAGACGTTCTTGAAATAATGGTCTTCTCTTCATATATTTGGAATTTCTTCACTTGACGTTTTTGAGAGATTCTTCATATAGGACCACGACTTCATCATTTTTCTTCAATCTTTATTTTGGATTTTGATATACAACGATCCGCCTCCTTTTCGGACTTGGATATATTTATCCTCATACCTTGTTAGGGTCTTTTTGGATAGACTTTCTCCATTCTTTAGGGGAGTAATAGCTTCTCGTCGTGTGTCTCGATCCTTCATATTGATTTTGGAACAATGATACTTCACATCATCTTTGGATCTTTAGCAAAAATAGAGCTCCTCATGCCTTGTTAGGGCCTTTTTGGATGATCGCCAATCTTCGCGTCCCGTTTCAATAAGTTATGCCTTGGCTATGAACTCTATTCAACCCCGAGAAACTTTTAAACGATCTTGCGCTAGAGGCTAAGTAACCTTTCAAATCGTACGACCTTACTTATTGCAATTATGTTTTATTCCTAATGCATTGATCTTATGGGAAGAAAAAGCCACAATTTAAAACATATGAGTTTTTGAAAGAACATTTTCATGTTCTACGTTTAGCATGATCACTTGTCTAACTCTATCATTTCTCGTTCTTCACTATTTAAAGACCTCTAATTAAAGAGACTCGTGAATACTTAGCCATGCAAGTCAAAATTAAGCCAAATTTGGATTAGCTTTCATTAAGACTATATCAAATCAAAGTTTTGGGTTTTTAAGCCACCTATAGGATCTTGCACTTTCTTGGACTTTTTCAAGTTTAGAGAATGCGTTTTAAAGTTCCCTTGATAAGTGACTTTCTAGAATCAATTATAGGAACTTGCGAAAAGTTCTTGTTCTTAACCCGAATGAATTAAGACTTTCGCGTTTTAAAGCTCCCTATATAAAAGTCTAGCAAAACTTGAATTGAGCGGGTTAAGGAATGTAAATGGCTCCAAATGCCCATCAAGTCAAAAATTAACTCTTATTCTACCCATCGGAAAATATACATTCGTGTCTTAAAAACACTTATGAAAACTAAGAAAAATTTTAAAATTTGGCCATTTTTAGCCTTATTAGCAAAACAAAACATTGAAAGTTGGAAAACGTGAGGGCGTAGCAAAGCAAGTACCTATTCACCCCCCCATACTAAAAGTAAACATTGTCCTCAATGTTTCGAGTCTAAAGGTGGAGCACCCCCATACTAGAGACGAAGAGTCGAATGCTTAGGATCTAGCATGGAAAGGGTGATCAACAATATATCTAAAGCCGTTTATTAATTATGCTAAAAGATAATTGTTAGAACAATAAAGGATATGTCATGGATTCGTGAAAAACTTCTTCAAACGAATGATGGAGGCTCACGTAAACGAACACGAGAGTCTTCAATCGTAGACGATGATGATGATCTAGATAACACAATCACAAACAACCACGAGACAACGAGTTGGAAGGGTACAAGTCCCCTTATTAGTGAATATAAAAGCATAAAGATAAGCATGGGATCTCCCCCACGAGGCACCTCGTTTTTGATTACCGAGTCATGAGCTCGACTCGATCCCCTTAAAATGTGAACATTTAGGGAAATCATGGTATGGTCAAAGGGACTTACATGATAAACAAGGCCCAAAAAGCAACCGGTATAAAGGACTAAGTCCTTAGATGATGCAAAATACCGGGGTCGAAGATGGCGTTCTCGTTTCTATTGGAAAAACAAATTAACGCCACTCCAACATGTGCCATAAACTCAAAGAGTTTGAAGAAAATAGATGAGAAGTAGAAGGGTGAGACAATTGGTAAGACAAACGTTTGAGCTACTCGAGGTAGACTCGCACCAAGCAAATAGATATAGTTTCCATTTATTGCATCGGTGGAAGACCGAGATTTCCCTTTACATGAAATTCCGGGATCGAATATCTCGTCCTCGGTGGACAAGGATGAGGGAACATAAGGGGCTTCCCCCATACTAGAACCACACAAAACATCGTCAAAAGGAGTAGACGAGTTTGTAGTACTCAAATCACGCGGTGATGACGAAGTTAGATTTGTAGAAAAATCAATTAAATCACATTTAAGATCTTTTTCTTCTTTATCTTTTAAACTCTCCTTATGAAAACCCTTGTTGATTATGTCGAAAATATTCGGTGTTTCTAAGACGATGTTAGTCACACTAAAAATTCTCACATTTTGAAACCGTTTTGGTTTTGGTGGTGGCAAGTTCTCAAAACGTTTATCGACGAAGAAAACCTCCCCATCGGGGCCAACATATTCATCATCCGAAAGATCTTCCGTAGAAACCGGCAACTTATCAACACTTTTCAAGAATGAAGGTGAAGGATTTTTCGATTCAAGTATTGATGGTTTCTTCTTTGTAGGCTTTACACTCATAACCTCCACCGGCGGAGGAAATGGTAAATTGTTTTTGGCGACATTCCCTAAAACTCTTGGTGAAAATTCTTTGCAAATGACATTGGTCGAGTCACCATGGTTTAAAGTTGCAATAGAATATACATGAGAAAGATTGGAGTTTTGTGTTGCATTGATGACAAGTTCTTCTTCATTGAAACGAAGGGTGATTTTACGAGCATGAACATCGATAAGTGCTCTTGATGTATCCAAAAATGAACGACCCAAAATGAGAGGAACTTTTCGATCGATGGGAATGTCTACAACGATAAAGTCAACGGGATAGTAAAACTTTCCGACTTTAACGAAAACGTCCTCGGCTACTCCACATGCCAAAATCGTAGAATGATCGGCCATCTCGATGGACATGTTCGAAGGAGTAAGAGCCGGAAGTGAAAGCGATTTGAAAATCTCGAGAGGCATTAAATTAATACTAGCACCAAGATCGGCCAAGGCGTAGCATTCCTCCATATCTTGTATAGCACACTGAATCAAAAATTTACCGGGATCACCGACTTTTTGTGGTATGCGGCTTAGAAAAACTGATGAACAACTAGACGATTGTTGTAACTTCTCTTTGTTGTTAAGCATACTTTTGAAGTTTGCGGCGAATCGAGGCATCATGATTAAAGCATCGGCAAAACTTATGTTAAAGTGCAAATCACGAAACATTTTCATAAATAGCTCAAATTGATAATTGTTCCTTTCTTGTGCTTTCTCTTTGTTACGTCTCGAAGGGTAAGGTAAAGGTGGTGTGGGTTGGTCATTAGGCAACGGACTTGGAAACTCGGGTTCCACAATTGGTTTTGGTGTAACCGTAGGTGTGGTTTGAGCGGTACTTCGTGGGATTGTAATGTGCTCCTTTTCGACCATCACCTCGGGTCCTTTCTCGATTTCCTTCTCCGTAGAAGTACTTGAACGAGAGATTGGTTCCTTGAAAGTTTTACCACTTCGTGTAGCAACAACTTTCAATTCTCCCTTCGGGTTTGCAATGGTATCACTAGGAAGACCACCCGAAGAAGAGGGCTTACACATGATAGCTTCAAACATCTTAGCCATTCGGTCCTCAAATTTTGATTGCCTAGCATCCGCTTTCAATAATTCTTGCTTAATCTCATGTTGTCCTAATTCCATCTTTTGTTGGTTTTGTTGAAGACGTTGGACATTTCCTTCCATTTTATTCGCATGAGTTTTAAGTTCATTAGCAAGTTCATTTTTAAGCTCGTTTTTCAACTCGGACCTTAAGCTAATCATCTCACGTTGCATATTATCAAATTTAGCATCATTTGCTTTTGCATAATCTAAAAATTCTCCTTGCAAATTTTTTGTGTGAGCATTTTGAAAACCTTGTGTAGTGTTTTGAAAATCACGGTTTTGGTTTTGATTAGAGATTTGTCCATTCCCACTTTGATAGTTCCCTTTGTTGTAATTGCGTGTGTTGCCTTGGTAATTACCTTGGTTGTTGTTTCGATAATTATTAGCATTTTGGTTTGGTGGAGCTTGATTTTGGCGGGAACCTTGGCCGTTTTGGTTATAAGTTCCCGTTGCTACATAAGCACTCGAAGTGTTACCATCCGCGGTAATGCACTCGGATAAATCATGAGCTCCTCCACATGATAAACAACTCTTAGCAACCGCTTTAACCGAAGCGGAATTGGAAGCTTCTTGAGCCTTCCAATGGGACATTAGATTAGCAAATCTATCAAAAAAACGATTTTCCTCATTAGCTTCATCATGTAAGGCATTAATGCTACGAGACGATTGTGACGAAGATGACGAACCCATATTGGCAACACTCGGTGTGTTACGAGGGCTATAAACCTTAGATCGATTTTCAATGATTTGTAAAGCCTCATTTGTCGTCTTGCACAAAAAATTACCACCCGCGGCGGCATTCAAATAATCTCGTTCATGATCATTAAGCCCATTATAAAAAGTATCAATTTGATGCAATTCCGAAAAATCATGATGAGGACATTCATGTAACATCTCTTTAAATCGTTCCCATGCCATTGAAAAACTTTCATTGTTACGTTGCACAAATCGTGAAATCTCATTTTTTAAGTGTGTTGTTTTCGATGGTGGAAAAAACTTGTTCACAAACTTAGAAACGAGATCGGCCCATGTCAAAATAGAATTTGGCGGTTCTTTCTCGAGCCAAATTTTTGCGGGTCCATCCAACGAATATGGAAACAACATCATCTTAATGGCGTCATGTGGAACATCTTTGAATTTGCTAGTGGCGGTGAGACGGTTGAAATTCCTAATGTGGTAATGCGGGTTGTCTTTCTCGTGTCCTCGAAACTTGTTTGCTTGTAGCATCGACATTAAACCCGTCTTAATTTCGAAATTCTCCGCAAGGATGGCGGGAATAACAATTGCCTCTCCAAAACCCTCGGTGGGTGCTTGTAGCAACTCCATCATAGTACGATTAGCCATTACGACTTCTTGTCCTATAATAGGTTCAACAATTGGAGGTTCTTCAACAATCAACGATCCTTGATTTGCTTGCTTTTGTAGTCGTTTACGAGCTCGTTTAGCTTGATTACGAGTGATCATAAACTTCACGAAGAATGGGAGGTGAGCAAAGAAGATTCTTTTTGTTGTTTTGTGGATTTTCAATTTTTTTGTGTTTTTGATGATATTTAATTTTTTTTTGGATTTTGGTGTATCTTCGTAGACAACAATCTACAAAATCTCTCCTCGAATCAAACTCTTGATTAAAGAAGCCTCAAAGGAATGAAAACGATCACGTGGAGTGAACGCCTTCGAATGACTTTAGAACTTTGGTGAAAACCAAATTGTTCACGAGGGTTTAATCACAAAGAAAACCAAGCAAATATAGTATACGTATTAATACTTTGGGCGGCAAAACCCTCGATTAGCCTTCAATCTCAAAATACTCACAAGCAAGCGGGGAAACGAGGCGGCGCGAAGCACTTAAGAGCCTTTTTCCTTAGGGTATATTTTATAATACCCGCCTTATACCCACCTTATAGTTCGTATCTTTCAAAATCGAGCTTCACGAAAGTATTTATCTATTTTTGCCTTTTCTTTTTGTTTGAGATTCGAATACAATAATTAGGAGATCAAATCCCAATTAAGGTTGTGTTTTCACACTTTTGGAGATATTGTATATTAATTGTGATACTTAATACAATATATTAATAATATTCACAAAGAAAAACCAAGAAAACCGATAATACGTGTTAAGGGAGTTCCACTTAACACAAATACTATTTATGGATAATATCAAAAACAAAAGTTTCCAAATTAAGACACGACACACCTCCCCGGCAGCGGCGCCAAAAATGATTGTAGTAAAATACAACTCTTGTTTAGGAAAACAAAGAGCGTAAAATAGCGGTAAGTATCGAATGATGATTTTAGGAAAAATCAACACTAATGACCCAATCACTTAAAAAGAGAGAAAGATTCGTTTCCCAAGGAGGTATATGTGTGTGTTCTAATTTGTATTTCTTTGAGATTAATATTGAGAAGAGAATGGGGATGAGAGGATGAAAGACGGTTACGTTAAAATTAAATTACGACGAAAACGTAAAGCCGTAGAAAAACCACAAAAATTAAAAATTATTAAAACCAAAAACAAAATATCAAGAAAAGATTTAAAAAGACTAAAATAAGTCAATAATAATATAAATAAAGATAAAAATCCAACAAAGATATTTTAAAACCTTTTATTAATTAAATAATTAATTTTAAATGCTAATTAAAGCCCTAAAATTAAATTTAACTAATTCAAAAGTCTAAAATATGATTTTATTGAATAATCACTTAACTTATATTATTAGAAGACTAAAAAGTAATTTTCTAAAAATTAAAACCTATTAAAACTATTTTTAAAACTCTAAAAATGATTAAGAATGATTAAATCCTAATTAAACTTAAAATAATTATAAAAATAAATCTAAAAGCTTAAAAATAATTCTAAAAATGGAAATAGTCCTAATTAATAACAAAGAACCTAGGAAACATGAAAAAGAAGGAAAAAGAAAATTTTGAAAATTAAATAATAAAATAATATTAAAATAATACTAAAAATAAAAAGTTTCTAAAATTTAAAATAAAAAAATTTCTAAAAATCCTAAATAATATAATTAAGAGAAAAACACAGATCTAAGCTTCTAAACCTTTTTTATTAATTTTATAAAAATCTTTAAAGTTTATAAAAAACCTTAAAATATTATAAAATTAAAAATAAATGTTTTTGATGCCAAAACTTGATGTAAACCTCAAAAATATATTTTAAAAACTAAAAACTATTTTTCCTAAAAATAAAAACTATTTTTGGTATTTTTTATTGATTTAATAAGAAACGGGTATTAAATAAATCCTAATAAATAAACTAATAAAAGGAAAAATATGAAAACTGGCCAGAAAAATCAATAATCTAAATAAGTTCCTAGGAAAATTGAAAAGAACAAAAATGAGCTTAAAAATAAGCTGGAATTGAAGATTTAAGCTACGGCTTTTTTAGAATAAGACAAAGAGAATAGTGGTTAAGTAAATTAACCTTGCACCCTTGGTCAGTAAAAGACCCAAGGGCGCAATGGTTAAGTTGTTGGTGTGTGGGAGTGGTGACGGGGGTTCGAATCTTTGCAACCCCTTTTTACTTCTTTTTTTTTTTAATTTTCTAACTTTCAAATCAATCCAGCACACTTAAACAAGCTATAATCCAACTCCAATTCCACTTTAAACACAAGATTAAGCAAGAACAAGGACAAAAACGTGCCAAGTCTGCTAATGTTACTGATGAACAACTCAAGTGCACACTTGTGCACTTGTGATGCCAAGAGGTCTTGGCTTGATGCTTTGTTTGGTGATTATTTGTGGACAAGGGGGGCACTCTTGTGCTCCTTTGAGCACAAGAAGTCAATACAATAGCACAAGCAAGCAACAAGCAATCCAAAATCCAAAACCAAAGCACAAAAGGCCTATAGCAAGTTTCTGATATAGTCTAGCTAGGACTGGTGGAGTTTAAGCAGATTACAAGCAACCCAGTGACATTTAGATGTCCAAATTCTGCACAAATACTCACCAACTAGCACACAATAACCCTACAATCCTGAATTACTCTAACTCTAACAGGATTTTAAGAATTGAGCACCAAAATCAATGAAAAATGAGCAAATTATGACACAAGCAGATTTCAACTCTCTTTTTCTTTAAAAATACACCAAATAACTCAAAACTTGATCCAAAGCAACTTAATACTAACTAAAAACCTAGCTCAATCCTATTCCAAACTTCTAACACCTTTAATAATCACTAATTAATAACTTTGCCCTGCTAATCCCTATTGCCAAACACCCTTTTTAATATTTGAAAACGTTTTTAGCAAACCAAAACCTACAAAACTTGATCAAACTTGTCCGAGTACTATCAAACATACATACTAACATAACATAAGCACAAATCCAACAGCTTAACACCTTTTGCACAGAATCAAGCACAATCACATGGAACCAATTTTTTTGAACTTTTTTAAGGTAGAGGAAGAATACCTTAGGGTCTTAACATCCAAGACCCTAGAGACAGCCTTGTCTCCTCCTTCCCAACTCGGGTTGGGGCTGACTAATTATCAACAACTTCCTTGACCTGTGTAACAAAATCAAACAAAGACAAAAGAATACAAGCTTATAATATCTTTCTGTCTTATTTTCTTTCTTTTTTTAAAATCTTTCCAAATCTTTTCAAACCTCTTAAACACGTTTTTAAAACCCTAAATAACTAACAAATCCACAATTCTTAACACCAAAAACCTTAGACAAATTTCTTCCAAAATTTTCAGATTTTCAAAACCTATGAACAAATTTTGAAATTCAAAATTCTTAACCAAACCACAAATAAACTTGGAACTCAGTTTTTCTCACAAACAAACACCAACTTTAACAGAATATAAAAAGGAATTAAATGCTTTTTTAAACAATACCAACTTTTATTTCAAATTAAAAGGAATTACAAGATTTAATGAGAAAAACTGGAACAAGGGACTCAACAGGCTTGGGTCTCCTTTTATAGAGCCTATAGAACATACTAGAATGCAAATAACAAAACCCTAATGAATAGAAAATCCCAAATGTGCCCTTGAACGGTTTTGAGTGGTGAGCTGTCCTTTTTGATCTCCTTCGTTCATTTTTGCTTTGAGAGTAAGCATTTATCCTTAGCCTTTGATTTGGGACACGTCACAAGACTTGGGGCCTAAGGTGAAAGCTGATTGGTTGAGAGGAAATTGGGGTTTTGGAACACACGCGTGGGATTGGTGTGTTTGTGTGTGGGAAGGGTTTTCTCATGTGTGAATCAAACGTGGGAGAGGTGAATTGGATTTTACCCAAGTTTAAGTTGGGGTGAATTCTGGGCTGTAAAAAAGATATACAGTACTCCCTTTGATCCGTTTTTAGGGGAAAAGTACTTGTTTGGCGCAATTTGAGGTTTAAATGTTTGAACTTGGCACAAATGGTCCTTATCTTTTGGAAATTCTGGCATATAAGGTTTTTAGCCCTAAAATCGTTTCTCCTTTGTTAATATCTTTCACATCTTTGCATTTTTGGCACAAGACTTTGTAAAAGGCTTATCAAGGGTTGTTTTTGACCTTTTGTGATAATTCAAGGGCTGAACTTGGACTATATTGATCTTCAAAGGTCTTCTTTGCAACTTTAACTTCATGAGGGACCATAGTTGACAAATTTGATTTGTTGAGGGACCAATCTTGCCATTTCTTCAAAGTTGAAGGACCTTTTTGCAATTTTGACAAACTTAAGGGACCAAACTTATAATTATTAATATACAAGGGTTTTAAGTGTCATTTCTTCATTCTTGGATGATCAATCTTGCTTTGTCTTCAAGTCTTCAAGGGTATTTGATGAAAATTCCATGATTAGGGCCCGGTTCTTTGTACGGCTTCGTTTCTCGTGTTCGTTTTTCCTTGTATCTTGTGATCTTTTGTCTTTTTCACGATATCCATACCTAAAATACACAAGTAAACAAACACAAGCATATATATGGTATTTTATGACATTTTAGTGCATTTAAAGCCCGAAAAGAACGATGAGATCATGTATAAATGCCATCTCATCAGACTCGAAAACCCAAAACTTTGATTTAATAGGCCAAGTATCCACGAGTTTCATTACTTGAGATTTTAAACTGTGGAGAACGAGAGATGATAGAGCCAATTATAAGTCCGGTATTCTTTCGTGAATTTATGTGAGTTAATTATAAGCCTATTCTCCCATCGCTTGCTAATAATTTATCTGCTAATAAGTAAGGTTGTACGATTTGAAAAGTTACTTAGCTTCTAGCCCCAGATCGTTTAAAAGTTGCTCGGTATGGATTAGAGTTCATAGCCAAGGCATAACTTATTGAAGCGGGACGCGAAGATTGGCGAGTCCGAAAAGGCCCTAACAAGGCATGAGGGCTATATTTTGTTGCTAAAGATCCAAAGTGATGTGAAGAATCATTTATCGAAAATCAATATGAAGGATCGAGACACACGACGAAAAGCAAAAACTCCCAAAAAGTCATGGAGAAGTGTATCCGAAAAGACCCGAACAAGGTATGAGGAAATAGATCCAAGTCATAAAAGGAGGCGGATCGTTGTATATCAAAATCCAAAATAAAGATTGGAGAAAAATGAAGAAGTCGTGGTCCATATATGAAGAATCTCTCAAAAAGTCAAGCGAAGAAATTCCAATTATGAAGAGAAGACCATTATTTCATGATCGTCTCTCAAGATTTGAAGTATGAAGTCGCTGCCAAATATCGGTCCGAGAAAGGTCTCAAATCGCGAAGCGAGTTATGCCAAGATATGAACTTTATGAGGTCCCGAGAAGCAGTTTTAAAAGATTTGGTCCTTTAGCTAACTATTGATTAAATCGTGCACCTTATTTTCAGACTAAATAACTATAGAAATAAGTTAAACAATGCATCCTCGTGATCATTCAAGGCAAACAATAAAATATAAGAGATACCCGTAGGAATAAGGGAGTCTAAGTGAATAATTGGCCCACATGAGTTAGTGTTAGTCTACTAACTTACAATAACAATGATCTCGTTTTTAAGCTTGGTTTGGAGAAAGTGAAAAGTTGAGGATGATGATTATTCATAACATTTTCAAAACCCAAGGTATGCTCTTAATTTCTTTGCTTTGAATGTTTATAGCTTCTATCTCTTTAATAAAGGCCAACGTGGATTGATTATGATGAAAAGTGTAAACATGCTTTGTAACTAATGCATTGCATGAGGACATTGCAATGGTCAAGTGTAGGGGATTTGATATGTGTCTAAACACACATCTTTTCTACCACTTAATTACAATAATAACCGGACCAAAACGTGTATTTTATGTCTTTTATGTCGGAATTATGTGTGGTTTGTGTTTTTGTTGTGATTTAGGACGAAATTGTGAAAAGTGGAGAAAACACGGGAATTCACGGGCATTCACGGCTTTTATTGAAGAAAAAGATGAAAGTCGGAGTCGAGAAGTCAAAAGTGGAAAAAGAACGGAAGTCTAAGACCAATTCTGAAGATTTATCGAAGAAAAAGTCAAAAGACGGAAGTTTATCAAAAGCCGAAGAACTCAAGTCTAATTTATTGAAGAAATTAAAGACGAGTTTAAAAGAAATCCCGAGCATCAAGTCATTAGAGTCCAAGTAAAGAAGATTAGAAGGAAAAAGGACTAATGGTGCAATTAATGAAGACTATATGCTTAAGGACCTAATGACGCAATTAAGAGAAAAGGAAGAAGGGGAGGAAGCTTCCTAATCCTCCCCTATATATAGATTAGGATGATTATCATTTACTCTTGTTGGCTAATAGTGACAATTAGACCTTCCACCATTTACTTATCTTGTCATTTACTTTATCTTGTCAATTTCAATTCATGTTATGCACCTTAATTACCATTTAATTCCAAGTAAATTTTCATTTTAATCCTTGTTAATCTTTATTTATTCTTGTTAATCTCTTATCTACCTTTCTTTATCTTTGATTTGTTATGTTTATGTTGTGTTCATGTTCATGCTCTTTATTTTGATCAAGTGGTTTTTGATTATTGTGGTGAAAGTTGTTTGATTTCTTGTTTTTATTTGTTGTTTATGTTCATCTATTGATTCGTTACTGTTTGGTTTAAATCGTGTGTTTTTATTTTGATTAATTAGCTTTAGATCTGCTGTTACTGTTTTCCTTGTTCTTCGGAAGGTTGGTTTATGTTTCTTTGTTTCCAGGAAAAGTTCCGAGCCAAATCAAGGGAAGGAGTGTTCATTCGGAACTTCAAAAGTTCCGAATCAAGTGTTCATCCGGAAGATTTTAAGCTCAGCAAAACTTCCGAGTCAAGCTTCTTCATCCGGAACTTTCAAAGTTCCGGACGAAGGAAACTTCCGACTCAATAGTCATTCATTC
Source organism: Glebionis coronaria (assembly GCA_025667525.1). NCBI lineage: Eukaryota > Viridiplantae > Streptophyta > Magnoliopsida > Asterales > Asteraceae > Glebionis > Glebionis coronaria. The sequence continues at coordinate 133,587,768 of CM046874.1, read as the reverse complement.
GGAACTCAAAAGTTCCTAACCAGAAAAGCTTCATTCGGAACTCAAAAGTTCCGGATAAAGCACTGTTCATTCGGAACTCCAAAAGTTCCGGATCAGTGATCATTCATTTGGAAGTTCCCAAAGTTCCGAATCAAGCTGTTCATTCGGAAGTCTGAAACTTCCGGATCAAGGAGTGTTCATTCGGAATCTTCCGAATGAAGGGGTGATAAAAAAGTTCCGAACCAAGGATTATTCATTCGGAACTTAAAAGTTCCGAGTCAAGGTTGGTCATTCGGAAGTTTTGAAACTTCCGAATCAAGGGTTCTGTAAGATTTTCTTTTCTTCAGTTTTTCTTTTTAAATTTCAGTCTTTGATTTTTTAAAGCTTAGTTTTTCCTGCCTTTTATTTAATTGCACTTTAAGTTCATTTGCCTTAGTTTTATTTTAGTCTTGCCTTAGTTTTAGTCGCGCTTTAAGTTTGCCTTAGTTAGATTTAAGTTTACGTCATTTACTTTAGTGCCCTTTAAATTTAAGTCACGTTTTTTTAAATACTTGCCCTTTATTTTAATTAGACTTATATTTATTTTAAGCGTACCATTTACTTTTAAAAGCTTTGCACTTTTATTTTAAACACTACAACGACACATTTTTGTTCCCACCAAAGAACAGCTGAGTCACACATAGAGCCTAGATCAATTCGATTAGATTGGAACAACGAACAATTAATTTTTATACGGGGTGTCAAAAGCCTTGTATCATTAATCATGTATTTTTATGTTATACTGTCAGATGGTTCTCACACGCGAGCAGGAACAACTCAATGCAGCAGTCCCAGTTGCGATGCAAGCTTTGCTTCCTCAGCTGAGGAACGAAATCAGGGCTTAGGTGCAGGCTGCCAACAATCAGCAACATCACCCAGTACCTCCTCCTCCTCCAACAACATTGGTCACATGGCTGGAGAGATTCAACAAGCAACGTCCTCGATCCTTCGAGAGAACTGATAGCCCTAGTGAAGGCGAAAGCTTGTTGGCTCACATTGAGAAGATATTTGATGCAATGGGCTATGACCCCGTCTTCAAGTCGAGGTTGGTCTGTTACAAGTTCTAAGGTGATGTACTAGGATGGTGGAAGGCAGTCAAGCAGTCTGAGGGAGGTGACAATTGGGTGGCTGGTTTGACTTGGGCTTAGTTCAAATGTTAGTGATGGGACAGTTCTTCCCCAAGGCTGAGCAAGACAAGCTGAAGAGGGAGTACCATGGAATTAGGCAAAGAGCTGGGGAGAACAACAACGAGTTCATGCAGCGCTTTCTTCGTTTGGCTGGTTTTCTTGACACATCAGTAGGTACTGCCGAAGAGCAAGCATACCACTTCTGGTGGGCTCTTCGTACATCGGTCGCCAACAACTTGGTGTGTGCTACTTTCAACACGGTGGCACAAGTTGTCGATGCAGCACGTAAGCTGGAGATGCTGCAAGAAAGAGAAGAGTTCGGAGAAGCAGAGAGACCCGGGAAGAGGTAAATATTCGTTATTCAGTGGTGACCATTCCGAACTCTTTCAGTATTATCCAATATTTATATCTCTCTTTAAACTGCATCTTTCAGGCAGAAGACTGGGGACCGGTGTCAACCGGGTACTCAGCAACAGCCTACTCAGCCCAAGGGAAACGGTCAGACTCAAGACCGTTCTGCTACTGATAGGCGTGGCGATAATGATAATTACCTTAACAACACTGGAAACTCCAACAGCAGCAGGTCCTTACACTTACTCATTTTCTTATGTTACATGCGATATTTCATAATTCTGACACATTAGCAATCTTCTACCAGGAATCATGGTAACAGGAGGGACCAGAACCAAAGAGGTTCACAGCCTAACCGTCTAGCTATCATTGGTATTACATCTTACAATTTTCCTGCTTTGTCCTTTTGTACCTATAAACCATGTCTCATGTATACTATTCTTAACAGGCTCCCAGCCGGCAAGGGCACCTGCTGGAGGGTATACTCACCCTCTTTGCACTACCTGCAACCGTAGGCACCCAGGGCCATGTCTCCGCGACAGTGACGAAAGCTACAAGTGTAGCCTTACTGGTCATCGCATGAAGGACTACCGCAAGGGCGAGATGAAGGGCACATCTGGACATGCTGATTCCAAGCCGCCTCCTACTAGTGGACGCGTTTATACGACTTCTCACGACCAGGCCAACAAGTCTACTGGTACCATCAATGTAATATTGTATATGTATGGTCAACCTACATGTGTTTTATTTGACACGGGTGCTACTCATTCGGTCATTTCTACTGCTAATGCTAAGAATGTTAGGATATCCCCTATGCCATTAGAGAATGTACTAAACATTTCCACGCCTTTAATAGACTCTGTACGCATAACCCATGTGTACAAGAGCCTTCCCCTAGAGTTTGACGACAAGATTCGTTCTTTTGATGCACTTCCGCTGGACATGAGTGATTTTGACATGATATTTGGCATGGACTGGTTATCCAAACATCACGCCACCATTGACTGCCATACATATCGGGTCATCTTCGGTGATGTAAATGCACCAGAGTACATCCACAACGGGTTTGTACACGGAAGGTCTGTACAAATAATCTCGACTTTTCAAGCACGTGTATTACTTTCACATGGTTGCAAGGGCTATCTAGCTACTATTCATGACATGGATGCTGAATCTCCATCAATTCAGAATCAGCCAATAGTGTCAGAATTCCCAGACATATTTCCAAAAGAACTTCTGGGCATACCACCTGTACGTGAAGTATAGTTTAATATCGAGCTCATCCGAAGAGCTCAGCCGATTTCAAAGGATCCTTATCGCATGGCTCCTATCGAGCTGAAGGAGTTGAAGGACCAATTGCAAGAACTTCTGGAATGTTGGAAATACGTTTTTTCCAACGAAAGTCTCGGTCACATCAATATTAGCATAGATCACGAGCTATAGACTATTTAGGACATTGTAACTTGGAGTGACCTCCCTTAGGGGGAGATTGTTGGAAATACGTTTTTACGTATTTAGAAAGGATCGGTCACTCCAATGATATTGGGCTCGTGATCCAATAAAGCCCATATAGCCCACATGTAGGGTGGGCTATATAAACCCCCTCCTAGCATGTTAGGAGGGGCTCAACACTTAACCATTTCATAAATTTCATCTTTCTTTCAACTCTCTCCTTTCTCTCTCTTCTTTCTCTCTCTAAGTTTCTCCATTCTCCTTCCATATCAATAGGTTAATCCATAACTTGCTAAATCCTTAGAAAAACACGATCCTTAAATTGGTATCAGAGCTTGGTTGATTCTTCGGATTAGCGTAGTTTTTATCTATTGATTTACTTGGTCAAAACAAAAAATAAAAATAAAAATAAATTTTTTTCCTTTTCTTTGGTCCCGTATCTGATATACCATTTGGAGTTAAGTGGTTTTTATCATCATTTTTTTTCTATCATCAGTTTTTTATATAACTTTTGTAGGAATCCAAACAATTTATTGGTGCAAGAGTCTTTATCAGTCTTTTATATATCACTTTTGTCGCTTTTTATATATCACTTTTGTCACTTTCGTATCTGTTTTATTGTTTGGTTTCTGTCGGAAAGAGGTTTAACTTTCCGACACGTATTCCGACCATATTCCGACATGTATTCAATTTGCATCAGAAAAGGGTTTAAGCATTCCGACCAGCTTTCCGACGAGTATTCCGACAGCTGTTTCCGCTCACATTCCGACTAGTGTCATTCCGACATCATTCCGACAGGACTGATTCCGATACGACATTCCGATGGTGTTTTTTTTATTTAAACATTCTGATGGTGTTTTTTGTTTAAACATTCCGATGGTGTTTTTTGCTTGTGACATTCCGATGATCGGACACATGACTCACAACAAACCAAGACTCTCGGTCAAACTTTACAAGACTCGAGTAACTCACGACTCACAAACCAAACAAACAAAACACCAACTCAACCAAAATCCTCATCAGTCTCACCCTTAACTCTCGACTCACACCTAGTCTTGACATCGACCCACAAACCCGACTCACGACTCGAATATCACCCCCACCCTCGACACATCTCAATCAAAACAAAGTCACACACAGCCTCAAACTCACTCTCGATATCCAAAAAAACCCACAAACACTCTCTCGACTCAAAACCAAGAACCTGACTCGACTCCCCTCGTTTCACGACTCACCAACCTGCCTCGTACACAAACACACCCACAAACACTCGACCTCTCAATCTTCATCAAAACAGTTTCCACCATTTAAAAACTAACCACAATACAACACTCCCTCTTTAACACCCCCAAATTTACACGTAGCGGAATACATCTTTGGGTGCTAAACAATGATACTACAACAGATAATTTATAAAGAACGACTCAAAAAGAGACGTTTTAGATTTATCGTTCCTAAAACATTTGTCAGAGTAGCGTAGTCCCAAGTAATCGTTACCAAAAGATAAGTTAAAACAACATATTAGTTTGTTTTAAAAATGGAACGATAAATAAATCAAAGAGTTTGAACAACATAGCAGTGCACAACTTCATTCCCCGTGACCTCCAAGCTTCCACTTCTTGATTACCTGAAATACATGTGAGTAAAACAATCAGCAAAAATGCCGAGTGAATCTATAGGTTTATGAAATCAATTTGAACACAAGCAAAGATTATAAGTTTGTGGCATGCTTATAAGCATCAAATAATAATTTGCATCAACAATGATAATTGTATATAGCATAATATGCAATAAGCTCATGGAACCGAGCCCTTAGACACTCCCATATCAGTCTAATAAGACGAGAGATTTATTAATTGTCGGTTACCTCCAGATTATTGGTACATTGCCGTATACCTGACTTCTCAATACAATATGTTCAAACAGTGTGGAGGTCGGGCCTAAGCTTCTATGACAAGTCCACAAAAACTGAACCGGGGCGGCTTCCCCCATAGATCTATTAATTGTACTAGCGGTTAACCCATCATAGGTTAATTAACAGTCCATAATTGAGGTTTTAACAAAGGCAATCACTTAATGCAATTTAAAGGCAACCACGGGTCCATTCATAGAGGGACAAAGCATACAATAAAAATCTTGTGTTCTAAGTTTATAAAACATGTATTCCCCCTCGCGGGTTTAAAATCATTTAATAACTAGTATAAAGCGAGGCTATAGACTCACCTTAGCCAATAGTGGTAATGAGACGATCGCCGACGATAGATGATGCCTTTCAAACACGAGAACCGCAACCTATCAAATGAGGTGCGTTCATTAATAATAGACTCGAGAAATAACCCATACATAAGAATATAAAACTCGACTCATAAAATCACGACAAAATCGAGAGAAAACGATACAAGTGATACTATTACACTCTCATATATATTCATTTTATTATTCTACGCCTTTAATAAAAAAAAACTGCCGGAACATACCGAATGTCCAAGCCGTTTTCCCATACTTAAACATATCAACTTTTTATGATACGACTCAGAGAACTCACTTACTATATGTAGAAAGTCCTCCCAAGAGCCCATTAAAAAATTTTACTTCTAAAGTTCCCTGCCCGACTCATCTTTGAATCACAAAATCCGGACAGTTTAGCGACCTTGACTTACGAAACCATTTTGACCATTCTAAACAACTCCATTTATAAAACCGCCAATTGATTCTAAAAATAGACTCAAAATGCTAAACTTGGAGCCTGAGAACAGCCCTTGAATCATTTTGAAACTGATTTTATAGTCCCCGAGATTCGATCCAAATATCGACAACAATTTTCGGATTGTGTCGACACTCGTCTCCCGGTACACGAAAATCAAACTAGTGTATCTTCCACCTCGTTTGGAGTTGGAAGGCCTACTTTATATCAAATCGAAGCTAACGAAATTCTCTACAACATAATCCCATAATATCAACCTATTTTCAGACTTAAGGTTTCCGAAAATGCCTCTAAACCTACTGCCTAAAATTGGCCATTTAAAAATCATACAAAATTAAGTTTTTGATCAAAACCAACAACTTTTATCATCATTCTAACATCCTAATATCATCACAATCTAATCCTAACACTTGTATCATCATCTAAATAAAAAACCCAAAATCAAAAATATATTTTCTTTACAAAAATAACATGATATACACATGATTATCACTAGATAATCACATGCAACATCATCTAACAACTTTACTCACCAAGATTCTTGATCAAAATTTCAAAGTTCATGCATGTTGATGAAAATGGTATCAAAATGTGTCCCTTCAAATTCTAAGATGTGGTCTTTATTTGTTTTTGATTAGATCAAGCTAAAATTTGATAAAAATTTGATGTTTAGATGGTGTAGGGGTGATGGTTTGGAGAAGAAAGAGGGAGGGGGTGATAATTTCTTTGTGATGTTGTTTATTGTGTATAAAAAGTTGGTGGAAATAAGCTATTATATGGTGGGTGGAGGGCTAGTTTTGCCAATATATGATAGTTTTGGTCCAAAATGGAATAAAATAGTTTAAAAGGGTAGAAAATTTAAATTGTAATTTTTGAAATATTTACGAGACTCGGGTTTCGTAAAAATACTAAAAAGTTTAAACGCACACGAAAAATAATAATATAACTACGTAATTAAAACGATATCGTAGAAAATATTAAATATCGAAACGATCGATAATAAAATATAAAATTTTAGGCATCCGTCGGTATCGCGATCACTAGTAGTCCTCGTTACTCGTCAAAATATTAAAATATAATATTTAATATCGGTTTCAACTTAAAGCGTTAAACATAATAATATTTAATATTATAAAATACTTCAAAAATATTTGAAAATAGAATTGAATTATGACCTTATTTATACGGGTTTTACATCCTCACCACCTTAAGGGAGTGACGTCCCGGCGCTCAACTCGCCTCATACACGAGTTGTTCACTACCCGGAAGGATGAGGGCATTCCTTATAAAGAAGTCTTCACGTTCCTACGTGAATCTCGGTCCACGATCTCCACTGGTTCTTTTACAAAACGCAACTTGTCGTCAAGTTGTATCTCACCATAAAGGAATAAATAAATCCTTATCCACCAGTCACCCGTCAAGTTTGACACATGAAAATTTCATGAATCACACGAAGCTCATTCGATGACAAGAATAGGTGACAGGATTTTCGGGTAAGTCCAGTTAAAAAGAATGTTGCAATTTAAAGGATAGCCACTGGCCGGATAGCCATGGACACACATCAAAAAGAATTAACAAGAAAAACATTTTCGTCATCGGAGGGTGCTCACACGCGGGTCCCTACTCAAAAGATAATACAAAGACACCATCTCACTTTCGCCAACGCGCATTAAAGTCTCAGTAAACATCGTCGTTGAAAGTCAAAAATATATTACATAATATGTGTTCTATATGATCGGACGTCATCGGATGATGCCGCCTCAAGTTCACACAACTTACGATCATTTGACTAGATCACATACCACATAAGTACATAAAATTAAAAGGTCGAACAATAACATCAAGTATAGATTTCCATCGTTAATCATCGAGAAAACCTTGAACCAACCCTTGATAATAAACACTTGATCACAAGAGTCTTTCCACTTGCGGTGTCGGCTTCAACATGCTCCTTGAGGTCGTAACGAATTTATTAACTCCATTCATTAAGAGATTCGGTCCTCAATCATTCCACGAGTACACACATACATCCTGGTGATACTTATCGTTTCTTCTTATACACTGCTTCCCGAGATTCATTTTAAACTCAAAATAAAATAGTGATCTTCAATACGAGGAACAGAACGAGATAAAAGAAATGAATTCAATAAACGCATAAACGGACAAGATGTGGTAAAATGATTTAAGGTCGACGATCGACGAGGGATCTCGACTCACGTAACCGTAAAACATAATAATTCACAATACTAGAAAAATGAGGGCGAAGAATGAATTAAATATTAACATTAAAATAACGTTTATCACAATTATCCGTCCCAGATTTGGTATTACCTTAAAACTCAGTTGAGGTACTTTCTTGATAAAGATGATACATCAAAAATAGAAGTAAAATAGTTTCAAAATTTATTTGGTAGTCTTAAGAAACTTTGAAAGAATGACATAAATTTATTAATTCAACTCATACTGATGGTTACAATTAGAGAATATAATTTCCAAATTAAATCACTATTAGGAATATAAATTAAACTGGCAATTTCATTATATTAAAAGTAATGTATGATAAGTCAATTAGTTCAAAAGGTAGAACATAATTTTATTTTAAACATTAGTTTTAGTTATACAAAATATGGTGTATAAATTTGACCTTTTACTTGTGATGGTTATTTCGATGATTGAAATTCATTAGAAAATGTAGACAAGTTCCAAATTTTTTTTTATAATACTTTGTAGGAATACATAAAGGTGTTTATCATTTCAAAATAAATATGGGTTACATTCGGGTTTCAAAATGTGACAAGATAACAAACGAATACGAATGAAAATAATGGTCAACAGTTGGTACGAAATCAACGGTACAAAAGAGAACGAAGCAAATGTCGTATGAATTCTTAAAGAGAATAATAAAATAAAGGCGTCGATGGTATTACGATAAGAAATAATAGATTAAACAAGTTGTCAATTTTGTTAGTGCGGTCGATGGTTCACCAATATCAGTTCGTTAACTTAGCGGTGGTCGTTACACGATCGGAAATAAGATCCATACAAAAATTTTAATCAATAAAATTCCTAATAATCACTTGTATTTAAAACAAATCAAATGAACGATGTTAGTGTTTAAAGAGAGAAGTCAAAGCACGGTTCACAAGAGTGGATTTCGAGACAAACGAGAGTGATGGACGTCATCCCGGATATACGGAAATCACTCTAATGATAATTCATTATTCACGTGCGGAGACATTCTAAAGATCTACCCAGTCGCATAAAGAAGATTGGACGAGACGAAAGGATAAAATATCGAGACTTTTAGGTCATTTACCAACAGTCAGTAATTAGACGAACAGTCAAAAGAAATAAGTTATAAGATAAAATGAAATAACAAGTGGAAAAACGATCGTCGAGTAAAAACGTATTCGTAAGTGCGTAATTAGTTCAAGAAAAGGCAAGAAAACGTATGCGGATGCATAGAAATTGCGCTACTTGCATAAAATATAAAGGTTTTTAAAACTACTTTTCATTTTATTTATCTTTATCATAAATACAAGTAAAAAGTTGATTATTATCAAGATTTTTAAGTGGACTACTATTCAGCCTAGCATGGCTCCATCTAAATTAGACATAGGTGATCAGGCCATGTATAATTTAGGAATAGCAATGCAGTGCTCAGTTTCGTCGAAAAGTATTACGTTTCTTACGTTTATATATAAACCATGCCATTTGTAAAATGGAATTTAAAAATAGTTTATAAATTTATAGGATACAAGTAATTTGTGAGATACTTAATAAGCAACTTTTAATCTTACGAAAACTATTTTATAACACCAAAGTAAAAACAATTGGTGAAAATAATCGTAAAACAATATTAGACTTATTTATAAGGTGACGTCATTACAATTTATAAAGTAGCCAAAGGTTTGCAAAATGTGGAAAATAGTAGCTCAATAAACAACCAATGAAATGGTTACAAGTCGTTAGGGTGTCAAAAGGTTATAAGGTTAGACGGAAACGCCATGAGACATGTGATAAGAATGTCGAAAAAGAATGCGAAGACAAAACTTCAAAACTCAACCTAAATCAGTGGAAGGTTAGAAGAAAATAATAAATAAAATAAATAAAATAACATCGAATGACAGATGAGTCATATATATAAAAAGAGTAAATCAATCCATATGTGTATTCTATGTAAGATACTCGACATCTCCAAGACTCGGAGTCTAAAGCATTTTGATACAAACCGACGTTTCAGACGACTTTCTAGTTTTACCTGAGACCTGAAAACCAATGTAAAATGACCAAAATACCCCTGCAAGTTCTGTGCAGGTTTGACTATTTTATTTTGAAAACGCAGGTTTTACTTTTAAGTTTTGACCTGTTTATACTGCCCCTATAGTTTCCGCATAAAGTGTATTTTTCGACACTTCTTAACGGCTCAAAATATATACATATATACACACATGTCTTGTGGATTTTATAACAACGAAAAATAAATCTCGTAATGAGCATCAAATAAAATATAGCATGATGAATGACAGAAAATGCTTCAAGGTATTCAACACGAAATTTAGGAAGCAAGACGGTGAAAGACGTTCGTAATTTAAATTTCAAAATGCAATGTAGGCAAATCTCCTTGGTGCCACGATTCTCCAAAAACACCAAAACATAACGAGAAAAGAATGGAACATTCATAGGTTGCGTTCCGAGAGCAAGAAGGTTAATGAAAAACAAATGATACAATTTTATAGAAGTAAAATCGTATTCCAATCTAGCGCCATAATCTAGACGATGATTTATAAAATGACGATGACGTTACCGAGATATAAGCGAACAATACACTTCGGAGTCGATACATATAAATGTCAATAAGTTAAATCTTCGCATGCCGTGTAAAACGGTGATAATAATCAACAAAATATTATGAAAAACCATGATATTATTCAACACGATTATAAGAAGTGTTTCAAAATGTGTGACTCACACAATAGCGGTTAGTCTATTCCAAGGACACATTGAGTTACACAATGGTCTAGAGATTACAAACAGCCGGAAGACGATTTGGATATCTATAGATATCACAAAGGGTTAAACAATGAAAGTAACGCGCACAGATGAAGGTATGTAAGGTCATAATATAAAATTTTTGCAATAAAAGCAATTTAAATACTTCAAAAATAAATACAGAAAGATCTTGAAATTCATTGTATTTATTTAAGTTAATCATTAATAAATGATAAACTTTAATCGAAAAGTTTAACGACATAAATATATATCGATATAGGATTATAGTATTTATCTAGAAATACTTAGCAATAAGGCATACATAATAATGTATACTAAAGTTGTAATCCCAGAAGTAGCTTGAACCTGAAGTCATGCGAAATCATGTGCACCGACTCTTTGAAAAATAAAACCGACAGTTATAGTTTAGGTTTTTAGAAAAAGACCTAGTTCTCTATAACTCATGGCTCTGGTACCAATCTTTAACACCCCCAAATTTACACGCAGCGGAATACATCTTTGGGTGCTAAACAATGATACTACAACAGATAATTTATAAAGAACGACTCAAAAAGAGACGTTTTAGATTTATCGTTCCTAAAACATTTGTCAGAGTAGCGTAGTCGCAAGTAATCGTTACCAAAAGATAAGTTAAAACAACATATTAGTTTGTTTTAAAAATGGAACGATAAATAAATCAAAGAGTTTGAACAACATAGCAGTGCACAACTTCATTCCCCGTGACCTCCAAGCTTCCACTTCTTGATTACCTGAAATACATGTGAGTAAAACAATCAGCAAAAATGTCGAGTGAATCTATAGGTTTATGAAATCAATTTGAACACAAGCAAAGATTATAAGTTTGTGGCATGCTTATAAGCATCAAATAATAAGTTGCATCAACAATGATAATTGTATATAGCATAATATGCAATAAGCTCATGGAACCGAGCCCTTAGACACTCCCATATCAGTCTAATAAGACGAGAGATTTATTAATTGTCGGTTACCTCCAGATTATTGGTACATTGCCGTATACCTGACTTCTCAATACAATATGTTCAAACAGTGTGGAGGTCGGGCCTAAGCTTCTATGACAAGTCCACAAAAACTGAACCGGGGCGGCTTCCCCCATAGATCTATTAATTGTACTAGCGGTTAACCCATCATAGGTTAATTAACAGTCCATAATTGAGGTTTTAACAAAGGCAATCACTTAATGCAATTTAAAGGCAACCACGGGTCCATTCATAGAGGGACAAAGCATACCATAAAAATCTTGTGTTCTAAGTTTATAAAACATGTATTCCCCCTCGCGGGTTTAAAATCATTTAATAACTAGTATAAAGCAAGGCTATAGACTCACCTTAGCCAATAGTGGTAATGAGACGATCGCCGACGATAGATGATGCCTTTCAAACACGAGAACCGCAACCTATCAAATGAGGTGCGTTCATTAATAATAGACTCGAGAAATAACCCATACATAAGAATATAAAACTCGACTCATAAAATCACGACAAAATCGAGAGAAAACGATACAAGTGATACTATTACACTCTCCTATATATTCATTTTATTATTCTACGCCTTTAATAAAAAAAAACTGCCGGAACATACCGAATGTCCAAGCCGTTTTCCCATACTTAAACATATCAACTTTTTATGATACGACTCAGAGAACTCACTTACTATATGTAGAAAGTCCTCCCAAGAGCCCATTAAAAAATTTTACTTCTAAAGTTCCCTGCCCGACTCATCTTTGAATCACAAAATCCGGACAGTTTAGCGACCTTGACTTACAAAACCATTTTGACCATTCTAAACAACTCCATTTATAAAACCGCCAATTGATTCTAAAAATAGACTCAAAATGCTAAACTTGGAGCCTGAGAACAGCCCTTGAATCATTTTGAAACTGATTTTATAGTCCCCGAGATTCGATCCAAATATCGACAACAATTTTCGGATTGTGTCGACACTCGTCTCCCGGTACACGAAAATCAAACTAGTGTATCTTCCACCTCGTTTGGAGTTGGAAGGCCTACTTTATATCAAATCGAAGCTAACGAAATTCTCTACAACATAATCCCATAATATCAACCTATTTTTAGACTTAAGGTTTCCGAAAATGCCTCTAAACCTACTGCCTAAAATTGGCCATTTAAAAATCATACAAAATCAAGTTTTTGATCAAAACCAACAACTTTTATCATCATTCTAACATCCTAATATCATCACAATCTAATCCTAACACTTGTATCATCATCTAAATCAAAAACCCAAAATCAAAAATATATTTTCTTTACAAAATAACATGATATACACATGATTATCACTAGATAATCACATGCAACATCATCTAACAACTTTACTCACCAAGATTCTTGATCAAAATTTCAAAGTTCATGCATGTTGATGAAAATGGTATCAAAATGTGGCCCTTCAAATTCTAAGATGTGGTCTTTATTTGTTTTTGATTAGATCAAGCTAAAATTTGATAAAAATTTGATGTTTAGATGGTGTAGGGGTGATGGTTTGGAGAAGAAAGAGGGAGGGGGTGATAATTTCTTTGTGATGTTGTTTATTGTGTGTAAAAAGTTGGTGGAAATAAGCTATTATATGGTGGGTGGAGGGCTAGTTTTGCCAATATATGATAGTTTTGGTCCAAAATGGAATAAAATAGTTTAAAAGGGTAGAAAATTTAAATTGTAATTTTTGAAATATTTACGAGACTCGGGTTTCGTAAAAATACTAAAAAGTTTAAACGCACACGAAAAATAATAATATAACGACTCGATACGTAATTAAAACGATATCGTCGAAAATATTAAATATCGAAACGATCGATAATAAAATATAAAATTTTAGGCATCCGTCGGTATCGCGATCACTAGTAGTCCTCGTTACTCGTCAAAATATTAAAATATAATATTTAATATCGGTTTCAACTTAAAGCGTTAAACATAATAATATTTAATATTATAAAATACTTCAAAAATATTTGAAAATAGAATTAAATTATGACCTTTTTTACGGGTTTTACACCCTCAACCTTCGAACGCACCCAACACCAAAGACCCTCACACCACTCTCACCCTCGTCTCCTCACCCACTCTCTCGACAACAACAACTCACCTCACACCCTCGACATCACTCAGACACACTCACATCACACAAACACACCCTCTTTCGAACCCAACATCGACAGACACACCCTCAACTCTCATTGATCAAACTTCCTCGATCAAGACTCAACAAAATTAAAGAAATTATCTTACCCGAGACCTTTTATATCAAGATCTTGAAGTCAACGAAATCTTGTGTTATTCATAATTGTTGATTTGTGAGATTGTGGGTGATAGGATTATAAGCAGGTGAAAAAGCAAGTGAATTTAAAGGGTAAGCGTTAGATTGTGAGATTGTTGGTGAGATTGTATGAGTTTCAGATCTGTGGGTGAGATTGGGAGGCGAATTTTTTTTCGGTGTGTAATCAGAAAAAGAGACGGAGGAGTATTATAGACTTGGGAGAGAGAGACTTCTATCTGGTTTTGTTTTTTAAGAAAGAGGCGGAGGAACCTATATAGGAATTAGTCAAACTGTGAGTTTGATTTGGCTCATGAGAAGGAAATAGTTTTTTGTTTTATATACATCTTTAGTGGGTTCGGGTAACAACAAATCTACACGCGTCTCTTCTCCATCTTTAGTGCGTTGGGTACTAAATATTATACGATAAGTAATTGGCCACGTTTTGTTTTCATGTGTGATACACGTGTATCTTTGAATACCGAGTAAATCCAACTCAATATCCATCCATTTTATTTTTATTTTTTTTATAGTAATTGGCTACTTGCTAGTGGACGGTATGTGATATTGGGTTTTATTTTAAAAATACGGTTTGCTATATATTCTTAGTTGGGCCGAGAATATAAATTTGAATTGGGGCTGACTTAATTTACGAGTATTATTATTGGAAGGACTCGGGTCATTTTTATCTTTTGAAACGAAAGTGCTTAAACGACAATGCAATCTCTCGTTTTGTATAAAGCGTTGAACTTCAGACAAATTTAGAGGATTTCACGCATCATTTTAAATCACCAATCACGGTTTTATCCAAAAATTTACGGTTTCTTCGTGGTTTTTTTTTTCTAAAAATCTCGCGGATTAATTTTTCGATTCGTCAACTACCAAATTACTTCATTTCATAACTCGATCGATCATCAATTCTTATATTCATCGATATCTAATGGATTCATTAGATTCGACATTTCACGAGGGAGAACTGCAACACATGCAACTCAAAGAGATCAAATTGCGTCAAAAAACTTTGGAAATCTTTCACGAGCTCAAGACACATCTTGCAATTCTTTATCCACACAACATGACTGAACTTCCAGCCACAGTTCAAATATTCTTTGGCAAAGTGGATAATTTTAAAGAAAAGATTTTCAATAATTTGAATGAGTTACGGTTGCAACTTGAACGGCAAAATCTTCATGAGGTTAAAGGAAAGATATGTCTAGAAATCCTTCGCACCCAGTTTAAGGATTTCTTTTCCTCAACAATGGTACCCCCTTTTGATTATTCGACTTCAGTTCTTCACCAGCTTTTCAACACGTATACGGGTTGCCAGACTGAAACCTTTAAAAGTGGTTTACTCAATAACATCAATATACTTGAGAAGTGTATTGAGGTCAGGTTAGTTAATTACAACGAGATACTGTTGAAAGAGGGTCAGATTCAAAGAATCAAGGAGTCGTCTAAATCATTGCATGAACATGAGAGAGAGACACGCTTCACGCTATCGTCAACAGATGATCAGATAAGCAATGGCAAGGAATCAGGAGGAACGCATGAACCGAGCAGCAAGTCACAAGCACCAACTGTTCAGGTGCCAAGTTTCAACAATATACAGCATGTTGAGCATTCTGAACCTAATTATGCCAAACATGGGATGGAAAAGAGTGATAGCGATACCAGTTTTGATTCATCCGATGTGAGTCATAATGGAGGAGAAAGTGTTCAAAATGCAAAACATCATGATAAGTGTCTTAGGACTGCTTCGTTAAATAATTCTGATTCTAGGATTAAAGAGCTTGAAACGATTGTAGCTCAGCAATCCAAAGAGCTTGAGGAAGCCAAAATTGAATTTTCAAAGAAAACGGAGAAATTTGAAACTTATTTTGAAAAAATTGAAAAGTCAAACGTTGTTCTTGAACGAAAATTGGATGAAACTGTTCTAGATTCTAAAGCTGAAAAGGACAATCTTTTTAAACAAATTAAGTTGCTTGAATCTAAGTTGGCATCCCAAGATGAATTGCTCAAAGAGAATGAGACATTAAAAGCTCAAGTACAGGAAAAGGTCTTTGCTATAGCTGCGTTGAAAAACGAGTTGCGGAAAACCAAAGGAACTAGTGTGGACACTAAGCTTGAAAAACCATCAATCTTGGGGAAACCGCCTCCAATACAGTCCGTTAGACAACTGACTGCATTTAGATCCGAGCGACCACAATCCTCGAGACCGCGGTTTGCTTCCCAAGTTGATATGGCAAATGTTTTTAGAACATTCACTCCACCAACTAGGGCCAATGTGACAAAAACAGC
Source organism: Glebionis coronaria (assembly GCA_025667525.1). Classification (NCBI taxonomy): domain Eukaryota; kingdom Viridiplantae; phylum Streptophyta; class Magnoliopsida; order Asterales; family Asteraceae; genus Glebionis; species Glebionis coronaria. The sequence continues at coordinate 133,571,520 of CM046874.1, read as the reverse complement.
TTTTGCATGACCTAATTACATGATTGCATCCAGTTTCCCTAGACATAGTCCAAAGAACACGTCTCGAACTAGTTCAAATGACGTTCGCCATACATTTGATCTAAGGGAAGCTAAGCAAAAGACACAAGTAAGAGATAGGAATTTCAAACCTAGTCAGATGCCTTCTAGTTTACCCAACACTGCTAACCGTAGCATGTCACATCCTAGGAGCATCAATCAATCATCTAGGAATTCTAGATCTTACTCGGACATTAAATATGCTACTTGTAAAACATGTAGAAAATGTGTCTTTACGGCAAATCATGATTCTTGTATCAAGAAACTACTTAATGAGGTGAACTCCCGTGCTAGACTTAAATCCCAGTGGGTTGCCAAAATCAAACCCATTGGTAAAATGTGGCGCCCCACTGGTAGAACTTTCACCCTTGTAGAAAACGAGTGCCCTTTAACTAGGATAGTCTCCGATTCTATTAAGACTACTAGGGAGGAAATTGAAAAGGAGGATGCATCACCTAAGCCTGAACTTAAGGTTTTCTATATGAGGAAACGTTTACCAGCTAAGACAAGTGAATCATCTCCTCAGAACACCTCTGGCACAAGTAAGGCCAACTGTGAACCCCCACTTGCTTCTAAGATAGATATCGCTAACCCATATCCAAGCATGCAAATTCCTAATGAAAATGCAGGTATCAAAGAGGATGTTCCAAAAGAACGAAGCGGTCCAATCATTGTATACCATTCAATTAAGGATACTCTCAGAGTTTGGTTGCTAAAGAAGCTGATATCTAAGAAACAAGTGTCTCAGGGGATTTCCAGTTAAGCTTACAGTGCATAAAGTACTTATAGTCACATCACAGACTGTAACTCGTTCATCAAAGAAAGGAAAGTTTATCGCCGATGATAAACTTATCCTAACAACGAGAAATTAAATTTTCTCGGGCATGAGATTATATTAAAAACATTCGAAGTTTTTAAGCTCATGCACACTGGCTCACAGTCAAATTACAGTCTGTGACCCGATCTTCAGAGAAAGGGAAGTTTATCTACGCAACGATAACTTACCCTCAAAACGAGAAATTAATTTTTCTCGGACACGAGCTTTCATCAAAACTATTCGACGGTTTTAAGCTCGTGCATATGGCTCCTCATTAAATGACTGACGATGACCCGGACTTCAGAGACAGGGAAGTTTATCTACGCAACGATAACTTACCCTCTTAACAAGAAATTAAGTTTTCTTGGACACGAGCTTATCCTAAAACCATTCAAAGGTTTTTAAGCTCGTGTATAAGGCTCATCATTAAATATCAGATGATGACCCGATCTTCAAATAAAGGAAAGTTTATCGCCGATAATAAACTTATCCTTAACAACGGGAAGTTTACAACTTCTCGGACTTGAGCTCGTTTTGTAAGATATTCAACATCTTAAGCTCAAGTAATTGGTTTTCAAAACATTGAACACAATTTTTCGAGAATTTCTCAAAAAGGTTTTCTAAATCTTTCAAAATTGTGTGTTCAAAAAAAATGTTTTGATAAAAAGAGCATGTCTTCTGGAATCGGTAATATTTACGATACTAGAAATGTCATTTAATAATGACACGGGGTTGTAAATAAAGTTCGAGCAGAAGTTCAAATGTTTTAAAACATGCTCAAAATGGTTTGCTATTATTTCAGATAGTAACCCGCTTTTCATACTCAAGTCAAGCATTTCACCGGAAAGCTTTGACTCAACAACGGGAATTAATTTTCTCGGGCATGGTTTACTTTATAACCATGTAAGGGATTGTGTTTACGTTATAACACAATCTAACACGAATTTATGTAGGTGTCAGTGCATTTATTTGTTAAAACAAGAGAAATCTTGTTTTTATGAAGTTATCATCTCCACCAACCGTAGCAATTTACAATTGATATCTACATACTCGACGATGCGACTACTCAAACGGTGACTACAACTCTTTCAATAGAACACGGGTCAACAATTGAGGGGGAGCAATTGTCCAGCATTAAGAATCTTTGACGCTGAAACTGCCAAGTTCACATGTTGGTGTCAAGACAACGATATCAATCAAATGGAGTGAAGAGATAACTTCAGACGTGATGAGGCGACCAACATTCGTGAACAAGAACTATGTGCTTCTTTCATATGATGTTCTCCATCATTCAGGTCCAACCTCATAAATCGCTAATCTTGTGATTACATTACCATATATGATCTTTGCACGTGATAAATACCTTACACTTGTGTTTAAAAGGTATTTAAAGTACACCCTCATTAATTTGAGGGAGAGCTTGTGTAATTCATGAAGATAATTGGCTTTGCATTTTTCTTCCCAAATTTTCTTAAAATGCTATTAAATCAATTGATATTAAAAACATCGATTGGGTTAATATTTTTAATATGGGGGAGAAAATGTGATTTAATATGGGAAATGATTAATCACAAATGGTTTGACTTAACGTGCTAGCTCATCCCTACATGTGCGAAATGTTTTTGGATATCGTGGCATATGTTAAGGGGGAGCAAAATGGATTTGCACTTCAAAATGGATTTCATGGTGACATACACTTACCCAAAACATCTCTATTCACGACGGTGAAGATTGTGGTGACATAAGGATGGTAGGATAGGTTAAAGTCCAATGATTCCTCTAGAACCGGAGAAATCTTCCCAAGGACATTCCATAGCTAGAAATAGTAGTCCTTAGGAAAGATGGAGAAAGATTGTGAACGTAGCTGAATGCCGACCAAGTACTTAAGTTAGCACTGGAACAATCACACCAAAGTGCTAGTGATGACGTATTGGTAAGCATTGAAGGGGTTGAAGAATGAAAAAGAATTGTAAAGATAAAGGGTGTAAAGAAAGAAGCCCTCCTTACAACTTAGGCAGAAACTGGGTCAATACATATGCTATTGAGATCATTTTTAATGATTCTTGATATTGAAGATAGACATCATGGACCCAGTGATGCAATGCACAACCCATCCCAGCTAACTCAGATATCTCTCAAAAGATATTTGTTTTAATCACACGGAGACAACGCATTATCTATTGATTTATTCACTCTGAATAAATTGGTATTGAAATGGTGGCACTCCTCTCCAGCCTCTGATCACTAAAATCCAAAATGCACGATCGAGTCTAGAGCCATTTGAGATCATCAAATATCTCATTAGGACACACTTTCATATTTCCTTGCTTCTTCACACACTGTGAAAAGTAAGAAAGATCTTAAGAGTCCTACGCAAAATCTTTATGATCTTGCCTGAACATCTGAGTAATACGAAAGTATTTACAATGAAGATGGAAATCCTTCTTGAGCGAACATCAAAAAGCTCATGGTAGGTGACTTGTGCGATTCTTTATGAATCAAACTTGTGATAACTATAAAGCAACAGTGGTTTAATTCTTAAATGAATTTAAACACGTTCCAGGCCTCAATGCAATATCTCAGTGATCTTCGCAGAACACTCAGAGTGATACCTTAGTGTTCACAGTGATGAGTGGAAACCCTTCTAGTGTTAACCTCAAACAGCACTTGGTAGGTAACTTGCAAGATTCTATACGAATCAAGCTCGTGACAACTGGAAAGCAACAATGGTGCGGTTCTTAATTGAATTTCACTTGTTCCAGGAACATGAATTGACGGCTTCAAATCATGCGGATATTATTATCCAAATGATTCACTCTTTATGTTCGCAGTCAGCTTTGGACAGTCGAATAAAGAGAACGGGTTTACCCGCGAAATCCTGTCAGGAAGTTACTTAATTGAAACTATCCGTCACGGGTACAATATCTAATATCGTCCAACGGTCTTCACCGACCGGAGGTAAAATGCTACCGATTTAGAATGAAATGTTCAAAGCCATTTCTTTCGTGTCTACTTATGTTGCGGCATTTGAAGACGGTGGCGTTGCGGAATCCAAGAAGAAGTCGTCCCCACATGCTTATACTGCATACACTCAGCACTTCAACGAATTCAAGAAAGTCTGAAGGTCAAGTCTTCCGCTGTATTAAACTCTGAAGCTTTCAAGAATTTAAAGGTATAAGTATGTGGAACATGAAGTCACGAAGAGGCAAATTTCACAAGTGATGAATGCACAAGGTCAAGGAAAGGAAACATGCTCAAGACTAAAGTCAAAGATCACATCAAGCATATTTACAAGAACAAGATCGAAGACTCAAGCATAGTATGCTAGGTTTAAGATTTTGTAAAATGGTGTGACCTCCCTTAGGGGGAGATTGTTGGAAATATGTTTTTTCCAACGAAAGTCTCGGTCACATCATTATTAGCATAGATCACGTGCTATAGACTATTTAGGACATTGTAACTTGGAGTGACCTCCCTTAGGGGGAGATTGTTGGAAATACGTTTTTACGTATTTAGAAAGGATCGGTCACTCCAATGATATTGGGCTCGTGATCTAATATAGCCCATATAGCCCACATGTAGGGTGGGCTATATAAACCCCCTCCTAGCATGTTAGGAGGGGCTCAACACTTAACCATTTCATAAATTTCATCTTTCTTTCAACTCTCTCCTTTCTCTCTCTTCTTTCTCTCTCTAAGTTTCTCCATTCTCCTTCCATCTCAATAGGTTAATCCATAACTTGCTAAATCCTTAGAAAAACACGATCCTTCATGTAGACACATTTTTGCCTAGACAAATGTTGGAGGCAACTTCACTCATGATGGAGGAAAATAAACTCCTATGTGATGGTGGCAACTTCACTCTTGCCAGCGGCAAGTTGGATGTATTTTGATGGTGGCAACTTTCATGCTGAATATCTTTATTTGCTCCTTGGAAATACTAGTTCTTGCACCCGAAATTGATCTTCAAAGGCTTGTAACTCGTACACGGGTCTTGAACTTGACTAGGATTCTTCGTACTCGTACAATTCTTCATTTTTATGTTGTTTTATACTCCATTCCTATAATTGGCTACACAATGACTTGCAAACACAATTGGGCACAAATATGCACAAAAGTATCATAGATATAACCAATATACATGTACAAAAGTACGGATAACGCTCCTAAAAACATGTTGGATTTAGGCGTTATCAAATCTCCTCACACTTAAGTTTTGCTTTTCCTCGAGCAAGGAAAAGAAAAACTTTGCTTGACCTCAAGCAAATAAAACTAAAATAAGGTTAGAAACTAAATTCCTAGGTTCTAAAAGAAAAGAAAATTTTTAAAATTTTATGAAAAGTTGAAAATTCTAAGAAAAGTTGAAAATATTTTTGGTTTTTATAAAAAATGGCTAAAGGTGCAAACCCCCTCACACTTAAGAGTTTGCTTGTCCTCAAGCAAGTAAAAGAAAAACTTCCCACATGGTATATAAAAATGGTTTATTGAAAAATAAAATGTAAATCTACCAAGTACAAAAAGACTAAACCAAATGGCATGAGCACCAAGCGTACACATCTAAAGAGGACTTTTATTGGGTTACAAAGCTTAGGGTTAATGGGTATGGATAAGACATGGGGTATTTTATGAGAGGTGTATCACGAACATACAAGTTAGAAGTCTAAGTCCCATGTTGCTAGTTTTCGAATAAATCACAAGCCCAAAAATGATCATAGCTACGAGCTTTATTCACCACATATCGATCAACACATATATATCACGTCTTAGCACATTGGCTAATCGATATCCAAATATACTCCGTCTTCCTTCGTCTTCATAAACATAAAGCTCATTGGCTATTTTTGTCATCATCAACTTTCTTTTTTTTACCTTTTTTTCGATGACTTTTTTCTTTTTCTCTTTTCTCTTTTCTCTTTTTTTTCCTCATCCTCCTCTTTTTTTCATTTTTTTTCAACATACATCACATGCTCCCCTCACACTTCGCTTAAGCACACACCACAAAAAGTACAAATATAAAGGGGCGCTCATCTTCATCTTTGTCGGAATGACACATACAAACGCGAAGTGTGGCATAACTAATAACTATAAAAAACGATCCACCATACCAAGCAACTAGCAACCCTCCATTTAGACTTCGACATGGGTTAGGCTAAGGTTTATGGTTAAATATTTTTTTCTTTTTAGTGGATTTAACAAAAATGAAAAGATTGGCTCAATGGGTGTTCTAAGGGTATCTAGCACTAAACGTGAGTGCTAACAAAAGGGTTAATTTGGGTGGTTAGCTAAAACTAGCTACGAAGAAAATGGAAAAGGCTATTTGGGTGTCATTCCTAAGGTTGCCTCTTCGTCACGCATATACACTTTTATCAGACAAGTGTGATCTCACTAAGTTTTTTTTTTCGTGGGAACGATTATTGAAATATATTTACAAACAAGCGTGTGAAGACAATTAGATCCTAAGGGCAAACAAGTATACAAACTCTCTCTTTTTTTGTTTTATTATTTTTTATTTTTATTAGCCCAAAAATTTAATATTTTGAAAATTCGGTTTCGTGTTCCCATTTATTTCCCCTCACACTTAAGTTTTGTATTGGACCCAACGCTAATAATAAACTTCAAAGCATGAAAAGTGAGGAAATAAATAAATAGTCTAAAAGAAACGAAACTCCCCAGGCTAAGAAATTGCAATTGATCTTCATATGACAAGATGCTACACCATAAGCTTGTGAGATCAGTCGGTTCTTGATACATCATTCCTTCTCCACGTATGCTTCCTCCTCCATTACCTATTGCTGCCTTTATTCAAACAAAACAAAACAAAACACACAAACAAACATACAAGCACACAAATATATATAAAACTTACTACTAGCAATGTACAACCCCTCCCGAGAAGCGCTTAATTTATTATTGAGTCGTTAGCTAGACTCTTCCCCTCGATTTTAGGATTCTTTTATGATACGGTTAAGATGGGGAACTTTGGTTGGGTGCCATTGATTTTGATAATTATCATCTTTGAACCAAAGAAATTCTCCATTTATAGTCTAAACTTTGAAAGGCTTATTTTTCATACCATTGTCTTCCTTCTTTATAATTCTTCTACTTCTAACGCCATTCATTGATTTCAACTCTGCGTCATGAATTGACATTACATCATGTTCATACGTATTCTCCTTTTTGTATAGGATATGCACGGTGCAATCCTTGGGAAAAGTTGAGTTAGAAATGATGGTGTTTGGTTTTGGCACGGTTGGAATAGGTTCTTCTTCTTCTTCCTCGATAGATGGTAGATCGTATCTTGATTTGGTGTTGGTGATTTGAGGAAGGGACTTGGTTTGTTGGATGAACTTTTTGACTCGATCATTTTTTGTCTTCAAGTCTTCGATCATGGCTGTGTGGTTTCGGAAGTTTAGATTGTTTTGAAACTCCAAGTCAACCAATTTGTTCTTAACACGTTCATTTTCTTCTGTTTGCCAAGCCATAAATTCTCTCATCATCTCTTTCCGTTGAGGTTTCGGGTTTTTGGTGATACTGTGATGAGTGTGGTGTCACATCTCGCGGTCGAGATTGATGAATAGGACGGTTCGGGTTTAGGGTAAGATAGGAATGTGAATTCCTTAAATTTTTGTCGTGATATCCTTCGTGATATTCTTCGACATAATTCGCTTTGTGAGGTTCACACATTGGCGTGTCATCCTTCATGGTGGTTTGTGAATCGTGATGGTTTCTACGATCGTCTCACATATCTTTTAGTTCATTCCATATGATTAGGAATTGGGAATCGATAAGCCTAGCGAGAGCTTCGAATTTCTCCATCAACACGGTGTGATCGGAGATGAAATTGTTTCCACCGGCGGAAACAACGGTTTTTGGTTTGGGATGGATATGAGAATCCTTCGAATAATCGAGTTTAAGAAGGACCTTGTCCTCGAGGATTTGGAAAGATTCGTTTAGAGTGTTGTAGAGGAAGATTCCTCTGGTGTCGAGAGATGCTTGAGTTGGATCATCTAAGCCACGATAAAATGTTTCCATTATCGTTCTCGTGGTTAGATCATGTCCATAACAAGCGCGAAGCATATGTTTCATTCGGAGCCAAGCTTCAACGAGAGATTCGTCATTGAGTTGGTGAAAGTCATGAATTTCGTTTAGGAGACGTTTAAACTTTGTGGGTGAAAAGAATTGGCTTATGAAAGCGTCTCTTAATTCGTTCCACGAAGTAATTGTTCCTTCGTTTAGTTGATTCAACCAAGACTTAGCTTCTCCGGTTAAGGAGAATTGGAATATCCTCAAGTTAATCGCTTCCTCTTGATTTTGACCATATTGGAAAAGGCTAATAATCTCAAGAAAATCGAATACATGTTGGTGAGGATCGGATAGGGATTGTCCATCAAATTGGTTTTCCCGAATCATTTATATGTGGTTACTTTTGATAGTGAAATTGTCTAGGATAGGGATTCGAACAATAGAGGAACTAGGTGTCGGAGCAACGATCCTAGTGTTTGACCACATCGGTTGATCATCGAGATCAATGGTAACAATGATTGAGGAATCGGTTTCGGTTCATTGGTGAAGATTCCTTCGGTATGGAATGGGTTTTCGAATTTCGACTCGATTATGTCGATTATGACAACACGTTCATTGGCGAACGGTTCGGGTGAATCGATATCAAATATGATTTTATCGGGTTCACGAGTCTTCTTCTTGAACTTACGTTTAAGTTCATAGAATTTATTAACGAGGCATTTACCTCTAAGATAGATTACACAAAATCTAAATACTTAAAAAAAATTCTTAACAACTAAAAATAAAAATGAAAAGATAAATAAAATATAAAGAAACTCAAATAAAAAATATTTTTGCATTTTTTTATAAAAAAAACTAAATAAAACGAACAACGAACAATAGAAAAAAATGAAAACGTGAATGATTTATTGTATCAAATCAATCAAACTGGACGGTTCAAATGACTTCGGATTCTAAACACGGGGTTTGTAAATAAACCTGGGCGAATAGAAATACGAACGAGGAAAAAAATAATTAAACGGGGTGGTTGGGTGGGTCATGATAAAACAAGGATAATTGGTTATAAACTCGAAAAACGGATGTTAAACAAGTTAAAACACAATTAGGAACGGGCTTGAGTAAGGCTCGATTAAAAATAAAAGAAGAGAATTTTTTTTAAGAGTCTGGGAACCTTGCCGGCGGCAGGAAGGGGTTGCCGGACGGCAATCAAGCTTCTGTTGAAGCTTACCGGCGGGAGAGCTGACTTGCTGGCGGCAAATTGGCTGATTTTTTTTTAAACTTTTTTGATTTTTGGGTTTTGGCACCTAAAAGCTAAGAACACTTAAGCACGAATTATATGAACGAAACACTAGACGAAACAAAGATTCTAATACACGAAAAACACAAACAACAAACCCCCGGCAGCGGCGCCAAAAACTTGATGCGTTCTTTGTGAGTATACACAAGTTTTAAATTTATACAAGGATAACAGAATAAGCTAAGAACACACGGGCAAATATGACCCTTTCGTTTGTAGCTAGCTTGTTGTGGTAAGCCGAGGTCGTTCACTAGGATTTGGGTGTTTTCGGTTGTAAAGGATCTTTGTAACAATGTAACGTTTGTGGTAAAAATGGTTGTCACTCCTAAAATTACCATACAAGTAACAATTAACAATTAAGCAACAAGTAAACCTTAAGATGGTGATTAAGCTAATAAGATGAGATAACAATAATAATAAAAGATACTTGTTTGGAACTAGTATTCATTTCAATGGAGTGAATAGATTATCGGGTAGAGAATTAAGCAATAGCACACAAATTATAAGTATACAATTCCAAGTCAATGGGTAATATCATGGAATTGCACATGACACGGTTTAGAATAAAGAACCCTTTCGACCTATGATCAATATTACAAACCGGTAATTAAACCCATTTGTGAGAAGTATGATTTTAGCCAGCTTGTTCATTAGAGCCCTTTCGACCTATACTCTAGATTAAATCTTTATAAATTCATTTAACTTGTTTACTCATGGTTGTCAATCATGATACACCAAAGATATATGCGCATTAAAATTTGGAACAAAACATAACAAGGAATCCTTTCGACCTTTAGACCAATTTATGGTTTCCCAACAAGTTATCAAGACTCACATCAATTTAAACAAACTCATTAACAAAATCATAATTCAATATTGCAAAATAACAAACACTCCATATCCATGTTTACATTATTCCAAACAAGTATAAGAAAACTACTCCATAATTGTTTCAACAAAACTCATACGAACAATATTCATAACATTTATAATCATTCTTGAAATATAAAAAGAGTTTACCAAAGTGCTATTACAATAAGTAAATGAAGGAATTAGAGCAATCCTTAGGCCTCCAATTGACTACAAGTTATGTGGTCTTTCGGGTTATGTATTTGGAAATTCGTATTTGAGATTTGAGGCAGCTTTTGGAGAGGGTTGGTGAAGATTGGTGGTGATTTAGATATCAAGAAAAACTACCAATGATAAGGGTAATGATCCCTTAGAGTTTGGCAAGGTTATTTTGATGATTGGAGCTCCAAAAATGTCACTTTTTGGCACACCAATATTAAATCCGGGAATTGGCGTCTTCACCAAGGTTGGGAGAATTCCCTTGATGAATAATGGAGTTGGTTATGAAAGAGATTGATGTGTTAAAATGACCCCATGGGTCTTATTTATAGTGGAGTTAAGGCCTTGGTATTCAATGTTTGTCTTGGATCCAAAGAAAATAACTTGGAGCCAAAGTACTTCTAGAATGCTTCTTGTTTGATCTTGCATGTATGTAGACACATTTTTTCCGAAACACATGTTGAAGACAACTTCACTCATGATGGAGGCAAATCAACTCCCATGTGATGGTGGCAACTTCACTCTTGTCAGTGGCAAGTTGGATGTATTTTGATGGTGGCAACTTTCATGCTGGATATCTTTATTTGCTCCGTGGAAATACTTGTTCTTGCACCCGAAATTGATCATCAAAGGCTTGTAACTTGTACACGGGTCTTGAACTTGACTAGGATTCTTCGTACTCGTACAATTCTTCATTTTTATATTGTTTTATACTCCATTCCTGCAATTGGCTACACAAAGACTTGCAAACACAATTGGGTACAAATATGCACAAACGTATCATTCATATAACCAATATACATGTACAAAAGTACGGATAACGCTCCTAAAAACATGTTGGATTTAGGCGTTATCACAATATCAATCGCAATGTTACCAATCACAATATCAATCGCAATGTTACTAGAAGACCCGAATCGCAATATCAATCGCAATGTTACCAGTCACAATATCAATCGCAAAGATAAAACCTTTTCCTTTGCGATGGGTTCCAATCGCAATACGCTACTGTTCTAAGATTTTGGTAAAAAAATGAGATTTTTGACAAGAAATCCGTGATTTTAACCAACCCAAATATCCAAATCTCTTCCACAACTATTTAGAAGATATATGGAACACTTGGACTCACAAAAACACGAAAAAATTTGAATCTTGGGTAAAGATCAATCAAAAACACAAGAACACACTAAAAAATAAGTATGAACAACACAAAACCAACCTCTATTTCATCCTATAGCTCTTGATACCAATTGTAGAAGTATGATAATCTTTGATTTATCAAGAGGGTTGTTGTTTCTAGTGAGAGAAAGTAGAGAGAGATGAGAGAAAATGTAAAAATGATATTACTAAAATGAAACAACCAACACCCCTTTTCAGGGTGGAAAGGGGTTTATATACCCAAGTCCCTTAGTGGACTCAGGCCTCTGGCCTATGAACATGCTCATGGGTCGGGCTAATGTAAATATTAATTAAACATATACTACGAGCCTATAACTATATTGTTGGAGTGACCGAGACTTTCTCAATACAAAAAACGTATTTCCAACACTTCTTTTATTAAGGGTAAGAGTACTAAATCGTACACTCCCCCGTTAATATAGATCCGGGTTGCAATATGAAAGTGATTACAAGCCATTGTGTTGAGCTCAAAACGTGGAATATTTGTGACAAGCTTAACCCATGATAGATTGCTCTACCCGTTGTTGGAAAAATTGTACAAATTAGACATTTTCCTATATTAAAAATAGAAATGAAATGCTTTGAAAAATATGTACAACTTTCATTCGAGCTTTATGTACACACCTTTGTCGTTATTGAGCGACATTTCTAGGCACGTCCATATTATCGATACTGAAAGACATGTCGAGAACAAAATTTATTTATTTTTGGATTTTCAAAGATTTATAATTTTGTTTTTTGTTTTTATATGTTTTATATTTTTTTATTTTTCTTTTTCAATGATATTTACAAGTAGATGTTTGATAGATGAATCAAGCAGGCACCTTTTCCAGAATCTCCAGGTCTGCTGGAGTCAAACATCTCATACCAATTTTCCTAACGAGGTACTCAAACCTATCTTTTGAGAGAGCTTTCGTAAACAAGTCGACTAATTGGTAATCTGTTCCAACAAAGTATAATTCAACGATACCGCGTTCCACTTGTTCCTTTATGAAGTGGTATCTGTCAACAATGTGCTTCGTGCGGGAATGCTGTACCGGATTGCAGGAGATGGCTATGGCCGAATTTGAGTCACAGTACATAGGTACTTTATCAAAGTGGAATCCATAATCCGTGAGTTGTGTTCTCATCCAAAGAACTTGAGCACAACACGCAGATAGAGACACATACTCCACTTCGGCTGATGAAAGTGACGTGCAATCCTGTTTCTTGGAAGACCGTCACATAAGCTTATCTTGTCCTAGAAATTGTGCACCACCAGAAGTACCTTTTCGAGTATAAAGATACCCTGCATGATCAGAATCTGAATAGGCCGTTAGAAAGAAACCGGTTTCCTTTTGGATACCAGAGACCCAAGTGAATGGTATTTTTGAGGAACCGAAAGATCCGTTTAACCTCCTTGAGGTTCTTTTCAGTAGGCCTGGCTTGATATCGTGCAGAATAACATGTAGCATGTGAAATATCTGGTCTGCTTGCTGTCAAGTACATGAAGGATCCGATCATTGAACGATATCTCGTTTGATCTATGGCATTTCCCTCCAAGTCAGCATCTAGAGATGTGGCTGATAATGGTGTCTCAACGGGGTCACATGATGTCATACCATGCTTTTTGATTATCTCTTGACAATACTTATCTTGGTTAATAAAGATACCACTTGGGGATTGGTGAACTTGAATTCTAAGAAAGAATTTTAGTTTGCCCATCATTGACATTTCAAATTTGCTGTGCATTAGTTTTTCAAACCATTTTGAAAGTTTTGGGTTTGTAGACCCAAAAATAATGTCATTAACATAAATCTGCAAAAGAAAAATATCATCCATAGATTTATAAATGAACAAGGTAAGATCAATGGAACCTTTTGAGAAACCTTTAGATACCAGAAATTTCGAGAGCTCATCGTACCATGCCCTTAGAGATTGCTTTAGTCCATATAGTGCTTTGTGGAGATGATACACCTTGTCAGGATAATGTGGATTAACGAATCCTTCCAGCTGCGTAACATAGTCTTTTTCCTTCAAAGGACCGTTAAAAAATGTTGTCTTCACGTCCATTTGATAAACAGTGAATCCTTTATGTGCAGCATAAGCAAGAAAAATCATGACCGCTTCTATATGTGCTACTGGTGCTAATGATTCTTCAAAATCAATACCCTCTCTCTGGCCATACCCCTTAGCCACTAGCCTAGATTTGTTCTTGATGATCGTGTTTTCTTCATCCATTTTGTTTTTCCAGATCCATCGAAGATTTAACGATGTTACATCGTATGGTCTGTCAACAAGTTCCCAGACTTTAAGTCTTTCAAATTGTTGAAGTTCATCTTTCATCGATTCAATCCAAGCATGATCATCCATGGCTTCTTTGATGTTTTTCGGTTCAGCTTTACTCATGGCGAGTGCGAACATACAAACATCGCCATCGGTTTCTAATTGTCATCTTGTACGAAGAGGCTGTGACGGGTTTCCAATTACTTAAACCAAAGTGTGATCCCGGGTCCAATGATGGGTTGAAGGATGTCGTTAATAAAACGTATGCATATTTGACGGATCAACATGGCGAGTGAAGACTCTCCAGTTTCATGTACCGATGTACCAAATAGATTGTGAAAATCGTCATCGTCAGATAATGCATTGTCAGCTTGATTTGTGTTCTCTAGAGCAATGACAGTAGTTTTGGATGTTATAGGAGCGCTCGTTGATGTGATATTCTGAGGAGGTAAATCTGCAGCAACCCGTGTTGAAGTAGATGAAGTTGTATCCTTTTGTTGACGATGATCGGTATCATCATTCTTATCATGAGTGACAGCGGAAGACTTTGATACAACATGTTTCTCCCCCGTGAAATATTCATCATACATTGGTCCATATAACATTTCCAATTCTTTAATTTTCGTGTCCACTGTCATATCAGCTCTTTGAACAGTTTGTTGAACCAGCTTTAAACTTGACGGTGCATTGCTATGGTCTTGAGTTCTGAGTTTTGTGCGGTTGTGCACTGAAGTCTTTTGTCGTTGTGGATAGGGACTTAAATTGCTTTGTTCAAGTGCCATTGGATTCACCTAATTCGAGTAATACTTTTGAAAGGTACTTAAAAGACTCTTGAAGTACTCTAAAACCGTCCATGGAGTTTTTTTCTCAAGATACATATCCGTTGTTGTAATCTTTCCATCTCTGCGTCAGTTACGTCGGAACACTCATTGTTCTTTTCCATGATGATGGTTTCTCAGTTGATGAAGTGACTTCGGATCTTAAGTAGATGTTATGTGATTAGGTTGTGGTTTAAATTCCGAAATTTCTCATCCGACAATAAAATCTCCAGTCTGATATAACGGCAGACCGAAAATTTTTCTAATCGCCAAATTTTGAAATCGAGTTATAAATAGCCAAAAACTAGTGTGGTTTTTTATTTTTTTATTTTTGTAAACGATGTTTCGAAACTAGTCTAGATACTGGCTGTAAAACCTGCTTTAAAAATCCTAAGATCATTAAATGCACAAAGTTAAAGTTAAATTTAAATTTTATAATTAATTAATATACGCCATTGTTGATCCCAAACTTAGATCGATTAAGCTTGTGTAAACGAGATTAGATCAAGTTATACACGTAGAGAAACTTTGTTTATGTATAAAGTAATCTAAGTGTTATGCGGAATTAACACTTAAACAAGAACACACAAAGATGTAAAACAAACTTTCACTTGATTGATAATAACGAACTTGCTTACAATGAAAGTGTTTAACGTATGAAAACTTATTATGAAACATAACCTAAAGGTCTTCTTTTATAGACATAAGAAGCCTTGTACAAGAGTCTACGTATCACTATTCTAGGTAAAGATAATTATAGAAAATACAATGTTGAACTTATCTTTACTAGAAACAAAATACGCGTAGACCATATCTTTCTATCAGTGCTTGTCTTCAACCTATCAACGCTTGACTTCTTCTTGTCAACGCTTGATCTGTCAGCGTTTGTTTTCTTCGTATCAACGCTTGGTTTCCTCTTGTCAGCGCTCAAGTGGACTGGCTACATTTTATTCCCAACAATCCTCCCCTAAACTTGATATCTACTCTAGTAATCAAGTTTCTGAATAAAAATTAAGAACTAGGAGGAATCTTACAACGCTTATCATATTGGTAATAAACATGCCTAATCAAATCTTTGGCCACGTCACTTAAATAGTCAATCTCTAGCTGTGTTGTCTTCATCTTTTCCAAAACTTCTTTGGACATGGGATACTGACCATCTACAAGAAGATACTCAACAAACTTTGTAGAGCTTAAATAATACACACCAGCAGCTGAATACAAACGCCATTGAAGACCACTGAGATCATCCTCAAGATCCTTCCAAACAGTAGCATCTTGTTCTGTTGGTCCACACATTCTCTTGAATGTGGACCAAAGTTTTATTCCATTGACTGAAGTAGGAGCTTCAGTCTCATACTTGGCCTCCAACAACCTCCAAAGGTCTACCAAGTCTTCTCTATTCATACTTGCAAAGAGAGATATAAGAGTGGTAAATGTGTGTACCTCTTTCCTATACCTGCCAATCTTCCAAAACCCACTTTCATCTTCTTCATAGCTTATAATAGGGTTTCTAGCATCAAGAGGTAACACTTGTACCATATCTAAAGCTTCCAATGGTGAGAGCTTGATGCTCCTTATAACAGCTTTACTGGGCTTCAATCTATCCATATCTTTATGAAACTCAAGAGGAACTCCCTTCTTCAAAGGTCTTGGAACAATCATTGCCTTCTTAAGCTCTGTTGGAAACTCACTTTATGTGAGGACATTTAAGAATTCCCATTAGTTATCATAGTCACACACGTTTAGACTAGACTAGGTTCATGTATAGTTAAGTGTATCGTGTGTGACTATATATACCCCTCCTTAGCTTCCAGGGAGGGGTGTTGCTTGTGTTTTTCATTCATTAGCTTAATACATTTTCTATCTTTCACACATTCAACCTTTCTCTCTCAACTCAACAATGGCTTCTATCATCTATCACCCTACTAGACCACCGGATTAGCTTTTAGCAAATCCACGATTGGCATCAGAGCCTTGGTTCATTCCTTGGATCATGTTTTTGTTTCGATTTGGTGGTCTAAATTTTTTTTTGTGTCTCGTTATATAAATATTTTTGGTCCGTATGTCTCGTTTTTGTCATAATGGTTTTTATGGTTTTATTCTTTTATGGAAACATGTTAACTTTGTCACAATTTATTGTCCCGATGTATCAATCTCACAATCCATATCTGATTTTCACATCCCACTGGTTTTTAGTCCCTAGTTTCACCCATAACAGTCATATCTGGGTCCAAAGTTGTCTCATATCTGGGTTTACTACTGGTTTTGAGGTTTTGAGTCCCTGGTCTCACGGTTTTACTTTGGGTCATATATCTTCTTTCTGGTCAATATGCATGTCTGGGGTTCAATTTTTATAGGTTTCTGTAATTTTTTTGAAGATGAAGGTGAAAACCCAGATTTGCCAGAAAAAATTAGACTCAAAAACAGGTTCCTGAAAATATGGAAAAGGTCAGTACTTTTGGATAAGCATTCAGATCGGAATATTGCGATCACAAAAACCTTTGGTTTCTACATTGCGATCGATTATTCTGATGGAACACAGTATGTGCATTCCGATGGAACACATTCTGACGGATGCATTCCGACGGGGTGTAGAAGAGAAGACATTCCGATGGATTTTTTTATCACATTGCGATGGAAAAACAAATGTAAACATTGCGATGCAAACAAAAAAAAACATTCCGATGGGTTTTCTTTTAGACATTACGATGGACTGTTTATAAAACCAGTGGACCAAAAATTGTGACCGAGACCTATGCCAAACATAACAGCCTACATTTTCACATTCAATCCAACAACAAGTCTAGCTATAATCCCATCGTCACTTTTTATCTCACAACAAACCCCGACTCGATCTATAACCCTCCGTCTCTTATCCCAACTAGACTCGAACCAAAACAGAAAATTATATTGGATCTCATATTTAATTCGTTTCAAACATGCATGCCAAGATCTATATAGATCTAACGAATTTCAATCATCACAGATCTGTAAATGGTTCTTACCATCTTTACTATTCGAATATAATTAAAGTTTCATAACAAATATGTTACAAACCTTAATTGTTTCGATTTATGAGAAACACATCAAACCTTACCTGAGACCCTTTTGAGCTCTTGTAAAGCCCCATGCTCCTTTGATATTCGAATGTATGATTGATTGATAACAATTTTTGTTATAATCATTTCATTGATTCGTTTAATTTAAGACACATGCAATCGCAATTAAACCCTACCTGAGACCACATATGTGATCTTGAAGATGTTTCATGATCTGATTCATGCTCTAATGATGTTAAGATCGGATTCAGGCTCGAATGAGATGATATTCGCATATGTGTGTTGTTGGGAGACGAGGATATTGGGTGTGTTAGAAGGGGGTGGTATGTTATAGATGAGTACTAAGATTCGATTGATTATCTCAGTATTTTTTGATGGAGATGTATCTGATTTGGTGGAGAAGCAAATGAGATTTAGATGAGATTAATATTTTTCTGATGACTGAGTATTGAGAGGAAGAAAGAGACAGAGGTTTTGAGGTAAATGATTTTGGGAGAAGTGTAGAAGTTGGGGGCGGAAGTATCAATGTGTTGTGATTAGGTCTAACTATGCGTCTGTTTAGGGTTTGACCCCTTATAAACCAATTTGTGGACCGAGTATTTAAGTTTTTGATGGGCTGGCTTATGATTTGATGGGCCACGTTTTTTAATTCCATGCGCACATCTGTCGCACAAATTTGGATAAATGCAATGTTGTTTTTGGCTAAGAAAAAGGTTACATCAAAATAATTGTTTATCATTGTATTTGATAAATGATAATACTTTGATTAATGATTTTAAAAAGTGACAAAAAGTGATAAAAAGTGACGAGACAGCGTGACAAGGTTTTACTTTGACGAGACCAAGAAAAAATTGGGCGATTTTTTAGTGGCTACATATTTCGTTTGATCGGGTATTAATTACGTGACGTTGAAGACGCATTTTTCGAAGGCGTGTACTTATTTTATCTTTCAAAGATAACTTGCTCATGCTTAATCTTAGAATGAAGACTTGTTTATCTAGTTTCCGGGTTCGGGGTGGTTGGTTGATGAATCGGATAACTATCACTTAAAGGGGTTACATTGTTGTACTCAGTGTCACGCGCTTAGTCGACGTGGATAATTTCAAGAGTTGTTGTGCTTATAGACTTCTTCAGTGATGCATTGAGTACTTAGAGATTTCTCCACCGTTCTTCATTCAACAATAGTGCAAGCTTAAGTCACAAGATCGAAGGATTTTTATTCAGCTTCATGTTTGATGTATCTGGTTCATTCTTTTAGTGGTCACTTCAAATTGCTTTCACGTGGGTTGGTAAAGGTGGTCATGGAGAGTTTATGAGAAGATATTTTCGATCAACAGCTGATTCTCACAAAAATATATAACTCAGCTTATTTATTATTCTCACGAGATTTCAGGTACATGTGCGTACGATTTATTGATGGTTCCGAGTTTCGAAACCATCAAGGGGGAAGAAGAAGACACATTGAACGCACAACGAGTACACGTGATGAACTTCATACCTTCTTTTGATTTGAAGACATTCTGGGATGAAATTTGTCATAGCCGCAGAGAAAATCAGTGTTTTAACTCGTGGCGTTATCAATCTCTAAACGGTACACTACTGATTCGAGGTTTAATTGTTTGATTGTTGCAATTATTCATCATCATTATCCTATATGCATTCCCGGGACTTAATTGACTCTGGTGCATCTCCGGAAGAAGATATGTGCATTTCCGGGACTTAATTGACTCTGGTGTTACGATGTCAACTTCATGAATGGGATAAAGTGTCCACTTCAGTATTTGAGCTTCATAATTGGGATTGATTTACTTTCTTCAACTATGTGGGGGAAGAAATGTCTTGATTCTTTCTGGTATGCATAACTTGAACTCTCAGGGGGAAGAAAAATTCAGAAGAATTATTCAAGCGTGAGAAGAGAAGTTGTTGATCTACTTGGTGTACCCCTTACTTTCAATCCCTCTTAGCAACGTTATCATGTTATATGATGGGATTTGCTTGTTAGATTTCGTTGTGCGCTTAATCATTCTAAGCTTTATTGAAAGCTTTGAAGTTGCTTACGAGGATTGTCAGATTAGGGGGAAGCTATTTAAAAGCTTCTACATCAAGTTTATGTGGCATGAATTAGGGGGAAGCTAATTCAGAAGCTTCTCCTTAACCAGAAGTGTATGGGTTACTTAGCTCGTGCCGTTACAGTATTTCTACTACAAGTTAAAGATGAGTCGTTTTGAAGTCAAAGGCCTCAGAAGACATCGTCAGCATTGGATGCTTCATGAAAGCTCTTGTTCTTATCATTATGTACTTGTTAGGAAAAATATTGTAAGGAATTCTACACGTCGTCCCATGGGGGAAGATTGTTGGAAACTCACTTTATGTGACGACATTTAAGAATTCCCATTAGTTATCATAGTCACACACGTTTAGACTAGACTAGGTTCATGTATAATTAAGTGTATCGTGTGTGACTATATATACCCCTCCTTTGCTTCCAAGGAGGGGTGTTGCTTGTGTTTTTCATTCATTAGCTTAATACATTTTCTATCTTTCACACATTCAACCTTTCTCTCTTAACTCAACAATGGCTTCTATCATCTATCACCCTACTAGACCACCGGATTAGCTTTTAGCAAATCCACAAGCTCCATCTCTTCTGCAAGTTCTTCTTTCCTTTCACCTGAAAGAAGTCTTAGAGTATTGATTTCCTGTACTTTTGCCTAAATGGGATAAGCCTTGTACTCCAAATCTTCAAAGGATAATCCAAACAATTCTTATAGGTCCATCCTGTTCCATGACATCCGAGTAGCATGTAGTAAAGCTCCCTTCTATCCCTTTTCAACAGTGAGAGAACATTGCTAGCTTTGTGTTTCAGAATTACCTTGCAGTCTTGCTGAACTCTTAGAAGAATTTCCAAACCCCAAATTTGGTCTGAAATAGTCAAATCTGGATTCTCCATACACCTATCCTCCCAAGCATGGTACATCTGAACAACTTATGGCATATCAAAATCTACTTGTAATTTCAACTCTCTAAGCTTCCCTCTTGCCAAATCATCACCATATTCAAGTCTTTCTTGTTGTTCTATTACCATCACACTTGAATCTGAACTTGCTTCATCACTTCCTTCTTGTTCCTCTGAAGTGACAACAAATGGTGATTCACCAACCTTCTTTCTTTCTTGTTCCACAAGTTGTGCAACCAACCTTCTATCAAACTCTACCTGTGCTGCATCCTTTGGAACTTCTACTTCTATCATGATTCCTTTACCCTTATATAATGGATCAATGATGGGTAAGGATGATGGTAATACCTGCGAAGATACTTCTTTGATGATAGCTGATGACTGGAATACATTAACCTCATCTGCAGGTCTGTCAACGCTCAAATTCCTTGTGTCAGCGCCCAATTTGCTCATGTCAGCGCTTGGTGTGTCAGCGTTCAAATTTTGCTTGTCAACGCCCAAATTACTTGTCTCAGCGCCTCTTGTAAATTGCTCTAACATAGCTGTAAAAGACAAGTTTAAATTGGTAGGAGTTACCAGAGATCTGTCAAAACCTAGTTGCTTCTTCAATTCAGTTAGGGCCTCAACAATACCCAAAGATTCTCCATCATGTGAGCCTTTATTACTCACATTAATATGCTCATCCTCCCCTTTGGAAGATTCCTCCATCCTACGCCTAGTGCTAGCATTCTCCAAAATAACAATCATCTCCCTCAATTTCTTGAGTTCAAGGCCTTGTGTACTAACAATTTGTACCAATTCTGCATTTTGCTTTTGCAAGCTAATGCAGACAGCCGTCAATTCCATTAATGTGCATGGTTCCAATCTGACCTCCTCTAAAATGGGTATTTGACCTCCCAAGTTAGATTCATGGGGCATGGATGAGGTCTTAAAGATGTTAGGACTGTCTTGGCCTACATCTAAGAAAGAACTAATAGTCCCAGCCTCATCCATAGCACCAACCACACTGGTGGTGGTGGTTCTCTGCTACATGGCTAGGACCACTAGAGGAGAACACTCCAGTAGTCCTTTGGCGTTTTTGCAACCTATATTGTGGTGGGGTAGAAGATGATGTGGATTGGGTGGATGTGGGAAGGTTAAGGGGTGTTTGGGTCTGTGAAGGAATGGTGTCAACGTCTGGAATACTTGTGTCAAATCCAACATTTAAGGTGTCAGCGTGGAAGGGTTGTTGGTCAATTTCCATGTGTTGAGGTGAAGGCAAAGGTTCTGGTATTGGGTCAAGTTGTGGTTGTGGGTCTGGTTGGGGTTGTGCTGCTGCAATAACAGCAAGCATAGTTGGGGTGAGGGGTAATTCACGGTGAGGGGGTGAGTTCATCTTGGTTAAAATAGCTTTCTTTTGCACAGGGATCTCATAAAAGTCATCATGATCCCTTGTGCAGTAATTTTGCACATCAAAAACCATTTGCAAAAATCTGGGATAAGCCAGAGTCATCTTATTCCCTTTGTTTTTACACATGTCATTAAAAATCATTTTTGAATAATTAAACTTTTGCCAAGTTGCAATGCACATAATAGCACTAGCAATTGATCTATTAATCTCATTGTGTGCAGTACACTTGGGACACAAACATTGTAAGATGACATGTATGAGGTACTTCCAAGCTGGGGGAAACTCTTGTTTATGATATTTGTTTAAAGTGCCCTCATCAGGGAAAGGATACCCCAAAGCCCTTAGTCCTTGTTCTATTTCATTAATGGGAAGGGTGGTTATACCATCTGCATCATCAAGATGCAAAGCCTGGCGAACCAAGGCTTCAGTAACCACCCATGTACGCCCATGAACAATAGATGATAATGTAGTCACATTATTAACTGTTGAGGAACTAACAGTGTTCCAAAACTGTTTAATATGGGTGACAGAGATGAGAGGAGCATGAGAAAGAGCATACCTAATTGGGGATGCATTTAAACACACCACCATCTGAGTGTATTGTGGAAACAGAGTGTGATCAGCGTCCAAATATGCAATCATGTTGTGTTGACTCCTGAATCCCAATACCAAATCACTTGGTTTAAATTTTGGTGCCATTGTAGAAGAAAGCTGTTTGTGAATATTTAGAAAGATGAATTATAGGAGAAAATTGTTTAAAAGAATATGAGGTACCCTGTTTAAAATAGGAGCCAAATATATAGGAGAGATAGGTGCATGTGATTGGTAAAGAAAATAAGCTATCTCATGTATTAATTAAAAGTTATCTCATGTATTAATTAAAAGTTATCTTCTCCCAAAATTACGGCCCTAAAATTCGTTAAAAAGTAACAACTGGGTAGGTCCCAATGAGTGTCAACGGTCAAAAATAACCCATCAACACCCAACGGCTATATTCTTGTCAACGTTTGCCAAAGCCATGTCAGCGTCTAAATTGGTCATAACAACGCTTGGAAAAATACTTGTCAGCGTCCAAAAATAAAAGTAATAAAAATGAAAAAGGAACTTAACAAAGTAATTTATGCTAGTGAAGATAACCTATAAATTGATAATTATTATAGGGCGGCAAGCACTGTCCATGTAACACCCCATTTTGGAAATGGAATCTTACGCATAATCATGGCGTGTCATTAAAGCATACAAGGATAAATGTCTAAGCATTATTTGACCATAAAAGGGAAATACCGGAATCAAACATCTGTAACCCCAAAGTAGAGCTCATCACACACAAACATAAATACTGTAAAAGGAAAGGACGAAACAATGTCCATAGCAACTGTATTAAAGTAAAGGAAATGCATAAAGTAAAGAAAGACAGTAAAGCTTCCAATCCATATGCACGTACGTTTGAGATCTACGAGCGTCCCTGTGTACCTGCCGTTTTGGGAACATGAAAAGGAAAACGGCTGAGCAAGACGCTCAGTGCACGGATGTACAATATAGCATGAAATAGGATAAGCATGTAACATATAACAGCGGAAGACTAAGTTCTGAGTAAACTGGTTAAGTATTAAGAAAACTGGTTTTATAGTTTGAAAAGCCTTATGTTTATCTTATGAAAACTGTTTTAACATAAATATACCATAGCCCATATAGGTCATGAAAAGGTCACGTGCATGAATACTTGGAGGGGTGACCTCATCATGTTGATTAGAGGGGATGCCTCTAATTAATATACTGGTTTGGGTAGGAGGGATCAACTCCTTGTGAAGGATGCAAGGCACACACCACATTCACCATGAAATACTGAATAAAACATGTAACTAGGATGCACCCATACGCCCCACATGATATAATAATATGGCTAAAACTGAAAAGGGACGCCACGAGCAATCACTCCGCCGTGGGGAAGTCATAACATTGGTGCCTCCAATGTTATGGTTATGGTACCTCCATAACTAGGTGAAACTGGTCATGCTTGTATATGGCTATAGATTATGCTAATTAAACATAAGCAGTTCAAAACAATAAAACAAATACTGGGGAAAACAGTTGGCTGCATACGGGGAAATCCTAATAAGGAAAGAATGTCCATACTGAAAGGACGGGAATCCGTACCTCAAGTCCAGTGAATGAACGGAAGAAAGACTCCTACTTCTGGATCACTAAAGCTACATGAATACACACGTGTATAAGTATCGATTCACTGATTACGTACTAGGTTTTATGTCTCGTCTTAGCTTACTTTGTATGTTTTAGGTCATGGTTTACTGTTTAAAGCCTTAAACTGTGTTGATCTTGTATTCTGATTAATCTGTTTAAGTATTACTGGTATTTCATGTATTATTATACTTACTGTGTAATAATAAGTAACTTTCCAAAAATAGCAGGTTTCCAAAAATAGAAAGTTTCCAAAAAAAGAAAGTTTCTAAAAATAGAAAGTTACCAAAAATAGAAAGTTTCCAAAAATAGAAAGTTTCCAAAAATAGAAAGTTTCCAAAAATAGAAAGTTTCCTAAAATAGAATTTACTGCTTAAAACAGATTAGTTTCTAAAAATAGAAAGTTTCCAAAAATAGATCAGCTGCCTTAATTAAATAAGTTTCCATATATAGAAAGTTTCCATGATTAGATTAGCTGCCTGAAATAGATAGATTTCCATATATAGAAGGTTTCCATTAATGGATTAGTTGCCTTATTTAATTAAGTTTCTATAAATATAAGTTTCCATAATTAGAATTAAGCTGGTTACATAAGCTAACATATAAGTCTAAGTGTTTATAAGCTTATTTCTTAAGTCATATGATATAGTGTATAGTTTAATTATTATTTCATGTATTTTAATTAAACTATAGGTTAAGCATTTTAATTAAAGTATAACATGTTTTAATTAAAATGGAATAAAATACTTAGGTTAAAATATGTATTATTATTATTAGTAAGATAACCTAAGTCATGTCTAAAATAATTAATTATAGGCATGTTTTAAATAATTAATTAATTATAACTTATAACATAAAATACTTAGGTTAAATTAATATCATGCTAAATTAATAATTGAAATAACCTAAGTCATGATTTAATTAATATCTCATGTTATTAATTAATTTATATCCTAAGTTCATAATTCATAAAAATTAACATGTAGCATAAATCATGATTTAACCAACGAACCATGAATCGGGCATGAACTCGACACCGTACCCCGAGCCAAACTCGGGGTACTTGTGCCCCCTTGCTGTCGTGGGTCCCACATGAACCAACCAAGACCAAAAATGGTCTTGGTGGTGGCGGCAATAAGCAAACCGAACCCCCCCTTCGGGTTTGTTATACTAGGCGGCCAAAACATACACCCTTTTATATCATCCTTTGATTTTAATTTACCCCAAAACATGTTAGATCAATGTTTAATTATCATGTTTTAATAAGAATATTAATGACATGTTCATGAAAATAATCAAAGATTAAAAAGAATTAAAAAGAAAGGTTTAGAATGATATACCAATACGTAGCTTGAAAAGGGATGAACAAACACGTTTTCTAGCACTTGTTTTTAATGTCAAAAATCAACAACACCCTCCTATGGTGTTGTTATAGGTGGCGGCACAAGGAGGAACAAGGAGGAACAAGGAGGAGAAGGATAAAAATCTTTTAGGGTTTTATGTTTATTTTCTTGAAAAGTGAAAAATGAAAGTAGTTTTTACCCTTTACCCCCCTTTCATGTAAACTTGATGGGCTTAGCCCATTTCTTGATTGTGTGCCGTGGGTATGGGGGCCCCACATAGGGTACCCGTACCTTTTCTCGTGTCCCGATGTTTCGTGTTCGTTCGTGGTTAAACGTGTTCGTGTTTAAAGTGTTTCTGTTTATTTTATCATGTCGTTTATCGTAATCTTAACGCTCGTAATTTTATTATATGTATTTACGTAATTATTTTAGTTCGTATTTTAAATGGTGATCATGATTTAATTAAGTTCACGTGACATATTTATTAACTGTTTATCATGGGTTCGTACGTAATCGATACTTATCATGTCATACACGTATGCACTTGCTTGATTATTAGCACATGAATGTTATCAATACTAAATAAGGTAAGTTTAAATCTAGGACGTACGATCTTAAGGGCACTATTCATGGTAAAAGCATGCGGGTTTTACAATTCTTCCCCCCTAAAAAGAATAATTCGTCCCCGAATTATAGATAAAGCAAACTAGAAAGAAGTAACATACCCGAACTCAAAATATGAAGTGAGGGTAAGAAGCCCGGATAGACTCCTCTGTTTCCCAAGTGGCTTCCCGCTCGGTATGGTCCCTCCAAAGAATTTTGACGAATGGAATCGTCTTCCTTCTCATGACTCGTTCTTGCCTGTCGAGCACTCATTCGGGTTCCTCTATAAAAGTGAGATCTTCACGTATCTGTTCCAGTGGATACTGAACCATGTGAAGGGGATGATAATTGTACCCTCTGAGTAAGGACACATGGAACACGTTATGCACGTGCGAAAGCTGAGGAGGTAACGCCAATCGGTAAGATACTTCACCGATTTGTTCAATGATATCAAATGGTCCGATGAAACGAGGACTGAGTTTCCCTTTGATCCCGAAGCGTTTAACACCACGTGCCGGCGAAACCTTGAGGAAGACGTGATCTCCCACATTAAAATGTATGTCCCTACGATGCTTATTGGCGTAACTCTTCTGACGTGACCGTGCTTCCTGCAGCTTCTGCTTAGCTACTTCGATCTTCTCATTGGTCATTTCTATAATTTCTGGTCCTTCGAGTGTTCGCTCTCCCACTTGATCCCAGAAGATTGGAGCGCGACACTTTCTGCCATACAACATTTCGAAAAGAGCACATTTGATACTTGCGTGCCAGCTGTTGTTGTATGCAAACTCGACCAAACAGATGTAATCGTCCCAATCACCTGTCCATTCCAACGCACACGACCTTAACATATCTTCCAATGTCTGAATTGTTCGCTCCGACTGTCCGTCCGTTTGAGGATGAAAGGCCGTACTCAGCTTAAGTTGTGTACCCCAAGCTTTTTGCAGACCTTTCCATAATCGTGACGTGAAACGAGGATCTCTGTCTGAGACGATGCCGGAGGGAGTACCGTGGAGTCTCATGATCTCCCTTCTGTAAGTATCTGCGAGTTTACTTACCGGATCTTCCTTGCGTATCGGTAAGAAATGAGCTGATTTGGTGAGTCGATCAACAATGACCCAAATAGCATCGTGCTTCTTCTTGGTAGGCGGAAGACCGGTAACAAAATCCATGGTGATTTTGTCCCACTTCCACTCTGGAATATCCAACGGTTGAAGGAGACCGCCCGATCGCTGATGTTCAATCTTAACCTGCTGGCAGGTAAGACATTTGGAGACATAAGTGGCTACATCCTGTTTCATACCACTCCACCAAAAGTGCTGTCTGATGTCATGGTACATTTTTGTCGACCCAGGATGTATAGAAAATGGGGAGCTGTGAGCTTCAGCTAACAATGCTTCCCGGAGTTCTTGATTGTCAGGAACACAAACTCTCATGCCCTGCGAAACGATACCGTCTGTGTCCATTCTGAATTCTGTATGCTTCTCCAAATTCTGAATTATCGCCCAAATTTCTCCATCATCCTTCTGCTCTTCCTTGATCCTAGACAGTAACTCGGGTTCAACTCTAAGATTCGCCCAGTATCCGTGTTGCCCACGTACCATGATTTCGATGTCTAGCCGCTCCAAGTCTCTTATGTTTTGTTCCTTGATTTCAATGCCGTTGATCATTCCAGACTTTCTGCTGAGTGCATCTGCTACTACATTAGCCTTTCTGGGATGATACTGTAGGTTAATATCATAATCCTTCAACAGTTCCAACCATCTCCTTTGTCTCATGTTCAATTCTCGTTGAGTGACGATATACTTCAAGCTCTTGTGATCCGTGAAAATGTCGCATGATTCTCCGTATAAGTAATGCCTCCATATTTTCAATGCGAACACCACTACAGCAAGTTCCAGGTCATGCGTAGGATAGTTTTCTTCATAGGGCTTAAGCTGCCGTGAAGCATACGCGATCACTTTCCCATGTTGCATAAGAACACAACCCAATCCCTTCCCCGATGCATCGCTATAGATCTGAAATCCACCTGTACCAGATGGGAGAGTAAGAATAGGTGCAGATACTAACTTCTGCTTTAGGTCTTCGAAGCTCTTCTCTCGTTCTTCCGTCCAGACGAATTTCTCTCCTTTTCGCATCAGTTTGGTGAGAGGTAGTGCCAAGCGGGAAAAGTTCTCCACGAATCTGCGATAATATCCAGCTAAGCCTAAGAAACTGCGGACTTCAGTCGCTGACGTTGGTCTTGGCCATTTAGTGATAGCCTTAACCTTCGCTGGGTCCATAGTGATCCCTTCTGCTGATACAATGTGACCTAAGAATGCCACCTTGTTTAACCAGAACTCACACTTGGAGAATTTCGCATACAGCTGCTTCTGACGAAGAATCTGTAGTACCATATGGAGATGGTCTTCGTGTTCCTCCGTGGACTTTGAGAAAATCAGGATGTCATCGATGAATACAATGAAAAACTTATCAAGGAATTCGTGGAAGATTCTGTTCATCAGATCCATGAATACTGCTGGAGCATTAGTCAGGCCGAATGGCATGACCACAAACTCATAATGGCCATAGCGGGTACGAAAAGCAGTCTTGGCAATATCATGCTCTTTAACCCTTAGCTGATGGTAGCCTGACCTTAGATCGATCTTTGAGAAGTGTTTGGCTCCTTGAAGTTGGTCAAACATATCATCTATATGTGGCAGTGGATATCTATTGCGGATGGTAATCTTATTAAGTTCACGGTAGTCAATGCAAAGTCGCATGCTGCCGTCCTTCTTCTTAACGAACAAGACCGGTGCGCCCCATGGAGATGCGCTTGGTCTAATGAACCCTCGCTCAAGAAGTTCCTGCAGTTGGTCCTTCAGTTCTTTTAGCTCTATGGGAGCCATACGATACGGAGCCTTAGAGATTGGCTCGGCTCCTGGAACAAGGTCGATGTTGAACTCCACTTCTCGTGCAGGTGGTATGCCTGGAAGTTCAGCTGGGAAGACGTCTTGAAATTCCGAAACTACTGGTTGATCCTGAATCGATGGGGATTCAGCATCCATGTCGTGAACCGTAGCTAGATAACCCTCACAGCCATGTGACAGTAATGCACGTGCTTGCAAGGTAGATATGACTTGTACATACCTTCCGGGTATGAACCCGTTATGAATGTACTCTGGTGCATTAATGTCGCTGAAGATCACCCGATATGAGTGGCAGTCTATGGTAGCATGGTGCTTGGATAGCCAGTCCATGCCGAGAATTATATCGAACTCAATCATGTCTAGGGGAAGTGCATCTACTGCACGAACTTTATCGTCAAACTCTAGAGGAAGGCTCTTGTATACATGAGTTATTAATACAGAGTCCCTCAAAGGCATGGAAATTGTAAGCCTATTTTCTAATGGCAAGGTAAGTGTCCTGATGTTTTTGGCATAAGTAGTGGAAATAACTGAGTGAGTGGCACCCGTGTCGAAAAGAACACATGCAGCTTGGCCGTACATATACAAAATTCCAGTAATGGTACCTGTAGATTTGTTTGCCTGATCACGAGATGTCGTTTAGACACGCCCAGTGGTAGGAGGTGGCTTAGTATCAACATGACCCGAAGTACCTTCCATTTCACCCTTACGGCAATCTCTCATACGATGGCCAGGGAGGCCGCACTTGTAGCACGCGTCGGAATCACGACGACATGGGCCAGGGTGTCTGCGATGGCATGTGCTGCAAAGAGGATGAGTGAATCCTCCAGCAGGAGTCCTTGCTTGCTGAGGTCCTGCTGATGACAAATGTGTTAAAATAAAGTATATGCACGAGTATAAGACATATGCATCATAAGATGTTCACTAGTGTTAGCTGAACGGTTAGGCTGCGAACCCCTGTGGTTCTGGTCCTTCCCGTTACCGTGGTTCCTGGTAGAGATTAATATAGTGTCAGCATGAGAGATATAACATGAAATCATAAGAAGATGCGTAAATAGTAGGACCTGCTGTTGTTGGAGTGTCCAGCGTTGTTACGGTAATTATCATTACCGCTACGCCTTTCCACAACAGAACGGTCGTTAGTGTGACCGTTTCCTTTGGGCTGATGAGGCTGCTGCTGAGTAGCCGGCTGAGACCGGTCCCCAGTTTTCTGCCTGGAAGATACAGTTTAAGAGATGATTATAGAACATATAATGATAGGATGCGGTTTGGTTACCGTTTGAATACAAAATGTTTACCTCTTGTCGGGTCTTTCAGCTTCCCCGAACTCATCTCGTTCCTGCAACATCTCTAGCTTCCTTGCTGCGTCGGCCACTTGTGCTACTGTATTGAACGTAGCACATACTAGATTGTTCGCGACCGAGGTTCGAAGTGCCCACCTAAAGTGGTGTGCCTGCTCCGCAGGAGTACCAGCTGCTGCTCCCAGAAAACCAGCTAAGCGAAGAAAGCGCTACATGAATTCGTTGCTATTATCGCCCGCTCTCTGACGTATCCCATGGTACTCTCGCTTGAGCTTGTCCTGTTCTGCCTTGGGAAAGAACTGCTCCATCACTCTCTCCTTGAATTGGGCCCATGTCAAACCAGCGACCCAATCATCACCTCCTTCCGACTGCGTCAAGGCTAGCCACCAGTTGAGTACATCGCCTTCAAACCGGTAGCATGCCAATCTCGCCTTGAATGCGGGGTCACATCCCATAGCATTGAAAATCTTCTCGATATGAGTCAACCAGCTTTCAGCATCGCTGGGGCTATCTGTATTCTCAAAAGCTCGAGGGCGGAGCTTGTTGAATCTCTCCAGCCATACTGCTAATGTCACTGGAGGAGGAGGAGGAGGTGGCTGATTGTGCTGCTGATTGTTGGCAGCTTGAACTTCAGCACGGATGTCATTCCTCAGTTGAGGAAGCAAGGCTTGCATGGCAGCCTGAATTGCAGCATTGAGCTGCTCTTGCTCGCGTGTGAGAACCATCTGACAGTATAACATAAAACATATGATTAACAGTTCAAAACATAAAATATATGTTATATATATATACATGAAAAAAAAAATTTATACAAAAAATTTCACGAGAAAAATTTTATGCAAAAAAATCTTTGTATGAATGCATGATGCAGTTTTATGAAAACTTTTGATGCTCGAGAGTGAACGCCTCTGGTTAGTTCACCCAAAACAAAAGACATATCGAGGGGACGCCTATGGGTCGGTCCCAAATCTAAAAGTTTCGATAAAACACATGCGACTAAATAGGGCCAGTCCTGTACCAACCATTACTTAGTCAAAAACCCTGTAATAATGACATGTATACGTATGCTTAAAAATGATGAATGCATGAAAACAACTGTCAGTTCTAGGAAGACCGTAGTGACTACCCACTAATCACAGGTCATATTTTAGAGCCTACAGGTCGTAACCTTGGCTCTAATACCATAATTGTAACACCCCATTTTGGAAATGGAATCTTACGCATAATCATGGCGTGTCATCAAAGCATACAAGGATAAATGTCTAAGCATTATTTGACCATAAAAGGGAAATACCGAAATCAAACATCGGTAACCCCAAAGTAGAGCTCATCACACACAAACATAAATACTGTAAAAGGAAAGGACGAAACAATGTCCATAGCAACTGTATTAAAGTAAAGGAAATGCATAAAGTAAAGAAAGACAGTAAAGCTTCCAATCCATATGCACGTACGTTTGAGATCTACGAGCGTCCCTGAGTACCTGCCGTTTTGGGAACATGAAAAGGAAAACGGCTGAGCAAGACGCTCAGTGCACGGATGTACAATATAGCATGAAATAGGATAAGCATGTAACATATAACAGCGAAAGACTAAGTTCTGAGTAAACTGGTTAAGTATTAAGAAAACTGGTTTTATAGTTTGAAAAGCCTTATGTTTATCTTATGAAAACTGTTTTAACATAAATATACCATAGCCCATATAGGACATGAAAAGGTCACGTGCATGAATACTTGGAGGGGTGACCTCATCATGCTGATTAGAGGGGATGCCTCTAATTAATATACTGGTTTGGGTAGGAGGGATCAACTCCTTGTGAAGGATGCAAGGCACATACCACATTCACCATGAAATACTGAATAAAACATGTAACTAGGATGCACCCATACGCCCCACATGATATAATAATATGGCCAAAACTGAAAAGGGACGCCACGAGCAATCACTCCGCCGTAGGGAAGTCATAACATTGGTGCCTCCAATGTTATGGTTATGGTACCTCCATAACTAGGTGAAACTGGTCATGCTTGTATATGGCTATAGATTATGCTAATTAAAAATAAGCAGTTCAAAACAATAAAACAAATACTGGGGAAAACAGTTGGCTGCATACGGGGAAATCCTAATAAGGAAAGAATGTCCATAGTGAAAGGACGGGAATCCGTACCTCAAGTCCAGTGAATGAACGGAAGAAAGACTCCTACTTCTGGATCACTAAAGCTACATGAATACACACGTGTATAAGTATCGATTCACTGATTACGTACTAGGTTTTATGTCTCGTCTTAGCTTACTTTGTATGTTTTAGGTCATGGTTTACTGTTTAAAGCCTTAAACTGTGTTTATCTTGTATTCTGATTAATCTGTTTAAGTATTACTGGTATTTCATGTATTATTATACTTACTGTGTAATAATAAGTAACTTTCCAAAAATAGCAGGTTTCCAAAAATAGAAAGTTTCCAAAAATAGAAAGTTACCAAAAATAGAAAGTTTTCAAAAATAAAAAGTTTCCAAAAATAGAAAGTTTCCAAAAATAGAAAGTTTCCAAAAATAGAAAGTTTCCTAAAATAGAATTTACTGCTTAAAATAGATTAGTTTCTAAAAATAGAAAGTTTCCAAAAATAGATCAGCTGCCTTAATTAAATAAGTTTCCATATATAGAAAGTTTCCATGATTAGATTAGCTGCCTGAAATAGATAGATTTCCATATATAGAAGGTTTCCATTAATAGATTAGTTGCCTTATTTAATTAAGTTTCTATAAATAGAAGTTTCCATAATTAGAATTAAGCTGGTTACATAAGCTAACATATAAGTCTAAGTGTTTATAAGCTTATTTCTTAAGTCATATGATATAGTGTATAGTTTAATTATTATTTCATGTATTTTAATTAAACTATAGGTTAAGCATTTTAATTAAAGTATAACATGTTTTAATTAAAATGGAATAAAATACTTAGGTTAAAATGTGTATTATTATTATTAATAACATAACCTAAGTCATGTCTAAATTAATTAATTATAGGCATGTTTTAAATAATTAATTAATTATAACTTATAACATAAAATACTTAGGTTAAATTAATATCATGCTAAATTAATAATTGAAATAACCTAAGTCATGATTTAATTAATATCTCATGTTATTAATTAATTTATATCCTAAGTTCATAATTCATAAAAATTAACATGTAGCATAAATCATGATTTAACCAACGAACCATGAATCGGGCATGAACTCGACACCGTACCCCGAGCCAAACTCAGGGTACTTGTGCCCCCTTGCTGCCGTGGGTCCCACATGAACCAACCAAGACCAAAAATGGTCTTGGTGGTGGCGGTAATAAGTAAACCGAACCCCCCTTCGGGTTGGTTATACTAGGCGGCCAAAACAAACACCCTTTTATATCATCCTTTGATTTTAATTTACCCCAAAACATGTTAGATCAATGTCTAATTATCATGTTTTAATAAGAATATTAATGACATGTTCATGAAAATAATCAAAGATTAAAAAGAATTTAAAAGAAAGGTTTAGAATGATATACCAATACGTAGCTTGAAAAGGGATGAACAAACACGGTTTCTAGCACTTGTTTTTAATGTCAAAATCAACAACACCCTCCTATGGTGTTGTTATAGGTGGCGGCACAAGGAGGAACAAGGAGGAGAAGGATAAAAATCTTTTAGGGTTTTATGTTTATTTTCTTGAAAAGTGAAAAATGAAAGTAGTTTTTACCCTTTACCCCCCTTTCATGTAAACTTGATGGGCTTAGCCCATTTCTTGATTGTGTGCCGTGGGTATGGGGGCCCCACATGGGGTACCCGTACCTTTTCTCATGTCCCGATGTTTCGTGTTCGTTCGTGGTTAAACGTGTTCGTGTTTAAAGTGTTTCTGTTTATTTTATCATGTCGTTTATCGTAATCTTAACGCTCGTAATTTTATTATATGTATTTACGTAATTATTTTAGTTCGTATTTTAAATGGTGATCATGATTTAATTAAGTTCACGTGACATATTTATTAACTGTTTATCATGGGTTCGTACGTAATCGATACTTATCATGTCATACACGTATGCACTTGCTTGATTATTAGCACATGAATGTGATCAATAATAAATAAGGTAAGTTTAAATCTAGGACGTACGATCTTAAGGGCACTATTCATGGTAAAAGCATGCGGGTTTTACAATTCTTCCTCCCTAAAAAGAATAATTCGTCCCCGAATTATAGATAAAGCAAACTGGAAAGAAGTAACATACCCGAACTCAAAATATGAAGTGAGGGTAAGAAGCCCGGATAGACTCCTCTGTTTCCCAAGTGGCTTCCCGCTCGGTATGGTCCCTCCAAAGAATTTTGACGAATGGAATCGTCTTCCTTCTCATGACTCGTTCTTGCCTGTCGAGCACTCATTCGGGTTCCTCTATAAAAGTGAGATCTTCACGTATCTGTTCCAGTGGATACTGAACCATGTGAAGGGGATGATAATTGTACCCTCTGAGTAAGGACACATGGAACACGTTATGCACGTGCGAAAGCTGAGGAGGTAACGCCAATCGGTAAGATACTTCACTGATTCGTTCA